>CM056506.1:37846879-39189989 GCA_029783415.1 Anisodus acutangulus | reverse complement strand
TTAGCAATATTTTCTATTAGTTAGGTAAATATTTAATTTCCGTAATTATAGCCTATAATTACTATTATATATTATATATATAAATTCTTTACATTAATAAAAATAATCAAGGGATTATTCTCTTTCATTACCTACTCCTATATATTCTTGTTGCATCGGCCACACGGAATAGTTGGAAATGGCATTTAGCCTTTTTTCCCCCGATTTTTTCTCCTTAAGCGTCTCACTTGGCTGACTAATATGAATTCGCTCCAGGAAGATCTTAAGAGAAAAATATGCTTCCTCCGTAAAAATATTCTATGTCCAACCCTTGAAAATGATTTTTTTATTAGATAGAAAAAAGTTAAAAATTGATAAAAAGTAAAATATGTATTTCATCGAAGAGAAATGTCACATCACATTTTCTTAGATCACGACTAATTTTGTTAATCAATAAGTAGCTAATTCTGCCCTAATGCTGGGAATCACTATTTATTCCACTAATTGATGAATCAAAATACATTACAAATGTAACGTGCAATGTAAATATTACTAGAAAATAAGTCTCAATTTCAACATAGGCTAAAGCCTCCTCTGCAAGTGATGCCATTATTTGCCATTTATTCTCTAACTTCCCACGTATCCCGTAATATTCTATCTTGCTATCCAATGTTTAGGTTCTTTAATTATGATATTTTTCCGTCCAAGCATTGACTTACTATTTAAAAAATTGAATAAAAAAAGGAGTCCTTGCAACAACAAAAAACAAACAAATAAACAATGGAAATCAGTAGCTGGCCCCATTATTCACGTCTTCCCCCCCCCCCCCCCCCTTTATTGTTATTAAGTTTTATAACGTTGAATAAATTTTTCATGGAATTGATATTTAGAGAAAAAAATAAGAGACGTTAGATAAGGAATATTTTTAGGGGTGGACGTTCGATATTTTCAAAATTCGAGTTTGATAATTCGGTATTCAGTAATTGAAAGTAGATATCAAATACTAAAGTTTTAAAGTTCGGTTCGGTAAATTAAACTTCGGTACGATATTCGGGATTTAACATTCAAGAAAGCAACTATTAATAATAATTTCATCACAATTGGAAAATCAATTTACTGCTCATTTGCGGTGATCAGAAATATACAAGCAATTGATCAAAAGCATTTAGACACAATTTCATTTATTTTGCTAATAGTACAATAACCCATCATCTTGAGCACAGAAACATAGTTCCTGACTCAAGTGGATAAAAATGATACCCTCATATGAACCTGTAATGCTCAATAACCATTCCCTTTTAATTTCAGAATACTGAATAAAGAACCTATGCTACTAATGTCTCATACCGATTACTGTAAGAGGTGATTGTAATTAGCACTTATGCTCTCGGGAGCTAGCGTAGATTTTCGATTGTAATTAGCCTTTAATAAATAATTTGATATTCGGAAAATACCGAATACCAAATAGTACTAATGTCTCATATCGAATCCAATCCCGAATATCGTAATTTTGAAATTTTATTCTTAAATACCGTACCGAATACCAAATTACTAAATTTTTTGGTTCAATTCGGTAATCCAGTTTTCGATAATCTATGCTCAGCCCTAAGGATGTGATCACATTTCATAAAACCTTCACGGAAAAGGAATTACAAACTCATTCATCCTATTCTAAATGTGAAGTAAGTTTCCATATATTATTAGTGAAATTGAATATTTGAAATTCAATAGTTCCCCTCTTTTCTTCTTGAGAAATAACTAAAATGACATAATTTTTAATCATAGTATTGAGTTCTCGTCATTTCTTACATGGACTCAATTTAATTCAGTGGAATTTTTCATTCATATTTTTTTCCACCAAAAACATTTTAGCAAGATAGATAGAAAAAAGTAGAGAAACTCAATTGGTGAAACAGGAATAACATTAGAGTTAATTACCCATTAGTCCATTACCTATCGTTAATAACATTATTTTACTTGTTATCAATTTATCAAAAGAAAAAAGAAAAGCAATCGGGGAAAAGATTAAAAGGGATAAGTACTCCAAAACATCAAAGAAATCTAAAGACAGCTGATAGCTGCGTGGCGTGGCTAAGGCATATCTCATACTCCCTCATTTAAAAAAGATTATCTTACTTTCCTTATTAGTCACATTTATATATTTAAAAATAATTTAACATTATGAGATGGTTTACAACCACACAAAAATCTAAGACATGTTTTGAACCACACATTTTAAAAGTTTTCATTTATTTTTTTATTCTGTATCAAGTCAAACTAAAACAATTTTTTTGAAACAGAAGGAGTACACAAAAGATCATAACATGCATGATACTCTCTCTTTTCAAAATAAGTGTTCACCTAACCTTTTTTCATATCCTTTAAGAAAATATTAACTCTTATAAAAATATACTAACTCTTAGAAAAATATGTATTTTGATTAAACTACCCTCAATTAATAAAACTCTTGCCTATTTATTGTTGACTAAATGTGGACAAATCTGAAAATTAAAGTAAATTCCTTCTTAATATGTGAATAAATATTTATTTGAACAAGAAAAAAGCCAAGTAAACACTTCAAAGAAAGTAATTGGTAAGAGTGCGAATTCATATTAATATGTCAGTAAAAAACAAGAGTTATTATATGACAGGTAGATGGAAGAAATCTTAGCTAAACCACGTCTAATTCAACATAAATAAATAATAATAATAATAATAATAATAATAATAATAATGCAAGTGGAGCTCCACAACTCCCTATGACTACAAAAGTCAGACAAGGAAAGCTGGGAAGAAATCTTTGAATAAGTAAACAGTGCACATTCCGACGACTGGGATAACCTTCACCAATTATCATCCGTACGTATATAAATTTTTCATTGTTTATTTTGAGAGTTTGTATTATTTTTAAGTCTACTTGCAATTTTGTAGCCATACACTACCAAAAAGAAGTGTCAAATTGCGCAGGTTAAAAATATAAATTACGGCAATTTGCCGTTATAAAAACCGGCCCAATTAGCAATTACAACGAGAGAACACAAGTTCATGCATTATTTTGTCGTGTTCAAAGCGTGGTGGTTAAACCTACACTAATTTTTTATAATAGTATATATTTGGTCCCTTAATTATTGCCTATTGGTAAGGTATTGTATTGATGCTTGTGATATGCAATTAAGCACTTATAAACTTGTATTGATAAATAATGGAAATGTTACGATCCAATGTATTGTAGGTTTTTTGTTGGGGTGTTGTACGCAGCGGATATTGAAAATTTATTTCAAACCCAACAAACGTAGAATTGTTTGACTATAGAGTAATTTAAAATCGTAAACATAAGACTTGAATAGTACTTACATGTTTACAATATCTGAAATTTTTATCAACTGTGGGTGCGCACGCGAATACCCTTTCGATTGCAAGCTCCAAGCTTCAATGTATTCCTCATTTGGAAAGCTAGAAAATCCGGCAGAGGTTCGAGATAATGTTTTAATTCCGAGTCTCTAAGACTTAGAATAATGATATGAAAATTAAGTGTAATGAATAATGAAGTGTAGGTCTGTATTTATAGGTGAAAATTAGGTCAAATCGGATTAGGGTTTGACCTTAGGCCTGGCCCAAAAAATTTCAGCACATTCTTAATTAAATCCAAAATCCAATTTTGACTTAATTAAAACAATCATCATTCATTTAAATATCTCGATTCTAAATCTAATATTTAATACTCTCTCAATACATCCTTAGATCGAAAGGACAATACATAGTGTGACCCTACATGCCTTCTCATATCGACACTAATCAAATTAAGGTCTACGCGGAACTCCTAGACGGCGGCGCAAGACGAACTCAATATGTGAAGTACGTTTACATGAATCCAGTAAACTTAACCTCTATGTGGTAAGATACAATCCTTTCATTCAAGATACACTCGATCAAGCTTAGGATTTGCCAAGTGTCTATCCAAATGGCTTGATCATTATATCTCATCTACATTGATTGACAACAAGACCATATTCTAGATATGTCTATTGTGTCGGCCAACGACTTAGTCAACCCAATATCAATGAGAAGCTGAGTGTTCTCTCGAATATACATTCGAGGAATGAATCCTAATCTTGGCTCAACTGCCACCTTTAATCCACATCGTAATGTACCCAATACAAGCTATATCTCAACCTATAAGACATTTGAGCTTAGGACAGGATCAAAGTATATTACTATGTAGACAAGGTGTGTATTGACCTCAAGTCTAAGGACTTCTATCTTCCATACACTGATAATACTTTAGACATGTATAACAAACAGTATATCATCAGGGTATACCAATACTTCCAAAGTATCTATGTGTCCATCACGAGTAGTCATTACTCGTAGCAGGTGAGACATACTACATCCTCTAAGGATGCATATTATAGAATATTATAAACAATTAACTAATAATTTAATAATTGCAAATGCCAAAATATTAATCTCCATTAATAATAATACGAATGTGTATAAAGTACATTTGTCCTAATACATATTGTCTCTAGGACATAAATATACTTTCATGTATTTGGTGATCTAGTTTACAAAATATGATCAAATATATAGACTTTGTATGTTTATATGTATAATATACATACCTATACATATAATATGCATAATAAGTGTATAGATTTTATATATTTCGGCCATATCGATAAATAAATTTGGTCAAACCGTACATATTGATTGGTTTCCGATAAGAAATTGTGTTTGCTTCTTTTATAAAAGAAATATGGTATCACAATTCACAAACTAACTATTATAACTATATTACCTTGAAAATATGAATTTTAGTTAAAACTTAGAACAAATATCTGTCATCACTTGGTTTAGTGATTAATAATACATTGAATTTGCAGAAATTCACATGTCGAAGGATCAACGATCCATTTTTATATTAGTTCGAGTTAATATACTTAATCAATATTACAAGGATCAAAATAAAAGTTGTGGATAATTGAGGGGTCAAATATGCAATTTCCTCGATAGCTAGCTAAGCTTTAAAAATGATCCGATTGATGACTACAGGGAACAAACAGAGTTGCGTATTTACTAGCTAAGAAAAGAGCGAAGAAGCAGATTTTTTTTAACATGTTTTTGTTAGCAGTTCCTCTTGTGCTTGCCTATGATATTTACTGGACAAACATGTTAAAAACTACTTTTGAAAGATCGGTTAGAAATTTACTAATGTGAAATTAAGTTTATCCTATTATTTATGACTCGAACAATTGGGGCACCGCACGTCGGAAACGTCGTTTCCACACACGTGCACACGTAGTGCCAAGTATCGCAAATTTCATTAGTGAAAGAGATTGGTACGTAAGTAATACGTTTGAGACCTAGAATGATGGACGATTTTTGGCCAAATGAAAAGTATTTCACGTTGGTAAACGAAGGAAGAAGTGTACGAAGTGTAAGATGAAACAAGTCAGAAATCGCCGTGGAGCCGTGAAGGGCCGCGGCGCAACACCGTCGGAGCCGCTGCGCCCCTATGGCAGCGCCGCTGCGCTAAATGATGGCTTGGGCTACTGGAGCCGAGGAGCCGCAGCGCTAAGTCGTAGAGTCGCGACGCTTTGGAGGCAGAATGCTGCGATGGGAAGATGGAAAGTTCTCACTTTTGGGCTGGTTTTGGAGCATTGAATCTCCATTATTTGGCACATGAATTCAACCATTATTTGGCTGAATGTAACCCCTCAATAAGCGTCATTACATGGTTATTGAAGGCCATTAGTTGGCTAGTTGAGGGGTTCATTTCCTTGCACTATAAATTGAGGTATTTGGCTCAATTGTTCAAGACTTAGAAATTTTCTGAAATTTTTTTTCTTCCTCTCTAGCAAGTTTTCTATATTCAAAGTTTTTCAAAAGTAACACTTGAGTTTCCTTTGTTCATTTGTTAGTTGTTGTTGTATCTTGGGAGACTATTGCCAACAAACGTAAAAGGATATATATGGGGCAATCTTGTCTTAAAGACAAAGTGCCATCACTCGACTCAGCAAATCAGAAGGAGTTTGTAATCGTTCTTATTTCTAGTTTGTTGTAATCTTGAGTAGTTTATCATTTTTAGCATTTGTAATATTTATTTACTTCCCGTTTCCTACAATTGTTATACCCACAATATCTTTATTCAATATGTACTAAGTATTCCGAGTCCCTAGCGATCCGTCGACCCTGTAATGACACTTAGTATAATATAAATATTGTCCTTTTAACCATAAAATAAAAAATAGAAGAAGAAATGATCCAATTCATATGGTGTGATCATGAGATAATCCAATTGTCCAATGAAAATCACATCTCAATATAACAAACTTATCAATTTGTTCACCGCTGATCAGCTTTGAGAAAAGGTAGGAAAGGATGAGTCAAGAGAAAAGGTAAATAAGTAAAATAGAAACCAGAGAAGCCATTTTGTCAAAGATAATTATGCATGCGTGCTGGATGGTCAAGTGAGATTAATTTATTTGGGTCATGCTATTAATAGTGAAATAGCTAACTACTATACTGTCCAGATACCATGTATACAACTATTACATAATACAGAAAATGATAAATAAAACAATGGTTATATTATATACGAAAATAGGTTAAATTATTCTTAAAGTATGCTAAATTTATAATATTTGTCATCCGTTAATAGTTTGTCTTTATCATACTCATGCCGTTATTTAATTAGGCCAAATATACCCTTATTGTTGGGAATAAATCCGCCACAGAAATAATAATTATAGTATTAACAGCGGATTAGTAATGTAGCACCGAGATACGGTTAATCAACAAGAATAGAAAAGAGCGATAATGACGCAAAGAATTTTTCGTGGGAACCCTTCTGAATAAGGAAAAAAATCACTCGCCGATAGGAGCAACTGATATCACTATAGTAAGGAATTTTACACTTGTAGGCCTGAGTAAAATACTCCAAAGACCACTACACACTCAAAAGAAATAACCTTCTTTTGATTTTTTGAACTCATGACAATATTGTCAACACTATCTATTTTTCCTCACAGACTATTTCTCTATTTGTGAATACCTCACTCTTCTTTCTCTCTTTATTTTGGTATGTTTAAGAATAAAAAATGACTCCCCTTTAATAAGCTAGCAAACTTTGGCCCCAGGTTTGCTATAGTAGCACATTGATTCTCTTTCATATGTTGCCAAACTTTGGCTCCAAGGTAATCAATATTAGCCAAGTAATATTGGCATATGAATTTTACTACATATGGGTTGGACCCCATCAATCTCCCCCTCTAGTCCCATTTACCCGAATGAGGTAACACCGAGCTTCTAGCTTGAGTGCATGTCGACAAATTTCTTGCATAACTTGAACTTGTCTCTTGGTATCACCTTCGTCAGCATAGCTGAAGGACTCTCACTTGTAGGGATCTTCTTGAGTTGCATACATCCCTACTCTATCTTTTCTCGAATCTAGTGATATCTCACATCGATGTGCTTTATCGTTGCACAATACATGGAGTTCTTGCACAAGTCTATTGCACTTTGTCTGTCACAATAGATGACATATTCCCTCTGATGCAATTCAAGCTCTTGAATGAACCATTTCAGCCATACTATCTCCTTGCCAGCTTCAGTAGAGGCAATGAACTCTGCTTCAATTATAGAGAGTGCAACACACTTCTGCAACTTCAACTGCCAAGATATAGCTCCCCCTAAAAATGTGAACAGTTTTTCAGTAGTAGATTTACGGTTATCAAGATCACCTGCCATATCAGCATCTGTGTAACCCTTCAAGACTGATTACATCCTCTGAAACACGAGCAGTCTCCAGTAGTACCTCTCAGGTATCTGAGTATTCACTTTACTGCTCTTGAATGTTATTTTTCAGGATTATCAAGGAACCTTCTAACAACACCCACTACATGAGCAATATCAGGTCTAGTGCATACCATTGCATACATCAAGATTCCAACTA
Organism: Anisodus acutangulus; assembly: GCA_029783415.1. Lineage (NCBI taxonomy): Eukaryota > Viridiplantae > Streptophyta > Magnoliopsida > Solanales > Solanaceae > Anisodus > Anisodus acutangulus. Next base: position 39,182,056 of record CM056506.1, on the reverse strand, counting down.
CTGACGAATAAGAAACTTTGTCCATACTCTCTTTCTCCTCCTTTGTTGTAGGACACATCTGCTTTCTTAACTTCATATGACCAGGAAGAGGCATGCTAATGGGTTTAGCATTCTTCATGTTGAAGCATTCTAGTACACATTCAATGTATAAGATAGCCATAACTTTCTGCTTGTTCGTTCTCGAATAATCTTCATCCCCATAATTTGTTGTGTTGGGCCCAAATCTTTCATGTCAAATGGCTTGAATAAATCTCCCTTTAACTTGGCAATTAGCTCTTTGTCTTGTCGTATACTTTACATGTCATCCATATACAACAACAAAATGATAAAGTTGTTGTCAGAAAATCTTTTGAAGTATACACACAGATCAGAATAGGTCTTTGTGTAAGATTGACTTTTCATGAATGAGTTAAACTTTTTGTACTACTTCTTTGGTTTCTGCTTCAACCCATAAAGACTCTTACTCCGGATACTTCAAATCCTTCTGGCTGCTCCATATAAATTTCCTCTTCCAAATCTCTATGAAGAATGCAGTTTTCACGTCCAACTACTCCACTTCAAGAACTAGGCTAGCTGCTAAGATCAAAATGATTTGAATAGAAGTCATTTTGACAACATATGAGAAAATTTCAGCAAAATCAATACCTTTCTTCTGTTCGAAGACTTAACCACCAATCGAACTTTGTATCTGACTAGCTTGCCATTTCCATCTTTCTTGAGTTTAAAGACCCACTTGCATTTGAGCGGTATTTTACTATTTGAAAGTTCAACCATCTTGTATGTGCTATTTTTCTATAGAGATTTCATCTCTTCTTGCATGACTTTCATCCATTGGCTCTTTTCTGGATGGGACAATACCTCCTTTAGAATTTCTAGCTCCCCCTCATCACTGACGATGACATACTCTGGGGAAGGGTACTTGGATGACTCTACCCTTTGCCTTTATGATATCCTCAAAGGTTGATATTGTTCTTCTTCATGAGTAGGGTACTTTACTTGCTGGGCATAATCATCAAGTTGCTCTCCCTGCTCAACAATCTTATCAGGTTGCTCCCCTATTTGACAACCTCATCGGTCATACTTTCTGCACTCGTGGGATGATTAGAAATAGAGGGAATGGTAATAAGGTTAGGGACTATACCATTGTTTTTCTTTGCCTTCTCTGACAGGTCATCAATAACTCCAACTTCACTTTCTCGGAAGACTACATCTCTGCTTCTGATGACATTCTTCTTTACAAGATCTCATAGTATGTACCCGAACTCTTTATCTCTATAACCGATAAATATGCAGGGAACAAATTTATCATCCAACTTTTTTCTCTGCTCCTTCAGTACATGTGCAAAAGTTCTACAACTGGATACCTTCAGATGCGAGTAGGACACCTCTCTATTGGTCCAATCTATTTCTAGGATGTCAAATTCCAATGGAACTGATGGACTCATATTGATCAGGTAACATGCTGTCTGGACAGCTTCACCCCAGAATGACTTAGGCAGTTTAGCCATTCTGAGCATGTTTCTCACCTTCTCAACAATGCGATTCATCTTTTCAGTTTCACTATTGTGTTGTGGGGTTACATGAACTGTCTTTTCATGGCTGATCTCATGGCTCGAACAATACCCTTCAAATTCCCTTGAAGTGTACTCACCTCCATTGTCAGTTCGGAGATGCTTTAGCTTTTGATCTGTCTTACTTTCCATCAGAGCATGAATTTTTTTTTAAAATTGAAATACATGATCTTTAGTTTTCAAGATATAAATCCATAATTTTCGTGAAATATCATCAATAAAAGTAACAAAGTATTTGTCATCGATTATATCTTTATTAGAACATAATTATCCAAATATACTAAATCAAGTACATACGATTTTTGTTCAGACGATGTCTGAAATGAGACTCTATGTTGCTTACCAATTAAACAGTAGTCACAAGGTTTTGTCGTCATACCTTTGGCAAAATAAATGAGTAATTTCTTGGCAAGAATCTGCAATATTTTCTCGCTCATATGACCTATTCTTCTATGCCACAAATCTGTAGAAATCTCTTTTTGAGCCTTGTTCAATTCACCTCGACATATTTATGCATTTATCATGTACAACATACCATGAGCAACTCTTTTTTGCAATCACCAACGATCCCTTGGTGAGTCTCTATTTTTTATGTGTAAAATAGTCTTATATCCATCTCGGTCCAAAGCCATCCCCGAGATCAAGTTCATCTGCAAAGTAGGTACATAGTACACATCATTCAGAATCAATATGCATCCGACATTTGTCTTGACACAAATGTCCCCGATCCCCGCAATTTTTGAGTAACTTTTGTTACCCATTTTCACAGTGACAGAATTATCTATTACATATCTGCAAAAAAGATCTCTTACTGATGTGGCATGATAAGATATTGTTGTGTCAACCACCCATCCAGACTCAACACTTGCTAAGTACATGCATTCCTCTTCCTCGTTTATGAAGAGAACAACATTATCATTGTTTTGCATCGTGACAATTGTATTGTCATAGTTTTTCTGGCCACTGCTTTCACTTTTGCCCCTTTTTGGATTTGGGCAATCTCTTTTGAAGTGACATGATTGATCACAATTGTAGCAATTTTTTGCTCTTGTTCTGGATTGGTTCTTAGAATTCCCACGAGTTCGGGATCTACCATAGTTTCTTAAACTCTTTTAGTAAGTCTTGCCTCTACATTTTAAGCCTCTTTCTCAGATTCTTATTGAGTAGAAGAACTGATGTGACATCTTTCAACTCAATTGAGTCCTTACCATGCAAGATGATTATTTCCAGATTATCATAAGAAGATGACGAGTTTAGGAGCACGATGACTCTATCTTCCTCATCGATCTTTACTCTGAGGTTTGTTAGCTATGTAATTAGCCAATTAAGCACATTTAAGTGTAATAAAAAATTTGTACCTTCACCCATATATAGGACATATAATTACTTATTTAGGTACACTTTATTTGTCAACGTCTTGGACATGTATAGATTTTTTAAGTTTGTCCAAATTTCACATGCACTCTTTTTATCGATGATGTTATTGACCACATCATCTGTTAAGTGCAACATGATTGCACTAGTTGCCTTTTAATTTATTTCTTCCCAATTCTCAAGTTTCATAGATTCATGCCTTTTGAATTTGTCGGCTAGTGCTTTGTGAAAACCTTGCTGGATGAGTAGATCCCTCATCCTGCTTTGTGAAAACCTTGTTGGATGAGTAGATCCCTCATCCTTCTCTGCCATGTTGAGAAACCGCTATCACCGTTGAATTTTGCTACCTCGTACTTTACTCCAGACATTTTTTTTAGTATAGTATGACCGGCCGTAAATTTTTTTCTATGAATAAGCAGAATCTGTGCTCTGATACCAGTTGTTGAGAATACAATCGCCACATAAATAATAATTATAGTATTAAAAGTAGAATACTAATGTAGCATCGAGATACACTTAATCAACAAGAACAAAAAAAGCGATAATGACACCAATAATTTTTTGTGGAAATCCTTCTACATAAGGAAAAAAATCATTGATCGAGAGGAGCAACTGATATCACTATAGTAAGAAATTTTTACACTTGTAGGTCTGATTAAAATACTCCAAAGACCATTATACACTCAAAAGAAATAACTCTCTTTTATTTTTTCCACCTCACTACAATATCGCTTACACTCTATTTTCCTCACATACTATTTCTCTATCTCTGAATACCTCACTATTCTTTCTCTCTTTGTTTTGGTGTGTTTAAGAATAAAGATTGACTCCCTTTTTATAGGATAGCAAACTTTGGCCCAAAATTTCTATAGTAGCACATTGATTCTCCTCCATATGTTGCCAAACCTTTGCTCCAAGGAAATCAATATTAGCTAAGTAATATTGACACGTGAATTTACTACATATGGGGTTGCACCCCATCACTTATTTCATATAAAACTTAACAGAAGACTAATAAAGACATATTTTGACCTACATGAATTTATTAAAGGTATATTTGATCCAATTAAGTTCATAGATGCACTTACGAACTAATTTGGTTAAATTATTGTGAATTTTCTCACGAATTAAGGTATTACATAGGCACATTATGAGCTATTTTAAGCAACTTAACGTGTCATTTTGTACAATTTAAATTAGAAATTTTAATTAAAGACACAACAACCATAAGTCATAAAAAAATTATAACTAGTTAAACTAACATTTAATGTTAAACACTACACTATTTGTGTATATAAATTAAATCCTTAAAATAAATATAACTTGATACATTTAGTTACAAGTTAGAAATTTGTTTATAATTAGATAGGAGCTATTAAGTAAAAAAAATGGACTAGGAGACATACGTGAGCAAAGAGCAGGCATCCAAACTTGTTTTCATGAAAGGTGCCTCATAGAATATTACCATATCAGTGTATATCTTTTATATTTGGTTAATTAATATTTTCATTGTAATTAGTAAGATTAGTTACCTAGTTTTTAGCTTTGTCAATAACAACGCATTACTATATATTGTACACAATAATGAATGAAAAGGCAGAGAACATATTCTTTTATGGTATCAGCAGCCAAACCATAAACCTAAAATCCCCTAGCCATCGTCGGCCTCCCCCTACCGCCGTCGACCTCTCGGCCACTCTCTCTCTCTATCTCCATCTCTCTCCCTTTCTCCCTAATTTTCAATGGTTGAACAACTCAAATTCCATAATGCTCTTACTATTAACAACATCAAGAACTTCATCTCCATTAATCTTGAGATGGAAAAAGTTCAGTATTCCTCCTCGGTGGAATTATTTAAGATCCATTATCATGTGTACAAAGTCATCAACCACATCATCCCTCCAAAATCAAAGCCCACTGCCGAGTCCCAAGAAAAACATGATGGTTCTGATGATGAACTTTGGTCACACTTAGATGTGATTATTTTACAATGGATCTACCACACAATCTCGAATGATATATTGCATACAATTATTGAAACTGACGCTACTGCACCACAAACATGGGAGCGATTGGAAAGTATTTTTCATGATAACAAGACACAACGTGCCTTGTATTTGAAAAATTAATTTAAGGACATTTAGCAAGACGACTTTCCTAATGTGTCGGCCTATTGTCAATAACTTAAGATGATTGCTGATACATGGACTCCTTATATGGACTTGGACAATCCTCACATTACGAGCTAGCTTTTGGGATTGAGTTAGGCCCAAGATCCATTCTTTATATGATATCAGAGCCAGGCCCATTCTAATTCTTTGTTCGTCGATATTGGGCCTCCAAATTATATTATTCACGCTCAAGTTAACGAGGTCTGGGCATGCTGGGAGTATTAAGAGTCCCACATCAGAAATGGAATGTGAACATACTCTTTTATGGTATCATCAACTTTTAGGGTGAGGATTGTCTAAGTCCATATAAGGAGTTCATGTTCCTTTATGGTATCATCAACTTTTAGGGTGAGGATTGTCTAAGTCCATATAAGGAGTTCATGTTCTCATTCTATTTTTGATGTGAGACTCTTAACACGATTAACTCTCCAATGTATGTGCGTCGGTCATAAATCAACAATTAGTGATGCAACTCATTTTGAGTTTAAATAAAAATTATGACAGCGTCGCTACCATCCTCCAACAAAGTACGACGTTGCCTCTATTCCATGAGGCTCGTTCGAGACTTAACCTTGAAAAAACCCAAAAAACCAAGCGGGCAATGACTAATCCGAACACCGTTGATGTCGCCATCCTTACCACCGATGGCCCACCTACCGAAACAAGGGGCTCAGATTCTGGCCCCTATCACTGGTACACTAATGATCCGAAACGAGGTCTAAATCCTCGGCATAACAACAAAGAAAAGAATTCTGGCAAAAGTTGTGGTGGCCGAAGCAAAACCAGTAGCGGTGATGGCAGAGGGTAACCCCCGCTAGCCGACAGCCACCCATAGCGGTATCAACAGTTGCAACAGCCTCTGCTGTGGGCTACGTACCTACCATGGGCAGCGTGGGGTCAGCACACGTGAGCTGCTCCACCTTGCCCCTACCCAACGACCTCCTAGGCCCCACCTTTGGCCCGACAGCCCCAGCCCGGGATTCTCTGTGCACGTCCACATCAGGCATACAGTGCACATGTCTTTCCTCCTTCAACCTACGCACCGACGGATATTGAGGAGACTATGAACACGATGTCCCTCAACGTTCCAGACGATAGTTGATACATAGATACTGGCGCCACATCTCATATGACGGCATCCCAATGTACTCTATAGTCTTATTTCAGTATGAGTAATTTAAATTGTAATATTATTATTGGTAGTGAACAAGGCATTCCCATTCGAGGTTATGGACAATCATCCCTCTCCCCCACCATACCCCTATTATCATTAAAGAATGTCCTCCATGCCCCGAAAAATATTGAAAATGTAATCTATGTGCGTCATTTCACAATTGACAAAAATATTTCCCTTGAATTTGATCATTTTGGTTTTTCTGTAAAGGACCTTCTGACAGGGATGCGAATAATGATATGTGATAGCACCAGGGACCTTTATCCTATCACTACCACCGTCGGTCATCTAGCCTCATCTCCATCAACCTTTGCATCTCTGTCGTCTATTTTATGGCGTAATAGATTAGAGCATTCGGGAGACTCTGTTTTACTCTCCCTTAGCAAAAATAAATTTATTGATTGCAAACATGTCTCTTGCCCTCCTATTTGTGATTCTTGTATTTTTGGGAAACATGTCAAATTATCATTTTATTCTCCATCCTCCTGTACTTTAATGCCATTTGATATCATACACAGTGATTTATGGACTTCTCCTAATTTAAGAACGGTCAGACATCGTTATTATATGTTGTTTTTGGATGTTTATTCCAACTTCCTGTGGAATTTTTCTATTGGCAATAAGTCTTAAGCCTATTCTATTTTTTCATCCTTTAGTGCTTTAATTAAGACACAATTTAAAAAAAATTCAAATGTTTTCATTGTGACAATGGGTGGGAATTCGATAATAAGCAATTCAAACGTTTTTGCGCCAAACACGGTCTTGTTTTTTGATTTTCTTGTTCCCACACCTCTCCACAAAATGGCAAAGCCGAACGAAAAATAAGAACCATAAATAACTTAGTTTGTGCTCTCCTTGCCCACACCTCTATTCCCCCTATTTTTGTCATCACGCTCTATTAATGGCAATCTATCTCTTGAACATTCTCCAAAATAAGTCTCTTAAGCACAAGTCTCCCACTCAAGTTCTCTATCTTCGAGATCTTTCCTATAAGCATTTATAAACTTTCGGATGTCTATGCTACCCCATTCATCCCTCCACCAAAATTAATAAGCTAAAATCTCGGTCCACCCTGTGTATCTTTCTTGATTACCCATCTAATCATCGAGGTTACAACTGTTACGACTTGTGCAGCCAAAAACTAATCATTTCTAGGCATGTCATATTTGATGAGTCCCAATTTTCCTTTGCCAAACTGCATTCTCCACCTCCGAATTCCTATGACTTCTTAAATGATGGCTTCAATTCCTTTTTAATTCATCACTTGCAAAATCAATCACCAGCGCCCGACCCAATTCCCACCGTCCCGTGTTGGGTGGGCCAACAAACCCGGCCACGGAACCTCAGAGCAGCCCCTCTCGGCTTCCCGATATAGCTACCTCCACTCAGCCAACGCCCCTGCCTCATCTCCTCGATCCCGCTGCCACTTCTTGGCCAGCGCATATGCCCCATCTTCATGACCCCAGCTCACTCCACTTCCTTCTTAGCCAACCGACAGCCCAACCACATCCCGTCCACCCCCCACGGCACCCCTACGGACAATGGAAACTCATGCTATGCACGACATTTCCAAACCCAAACGACAATTTAATTTGTCGACTTCGGTTGCCCCTTCACCTCTTCCTCGCAACCCGAAAAATGCCTTATCCGATTCAAATTGGAAAACTTCCATGATTAACGAATATAATGCTCTTATTGAAAATAAGATATGAGATCTAGTGCCCCGTCCTCCTGATGCTAATGTTATTCGTTCTATGTGGATTTTTCAACATAAAAAGAATTCTGATATTTCTTTTGAGAGGCACAATGCCCATCTTGTAGGTGATGGCAGGTCTTAATATGTGGGAGAGGATTGTGATGAAACGTTTAGCACAGTGGTGAAACCGGCAACTATTCAGATCGTTCTCAATATTGCTTTGTCCAAATCATGGCATATTCATCAGCTTGATGTCAAAAATGCCTTCTTGCATGGGGACATTTATGAAACCGTTTATAAACATTAGCCTATGGGATTCAGGAATCCGGTTCATTCAGATTATGTGTGTTATTTGAAGAAATCACTCTATGGACTGTAACATGCTCCTTGTGTATGGTACCAACAGTTTGTTAATTTTGGATCCTCTATCGGTTTTTGACATAACAAATCTTATCATTCACTTTTCATCTATAGCAAGGATAATGACATGACATACATTCTGTTATATGTTGATGATATCATCCTAACTACATCTTCTGATGCACTTCGTCGATCCATTATGCCAATCATTGCTTTTGAGTTTGCTATGAAGGATTTGGGCCCCCTAAGCTATTTTTTGGACATTGTTGTTATGAGATATGCATGTGGCTTATTTCTTTGTCAAAGGAAGTACGCCGAAGAAATTCTTGAACGAGCATGCATGACGTCTTGTAAACCGTCCCCCATACCAGTGGACACTAATTCCAAACTCAGTGTCTCTTCGAGTTCTCCGTATGCAGACCCGACTCACTATCACAATTTAGAAGGAACATTGCAGTATCTCACTTTCACGAGACCAAATATATCTTATGCCGTGAAACAAATATGCTTACATATGCACAACTCGAAGGATGAACATTCATGCGCTCAAACGTATTTTGCGATATGTCTAAGGTACTCTCCACTTCGACTTACACCTGTACAAGTCCTCAATATATGGTCTTACCTCTTACACTAATGGTGACTGGGGTGGATATCTAGACACTCGACGATCCACGTCGGGTTACTGTGTCTTCCTCGGAGATAACTTGCTTTCTTGGTCTTCTAAAAGACAACCTACTTTGTCTCGATCCAGTGCCAAAGCCGAATACAGATGATTAGTGAATGTTGTTTTTTAGTCTTGTTGGATACGCAACCTTCTGTTGGAACTTCACTGCCCAATCCACAAGGCTACATTGGTTTACTGTGACAATGTAAGTGCGATATATCTTTCCGGCAAATTCGTTCAACATCAACGCACTAAACACATTGAAATGGATATTCACTTTGTACGTAAAAAAGTTGCTCGTGGACAAGTTCGTGTCCTTCATGTTCCTTTCCGGTATCAAATTGCTGACATATTTAACCGCGCATACTCTTTGATGATTTCCGAGCCAGTCTTAGCGTAAGAGAACCTCCCGCTTCAATTGCGGGGGTGTGATAGAATATTACAAGAATATTACCATATCAGTGTCTATCTTTTATATTTGGTTAATTAATATTTTCATTGTAATTAGTAAGATTAGTTACCTAGTTTGTAGCTTTGTCAATAACAATGTATTACTATATATTGTACACAATAATGAATGAAAAGATGGATAAAATATTACTTTAGTGACTTTTTCCATACCCCAATATCTTATGAAAAGGTACGGAACCGTAATCACCGTACCCTTATTTGACTTCAAACTTCAAATGTCATTTTTATTCATTGAGTAAACACATATTGATGCTTTTCTTTTCTTTTAAGTAAATATGCAAACTTCTGGAAAATATTATAGTAGTAAGTTTTAACATTTTTTATTTATTTATATCATGCTTAATGGTTGGCGCAAGATGTACTATAAAGTTGTAAATTTCTGCAAATGTCAACATGACAAATCACAAACCTTTGGCACCTAATTTGATTCTTGTGATCTTCGAGGTCGCTCCTACTTTTACGATTAGAGATGGAGCTAGAAATTGAGTTTATGAGTTTCGAATTTTAGATTCTTGATAATTTATTTATACATATTAAGTAGATTTTTAGATATAAATATAAAATTTGAGCCAATCTATTGCACTTTTTTCGGGTCAGAAAAATCTTGTATATGTCTTTTGTGGTGCAGACATTCGACTGAAAGAAGAAAATAAATCGTATTCATTTTTGTTTAAAAAATGAATTTTGGGTCTAAACCTCAAAGCTAATTCAGACTATTTTCCAAGTCATACAAAGAGGCTGTCTATCCCTTAGCTTTTATCTTCGATGTGAGACTCTTCATCAAAATCTTTGTAATTCAAAGTGCTTGACCGAGAAGATGAAATATAAATTAAACTTAGAATTATAGAAAACAAAACTCTAAAGATTTAGTTACTTACAAAATGTCCAAAACCGCCAAAAACAAGGAAGTCAACTTTAAGAGAAGGTCCAAGAGAGATGGAACCACCAAGATCAAGAGATAGGTGAGATTGATGTGATATCTCCACTCTTAAATAGTGGCTTCAGGTTCAATACTTGAGAATAAAAGAACTCCTTATAAGGAGTGATTCTTCTTCATGGGCCATACTCGACGGGAATATAAATTAATCAAATATATATATATATATATATATATATATATATATTTATTGAAACTAAATAATTATACAAAACAATGTCAATTGAAAAATGGAGAGACAAAACACAGAAAATTCTTATAGTCATCGACAGATATGGTTTGTGCTGCATTGTAGTTGCAAGATGGTGTACATTAAAGTACTTTGGGACTCATTAAGGACGATCGTTTGTACGCAGAAGTATTTAAGATATATGAAAATCATTTTTTTTGGGGGAGGACAAAATAATTTTGTCTGTTATTTGAATTTAGTCCTAAATATGTCTTTTATCACTGGTGGCTGAGTCAAATTTTATCCTCATCTATGAAAAATTTACCATCCGTTTAAATTTGATCAGAAATATGCCCTATGGTTGAGATTTGACAACTTGCTTTAATTTCCCCTTTCTGTTGATTCTCTTGTTTTCGGGGTGTACCCCATGAATCATGATTGTACACATAATTTATCAAATCAAAACAATACAATTTGATATAAACACATCTTTCCCATTACTCTTTGACTCTTCCTCTTTTACCTATAGTTCTCCTTCCTCGCTAAAGGGTTATATATTAGTAGTATTTATCTTTTGAAAATTAAGGAATATACTGGTGCTTAATTATTATGCTACGAACTTTCAATGAAACTTCGTCTAGATATTATGACACGTCACAACATAACACGTAAAATACACACACACACAAGAAGCGAGTGATGGCATGCCAACAATCTATGAGCTTTTACAATGTCAATGCTCTAACACTATAAATACTTGCCTCACCTTCACTTCCAATAACCACACATTACATTACATTTTCTTGCTTATTTAATTAGCTTCTTAATTTCCTACAATACAAAGTTCTTTTGTAATTTGTAGTGAAAAAAAATGGCTAATGCTGAATTAGGCCCCGTTGGCACCTCCGTGAATGGATTAACAGGTAGAGAACAAACATTCGCATTTTCAGTATCCTCTGATAATAAAAATAATAATGATACTACAACTATCAAATTCGCTTTACCAGTTGATTCTGAACACAAAGCAAAAATTCTAAAAATATTCTCATTTGCACAACCCCATATGAGATCATTTCATCTTGCTTGGATCTCTTTCTTCACTTGTTTGATCTCCACTTTTGCTGCGGCTCCACTCGTTCCGATCATCCGGGATAATCTTGATTTAACAAGATCAGACATTGGCAATGCCGGTGTTGCTTCTGTTTCTGGCAGCATTTTTTCCAGGCTAGTGATGGGCGTACTTTGTGACTTAATTGGACCAAGATATGGTTGCGCTTTTGTTAACCTGTTAACAGCCCCCGTTGTTTTCTCAGTTGCTTTTGTCTCAACTCCCCAGGTAATATTATTGTTTAATTAAGTGTGTCACCATTTCACTTAATTGCTTAATTTATTCAAGAGAGTACCATATATTTAGTCACTTAATTATATTATGTCTCAACACGTCTCTTTACCTGTGAGTCTGATTCTTTTTCATTCGTTAAACACGTGTATTACTCCATCCGTCCCAATTTATATGGTAGATTTTTCTTTTTTAATCTGTCCAAAAAAGAAGTCACCTTTCTATAATTATAACCAACTTAACTTTAAAGTGTCCTTTTTACATTTAATGAAATGATTTATAGTCACATAATGTCTAAATTTTATTTTAAACTTTGTGTCTAATCAAATGATATCACATAAATTGGGACGGTGAGAGGTATAAGTGTGTAACCATCTTGTCTAAATGGTAAACATATTGCTAAGGTGTCTTTTTTACTAATTACTTAATTATATTATGTCTGGACAGGGATACATAGCGGTTCGATTCATGATTGGAGTATCATTGGCAACATTCGTGTCATGCCAATATTGGACGAGTACGATGTTTAATGGGCAGATAATTGGACTTGTTAATGGTGTTGCTGCAGGATGGGGAGACATGGGAGGTGGTGTCACACAACTCCTTATGCCTTTCCTTTTTCACATAATTCAACTAACTGGAGCTACTCCCTTCACTGCTTGGCGTATTGCCTTTTTCATTCCTGGATGGCTTCATATAATTGTTGGTGTTACTGTCTTGATTCTTGGCCAAGACTTGCCTGATGGTAATCTTAATGACTTACAAAAGAGCGGTGATGTACACAAAGATAAACTTTCCAAGGTTAGTTGTATATTCCTAGCTACCCAAAGAGATAAATAACAAACATAGAGAGATGAATTAATTATGGCAGAATAGAACACCTTAAATTTGACGTGTATTCTTAATTATCAGTAGTCTTAATTACTCACTTAACTTGGCTATTTGATAGTCTTTTCCCTCTTCACAATCTCATCCTAGGGGAATGAGATACACTTACCTACCAATAGATTTTGTCCACGTGGCATTTAAAAAAAAAGAAATATCATTATACCTTTTAAAATTCGTTATTTTTTTTTTAGAAAAGTGGGGTGATGTACACAAAGATTATTTCCTAAGGTTAGTTGTAAATTAATTCCTAAATATAAGATAACACAATAAACGTAGAGAGAAATTAATTTTGGCAAACCTAAAGAGCACTTGAGATCCATCCTAAATTGTCAGTAGTCTTTATTACCATTTGAATTTGACTATATGATACTTTTTTACCTCCACACAATCTCATCCTAAGAGAGTGAGATACTTTTTTAACTTTATTTATTTTTCTATAAAAGAGGGGTGATGTACACAAAGATAAATTTTCTAAGGTTAGTTGTATATTCCTAAATAAAAAACAGAACACAACATAGAGAGAGGAATTAATTACCTTATTAGAAGGAAAAAAAAAACATAAGCTGACTGATTTTTATATTTTATTTTGTTAGGTATTTTGGTTTGCAGTGACAAATTACAGGACGTGGGTATTTTTTCTAGTTTACGGATTTTCCATGGGAGTTCAGCTGTGCATGAACAATATAATGACGGAGTATTTTTATGACAAGTATGTTCTCCACCAATTCTATTTAGATGTTTGTAAAAACTATAACTTCCCTTAATATTACTCCTGGCCACTAGATGCAAAATAGATTCAACTTATATGCACTGTAACTGTAACTATAAAATATTTCTTCAACACCATGCATGTTATTAAAATGTTGCAATTCGATGGAAACAACTTGTTGCAAAAATGCAGAATAAGGCGATTTCGTACATAACGAGAGCTTAGTGTACTGAGATGTCCTTTAGATTATTGCTTATTTTTAGTTTACTAATTTCATTTATTATAGACACTTACATATAATTATTTTATTTATTTCAATTTATTTAATACTTTTTTCGGTCAGTCTCAAAAAGAGTGATGTCTTTCTATTTTTAGTAATAATTTTATTTTAAACTTCTCATTTTAATCCTTAATGAAATGATTTAGTTACTCAAATATTTATGATTTATTTTAAGTCAAAAGTTTATATTTTTTTCTTTATTTTTTAAATTTCGTGTGCGGACAAACACCTTCGAACAGAAGAAAGTACTTTTTATTTGTTGGTAATCTAATGGTGTAAAAATTTGATTACACCGTTTATACATAGAAGTTAATTAACTCATACAAAAATATTTTACCAGGTTCGGCTTAAAGCTTCACACAGCAGGAGTTATAGCTGGAGTATATGGCATGGTAAACTTTGTGGCACGTCCTTTTGGTGGATATGCTTCTGATTTGGCTGCAAGAAAATTTGGAATGAGGGGAAGGCTATGGATCCTTTGGATTCTGCAAACATTAGGTGGAATTTTCTGTGTTTGGCTTGGCAGAGCAGATACACTTCCCATAGCCATATTAGCCATGATTTTATTCTCCATTGGAGCTCAAGCTGCATGTGGGGCCACTTATGGTGTCATCCCTTTCGTATCACGAAGATCGTTAGGCCTAATCTCTGGCCTAACTGGTGCTGGTAAATTTACTTACCTTCTACTTTATCATTTACATAACAACCACAACATACAAAGTGTAGTTTGACAAGTGGATTCCAGTAAGAGTAGATATAAGCAGAACTTATCTTAGGTAAGCTATTTCCGATAGACTCTCGACTCAAAAGAAGTGTAACCAAAGCAGGATAGGATGGAAAATAATGAAAGCAAAATAGCAAGATAAATAAAGCAAATACAGTAACATGTAATAGCAAAATTGAAGAATAAAACACTATGTGAATACTAGGCAAAACTACTAAATAAGGAGAAGAGGTGACTAGCTTCATGCCTCTCCCTCATAGAAGTACTACTACACATAACTACCTACTACCCTTATATTCTATTCCTCAACCTTCAAACCTTCCTATCTACTTTATGATTTACATCATGGTAGAATAATTACTTTTTTTTTTTGGCCTAGGAAAACGCTAGAATATTCTAAGTCTAAGATCTATATTGATTACAAAATATTTAGTTTTCTTTTAGTTTAGTATCTATAAGGAAAAAACATATTTTCTTCTAATATTTTATTTTCAAATACAAGAACAAATAAAAAAGGCAGTCCGATGCACTAAGCTTTCGCTATGCGCGGGGTCCGGGGAAGGACCGAACCACAATAGTCTATTGTACGCAGTCTTACCTCACATTTCTGTAAGAGGTTGTTTTCACAACTTGAACTCATGACCTCCTGGTCACATGACAACAACTTTACTAGTTACTCCAAAGCTCCCCTTCCAATACAAGAACAAATGCAAGCATTAATACAATGAGTTTTCATTCATTCATTCTCTCTTTATCTGATTTTGTCCCTAATTTCTTCGATTCCACAGGAGGCAACTTTGGAGGTGGTTTAACACAATTGATTTTCTTCTCTAGTACAACATTTTCAACATCTATGGGGCTGACATGGATGGGGTTCATGTCTGTAGCTTGTACTGTCCCTATTGTTTTAATTCATTTCCCACAGTGGGGAAGCATGTTTCTTCCAGCATCAAAAGTTGAAAAGTATAACGAAGAGCAATATTACTGTTCAGAATGGACTGAGGATGAGAAACAAAAAGGACTTCACCATGGAAGCATTAAATTTGCTGAGAATAGTAGATCTGAACGTGGTAGAAAACATATAATTTCCTCGGCTGCTACACCACCAAATTCTAATCCAGCACATGTTTGATGAAATTTTAAGAAATATATTTATTATAAATATTACGTTTTTGATATAATAGTGAATTATGATTGGTTGCATATTATATGAGATATTGCTATATATGAGCATGCAATCATGAATCTATTGTAGTTCATACACTTTGTCATCTATCCTTTTTTGTAAGTAAATATAGTTAATAAAACATTTTTGTCTCTTTAATTTCGTCTACTATAAACTTGTTCTTGCACTTGTACTTCTCAAAGCAATTACTCCTACTCTTTTTGTCCCATTTTATGTGAAGTAATGTGATTAAAGGTAAAATGTGGATTTTGAAATTTAATTATTTCAAAAAGAAAAAAATATCATTCTTTTTTAAAAATATGAAAAGAAAAAGTATCACATAATATTAAAATGGGGTAATTATAATAAAAATGATACTTCCAAGGTTCTAAACAAAATAAATCAGACTTGATAGTATTTTTATCTCTTAAAAGAAATGAATCTCCAACTGTGGTAACTCTTAAAATTATCTGATGAAGTAAAAAGTTTTGTACTAACAGTACACAAAACTTAAACTCTGAAGAGAGTGTTAGGTAATAGTGTTGCAGAAATATGAAATAGAAATAATGATTTACTGAGTCGAGAGATGACTCTCTGTCTTTAAGACAAAATTATCTCGTATATATGCTTTTACGGTAATGGAAAATAGTCTTTCAAGATAAATCAGCAACATTCAACAAAGCAAAGCAAACTGTGTTGATCCCAGCGAAGTAAATGAACATAGAACAGATTGTTGATTTCAGTATGTGTTATATGTACTGTTCTGCGTTTATATAGAACTGAACAGAAGAAAGTATCAGAAATTATGTAAGGATTGTGTATTGTGTTGTGTTTTTTTTAATTTGAACAGAAATGTTCAATTTATAAGATCAGAAAGGGAAGCAACGTTCTATTCTGTTGAATAGTCATCTCTGTTGGCTGGTATACTTTGGAGAAAAAGAGTCGTTGTAACGTTACGAAAAATTTTAGGGACCAAAATATAAATAGTTAACATTTCAGGGACCAAAAAAAAGTTCCGGAAGAAAGAAACAGCCCAACAACCCAACAACACGAGACCGGACGGGCGGCCGGCGGCGGCGCGCTTGTGGGGCTTAGCCCCGAACCCAAGCTCACCTATGTCCTCTCCCTTCTAAACACATGGGTTACCCCTTGGGGTCCCAAACCCTTACTCAAACTTAGAGTTTATATATTCCACAATCCTTCCATCTTCTACCAATGAGGGAGATTTGTCATTTTTGGCCAAAAATTCTCAATCTTTTCATGTTTCAAATACCTTACTTTGTGTACCAATATCTCTTTCATTTATTAACGAAATTTGACGATACTTGGCACTAACATCATCTACTCACTTAGTAGATTAGGCATGTGCGAATAAATGATATTTTTGACATGCGGGGTCCATGTGTTTAAGTCATTAAAGACTGGATAAACTCAATCCCACATCAGTAAATTTCCAACAATCCCCTCTTGAAAGAGAATTGGTGCACATGAGGTGCCAAAATCCAGCAATCTTTCAGCGAAAAGATATTGCATCAGGAAAGGTAGCTTTCGAATTTGAACCTTCCTTAGTCGATTACCATCGGATTTACTTACTGCGTGGTGAACGTGATGTCTTGAACTGTCAGTGTTTAGTGTAAACCAAGAAAATGGTATCAACACAATAACTCTCCTTATTCATTTCTTCTTATCGTTTTATCCGTTGTGGCTATGGACACCGCTTGGATTCTTAAGTGTCCCACCACTAATTGTAAAAAATATACGCACTGGTGGATTTGGTGTTCTTTATGTCTGATATACAGTTTGCATCACTGTATACTTCCAGTACGACTAGATATCTTGAATAATATAATCTGTAAGTCAGCTAATATTTCAGATATCGTAGTATCCGATTTAATGCCTTTCAGTGATCATTTCCTGGATTACGAGTAAATCTAGCCAACTTATTGACTGGATAAGCGATATCAGGTCGGGTACAGTTTGTAATGTACATTAAGCTACCATTGACTTGCGCATATCGCTCTTGGGATATGGGTGCACCACGATTCTTATCAATTCTATGATTCATATCCATTGGTGACTTCATAAGGGAATTGTCAAATACATCAAATTTCCTCAAAACATCTTCAATGTAATGAGATTGAGATAAGACCAGCCCGTCAGATATCTTAGAAATGTTAATTCCTAAGATTACATATGCAATACCCATATCTTTCATGTCAAAACATTTGTTTCAACATATTCTTGATTTCAAGAATCAAGTTTAGACTACTTCCGGTGATGAGCACGTCATCTACGTAAAGACATATCATGATAAATGAGTCAGAGTTCCCTCTTATATAGATACATTTATCATATTCATTTATGGAGAAACCTTTTAATAATAAAGTATTGTCAAACTTTTCATGCCGTTGTTTCGAGGCTTGTTTGAGTCCGTACAGAGACTTAACAAGTCGACATACTTTCTTTTCTTGTCCTGGAACCACATACCCCTCGGGTTGTTCCATGTATATTTCCTCTTCCAACTCTCCGTTTAGGAAGGCAGTCTTAACATCCATTTGATGTATCTCAAGGTCACACAAATCTGGAATAGTTATGAATACCCTTATGGACGTTAATCTAGACACAGAGGAGTATGTGTCGAAGTAATCGAGGCCTTCCTTTTGTCTGTAGCCTTTGACTACTAATCTGGCCTTATACTTGTCAATAGTTCCATCTGCTTTGTACTTTATTTTGAGTACCCACTTACAACCCAAAGTTTTGCTTCCCGGAGGAAGATTAACCATTTTCCAAGTATGATTTTGCATGATGGAATCTATTTTGCTTTATATAGCTTATTTACAAAGCGGTGCTTCTGGAGTTGACAATGTTTCATTAATTGTCCTAGGTTCATTTTCAACCATATAGGTTAGAAAGTCTGGACCAAAGGTTTTGTCCTTTTTGGCCCTTTTGCTCCGTCTTAGTTCAACCTCTGGAACTCCTAAGTTCTGTAGGTCTGGAAAATTAAGTTCCGGATAGTCAGTAACTTTCGAGTCCTGTAGATCTGGCACATCTAGTTTCAGATAATCAGAAACTCCCGAGTCTTGTTGATTTTGAGCACTTTGTTCATAACTTCATTTGCGTGAAATTATTTCTTTTTTCTTTCTAGGAAAGATCTGTTCAAAGAATTCAACATTCCTTAATTCCATGATTGTACCCTCGTGGATATCAGGTATCTCCGATTTATACACTAAGAAGCGATAAGCACTATTGTTATTTGCATATCCGATGAATATGCAATCTACAGTCTTAGGTCCAATTTTGACCTATTTTGGTTTAGGTACTTCGACCTTTGCCAAACAACCCCACACTTTCAAATATTTATAAGTGGGTTTCTTTCCTTTCCATGATTCATATGGAGTTTTACCCTTACGCTTATGCGAAACTCTATTGAGAATTGTATTAGCGGTCAGAATCGCTTCGCCTCACATGTTTTGGGCTAATCTGGAATTGATAAGTAAAACATTCATCATTTTCTTTAACATATGGATTTTGCGCTTGGCAATACCGTTAGACTGAGGTGAGTAAGGAGCGGTTGTTTGATGAACAATGCCGAATTGAGCACAATATTCTTCAAACGGTGTATTCTCCCCCTCTATCACTACGAATTGCTTTAATCCGTAGGTTTAGTTGATTTTCAACTTCTTTTTTGTAACGTTTAAATGCATCAAACGCTTCATCTTTACTTTTCAACAAGTAAACATAACAATACCTTGTACTATCATCAATGAAAGTCATAAAGTACTTATTCGCCCCTCTAGTTTGCACAAACTTTAAATCACATATGTCGGTGTGAATAAATTCTAGAGAAGCGGTGTTTTTTTCGACTGAATGGAAAGACGATTTGGTTAATTTTGCTTCTACGCATACCTCACATTTATGTTGAGGGTTTATGTCGAAGGAAGGCAACAATTCCAATTTTACTAACTTTTGAATAGATTTGTAGTTAACGTGTCCTAATCTATGATGACATATATTAGAGGACTCAAGAAAGTAGGTAGAAGGATTTATTTCATTTGATGAACGAATTACAGACATAACATTCATTTTGAAGAGGTCATCACATGCGAAACCCCTTCCTACAAAATTATCATTCTTTGTTATTACAAACTCGTTGGACTCAAAAACTAGTCTAAAACTACCCTTGACCAACAGTGGCCCTGAAACCAAGTTCTTGCGGATGTCAAGGACGTGCATCACTTCCTTTAGAGTGATCTATTTTCCTGAAGTCATTTTTAGGACAACCTTTCCAACCCCTTGCACTTTAGAGGTGGTGTCATTGCCCATGAACAGCTTATTGTCCGTGACTAGGGTGTAAGAGGAGAATGCATTATTGTCAGGGCAGATGTGATGGGTTGCACCCGTGTCTATCCACCATTGCCTTGGGTTCTCCAACAGATTTTCCTCCAACACCACTACTGAGAAATCCACAATCTTCTCGTCAAGATCCGGAGGATTACCCTCGTCTTGTACAACGTTAGTCTTTGCCTTGCGTTTGTTCTTGGCCTTCAGGTCATTTGTGACCTGGATATTTTGGCCCACTTCAGTCGTTGTGTTAGACTGAGTATCCATTGCATTTCGACCAGAAGGAGGATCTTCTATCTGAGATCATGACAGGCTCAACGCAGTAAGATAGAACAACATCTTTAGTCTCCTTCTCTTGTTGTACTTGTTATCCAGAACCTTTCCTGGGCGTTTGCTTTGAAAACTGTTAGGAGCAGGGACAATAACATTTTCTTGAGCAGCGCCAGAGGCAGTGCCTTGAACAGCAGCAGTGCGTTGAACACCAACAACAGAACTAGAAACAAAACTATTGATAAGAGTAGAACCATAACTACCAATGGAATTGTTAACAGAACTGTCAACATAACAGTTGGCAGAAACAGAGCTAAAATCATAATTAGAACCAGAACTGGAAACATAACTGTTGACAGACATATTTTGAACACTCAGAAAATTTTTGTCTTAAATTGTTTGGTAATAGTGTTGTAGAAAGATGAAAGAGAAATAATGATTTATTGAGTCGGGAGATGGCTCTCTGTCTTTAAGACAAAATTGCTCTGTATATATTCTTTTACGGTAATGGACAATAGTCTCCAAGATAAAACAACAACAATAAACAAAGAAAAGCAAACTGTGTTGATCCCATGGAAGTAAATGAATATAGAACAGATTGCTGATTTCTGTATGTGTTCTGTGTACTGTTCTGCGTTTATATAGAACTGAACAGAAAAAAGTATCAGAAATTATGTAAGGATTGTGTATTGTGTTATGTGTTTCTTTATTTTGAACAGAAATGTTCAATTTATAAGATCAGAAAGGGAAGCAACGTTCTATTCTGTTGAATAGTCATGTCTGTTGGCTGGTGTCCTTTGGAGAAAAAAAGTCGTTGTAACATTCTGAAAAACTTCAGGGACCAAAATGTAAATAGTTAACATTTCAGGGACCAAAAAAAAAGTGCAAAAGAAAGCAACAACCCAACAATCCAGGCGAGTGGCAGCGCACGTGTGGGGCTTAGCCCGAAACCAAGCTCACCTAGGTCCTCTCCTTTCTAAACACATGGGTTACCCTTGGGGTCCCAAACCTTTATTCAAACTTAGAGTTTATATATTGCACAATCCTTCCATCTTCTACCAATGAGGGAGATTTGTCATTTTTTGCAAAAAACACTCCATTTTTTCATGTCTCAAACACCTTACTTTGTGTACAAATATATCTTTCATTTCTTAACTAAATTTGACGATACTTGACACTAACATCATCTACACACTTAGTAGATTAGGCATTTGCAAAGAAATGAGTGTCAACATATCGCATTTGAAGGCATAAACTTTTTAAGGATTTGATACCATTTCTAATAATTTCATTTACAACAATCCAACAAGCAAAAGTACTGCACAAAAAGTAATAATTGTATTTACTGATACACAAGACACTAATTATATACAACTTATAATTCATATACGACCAGTCTCTCAAATTAATATATAATTATTTATGCGAGACTTAAACCTCAAGAAATATTTCGAGTATCACTTCTTAAATATTTTAAAAAGCTATAATTTTTGTTATAAAATATCATTTTTTTCTTTTATAAAAAGCTAATAATCTATTCTGGATTTGCAATTCAAAGCACATGATGTAGTTGTGAAAATTTATTACTTTGAATCAATATGTAAAGATTAAATCTGAGATATAGTATTTCTCAAAAAGAGATGGCTTAAGAGCAAAGACAAACAGTAAAGAAGAGTAAGGCGGGATTTTGTTGCAATAGAACATATTGTCGATGGTACAAATATAAATCTCTCCAACAGGAAAATTTACTAACGTGAATTGAATTTATCCCGTCTTTAATGACTTAAATACGTGAGTCTCGCATGTCGAAAACATCATTTCTTTGCAAATGTCTAATCTACTAAGTGCATAGTAAATTCCACATTGTAATCTTCAATAGACAAGTTTGCCCCTTATGTGTCAACTTTATGTCCTCAAATATAACATATTTTAAAGACGAAAATCACATATTTTAATTAATTAAAAATTAAATATACTTAGTCACATATCATAAGGACCAAAAGTAGAATTTAACAATAATATAGGGATAAACATTACTATTACCCTAGTATTAAATAAAGTTTCATCTGGTCGATGAACTATTATTATTACATCTTTTAATTTTAAAAAAATATATATTTTATTACATAGAAATAGGGGAAGGGAATGAGGGAGGGGGAATTAAATAGATAGCCAACCAACTGAGCATAAAAATTCACCTATTCTTCTTGCATCCACAGAATACCCATGAATAAATTTTGGGGGCTTGTGAGAGAAACTACATTGAAAATTGATACTCCATCCGGAAAAATAAAGAGTGTCTACTTAGCTTTATTTTTTTCTTCAAAAAGAGTGTTTACTTATCAAAATAAAAAATAATTAATCATAGATTTGTTCTTATTAAATATTAGGTGACCAAACCCCCATATCTATTTAATTAGGAATATTTTAGTCAAATTACCTATTTTTGCCTAGAAATTAGTATTTTCTTAAGGGATGTGCAAATGAGTATGTGAACATTCTTTTTGATCTGGAAGGAATATGATTTTAAGCTTTTGAATAATCCAATGAAAATAACTATGGGACCAATCAAAAGCATATACCCCCTCTCCCAAAATGAGTGTCACCTTAGTAAAAATCAAGTCCTTTAAAAATCTATAATTACAATGTGGAATTTACTACACTATCCCTATTTATTAGATTTTTATAGAATTGAGTAATATTAAAGAGGACAACTTCTTTAATATTAAGGGCATAGTTGAAAACACTTGCCAATTTTTATCTTGAATTTCTAAGGTGATATTTATTTTGGGACAATTTTTTTTGCGAAGGTAGCACTTATTTTGAGACGGGGAAAGTACAACATTAGAGTGAATTAATTTAGTTTGACCTTAAAATGAAAAAATAGTTATTTTTTAAGATTGTCCTATAGTGAAAATAGGTAAGAAGTATTAATAAAATAGAAAAATTAAGTCACTTTTGTATATACGTGTATGCCTCTGTATTCGTAAATACAATTATTACTTTTTGTGCACCACTTTTGCCTTTCGGATTGTTGCAAAATGAAATTATTACAAAATGGCATCAAATTCCTTAAAAGGTTTATGCCTTCAAATGCGTTATGATGCCACTATTATTATTCACTTGTTAAATTCTTTTATGATATGTTTCCCATCCAAGCATCGACTTAAAATTAAAAAAATTAAAATAAACAATAGGAGTTAATAGTTGACCACACTATTCAGGTCTTTCCTCCCACTTTTTAATTCTTAAGTTTTAGAAGTTGAATAATCTGTTTAGGAAATTGATAGTTTCAGTCAAAATATCTATAATCACACGTAAATTTTTGCTTTAATTATGAAGCACAATAATCGTGTCTCATTAAGAATAGTTTTATAGACCTTTGAAATTTAATGTTATAGCACATATTTTCTTTATGGTTTTAAATATTACACGAACCTTCCTTCTTTGATATTTAGGTGTAACAAAACTATTGGTAATAGACAAGTTTGTCCCTTATGTGTCAACTTTATGTCCTCTTTTACATTAATAAATTACAATTTTTTAAAACGTCATCACGATTGTGTCATGTAGGGGGTTACGCTTGACCCCTACCATGTCAATTAATATCAGTTAAATTATAACTTTTATTTTATTTTTAAAATTTCTTAGGAAAGAGTATTCATCTTTAGTAGGAATATCAAAATAAAATTTAATCTGGTCGATGGAGTACTGTTCTTGCATTGATGGAATTCCCATAACTTTAAACTTTTGGACAACCCATAAATAAAAATTGATTCTATGATCTTCATCTCAGGTCACTGAGGAAAATATGACTGTTGGCTATTGTGAAACGCTTTTCCTCATCCTTTGGCCACCCATTGTGAGCCACCCAAGTCCCAACACTACCCATAATCTTAACCCTAATTTGAAGAATCCTATATTACAATTCCGGCCATTGTAAGGAAAACAACAGTTTTCTTCACACCACAAGAAAAGGAACGTCTGTACGCTAACAATTATCAACATATTTTAACATGATAAACACTCTATTGAAGAAATCAGATGCGTTTTAATACTAGATTTGTAGTGCGGGGTCACTACTAAACAAACTGCAAAAACCGACGTAAAACTCAACCTCGTTAAAAAGAAATCTAAAAACCGACCTCAAACGTAGGTAGCAGAAAGCTTGGTCGCTCTTTGAAAGTGAGTTCACGAGGTCGCAAAAAATCGTCCTCATGAGGTCGGTAGCCTTTTCCCCCGAAATTCACTTTTTTATGCAAAATATTAATTATGTTGACTTTATGAGGTCAGTATTTTATTTTATTTTATTTTTTTATTCATGTCAATCGCGTGAGGTCGGTATTTTTTATGTTGGAAATTTGATTTTGGTAGGGAGGTGCGTCCACCCATATTTAATGAATTAAACACTAGGGTTCCGCATGTTGGAGGCTTTGTCTCTCCACACGTGCATAATCTACTAAGTGAGTAGATGACCGTAGGGCCAAAAATCGTCAAATTTCGTTGAGAAATGAAAGAGATATTGGTCCACGAAGTAAGGTGTTTGAGGCATGGAAATATGGTGTGGGACAAATCTACCACATCGGTGGAAAAATGAAGAATTGCTCTCTTTATAAGTCTCTAAATTGACTTAGGGTTTGGGACCTCAAGGGGTATTCCATGTGTTTAAATGAGGGAGGACCTAGATGTACTTAGGTTCAAGGCTAAGCTCATACGCGCGCTGCCGCCGCCCGCCCGTGGGTCGTGGGAAGTCCTACCGTTGGAGTTGATTTTTGGGGGCGTTAGTGTGCATTAACCACCAGCCATTACTTGGCTGATTAACTCCTCCATAAACAACCCTCCTTCAATGGACATAAACAGCCTCAGCCTCACTAATGGCCATAAACCTGCCATTAACAACCCTCACTAATGGCCATAAACTTGCCATTAACAACCCTCACTAATGGCCATTAACAGCCATGTCTTGAGTAATTGAGCAGCCTCCATTATGCTATATATTGATACCTTTTTGACTCAATAACGTGACACAAAACACAGAAATACATAAACATAACAAGAAAAAGAGAGACATAAATATATACACAGAGACAAATAGAAGAGTAAAACACTGTCCAAAACGTGAGCAGAAACGTTGGGACGAAAACATAAAACTCTTCCTTCCTTTTTCATTTCTTCAGCAAGGTGTTTCGTGTTTGTTTTCTTCGTCAGAATCAACCTATTTGCTTTGTAGTAATGATTAAAGTGTTGTTTTATCTTGGGAGACTATTGCCCATTAATGTAAAAAAATATATACGGGACAATCTTGTCTTAAAGATAGAGTGACATCACTCGACTCAGCACACAGTTGTAACAATCCAGATTTAGTGTTTCTTGATTTCAAGTTATCAAGATTCAAGACTCAACAAGCTTGCGGCAGTTCTGAACATTGGCCTATTTGTTTATCCTTTCGAACACTTGTAATATTTATTTACTCCCCATACTGCTTTACAATATCCAACATTTTATTAGTAATTATTTATCTTAAAAGTACCCAACTCATGAGATCATTTTCCTAGATGAATATGCTTTTTTTTTATTGAAAAGCGATTTGCTGAGGTAGCAAATTTTATAACTTTTTTTTTTTGCTGGAAAATGAAAATGCAAAAAATTGACTTTATGAGGTTGGTTTACAGCAGAAAAAACTGGCAGCAAAATGTTGTTTTTACAGCTGCCAACCCGCCAATTCAATTCAATACAATACAATTCAATAGAAACAGTTAAACCAAAATCAAAATGAAAGAAATAATCCCCTTGATTATTTTCATTAATTGAAAGACTATATATACAAGTTACATATTCCATAATAGGAGAATCCTATTCCTATTCTACTCCTAAAATCTTATTCTACCATAATTCTAACTATACAATTATGGTAAGTGTACAAGACTAATTAAGGCAACCTTTACACTACAATATTACAACAACATATATACCAAATATACACAACCCGTGATGGGCCAACCCGAGATGGCCTTGCTGCCTTCTTCTGTGTTGGGCTGTTACCGAGAGCACCCGTGATATACACTTATGTATATCAAGTGTATATCACGGGTATATATACCTTGTTTAACATAAAGAGCTACCAACGATCCACTAAACTACAACAGGTACATATTCTAATTACTATTTTTATAATTCTGATAGCATAGATGATTAATTTGGAGTCCATTAGGACTCATAACAAATCCTCTAAACTCCTCTTGTGGTGGAGGTGATTTTGTGCTTTACTGAGTGTCTCAACTACAATAATGAAAAGACACGAGACTAACGATCATCTTGCTCTAAGCGCCTAAATAAGCTAAAAATTCATATTTTGTGCATTCACTTACCTAGAAATATCCAGTTTGATAACCATATTTTCTTTATCATTATTATCCTTGATACCATGTGTAATATCTTGACTCAATAGTATATATTTTATAATCAATCTACCTTTACCATAACTTGATCGATTGTTAGAGATTAACGTAGGGAGGATTGAGTTTATTCTCCTCGCCAATAATCGTAGTGCTAAATGTTGGAAATGAAACACTCTCACAAATAACTTTTATTCAAATTCAAATAAATATTACAAGAGCACTCTCACTCAACAACAAGATACTACAAGTCACTCTTATAAGACTTTGCTTCTTCACTCACTTAGAAGCTCTTAATTTTTTTGATACCTAAACTAAAATGGGGAGGGGTATTTATACTACTTAAGAACAATCCTACACCACATAAATAAATTAATCAAAAATTACAATAACCATACACCTCATTCTTCTCCTTTCTTCTCCATCCTTCTAACAATATTTTAAATTACCAAATGATTCACATGCATAATTACCACACCCTAGAAGATTCTAGGTAGAAGGCTTGTAGTTTTGGACCTTGATTATGGACTTGGACTCCAATTTGATTGGATTTGGGCTCCCATAATGGATCAAGTTTATGATCCAACCCCCCCCCCCCCACCCCTTTAAACTTGATCTTGTCACTCCTAGTAAGTTCCTTAATCTTATGAAGTCTTCGCTTGTCAGTGGCTTAGTAAAAATATCGGCAACTTGATCTTGTGACTTCACATATTCAACTTGCACATCCTTTCTTGCAACACACTCCCTTATATAGTTGTAGCGAATATCGATGTGCTTGCTTCGATCATGGAATACTGGATTCTTTGCTAAGGCAATGACTGACTTATTGTCGACACAAACCTTGGTAGGCTCTTCTTGTATCAAGCTTATCTCCTCAATAGATTTCTAAGCCAAATTGCATGACAAACGCATGAGGTAGCAGCAACATATTCCGTTTCATAAGTGGACAATGTGACAATCGGCTGTTTCTTTGACATCCATGTGAAAGCAGTATCTCCTATAAAAAATACGAATCCAGTAGTGCTCATTCGATTATCTACGTATCCACCCCAATCACTATCATTATATCCAACAAGATTGTAATCATTAGAAATTGAATAGAACAAGCCAAAGTCAATTGTACCTTTCAGATAGCGAAGAATTCTCTTTGCGGCTTTAAAATGGGTGGTTGTTGGAGATTCCATGTAGCGACTAACCAATCTAACTGCATGAAAAATATCGGGCCTCGTGTATGTTAAATATCGAAGACTTCCCACCAAACTTTTGAAGAATATTGGATCTACACTTTCACCTTCTTCATGTTTGGACATCTTGATTCTGTATTCCGTCGGTGTGCTTATCGGCTTACAGTTCTCCATCTTGAACTTCTTCAGGATCTCCTTTACATAGCTTTCCTGTGAAATGAAAATTTTATCTTTTTGTTGCTTAACTTCAATGCCAAGATAGTACGCCATGAGCCCCATGTCTGTCATCTCGAATTCTTTCATCATTACTTCCTTGAATTCATTGAACATGATTGAGTTTCTTCCGGTGAAGATCAAATCATCCACGTAGGCACACGATCAAAATATCTCCATCTTTGATCTTAATATATAGAGCGTGCTCGTAGGGACATTTGTTGAAGCCATTTTCTTGTAAGTACTTGTCGATTCGGCTATTTCATGCCCTTGGTGCTTGTTTTAGCCCGTAAAGAGCCTTCTTCAACTTCAACACCTTGTCTTCGTGGCCTTTGACTTCGTACCCTGATGGTTGCTGAATGTAGACTTCCTCTTCAATAACTCCATTTAGGAAGACAGACTTTACATCTATCTGCTGTATCTCCCACTTGTTTTGAGCTGTCAAAGAAGTTATTAGTCTGATAGTCTCCAATCGAGCAACAGGAGCAAATACCTCATCATAGTCAATTCCAGCATTTTGACTATAGCTTTTAGCAACTAGCCTCGCCTTGTGCTTTTCAATCTCTCCTTTAGCGTTTTGCTTTATTTTGTACACCCATTTGACACCTATCGCCTTATGTCCCTTGGGAAGTGAGGTAAGTTCGTATGTGTCATTCTTCTCAATGGCCTTGATTTCTTCATCTATCGCATCTCTCCACTTATTTTCTTGTACTGCTTCTTGAAATCTCACTGGTCCACAATCGACCAATAGACCAAATAATGTAAGATTATCTTGTCGTTCAGTTACCTCATAGAGATCTCTAAGGCTTCTTGTACGTTGCAAAACTCTTTCACTTTGACTCCCACTTGACGATGACGAAGGTGATAAGTCTCCTTGAGTGGTTGATGTTGGTGAAGTGGGTGGAGTTGCAAGCTCTTGTTGAGGTTCACCTAGTTGCTCCCTCATTATCTGCTCATCTTCTTCAAACTGAGGAAAGAAATTGAAGTCATCTGCATGAGAGTTACAATCCCATTCTCCTTCTTCGTTGAATACCACATCTCGACTAATCACAATCTTCTTATTGTCTGGATTGTACATCTTGTAGCCCTTCGAATTAGCATCATATCCGATGAAGATAAAGCTCTCGCTTTTATTATTAAGCTTCATTCTTCTCTCGTCTGGTACATGAACATGGGCTGTACTTCCTAAGGTTCTCAGGTGGGAAATGCCAGGCTTTCTTTCACTCCATGCCTCTTGCGGTGTCTTTCCCTATACACTTCTTATTGGAGATCAATTTGACAAGTAGACTGCACACGCTACTGCTTCAGCCTAAAACTCTTTGGGAAGTTTCTTGCTTTTGAGCATGCTTCGTGCCATGTCGAGGATTGTTCTGTTCTTTATTTCTGCCATGCCATTTTGCTGGGGTGATCTAGGAACTGTCATTGGTCGATGAATTCCATTTGCTTCACAGAACTCTTGAAACTCCTTGGAAGTAAATTCTCCACCTCGATCGGATCTCATGGCTTTGATCTTTCTACCGCTTTCTCTCTCCACTGTAGCTTTGAACTTCTTGAAAACTTTTGACTTATGTTTCAAGAAATATACCCAAGTTTTTCTTAAAAAATCATCAATGAAGAGAAGAAAATAGTTACTGTTACAGAGAGATCTAGGCTTGATCGGACCACACACATCAGTATGAATGAGCTCGGGTGGCTTCTTGGCTCTTGACTGTGACTCCTTTGGAAAGCTTTTCCTGAGTTGCTTCCCGACTAGACACCCTTCACAAAGCTGGTCAGAATAGTTGATGCGAGGTAGTCCCTTCACCATCTTCTTTTTAAATAGCAGCTCTAGACCTCCAAAATTGAGATGCCCAAATTGAAGATGCCAAAGCCGTGATGTATCTCTGTGACAAACTTTTAGGCACTTTGCAACATCATTTTGTATGTTGATCAGGAAGATTATATTCTTTGACATTGGCACTTTAGCAATGAAGTTATTCTTATCATCTTTTATAGAAAGATTATAATCCTTCATATGAATATCATAACCTTTTTCTAACAGTTGTCCTAAACTCAAGATGTTATTTTTCATATTGGGTACATAGTAGACATTGGAAATAGACTGATGTCTCCCATCTTTCAAACGGATAAGGATGTTACCTCTCCCTTTCACTGCTATTGTGAAATTATCTCCAAACAAAACATTTCCGCTTACTGACTCGTCTAGCTCCACGAACATGTCTTTCTTTCCACATATGTGATTGGCAATACCACTGTCAAGGTACCAGGAATTTGCTTGGCCACCATCAGCTTCCTTTCGTGCTAGAAGAATAGTTTCTTTGCTATATGTCTTCTCCTCTATGTAGTTGGCCTTCTCCTCAGTTTTGTTGTTGGGAGCTCTACATTCTGAAGCATAATGTCCAAACTTCTGACAATTATAGCATCGAACTTGAGATTTGTCATACCTTGAGTTCGAATTGATTTTTCCACGGCCTCGTGTTGAGCTTTCTCATTTCTCATAGTTGTTGTTGGAATTGTTGTTGTTGTAATTCCAACCTAGTCCACGACCGCTACTTCCACATTGTCCATGGTCTCTACTTCTACCTCGGCCTTGGCCACATTGGTTTCTATCATTGCCTTGGCTTTCATGCATATCCTTGAGTTGCAGTTTGAAGAATTGCAGCTTGAGGAGTTGCTCAGTAAACCCTTTCTTCTTCTTTTTATGCTTCTCTTCGAATGCTTGCAATGATCCTTGGAGTTGCTTGATCATCATTTCTTCCAAGTTTTTAGTTTCTTCAATCGTCACAGCGATGTTCTCAAATTTGGGATCCAATAAATGAAGTATCTTCTCTATTATCCTCACATCTTCTAACTTTTCACCATTTCTTTTTAATTGATTAGAAACAGCTACTACTCTTGAGAAATAATCCGAAATAGACTAAGATACTTTCATGTGTAAGGATTCAAATTCACCTCTTAATGTTTGGAGAAGGACCTTCTTCACTTGCTCGGATCCTTTGTAAGAGGTTTGTAGCTTCTCCCATGCTTCTTTGGCAGAGCTTGCACTCGAAATCTTTTCAAAGCCATCATCATCTAATGCTTGGTAGATGAGGTAGAGAGTCTTCTTGTCTCTCTTTCTTGAATCCTTCAAAGTTGTCTTTTGATATGGTGTAAGAGCAGCGAAAGCAGCATCATCCGCAGGCTCATTATAGCCTTTCTCTATGATATCCCACACATCTTGTGATCCAAGAAGTGCCTTCAATTTGATACTTCAATTGTCGTAGTTGTTGTTGTTGAGTGTCGGGACTTGGAATAGTGCCATACCATTTTCCATATCTCTCAATATAATGAGAATTTGCAAAATCCGATTGCGAGGATGAATCCGGAACGCCGAAAGACCTTGGGAGGGACCTAGTCAAATTTTTAGTTTTCAGTCAACCCTAACCTAATCAACGACTTTGACGGCTCAGTCAACTCGGCTTGGACGGCTTGGTCAAGCGGCTCGGTAAACTCGACTCCAACTCGGCTGACTCGGCTCAACTCGATAAGTCAACCCGGTTTTCTCGCAGCACTCTTTCGGTGGCGCGTGGCGGCGCGTCTAAACTCCGATCGGGGAGATTCTGGCGGAGTCGAATTCCTATCGTCGAGACCTTCGATTTGATATGCAATAGTGTATACTTTCCAACTGGTTCTAATACCACTTTGTTGGAAATGAAACACTCTCACAAATAACTTTTATTCAAACTCAAACAAATATTACAAGAGCACTCTCACTCAACAACAAGTTACTACAACTCACTCTTATAAGACTTGCTTCTTCACTCACTTAGAAGCTCTTAATTTTTCTTGATACCTAAACTAAAATGGGATGGGTATTTATACTACTTAAGAACAATCCTACACCACAAATAAACTAATAAAAAATTACAATAACCATACACCTCATTCTTCTCTATCCTTCTAACAATATTTTAAATTACCAAATGATTCACATGCATAATTACCACACCCTAGAAGTTTCTAGGTAGAAGACTTGTAGTTTTGGACCTTGATTATAGATTTGGACTCTAATTTAATTGAATTTGGGTTTGGGCTCCCATAATGAATCAAGTTTATGATCCAACACTAAAAACGTCCGTCAACTTCACAGGTTTTTTTCTTCGTATATCAACATTTGAATATGATTCCGTCAACTTTACAGGGATTTTTTTCTTCGAATATCAACATTTGAATATGATTCCGTCAACTTTACAGGGATTTTTTTCTTCGAATATCAACATTTGAATATGATTCTTCATCTAATAGTAATACATATGTTGGTGCAATAAGATGATTTTAAATAAACAAATATTGTCAGTAAGGATTCATATGCCGTCAGACCTCTCTATAATAACACCTCATTATAATAGCCAATTTTTTCTCATAAACAAAATTTTATATTATATTTACCTCTCTATAACAATTATTTACTTATAAACAAAATGCATCTTATAACATTACACTCCTTATAAATTACCCCTCTATAACAATTAATTATTTTTATAGAAATAAAATCTAAGATAACCAATAATAGGTCTAGAGATTTTGGCGAAATATTTTGATACTTTGATACACTATTTATGACAAAAAATATTATATGGATATATATTTTCAATATTAAGACATTTCTCTTCTTAATATAAAGTGTGATTAAGTTTAAAATTTTAATTAAAGTGCCTATAACAATCAAATATTATTTAAATGTTAAATATTGTAATAGGTATATAACAGTTATTCGCTATAGTAATAAAAAAATTTCAAAACTAACAATGATGTTATAGAGAGATTTAACTATAGTCGAAATAACTTACTTATCACTTATGCGGGATTATGACGTAATTATTATTCTTCTCGTCACAATTAAAAAAAAGACAAACACGGAAAGGAAAAAAGGGATATCTCCAAGTTTTCCATCAATATCCAAAAAACCTGCTGACAGCTATGCCTAATGCATATTTCATGCACATAAGACCATATAACACGATAAGAGCATCGAGTACAAACTAATCATCTTACTGAATTTCGAATTCCAAATGACAAGAAAAAATAAAAAGAGAAACAACTGGACTAAGAGTGTGTTCGGTATAGAGGAAAACATTTTCCTAAAAATAATTTTCAATTTTTCTCATTCTCTTTAGCTCAAAACTTTTAAAAAATATATTCTTTAGGAAAACAAGTTTTTTAAAATGAGAAAAATGAATTTACTAATGAAAATAGAAAAAATAAGTCTAACAAGTGGCATTCAACCAACTACTTACCACCCCCAACCACCAATCCCACCAAACCCCAACCACTCCCACCCCCACCCCCAACCCCCTCCAATTGTTTTTATTTAAAAGTTTTTAATTATTTTTTAGTTTTCTACATCAACCCCCTCCCCGCTGTGAACCCCCATCCCCGACCCACCCCCATCACCCTCCGAAATTAATTTTTTTAAAACAAAGTTCTTAAGAGTTTTATTGGTCATTTACACCCCCCGATCCGCATCCCACCACCCCTCTATTTTAAAAAAAAATAGTTTTGATTATTTTTATTTTCTACACCACCCACCAATCCCCCCCCCCCAAGTAATTCACTTTATAAAATTCTTATTTGGTGTGGGTGGGTTGTAGTTGGGGGGGGGGGCAAGGGGGTGGGGGTGAGAACAAAATTTCCCATTTTTTATAAACTTTTTATAAAAGTAAATAAAATATATGAAAGAGAAAATTGGTAGGGGAGGTGGGTGGGGGTTGGGTGGAACGGTGGGGTTGGGGTTGGTGAAGATGAAGTGCGTTCAACGGTGGTGATTAGGTGGGGTGGGATTTGGTTGCGTGGTGAGTGGGGTGGAGGGTGGGTGGTGGGGCTGTGGTAGGCATGGGTGGGGTGGTGAGATTGGTGGGGCTTGGATAGTGTTTTTCGAAAAATGTTTTGTACTAACTAACCGAACATGAGAAAGTAAATAAGAAATTCACTTATTTTCCACTAACCGAACGAATATGAAAAAATAAGTAAGAAATTCATTTATAATTCAAGAACACATTTTTCAGAAAAACATTTTCCTACATACCGAACCCACCCTAAGTCTTAGCCAAACTACGTCTAATTAAAGAAGCAAATACTGATTTTTTTCAACATAAAAGAATCACGCAAGTTGAGCTCCATGACATGTGAAAAGATTTCTTTTATGACTACAAAGTCAGACAAGAAGAGAAAAGAAAGTTAAGTCGTAAGATGTACACTTGCCTATAAACTTTGAAAACTTTCCTTCATTATCATCCGTACTTATATAATTTTCCTCTCCGGCATATTTGCCCTACTTCATAGTTTATTACGAAGGGATTTTACTATTTAAAGTCAACTTGCATTTTTATAGGCATATTCTCTGCTTCTTTTGACTAGCACCATATAATTAAAAAGAAAATGTTTCTTACGTTCCCTTGTTAATCAAATCGATGAGACAATGCTGTCATTCCAACTAGTTCCTTTTGTTCTATTCCAATAAAATTTGGTCTTTTTTGTCTAAAATAAGTTATTTATAATTGTGTTTATATAAATCATCTCATTAAGAATAAAATAAAAAATAAAAAATAAAATAAATTTTAAATATAGAAATGAATCAGTCCTTTTAATACATATTAAGAATGAGAGAGGGACGCATTAATTGAAAGAGAAAGTATTGTTAAACTTGTTCAAAATATCTTACGATCCAAGCATTGACTAAGTAATTAAATAAATAATGAGGTCCGTGAAAAATTAAATAAATATTGGAAATCAGTAGCTAGCCCCAACTTTTCACGTCTTTCCTTCCACTTTTATTAATTGCTAAAAGATTTCACGGTTGAATAGTTTGTTTGGGAAAGTGATGTTTTCACTCCAGATTTTATAACCAATCTCTATTTTATTGTTTAAATTAATTTAATTAATGGTCAAGCGCAACTATCGTTCATTTTTTTTCCACATAAACTGGAGTTTAAAAATAATACTAAACAAAAGGCAAGAAGGAGACATTACTAAAAACAGAAGAAAAATAGGAATGGAGTACAACTCCGCTGACGATTTCGATTACTTAATCAGTTTCCTACGTATACCACTACATAAAATGTACCCTTTTGCGTATTTTATACAACAAAACAATTTGATATACCAAGACCTTTTCTGTCACTATTTGTCTCTTCTACATCTAACATTAATTTTTGTTAAATATACACAATATACACACAATATACATGTGTATATTGGTCACGGAATTGCTCTCAGGATTGCCCTCGGTTTGGACAGATTTGTACCAAGTAATTTATGATAAATATTTAGTATCCTAATTTAGGTAATATTGTAATATAATTAGTAGTGTATTACCATACTTAGTGTATTACCATAAATGTATAGAATAAGGTTTTAGGAATAGAATAGGAATATGATTCTCCTATTTTGTAACTTGTATATATAACCTTTCAAGTAATGAAAATAATCAAGGGGATTATTTCTTTCATGGTATCAAAAGTCTAGGTCACACAAAAATTTTCTCTCACACAGTTTTGTGCTTCCTCTCGGCCGAGACTCCCCCCCCCCTCGGGTTTACCAATTTTTTTCTTCCGCTCTCAAAATCTCTCTTACAAATCCCTCTTTCACCTCTTGTTCTTTCGTTATGTCTACGTCAAAGAACATGTTTCACCCTGCCCTTGTTGTTTCTAACATCAAGAATCATATCCCGTTAATTCTTGAAATAGAAAATGTCCAATACGCGACGTGGGCCGAGTTGTTCAAAATTCACGCTCGTTCGCATCAAGTCATCCATCACATCATTCCCGCGGCTCTTGATGATACAGAGGTGCCTAAACGCGAGGATGATCCTAAATTATGGACAACGCCTGATGCCACTGTCCTTAAGTGGATATATTCTACTATCTCCACCGACCTATTGCAGACGATTATCGAGCCAGATGCTACGGCGATGGCCGCATGGGATAGACTGCGTGACATATTCCAGGATAATCAAAATTCCAGAGTTGTTACTCTTGAACATGATTTTTCCCACGTCAACATGGAAAATTTCCCGAACGTTTCAGCATATTGCAAAAGGTTGAAGGAATTGGCGGACCAACTCCGTAACATTGGTGCGCCAGTTAGTGAAGATCGTCTGGTTTTACAGATGGTTGCTGGCCTATCCGAGGCCTATAGTGGTGTTGGAACTCTCCTTCGTCAAAGTAATCCTCTTCCAAGGTTCTATCAAGCCCGATCCATGCTTACCTTGGAAGAAGTCGGTTTGGCTAAAAAGGCGGCTACTAATGCTAGTCCCTTGGTCATGATGACTTCCTCCCCTAGTCCTCAAAATTTTGGTAACAATTCGAACCAAAACCGATCACACGGGGGCAACAAGAATGGCCGAAAAAATAATGGAAAAAATCGTGGGGGCAAACACGGCGACTCCGGCGCCAGTCACGGTGGCCAAAGTAGTGGCAGTGGACCCCATCTAGGTTACAGTGGGCCACCGACCCACTGGTCTTAGCCTTGGGCCTCTGGGCCGTGGGCTTAGACCAGTGGACAGTAGCCCTACGGCCCACCTCCACAGCAAGTTCCAGCGACTGGCCAGTGGGCTTTCCAGCAGCCCCAATGGCCCACTGCCCACTGGCCCAGTATGCCCAGTTTAGCCGAGGTCTGGAATTCTTAGGCCTCGGCCTCCGCAATCTCACCATGCAACAGGCCCCACTTAGACTGATATCGAGGTCGCGATGCACACATTGGGTTTGACTCAACCGGACCCAAATTGGTATATGGACACCGGTGCCACTACCTACATGACATCCGATTCAAGTACTATCTCATCTTATTCCAATTTGAGCAA
Source organism: Anisodus acutangulus (assembly GCA_029783415.1). NCBI lineage: Eukaryota > Viridiplantae > Streptophyta > Magnoliopsida > Solanales > Solanaceae > Anisodus > Anisodus acutangulus. The sequence continues at coordinate 39,145,119 of CM056506.1, read as the reverse complement.
CCCTCGCGGTATAATTGTTGGTAATGGTAATTCTATTCCAATTCGGGGTTATGGTCATAAAACATTATCTCCCCCTCATCCCCCTCTTATATTGAAAAATACCCTACACGCCCCCAAATTGATTAAAAACTTAGTCCTTGTCCGTAAATTCACTACTGACAATTCTGTTTCTATTGAATTTGATCATTTTGGTTTCTCTGTGAAGGATTTCAAGATGGGGAGTCCTCTCATGAGGTGTGATAGTAGGGGAGATCTTTATCCTATCACGCCCAGTTTCAATCCATCTAGTCAAGCCTTTCCATCAACCTTTGCAACTATTTCTCCTTCCTTGTGGCATGCTCACCTTGGTCATCCGGGGTCCTCTATTTTGTCTGTTTTAGATAAAAATAGTTTTATTTCTTGTAAGGGTACGAGTCGTACTCCAATTTGTCAATCTTGTTCGTTAGGGAAAATTGTTAAGTTTCCATTTGTAGACTCAAATTCTCATACTTCAATGCCATTTGATATTATTCATAGCGACCTATGAACGTCTTTTGTTCTAAGCTCATTGAGTCATCGGTATTATGTTATCTTTTTGGATGATTATTCTAAATTTTTGTGGACGTTTCCAATTGCAAAGAAATCTCAAGTGTTTTCCGTCTTCATAAAATTTAGAGCATTCATTAGAACCCAATTCGAAAGAGAAATAAAAAATATCCAATGTGATAATGGAAAAGAGTATGACAATAGGGTGTTTCGGAATTTCTGTGCTAATAATGGGATCAATTTTCATTTTTCCTGTCCTAATACATCTTCACAAAATGGGAAAGTCGAACGCAAAATTCGTTCCATAAATAACATTGTCCGCACTCTCTTAATTCATGCTTCCATACCCCCATATTTTTGACACCATGCTCTACAAATGGCCACATATCTGCTAAACATAATTTCTTCCAAAAGTTTGGCATATTCTTCCCCCCCTCCAAATTTTATATAATAAGAATCCGTCTTATTCTCATCTTCGGGGTTTTTGGATGTTTATGTTATCTGTTATTTCCATCCACCACAATTAACAAACTTCAGGCCCGGTCTACTCCGTGTGTGTTTTTGGGTTTTCCATCAATCATCGTGGCTATAAATGCTATGATTTATCCTCCAATAAAATCATCATTAATCGCCATGTAATTTTTGATGAGTCCCAATTTCCATTTGCTAAAAATCTTTCTCCCGTGCCTATTTCGTATAATTTTTTGGATGAACAAATATCCCCGTATATTATTCAGCATTTTTTGGACATCTCCTGCACCCAAAATTCTCCAGTGGGCCCACTGCCCGATGGTCCCACTGGCCTGTCTCGGTCATCTTTACCCAGTCTTTTCACCGGGCTAGTTTCAGCAATTGGGCCAGTCCAGCCCAACACTGGAACTGGTCCAGTTACTGTTCCCGACGCAGTTTCTGCTTCCAGATTTGGGCCAGCAGGCCCACTGCCTGCTGGCCAGTCCGTCCCGAGCCCAGCAAATTCTCAAAATCCACTCAATTCTTCCTCGAGTCATAGACCGGTCACTCGTAGTCAGCGGGGTATTTTTACACCTAAAAGACATTTTAATTTACATTCTAATATCTCGAAATCCCTCCTGCCCCGTAATCCTGTGTCTGCCTTAAACGGCCCAAATTGGAAAATTGATATGACTGATGAATATAATGCTCTTATTGATAATAAGACGTGGGAGTTGGTTCCCCGTCCATCTGGTATTAATGTTATCAGGTCTATGTGGATTTTTGCTCATAAGGAGAATTCAGATGGTTCATTTGCTCGACATAAGGCACGGCTTGTAGGTGATGGTAAGACTCATCAGGTTGGTATAGATTGTGGGGAGACGTTCAGGCCGGCGGTCAAGCCGGATATAATTCGCACTGTGCTTATATTGGCTCTTTCGAAGACATGGCCTATTCATCAGTTGGATGTCAAAAATATTTTCCTACATGGCGATCTCAAGGAAACAGTCTATATGCATCAGCCATTAGGATTCAGGGATCCCAACCATCCTCATCATGTCTGTTTGTTGAAGAAGTCCTTATATAGGATTAAGCAGTCTCCACGGGCCTGGTATACAAGGTTTGCTGACTATGTTTCAACTATTGGGTTAACTCACAGCAGATCAAATAATTCCTTGTTCATCTACCGTCGTGGTTCGTTCTTGGCCTACATTCTGTTGTATGTGGATGATATCATTTTGACTGTCTCTTCCGATGCCTTACGCCAGTCTATCATGACTATGCTCAACTCTGAGTTTGCTATGAAAGACTTAGGGCCCTTGAGTTACTTTTTGGGGATTGCTATCAAGCGTCATTCAGATGGATTATTTTTGTCTCAACGAAAGTATGCAGCTGAGATCATCGAGAGGGCTGGGATGTCATCCTGTAAGTCCACTTCCACTACAGTTGATACTAAGACCAAGCTAGGTGCCGCGGCTGGCGTCCCTTACGAGGATCTGACCCGCTATCGCAGTCTTGCGGGGGCCCTTCAGTATCTTACCTTTACCAGATCGAATATAACGTATGTTTTCCAGCAGGTGTATTTATTCATGCATGATACCAGAATTGAGCACATGAATGCACTCAAACGCATCATTCGGTATATTCAGGGTACACTAGACTATGGTTTGCATTTGTATCCTTCATCGACATCCACACTTGTCTCATACACAGATGTTGATTGGGGTGGGTGTCCAGACACCAGACAGTCTACGTCTGGATACTGTATGTTCATTGGCAACAACTTGGTCTCCTGGTCTGCAAAGCGTCAGGCGACGCTATCCCGATCAAATGCCGAGGCTGAATATCGAGGGGTAGCCAATGTGGTCTCAAAATAATGTTGGTTACGTAATTTGCTTTTAGAGCTTCATTGTCCAATTCAAAAGGCTACCTTGGTTTATTGCGATAATATTAGTGCCATTTACCTTTCGGGTAATTCGGTTCAGCACCAACGCGCTAAACATATCGAGATGGACATTCACTTTGTCTGTGAAAAGATTGCTCGGGGTCAGGTACGCATATGTCATGTCCTGTCAAGATATCAGATTGCAGACATCTTTACAAAGGGTTTTCCCTCAGTCCTTTTTGAAGATTTTAGGGACAGTCTCAGCGTTCGAAGACCGCCCGCTATGATTGTGGGTGTGTGTTAAATACACACAATATACACATAGTATACATGTGTATATTGGTCACGGGATTGCTCTCGGGATTGCCCTCGGTTTGGACAGATTTGTACCAAGTAATTTATGATAAATATTTAGTATCCTAGTTTAGGTAATATTATAATATAATTAGTAGTGTATTACCATAATTAGTGTATTACCATAAATGTATAGAATAAGATTTTAGGAATAGAATAAGAATAAGATTCTCCTATTTTATAACTTGTATATATAGTCTTTCAAGTAATGAAAATAATTAAGGGGATTATTTCTTTTAATTTTTATCCTACAGTTTTGGATATTATCACAACTACTATTACCAAATTATGATATTCAATTTTAGGGCATCAAAGAATAAAATTTATGATTGGATTGCTAAGAGATTATGTATTCAAGCTAAGCAAAAACACTTGATTGATAAGTTGACCTCAAATCGTTATAACGACAGCTAAGCTGCTAAAGTTAACCTTTAGCGTTTCCAAACACCCATTATCTCATCAATGACATTATTTTTCTTGTTTATAATTATAAGCAAAAAGAAAAAAATATTAAAAAGGGAAGCAATTAGGGAAAGTTAAAAAAGGATAACTTCAAGTTTCGCGTAATGCTTACTGTTTCACTGCTACACAGAAGACATGTTTTAGGCCTCATTTATTTTCATTAAGATTAAGACATCTGAATTTAAATGCACATATGAATGATTAAGATGTTGTCTTTAGAATTAAACACTCAACAATTAAGATTTTTTGTTTTTCAATATCTGAATGTGCATAATATATATACAATTCGAATAAAAAATAACTAAATATTAGAAAATAAATATAATTTAATAAAATAAAATCATTATTTAATAAAAATGAAACATTTATGTTCGTTAGTGATGGTGGAGATGCTTTGTAATGGTGATAGTGGTGATGGTTGGTGCTAGTGGCTATTAATAGTGGTGATGATAGTTGTGATGGTGGAGGTGGTTGGTGTTGTAATGACCGACAAGATGATGGCGATTGGTTATTGTGATGGTAGAGGTGGTTGGTGTTGTAATGACCGACAAGATGATGGCGATTGGTAATTGTGATGGTGGAGGTGGTTGATGTTAATAATTGACGGGTATGGTGGCTGAAGAATGTGTGAAGGTTGACGATGGCAGAGGTGGTTAGACGTGGTGGTGGTTGGTGGTTGGTGAGGTAGTGGTGGCAGATGTGGTTAATAGTGACGGAAATGGTGGTGAGGTGGAGGGTGGGGTTGGAGGGATGGATGATGGCGGTTAGTAGTGGTTGTGATGGCATATGTGGTTAATGATGGTGGGGGTGGGGAGGTGGAGGGTGGGGGTTGGGATGGGGTGGTGGCGATTATGATGGCAAAGATGGTTAGTGATTTTAGGGTGGTGGTGGAGGTGGGGTTGGGGTTGGTGGTGGTGGGGGTAGGTGGTAGTGAAGGTGGGGTTGGAGGGGTGGAGCTGATGATTAGAGTGATGGTAAAAAAATTTCATACAAAAGTACCTCATAATTATATTAAGAATTTGTTCAAGATGTTAATGATTGAGACTTATTCATACCAAATAAGTGTTTAGATCTCAATGTAAACAAATGCACTCAGTGGTCTAAAGGTATGAATCATTCAGATTTAGACATCCGTTAAGTGCAAACAAATGAGGTCATCTGCCAAACCATATTACTTTACTATGTTTATATAATAAATCAAAGTTACAATGTGTATATATTAATAATTCCTTTCAATTTATGTGACACCGTCTAAATTTCGAGAATCAAACTTTTTAATTTTAACCTTGAATTTAATAATTAAATCTTTAATTTTTTTAAATAAAAGTTACAAATCTGAAAACTATGTATGAACTACTATAAGTAACAACAATGGATAACTCAAAATATTAGTAAGACATAAAAAAAAATGCGGTCAAAGAAAAACTCGTTTAACTCTCTCCAAAAGGTTCCAAGTTAATTAGGACGTAGGGAGTATGATTTAGAGATAACAATTTAAATAAAGCATGCATTATGTATTGCATTTATTAGGTGGTTGTAAAAATAAAGCTCAACCAACTTTTTTTCATAAACCATAGTTAGGCTTGAGGATAGGTTGAACAACCCCGCGATAAGTATTGTATATGTTAGGTTCAACTAGCTTATCTTTCCCAAACCATAGGTAGGTAAGAGGAGTAAATACTTATATACATCGGATATTTATATTAAATTAATATAATTAAGTGATAATTATATATATTTAAACATAGGTGATACGTTCATTGATTTGATGTTAGGTAAGTTTCTAGAGGATAGCTTAAGCAACAACCCCGCCGAAATATAAGACAAACTAACCACGTCTAATTCATGAAGCAAGTAGTAGTATTAATTTTCCACACGATAAAGAATAATGCAAGTGGGAATCCACGACATGTGCCCATATTTCTTTAGTGACTACAAAATCAGACATGAAACAGAATAAATCTCAAGTGGTATTGATATCCTCCCTTCATTATCATCCGTACTTATATTACTTTCCCCTCCGTCATTTTTTGCCCCAGTACATATAGTTTATTGTGAGAACTTATACGGTTTAAATATTTTATTTGTTTGCACTTAATAGATATTTGAATCTAAATGATTTAGACTTTAGCATATTAAATATATTTATTTATATTAAAATTTAAATATTTATTTAATCTGAACAGGTCTTAGTTATTAAGATGTTGAACAAAGTTATAATATCATCAAGAGTTACTTTTGTGTGGGTAAGTTTCATTCACAATCACCAGCCACAACTACTAACCATTTTGCCATGACAACCACCACCATTGTCAACTACCATTACCGTCGCCAACCACCGACACCACCACCAATGCCATCTACCATCACAATCACCAATGACAATCACCGCCGCTGTCAGTCGCTACCACACTTATCACTTCTATCATTATAATTATATCTACTGTCATCACCACCTCTGTCGCCATCAGTGCCACTGCTTCCGCAACCTCTGCCACCACTAACAACAACTACTCCGGCTAATCCCTACTATCAACCACCTCCACCATCACAACTAACACCGCCGCCAACTACCACCAATACATCGTCAACTACCACACATTATTCAGCTACTATTACCAACTACTAACATTAACCTCAACAACCACCACCATATCAACCGCCACCATCACGTCAGTCACTACAACACCAACCACATCCATCAACCCACCACCACTACAAACCATCCCCACCATCACTAGCGAACATAAATGAAAAAAAAATTTAATCAAATAATAATTATTTTATTAAATTAGTATTTTTTTCTAATATTTAATTATATTTTTAAATTGTATATTTATTATGTTTACAAATAAATAAGAGTTGCACATTCAGATGGTTAAAAATAAACAGTCTTAATCATCCATTGTTCAGATCTAAAAACAATATCTTAGTTATTCAGGTGTGCATTGATTTGAATCTTTTACTAACACCCTTAATTACCTAAACATGAAAGTACGCAAGCTATATATATAGTGATAGTATTATAAATCTTTTGTAGTATTAGTGTAAGTTAATCTATTATAACATATTTTACTTGCCATTTATTCTTGATATTAATCAAAGATATCTAATATAATTACTTGCAATGAACTTTTAAGTGATCTGATTGGGTATATTTTTTGACACATTCATTACATAGAACTTAAACTCAAGATGAAATTGCATGTTTCCTACCCTCGCCCATCTCTTCCTCTCTATAACAGTAATTGAAGAAATATGTTCCTTGATGTTTATTGATGAATGATTTATAATATATATAAGGTTACAAGAATATTTACTTTGATACAAACTAGGTAACTAATTAATCTAAATACAAAAGGATTATAATTCTACCTAAAATAGAAGATATACAATTAATACAATTAATGAAAGAATATTGGGAAATATTCTATTACACCCTCGCAATCGAAGCGGGAGGTTCACGAACACTGAGACTGGATCAAAAATCATCAAATAGTATGCGCGGAAGTCCTTTGGTGAAGATGTCGGCAATCTGATATCTGGAAGGAACATGAAGGACACGAACTTGACCATGAGCCATTTTTTTGTGAATGAAATGAATGTCCATCTCAATGTGTTTAGTGCGCTGATGTTGGACGAGATTGCCGGAAAGATATATCGCACTAATATTATCATAGTATACCAGTGTTGCCTTTTGAATTGGGCAGTGACGCTCAAGTAGAAGGTTACAGATCCAACGAGACACAAAGACGATGTTGGTGACACCTCTGTACTCCGCTTCTGTACTGGATCGGGATAATGTAGCTTTCCTTTTGGAAGACCAAGACAATAGGTTATCACCGAGGAAAATGCAATATCCAGAAGTGGAGCATCGGGTGTCGGGACATCTACCCCAGTCAGCATCAGAATAAGCAATGAGACCAGTGAGCGTAGACCTGTATAGATGTAATCCGAAGTGAAGTATACCTTGGACGTATCGTAAAATACGTTTGAGGGCATGCATGTGTGCTTCCGTCGGACTGTGCATGTGTGCTTCCGTCGGACTGTGCATGTGCAAGAAGATTTGTTGCACAACATAGGATATGTCTGGTCTCATGAATGTGAGGTACTGCAGGGCCCTAGTCAGGCTACAATAGTGATTCGGGTTTGAATATGAAGGGTCAGAATCACCACTGAGCTTGGAATTGGTGTCTACATGCGTGTGGGATGGTTTACAAGATGTCATGCCTGAACGGTCAAGGATCTCTTCGGCGTACTTCTTCTAACATAGAAATAGGCCGCCAGAATGTCGAGTGACAGAGATGCCAAATAAATAACTCAAAGGGCCCAAATCTTTTATAGAAAAATCAGAGAAAATGAGAGACATAATGGACCGGCGGAGAGCATCAGATGATGTGGTGAGGATGATATCATCAACATATAATAATAGGTAAGTCATGTATGTACCCTTGTTGTAGATGAAAATGGAATGATCGGATCTGCTGTGTGAAAAACTAATATAGAAGACATAATCGGTGAACCGCTGGTACTATGCTCGAGGAGCCTGTTTTAGTCTATAGAGCGATTTCCATAATAGACACACATAATCCGGATGAATAGGATCCCTGAAACCCATAGGCTGATGCATATATACCGTTTTATGAAGATCATCATGTAAGAAGGCATTCTTGACATTAATTTGATGAATGGGCCAAGACTTGGATATGTGAATGCTGAGGATGGTCCGGATGGTTGCGGGCTTTACGATCGGGCTGAATGTTTTATCACAGTCTACTCCCACATGTTGAGACATGCCATCACCTACAAGACGAGCCTTGTACCTCTCAAAAGAACCATCAGATTTCTTTTTATGTCCAAAAATCCACATAGAATGAATAATTTTAGCATCAGGTCGACGGGGTACTAGGTCCCATCTATTATTATCAATAAGAGCATTATATTCGTCAATCATTACGGCTTTCTAATTAGGGTCGGACAAGTCATCATTCGGGTTACGAGGGATAGGGGAAGGGATAACTAAAATGGAAAGGTTAAACAATCGTTTAGGTTTATGAATTTCATGAATGGCACAGGTTTCCATAGTCCGAGAGTGTGTCTCGGGATGAGGGACGGGAGGGGGGGTTTGTTGCGGGACTGTCGGGAAGAGGAGGAAGGATAGGGGTGACGGTACTGGCTGACCGAACCTCGATTTTTTGAGAGGTAGCTGCAGAATCACCTTAAGGCGGGCTGTTCCGAGCCACCGTCGGCAGAACCAGGTGGAAAGATAGTCTCGGACTGGCCGAGGTGGTGGCGGGTGTCGGGGTCTGGGACGACGGAGTATGTAAATGGTGAATTAAGAAGAGGGTTTAGGCCATTATCTAGGAAATCGTAGGAATGTTGAGGTGGCGAGTGTAGATTGGTGTCACGACCCAATCCGGAGGGCCGCGACGGGCACCCGAAACTTACCTGCTGAGTACCACTAATCATATACTCAATGTATAATCACAACTAAACACGATCTAAGCCGAACAAGGACTATGTAGAATCTTAATCAGAAAGCCAACTTATATATATATATATATATATATATATATATATATATATCCCCAGGCCGACGAGGCCATACATGAATACTACATACAGGACAACTGTCTACAAGCCTCTAAAGAGTATGTAATATCAAAGGTCGGGACAGGGCCCCGCCATACCCATTTATATAAGAAATAATTACCGTACCAAGATAGACCGACACTCTAAAACAAGGGGAGTGCTCCAAAATCCGCTGGGTCAGTAGCCTACTAACGTAGATCGTTATCATATTGGCCACATAGGGCATCTTCCTTTTCGTGATATCTGTACCAGCTGCAGGTGGTGACGCGTATATAACGTCATTCCCTTTTCCCCATCCCTTACATATATATATATATATATATATATATATAATACTATATAGTAGTGTATATATAACACATGTGGGGTCTAGGGTAATACATGAATACAATACAAATGAAAATGCATGAACAATAATGAAATATCCTGAACATATCGGGTGACATAATATTAACATGTACCCTCGGCTAACATTGGAAATATCAACATCTTTCCAAGATACCTCAATAATGATTTAGGAACATATTTAGGCATACTTTCAACATAGGAATCAATAATATGCACATTCTTAACTACTAAGAGTGAAATAATCTATGGAATAATAGTATGATTAAGTTTCGTTACATGGAACATGTCAAAAGAAAGAAATAATTTGTCTTAACATACCTCGCTTCCACTTAATTATCTGAGTCAAGAGGGTTGCTATTTTTACGAACACTGTCCAGAAGCACAACACCAGATTTCAAATTAAATTCGAATGGTTGTATTGAAATTGATAAGGAACCTTTACGAACAGTGAATGAGTTTTCGTCATTTTTTCCATTTTTTTTTGTTGTGAACGTACTGCTTCCTTTTTCCTCTTGAAACTACTACTTAATGATCTCTTATCCTAACAATGTTTGCCCCTTTTAAAGATATGCCTAACCAATTACTAAATACCATTAATGGATTCTCATCATATTGTCTCCCACTTAGACAATCTTTGGCGGTGGAGCATCCTAATTGATGCCACATACACACCAACGTGCCACTATGCTTCTTTAATTAAGTGACTTGCCTCCCGCTATAATTTATCAATTAGTCGATCATTGTTGTCCCATTATTAACTCCTAAATTATTTCGGGCCGCATCCTTTTATATACTAAGCCCTCTATTTGCATACGTGAATATGACATAATTTTCCCAAGGCTCAGGTCTACTTGCATATGTCCAAATGCTCAAACCATCGCTCAAAAGTACGGGGTGTTACATCATTTGCCCCTTAGAAACATTCGTCCTCGAATGTTGGGATAACATATCTAATACCCATCACGTATCCAGAGAACACAACTCCTTTTTCACGGGGTCATATAATATAACACACATCATTACATCTGACCTCACATGGTCCGCAAACATTAATTATAATATTAGGAATTAGAACTCACCTTATGCTTCTCTTGGAACCTCGACGTTAGTCTGATATAGATAGGGATATTTCTGTTTCATCTCTTCTTCTGCTTCCCACGTCATTTCTTCTACATTCTTACTTCGCCAAAGAACTTTCACGGAGGCTACTTCTTTGGTCCTCAACTTACGGACTTGTTGATCTAAGATAGCAATAGGAACCTCTTCATATGATAGATCCTCTGTAATCTGCACATCATCAATCGATACAATCCGGGAAGGATCTCCAATACATGCAATCTAAAAATAAACATGGAAAATCGGATGAACAAACTCCAACTCCGAAGGTAAGTCCAACTCGTAAGCTACTTGAGCAATTTTTCGAATTATGCGATATGGCCCAATATACCTTGGGCTGAGCTTTCCCTTCTTTCCAAATCTCATTACACCCTTCATAGGAGAAATTTTCAAGAAAACCCAATCATCTACCTGAAACTCTAAGTCCCGCCGTCGCACATCTGAATACGACTTCTGACGACTTTGAGCGGTTAACAACCGTTCTTGGATAAGTTTCACCTTCTCTATGGCTTGGTGTACTAAGTCAGGCCCAAGTAACTCTGATTCGCCTACCTCGAACCATCCGATAGGAGACCTACATCTTTGTCCGTACAATGCCTCATATAAAGCCATCTTAATGCTGGCATGATAGCTATTATTGTACGCGAACTCAATAAGGGGTAAATGATCATCCCAATTTCTCTTAAAAGACAATACACAAGCTCGTAGCATGTCCTCGAGCGTCTGAATCGTACGCTCGGCTTGTCCGTCTCTGAGGATGGAAAGCTATGCTAAGATTAACTTGGGTGCCTAAACCTTTTTTAAATGACTTCCAGAAGTTAGTTGTAAATTGAGCACCTCGGTCAGATATAATAGAAATATGCACACCATGAAGGTGAACAATCTCCTTAACATACAACTTCGCGTAGTCCTCGGCTGTATATGTAGTTTTGACCGGCAAGAAATGAGTTAATTTGGTCCGTTTGTCAACAATTACCCAAATAGAATCAAACTTACGATAAGAGCGAGGTAAACCAGTAATAAAATCCATATTAATCACTTCTCATTTCCACATCAGAAACTCAATGTTTTGCGTCAAGCCACCAGACTTTTGGTGCTCTATTATTACCTGTTGACAATTAGGACACTGAGCTACAATATCCGCAATTCTTCTCTTCATGTCGTTCCACCAATAGATACACTTAAGATCATGATACATCTTAGTAGATCCAGGATGAATGGAATATCGTGAGCAATGGACCTCCGTCATAATCTTATCTCGTAATGCCGCTACATTTGGAACACATAAATGGCCCTAGTGCTTGAGAATCCCATGTTCGTCAATCTCAAAGGTTGTGATCTTCTTTTGTTGAATACCTTCTCTGATTTTTCTCAAACTAGGGTCTTCCTCCTGACGTTCCTTAACTTTTGATATAAGAGACGATTCTGACATACTCTGAATCACAAAACCACCATCCTCCAAATCCCTTAACCGGACTCCCAAACTAGCTAACTGATGGAGCTCTCTTACTAACTCATTTCTCTCGACATGCACCGGAATTGAGCTGATCATCGACTTATGACTAAGCGCGTATGCTACAATATTAGCTTTACCGGGATGATATATGATGTTCACATCATAATCCTTCAATAATTCAAGTCATCTCCTCTGTCTCAAGTTCAAATCCTTCTGTTTAAATATGTATTGCAGACTTTTATGATCCGTGAAAATATCCACATGAATACCATACATGTAGTGCCGCCAAATCTTCAGTGCATAGACCACTGCGGCCAACTCCAAATCGTGTATCAGATAGTTTTTCTCATGTTTCCTCAATTGCCTTGAAGCATAGGCAATCACTTTACCATGTTGCATTAGCACGTATCCTAGACTTGCTCCCGAGGCATCACAATACACAAGCATCGGACCACTAGAATTATGGCCTTTTGTGTCAACTTTGTTAATGGTGCTGATATGGTAGAAAACCCTTATACAAACCTCCTATAATAGTCGGCTAAGCCCAGAAAGTTGTGAACCTCTGATGTAGTCGTGGGCCTCGGCCAATTCTTTACCGCTTCAATCTTCTGAGTGTCCACTCTTATACTTTCGTATGACACTATATGACCAAGGAAAGCCATTAAATTCAACTAAAATTCAAACTTGGAGAGCTTTGCATACAACTTATGAACCCGGAGCGTTTGTAGTACTATCCGCAAATGATCCACATGCTCTGCTTCCGAACGAGAGTAAACCAGAATATCATTTATAAATACTATCACAAATTCATCCAGAAATGGGCGAAACACGTTGTTCATTAGATCCATAAATGTTTCCGGTGCATTTGTGAGTCCAAACGACATTACTAAGAACTCGAAGTGCCCATATCTTATCTTGAAAGTCGTCTTCGGAATGTCCTTCTCCTTAACCCTTAGCTAATGGTACCCTGACCTTAGGTCGATCTTTGAAAAACATCTTGCACCTTGTAACTGGTTAAACAAGTCGTCAATTCTGGGAAGATGGTACTTGTTCTTGATAGTGACTTTATTCATCTGCCGATAGTCGATACACATCTGTAACGAGCCATCTTTCTTTTGTACAAACAATATCGGCGCACCCCAAGGAGATATGCTAGACCTAATAAAACTTTTTTCAAGCAGATCATTTAATTGCTCCTTTAATTCCTTCAATTCAACTGGAGCCATCCTATAAGGAGGAATAGATATCGGCTGAGTATCTGGAAACACGTCTATACCGAACTCAATTTCCCTCTTGGGGGGAAGGCCTGGAAATTCGTCTGGAAATACATCAAGAAACTCACTAAACATCGGAATTGATTGAGAAGTAGGTGGTTCGGCATTGACAACTCTAGCCCGAACAAGATGGTATATACAACCTTTGGAGATCATCTTTATTGCCTTAAGGTATGAAATAAACCTACCTTTTGGAGACGCCGTATTACCCTTCCATTCATGGACTGGCTCGCTTGGAAATTGAAATTTAACAATCTTTACTCGGCAATCAATATTAGCATAGCACGATGCCAGTCAATCCATGCCCATAATAACATCAAAATCAATCATCTCTAGTTCTACCAAATCCGCTAGGGTCTGATGGCTACAGACTAATACTGCACAATTTTGATAGACTCGTCTAGCAACTACCGACTCACCAATTGGTATAGATACCACAAATGGATCTCATATCAACTCAGGTTCCATTCTAAATTTATAGGCAATGAAAGGGGTGATATATGATAGATTGGAGCCTAGATCTAACAATGCATAAACATTATGTGAAAAGACTGATAATATACCTGTGAGGACTCCTGATCATGTCATCCCATCAATGCATAGATTCAGTTCTGGCCCCTACCTCTACCTCAATCGGATGTTATCTGATGATTTTTCCCTGACGGGCGTACTGAATGTGATGAAGTTGTTATAGATCCGATCAGCTGAGCCCTAACACATTCACCTCATGTTGGGCATTCTCGCCTAATATGAGCAGGTTCACCACAAAAATAACACACATTTTCTCTTTATCGGCACAACCCTGTATGAACCTTACCATACTGCTCGCATCGATCCAACGGCGGCCTCGTCTGAATAGAATCCCCTCTAAATAAGACCTGACGCTCGTGAACTCTGACCTGGTCCCGATTGAACATACCGATTAACCCTCGACCTTGAAAATGGTAATGATGCGCTAGCTGCTGGGTAAGATGGGCGTGTATAAAGTTGTGGTATGGGTCCACCTCTGAACTCTCTTACGTCACATATGGATCGAGCCCTCTTATACTAGCCCTTATCACGCTCTCGATCTATCCGTTGTTGCCTCTTACGATCCTCTAAATTATGTGCATAAGCCTTAATACGAGCAATATCCATACTCGGATTCAGAGAAGCCATAGTACACTCGTTGACCATGTGTGGCCCTAAGCCGGTATCAAACCTATGTGCCCGGTCACTCATCTCAGTTATAATCGTAGGAGCATATCTAGCCAATGAATTAAACTGCAAGCTATATTCTCGAACACTCATGATGCCCTGTTCAATACGTAGGAACTTGTCTTGCTTGGCCCATCGAAGCTCGACCGGCAGAAAATGTTGTAAGAAGGCCTCTGAAAATTCTCTCTATCCTGCTGGTGGAGCACAAGGTCCCCTAGATTGCTCCCATATCTAATATCAGGTCATCGTGATATCATACAGTCTATAAGAAGCAAACTTTACCAACTCAGTATCGGTAGCATCCATTACCCGCAAGGTACGCTGTATCTGATCTAGAAAATTCTGCGGATCCGCGTTCAGGGAGGGAGAATGGCCAAAAAAATTAGGATTCTGTCGTGGGGAAAAGAGGGGGTGGGAGGCCGAGAGAGGTCGGCGGCTAGGATTCCGACGTGGAAAAAAAAAAGAATTGGCGATAGAGAAGGTGTATCGGCGGCTAGGGTAGGGTTTGTAGTTTTAGGCTACTGATATCATGAAGGAATATGTTCATTGATGTTTATTGATGAATGATTTACAATGTATATAAGGTTACAAGAATATTTACTTTGATACAAACTAGGTAACTAATTAACCTAATTATAAAAGGATTATAATTCTACAAAAATAGGAGATATACAATTAATAAAAGAATATTGAGAAATACTCTATTAGTAATGTCTGAGTCAATTATTTTATTGGATATCTATCACCTTCCACCAATACAAATATCGAATAACTCTGTGCACGAAGACTTACACATATTATAAACGGTGCTTTCATACCAACTAGATCCTTCATTCTGATTAGGTTGAGCTTTCTTTTAGTTGTCCTATATTTAATTGAAGAAGAAAGGGGGATCTATATGGAAAAGGATAATAAGGATTACTTACTCGGTCACCCAACCTAGATGCATTGGAAATGGAACTCCAAGCAGATCAGCGAGCATCAGAGAAACTAATATAAAACAATTAACTTTAGGTTCATCATATTAGACTAAAAACTAATATAAAACAATTAATTTTAGGTTCATCGTATTAGACTAAAAGTGAAAATAGCAGAAACTGAAATTCAATTTCCAATAATATTAGGCAGTTAAATAGTCATGATGATTCTTGATGAATATTGAATATCATACAATATAATCTCATTGCTTGTTTGGGTAGTATGAAAGTCTCATCATGTTATTCCATGTATCTCGTAGGAAGTGTTTGCCACAGTTATATAGGGGCAAATAAATTGTACACAGCAAATTGAGTTTTGAAAATGGACATAAAGCTATAGCACTATTACAAGAAGGCTATGTTTCGAAAGAACTATCGATAAACTATACATAATCAGGATATGCATATAATTACCGCCTACATATTCTTCAATTTTCTTCCGAGTGTATGTCCACAATATCTTTCTGATGAAGAAGAAACTATGATACAATTAAATTAAAATGGTAACATAGGGCGATTTAACAATTAGTTCAACTTCCCACTGCCTCCACATGAATTACAGGATCGGGCAGCGTTGCATTTCATACAGTAGCTCCACTTTTTGGGAAGCCTGCAAAATGAATGATGTAGTTCATGTTGTTAGTATCTGTGTTCATAACAGTAAACCCAAATTTTTGAAATAAACTGGAAAACTGGTACGATTCTCACTTAGGGTGCGAGAGGTCCCGAGTTCAATTCTCGGAATGCCCCTATTATTAAACAATGTCTTTTTTCAACTCTTTCTCTACAAGGGATCGATACCTCTCTGGTCAGACAAGTGAGGGTTATGGTAAAGCATCTCCACCCATGACTGGTAGGTCTAAGGTTCGAGGCACGCCGGAGGAAAAGTGTGAAAACACTATAGACTCCAAAATGCGGTGTAAAAAAAAGAAATTAAAGAAAGAAAAGTAGAAACTTTAATTAAAATATCTGAGGTAACAGAATTCATTGTGTGTCCCTAAGGATTTAATCCCCTCACTGTACCCAAGGTGTTGGATTACTTCCTCTCAGGATAGAATGGATATACTTCTTGTTGGAGTAGCAGTACCACAAACGCCAACAACTTCGCCGAACTCGAAGACAGTAACGAACCACACAAAGACTTAATTTTTGTTTGTAAAGAAAATATGCAGAATTGCAGAAATTCGATGCAGAAAAATGAGGCAATGCCTCTGTATTTATAGCCAGGATTTGGAGTTCAAATGGTGAGAAAATACCTGTTCAGAAACAGGTTGTGACTATTCAGAAATGGTGTCTTTACAAAAAGACCATGTGTCTTTTCGGAAAAAGAAAAAAGATTATCAATCCCGAAGCCGAGGCGAGCAATGACGGCGTGAGGCTTATCTTCTTCTCAACCCTTTAAAAATAGAAAAAGTTCAAATTTTCATTTCCCGGTATTTTTCATTCACTCCATTTTCCATTCATACCTACTTAAACCAAACACATGTATCTAGAGATCAGTGCTTATGAATGAGGGGCTTAACGGAATTGGAAACTTACCCTGCTGTATATCTGGTAGCTGCATCCTTCGCCATCAGTCTTAATCTCTGAGCATTTTCATCGGATATCTTTCTTAGCACAAATCCTTCCCCTCTGCATTCTGCACAAATTCCAGAGCCACCACAGTCTTCACAGATTATCGGTGGGGCCTGTTTATTGGTAAGAACAACAATCAAAAGGGGTAGCCTAAGCGCGTAATAACAAGCGCATTTGAGCAACAAACCATTTGTTTTCCCCCCTACTTAAACTTCACAACTCTGCATATTATTTTTCCTCTTTTCTGGTTAGTTTTGAAACCTGTCTGCACAAAGCTTTAATCATTGCTTCAAACAGAAAACCAGAATGAAATGGTAAAATTGTTCCCTTGATCTTAAAGAACTGTTTCCACCAATAATGCAGAACTAATTCTGATTCTTTTTCGCTTTTTTTATCAGAAGCCCGGCAAAACTTGGCTTATTTTAGTTTTTAGACTGATGAGATGCATCAATAATCAAACCGAGAGGAGCAGAAAATAACCAAATCCAGATTGGTACCTTAGTTTAACAGTTAACCTCAATGAACGGCTAGAAACAAATTTTTTGTCCTGATCTCTGTACTTTACTTTAATTTCTTTAACCCTTATCTGACCTTTTTGTCATATTTCACTACAAGAAGAAAGACATTTGCCAACAACATTTTTGTTGCCATATGTTGGATGTTGTTGCCAAAAGTACTTTTCGCAACAACAAAAGTTGTTGCATGCCGTTGCAATAACCTCCGATGCGAAAAGTTCTCCCAACAAGAAGTGACTTTCTTTGTTGCCATTTATGTTTTTTAGCAACAATATATTAAATTTTTGTTGTCATTTACGTTTCTAAAATTTTGTTGCCAATTCGATACTTTCTTGTAGTGTTTTTTCTTGAGCCGAGGGTCTTTCGGAAACAACCTCTCTACCCTCCAAGGTAGAGGTAAGGTCTGTGTACACTCTACCCTCCCAGACCCACTGTGTGGGATTACACTGGGTATGTTGTTGTTTCGATGCAGCAGAAATTTTTAGCAGCATAGATATCTGAGTACAAAATTGATGCAACATTAGACTGAAAATGCAACTCTAAAGCTTTCTCCTGGAGAACACTTTCTTTCTTGTTCGCCCTTTACCGAACAAATATGTTTCCTCTTTTTCTTGAAAGATAAAAATATTCGCAAACAATGGTAGAAAAGACCACTCTTTTCTCGATAACTTTGTATAAAACGTATATTCTTTCTGGGATCATCCAGAAGGCAGGGAGATTTTCATTGTGTAATTTCATCCCTAAGATAACAATATAGTTTAAGCTGCTCTAGTATATGAACAAATATTTCTATCAAAAGGAATAACTCTTCTCAGCTTTCAACGCACCTCAATTGCTTCAGAAGCTTTGGTTCTCCTTACAAGAATAGTTGCTGCAGCCCCCACAACTGTAGCAGCAACTGCAATAGACACTGCTGTTTCCGCAAGTGCGGAAGATACCTTGAGCACTCTTCTAGCATGCTCTTTTGACTTGGTAGAACCAGGAGGATAAATGCTTGTAGACAAGGCATTGCAATCTCTAGATTTCAGCGTCCCGGTTGCTTCAAAGATCAAAAGCAAGTTAAGCCATAGAAAAATATCAATTTGACTATTTTTTCGTGCATCAAATAAAATTCTATTAACAGATAGGTCACTGGATAGGAAAACCGAAAAGTTCACACCTAACGATAAGTCACTGAAGGAAACAAAGCAAGAAGTTGGAAACCTGTTCTGCATTTGATACAGCTACAAGAATTTCAATCTGCTTAAGTGTGCCCTCAACATAAATTCAAATTGGCTAATTCTTAACTATTTAGGCTTTGGTTAAACTGCATTATATCACCAAGGTTTTCTTTACCTATCCAAAGAGTTAAAATAACGAACAAGCAGAAATTTTTTAAAAGATCAGTGCAAAACTATAAAATAATCACAATAACATGCTCAAATCATGGGATATTGATGAACAGAGAAATATTTTGAAACCATCATTTTGCTAACAATCGTCTTACCTACTAAATTACAAAACATAGCGATTTCATTACAACAACAACATACCCAGTGAAATCCCACAACATGGGGTCTCGAACAACTTTTGGCAGATTTTCTTACGCCAATATGTCCTTTTGGCAGCTTAGGAAAACATCTTCTATATATAAGTACTTGAACAACTTTTTAGTCTCTTATGTTATAGATGTAACTTAAGTCCAATCATACATCTTTTTTAAAAAATGTATTACGTCGTGCCACTTAATTTAATACAAGATATTGCATTGAAGAATGACTAGTAATCATAGATGCAACGGCCAATGCACATCCTACTGAAGAGACCATTGGCATGAGCTTAATGAAGATGTGAACTCAATGTTCAAAAAGCATTCATCAAAAGCTAAACATTTACTCAAAATCATCTCAACTTCTACGGACACTTCAAGTAGGGAATTGCAAATAACAGGTAAGCTCTCCAACAACAGATAGAGAAATATAGCAAGGAAACACTGGGCACACATCAACCCAAGTACATTCATGAGTATGAACTTTTGCTGAGGGCATGTTAGCCAGGGAAAAGGTCAACATGAATCAATTAGCACATGTGAAGTTTCGTAAAGCAAGTGAAGCTTTAGGGTGTGTTTGGTATGTAGGAAAACATTTTTCAGAAAATACTTTTCAATTTTCCCATGTTTGGTTAGTCACAATGTTTTGGAAAATATTTCTCTAGGAAAACAAGTTCCTTATAAAAAGTAAGGAAAATGTCTTCTCTACTGGAAGTAGGGAAAACAAGTTCCATAAGTGACATTCCAAGTTTATGTTTACTTACCAAATACTAAAAAATAAGTAAGAAACCAACTTATTTTCCAAGAACACTTTTTCTAGAAAAACATTTTCCTTCATACCAAACACACCGTTAGGAGGAAATTTTAATCACTCACAGTGGTGCTTGATTGCAGAGTGATTACTGATAAGAGCAAAACTGATTTCTCAGTTGCTACATTAAGTTCTAGGTGTTAAATGGGGCTATAATTAGCATATTATTGTTTAATCACTAGATATTTATGAATGAAGTGGCACACGGCACAACAATGACGAAGAAATGCAAGTAAAAGTAGGTTGTTGAGCAGTAAATAGCATTACTTCGTTATGTTTTACAGGGTTCATAAGTAATACGACTGGTTAATGAAAAAATGAAAATGCTGATAACAGTCTTCGATACATATCATCCCAGAACCAAAGCTATGTTACACCTTATCACAAATCAATTATGAATCATCTAATGATCACTAATGAAAAAGGTGAATTGAATATTTTGACCCGATTTCAACCAAAAGTTGGAACCATGGAGAAGCACCATAGAGAATATGAGTTTTAGGATAAATAGAAGTAGACATAATATAAGCAAATAGACAACTTCTGAAAAGTGGACAAGCTATCGCTAATACTCACACACAAGTTCATGTAACATAAACCAGTTTTTTAGTTCTATCAAAGGTGTGTTTGGTATGCATTGAAAATATTTTCCAATTTTCCCATATTGGGTTGGCGAAAATTTTTGAAAAAGATTTTCTCAAGAAACCCATTTTATTCTACTCTTTGTCTCAATTTATGTGGCACCTTTTGCATTTCAAGATTCAAATAAGTTTTTCACAGCATGATTTTTTCATATATTTTTTAAATATTTTAAATTATCAAATATTGTAACTTATACTACTTACATAGTTTTCGAATATGTAAATTTTATCTCAATAAATTTAAAAATTCTTTGTTCGAAATCACGATCAAAATTATCAAGATTCGACTCTCGAAATCCGAATAGTGTCACATAAACTAAGATAGAGGAAGTAATATTCCATAATGGGAACTGAAAACACAAAGTAAATGCTATTGCTGGATTTAATGGATAACAGTGTTAACTTTACAGGTGGAAAACAGAAACAAATTAAAACTCATGAGCCAAGAAATTAACATGTCATTGAAATTAGAGGAGATAAGCAAGAACTATATTATGAAATCTTACTTGTAATAGAAGAGGAAAAGTGTAGAGAGAGTGTATGCAATCTGAGCCCCATCTTATGGTTAAAATGGCCTTTCACAGGTTATGTTAGCGGGGATATTCTCGACAAAATAACAAAAATGGTCCACCCTTATGAGGATATGTCCAAAATAGCCCCTTAAGTATGTATTGAAAAGATTCGGTCCTTTAAGTTTGTCAAAAGTTAATCTTTTTAGTCTCCTTCAAATATTTAACGGATTCGGTTGATTTTAGGGGAACTATAAAAAAGAGATTTAACCATAAATACCAAGAAAGTCTGATCAAATTCGAAAATATGCAACAAAAACTGCACTAGAAGCTAAAAAGATACTCCCCGTCTCAATTTATGTGATATGTTTGACTGGCCACGAAGTTTAAGAAATAAAGGAAGATTTTTGAATTTTGTGGTTCAAAACAAATTAAAGATATTTGTGTGGTTATAAATCATCTCGTTAAGCGTAAAATATAATGTTTAAAGTTAAATAGTTGTCAAATAAGAAATTGAATCATTTTTTTGGAACTGACTAAAAAGGAAAGTGTGTCATATAAATTGGGACAGATGAAGTATAAAAATATAATAGAAATTACACCTTAAAAAGGTACACCAGACTCTAGAAATAAATCAAAAATAGTAGAAATTGCAAAAAATTGCATCTCTTTAACAGACAGAATTCGACAAATATCTGATGAAAACTAAAAATGTGAACTTTTAGCAAATCTAAAAGACTAAAATAGTTTAATGCATACTTAAGGGACTAATTTGAACATACTCTTAAACATGAGGAACAATTTTTGTCATTTTCTTGATATTTCTCAGTACTGTACTGTTGCACTTTCTTAGAGAAAAGGACTAAAATAGTTCCTTATGTTTTAGTAGAGAGACAAAACCATCCTTATTCTTTCCTATGGTGCACTAAGGAGTCGTTTGGTACATAGAATAAGGATAATAATTCCGGGATAAAGTTTGAGATTAACCTTATCCTACGTTTGGTAGGAGGTATTAGTTAATTCTGGGATAATTTTTGTATCAAAATGATGAGATTAGTTATCAATTCAGTGCGCAACAGTCCTATATGTATATGTTTTAAGGAGATAGGTTGTCATTTGTAATGCATGATGCCAAAATAATGGTGGTAGAGAAGCATGGGCAAGTAAGGTTCTAACAATGTTATTAATGGTTCGGATTGTTCTTTACACTTTTCCATTTTGAGAGGAGGTATGTGGACAAGAGAGACGAAAAGATAAACCATTAGCTTTGCAAAAATTCCAAAACGGCTCATTATCAAATTCTCTATAATTATCACATTGAATATTTTAAATGTCCCGTTCAAATTGAGTGCGGAGGAATGCTCTAAAGGAGAGAAATGTGGAAAAAACTTGTGACTTTTTAGATAAAGGAAATGTCCACAAAAAATTAGAGTAATCATCCAACAAAAGAAGATAATATCGATGGCTCGAAGAGCTCAAAACGGGAGATGTCAAAATATCACTATGGATAATATCAAAAGGCATAACAATGCATGAATTAGAAGCAACAAAAGACAATTTAACAGATTTCTCAAGAGGACATGAGCGACAAACATGAGAATTACGCGTTCTACTACACGCAATAAATTTATTTTGTTTAAAGGAGGCAAAAACAGGGGCTCCCGGATGACCCAAACATTCATGCCATAAAAAAGGAGCTAAAGCTACAAAAGTGGATGGTAAAGTGGTTTGTTGTGTGGTTGTGGTGATTGGATAAATCTCGCCCCAACTATCACATCTCATTACACACATCCCCGTATGAAAATCCTTCACGAAAAACCCAAAAGGATCAAATTCAACAGAAACTGAATTGTCAATAGTAAATTTTCTAACTGAAATCAAGTTTTTAACCAATTGAGGAGCATGAAGGACATTCTTTAAAGTTAACGGTGGGTTCGGAGGAGACAGGTTTGTAGTACCATAACCACGAATTGGAATTGAATGGTCATTACCGATAATTATACCACGATTATTGCTCAAATTTAAATAAGACAGGAGATTACCTTGTGAAGACGTCATATGAGACGTTGCTCTGGTGTCCATGTACCAGTTTGCATCGGGCGGATTAAGCCCTAGAGTGTGCATTGCGGCCTCGATATCGGTTGGAATCGTTACTGCCGAGTGGGCTTGCTACTACTGGTTCGGCAATGGCCCAAGTATGTCGGGTTGTTGGTTGTTGGGCTGCGGCTGGACTGCTTGCCTTGGACTGGGCCTGGCCCAGTTTCTAGAGGGAAAGGGGCAGAGAGGCATGGCCGAATGCCACTGCCAAGCCCACGGTGCCAGTCCACTGCCCCATTGGGCCCTTGGATGCCACTGGCCAGATTGCTGCTGTTGGCCGCCTCCCCTGCCGCCACCTTCGCCCCATCAGTAGTCGCCTCCCTTGCCACCACCGCAGTTTTTCCCTCCATTATTGCCACTTCGCCTCTTTTGACCACGGTTTGGCGGGCAAAATTTCAAATTGTGAAGAGTTATCATTGGACAAAGCGGCAACCATGGCCAAATTCGACACAGTGACTGTCTTTTTGGAAAAATCTGTTTCTTCTAGTTTGAGCATAGAACGGGCTTGGTAAAATGGTGGAAGAGGGTTGCTTTGGCGGATGTGCGTACCTACTCCACTATATGCGTCAGTGAGGCTGGCAACTATTTGTAAAACGAGTCGATTGTTAGTTACCGGTGCCCCGACGTTCTTGAGTTGGTCCGACAAAACCTTGAGTCGTTGACAATATGCGGATGCATTGGGAAAATTTGCCATGTCAGTGATGGAGAATTCTTGTTGACGGCCCGGGAATTTTTATTATCTTGGAAGATGTCACGTAAGAGATCCCAAACCCTCATTGTCGTGGAGTCGGGTTCAAGGATCATATGCAACAAATCGCTTGAAATTGTGGCATAAATCCATTGGAGAACCGTCGCATCGAGGGTCAACCACAATTCCATTTCATCATCGGTTTTCGTCACCTTCTCCTTGCCTTTTTCTGCAGAATTATGTGATGGATAACCCAGTGTGACCGACAATGAATTTTGAAAAGTTCTGCTCACGTCGCATAATGAACGTTTTCCATCTCAGGAGTTATAGAGATATGTGATTTAATGTTTGAAACTGTGAGGGCTGGATGAAAATTTGATTTCGAGTCAGACATAGCTAAAGGAAGAGGAGAGAAGTCGGCGGCACAAAGAAGGGGGGGGGGGGGGCGACGGTGAAGGAGTATATTTTTAGGGTTTAGGAACTTTTCCTAAAATATGATAACATGCAAGAAATATATTCCTTGATTATTTCATTCCACAGTGGTAGTAAATATACCCATAATGCCAGCATAATCTTAGGCTAGAATAATGGTAATAAATGACTATATATACACTTACCATATACACAATTATGACTAAATATGCTATCCTATTCTATCATCTAGCTTTCTTTGTTTCAGCCGCAAGCCTGTACAAAATGATTTTGATTCCACCATGGTGCACTAAGGAGTCATTGTAACTAACAATTTAAAATATTTAAAAGACCTTTGAAAAAATTACGATCAAAGAACAACTCGTTTGTCTCTCAAAAAGCGAAAAATGTCGATCTTTTTTAAACGGAGGGAATAATTAAATAAAAACAAATGAGATCTTAATCATCTTATTATAGAGTTACTTGAATCAAAGGACAGTTACAATTTCCATATATTCATGTATTATTTGGAGAGGGATTTCGTTCGTGTTATAAGTTTGTACCTTTTATCAGAATATCAATTAATATTCATTATGAAAATATACCTGTAATAATTACATTATAAGTAATTCGAGTATATAAATATCTTCTATATTATCAATGCATTAAAAACTTTTTTAAAAATTACCAATGCAATAGAGTTCTTCATGAATCTTAATTTTGTTTCCTTGCATGAAATGTGATTTTGTTCAAATATTGGCTGACTTATAATTGAAGCAGTATATATTACAAAAAATCCATGTCTTATTCATGATTAGCTTGAGTAGGAAATCCATGACTTATTCCCTGATTAGCTTGAGTAGGAAATCCATCCTTTATACATCGATAATTATATGCTGATTTTTTTAATCAAAGCTACTAATCAGTTATTAGTGATAAATAAATAAAATCAAACAAATAGTCTTACAAAACAAACATGTAGACGTCAAAAGTAATACACAAAAGCAAACTACATTTGGAAAACAGTTCCAAAATGCAACAGAAAAATGAAAACACGGGGAAATGAATCAATTGAAACTGGAAAACTTGCAGGAGAATCAACTGTCTTGGTTTGATGCCATCTGCGAACACCTCTAGAGCTCTCCCCAGGTGCTATAGAAACAAAACCACACGAGTATTCTACAGGCAAAGAACATGTCCTGCAAACTCCATCTTCAGCTTTTGTGACCTTTTAACTACCTCAGACTGCTATAGCTTCTGTATCACACCACAAATATGGAAGGCGTAGCCGGCACCCGGTGTCACTCAAACCCCGAGCGTACCCCTATAGCTCATAACTATGAATAACTTAGGTCGACAAGGCCAAAATAAATATATAATCATGTCTTAGACCGTTGAGGCCACATACTGAATATATTGTAAATGAGTCTATGCTCAACTGATAAGGGCTCAATCCCAAAAAATATGCCTAAAAACGCAAGCCGGCAAGGCTATCATGTGCTTGTACAAACAGAAAAACCCAAAACAATATATACAATGGCCGACAAGACAACCATGCTGACATATTGTACATAAGATATCTACAAGCCTCTAAAGAGTAAAACTATAATGTGGTCGGGGCCTACAAGCCTCTAAAGAGTAAAACTATAATGTGGTCGGGGCAGGCCCCGGCCTACCCATACTGTATGTATTGTACACAAAAGACTCCAACTCTACCTTGGTAACTCCAAATAAGTTGGAGCTTACCAATAACGCTGATGCTTGGTAACAGCGAATGTGAAGGTCTATCGGACTACCTCTCAGAACCTGCATGCATGAAACACACCGCCTCCGACAAAGGAACGTCAGTACGAATAATGTGCCGAACATATAAGGCGACTGAATATAACTGAAAGTTGTAATTCTGAATGTAAGCTGAAGAGTCAAACACAATCTGAGTATAACTTATCTTTTTGTGACTCCTATAACATATACAATACTATAAAAGTAGCCGGCCTTATCAAAACTCGGCATGTAAATGACTAAACTGTAGAATAGCCCTATAGGAAATGGTTAATATCCCCGAAGGGAAATTGTGTTAAATTCCCTGAAGGAAATAGTGTCATAGTATTGAAGGCAAGAGTAACATAGCCCCGAAGGCAAGAGTAACATAGCCCCGAAGGCAAGTGTCCCATAGCCCCGAAGGCATGAGTAACATAGCCCCGAAGGCAACTATTCTAATATGTATGTACTCTCTATCTCAATAGCGAATCACAATAATATATAGACTGAAATGTACTCCCGACAAAGGACACACAATGATATGTTATTAGTCATATACTAATGCTGGAATAAAGATTTCAGTTCTTCTTTTGATAAGCTTGTTCGGATCCTCTCCGAAACTAGAATACTGCCAAGAAAAGAAATGGAATAGCCTTTACATACCTTTTTGTCATTTCACTCATCGACGCACGTATAAGCTGTAGTACTTCAATCTACAAGAATAGTAATATTACTATCATCAAGTTAGCGGAAAGCTTATAATAGCTATAACAAGCGACGAGCTCAACTTTCTAAAAACATCTTCATCTTTCTTCTATTACTTTCTTCATTCTTAATCCCATAACATCAATAACTTAAAATTAGATCATTTGGACCTTTTATAAAAAACCTAGAGTGCATAAGATGTTATATTCTTCATCTATGGTGAATCAACATTCAAGTAACCCAACGAGTCATTTCCTTACCCTTCTTCTCTACTCACAACATATACAACAAATATCCAGCAACTCAACGCCATATTCATAGCCTTATACGTGTAGCACAACAATTACACGATACAACTCTACGAGCTCCGACTATAGCTTTACAAGCTCTTAATAAATAACACTCCAAAACTCATATGAACTTATATACATGGAGAAGAAGATAAAGCTTACCTCAAGAACTCAAAATCAGCCCCTTTTGCACACCTTCATCTCAAGAACCAAGCATCCAACACAACACAATAGAGGAAAGGTAGTAGACTACCACCACGAATTTGCCGGCAAAAGATTGAAGTTGTTTACTTCCAAACTTGGCTTGGATGGTTAAGAAACCATTAGAGAACCTTCAGAGAGCTTTCAGGCTACTTAGGGTTGAAGAAGGTGATAAAATGAGTTTTTTGTCAAGCTAGGGACTTAAATTAAAGTCCATTGCCTCACTTTGGTCATACTGGCTCGTGGATCTAAGCCCAAAGCGAGCAACATTTGCGCTATGGACCTCGCTCAATGAGCTACCACCACTATATGCCCGGCAGTCTATGTAGTTGGACGAAAATGCTAATATATCTCTACTCCGACGTCATATCAATGAACAGTCTAATGTGCTAGAAACTATACTCGTAGACCTTTAATACCATGGGTAGATCACCCATAACTCTTAGTATATTGAAAGAAAATCTCATACCCAAATTCCAGTGAACCAACGAGCGTAACTTGCGATGACTTTTTCCAACTTTTGATTTACAATTTTTTTTACTTCAAGGCTTATCATACGACTATTTTATGATCCAAATAACTCATAACAAGACCTTATTAGCATATTATGAAATCCTATCCTTATCCCAAAAGTACAGGTTATTACAATCTACTTATTTCAGTGAACTTCGTCGAAACTTTATTCTTTTGATACGATTAGTATCAAAATTTTCCGAAACTTACTTAGCACTTGCTTAAATGCAAGATCATCCACTTATGGGATCTTAGCCTCATATGGCTTACTTTACTTTACCAATAATGCATACGACCGCGAAACTACGAGGTGTAGCATCTTCCCTCCTTAGGAACATTCGTCCTCGAATGTAGGGGTGTACATGGGAGGGGGGGATATAAACTCTAAATGGTTCTGAAAATTTTGACATAGTTTTTTCTATAATCAGCCAACTCACAAATCTGCCAAGCAGTCAAATACCAAACATAATGCCACAATGGGCCATAATAAATAATATTTATCATATCTCGGGCCTCTCACAACCATCTACCATCAAGCATAAAAATAATAACATTAGCTTACCTCGAGCATAAATAACCCTATCTCTTGTGATGTCATAGCATCTCAACTTTGAATATCATCTGAGTGTAACATAGAATTATTAGCATAAATCCTTCATAACATGGCTTAAAGGAAAACCTAAAATCAATCAGGTTGTAAACCTTCTATCTTGAACAAGCGAAGGTATTCATATTTTCATTTCATCCCTGGTTTCTCACGTCATTCCTTCAACGTTCTCACTTTTTCATAAAACTTTCACAAAAGCTACTTTTTTGGCCTTTAACTCACGGACTTGACGATATAATATTGAAAGTGGGACTTCTCATATTATAAGTCCTCGGCAATCTGAAACTCGTCAACTGAGACAACTATGGAGGGATCTCAATGCCCTAACATAGCATGAATACTAGAAGACTGTATGCACACACTCTAATTCTTGAGGTATTTCTAGCTAGTAGGACACTTGGCTTATCCCTTAAACAATTCTATATGGCCCAATCTACCTTGGGCTAAATTTGCCTTTCTTGTCAATTCTCAATTCACCTTTTATAGGCGACACTTTCGGGAAGACCCAATCATTTACATAAGACTCTAGATTTGGACGGCATACACTAGTATGTGATTCTTGGTGACTCTGAGCTGTCAATAATTGCTCTTGATAGAGCTTCACTTCCTTTACATCTTGGTGGACCAAATAGGTCCAAGTAACCCTGTTCCTCTCATTTTTCAACTCAAGATCTCTATTCTTGTACTAGCCCATTGGGGCTTCTAATTCTCTATCTTTACTTGCTGACAATTAGGACGGTATGCCATGACTCGGCAGTGTCCTCCTTTATCTCACTTCCCCTAATATATATCCTTGATATCATGGTATATCTTTGTCAAACCAGGATGATTAGAATAGCAGGGATAATGTACCTTTACTATAATCTTGCCCCGTAGTAGCTACGTCTAGGACAGACAATCGACCTTTGTATCGGAGAACTTTATTTCATTTAAGCTCAAACATTGGCTTCGCTTGCCATGAAACTTCCTCTTTAAATATTACTTACTCAAGATACTCCTACAGTCGTTCCTTTACCTCTATCACAAGGGACAAGGCTGCTACATTTTTGCCCCCAAATCTACCATCGTCGGAGTCTATAAATTGAACTCCTAAACTTGCCAACTGATGGATCCCTTTGGATAACTTTCTTTTCTCGGCTTCTCGGTAGGACAACCTACCATAGTCCTCACCTAATGTATGCTCTAAAGGTTGTCACCTTATTTTGCTAAACTTTTTCTTTAAGCTAAAATAGGATAGAACCCTTATATTATTACTCTTTCCTTCTACCATTAAGGGTTATACCACTGAGTTTTGAATGGTAATTCTGCTATTATCTTGGTCCAATAGTCGGGTCATCAAACTGGTTGGATGATGCAACTCTATGTCCTTACTCTTCTACCACTTTCGTGGAATATTCTTATGTTGTCATTTATATTTCTGACTCTTTTCCTTCCACTGGAGGACCATGTTTAACTCTATCTTCTTAGCTCACCTTTACTTACATTTCAATCTTAAGGTTTGTTACTTCCTTTAGGGAGACTCGTATACCTTTGCAATATCGTGGCTCGTCCCATAGGACACTTTTATCACTAATATGAGAAACTCAGCCACAATTTATACTATTTCTATTTGAAGATAACCTGAGGATTCTTATGGTCATAAAAATATCATGTCATATCTCAAATGGGTGCTTAACCATTGCTGACCCTGAATCTTGGGTTCGTAATTCTCTTTGACTTTCCCAACCGCTCTTAAGCGTAGAGGATTTCATTTTGTTATTCATTTTGGATTCTGACTTGTCTTGTAGTCAATTGACATAGCTAACTATATGTTGTTGACATTCTTTCTTATTGGATACACGCTTGTATTCTGAAGGAATTAACATTATTGGTCAACTTGTCTGTAACCCATACTTTAAACCATTACACTTGGAGTAAATTCTCCTCTTTCATCTCTTAGCTAACATCTTTTAGAAACATACTGTTCAGAATGAAACTTCCCATTCTTTTAAAGCTGCAAGCTTATCATTATATATCTATATCTATCCCTATAGGATCTTGGGCATTTTAACTACTCACAGTTGTCCTTACTCACTTCCACTTTCATACTAGCTTTGATGGTACCAATTCTGTGTACAACCTTTAACAGCTTGTATCAATTTCAGGGCTTCATGACCCATTTATCCTCTTATCTGCCTTATGCTAAAACTTTTTGGTTGTTTCTTCTGTCTAAAGTACCTTATGAGGGTTGCGAGCATTTACTTGTGAAACTGAAATTTCAGTTGTTAAGATCCTTCTGTGATGTACAATTCTGTATCGTATGATGGCTCATCTGGCCTCTTGATTAGCCTCTTTCTAGGTTTTACATAGATCGTCTTCCAATTTCTAAGTCGACTTACTCTTTATTTATTTGATCTGAATAACCCCTTTTGGGCCTACACACTAATTTGTCTTTGATTACACTTCATACTCCTTTTCTGAGCCCCATATGTCTGGAGGCCCTTTCGTTGCTTAACTCTTGAGGTTGCTACTGTTATTTTCTTAGTATTTTTACTTACGTATCATTTTGTAGTCATAACGCATCCGTGGGATCTGAATAATACAATCTTATTCGACTTGGAACTCTTCGTTGCAACCCTTCTCACTTACTCGATCACAAAGTTAGTATGCGACTTTATGTTTTAACACCTTATTGTAACATCTTTCCTTCAGAAGGAGAGCCATGCTTTGCGCTCAAGGATTTCATTCCTGAGAAGTCATATTGTTATCTCAATTCCCTCCGCAACTCTACCAATTTTACTATCTTACAACTTGTCTTAGGACAAGTCCCTCTTACTAGGGACAACAGAACCGTTTACAGGGATAAAATGCTACTTATTCATAGCTAATGTGTTCGATCTCGATAAATTTCATCCTTTACTTAAAACGTTAGTCTTAAGGGGATTCGTTCTTAATACCCTTCATCGGTCGCTCTCTTGCGGTTCATTCTCTTACTGCTTAATTGCCTACCTTGCAGTTTCCACCATACTTACTATACACCATATCTTGAGTCTCCGACTCATATTCAGTTTGACCTGGAGTACTTTCCAATATTAATACTTCCTAATTCATAGAGTTAATCATCTGCCAAACACATTCTATTGCCGTCTGTAAATTTGAATCACATAATAGAGACGTAGTCTCAAAACATATTTCTCATCACAACTCAGCTTTTACTTCCTCTTATCATTTAGTTTACTTGGCTTCAAACTTGTCACATTATCATACTTTATCTTACGACTCTCGGTTGTTTCTCAAATTACTCAGGTGTCCCACTCTACCATCCTTTTGTTTTTAACTCATTTCTCTTTAATCGACCTAACTTTCTAGACACTTAATATTCCTTCTTTACTTCAAACAAGAGCCTTACTGGGGGAGATATTCTCTTCCCCTTCAAAGGACTCAATACGCGGATCCTGTATTTTTAAGACTCTCAAAGTTGTATCCGACTAACAATTCTCGGGTACATCATGTATATATATATCCTCTAAAGAGGTATATCGATATAATCGTACTATTCTTCAGTACTGCCCATGCTAAGGATTATTCTAACCCTCACTAGATCCCGAGATCCTACTATTTCTTAAAACAGCGTCTAACATTTTTTGTATGTCATAAGCTGGAGCAAATACTACTCATTGTATTTCTACCACTATTGAAAGCGGGATGACAACGCTTATATCATTTTATCTAAATATAAAACACTTTACAATCTTCTATATTCTTGTACTTTGTACCTTTTTCTCTTTACTTTCTTTGCATTCCGAAACTCATACTTTACCTTTATAGGCTTTCATTACTTTCTTTATGAACGACTGAGGAAATTTCTCACACTTTGAAACTTTAACATAATACTCGCACATCTACTGCATACCTATTCTGGTAGGAATCTCTCATTACTCGACACAAGTACGTGGTGGAATTGAGTTCTTAGGACTCAACTCTGTGGAACGAATTGGAATAAAAAAGAAGGGTAACCAATCTTAAATTCCCTATAGCCTCGTGATTATAAGTATGGTGCACAATACACCCATAAGCAAGAAACTACTAGACACAACTTGTAGACTCTCTAAGACACGACCTATTTCGATACCAAGTCTGTCACGCCCCAAACCTGGAGAGGTGTGGCTGGCACCTAGTGCCATACTCATACCCCGAGCGTACCACTATAAATCATAACTATGAATAACTTTGGCCAACAAGGGAAACTAAAATATATAATCACGTCTTAGGTCGTTGAGGCCACATACTGAAAATAATGTAAATGAGTCTGCGCTGAACTGATAAGGGCTAAATCCCAAAAGATAAATATAAATACGCAAGTCGGCAAGCTATCATGCACTTGTACAAACAACAAAACCAAAAGTAATATATACAAGGGTTGAAAAGGCCATAATGCTAACACATTATACATAAGGACCTATCTACAAGCCTTAAAAGAGTAAAATTGTACTATGGTTGGGGCAGGGCCCCGAGATCCCATATTGTATGTACTGTACACAAAAGACTTTAACTCTACCTTGGTAACTCCAGATGAGGTGAAGCTTACCAATAACATTGATGCTCGGTAACAATGACTGTAGAGGTCTATCAGACTACATCTCAGAACTTGCAGGCATGAAACACACCGCCTCCGACAAAGGAATATCAGTACGAATAATGTACCGAGATTGTAAGGGGACTAAATATAACTAAAAGCTGTAATACTGAATGTAAGCTGAAGAGTCAAAGACAATCTAAGTATAACTTACCTTTCTATGACTCTTATAAAATATACAATACTATAAAAGTAGTCGGCCTTATCTAGACTTAGCATGTAAATGACTAAACTATAATATAGCCCTATAGGAAATGGTGTAATAGCCTTGAAGGAAAACTGTGTAATAGCCCTGAAGGAAATAGTGTCATAGCGTCAAATACAGGAGTAAGATAGCCCCGAAGGCAAGAGTAACATAGCCCCGAAGGCAAGTGTACCATAGCCCTAAATGCATGTGTAACATAGCCCCGAAGAAAACTATTCTAATATGTATATACTCTCTATCTCAACAGCAAATCACAATAATATATAGACTGAAATGTACTCCCGGAAAGGGACACACAATCATATTATATTAGTGATATACTAATTCTGGAATAGAGATTTCAGTTCTTCTTTTGATAAGTTTGTTCTGATCCTCTCCGAAACTAGAATCATGCCAAGAAAAGAAATGGTATAGACTTTACATACCTTTTTGTCGATTCACACGTCGACGCACATATAATTCGTAGCGCTTCAATCTATAAGAATAGTAATAGTACTATCGTCAAGTTAACGGAAAGCTTATAATAGTTATAACGAGCTAAGAGCTCAACTTTCTAATAACATCTTCATCTTTCTTCTATTATTTTCTTCATTCTTAATCCCATAACATCAATAACTTAAAATTAGATTATTTGGACCTTTTATAAAAAACCTAGAGTGCATAAGGTGTTGTGTTCTTCATCTATGGTGAATCAACATTCAAGTAACCCAGCGAGTCATTTCCTTACCCTTCTTATCTACTCACAACATATACAATAATACCACGATGAATTGGAATGAGGGGGGGGGCAAAATTGCACTTCTGTGACCATGAATTAGAATCAAATGACCATTACCAATAATAATACCACGATTGTTGCTCAAATTATAATAAGACGATAGGGTACCTGGGTCGGATGTCATATGGGAAGTGGCGCCGGTGTCCATGTAACAATTATTATCCGGAGGAGTCAATCCAAGTGTGTGCATCGCGGCTTCAATATCTGTCGGAGTGAGGCCTGCTGCATGATGGGCCTGGGCAGGCCAAGGCCCAAGCACACCTGCTTGCTGCCCCAGCCCAAAACCTGGTCGCGGACTAAACTGTTGGACTGGAAAACTGGGCATGTTGGGAAATTGGGCCCAGT
The DNA here is from genome assembly GCA_029783415.1 of Anisodus acutangulus. Lineage (NCBI taxonomy): Eukaryota > Viridiplantae > Streptophyta > Magnoliopsida > Solanales > Solanaceae > Anisodus > Anisodus acutangulus. The sequence goes on along the minus strand of CM056506.1, from coordinate 39,110,688 downwards.
AGGCAGATTGCGGGTAACATGGGACATTGGGCCAAGAACCGCTGGCCCAGTTACAGGTCCATGGACTCTAGGGCTGCATCCAGTTGGTTTGAAGCCCATTGCCCTAAGGCCCACCCCCGTTATTTCCACCTCGGTTTCCGCCATTATTTTTCCAATTTTTACCATTTTTGCCTCCACCGTTGTTGCGATTTTGTCCTGAATTTTTGGAGAAGGACGGAGTAGCGTCGGATGTTGTCATCATGACGACTGGATTAGCACTAGTAGCCGCCTTTTTAGCCAAGTTGGCTTCTTCCAACGTAAGCATGGATCGGGTTTGATAGAATTGTGTGAGAGAATCACTTTGACGAAGGAGAGTTCCAACGCCACTATAAGCCTCGGATAGGCCAGCAACCATCTGGAGAACAAGACGATTATTGCTAATGGGCGCACCAACGTTGTAGAGTTGGTCCGCCAATTCTTTCAGCCTTTTGCAATAGGCTGAGACATTCGAAAAATCCTCCATGTTAATATGAGAAAAATCCTGCTCAAAAGTAACATCACGTGAGTTTTTGTTATTTTGGAATATGTCATGCAGCCTATTCCAAGTTTCCATTGCCGTAGCATCGGGTTCAAGAATTGTTTGCAAGAGGTCCGTAGAGATAGTGAAATAAATTCACTGCAGAATGGTAGCATCAAGAGTAATCCATAATATCGGGTCAACTTCTGGGGTAGGCTCCTTGCCTGTGGATGAGGGAATGATATGATGAAGAACTTGATGTAAACGTGCATGAATCTTGAAAAGCTTCGCCCACGTCGCATAATGGACGTTTTCCATCTCAAGAACAATAGGGATGTGGTTCCTGATGTTGGAAACTGTAAGGGCATGATGAAACGTGTTCTTTGACGTAGACATAACGAAAGAACAAAAGGTGAATTAGGGTAGTAGAAGAAATTTGGGAAGAGAGGAGAGAACAAGAGAGGGTTCAGAAACCGAGATAGTGTTCCTCGGGAAACGAGCAGAGGCAGCGGAAAAGTGTAGGAATTTTGTGAAACCTAGACTTCTGATACGATGAAAGAAATAATCCCTTGATTATTTTCATTAATGAAAGAGTATATATACAATTTACAATTTCCATAATAGGAAAATCCTATTCCTATTCTACTCCTAAAACCTTATTCTACTTGTACAATAATTATATAATTATGGTAAGTGTATAACTCTAATTTAATTACAACAAATCATAACCTAAAATAGACTACTAAACCGTGATATACACGGCATGCATATACCGTGTATATCATGGGATTTAACGGCCCATTATGCAACAATCTGCCCATGATATACACAACGTCTATACTGGGTATATCACGGGTATTTATCACTCATTAGTCCTATTTCTCAAAAATTTCCAAGCACTGCTTTGTGAATTTATATGTGCTTGTGGTCATCCACCATGAATGATCCCATTGTTCTGATAACTTCAAGTTGGTAAGATTTTGGCCTACATGTTCTACTATATTTTTTGGAAGCAGTTGATGCATTCTGTCTTAGTTTCACCCTTCCTTATTCATTTGCTCATATATATCCTCCACAAAGTGATTAATTTGAACATCATATTGTAGTTGTTGATGTAGAGGTTCTAACTTTGTCCCATTATCAAATCATATACTGGAACATCATATCTTCTTCTCAATGATCTCCCTATTTTTCAGCATCATTTTACACACTTGTGATCCACCTTTCCATTGCACCAATGTAGGAATATAATTTTTACAGTATTTATTCCACATCAAAATTTCCCATAGATATGTATCGGTTCTAAACTTCCACCATAATTTAGCACACATAGCTTTTAAAACATTAAAATGGACTTGAAGCCAAGTCCCCTTTCCTATTTAGGTAAGCATATGTTAGTAAAAAAATACCAGTGTCTACTTCTACCCTCTTCTTTGTTACTCAAGTAGAACTTAATAAATATCTTATGCAGTTTATTTAGTACACATTAGGGAGGAACCATAGCAGACAAAATATGAATAGGGATGCTTTGTAGGACACTAGAGATCAAAATAGCCCTTCCTTCCTAAGATAATAATTTTCCTTTCCAAGCTTATAGTCTACCCTTTACTTTTTTTAGCAAATATGTATATTCAACTTTTATTTCCTTGGAATGAGTAATAGGACATCCCGTGTAAATAAAAGGGAATTGACGTCTATTCATGTCAGTGCATTGTTCAACCTGCTGAACCAATGGAAGAGACACTTTTTATGCATGTAAAATGCACTCTTATTCTTATTAAGCTTCTGGTCTGATTGTTCTTCGTACTGATGTAAAGTATTCATAATCAGCTCTAATAAAAATTTGCCTGCATATGAGAAATTATAGTATCATCTGCATAAGCCAGATGATTGAGATCAACACTCCGCTTATGCATGCCAAAGCATGTATACAGTTCATTTTCAAATAAACTATCAATATAAGTTTAATGAGATATTTAAATTAAATATTTTAAAATTTAGAAAGATGTTACTTCCTCCGTCCCAATTTATATGAGGGTTGATCAGTTTTAAGAGTCAAACAACTCTTTCTTTGACTCAATTTCAAATATAGATTCTTTGAGTATTTTATCATAAAATTTACATATTTGAAAACTACATAAAAAGTACTATAAGTGTACATAATTAATAATGCAAAATGTATGAAAAGAGTTGGAGAAAGTTGTAATAAAAGAAAGAGTTGCTTGACTCCCAAACTGATCAACCCTTAAATAAATTGAGAAGGAGGGAGTATTGTTTTTGAATAAAAAAATATAAGTTTTGTTCCTCTCTTCTCATACTAGCAAGTAGCAAGTCATGATGCGAGACAAGAGATAGACAATGGAATGAACAAACTTAAACAATCTAATATGCAACAAGAAAGTTCCTACTTATTCGAGGAAAGAAAAATTCGAGGCTACAGGTGATCTTTGGAAGTTAAATGTATAAGAGGACCAGCTCAAAAACAGATTGAAGAAATCAGGAGTTCCTGAAAGAATGATATAGAGCTATTAATTTATTTATTTATTACTACTTCCTCCATTCACCTTTATTTGTTCACCTCTTAAGAAATAATAAATTTAGTGCATATTTTATCATGATACACATATTAATTGATGTATAGTCTTAATGGTTTGAAAATAATTTAGAATGAATAATTAATGTTAAGGATAAAACATGAAAAAGAAATTATATTTGTCTTTATATGCTAAAGTGGTTAAGTAAAAGTGAAAATATATTTTTAATATAGTGGTCAAGTATAAGTGAGCAGAATGGGTAGTTATTAGTACTAAAATGTTTAGGCTTTACTAAGTTCATAGATTTGGGGATCTAGGACTTTAATTTTCTAGATTTGGGAATCTAGGACTTTACTAAGTTTATATTCCCTTCACTATTTTTATGTTTTGTTTCTTTATTTTTTCAGATATTAAAATAAAGGGGAGTATAATTTATCTTTGCACGTATCATCGAGTAAGAGTTGTTCTGTCTAACATAGTAATTCCAAAGTTTCAGTCCCAACTTTAAGAAGAAAAAAAAAACGAAAACAGCAGGCTTTGAACACACTATGATGTTGCTGTCTTGCCACTCTTAGTCCAAGTATAAATAGTAAAAAAAAAACTAAAATCAAAGAAGAAGATATACATACATTGTACACGATAAAAAGTAATATGACATGTGGCGGGTCAGACATTCATTTCGCAACAGGTTACTCCGATATCGGATTCGTATGGAGACCATACCCGGAGCAAATTATCGTACAAGACTCGAAGCAATACGATCGGACAAACCACGACGGATGAAGTCGAGGGAAATCTCAGAGTATTGGGCATTACTTGTCCGATTCGGATATTCAACCAAGCATTACTCTCCTTTTGACATAAAGAGTATTTATTGATCATTAATTATGTATTATAAGAGGGAGAGATTCATGGTTTAAGGTTCTGATATTCATACCTATAAAAGGGGTTAAGAGCCAGCATTGGATGTTACACTCCATATCTTCGCGTTAGAATACGTCGTAAGTAAAGTAATGTAACCCGGAGAGGTTAAAATCAATTAGATGGATAACGGTGATTTAAAAAAAGTGTTAAGCAAGTGTCATGAGAGGTTGAGGCTAAATGAACCAAAGAAAACACTTTTTGACGAAGTTCGCCGAAGGAAAATGGATTGTAATAGCCCGTACTTTTGGGGTAAGACTAGGAGTGCTTATGTAACATCCCGTACTTTTACGATAGATTGTATCGTAGTTATAATACCTCGTACTTTTTAATATGTGTACGCCTAAGTTGAGGTCGACAAATGTACTTGAATGTGAGAAAATAAGTCGTAAGGAAGCCTAAAGGTCCAGATACAGATATGCGTTAAATAAAAGTTAAGGTGACTAAGACTTAGAGAAGAAATCAGTTATTGGACAAACAAACGAGCAACTTGCTTGAGCTACTTGACACATGTCTTAATTATTAAATGAGGACGAGACACTTGTATAAATGGAATAAGGACCAACATGTATCCCCTACTAACTAAGCAAGTAGGTGACAAGTAGATGCATCACCTACTTGCTTAAAAAGAAAGGCCACAACGTTGTTAGATAAATCAGGAGGGGATCGGCCAAATGACCCCTTAAAGAGCTAATCAACCTCTTTTGTCTCTCACTTTATTTCAGCAACTTCACCCCCAAAAAAGAAAATATCCATAAAAGCCTCTCTCCAAGTTGGTTATTCCCACCCCTAAGAACCCTCAAGTAACTTTCTATTATTATCAAGTTTAAGTTGGATGAAAAACTCAAGCCTTGAAAAATCCAAGCTAGAGAATAAGCTTTCCGTCAAGTAAGGTAAGGGTTCTTCCTCTTTTGTTTTCGTCCACCTAGTGTTGAATTGGTTGAGGGATATTTTACATGTTTTAGTGGAACTCACAGGGCGATGATTGGAAGTCGTGAGTTTGAGTTATTCAACTTGTAGTGAACTGTTTTGTGATTTATTTCATGTTGTTATTGGGTTGTCTCTTGTGCTACTGTTTTTATAGAGTTGGTGGAAAAAAAGGTGTGGAGAAACGCCACATAATGGTAGGGTAGTGGGCTAGTCGTTCATCGTTACATTTTCAAATTGTTAGACAACTAGTTGTTGGGTGTGTTGTGGTGTATTTGAGCTCTCTCTTGTTGTGTTGAAGGACTTGAATTGTAGTTGTGGACATATGTATATGTTGTTGTTGTTATAAGCCTCGGGGAAGTAAAGTATATGCGGGAGATGTTGTCCGATTTATTATATAACGGGTTTGTCGCTCGATATATGATTGTTGTGTTATTCGTAGCTTGATGCTAGTATTGAGGTGTGGAAGCGGTTGTTCCCGAAAGTAGTAAGGGATTATCATTAAAGGTATTAAGGCTCTCCTTTCTTTCTTTTGGCATGACCCGGTTAGAACAAAACGTAAACGAATGTCCTTCCAAAAATGGCTCTATTCATGTGATTTAGAGATGTTCATGTTCCTCCTTCATTAGCTATGCTTATAAGTTTTTTTTCATATCTAAGAGCCCTTTCTACATTTTTTCTATTACATTACGAAATAATGAATTGAGTTCGTATAGGCATTTTGGATGCTGCTAGTGAAATAGCCCTTCTGGCTATATTTTCTGTTACTCCACCCATTTCATAAAGTATTCGACCCGGTTTAACAACAGCTACCCAATATTCAGGGGATCCTTTTCCTGAACCCATACGTGTTTCTGCGGGTCTTAGTGTAACTGGTTTGTCTGGAAATATACGTACCCATATTTTTCCACCACGACGTGCATTTCGTGTCATTGCTTCGGATTAAAAAATGTTGGTGCAACATACCAATGTCTAGTCCATCGTATGTTTGAAGAACAAGTAGGTAAAATAATTGAGGTTTATATTGATGATATGTTGGTTAAGTCTATGGAATTAGAGAACCATTTAAAGCATTTGTAGGAAATATTTGACATTCTTTGGAAATACAGCAAGAAGTTGAAGACAGAGAAATGCTCTTTTGGAGTCGGATCTGGAAAGTTTCTTGATTTTCTTGTATCAAGAAGGGGAATCGAAGTAAATCCGGATAAAATTAAGGCTATTAAAGACATCCCAGAGGTCTTGGAAGACGTAAAAGTAGTTCAAATACTCACCGGAAGATTAGCTGTGCTCAGTCGCTTCATTTCCCGGTCATCCAAAAAAAGTCACAGGTTCTTTTCACTCTTGAAGAAGAAGAATGACTTCGAATGGACACCAGAATGCCAACAAGCACTAAGGGATTTGCAAAAAATATCTTTCGAGTCCACCATTGATGTCTAAGTTAAAAACAGATGAACAATTGTTGTTATATTTAGTTGTATTCGAGGTCGCAGTAAGTGTAGTTCTAGTCCGGAAAGAAAAAGGTACGCAATTTCCTATTTATTATCTAAGAAGAAATTTATCAGGTGCAACAACTAGATATCCTCACCTAGAGAAGTTAGCCTTAGTGTTAATAACGACGACTAGAAAATCAAGGCAATATTTTCAATGTCATCTCATTTGCGTAGTAACAACTTATCCTTTAAGGAACATAATGCATAAGCCCTAACTTTCAAGAAGGTTGGCTAAATGGGCTATAGAGATTAGTGGTTATGATATATTATATAGACCTCAAACAACTATAAAGTCTCAAGTGCTGGAAGACTTTATAGTAGATTTTAGTCCGGGGATGATTCCTGAAGTCTAAAAGGAACTAGCAATTCCCAGGATCTAGAGCTTGTTTACGGATGGAGCATCCAACATAAAAGGGTTCGGCTATGGAATAGTTTTTAGGACTCTTATTAGGAAAGCAATTAGAACAGTCCAATTGACTAATAATGAAGCCGAGTATGAGGCTATAATTGTAGGTTTAGAGTTAGCTTGAAGTCTAGGGGCATAGATCATCGAGGCAAAACGTGATTTGCTCCTAGTAGTTAACCAAGTAAATGGTATCTTCGAAGTTAAAGTTGAATGGATGCATAAATATTTGGATAAAATTCAATTATTGTTGCGTTGTTTCAAGAAATGAACAATGGAGCAATATCACGTGAACAAAACATAGAAGTTGATGCTTTAGCCCATCAGGGTTCTTCAACAGATACTGAAGAAATCCATTTTGGGAAAGTGGTAAAATTGCTAAATTCAACATTAGACGTTAGCCACGGGGAAGTTAATACCACTAGTTTAACTTGGGACTGGCGGAATAAGTACATCGAGTATTTACAAAATGAAAAGTTAAAGGATAATGCAAAAGAGTCTCAGGTTCTCCGAACTAAAGATACTAGGTATTGTTTATATGAGGATCAACTATACAGAAGATCATTCTACGGGCCATTAGCTAGGTGTTTGGGGATCGATGAAACTGATTATGTATTGAGGAAAGTTTATGAAGGGGTTTGTGGAAACCATTCCAGAGTAGAGTTGTTAGTACGGAAATTGATTAGAACTGGTTGTTACCGATCCCAAATGGAAGAGGATGTTGATGCGTTTTTTCGGAAATATGATAAGTGTCAATGACACGCTCCAATGATTCATCAACCGATAGAGTTCTTGCATTCGGTGGTGTCTCAATGGCCATTCAGGAAATGGGGAATGGACAAAGTAGGGTCATTGCTGGTTACATCTGGTCAAGCAAGATTTCTTTTGATAATGACCAGAAATCATTGATTTCTAAATAGATTGAAGCAGGAGCTTACAAGAAGATAAGGGAAAAAGAAGTCATTAATTTCATTTGAGACCATATTATATGTATTTTTGGTGTACCAAAGAAAATAGCTTGTTACAATGGATCTCAGTTCGTTGGGAAAAAAGTAATAGCGGTTTTTGAAGGATTGAAGATTAAGAGGATAACTGTAACGATCCGTCCGATTGTTTTTAGCTAAAGACCCTTATTTGCTTGTTTGACCCTTTCCGTAGACTCTCTGTGGGGTTTGTGATATGCGGGGATGGGTGGTACGAATCCCTAGGTCTATTTATACGCATTTTAGATGAAAAACCCAAAATTAGAAACTTTGAGTTGAAAAGTTTAACTCAAAATTGACTTTTGTCTAGATGAGTTCGTTACTGAGTTATGTCACTTCCGGTAGTTCCGGAGGGTCATTTATGACTTAGTCGAATCATTTATTCGCTTCTCGAGGCAATCAAATGAATTTTGTGGTCTTATTTGTGAAATTTGGATATTTGGTTTTTCCGGACAATTTTTTAGAAAAGTATACCTTGGCTCGGTTAAATGGGAAATTCGAGGGTTTGAGTGAGTTCGTAGCACTGTATACCTTAGACGAGCATATCTGGTTTGTGTCTGGGGGTCTCGAGATTGTTTCAGGGATTGGATAGGACTTTGGGGCTATTTTTCCATTGTTGGTGTCTGGTCTCCACCTCGGCGACACCAGTGTATGCTCCGGCGTGTCCGCCTAGGCGAGAGGTTAGCTCGTTGAAGCGGGAGCTTGGTAATAATAGGTTTCTACCTAGAAGGAGGGTCTGTCCGCCAGGGTGAGTCCACCGCCGCAGAGTCTTGTTCGTCGTGGCACTGAGGCGAGGTTTCAAGTGACACCGCCTCAGCGAGGGTCTGGTTCGCCGTAGTGGGTCCGCTCCAGTGGAGTCGATTTTGCCGGGGTAAAACCAATATTCATATGTCCTATTTAATTCCCTAGGTCAGAATGTTTTTCCCAAAATAGTATATCTCGAACCTAGAGCCGCCAGAGAGCATTTCTAAAGGTTTAGAAGAGGAATCCATCTTTGAGGTAACAATTTCATCATTTATGGTTTCATTTTGTGGTTCTAAGAAGACGATTTATGCATTCTTGTGAGAATAAGAGAGTTAAATCAATGACTAATGAAGAGTTTATGGATTAGTTTACTTGTATTATTGTGAATTAGTGATGGATATTGTTAGATGATCATGTTTTAAGGCTTAATTTGGTTATAGAAACATATTTTAATTGGGGGAAATTTCTATGGTTTCAAATTGGGGCTTTTGTATATTGTTCAATTGAGAGTTCTAATCTGTATAGATTTTTAATTAACTTAAGAATATGACTACTTAGTATGTGTTCTTGGTAATTGAATATTAAAGTTCGAGTCTTGTTAGCGTGGGCCCGGGGTTGGTATTTAAGTCTTGCTTTATATTATGTACGCTTTATATTAATGATTATAATATGCGTGATTAGACTTTGATTATCACGAGGTGCAGAGGAAGGGCAAGTCTATCATTGAGGTTTGATCGTGTAGCGCTCTTGTTCGGCCTAGAGATAGCCTACAGTTTAGATTTTCGATACTTTGATAGAAGTGCATAATTAGTTATAAATATTAAGGGGTATTGGGCGTGTTTGGGGATCTCACTCAGTCGGTTGTAATGAACGTTTGAGTGGGTACCGGTGTTGAACTGTGATGATGGGTGATTTGGGGAATAAGCCTTGCGCTGGTTCCGACTACTGTTTATGTAGGCTTGTCTCCATGTTTGCTATTATTTGTTTACTCATGACACATCGATATGATATCTTGATTCTGATTTGGATTATATATGTGTGTTATTGATTCTTGAAAGCATGTGACATGTCATCTCATTATATGATGATATCTTGTCTTATATTATCATTTGCTTTCATACACTCATGGTTCTATGATATTGATATAAGAGTGGTATGGATATGTTGTGGGTCCAAGAGGTCAGAAAGGTAAGAATACTATGAGATTATGGCACATTGAGATGATATTGATACATAGGGAACGGAGTTGCACACCTGCAACATGATATTATTCAGCCAAAAGCTGGGCTCTGATGGGATATTTCGGAGGGGTATATGGACTTCAAGGGTCCCCCATGGGTGTATGGATCATAATAAAAATTTGATGTATTGTATACCAGATTAATAAAGGTACCTTGCATATGTATTGCATTCATATCATACATATTTATGCCCTGTCATTGATTAATTGTAGATGGACTTGTATTTGGAGTGAATGTTGATGACTTGACTAGATTCTGGACATGAAAGGATTATATTTGTTACTTGATAACCGGATTATTATGTGAACTCTATTAACCATTTTATGGGCTAGTGACTTACTTGGATTATTGAACTGTTAGTATAGGATTACCTGGTGTCAACTTGGTATTTATCTCTGATTATGTATCTTCCGTCGTTGTCGGCATATGATGTCTATGGGGGTATGTTGTGTACTCATTCTACGCTTGCTGCATTCTTTTTTGATGCAGATTCAATACATTCTACCTCTGTATGGCCACGTGGCTGAGTTCGAGTGGTTGACCTTCAGCATTCAGGGTGAGGATGCTACCTCCAGCCTACTCGTGGATGCTCCTTCTCTGTTACAGTCTTTTATTCGCATTTGAGAGACATGTTTAGACAATGTATTCAGTTTTGGCACTTCATTGCTCATTTAAGACTTGTATCGTATTTTAGTACTCTTGTATTCATAGACTAGATAACTTGAGGGTTGTGTGGGATGTATCAGACTTATTATTTTCTTTCGTATTTATATTATGAGACAGCTTATGTAGTATTTGCTATCTTCCGCTTTTATTTACATCGTGTATTGTGAATGATTGAGAATGGTCCACCTACCGGTGAGATTATATAAGTGCCACCACGGTTCCTAAAAAGGGATCGTAACAATAACTTCCACTCTGTACATCAATGCTAATGGTCAGGCTGAATCAAGTAACAAAAGGATGATACAAAATTTAAAGAAAAAAATTGAATTAGCTAAAATAAAATGTAGAGAAACACTACCAGAGGTTTTATGGGCACATAAAACAACAACGATGTCTAGCATCGGGGAAATACCATTTTCGCTAGTTTACGGTGTTGAAGCATTAATTCTGGTGGAAATTGGTGAATCGAGTTTGCATTTTAATCATTCAACTGAAGAAGGTGACAACGAGGAAATGTTTGTTAAATTGGATCTAATAGAGGAACATAAACTCTGATTCGTGGGTGTTTTGTCCATGATGTTGATTTGATCAATAAGATTACAATAGATAGAAAATATAAAACAAAGAAGATTTTTTTTTGGAGAAAGTGGTTGGATGAGGAATCGGGAAAAAAGCAGAAGAGATTGAAGAGAGAATGAGGATTTTGTTAAAAACTTGTGTCATCATTACGGAGACCCTAAGCAATAAAATTACTTGTCCGGTTCGAATATTCAGCCAAGCGTTACTCTCTTTTTAAAAATTAAGAGCATTTTTATGATTAATTATGTATTATTAGAGGGAGAGATTCCCAGTTTAAGGCTCTGATATTCATACTTATAAAAGGGGTCAAGGGCAACTTAACCATCTGTAGAAAATTTACCTTTGCATTATAACAATTAATTTCTTGTTCCAAAACGGTTCTTCCGGTCTTCCTCTTTTATTTAATTAATAATTTCATTTATTTGATTTCATTACTCATCTCTTTATCTCATTCTTGTTCTTTACAAAAATCAATCCACGTATTCTATAAATAACTAAGTAAATTCAACTTTATCTTATTAAGGGTAAACTTACATGTTAAAAATTAGTATTAAAAGAAGATACGAATTGTTAAGAATAGACAGAGTAAATGAGCCTAATCTTAATCTATTCTTATTTTTGCTAATGACCTTCCTGCATGTTGAAGAGCTGTTTTGAATACGATAAGACACAATCTTGATCAACCTTTTAATTCTAACATCATGCATTCAAATTTTGCCTTGTGTGTAAATATTTTGGCAAATATTTCAAAGAAGCATTACAAAATTATTTAGATCTGGGTTTTAGCTTTTTATGACTTTGAATTAGTCTATTTATTTATCTTGTCTTTTTTTATTCTGTCAAATTAGTTTAATGGAGCTGGGAACAATTCATCAAAACTAATTTATCAGTAACATCATTTCTGATGAATTGTTCCATTACTAATTAGGCAAAATTAAAATAGACAAGGTAAGAGTTTCCAACAGTCACAATGGAAGATATCGTGTTATGAAGAAAATAAACTGCTACAATATAGACTTTGACAAGAAAATTTCTATGCTTCTTGATATATTTGGCTTATTTACATATTATTATTCTTAATCAATGAGATCTCCAAAAGTAAACTAAAGAATACTTCCCTTTATTTTAATATCTGGAAAAAATAAATAGAGACCATCATAGGAGAAAATAATTACTGGAATATAAAACCTAAAGTCCTAGCTAGAAACAAATTTGGGGAAGTCCCAAATCCTAAAATCTATGACTTACGAGAAACTAAAAAAAAATTTGTAGTAGCTAACACCATTTTTCATCAATTTGTCTTCGAGCTTAGCCTCTTCATCCTTCAATTGATTGAGATGATTTGAGATATCAAATCTCTCTCTCCTTGTATCATACCCGTGATCTTGTTGCACCTCGAGGTTTTTAATGTAGTTTGTTCGTTGTTGTATTTGTTCTCTCACCTCATCCAACTTATTCGTTATTGTCAAGTTTCTCTCGTTGTTGTCCATTCCTGCTCTTGGTATATTTGTCAAACTTGAATCATATACGGTAATATGTAACATAATCAAATAAATTAATTAGAAACTAAATCAAGATACTAGAGATGATAACATATTGATGAGTTCTTAAGAAAAGCAAAGAACTAAGAGATCAAAACTAAGTGAAAGGAAATTAACTTACGTTATGTGAAAAGGGGGCGCACTTAATTCCTTGCACATACTCCATTGTCTATATAGATGCCAATGCTTCAATTCTTTCCTTATTTTTTTTTCTTTTGTATTTTAATGGTACCAATTGAAAATATTACTAAAAATGAAAATTACCATATTTTGGACTAGGAAAATATATATACGGATTAAAAAGAAGCAAGCTAGGTAGCACTTGGAAATATAATTTAGGAAAAGTTAAGTTTAAGGAATTAGAGCAAAAATAAAAGAAAAGGTTGTCATGAAATAAGGAAATAATGATATATGTCATGAAACCCGCAATGTTACGTTAAAATTGAACTTTCATACTCGATATTACTATTATTTTATCTTATTTTATTTCATTTTCAAATAAAATAAAAGAATGCAAAAGATATGTTTTTCTCTAGTATTCTATAATTTTAGTAGCTTAAAATTTATTAAATGATTTTTGAATAACTTTATGATTTTTATCACAATTTACTGATAATTAAAATATTATTTCTTGCATAATGTAAAAGAATTTATTTTATTTTTTGAATATGGTTTTACTATTGTACTTAACGAAACAAACCCAAAATAATTAAATGTTTTCCTACGATGCTGTTTCTCAATCGGTATTTTTCTAGTTTTAAATATGGTAATTCACAATTTTAGTATATTTCAATTTGTAGGAGTAAAAGAGAAGGGGAAAAATAAGGAAAAAATTAAAGCATTGTAGTGTTTCATAATTAATTTAAGTGTAGTGTTATTTTCCTTATTTATAACTTAAACTAGTCAATATGCATGTGCTTCGCGTGGTCGAAAAGAAAATAAATGTATATCTCCTCTTTTTTCTTTTGTATATTCATTATCAACTAAACTACATGAATAAAATAGTACCGTAAGAATCTATTAAGTAGGGGTACATAAAACTAAAAAATTGTATACGGTAGTTATTGTATCTTATCATGATTGTAAATTGATTACATGCATAATTTTAGTGGTGATCGCTTGAGCTTGTACTTCAAATCAGGCAAATTGAGATCTTGTACCTTATCTTAAACGTTATGGTTGGTCTAATGAACTAATTAAGAAGGGGTAACGAGGATAATAAGGGGTACCGATACTTGTGAGGTGACGAGCACTTGTATTGGATACCGATAATATGTTATGAGTATTTGTGCTTTAAATTAAATAGTGAATGACATGTTTTGGGCACTAGCTGATCGTATAGTACGATCCTTTGGACCCTTGATTGGGGTATGAAGCATGTACTTTTCACAATATTATACTCATTTAAAAAGTGGAAAAGAAGTTAAAGATCAAGTCTTTATTGTACAGTTGACTAAAGTTATAACATTTATTGCATATACTTGCTTCTTGTTATTGTGCATGTCATATTCATGCTTCATACTGTATGAACATGTGTGGCAATAGACGAGTATAAGAGCTGTGTGGTTAGAAACATGTACTGTTTGAGCCTCCTGTGTGATTATATTTAGGTAATGTGTGAGCCTGAGTGGTATATGGACCGCGTGAGTCCCCTGGGTCACGATTCGTTCATGTTTAAACGTGTGTATACCAGTGATGAGAATCAAAATCCTTGCATTTCATAGCATCTACATCTCATATCGTTGATGCATTCATCCCTTGTTGCTTGATTTGCCAAAACTGTGTAATTGCCAATCTTATCAGGCTACTTGACTATTTGAGATGTTCCTAATCAGTTAGAGGTTCTTATGCTTAGGCTTAAATTTTGGATTGATTAGACTCTACTGATAGTCTGATATGGCTTGGAAATACCTTATCAGACTTGAGGAACTAGATATTATAACCTAAGCTTAGACTCATGGTTTGAGTGGATTCAGAGATTGTATTATTGTGATGATTTACATTTTTACCTATAGTTTCTGAGTTGGTAATAGAGTCCTTCTACTGATACATTGAAAAAGTAATGATATGGGCTGATTAATTAAAAATCTCAACACTTAAAAATGCATAAAAAGGGATTGCATAATCATGATCAATTGGACGGGAACAAAGGAGGAAAATGATTTTGTATATACTTGCCACTGTAAGATGCATGCTTTGCGGTACATCTCCTCCGCCTCTCTTTCTACTCTATATGGAAATCTTTAGTCACAACCATTAGGACAAAAAATATAATTGATTAGTATCCATCATCAAGTTTTACATACACTCTGAGAGCTTGCAAGGAGGTCATGTTGTGAGCTTCGAAAGTATTACAAAGAAATAGTTTCGAACAACAATATTTGACTTGATACAGAAAAGTATGATTTCATCTCGTACTTCAAACTCACCACTTTTCTAGACCAAGGAAATGAAATAAAAACAGGAGTTTCCAACTTCAAAATCAACTAATTGAATCCCAATTCATAGATGTTACAATTTTGACCCTTGATGTAGTTCTGAATGTTGGTGCAACCATTGTTGAATTATAAACCAAATAAAAGAAAAGAGTTTCAGCGTTGAAAAGCGCCAGAAACTGTACAAATCCATGTTGCTTTGATCCAAAATCTTTATTTCCATTGTTGACCACAAAGAAAGCTGCAGAAAGTAAGAATGTTCCACTCTATTAGATTAGGAGACAGGAAAGGAAGGAGTTGTTTACCTTATGGAGACGGAACTCCTCTCTGCGGCTTCAACCGAGAGAGAGTGAAGATCATTATTGAAATTTGGATGCGACGGAGACAGTTAATTAGGGACTTAATTCAACAATGACTTTTGGAGAAGTAAAACATCCGCCGATTATTTAATTAAGAAGCAAGTTTTAATAGGTGTATAAGAAAGAGAATGCAAAATTCTAATGGTTCGCTTCAAGTCCGAATCATGTTGTACATGAGCAGGCCAGTATAAGTGAACTAGATAAAACGGAATAAATAGAAAACTTAAGCATATGAGAGTGCTACAATCACATAATCAACCGAGATTCCTTTGTAGATGTTGAGCCAGTCAATAAAGAAACTGATGGTTTGCATTGTGCTGCTTCCGTGTTTGCTAATAAGTTTTGAATTTGCTCATAATGATGAACATCAAGCAACTTGATTGCGACCATAAAAGCTGCCTGATAACCTAATAAGTTGTGAATTTGCACGTAATTTCCCAACCTGCATCTATAAAGTGAAATTTGGAGCCATTTCATGAAGCCACGGGCAATGTGTCTCTAACACTAACACCTCATGGGCGTCAAAATAATCATGTCATATTATTTTGCTTTTCTCTCGAAATAAACTTGATAAACACGTATGATTCAGTTATGCATTAAAAATGATTTGCATTTGAAGATAATAAGCTCATGAAGAATGTTAAATATACAATATACACACAATATACATGTGTATATTGTCTCGGATTTGCTGCTCTCGGTTTAGCTAGTTTTAGGTAATATAATTTATGGTAAATATTTAGTATCCTAGTTTAGGTCAAACAAAAGTTTTCTCTCACAAATTTTTGTTCATCCTCTCCGCCGAGACCCCCTCCCCCCTCGGGTTTACCAAATTTTTTCTTCCGCTCTCAAAATCTCTCTTACAAATCCCTCTTTCACCTCTTGTTCTTTCGTTATGTCTACGTCAAAGAACACGTTTCACCCTGCCCTTGTTGTTTCTAACATCAAGAATCATATCCCGTTAATTCTTGAAATAGAAAACGTCCAATACGCGACGTGGGCCGAGTTGTTCAAAATTCACGCTCGTTCGCATCAAGTCATCCATCACATCATCCCCGCGGCTCTTGATGATACAGAGGTGCCTAAACGCGAGGATGATCCTAAATTATGGACAACACTTGATGCCACTGTCCTTTAGTGGATTTATTCTACTATCTCCACCGACCTATTGCAGACGATTATCGAGCCAGACGCTACGGCGATGGCCACATGGGATAGAGTGCGTGACATATTCCAGGATAATCAAAATTTCAGAATTGTTACTCTTGAATAGGATTTTTCCCACGTCAACATGGAAAAATTTTCGAACGTTTCAGCATATTGGAAAAGGTTGAAGGAATTGGCGGACCAACTCCACAACGTTGGTGCGCCAGTTAGTGAAGATCTTCTGGTTTTACAGATGGTTGCTGGCCTATCCGAGGCCTATAGTGGCGTTGGAACTCTCCTTTGTCAAAGTAATCCTATTCTGAGGTTCTATCAAGCCCGATCCATGCTTACCTTGGAAAAAGCCGGTTTGGCTAAAAAGGTGGTTACTAATGCTAGTCCTGTGGTCATGATGACTTCCTCCCCTAGTCCTCAAAATTTGGTAACAATTCAAACCAAAACCGATCACATGGGGGCAACAAGAATGGCCGAAAAAATAATGGGAAAAATCGCGGCGGCTCCGGCAGCAGTCACGGTGGCCAAAGCAGTGGAAGTGGACCCCATCCAGGTTACAGTGGGCCACCGACCCACTGGTCTCAGTCTTGGGCCTCTGGGCCGTGGGCTTGGACCCGGTGGGCGGCCTACGCCCACCTCCACAAAGAAGTTCCAGCCGATCGGCGATGGGCTTTCAGCTGACCAACGGCCCATCGCCCATCGCCCAAGATGCCCGGCTCCAACAAGCATCTGGCCCGGCCCAAACCGAATACTTGGGCCTCGGCCTCCGCAAGCTCACCATGCAGCATGCCCTACTCAGACCGATATTGAGGCCGCGATGCACACACTGGGTTTGATTCAACCGGATCCAAATTGGTATATGGACACCGGTGCCACTATCCACATGACATCCGATTCAGGTGCTCTCTCATCTTATTCCAATTTGAGCAACCCTCACGGTATAATTGTTGGTAATGTTAATTTTGTTCCAATTCGGGGTTATGGTCATAAAACATTATCTCCCCCTCATCCCCCTCTTATCTTGAAAAATACCCTATGCGCCCCCAAATTGATTAAAAACTTAGTCTCTGCCCTTAAATTCACTACTGACAATTTCGTTTCTATTGAATTTGATCATTTTGGTTTCTCTGTGAAGGATTTCAATACGGGGAGTCCTCTCATGAGGTGTGATAGTAGGAGAGATCTTTATCCTATCACACCCAGTCCCGGTCAATCGAGTCAAGTCCTGCCATCAGCTTTTGCAGCTATCTCACATTCCTTGTGGCATGCTCGTCTTGGTCATCCGGGGTCCTCTATTCTGTAAGCTTTAGATAAAAATAGTTTTATTTCATGTAAGGGTACGAGTCGTACTCCAATTTGTCAATCTTGTTTTAGCTAGTTTTAGGTAATATATTTTATGGTAAATATTTAGTATCCTAGTTTAGGTAATGTTGTAATATAATTAGTAGTGTATTATTATAATTAGTGTATTACCATAAATGTATAGAATAAAGTTTTAGGAATAGGATTCTCCTATTTTGTAACTTGTATATATACCTTTCAATTAATGAAAATAATGAAGGGGATTATTTCTTTCAAAGAAAGATAAAGATACATGAAAGACCAAAATGCACCATTTCATTCATCAAAGTCTTTATGGTAACCGTAAATTCTCGACCATGCATTGTGAGTATACAAAATCATCTCTTTACTGATTTGGTGCATAAAGCACAAAAAGGTACAATGAAACGACTAAAAATAGCAATGATATGTAAATGTTTGTGGATAATTTAGTGCAGTGGAGGAAGAATAGAGAGAGAGGAGTGATTGAGGTGGCAAATTGGAAACACTACTAAGAAAGCGAAAAGGCTGGGAATAGAGAGTTTTAAGATTACTGGGTTGCCGAAGCGGTGGTTTATGCTTTCTGGGACTTTACTTTTTCTGAGGAAATTGTCAAACAATCTGGTAAAAGATAAAGGATAATTTTAAGAGCTTCTAATAATAAGTAGCTACATTTTATGTATTGTATTTACATTTTGTAGCTAGTTTAGGGCAATTTGTTGTATTTGAATACATTATTCAGTTGTATTCAATCTTTTTTTATGTCACGTACATTTGAATGTATTTGAATATATGCAATCTTAATTTCTTTGAATGCATATGTATTGAAAATGATTGTACTCTAGTGCATTTAAATACACGACGGAGTTGTGTATTTTAGTGTATTTACATATTGATGGTTGTATATGAATGTATTCGAGTTTCGATCAGCAAGGTCGCCACTGGACATCACAAGGTTGAACGTATTCGATTGTATTTGAATTTATTTACACTAAAAATGACGAAATAAAGAATATAGTCAAATTCGGTCAAATCTCCAACGAAAATACAAAATACACTATATTTAAAGGATGAATACAATCAAAATCGGTCAGATCTCTGGAAAAAATACAAAATTCCACTGTATTTACACTAAAAATGAAGGAGACATTCAAATCCTTTTAAAAATACACCGTATTCTGGTGTATTTAATTATTCAAATACATCATATTCGGGTGTATTTGATTATTCAAATACACAGTTTCTCCTTCAAAATACAAAAAAGCACTAGAGGAAGAAGAGGCGACTTCATTTTCCAGCGTGAATAAGCAGTGGAGGAGGAGAGAGGCGAAGGCACGATGAAGATAGCGGACTTCCAACTACAACTTCGCTGGACAACCAAACGCCGATCAAATTTGCATTTTTGGCATAAATCATATATGACCAGGTCTGGTCGGATCTGCGTTTTCCGTCAGAGACCACTAATGTCATGAACCAAAAGGAGGCGAAGTAACTGATTGAGGGCCGACGGTGACGGTGACGGTGAAGAACCAGAAGAAGGAGATGGAGTGGTCGACGGAGGGCACCGGAGGAGTTGACGGTGGGCACCGGAGAAGACAACATCGGCCGGTCATGGACTTCCTCCACCAGATGGCACCAGTGAGAGTGAAAGGGGAGATAGAGGGAACGGAGAGAGAGAGCGTGAGGTGAGGGAGAAATAAGCAATAAGACCTAATGTATTTGATATAGCTATGATAAGTAAATTAAAAATTCATTATAGTTATAAAAAATAATTAAATTAAATAATAATTACTAATCATAAATACCTCTTAGAGTTAGATATATCAAGTAAACATTCCAAAGATAAATGTAATTCATGTGTTTAGGATGCGCCATGTCAGCAAGCACATGTCCTGTTTCTATATGAATATATAAACATTTTAGAATTTACCTATAATGGGCTGTAAATTTACCTGACCGTGTAAAAAGAGACTTCCAATGTCAGTAGATATTAATTAAACTCTATAAACACTAAACAGTGGAGTATATGCATGTAATAATTAAGGTGCCTCGTTGACACAAACTGAGTTAGGCCTCTTTAAGTTTTCTTTCACTTTGAGTTTTTCCTTTTTCTTCTTAAGTCTCAGCAATAATGTTTTTTTTTCAGTAAAGAGGATAATTATTCATCAAACAAGCTTAAGAGTCATTACATATTGAGACTAGCTTAGGCAATATAGTACACATTCCCTATCTTTGGAAATTAGAAATAACAAAAACCGCGAATTTATGATAGACTTTTTGCTATATTATTTCTCTTTATTCACATTTTGCTACTAGTAAACTTATACTCCCTCTGTCCGAAAAAAGATTATCCTACTTTCCTTATTAATTTGTCTCAGAAAGATTGAAACATTTCTATATTTATAATTTAACTTTATGAGATGATTTTTAGTCACATAAATATCTAGAACTTGATTTGAACCACATATTTTAAAAGTTTTTATTTATTCCTTAAATTTCGTGTAAAGTCAAACTGAAACAATCTTTTTAGGACAGATGGAGTAACTACTTTAAATATTTCTGAGATTTTGATTTTTCTTGTCATTAATTTCATTTAACTCCGTTACTTTTGAATTAACAGTGGTTGGAATTGATACACATATCAAAAGCAAGAATGTTATCCTCAAAAAGTAAAAAAGTTGATGAGACATGGCACATGTTGGAACAAGAGGAAAAACAAAATATCAGACATGATATGCAAGAAGGTGAGGATTTGAGAAAACAAACATACGAGGCCGCAATCGCTACGTGCAACTTAAAGGATCAAGATGACAAGCTCGAAAGGAAATTGATGAAATTTGGGGTTCCTGAAAGAATGATATATGGCTATTTATTTACTAAATGTTTAGTTTCTACTCAAGTTCATAGATAGAAATTTAGAATTATCCCAGATTTATTAGTTGGATTTCAAGTTTTATTATTCTCGTTATTACCTTTTGTTTTGTTTCCATTAATTTTTTTTTTCCAGATCTGAAAATAAAATGAAGTATACTTTCTACTTGCACGTGTGATTGATTGAGAATTGATCAACTTAAAAATTTTCAGTCTTAGTTCCAGCTTTAAAAAAAAACTGCAGATTTTAAACATTCAATGTTGCTCTCTTGCTACTGTTTAATCCAAGTATGAATTACTAAAATAGTAAAATTAATTGGCTGGAACCTTCAGTTGATCCTTTCAGGTAACACTGAATTTGTAGTAAGTAAAGAATAGAGTTAACTTCTTCCTTTAATTTTCCATTCGATCTCACCAGCAATTTACTGGACTGAAGATCTACATTTTCAGTGCGAGAACTACACTCACTCTCAAAGATATGGACATCAATCACTGATCAATATGTCACCGGCTTTGCAACTCAAAATCGCGATAATTATGCCATTTTTGGTATCTCTGATGACCTGTCAGCACTGGCCTAAGCCGACGTGCGGATGTGCATTGAGAACAGCAGCATCCCCTTAAATCTTTCACGCAGCCTGCACAGCATCTAAACAAAACCAATCAAGTATTAGATCGAATATAAGTACTCACTTTCATTCAATGTAAGCTTTAAACTGAAACAAAGAACATAGAAGTATAGGAGCAGCGATCTACGCTAGGATTTGAGATAAGAGATAGAAAAGTTTTAAACTAAAGAATCCTTGCCTAGAAACATCACGTTTTTTTCTCGTATTGACTTGGAGGCAAGTTGATACCAATAGCAAAGTCGTTTAAATTCTTCATCTTAATTGGGTATTAGTGAAAAATGGAAATGGGATTAGCTAGAATATCCCCTGGTATGTGACCTGTGAAAGACTAATGGTGATATCTCAAACAATCAGATGTGTTATGGTGAAATGCGAAAGACCCTGAGCTTAACTGGTCTAAAATAAACACAGATGGAAGTAGAAGAACTGCTGGTGGGGGAATAGTTAGAGATCACCTAGGTAATATTGGTGACGGCTTTAACCTGTCCTTTGGAGTATGGCAGTACAGTAATAACTATGCTGAAGCTAATGCAGCTTTAATATTAAAGTGGTGCAAGGAGGATGGATTTGATCAGGTTATTCTGGAATGTGATTCATTGATGATCATTGAGATGCTGAAAGGCAACTTAAATTAACCATGGCACTTACAGCAGATAACTGAGCAAGCACAGTAGATACTAAGTAAGCTCACAATATTGACTCAGCACTGTTTGAGAGAAGGCATGGATGTTTTAGCTAAGTGGAGCATTGGAAGGGAGGAGAGCTTATTCCATCACCCCGAGGACCTGCCGAAGGAAGCAACAGGCCCTAATAGGTTGTACAAAATTCGAAAGGCTTCCATTAGACACAAACAGATAAAGAATGCATTCGCATGGCATCAGGGAAATTTCGTGGTAGATTATGTTTTGAGCAGATTTTGGAGCCTTGTAAGGGGGGAGAATCTACATTTGTTTCTGTAAAATAGGTAGATAGATGAATGTACACGAATTTTGTAAATTGGATGGGTATGTCCATCCATCAAAGGGTTGTAAGGGGAGTGACAGCTTAGCTCTTCCTTTTTGTGGTAATCTGGTTCTTATCAACATATGGGATACGCCACCTTAGAAAATGTAAGGCTTAACTGAATTTTGGAAGGAAAACAAATCATATACCCACTGGACAGGCTTGATAGTGCAAATATAGTATTGATGAAATGGTTAGTCTTACAGGAAAAGTAGGTTGCAATCAAGGTTTGCGCAATTGCGGTGCCTCAACTCAGAGACTTGTGAACCACATATGTAGCATTTGGCAAATGAGTCATCCACGGAGCCATCTAGCGTTGTGCTTGCCTCGATCTCCACCGCAGGCTTGTCAGTAGAAGGTGGTAGAGAAAGACGGCCATCAAATACAAATAGGTTTCCAACCCATCCTATAGAACCTTCACTCTCAAGATAATGAGAAACACCCCCCTTCAAGGTATATAATCGTTTAAAACCTTGCTTTCTGTAGTAAAAATAAAAATAAGCTGTCAGATGTGAACTCACAAGATTTTCACGTAAAACGCAAAGGTAAACTTGAACACCAGATGGTGCAAAACATAAATGAATAGCCCAATTGGTGCAATTGCCTGCTCCTATATATTGAGATAAATAATTTATGTTGAGCAGCTGAAGAGTCATTTGATAATCTTATAAAGCTTAGGCACATAATCCTCAACATAATACAAGTTTCGAGAAGTATATAACAGTGGTTTTTAGCTCAAAACAATATTCAAATTGCATTTGAGAGATCCTACTGATGTTCTACTGAAGAAACTTATTTACTAATGCAATTACAATTCCTATCAGGTCAAGGCTCGAACAATTTCCACGTAGCGCAAGCCAGTATTACCAAGCCAGAGAAGCCTGATTAATAATTTGACTTCCAATGAGGGTAAAGTAGCCCATTTAACCAACAGATGACATTTGCACAAGAGCAGTATGAGAAGTACAAACAACTGCAAAAGATAGCTATTCTCACCACTCAACAGTCAGACATAGAAAAGAAATTATTGGAAGGTAACTGCTTTTTGTGGAGGGTGGATGACAGGACATTTTATATTCGAAGTACTTTAACCAGGAAAAGCCAAAAACGGGATATTCTTATGGTGTCGCTGAAGAGATTGCTCAAAGTTCCGATATCTCACACATCTAGCACATAAGTAAAAGATAGAACATAACACATACAAAACATATACAGCTTACCGTAGTATAGCAGAATATACATCACAGCGGATACCTCCAGTGCAGTACATTAATATATCAGTTCTCTCCTTATCAGCAGCTGCTAAAGGATCTGACGCAATCACCTGCAAACCAGGATAGCAAGATATTAGTCATATTTACAAATAAAAGCATATTCCTGGATATTTTCTTGTGCGGGAGGTGACAGTTTTTAAGTTGTATGTTAAGCATATCAACGGACTTACAACCCCAGGAAAAATAGCAGCATGCCGCAGTGCAAATATGAATGAGAATACAAAGGGGAACAGTAATACCAAGATATCATCCCGGAAAGCATTAGGTTCTATATCTCATCCCAATATGTCGATTCTAGCCAGATACATTATTCATAAATGAGGAGAAAGAAACAAGAAAGGGCAGGAGAAAGGAAAGTGTTTTCCTGCGTTGTACTATGATCGACATGCAAAACTAAGATATTAATATCAGACAAATATAAGGTTGTAAATTTATCCAACATGTTTTAGAGAATGACGTTTGATACTTAACAATTTTGATTAAGTAATGGGATCAGAGAAAGCAAACATTTCAAATTATGTAAGTACAAAAATAACATTTACTAGATTAGCTTGGACGACAAGACAGAAAATTGAGTAAAAATGCTAAAACCTTCGACTCAGATTTCCCAAATGAAGTAGCCCGAAAACAATCAACATCCGGCCGCTGAGCGCCTTGAAAATGCCCAACATCCCATTCATAACCTTCCGGAAAATCAAACTAGAATCTATTAGCACATAAGGCAAGTGAAATATTCAATTATGCAAAAAGAAATAGCAAGGCAATAGCAGGCATTTACAGAAAGTATAATAAGATGATTCACTTTAAGCGGTTGTCTGGTTTATAGGCAAGACAGAAAATGTATACTTGGTCAAGAAACAGTTCAAACTCTAGGATCGACAGATTCTTGTATTCTCCTGAGTGGGACAATGTATTTGGTGCAATCAAACAATCCAAGATCCATGTATCGTCTCGGATCACTGTCCACTAATCCTAGAGTGCGGGCCTTGGTCTAGAAAGACCTCTTATTTTAAGTTTGAAAATATGTGGTCGGAGCACCCTGATTTTGAGGAATTGAACAGAAATTGGTGGACATCTCTCAGTACTTTTGAGCAGTACAGATTTGTTTTTGCTAAGAAACTTAAGTTATTGAAACTTGAGATTAAAGAACGGAACAAGTCCTGTTTTGGCCATTTGGAGAATAGGAAAACTTCTATCTTGAATAAGATCTTGGATTGGATCAAGAAGCTGACGAAACTCTATTCTCGGATGATCTCTTGCTCTCCAGAGCAAACTTACGCAAGGAACTTGAAGATATTTTCAGAATGGAAGAAATTTCCTGAAGACAGAAATCAAGGTGTCTTTGGTGCAAGGGGACAACAATCTGCTTTCTTTCACAATATAGCAAACTCTCACAAGAGATTCAATCATTATAGACAAGCAGGAAGTTTGGGGGGGGGGGGGGGGGTCCTTTATGAAAATGAAGATGCCATACAAATAAGATTCTTAGTTTTTGTGAAGCTTTATGCGTTGGATGCCAATCACGTATAGGGGGTAGTTTGGGACGTGACAAAGTTGGTATCACAACTTAGGCTTTAAATCTCAGGTCATGGAGCAGTGTTTGGTAGAGTCTTGTTCACGCGTATATACACGTCCATAGTTATGACTTTGAGGCTACTGAAGACCACATTGGGAATATGTAAATGCTCCTAGCATTTCCAGCGAGGAAAAAGAGTTTCTTCAACAACCCTTCCAGGAAGAGATTCATGGGTTACCAGAAGTTGTGAAAGTGACAAAGCACCGGGCCTAAATGGTTTCTCAATGGGATTCTACAAAAGTGTTTGCCGATTCTAAAAGTTGATTTGTCGAATGCTCTTAATCACTTTCACGACTAAGAATATTTTGTAAGTAGCTTGAATTCCTCTTATATAGCTCTTATCCCCAAGAAAATCGGCGCAAAACAAACTCAAAGGTTATAGACCTATCGGTTTAATAGGTAAAAGGGCAGCCCAGTGTACTAAGCTCCCGCTATACGCGGGGTCGGAGGAAGGGCCGAATCACAAGGGTCTATTGTACGCAGCCTTACCCTGCATTTCTGCAAGAGGTTGTTTCCACGGCTTGAACCCATGACCTCCTGGTCACATGGCAGCAACTTTACCAGTTACTCCAAGGCTCCCCTTCTCAGTTAAATAGATAGTTTCTATAAAATACTCTCGAAAGCATTGGCGGATAAACTTAAAAATACTCTACCCAATCTTGCCAACTCCTCTCAAATGGCATTTCTCAATGTTGCCTTGATTGCTAATGAATGCTTGGAGTCAAGAATGAAGTCAAGGAAGTCGGGAACCATTTGCAAGTTAGACATTAAAAAAAGCTTTTGATCATGTAAATTGAGAACTTTTTTTGCTGAGTCAACTTCGTCTTTTTATGAGCCGAGGGTCTCCCAGAAACAACCTCTCTACCTTCCCAAGATAGAGGTAAGGTCTGCGTACACACTACCCTCCCCAGACCCCACTTGTGGGATTACACTGGGTATGTTGTTGTTGTTTGTTGAGTCAACTGGGCTTCGGTAGCAAATGTATTAATTGGATGAGATTCTACTTATCCACCGTAAAATTCTCCGTTCTCATTAATGGTACTCCACATGGATTCTTCTCCTCACAAAGAGGCCTCAGACAAGGAAAATCCTCTTTACTCTCTTACGTTTTATTCTAGTCATGGGGGGACTAAGCAAAACGATCTATACTGCAGCTCAAGCAAACTAGATTCTGGTTTTCATGCAGATTGTAGAGGTACAGGAAATCTCAAAATTTCTCATATTTTATACGCTGATAATACTTTGATGATGTGTGATGCAGAAGAACATCAGGTTATGATTTTGAGGACGATTCTATCCTTTTTTGAACTTTGAAGTCGTCTCAGGATTACAAAAAATATTCAAAAAGTTTATCTTTTCCGGTCAACAATGCGCAAAACCTCAGCCAACTAGCCAACCTTTTGCAGTGTATCGTCAGTTCCCTCCCTATAGAGTACTTGGGCTTACCTTTGAGATAAATACAAATTGTTATCTATTATAGAATGAGAAGATGGAGAAGAAGTTGGAAAAATGGAAGAAATAATAACTCTCTTTGGGTTGAGGAATCACTTTGATCAATAGTGTTCTAGGTGCACTTTCTACTTATACAATGTCTCTTTTCCAGGCACCATCCTCTGTTTTGAAGAGCATGGACAATTTGAGAGACTTTCTCTGGAAAGGGAACAAAGAAGCTGACTCCTTCTCTCTTGTTAATTAGAAGACGGCTATTAAAGATTTAAGAACAGGGGGTTTAGGAACCAAGAATATGAGGAGCCATAATGAAAGCTTGTTATTGAAATACTACTGGAACAAGAAGGACAATGCACTTTGGAGGAGAACCTTGGTGGCAAATTTCTCGCTTGCGAATCCATGGTGCACCAAAGTATCCACCATACGTCATGATATTAGAATCTGGATACATGTTAGAGGGTGTTGGAACAAATTTGTTGGTAAATATGGGCTTCATTCTTGGAAAGGGAAGGAAAATAAGGTTCTGAGAAGATGCATGGATGGGTCACACTCCTCTTAAAGATCAATTTTCTGATGTATATAGTTTTTCATCGCAGCACAATGGGGTAATTGCTGCATTTGACTCAACGCAAGGTTGAAATCTCTTTCTTAGAAGGAACTTAAATGATTGGGAAGTGGAAAGGTTATGTCTTTTGCTTCAGCTGCTAAAGCAACATAACTTTGGACTACAATAAAATAGATTCGATCAAATGGAAAGGACACTCAAAAGGTCTCTTTAAAGCCAGAAGTTGCTACAGTTTGTCGGAATCAGACAATAACAGGGCTTCTTGGCCTTGGAAAACATCTGGTTTAGCAAGGCTCCTTTAAAGGTCTCTTGTTTCTCTTAGATTGTGGCTAGGGAAGCTTGTCTCACTCAGTCCAACCTCCAAAAGAGGGGTTTCAGCTCTGCAGTAGGTACCCAATGTGTGGAGAACACTCTGAAGATGTTGGCCATCTCTTCTTGCATTGTAGTTGTGGAGCATGTTTTTGGCAATACTTGGCATGTCTTGGACCATGCCAAAATCCATTTTTGAGCTACTGCAATGCTGGAACAAAGAGGGGTTGTGCTATTGGCTTGAAAGAAATTTGGTGGACTTGGAATACCATTCCTCAAGCCATTTGGTGGACTATTTGGCTGGAAAGAAATAGCAGAATTTTTCAAGGCAACAGGAGAAACATACACAGCCTTAAACAAAGATGTATATACTTGCTATCTTTTTTATGCAACCAGGTTATTGTACATGATTAAGATGTGATTCTAGATACAATAGAGGATTTACAGTCTGTAATTACGTCTTATCGCACTGGCTTAGTGCAAGTATTTATAAATCAAAAGAATATATAAGATGTTGATTGTACATCACATATAAATAGGTGTCTTATATTCCATATTCATCAAGTGATGTATATATCTCCTCTGCTCTTATTTCTCACATATATCATCGCTTTGACATTGTGATAGAGGTCCGCTTACTAAGGGGCGGGTTTATGCTTTCTGTCCGCCTACAATTTTCTCTCTTTCTGTAATTTTTGTACTTTACTCTTTTTTTTGATAAGTTAAAGTTTTTGTTTTTTCCTATTATTTCCTCTTTCAGATGATTATTATAGTATTTCCAAAAACTCCTTTGGTGACACCGCGGCCATCTCCGGTGTTAGTAGACTATCTGGACCGCATCACAACACCTCTTTTCGGTGATTGTTCCGACAGCATCGCACCTCTTCCAGTCTTCTTTCCAGCCACTACTCCTATCATTATTTTAACCGCAACTTCTTGGATAAGAGTCAGGTGACTTTCCTACAAGCTATAGCAACTATTAATTTTTCTATCAAATACGAGAATTTAGGGTGGGTTCCCCAACTTGGATATAAGGAAACACGTTTGATGTAAAGTTAGTGCATTAGGATGTTAGAGTTAAATGTTACAATAAATTAGTTCCTCATTGGTTAAATATAAGAAGTTGCTTGAATCTCACACCTATTTATAGTTGTGCTTTGCATTCCATATCATCCAAACATCTCTTATCTCACAGCTTCCCCCCACCCACCACCCACCCCTTTTTTTTACCAGAAGAATATCTCTCACCAGTGGGATAAAACTATCCCACGGGAGAGGATGGGATGGGAGTATTTGTACTTTTACAAGAAAAACAGGTTTATTTACCTTGAGCAGTGTGAAACCTGAACGAGCAGCATCAAGAGTTGGCCACATTGCTTAATCAGACCAACCCCATAATAAGACCAGAAATGTTACAACAAGCAACTGAAAGAAGAATACTTACCGTTTCTCACGTCAAGAAGTATACAACTGGGATTTGAATTTTCATGTGATGAATTATTAGTGTTATTTACAGCTTCCAGTCTCTTCCTCCATTCAGATGGTGCCAAAGGTGCCGCTCTCATTGATGGATCAAGCAAAGGAAGGTGAGAAATCCCTCCTTCTAACTGTTGACAAAATGTTAAATTATCAATCTAAGCTTTGAAAGCCAGAGAAAAAGATATTCCTTAGATATATGTGCCTGTCCTCTATAAATGGATAAACTTTCTTCAATTCCCAAGTATAGTGAAAAGCCCTCTCAAACCTCATCAAAGCACTACTTGTAAGATGCTAAGACATGCCCATATGAACCATCAATCCCAACTATTTATCCTTTCAATAAGTACCTTCGCTGACCTTCAAGTTTCATTTAACGTCTAAGATTTTCCATAAACTAAGAAAGATGTGGTAATTTGAAAATACGAACTCATAGGTTTTTAGAACAGTTGATTATTAATTGATTTTTTGTCCAAACCTCTCCGAGAGCAATCTGCATGTACTGTGTCCAATATCTACCTCCTCTACTAAAATACTCTGCTGAACTTACCTCCCACATGATCAGCCTTAAAGTGGGTTATTCTGCTGAGCTACTTCAACTTTGGTACTGATCACTTGAGAAAACAACATCTTGGGAAAGCTAAGCAGAAATACTACTAAGCTCATTACTTCATTTTGCTCTTTTTAAAAAACAAAAAAAAATATTTCCTTCTGCTAGCCAAAAAAAAGGGCAGCCCGGTGCACTAAGCTCCCGCTTTGCGCGGGGTCCGGGGAAGGGATAGTATGAATTTTATCAACCAAAATGTTGCTAAAATTTCCAGGCACGTAATTCCATTCATGAACACACCCAGAGGACTCACTTAAATCCAGAAAACCAAACTAAAATCAAGCTAAGGCTGCCAATTTCGACCAAGGTTTGAATTATCTTATAACTAATGAGGTATCGAAGGAACATCAAACTAGGAGATGTTTGAGACTATATGCTTCCTATTGTAAAATTTTTGGGGGAAGTAACTAAGAAGCAGTGAAGTTCAAATTATAAAGTAATAAGCATGTCCTAATATGACAATTTTGATTAATGGTTTGGAGCAATAATTTAAACTCATAAATTCACATGTCCTAAAGAAAAGATATGACTTGCCTGTACAAGAGAGGGCTTATAACGCAACTTCAATCTTGGAAAGGCATGCCCGTTCAATGCTGACGAGATCTGGACCAGTATATCAGAAAATCTGCAGTCTTCCCTTACCCAATTAACATAAGCAAGAGCATCTCTTTTTGGTCCACTGTACTGCACCAACAGCAAGTAGAATAACTTCGTTTGACTTATAGCTGGCAGGGACGATTTACGGGAATATGTTATCTTAGGAAAAGATATACTTTGGGGATCATGAGACATGCTAATCACAGTGTTATCAAAAGAGAAAAGCGTAAAAGAGCTCTAGTGTAGCTTTAAGCGCAAATAAAGCGTTGGTTTTAATGAAAAAAGGTGCAAATGGAACATATATATGTTTAGTCCAAGACTAATAATTATAAGCATGAATAACAAATATATAGACAACAAAATTGAAAAAATATACGATAAAGTGAAATATCAATTGCTTAAAGGTCACTTCAGGAAACACTCATTGGCAAGGAAAAGTATGTCTTAGAGCCGAGATGACACCAACAAAGTGCGTATTAAGTGAGGCGAAGCGCTCAACATGTTTTGAGCCTCGTTTCAGGGCTTAAGCGCGCCTTTGACAACACTAGCTAATCATTAATCTATCCTTTTTGTGTTAGTTCAAGGAAGAAAATAACTAACGATGGTAGCTTCCTAATATGTTCTAACTTTGCACCTTCTTCTTGTTGATCCAAGCACAAAAGACACAATTGGGATAGTAATAAAAAAAAGAAAAAAAAAGTCCTACCTGTGCATTAATTCCCTGTTGGTTTATATATATGCGGCCATGTATATCTTGTCCCTGCAATCAAAGGGCAATATCTGTTACTTATAATAATCTGACTGAAAGAACACTCAGACAAACATATATTCAGGCATCTCACTGATAGACATGCTAACCTTCAGAACCGAAAAGCTATCAACTAAAGAATTTTTACACTAAAATGATCCCACAACTGCCCCCAAGGGAATGGAGTGGTTTGAGCATCATGAAGTCTCGGGTACAAATCCCCACAAGGTATGGTAATGTCGGCATACATACTACCGTCTTCAGACTCCACTTTCTCTAGCCTTAATGCACAGAGTTACCTAGTACATGTTACTGGTGGGAGGTGGCAGATATCGTGCGGAATTAGTCGAGGTGCGGGCAAGTTGGCTTAGACACCACGATTATTAAAAAAAGGGGGAAAGCTCAAATATGTCATTAAACTATCAAAAATGACACATTTATGTAACGCCGTTACCAAAATAGCTCATTCATATCATTTTTCATTAACGTCGGTTTTACAATACCATTTTTTATTAACGCCGCCATCAAAAAAAATGACATGATGAGTCATTTTGATAACGACAATGATATAAATGAGCCAAACTATTAACAAGTGTCATAAATGAGTCATTTTTGATAATTTAATAGCATATTTGAGTTTTTCCCCTAAAATAAAGGGTAGGTCTTACTAGCCCTTACACTCGTCATTCTCCACAGTAATGGATTGACTTTCATTCTTTCCCAAGCATGTCAGACAGACATTATTAAGTATTATCTGAAGTAAAATACACACTCTACAATGTATATATAATTACCTGCATAAAGGAAAGGTGTTTGGTGACCTCTTCTTGTGGGTCCTTAATGAAAACAAATTGGTAAAAATTTACCACTATAAACTCTTCTTCCTCATCATCAATTTCAATTTCTTTTGGTAACAACCAATCCCCTTTTGAAGATAATGCATAAGTAGATAAGATTTCTTTGCATTTACACCTTAGTAAAACCCTCTTAATATTATTGAAACTATTAGCAACAATAATTTTTGGAAAAGATTTAGTTGGTTCGTTACAAGTAAGTACAAATGGCAATGTAAACGAGCTCATTCCAAGGCACTTTTCAACTAATTTGCGATTTGGGAATGGTATGGATAACCCCTTTATGAACTTAGCATTAGCAATTCCGGACGAATTTTGTTCTTCCAATAATTTCCAAACAACTCCTCGCTACTTATAATATTTTAAAATATGCTCCTCCTATTTCAAACAGTATTACTTTCCATCTCAAAATTAATAGAGTTGAGTGCAAGATGGAAAGCCCCCATGTAAACTTGACGTAATTGCATAATTTTGACATATTTATTTGATCAAGTTATTTACGTAAATGGATATAATTGAGGAGGATTTATTTTATTTTTAAATATATTTTTATTTTTACATTATTTATCTTTCATTTTTTTCTTCTCATTTCTCAGTCTTTACTTCTTGTGATTACATGCAATTGCTTGTATTTGTTTTCTTATTTATACAACAACAACAACATATTCAGGGTAATTCCACAAGTGTGATCTGGGGAGGACAAGATGTACGCAGACCTTACATTTACATTGGAGGGTAGAGATGTTGTTTTCGATAAACCCTCGGCTAAGAATTTTTTTCTTATTTATATTTTTTTTCATTTAGCATAACTATGTTAGTATTCTAGGTTTGAAGGTACACCTCCTAATATTAGAAAGTATTAGTCACTAACAAACTTGACATATATGAGGTGATGTTATTAAAGTAGAATATCATTGTTGAATAAGGTAATAGACTTATGTTTTCCTTTTATTTAAATTATATTTACTTAAGTCGTGTTCGAACTTATTTTATGTTATGTTGGAATTGGACATAAGATTATTATGGTAGCTTTCTTTCTTAAAATTTTAAATTTATGTTATAATTGTTTTTCGCTTTAATAGTATTGACTTGTTTTTTTAGATTGTATGTCGTTCATTTTTTCAGTTAGAATTGATAAATTATTTTTTTATCAAACATTTGGATAATGTTATGACATTATATATATATATATATATATATATATATATATATATATAGGGTGTGTATTTCAATGATGTTTTCAATAGAGGGGGTGATAAGTAAGTTGTGAGTCCTACTCGGTACTCCCTTCCTGTTATACTTCTCCTTATGTTCGTTTTAGTCAATAAGCTATCTCTAAAATAACATTTTTTTTATTTTTTTTTATTTGGACTCTGTACAGTCACTAGTCTTTAGCTATTGTTCATCATCTCTGTCATTTGTCTTTGGTTACTGTTCTGTTCTAGACTTCACTACACTCATTCACTTCTTCTTCTAAACAGTTCATCTCTTCTTTAAAACCTTACCCACTTTAAGACAGTCGTCTTTAGCCACACCCAATTTTCAGGCCAACACAGTCCTTCAGCGGACATCAAAAGGCCATATTATCAACCACCGTTGACATAGGAATTTACAGGCTAATCAATTGAGGTCATAAAGGAGTTTTAAAGATAACCATATACTAAGTTTAGAAGATAACCATGTTTAAGCATATTGAAATTAAGATTACAACAGTAATTTAGTGATACATGACAATGATTATAACAGTAAAGAAAGATTCATGATGAAAAATAAAAACTTCATATGAACAAACATAGTTCTTGCATTTCTGCAAGCTTCATAAAATTTCAAACATAATTTACATACATGATGGAGATAACTACTGAATTGAAAAACTTACATAATTTGAAAACAGGGAGGTTTCCCTTTCGGGAGTCCCGGAAACTGCTACTGCTACTGCTACTGGATGCTAGTAAGTAAGCAAATATCTTATATAGAGGGAGCTTTATACAAATGGGTTGAGAGAGGGGAGAGGAATAGATTGCATTTTGTGCTCTGTGTTTTTTTTCTTTTCGTTCTCTTCGTTCTCCGTTCTTCGTTCTTCCTCTGGAGTGTTGTCTTCTATTTATAGGGTCTTTCGGACTTCAACTTCGGATTTCAAAACCGTAAAGGGATCTTTTAAAGTTTCAGCCGGGTGTGCTGTAGACCCCATCGTCGCTTTAACTTTTGAAAAATTTCTCCTTTTGTTTTGTCGTCTTTTGTTGCTGGCATCTGCTTTTTCTTAAAGTCTCTTTTTCTTTTCAAGATGCTGTCCTTTCTTTCCTTTCTGTCTCTTTGGTGCGTCTTTTAATTTGCACCATTTTTTTTATTTGTCTTGTAGTCTCTATGTTTCTGTGCCTCGTCTCTAGGTGTCCAGATTATGTCTGGCCACTGAATCGAAACTCATGCCTGAATCATAATTGTCATTAGGATCCTGAGCATAGTTACTTTCGAGGAACTCGTTATCTGAACTGGTATTTGATACGTGATCTATACTATCCAGATTCTGATTACGTTCTGGGTTCTGTTGAGAAACTCTTGGTGGTGTCTTTACCGGATTAATATGTTTCTCCTCGCTTGGGATGTCTGTTGGTTGTTTGAATATTTTTTCTAGAGTCTCTTTAATTATTTGTTCTATTTTTTTGTTTTGTCCTCTAATGGGTCTGCTCCGTGTTCGGGATGTTGATCCTATAAATGTCTGCGGGAGCTTTCGTCTAGTCTTTGAGGAGATCTCTTCCTCTGTTTCACTTATTGGCAAAGTGACAGCCATTAACGGGTTTGTTTTGTCTTTACTGGCAACCGTTTGCACCGGACTAGTTGTACCTACATCTGGTACAATAGATTTCTTAGCATTCAGAAAGGAATGCACACCTGTCTCATCCATTTTTGAAGGAGATGGAGAACTCTGAGTTTGTTGTCTGGGAGAAAATTGTCTGAGCTTTAATTCTAGCTCTGCTACTTTTTCTAAAAGATGGGTGTTTTGTATTTGGAGGATTTCTTTGGTATGGTTAAGTCTTTTGACTGTCTCGGTCATTGTATTACAATGATCGCAGAAAATAATCTTGTTAGTGTCTTTCTGTATGTTGTACTGGGGGGGTCTGGTCTGGGTTATTTCTGAGTGCTGGTGAGAGGTAATAGTTTGGCCCGAGTATTCCCCGAGCATAATCTAGAGCTTCAGTGAAGACATTGAAACCCTTAAAAAGTGGAGTTTTTACCTCTTTAATTGAGTCTACTACTTCTAGCCATGTCTGAAAAATACCTTTAGTTTTTCCATGGACAACCACGTAAAATTTAAATCGCTTGTCCAGGTTTTTCTCATTAAAATAAAAATAAGTGCTATTTAAAGTAGCTACGAAATGACTAGTGTCTCTTTTATTGTGGGCAATCCACAAATTGTCTATTAAACATTTTTGTTGCCTATCGACAACATAGTCTGGAAGAATTTTGAAAGTTAAATTAGAAAACGGAAAAGAAACTAAGTTATTCTTACCAAAATATAGTCTTTCTAATGTTGGAGTCTCCAGATCAGTCATGGGTCTGAATTTCAGATTACCCAATACTGATTGTCTATAGTTGTCTTGGGATTTGGCCGGGCCTTTTCCCTTGTCTACTGGAGTCTGTCTTGATGAACTCATGCTGGTTAAATCAATAAACAAAATCTGTTAGTTAGATGTAATCTTTAGTCTGCTGAGCTGATCTGCTAGACTATTGTCTTTTCCTTTTATGTGTTCGAATACTAGGTTATAAATTGATATTGTGTCTAGGAAATTTAACCATCTTCTTCTATTGTTGGTCTTATCATTTATCTTCTGGTGAAACTTTACTATAGCTTCACAATCTATTCTGATCAAAGTCTCTGGTTTATTTAAAATGTATAATCTAAAAGCGTTAAGGCCATATATTACAGCTAATATTTTTGCGTCTATACTACTCATGTTGCCTTTTTCTCTATACTTGCCGCTTTGGTATGCGCAAATTTTTTCTGATGTCGTACTGCAGTATTTATTTGTCTTTGCTTTTAGTACGGCTCCCCAACCTTCAAAACTACCATCAGTTTCAATGATTAAGTAGTCTGTTTCTAGAGGCATGTTTAAATCAGGGATGTTCTTAATCTGTTCTTTTAAGAGTTTTACTATTTTAATATCTTCTGTATTAAAGTGTTTCTGACCAGTTGAACCGGTTTTTGAATATATCGGTCCTGCTATTTTTCCTAAATCTTTTATGAACGTTCTGGCATAATTTAAAATTCCTAAAAACTTCTGTAGGTCTTTAGTGTTGTCTAGCTTATCTGGCATGTCTAAAGCCTTTTTAGCTATGTGGGGCTGTAGTTTTACTTTACCTTCTCCTATAGTTACTCCTAGGAAATTTATGTATTTTTTACATAATTCCATCTTCTTTTTGCTAATTATAATTCCATTACTTACAAAAAGTCTGAATACAGTCTGGAGGTGTCCTAAGTGTTCTGTCATATTACTACTGAATACTAGTATGTCATCTACATATACTATTACGAATCTCTTATAGTCTCCGAAAATTGAGTCCATTTTCCTTTGGAAAATTGGAGGAGCTGTCTTTAGGCCAAATGGCATGACTAGCCATTCGAAATGCCCTTCTGGACAAGTAAATGCGGTCCATTCTATGCTATCTGGATGCATCTTAACCTGCCAATAACCTGACTTACAGTCAAATTTACTAAATATGTTCTTACCCTGTATTCTATTGATAAGTTCTGTTTTATCGGGTAACTTATACCCATCACTTCTAGTATTGTCATTTAGTCTCTTATAATTTATTACCATTCGGGCTTTTCCTCTAACTATTTCCGAATGATTTCTAACTATAAATGTTGCGGACCTGTGTTTTGACGTAGACCTTTTTATGATTTCTAAATCTAAAAGTTCTTTTATTTGTAATTTAAAATCTTCTTCGTTCTTGGTTTGTTGCTTCTATCGAGGCGGTCTTTATAATATATTCAGGGTTTATAATTTCTAATTGACATAAAATCTTATTGTTATTCCAATGTTTTAGAGGCTTTTCGCCTATGATTTCAAATTCATCTAGAATTTTTACTATATTGTCTAAATCTATTTTATCTTTTATTATTCCTATTTTTTCTATTCCGTTTTTGAAATTATAAAAATCTGTTTCTAAATCTATTAAAGCATAGCTTTTTCCATTATATTTTCTTCTTCTTCTAGAATTTCTTCTAGTACTAAATTTTTATTATTAGTCTGGCAACAATATTTTTCTCCATCATTGCAATTTTTGCAACAACTATTGTCTGAACTATTCTTTAAATTGATGGGAGAAATCTATATTATTTTAGTTTCAGTTTTTTGGGTTTGTACTGGGGTGTATGTACTATTCTTTTGGAAAATGATACCATTTCTAGTAATGGTACAACTTCCATTATGATCTAATAAAAAATCTAAACCTATTATAAAATATGTATTTATGTTTAGATCTCTTACCAGTATTTTATCTACTTTATAACTAGGATTGTAAAACTTCTCACAAGTATTGATAAAACTTACAGTGGCTTCTTGTAGGTAATGTCTATAAACATTATGGGTTCCGTCCATTTGCATGGCCGAAGCTGGTTTATCTAAAGTTTTAACTAGATTAATTGGTACTATCTTCTTATTTAGAATGCTTCTTATACATCCTGTATCTACTAATGCTAGTGTAGTAATTTCGTAATCCGTTATCCTAACTTTTGTTAGTAATCTTAAAGAACTAAATTTCTTGTCTTCATTACATACTAGAGTTCTATCTGTTTCTGAATTTATTAATTCTAAAGAAGTGTCTGTACTTAGTTCTTTTTCTAAATGATCTTCTTCAGTTATTGGATCATTTTCTTTTTGTTTACCTTTCTCTAATTGGGATAGTCTCATTTCTAATGAGTTTACCCTTGTCTCTAAAGTTATTATTCTTATTGCTATAGTTGTATCTTCTTATATCTTTTTTACAACTTCTTTGGGGCTTATTATAATACTTAACTCCTTTTGGAGGCAGTCTATACAACCTTCTAAAAAACATTTTTTACACTTGGCGCGTTTGCTCCTGCTAGGAAACCATTTGCATATGCAACACGTTGTGCTGTCTAAACCTTTATTTCTTTCAAATAAGTGATCACAGTCTATGGTTGTATTTACTAGATTGTTTAAATCTGTATCTAGGTCTAGTTGTTCCATTCCGATTTCATTTATAAAATCATCTGCTTCTGAATCGGAAGAATCTATTTTATTATTTTCTCCTGTCTCGATACTTACTATAGAGTAAATACTCTCTGTATCATACATATATTCGTCTACGTTTATTAGAGTTTCTTGAAAGTCTTCTATTAACTGTGAATTTCTAGAGTTGTTATTTATCTTCTTAGGACATGTGTTTGCTAGATGTTCTATACTACCACATGTAAAATATTCTAATTTATTTTTATAGTTTCTATCATTTCTATATTTTCTTATGTGTTTATTTTTATCTAAATATGGTTTTCTAGCTGACGATTTTCTTAGGAAATATTTTTTTCTTTTTATATTTGTCGTAGTTCTGGTAACCATATCTTTTGTATTTCTTTTTATAATTCTTCTTTCTTTGGAGGTCTTTATCGTAACTCTGGGTTGAGTATATTACACTTTTACAGAAATTTAACTCATTCTGTTTTAATTGTTTCTGGATCTGTAGATGATTACATTTCTCTTGTAATATCTCCATAATATGTTGGATTCTATGT
This sequence comes from Anisodus acutangulus, assembly GCA_029783415.1. Classification (NCBI taxonomy): domain Eukaryota; kingdom Viridiplantae; phylum Streptophyta; class Magnoliopsida; order Solanales; family Solanaceae; genus Anisodus; species Anisodus acutangulus. Next base: position 39,072,180 of record CM056506.1, on the reverse strand, counting down.
CCTATGGACCATTTAGCATTAGGGTTTTGTACTACCCCGTCACGCTTGTTCCAACGTTCTTCTATTTCTCTACCTAAGGCTCCTGGTAATTTATTAAATAAGTTCTTGCCTAATTCTTGATCAAAGGAATTTCCACTGATCGTACAATAATAAAAGAAATCGTTTAAAAACTTTTTTATGTATACCCAATTACTTATATTTAATTGTTCTAGTTTTATTAAAGCATTTCTTTGTAAAATTACTAGACCACTATTGGGGTCTTCTCCTGTAATTAACGTGTGTACTTTATTTGTAAAATTATATGGGTTTGATCCCATGGCTACTAACTGGTGAAATTCAGTTGGAAAATCTGTCTTATAGGCTTCCCATAGTGCTTTAGTAGATTCTCCTAAGAATGTTTCTAAGTATTTGTACATAGTCTCAGGGTCTGTTTCTACGTAATTTTGTATGTAGTCTGCTACTACTATTCCTTTCCACAAATCTATTACTGAGTTCCATCTTTGTGGATTGTGTGCAGCTATATTTAGTATTTTTCCCTATTACCTCCTTCTTGGAGAGTTATAGGTTCTTCTAACGACATTCTTCTTCATGAAGGTTTTACCTGTTCTGTAGGTTCACCTGTAGTTCTAAATACTCGTCTTCTAGGTATATTTTCTGTACTTGTATCTACCGTGAAATGTTCGCCAGTAGTTGTTTGGAAAGGGCTAGAGCTTGACGCACTAGTTTCCATTAACTCTTTTTGGCTGATTTATGAGTTTGTCTCAAAGTCTTCTTCGTTAATAAAGGTGAAGTCTTTCCAGATTTCTTCAAACATAGCTGTTTTTTCTTTCGAAATCTGTTCTTCTTTATATCCTAAATTGTCTGCTCTCTTATCGCATTTTTTAAAATGTTCTATTGTTTCTTCTAATTCCATATTATCTAATTTGCAACCCTTACATTTGAACAATAACCATGGTTTTTCTTTTTTCAGGTCTTTGGCTTTTTCTATGGCTATGTCTACTTCATATCCTTCTTGGATAATTTCTATGTTCATAAAAGTAGTTATTTCATCTTCTTCTATAGTACTTTCTTCTTCACAGTTCTTCTGTGGAGTGTAATTATAGTCTGTAAACCTTATAGAGGTTTCTCCATTTTGATTTGTATATTCTAAATGAGAGGTAGGCAGTAAAATCTTTTTCTTATTATTAAACTCTTCTGGTGTTCTACGATTTAATAATCTGGATATTAAATTATTTCCAATCCTATCTTCTGAAAACTTAGTCTTGGTCTTTCGACTTCTGTTCTCGATCTATTTGCAAAAAAGTCCATTTTTGCCAATTTTTTTTATTATTTTAGCCTTTTCTGATTGTGGTGTTAACTCTACTTTTTTTAACTAAACTATTAATTCGTCTACCTGTTTATCTTTGACTAAATCTTTATTTTGTTCTTTTGATATTTGGTATATCCTTTCGTTTAAAATTTCGAAATTCTTTGTTAAAACTTCTATTTTTCTGGTGAGTTTTAATACTAAAGAAGTTATGATTATGTTTTGCTGAACTATTATTTGATCTGATTTAGCAGTAGGTATATATTCTTTATAGTCTTGCGGTAGGGGTATAGATTTTTCTATTGATTTTATAGCTTCTTCTTGAGCTAATTTTAGTCTGCTCATGAAATAATAGCTTCTTTTAATTCTTGGATCGTTTTTTCTAACTTTAAAACTTTGCTTATAAGTTCTTCTTTAATTTTTCTGTTTTCTTGGCTGACTTTTAATTCTATGTCTATTAAATTATTTTTAGAATTATTTCTAAGTCTTTTTTCGTAGATAACCTTTTAAGATCGCAAGTGTTTACTAGATTATTTATGTATTCTAAATTCTGTTCTGATTTTCTGAAAATCTTTTCTTGTTTATAAAGTATGTCTTCTATCCTTCGTAGGTTTATATTATAATCTTTGTTACTTTCTTTTACTTTTTCGCTTAAATTTATGATTATATCTACTATAGTGTTTAACTGCTTTTCTTCACTATGTAATATATGGTCTCCTTCGCTAAAGTTACACCTTATACTACTTTGATCTTTTAAGATTCTGAATTTTTTCTCTGATAAATCGTAAAATCTAAATAATCTAAATGCTTTAGATGAGCTATGATTATCCTAGCGATACTGATATACTTTTGACCTTTTTAAGTTGGTATTCTAACCAGTCTTCTAAGTAAGTTATGTCATTTTGTAATCCTATTATGTTCCAGTGTATGTGATCTAACAGGCGTTTGTCTATTAATCCTAAAAGTATGCTTCCTTGTATGTCTTCTGATAGGTTCTGTAAATCGGTTTGTTCTAAAAGTGGACGTATATTGTTTCTAAAATAGTTTATTTGGTCTACTTGGGGAAACAGTTTTGTTTGTATTATTTCTCCAAAGAGAATTAAAGCTTTTCTAGTTCTTATTCTAATATTCTTCCTTTTTATTTCTTGGTTTATATTCCAATAACTGAATCTAATTTTTCTTACAAACCAAGAAGATCTCATATATCTAATAAGGCCTATATCTATTCTTTCTTTTAATATGTGTAATTAACTTATATTCTAATGCGGAAATTATAACTATAAGTTCTACAAGTCTTGAATGATTCTCTTTTGTTCTACTTAGTTGTATATATTCTGGATAAAGGGTACTTAAACTCTTTTTAACTTCTAAGTATGATTCTAAGTAAGAGTCTATCATATAAGTTTGGTCCAAAAATCTTTCAGCTCTGATACCAATATATAGGGGGAGGTATATTTCAATGATGTTTTCAATAGAGGGGGTGATAAGTAAGTTGTGAGTCCTACTCGGTATTCCCTTCCAGTAGCTAAAGACTAGTGACTGGACAGAGTCCAAATAAATAAAAAAAAGATTTTAAATTACAAATAAAAGAACTTACATTTCTCTTGTAATATTTCCATAATCTCATCTACAGATCCAGAAATAATTAAAACAGAATGAGTTAATTTCTGTAAAAGTGTAATATACTCAACCCAGAGTTACGATAAAGACCTCCAAAGAAAGAAGAATTATAAAAAGAAATACAAAAGATATGGTTACCAGAACTACGACAAATATAAAAAGAAAAAATATTTCCTAAGAAAATCGCCAGCTAGAAAACCATATTTAGATAAAAATAAACACATAAGAAAATATAGAAATGATAGAAACTATAAAAATAAATTAGAATGTTTTACATGTGGTAGTATAGAACATCTAGCAAACACATGTCCTAAGAAGATAAATAACAACTCTAGAAATTCACAGTTAATAGAAGACTTTCAAGAAACTCTAATAAACGTAGACGAATATATGTATGATACAGAGAGTATTTACTCTATAGTAAGTATCGAGACAGGAGAAAATAATAAAATAGATTCTTCCGATTCAGAAGCAGATGATTTTATAAATGAAATCGGAATGGAACAACTAGACCTAGATACAGATTTAAACAATCTAGTAAATACAACCATAGACTGTGATCACTTATTTGAAAGAAATAAAGGTTTAGACAGCACAACGTGTTGCATATGCAAATGGTTTCCTAACAGGAGCAAATGAGCCAAGTGTAAAAAATGTTTTTTAGAAGGTTGTATAGACTGCCTCCAAAAGGAGTTAAGTATTATAATAAGCCCCAAAGAAGTTGTAAAAAAGATACAAGAAGATACAACTATAGCAATAAGAATAATAACTTTAGAGACAAGGGTAAACTCATTAGAAATGAGACTATCCCAATTAGAGAAAGGTAAACAAAAAGAAAATGATCCAATAACTGAAGAAGATCATTTAGAAAAAGAACTAAGTACAGACACTTCTTTAGAATTAATAAATTCAGAAACAGATAGAACTCTAGTATGTAATGAAGACAAGAAATTTAGTTCTTTAAGATTACTAACAAAAGTTAGGATAACGGATTACGAAATTACTACACTAGCATTAGTAGATACAGGATGTACAAGAAGCATTCTAAATAAGAAGATAGTACCAATTAATCTAGTTAAAACTTTAGATAAACTAGCTTCGGCCATGCAAATGGACGGAACCCATAATGTTTATAGACATTACCTACAAGAAGCCACGGTAAGTTTTATCAATACTTGTGAGAAGTTTTACAATCCTAGTTATAAAGTAGATAAAATACTGGTAAGAGATCTAAACATAAATACAGATTTTATAATAGGTTTAGATTTTTTATTAGATCATAATGGAAGTTGTACCATTACTAGAAATGGTATCATTTTCCAAAAGAATAGTACATACACCCCAGTACAAACCCAAAAAACTGAAACTAAAATAATATAGATTTCTCCCATCAATTTAAAGAATAGTTCAGACAATAGTTGTTGCAAAAATTGCAATGATGGAGAAAAATATTGTTGCCAGACTAATAATAAAAATTTAGTACTAGAAGAAATTCTAGAAGAAGAAGAAAATATAATGGAAAAAGCTATGCTTTAATAGATTTAGAAATGATTTTTATAATTTCAAAAACGGAATAGAAAAAATAGGAATAATAAAAGATAAAATAGATTTAGACAATATAGTAAAAATTCTAGATGAATTTGAAATCATAGGCGAAAAGCCTCTAAAACATTGGAATAACAATAAGATTTTATGTCAATTAGAAATTATAAACCCTGAATATATTATAAAGACCGCCTCGATAGAAGCAACAAACCAAGAACGAAGAAGATTTTAAGTTACAAATAAAAGAACTTTTAGATTTAGAAATCATAAAAAGGTCTACGTCAAAACACAGGTCCGCAGCATTTATAGTTAGAAATCATTCGGAAATAGTTAGAGGAAAAGCCCGAATGGTAATAAATTATAAGAGACTAAATGACAATACTAGAAGTGATGGGTATAAGTTACCCGATAAAACAGAACTTATCAATAGAATACAGGGTAAGAACATATTTAGTAAATTTGACTGTAAGTCAGGTTATTGGCAGGTTAAGATGCATCCAGATAGCATAGAATGGACCGCATTTACTTGTCCAGAAGGGCATTTCGAATGGCTAGTCATGCCATTTGGCCTAAAGACAGCTCCTCCAATTTTTCAAAGGAAAATGGACTCAATTTTCGGAGACTATAAGAGATTCGTAATAGTATATGTAGATGACATACTAGTATTCAGTAGTAATATGACAGAACACTTAGGACACCTCCAGACTGTATTCAGACTTTTTGTAAGTAATGGAATTATAATTAGCAAAAAGAAGATGGAATTATGTAAAAAATACATAAATTTCCTAGGAGTAACTATAGGAGAAGGTAAAGTAAAACTACAGCCCCACATAGCTAAAAAGGCTTTAGACATGCCAGATAAGCTAGACAACACTAAAGACCTACAGAAGTTTTTAGGAATTTTAAATTATGCCAGAACGTTCATAAAAGATTTAGGAAAAATAGCAGGACCGCTATATTCAAAAACCGGTTCAACTGGTCAGAAACACTTTAATACAGAAGATATTAAAATAGTAAAACTCTTAAAAGAACAGATTAAGAACATCCCTGATTTAAACATGCCTCTAGAAACAGACTACTTAATCATTGAAACTGATGGTAGTTTTGAAGGTTGGGGAGCCGTACTAAAAGCAAAGACAAATAAATACTGCAGTACGACATCAGAAAAAATTTGCGCATACCAAAGCGGCAAGTATAGAGAAAAAGGCAACATGAGTAGTATAGACGCAGAAATATTAGCTGTAATATATGGCCTTAACGCTTTTAGATTATACATTTTAAATAAACCAGAGACTTTGATCAGAATAGATTGTGAAGCTATAGTAAAGTTTCACCAGAAGATAAATGATAAGACCAACAGTAGAAGAAGATGGTTAAATTTCCTAGACACAATATCAATTTATAACCTAGTATTCGAACACATAAAAGGAAAAGACAATAGTCTAGCAGATCAGCTCAGCAGACTAAAGATTACATCTAACTAACAGATTTTGTTTATTGATTTAACCAGCATGAGTTCATCAAGACAGACTCCAGTAGACAAGGGAAAAGGCCCGGCCAAATCCCAAGACAACTATAGACAATCAGTATTGGGTAATCTGAAATTCAGACCCATGACTGATCTGGAGACTCCAACATTAGAAAGACTATATTTTGGTAAGAATAACTTAGTTTCTTTTCCGTCTTCTAATTTAACTTTCAAAATTCTTCCAGACTATGTTGTCGATAGGCAATAAAAATGTTTAATAGACAATTTGTGGATTGCCCACAATAAAAGAGACACTAGTCATTTCGTAGCTACTTTAAATAGCACTTGTTTTTATTTTAATGAAAAAAACCTGGACAAGCGATTTAAATTTTACGTGGTTGTCCATGAAAAAACTAAAAGTATTTTTCAGACATGGCTAGAAGTAGTAGACTCAATTAAAGAGGTAAAAACTCCACTTTTCAAGGGTTTCAATGTCTTCACTGAAGCTCTAGATTATGCTCGGGGAATACTCGGGCCAAACTATTACCTCTCACCAGCACTCAGAAATAACCCAGACCAGACCCCCCCAGTACAACATACAGAAAGACACTAACAAGATTATTTTCTGCGATCATTGTAATACAATGACCGAGACAGTCAAAAGACTTAACCATACCAAAGAAATCCTCCAAATACAAAACACCCATCTTTTAGAAAAAGTAGCAGAGCTAGAATTAAAGCTCAGACAATTTTCTCCCAGACAACAAACTCATAGTTCTCCATCTCCTTCAAAAATGGATGAGACAGGTGTGCATTCCTTTCTGAATGCTAAGAAATCTATTGTACCAGATGTAGGTACAACTAGTCCGGTGCAAACGGTTGCCAGTAAATACAAAACAAACCCGTTAATGGCTGTCACTTTGCCAATAAGTGAAACAGAGGAAGAGATCTCCTCAAAGACTAGACGAAAGCTCCCGCAGACATTTATAGGATCAACATCCCGAACACGGAGCAGACCCATTAGAGGACAAAATAAAAAAATAGAACAAATAATTAAAGAGACTCTAGAAAAAATATTCAAACAACCAACAGACATCCCAAGCGAGGAGAAACATATTAATCCAGTAAAGACACCACCAAAAGTTTCTCAACAGAACCCAGAACGAAATCAGAATCTGGATAGTATAGATCACGTATCAAATACCAGTTCAGATAACGAGTTCCTCGAAAGTAACTATACTCAGGATCCTAATGACAATTATGATTCAGGCATGAGTTTCGATTCAGTGGCCAGACATAATCTGGACACCTAGAGACGAGGCACAGAAACATAGAGACTACAAGACAAATAAAAAAGAATGGTGCAAATTAAAAGACGCACCAAAGAGACAGAAAGGAAAGAAAGGACAGCATCTTGAAAAGAAAAAGAGACTTTAAGAAAAAGCAGATGCCAGCAACAAAATACGAAAAAACAAAAGGAGAAATTTTTCAAAAGTTAAAGCGACGATGGGGCCTACAGCGCACCCGGCCGAAACTTTAAAAGATTCCTTTACAGTTTTGAAATCCGAAGTTGAAGTCCGGAAGACCCTATAAATAGAAGACAGTACTCCAGAGGAAGAATGAAGAATGGAGAACGAAGAGAACGAAAAGAAAAAAAACACAGAGCACAAAATGCAATCTATTCCTCTCCCCTCTCTCAACTCATTTGTATAAAGCTCCCTCTATGTAAGATATTTGCTTACTTACTAGCATCCAGTAGCAGTAGCAGTTTTCGGGACTCCCGAAAGGGAAACCTCCCTGTTTTCAAATTATGTAAGTTTTTCAATTCAGTAGTCATCTCTATCATGTATGTAAATTATGTTTGAAATTTTATGAAGCTTGCAGAAATGCAAGAACTATGTTTGTTCATATGAAGTTTTTATTTTTCATCATGAATCTTTCTTTATTGTTATAATCATTGTCACGTATCTCTAAATTACTGTTGTAATCTTAATTTCAATATGCTTAAACATGGTTATCTTCTAAACTTAGTATATGGTTATCTTTAAAACTCCTTTATGACCTCAATGGATTAGCCTGTAAATTCATATGTCAACGGTGGTTGATAATATGGCCTTTTGATGTCCGCTGAAGGATTGTGTTGGCCTGAAAATTGGGTGTGGCTAAAGACGACTGTCTTAAAGTGTGTAAGGTTTTAAAGAAGAGATGAACTGTTTAGAAGAAGAAGTGAATGAGTGTAGTGAAGTCTAGAACAGAACAGTAACCAAAGACAAATGACAGAGATGATGAACAGTAGCTAAAGACTAGTGACTGGACAGAGTCCAAATAAAAAAAAATAAAAAAAAGGTTATTTTGGAGATAGCTTATTGACTAAAACGAACATAAGGAGAAGTATAACAGGAAGGGAGTACCGAGTAGGACTCACAACTTACTTATCACCCCCTCTATTGAAAACATCATTGAAATACACACCCCTATATATATATATATATATATATAATTTTTACAATATTACTTACAAATATATGAATATTAATATATTTTCAAGAAACAATATGAATCTTAAATATCAAATTTGATATAATTTATAAAGGAACATAATTGTCAAATATTAATTTTTTATTTTTGATAATTAACTCTATTCTTAAAATTTAATCTAATTGTCTAATTACACTTGCGCAACCAAATAATGTGCTTGTAATTATACTGTAATTACGTTATGACAAGCAAATAGATCATCATAATTACTATATTGTTCAATTACTAGGTGGTCCAGACAGACTCTTAAAAAATTATTGTTTGCTTTTAGATATAAATTGATCTAAAACCTATAAAAACAAAAATAAAAAATTGCCTAACTTTTATAATAAATTGTAGTTCCTCAACATTTAAGTTAAGAAATACTATAAACCACAAATGTGCAATTTTTTTTAATTTTGTTTTGGCAATTGAATGTCATAAGTAAGAAGATTGGCTAATATAATTTAGAAAGAGACGCTTAAGGAAATAGAGGTTCACTTGACAGATTTATTCATATGCTTATAAAAGATTTTTAAAAAATCCTCCAAATTTACCCTTTGTTGTATTAAATATTTTAAATTTACCTTCTAATATATTGTAGGGTATACTCAGACATATGGTAAATAAGTTATTTCGGCTGAAGTTGGACAGTAAAGATGGACGGACAGAATAAAGAGATAATTACAGTAAAAGATGATCGGTCATTTAGTTAATAATTTTTTAAATCCAATTGTTATTTTGTCATCCTATTTCTGTTTTAGATTGGCTTTTGATTTCTCGTCTAAATCGGTCGTTTGCCTTCTTTGATATTTAACCAATGCAACAACTTCTCAGCTTTTCTAGAACTTGGATCTACTACTAGAAGAACATACAGAATAATGATGTAAAAAGCTTAAATTTAGATAACATACTAATAGAATATTTCTCAATATTTTTCATTAATTGTATTAATTGTATATCTCTTATTTTAAGTAAAATTATAATCCTTTTATAATTAGTTATATAGTTTGTATCAAAATAAATATTTTTTTTTAACTTTATATATATTGTAAATCATTCATCAATAAAATGAAGGGAACATATTCCTTCATGATATCAGTAGCCTAAAACTAAAAACCCTACCCTAGTCGCTGACACACCTTCTCGGCCGCCACCTTTTTTTCCACGTCGGAACCTTAGCCGCCAACCTCTCTCGCCCCCCCCCTTTCCCACGATGGAACCCTAGTTTTTTCGGCCATTCTCCCTCTCTCTCCCTCCTAAATTTTCTCTTTCATGGCTGCCAAAACCAAATTTCATCCGGCACTTGCCGTAAACAACATCTAAAACTTCATCCCTGTGACTTTTGAGATGGAAAAGGGTCAATACTCCTCGTGGGCGGAGCTTTTTAAGATTCATTATCGTGTTTACGAAGTTATCGATCACATCATCCCTCCCACGTCGAAGTCCACACATGTACCATCGGCTTCGACTTCTGATGATGCACTCTGGTCTCGTTTGGACACAACTGTCCTCCAGTGGATATACGACACAATATCTAATGATCTGTTGCACACCATCATTGAGACCGATGCCACTGTCCGCCAAACGTGGGAACGATTGGACAATATTTTCCACGACAACAAAACTCAATGTGCGTTATACTTTGAAAATCAATTCAAGGACGTTCATCATGATGATTTCTCAAACGTATCTGCCTATTGTCAAGAACTCAAGATGTTTGCCGACCAACTCTTCAACGTCGGCGCACCAGTCACTAATCAGTGATTGGTCATGCAACTCATTGCATGTTTGAACGAATCATATGACGGCGTTGCCACCATCATTCAGCAATGCACGTCATTACCTCTGTTTTATGAGGCTCGTTCGAAGCTCATCCTTGAGGAAATTCAGAAAATCAAGCGCAGCACCACTCGGGCCAGAATTACTGACGCCGCCCTCACCACCACCGTCGGGCCCTCCGCCGACGGTAGGGACTTCTGGTCAAACAACTAAAATCATCGGCCAGAGGACCCGCAACAGTCCACTTCCTCCCGTAACAACCGCCGGAGTAGGCAGTCCGACAAGGACCGTGGCAGAAGAAATTCTAGTAACAACGGCAGCGTGAAGGGGCAGTCTCCTCTGGTCGGAAATAGCCAACAGCGACCGCGGCAGTGGAAGCAGCCTCCGCCGTGGGCCGCTTGAGCCCCACCGTCTTGGGTCTCCCCTCCTTGCCCATATACGACATCCTCGTGGACTCTACCTTAGAACCGACATGCCCAACCTGGCCTACTAGGCCCACATCCACAACAGGCCTACACAACACAGCCCCCCCGCCATCGACTTATACACCGACTTATTGAGTTGTGGAGCCTAATTCATCGCCGACACTATGAAGACCCCCTGAAAATTTTATAATATAAGGTTATTTAGTGGAGGGTATTTCGGGAATTTCGGACTTGTATTATGTTCGCCCTAGTTTTTGCTATATATTCTGGAGCGATATTTTTCTTTGTATGTGAGCAAGAGAGAATTGTAAACACAAACTCCCTATTCGATTATAGTGAAATCTGTAGCGGCAAAGTGGATGTAGCTCTCGCATTGAGAGTGAACCACTATAAATCTGTGTGTTATGTATTCTTCTCTTATTTACTGTTTTCTTATTAGGTTGGATTTGGGACTCAAATCCTAACACGACTGACATTGATGCAACAATGAGCACAATGTCACTCAACACTCCAGATGAAAATTGATATATGGACACAGGCGCCACATCTCACATGACGGCATTATAAGGTACTCTCTCGTCTTATTCCAATTTGAGTAATTTAAATTGGAATATTATTGTTGGTAGTGGACAAGGCATTCCCATATGTTGTTATGGCCATTCCTCCCTATCCCCACCACATCCACCACTAACCTTAAAAATGTCTTACATGCCTCTAAACTCATTAAGAATCTAATCTATGTGTGACGTTTCACAACTGACAATTGGGTTTCTCTTGACTTTGATCCTTTTGATTTTACTGTAAAGAATTTTACGACAAGGAGACGAATAATGAGATGTGATAGCACCGGGGATCTCTACCCTATTTTAAATACCGTCAACAATCCAGCCTCAGTTCCCTCAACCTTTTATGCTCTTTCGTCTTCCTTACGACTTTCTAGATTAGGACATCCGGGAGACTCTGTTTTACGCTCCCTTAGGAAAAATAATTTTATTAATTGCAATCGTATTTCTAGGACTCCTATATGTGAATCTTGCATTTTTGAGAAACATGTTAAATTACCATTTTCTGCATCCACAAATTATACTTTAATGCTTTTGTATATCATACATAGTGATTTGTGGACATCCCCTATTTTGAGCACGGCTGGTCATCGATATTATGTGTTATTTTTGGACGATTATTCCAACTTTCTATGGACTTTTCCAATTGGAAATAAATCTCAGGTCTACCCCATTTTTTATTCATTTAGTGCTTTCGTAATAACACAATTTGAAAAGAGCATTAAATGTTTTTAATGTTACAATGACATGGAATTCGATAATAATCAATTCAAACAGTTTTGCTCCAAAAATGGTCTTACCTTTCGTTTTTCCTGCCCTCACACATCCTCCCAAAATGGTAATGCCCAACGAAGTATCCGAATCATAAACAACCTCATTCGTGCCCTACTTGTTCACGCCTCAATCTCCCCTAAATTCTAGCATTACACACTCTCCATGACCACCTATCTCCTCAACATAATTTCAAACAAGTCTCTAGCTCAACAATCTCTCACCCAAGTTCTGTTTCGTACGAACCTCTCCTACCAACACGTGAGTATTTTTGGATATCTTTTTTACCCTCTCCATCCGACCACTCACAAACTCCAACCCCGATCTTCCCCGTGTGTGTTTTTGGATTACCTCGCTAATCATCGTGGTTACTCGTGCAATGACTTGTCAAGCCATAAAATTATTATTTCACATCATGTCTTATTTGATGAGTCTCAATTCTCCTTTGCCTCTCTACACTCGCCACCTCGACATCCCTACGACTTCCTAGATGATGGCATAAACCCTCTTCTAATTCACCATTTACATAGTCCGTCGTCCCAGACCCCGGCACCCGCCACCACCTAGGACAGTCCGGGACTAGCTACCCACCCAATTCTGCCAAAAGTGGCTCGGAACAGCCCACCTCAGGGTGATTCCGTAGCCACCTATCGGCAAACCGAGGTTCGGCCAGCCAGTACCATCACCCCTGCCCTTCCTCCTCTTTCCGGCAGTCCTGTGACAAACCCCCCTCCAATCTCGCATCCCGAGACACACTCTCGGACCATGAAAACTTATGCCATACACGGAATTCATAAACATAAATGGTTGTTTAACCTTTCCATTTTAGTTGTCCCTTCCCATGTCCCTCGTAACCCAAATAATGATATGTCCGACCCTAATTGGAAAGCCGCAATGATTGACGAATATAATGCTCTTATTGATAATAAGATGTGAGACCTAGTACCCTATCCACATGATGCTAACATTATTCATTTTATGTGTATTTTTAGACATAAAAAGAAATCAGATGGTTCTTTTGAGAGGTACAAGGCTCGTCTTATAGGTGATGGCAGGTATCAATAGGTGGGAGTGGACTGTGATGAAATGTTTAGCCCGGTTGTAAAGCCCGCAACCATCCAGACCTTCCTCGGCATTGCCATATCCAAGTCTTGGCTCATTCATCAGCTTGATGTCAAGAATGCCTTCTTACATGGGGATCTTCATGAAACGGTATATATGCACCAGCCTATGGGTTTCAGGGATCCTATTCATCTAGATTATGTGTGTCTATTGCAGAAATCGCTCTATGGATTGAAACAGGCTCCTCGAGCATGGTACCAGCGGTTCACCGATTATGCCCCCTATCGGTTTTTCATACAATAGATTCGATCATTCCCTCATCTATAACAACGGTACAAACATGGCTTACCTATTATTATATATTGATGACATCATCCTTACCACATCATTTGGTGCTCTCTACTAGTCCATTATGTCTCTCTTTTCCTCTGAGTTATTTCTTGGGCATCTATGTCACTCGACATTCTGGTGGCCTATTTCTGTCAGAAGAAGTACGCCGAAGAGATCCTTGACCGTACAGGCATGACATCTTGCAAACCATCCCACACGCCTATAGACACCAATTCCAAGCTCAACGCTGATTCCGACCCTTCATATTCAGACCCGACTCACTATCGTAGCCTGGCTGGGGCCCTACAGTACCTCACATTCACGAGACCAGACATATCCTATGCCGTGCAACAAATCTTCTTGCACATGCATAGTCTGACGGAAGCACACATGCATGCCCTAAAACGTATTTTACGATACGTCCAAGGTCCACTTACTTCGGATTACATCTATATAACTGGTTTATATTTCAAAAACTAGATAAAAAAGAAATACATCAGTTATAAATGATAATTTTTTGGTTCATTTGCAAAACAGATGTCAAGTCTATCTGGTATATATTGGATCGGCTTATTGGCTGGGCGGAGGGACAGTGAATTTACTATATTTAGATGTTAGGTTAGTGGCGATTGAAACTAGTTTGACTTTGAACCGATTCAATCAGTTGAAAATTTGATGAAGAAGATAATTTGGTTCACCTTTGATTTGTGTATACAGTAGATACATTCTTTATACATAGTTATGCATTGTTTATCCATGATTATACAGAACGTATATATCATTCATACACTGCATATACAATGTATATATAATGTATAATAGTATATAAGAATATATTTATATTATATAATAATGTATAAAAGTGTATATACATCATGTTATGTATATTTAAAAGTAAATAATGGAGAAATGAAGCGGGTTCTACGGTGGCTCGAGCGAAAAAGGTAAAAACAGAATATTGAAAGAGATTTGGTTTTCTAAAATTCAATGTAAACCTACGTAGGCTAGTTCAAGTGCAAGTAATTATAAGGCTATATAAGGTGTAAACTATTTCTTTGGACAGTATGTTCAAGTAAGAATTCCAAGAATAAATGGGCTAATATCCAACTCTGCTCAAAGTTCATTTGAGTAAAGATGGACTAAACAATGGGTTGTATTCAACCTGTCCACTTGACCCAAATCATACAATATTCTCAACTTATGAGCAAATCAAAACTCAATATATTTTAAAAACAATATTTACAATATACTTTTCCAAGCTATACTAAGTGAAACTATAGTGTTTTTTCACAAAAAACCAAGCGTATACTCCTTCCATTTCAAATAGAATTTATTGATTCTTCAAACTTCAAAGTAATGTAAACTTTCTTCAAATGGAACATTCACCTTAACATATACCATCGAAAAATAAAACCTGATCAAATTAAAATAAACTAAAATTTAGAAATGTAATCGTATTTTCATATTCTTGACATTTCTTCTTTACAAGGCAATTAATCTGCCCAACTTGATAGGGGTGAGCGGTTCCGGGTACCCTAACTTTTTTGAACTACTAGGACCCTACCCAGTAAACGATCGGTTCCTAAATTTACTATCCGGAACCTACCCGTAGCGGACCCTTCGGTTCCGGGTAGGTTCCTGAGTACCCTGTAAATTTTTGTGTTGCTTATTCATTGTTCACCTAAAACATGTTGATATATCCACAAGGCATAGTAATTTAAGCATATTCTTAAACTAAACTAAACTAAACCAGTTAAGGAATAAACACATCAACTAAACAGGCTCATAGTTGCACAATTACATAAGAAACTACTTCATGTTATTCCAACTATCATATTCAACTACAATAGGCATAGATTCATCTAAAACAAGCTTATTAACATATAAATATACTGGAAATCATACAATTTAGCTAGAAACTAACTAAATTAATAAGAATAATCAATGGGAATGAGGTTCAATTTATAGAACCCCCATACCCTAGAGATTAAGGTTTCTAATCAGTGTGGGATGAGTAAAATAGGAGGGGAAATCCCTCCAAAACGAACCCAACCAATTAGAATACACTATTTAAAATTTTAAAGAGACAATAATCATTAAGAGATCGCAGAAAAGGTGATGAAGAGGGGTAACCTCACCTTGGTGGGGGTAGTGGTGGTTTTGCGGGGTGCGGGTGAGGGTTATTAATGCCCTTGCCCATTTTAGACGAGCAAGACCTGAAGCAAAGCATTGTACACTACAAAATTGTCATTCTCGGCGTTGATGGCGAAGAGAGAGATGAAGGCTAGAGTTTCGGTGTGAAATGAAAAGAGGCAATGGTTCTGGGGTGTTTACGCATGATAAGGAGATTTGGGTCGGGTCGCGGTCAGATTGGACCGGACCCGACGGTATTTTAGAAGAAATAAAGAACCCATATTTATTTTTAAATTAAAACAAAAGCAATAGGTTCCGGGTATCGGTTCCGGGTCCGGATACCCTGTCTCTATTTACCGGAACTGGACCCGACATTGATCGGTTCCTAATTTTACTATCCGGAACCTACCCGTTATTATAATATATCTATCCGGAACCTACCCGTTATTATAATATATCTATCCGAAACCTACCCGTTATTATAATATATCTATACGGAACCTACCCGTTAGTGTCGGTTCCGGTCGGATATCTGGGTATCTTGTACCATGCTGACCCCTACAACTTGATACAACTCTTTTTCTCTCTTCTGAGAGAGATCAATAAACATTTTCAAATCATACGCAAACGATCTTCATACATACTACTTATTATAAAAAGTTATAGTCCTAAATGGTTTAAAGAAAAGCTTTTCTGAATCTATTATATTTTAATGTAAAATAATAATAATAATAATGATAAATAATTTAATAATAATATTTATATTACAAAAAAAAGTGGCATGTCGAATTTGTTTTCTAAACTGGGACAAAATTTTCTGTTAAAAACTAGACACATGTTATGAATTCCTCGCTTTCTAAACTAGGATAAATCATCTGATTTCTTCCCCACCTAATTGGTTTTTAAGTTATGGTACTGGTGGGGATTAAAATGAATTTCAGTTGGTATGTTTTGTTAGGTAACAACATTAACTATGAAATATAAATTTGTTTTTAAGTTATGGTACTGGGGGGGATTAAAATGAATTTCAGTTGGTATGTTTTGTTAGGTAACAAAATTCTATGAAATCATCATCATATTGTCGTTCATATTATAAATTGAAAAGATTTTTTTCTCCATGGCAATTTTAAAAAGGGAAGTCATAGAAAATGACTATAGTGTCCCTTTTCTCCAAAAATTAAATAAATATACTCAATATTTAGATAAAAATTTAACTCATATAGATATTTAAATAATCTAGATAGATGACATAATATCATATTCAAACAGGAATGAGAGGAATTATAACATTTATATCTAGGATCTTGAATAATCATGAATTGAGCTCTAATTATTGGAGTTGCAGTGCTGAATTTGGGTTGCTTCATGGATTAACTTTGAGGTATGTTTTGTCATGGGTTAAGATAAATTGTGCCCAAATATAACCCATTTATAATGTAGCTCATTCTCAACCCGTTGTCAAATGAGCTTGGACTTGTCTCATATTACTTGTTGACTTTAACACAACTTTAGCCTGGATTAGGTAAATTTCACATAGCTTTGACTCAACTAGCTTAACCTTATGTGATCACCCCTCTACCTACTAAATAGTAGATTTTTTTTGCTACTGTCCTAAGAAACATAACAAATCCAGTAACTAAATCTATATCCATATTACAGCTCTTAATATTTAGAAGTTCAGAACTTGCATGGAAATAACTTAGCTTGCACTGTTGGATGGGCTCTGTAAACATGTATATATAGGAAAGTGATGTATCACTCTTGCTGCATACAAACCCAATCTGCAAGATATACTTGGCAAAGCGATCATACCACGTACGGGGGGCCTGCTTCAGGCCATATAGTGATATTGTGATAACATATATGCCATCTATCTTTCTCATAATCCGGTTCAACATCAGCGAACCAAGCATATTGAGATAGACCTACACTTCGTTCGTGAGAAAGTTGCGTTAGGCCATGTCAGAGTGTTACATGTTCCATCATCCTATCAGTATGCAGACATATTTACCAAAGGACTTCCCAGACAGTTATTTCTTGACTTCAGAGCCAGTCTCAGCGTCCGGCCTCCTCCCGCTCCGACTGAGGGGGTGTGTAAACGTGTAAATATATTCCCTACCCATAATTAGAATATTTCCATATATTGTGTAAATATAATTATGGTAAGACTAGGATTCCTCTTTTGTATAGGCTTAGGATTCCTATTGTATAAGGGATGAATATTGTACTCTATATATACCTTGATATTAATGAAAGACTCCTCAAGGGAGATTAATATCATCTTGTTGTGTAAATATAATTATGGTAAGACTAGGATTCCTCTTTTGTATAGGCTTAGGATTTCTATTGTATAAGGGATGATTATTGTACTCTATATATACATTGATATTAATGAAAGACTCCTCAAGGGAGATTAATATCATCTTACATGGTATCAAGAGCCAAATAAACAAAACCCTAAAAACCTTTCTCTTCCACTGACATTTGCCCTCTCTCTACCTTGTGACCCTCCCGGATTTTCTTCTTGTTTTTCGGGTTTTATTCTTCCTTTCTTCTCTTCTCTAAATGGCTATCCCTGATTCTTCCACACTTTCTGACGCCTCTACCTCCACAAATCCCACCACAAAGTCATCACCACTGTTTCATCCCGCCCTTACTATTTCCAACATCAAGAACCATATTCCCATTATTCTTGATCAAGAAAACAACCAGTATTCTCCCTGGGTTGAACTTTTTCGCAATCATGCATGTCTCTATAACATGCTTGACCATATTGATGACACTATTCCGCGCCCTATGGAGGTTGATGATTCTATCTGGCATTGTCTCGACGCCGGCGTCAAACAATGGATATATGGTAGTATCTCTCAGGATTTGCTCCTTACTATCATGAAATCTGACTCCACAGCCCTTGACTTGTGGAATCGTTTGGAGGAAATTTTTCAGGACAACAAGCACACTCGTGTCGTGTATTTGGAAGAACAGTTCAACAAAACACGTCTTAAAAACTTCTCCAATGTCTCTGAGTACTGCAAGCAGCTTAAACTTCTAGCGGATCAACTCTCCAACATCGGCACGCCCGTCACTGACGATAAAATGGTGCTACAAATGATTTCTGGCCTTATTAAGGGCGAATATGATACTTTGGCCACCATTATTCAATAGGCAGATCCACTACCGAGTTTTAACAAAGCTCGCTCACAATTGTTGCTCGAAGAAACCCGTCATGCTAAGCAGGATGAGCACGCCCAGTAGGTGTTAGCTGTCGACATGCAACCCCAAGATCAGACACCACCGAACAACTCCCAACAGCGGCAGAACCGCGGCGGCAAGGGTGAAAAAGGCCGCGGCGGTAGAGGAGGCCATGGTCGTGGCAAGGGTCGCGGTCAACAGAACCAACAGTAGAAATAGCAACAGAGATCGCAGAACACCTGGGACGCGGCTCTCGCCAGCTGGTTTCGTCTCACGCGCTTCAAGATCTGAGCCGTGGCGCCCACTTCAGAGCCGCGGCGCCAAGTCCATTCCAGTACCAGCAGCCATACAATTCGTATTCTTACCCCAGTTTGTTAGGCCCCGCTCCAACCCCACAGCAGGCCCACTTCATGCAAGGTCAGGTCCCGCAGCCCTCCTCCGGCATGACACCCACTGAGTTGGGTCAGGCGTTCAACACCCTATCTATGCAACATCCTGACAATACTTGGTACATGGACTCATGCGCCACATCTTACGTCACCCAGTCTGCAGGTACTATTCCTAAACTGTTTTGTTTAAAGCATCATCAATATGTTACAGTTGGTAGTGGACAACGCATTCCAGTTAAGGGTTATGGTACCTCATACACACAACCTCTTCATCCACCCTTCTCCCTCAAAAACACCCTATATGCCCCACACATGATTAAGAACCTCATATATGTCCGCCAATTTACTCGTAATAACTCTGTCTCTGTGGATTTTGACCCTTTTGGGTTTACTGTAAAGGATCTTCATACGGGGACACCTCTTACGAGATGCAATAGCACGGGGGATATCTATCCATTCACTTCCACTTCCGCTGCCAGATCTTGCTCTCCCGTCACTCTAGCGGTTGTTTCTTCTTCAACCTGGCATAATAGGTTTGGTCATCCAGGAGTCCCAGTTTTTAATTTTCTTAGAGGCAACAATTTCATTGCCTGTAATGGAAAACTTGCCCAAAATTGTGTTTCTTGCTCTTTAGGCAAACATATTTTTCTTCCTTTTAAACCATCTACTAGTGTTACATTTGCTCCTTTTGATATCATACATGCCAATTTATGGACGTCTCATATCCCTAGTTCTCTCGGTCATAAATACTATCTTGTGTTGCTTGATGATTTTTCATACTACGTTTGGTTATACCCTCTTAAATTTAAATCAGAAGTGTTTGTCAAATTTCTTGAGTTTCGCAATTTCATTCAAACACAATTTGGAAAAGGCATAAAATCATTTCAGTGCGATAATGGTCGTAAATTCAATAACTCTATGTTTCACCGCTTTTGTACCAATAATGGCATGATCTTTCGCTTCTCCTGCCCTCACACCTCACCACAAAATGGTAAAGCTAAAAGAATCATCCGCACCATTAACAATATGATTCGCACCCTATTGATTCATGCCTCCCTCCCTCCACCCTTCTAGGTCTATGTTGCTAAAATGTCAGAATACACTCTAAATATTCTCCCTACTAGCACTCTTCACAATATGACCCCTACCGAAATCCTCTACCATAGAATCTCCTCTTATGATCATCTACGGATTTTTGGTTGTCTGTGCTATCCCAACCTTAGCTCCATCGCCCCTCACAAGCTCGCTCATAGGTCCACTCCATGTGTCTTTCTAGGATTCCCGCCGAACCATAGGGGCTATCTATACTATGACTTGTCGACTCGTTAGATCCACATATCTCATCACGTCACAATCGACGAGACCACATTCCCATTTTCGAATCTTCCAAAATTTCAAAAACAGGACTACTCATTTCTTGACGAGTCTGTCATCTCTCCCCTCATAATCGAACAACTCACATCCTCTGTTCCGTCGTCAGAGCCGCGGCACCCAAACTTCGTGAGAAGCTCACAACCTTCTAGCGCCGCGACTCTCGATCCAGGAGCCGCGGCGCCTCCGACGGCTTCGCCCCCACCCTCTCCTTATCCGACTTTACCCCCCGTCTCAGACACCACTCTGCCACCCACTGTCCCTACCCATCCAATGGAAACTCGTTCAAAACATGAAATCTTCAAACCCAAAGTCCATGTCAACTTGTCTGCCCAAACCATCTCTCCACTTCTAAAGAACCCAAAATTAGCCAAACAAGACCCTAATTAGAATGCGGCTATGTATGAGGAATTCAATGCTTTAACTAAACAACACACGTGGGATCTAGTACCTAGCCCTGAGGGAGTGAATGTCATTCGTTGTATGTGGCTATTTCGTCACAAGTTCAGAGACAATGGGGATCTTGAGAGGTATAAGGCCCGTCTTGTGGCTAATGGCACAAATCAGCAGGAGGGCATTGATTGTGGTGAGACCTTCAGCCCGGTTGTCAAACCGGCTACCATCCGCACAGTTTTGAGCATAGCCATGGGCAAACACTGGCCGATCCATCAGTTTAATGTGAAGAATGCATTCTTACATGGGGATCTGAGAGAGACAGTCTACATGCATCAGCCACCAGGGTTCACCCATCCAGCAGTTCCTCACTATGTGTGCCGTCTTCGTAAGTCACTATATGGCTTGAAGCAGGCCCCCCGTGCGTGGTATGATCGTTTTGCCAGGTATATCTTGCAGATTGGGTTTGTATGCAGCAAGAGTGATAGATCACTTTTCATTTTTCATCGAGGTAGTAGCACTGCTTACTTATTACTTTACGTGGATGATATTATTCTTACAGCTTACGTATTGAAAAATGAGATTATTGCCTTGCTCAAGTCCGAATTTGCAATGACTGATTTGGGGAAGCTGAGTTACTTTTTGGGGATATCAGTGACCAGGTCTACCAATCATATGTTCTTGTGTCAGCGTAAGTGTGTAGAAGAGATTGTGTATAGGGCTAAGATGGCGAACTGCAAAGAGGTGCCTACTCCAGTTGATTCCAAATCTAAGCCCAGTGTTATGGATGGTGCTCCAGTCTCTGATCCTACTTTGTATAGGAGCCTTGCAGGTGCACTTCAGTATCTCACATTCACCAGGCCAGATATAGCTTATGCTGTTCAGCAGGTGTGCTTATTCATGCATGCCCCAGGGAGTCTCATTTCACTGCTCTTAAGCGTATCATTCGATACATTAAGGACACTCTTGATTATGGTTTGCACCTATACCCCTATGTACTAGACAGGTTGCTTTCATATACGGATGCAGATTGGGCAGGGTGTCCGGACACGCGACGCTCCACCTCCGGTTTTTGTGTTTTCTTAGGGGATAATCTGATTTCTTGGTCTGCCAAGCGACATGCTACCCTATCTCGCTCCAGTGCCGAGGCTGAGTACAGAGGCGTTGCAAATGTAGTAGCTGAGGTTTGTTGGCTCAGAAATTTACTGTTAGAACTTCAGTGTCCTTTGCGTTAGGCATCTATTATGTATTGTGATAACATCTCTGCCATCTATCTTTCTCATAATCCGGTTTAACATCAGCGAACCAAGCATATTGAGATAGACCTACACTTCGTTCGTGAGAAAGTTGTGTTAGGTCATGTCAGAGTGTTACATGTTCCATCATCCTATCATTATGCATACATATTTACCAAAGGACTTTCCAGACAGTTATTTCATGACTTCCGAGCCAGTCTCAGCGTCCGGCCTCCTCCCGCTCCGACTGAGGGGGTGTGTAAACATGTAAATATAGGAAACAATATATTCCCTACGCATAATTAGAATATTTCCATATATTGTGTAAATATAATTATGGTAAGACTAGGATTCCTCTTTTGTATAGGCTTAGGATTCCTATTGTATAAGGGATGAATATTGTACTCTATATATACCTTGATATTAATGAAAGACTCCTCAAGGGAGATTAATATCATCTTACAGGCTCGAATAGTGCAAATGCAGGCTATCTCTTTAGCAATATGTTTGACTTGTGCCTCTCTTTTCTCAAATATCCTAGTATTCCGCTCTTTCCAAACAACATAAACCATTTTAGTCAATTAAGCTTGTCTGGATTTGCCTCTACTGCAGTTGAGGACTGTATGATAATCCAAATCCCAGGTTTGAATTGTTAATCATTGAATCTGCAACCAATTCATCAATATTGTCCATAAAGTTTGAGCAAAATAGCATCCAACAAATAGATGAGTATCGAGTCCATTGTGACACATTTGACAGGCAGGATCAACTTGAATGTTCCATTTCAGCAGCCTATCCGTAGTAAGCAACTTTAGTTAATTCTCGACTTTCTTACTTCCTCTTTCTTTATGTACTACTCACGTTATGACGTGCGTATTTCATGTCAATGAATATACAAAACTAAAACATCACATGAATTTTAATAAAAATATAATGTTGAGATGATGTTGTCTCAATTACTGTTGAGCTTAAAATGAAATTTTGATGATTGAAAACTTATGTATCAAGAGACAATCATGTTAATGTACAGACCTGATTTGGTCACGGTAATTGTACAGGCTTGTCCATAGTAGTTTAGGTAATATTATTTGGGTATAATTAGTATTGTACACTTATCATAATTGTATTACCATAATTGTATAATTAGTGTCCAAGTAGAATAAGGTTTTAGGAGTAGAGTAGGAATATGATTTTCCTATTATGGAAATATGTAAATTGTATATATACTCTTTCAATTAATGAAAATAATCAAGAGATTATTTATTTCATGGTATCAAGAGTCTAGGTTAATATTTTCTCCCAAATTTCTCCCTTCCCCGGTTTCCGTGCCCGGAAATTACTTTTCTCTTCCCAAAATTTTTCTTTATTACGTTTTGCGTTGCTATTATAGCTAAGAACACGTTTCACCCTGCCCTTCACGTTTCGAATATCAAGAATCATATCCCTATTGTTCTTGAAATAGAAAACGTCCAATATGTGACGTGGGCCGAACTGTTCAAAGTTCATGCACGCTCGCATCAAGTTCTCCATCATATTATCCTCGCAGCACCTATGGATAATGAGGTGCCTAAACCTGAGGATGATCTGAAGTTATGGACCACACTTGATGCTACTGTTCTTCAGTGGATATATCTACTATTTCTGTCGACCTGCTGCAGACGATTATCGAACCAGACGCTACAGCGATGGCGGCTTGGAATAGAGTACATTTATTCCAAGATAATCAAAATTCTTGTGCTGTTACCTTCGAGCAGGAATTCTCCCACGTCAATATGGAAGATTTTCCTAACGTTTCAGCATATTGCAAAAGGTTGAAGGAGTTGGCAGATCAACTCCGCAACGTTGGTGTGCCAGTTACCAATGACCGTCTTGTCCTTCAGATGGTGCAGGCCTTTCAAAGGCATATAGTGGTGTTGGCACGCTTCTTCGTCAGAGCAACCCTCTTCCATAATTTTATCAGGCTCATTCTATGCTTACCCTCAAAGAAGCCGATTTGGCAAAAAAGGCGGCTGCCGGTGCTAGTCCCATAGTCATGATGACGTCCTCTATAAATTCTCCAGGTGGTGTTGATAATTCCGGCCAAAACCGTACTCATGGTGGCAGCAAAAATAGTCGTAAAAATAATGCCAAAAATGGCGGGGGCAAATGCTGTGGTTCCAGAGATGGTCACGGTGGCAGTGGATCTCGGAATCACGGCAGTGGGCCACAACCCAACTGGTCCCAGCCTTGGGCCCCCTAGCCGTGGGCCTAGGCCAGTGGGCAATGGCCCAACAGTCCCTACGGCCCAGCAGTTTCGACGTCTGGCCACTGGACTACCCAACAACGTTTTTCCAGGCCCAATCCAGTTTGGCCCAGTAGTTCTCGCCCCAGTTCTGGGCCGGGACAGCAACCCGGTGTACTTGGGCCCCAGGCCCATCATGCAGTGGGCCCCACTCCTACCGACATTAAAGCCACGATGTACACGTTTAGAATAAATCATTCGGACCCAAATTGGTACATGGACACCGGCGCCACTACTCACATGACGTCTGACTCAGGTACACTCTCGTCTTATTCTAATTTGAGCAACAATCGTGTTATAATTGTTGGTAATGGTAATTCAATTCTAATTCGTGGTTATGGTCATAAAACGTTGTCTCCTCCCCATCCATCCCTTAATTTGAAAAATACCTTTCACGCTCCAAAATTGATTAAAATTTTGGTGTCTTTCCGAAAATTCACCACTGATAATTCTGTTTCTATAGAATTTGATCCATTTGGTTTTTCTGTGAAGTATTTCAAGACGGGGAGTCCTCTCATAAGGTGTGATAGTAGGGGCGATCTTTATCCTATCACACCAAGTTTCGGTTTCTCGAGTCACGCATTGCCATCCACTTTTGCAGCTCTGGCTCCTTCCTTGTGGCATGCTCGTCTAGGTCATCCGGGATCGTCTATTTTGTCTTCCTTAGATAAAAATAATTTTATTTCTTGTAAGGGTGCGCATAGTACTCCGAATTGTCAATCTTGTTCTTTAGGAAAAATAGTTAAGTTGCCACTTGTAGACTCTAATTCTCATACTTTAATGTCATTTGATATTATTCATAGTGATTTATGGACGTCTCATGTTCTTAGTGCTTTGGGTCATCGGTATTATGTTCTCTTTTTGAATGATTATTCTATGTTTTTATGGACTTTTCCGATAGCGAAAAAATCTCAAGTTTTTTCCATCTTCTTAAAATTTAGAGCATTTATTAGAACTCAGTTCGAATGGGACATAAAAAATATTCAATGTGATAATGGGAAAGAATATGACAATGGGGTGTTTCGAAATTTTGTGTTAATAATGGGATCAATTTTCATTTTTCGTGTCCTCATATGTCTTCACAAAATGAAAAAGCCGAACGCAAAATTCGTACCATTAATAACATTATCCGAACTTTATTAATTCATGCTTCCGTACTCCCTCCTTTTTGACATCATGTTCTACAAATGACTACATATATTCTTAACATCCTTCCTTCCAAAGGTTTGACATATTCGTCCCCTCTTTAAATTTTATATAATAAGACTTTCGTATTCACATCTTATGGTCTTTAGGTGCTTGTGTTATCCACTCTTTCCGTCCACCACAATTAACAAACTTCAGGCTCGTTCTACCCCTTGTGTATTTTTGAGTTATCCGTCAAATCATCGTGGTTATAATGTTTTGATTTATCATCTAATAAAATTATCATTAGTCACCATGTAATCTTTGATGAATCCCAATTTCCGTTTACCAAGGTAAATAGTCCCGTGCGTAGTTCGTATAATTTTTTGGATGATGATATATCTCCGTATATTATTCACCATTTTTTGGATGTGTCTCGCACCCCAAATCCATCAGCGGGACCACTGCCCGCTGGCCCCACAGTTCCAGTCATAGTAACCAGTCCCGAAACTAGACTAGTGACGAGAATTGGGCCAGATTCCCAGCCCATTATCGCCATTGTTCCAGTGACGGGTTCCAGCCTAGTCCCGTCACCACTTTCCAGTATTGGGACAGCAGGCCCATTGCCTGCTGGCTAGTCCGTCACGTATCCCGATATTTCTCAAAATCTGTCCAATTCTCCCCCGAGTCAAAGGCCAGTCACTCGTAGTCAACGGGGTATGTTTAAATCAAAAATACATTTTAATTTAAATTATAATGTTCTTAAATCACCCTTACCCTGTAATCCTTTGTCTGCTTTAAATGACCCAAATTGAAAAATTGCTATGACCGATGAATATAATGCTCTTATTGATAATAAGACGTGGGAGTTGGTACCCCGTCCATTTGGTGTTAATATTATTCTGTCTATGTGGATTTTTGCTCATAAGGATAATTCTGATGGTTCGTTTGCGAGGCATAAGGCTCGTCTTGTAGGTGATGGTAAGACTCAGCAGGTTGGTGTGGATTGTGGTGAGACTTTTAGTCCGGTGGTCAAGCCGACTACCATTCGTACTGTGCTCAGTTTGGCTCTTTCAAAAGCATGGCCCATTCATTAGTTAGATGTGAAGAATGGTTTCTTACACAGTGATCTCAAGGAGACAGTCTATATGCATCAGCCCATGGGGTTTAGGGACCCGAATTGGAAAATTGCGAGGCATGAGGGTTTAGGGCCCATTCATTAGTTAGTTATTTTTTGGGGATTGCTGTCACTCGTCACACATGTGGGTTGTTCTTATCCCAGTGGAAGTATGCAGTTGAGATCATTGAGAGGGCCGGGATGTCATCCTGTAAGTCCACTTCCACTCCGGTTGATAGTAAACCCAAGTTGGCTGCTGCGGCCGGCTCCCTTTATGAGGATCCGACCCGCTATCGCAGTCTTGTAGGGGCCCTTCAGAAGCTAACGTTCACGAGATCAGATATTACGTATGTCGTACAACATGTGTGTTTGTTTATGCATGATCCCAAGGTTGAGCACATGAATGCACTCAAACGCATTCTTAGATACATCCAGGAGACACTTGACTATGGCTTACATTTATATCCGTCGCCGACATCTACACTTGTCTTATATACATATGCTGACTGGGTGTCTGTCCGGACACCAGATGATCTATGTCTGGCTATTGTATGTTTCTTGGTAATAACTTGGTCTCGTAGTCTGCAAAATGTTAGTCAATATTATCCCGCTCTAGTACAGAGGCCGAGTATCGAGTAGTAGCCAATGTGGTCTCTTAATCATGTTGGTTGCGCAATCTTCTTTTAGAGCTTCATTGTCCTATTCAGAAAGCTACCTTGGTTTATTGTGATAATGTTAGTGTCATATATCTTTCTGGTAATCCGGTTCAGCATCAGCGCACTAAACATATTGAGATGAACATTCACTTTATTCACGAAAAGGTAGCTCGTGGACAAGTACGCGTCTGCCATGTCCCTTCCAGGTATCAAATTGCAGACATCTTTACAAAGGGTCTCCCCTCGGTCCTTTTTGAAGATTTCAAGGAAAGTCTCAGCGTACGAAGATCGCCCGCTATGACTGCGGGGGTGTGTTAAAGTATACACGTGATATACACTTAGTACGTGATTTGGTCACGGTAATTGTACAGGCTTGTCCATAGTAGTTTAGGTAATATTATTTGGGTATAATTAGTATTGTACACTTACCATAATTGTATTACCATAATTGTATAATTAGTGTCCAAGTAGAATAAGGTTTTAGGAGTAGAATACGAATAAGAATTTCCTATTATGGAAATATGTAAATTGTATATATAGACTCTTTCAATTAATGAAAATAATCAATAGATTATTTCTTTCAAATCAGTACAAGGAATATTGAAGGAAGACGGTGAAGAACCAAAAATTCAAATAAATCTCCAAAAGAACTAGTGAAGTTGTCACAACATGAGAGGAACCGCTCAAAGGAACTGGTCCTTGGAAGAAATACCGGAGCAATCAAGGAGAAATTGTTTCATGCCATCTCGGAGAATTGGAATTCCTTACTCATTCCTATTCAATGGAAAGTTGGATTTCAAGTTATGAAAATGTACCATAAGTTGAACACATGGAGTTAGCATTGTAATAGGAGAAGGAAATCGTACGCGTATAAATAAGGAAAGAAAGAAATTCATATCAAATAAAAATTAGTTTTCGGACAAATTATGAAATCAAGACTTGAATGAATTCAGACAATTGAAGGCGGAAACCACTCCTATATATACAACACGTCATAAAACTTTGGAGTTTATCCACACAAAGAGAGAAGAGAGTGCAAAAAGAAGAATCAATTGTGTGTGCTCGAGGGAGCTAGTCAACTGAAACCTATAAGATTCTAAGTAAGAGTTTTATTTACTCCGAAGGGAAGGTGTTAAGCACCCCTCAGAGCCTATCCAAAGATTCCTTAAACTTAGTTTAAATAGCACTAGAGGGGGATTATATATATTTTTGTTATTTATTAATACCTATTTTTTGAAGAACTGCTAAAAGAACTGTTTTCCTTATAAGGTGATAATACAAAAACGATTTTAAAAGTGACTATAGTAAATGTATGTATATGCATATTTACAAAGAAATGACTTAGTGCATGTATAATTATGAAAATAGTGCATCTTTATTTATAAAAGAAGTTAGTAACGAAAGTGGCATAAGATGTGAGAAAAGTGTATATTTTTGTGATGTATATCGTATATAAAAAATAATATTATATTCATGTGAAAACAGTATATCATATGTAAAGATGGTATACAATATACTTTTTTTTTTAAAATAGTTATTTATGACATGATAATAATATATATATGTGCATGTGGTGAAAAATGATCAATGGAGTTCATGAAAATAAGATAGCATATATACAATGAACATGTATATGAAAATAGAGTGTGTACCTTATAGCTCTTGTAAAATAGCTCGGGCCCCTATACTCGAGGCCTAATATAAAGTTCTTGTATTAAACTTGCCAATTGGCCTGCTCAATATTAGCAATTCCTAAAGAAAGTGATTTGACCTTATGTTTTGAAAACCATTTGGGCCTGCGCAGTGTAGCTAGTTTTTTTTTTGAGAGAATCAATTTTAACTCCTAAAAGGCATGCGTTTTAACTCTACAAATACATGCACTTTAGATATAAAAATTAAGCGCCCCCAGGGGCACATGCGAATTGGTAAGTGGCAATGTGATTGGGGTACAATCACTCCGACGTCGTGGATTCAAATCCGTGTGGTGACAGTCTTTGCTGAAATATTGCAAGAAACATTCTTTGAGTTAAATGTCCGTTGGTCCTCTCCCTTGCAGGGCTGCCACTCGCGCATATCCCTCGATTTACATCCCACCTGGCCAATGGCCTCTGGTACAGGTGGGTGGGTGGGGGGTTTCGCCTTCGGGACTTTCCCCTCCACAAAGATATAAAAATTAAGCACTTTCACCTGTTAAAACCTGCGTTTAGGGTTCTGAATATATATATATATATATATATATATATATATACTTCTCTGTTTCTCTCAAGATATGGCATTCCTCATTTTTGAAATATCTTCTTCGCTTTTATGAGTTAACTAGATGAATGAACTAACTATGGATATGATGCGGAAAATAAACCGATTTTATATCACCCTTCAATTAGAATTAGTAAAAACAATATCTCCTGACGGGCCGTTAGCTAGTGTGTCATCTTACGAGAATAGAGGAGGGTGTGGATCAACCAGAAGAGGTATACATAAAAATATTTGCTTCCACGAGAAATCCTGAAATTCGACGCACTAACAGAAACCAAATACTCTACAACAGGATGCAAACAACATATAAAGACGTAAAATTTAAAGAGAGGAAGAGAGACGTGGACGCTGGACACTTTGACGTGAACTATGGATTGCTAGACACGAGCATGTTGCATAACCATCGACTGCTTTCTTTGGATCTGGGCAGGATTGGAGTCGAGCAACAACTCCAACATACTCCCATGTGTGTCCATGAAAATTAAAGGATTAGAAAAGTAATCCTTAATCAGTAACATAAGACTGAAAACTAGGAAGAAGTAGCATTGATATGAATTTTCAACTACTGCAGTTCATACATCAACATTAAGTACTAAAGCTAAGGTAAACATTAAAATCATTTGCAGCTCTTGGGATGTGACGGGGAGGTGGTGAGTATCCGGTGGGTCTTGGGTTTGTCTAGCGGAGGAGAGGTGAAGCGATGGTGATGGGATCGTTAGCTGCTAGGTTGTGGACGTTGGGGTAATGGGCCGAGTCGTAGTAAATTAGGGAGATTGGGCTGGGTGAGTTGGGGTCTGAATTGGGCTGTAGGTTTGGTGTATAAATTTAAATGGCCCAAATGAATTGAATCATCTCAATTCCTTTTTCCAGTTTAATTAATTAAAATGCTTCTCATCCTAAATAATTTCCAAGAATGTGTACATATATAAATTGCGATATAAGTGATTTAATATACGTCCTAGGTTTAAATAAAATAGAATAGTAGTGAGATAAAATGTTTAGTTTAGTAATTAATGAAATATTAAAGAGAAAATCGATCATCAATACCGACGTTGGAATATTAAAACTATTTTTTGGTTACTTTAATTATAAAAAAATAATACCTTGTATTTTCAAAATTATGTGATAATTGGTGAAAATATTTAAAATTTATTTTCGGAGAATTTTCAGGACTGAGAAGCACATTGAAATTATTATTTAAAAATGGTTAGCCAAAATTGGGTGTCAACATGTGAGTTTTGGGCATTACAAGTGTCTGGTATTCACCCCAGCACCCTTCTTTCCGCTTCTGCAGGTCCACCTCAGCGGAGGTTTGGCTCGCCGAAGCGAGGTTCTTCCATGATACGAAGGTCCGCCTTAGCGGACAAGTTTCTTGCAGAGGCGGATGCACCTCTGCAGCGTTTCCCTTCGCCTCAGGGGATGTTCAGGTTCTTAAGTGGATTCACCTCATCGGATAGGCTTTTCGCCGGAGCAGAAACACTGTTCAAATTTAAGAGAGTTAATGACCTAGAATCCATTTCATTCCCTAAATATTCCTCTTGGTCCTAGGGCATGGATAGCAGATTTTCTTGAAGATTCAAGGGAGTTTCATCCCTAAGGTAATCTTTCTCCCTTTTTATTAATGTGTTTTAGTTAATCTTCATCCTAAGTGTGATTCTTTGATGAGGGAAATAAGAGAAATGCTTTGTTGAGAATAAGAGAGTTGTAATTGGGGATTGGTTATTGGATTATTGTTGTTGATATTGTAAACTAGTGATGTATTAGACTAGTGGATGATAATTACTTGACCAATTGTATGATTTAAACCCTTTTGGAAATTTGGAGAAATTCTAGGGTTAGAATTGGGGCTTTTTGCCAATTAATGTAATTGAGGATCCAATTGAACTTTGTTATTAAATTAACTTGAGATTATGACTATCTAGCATGTATTGGTACTATTTAGGTAGGAAAGTTCGTATTTTGATAATGTGACCCGGAGTTCCTTTGTAATTTAGTTTGGGATTATAGGTATCGTTAGACCGTAATCTCGTATAATTGATATGATCGATCGGAGTGGGCTCATGAGGAGGCTCAGCGAAAGGAGAAAGCTATTGTGTGAGTTCTTCGTATTTGATTCAGGAAAGTTTAGACTTTCTAGACTATAGTATAACATATATGTGTTGGTCTGTTATTAATTAATTAATGAGAGTAATGGGGAATTAGGGTCTCATATTAGTGAGGTGACGAGCACTAATACGGATACTGGTGAACTTAACTTGGGTAATTAATGAACTAGTTGATATACTTGACAGAGATTATGTGTTTAGCCCTTCGGACTGTGAGCTCAATGCATAAATCCGCTTAGGTTGGTATGTTTGCTGATTAATTGGACTTGTAGCCGTGTTTGATATTATATCGTTGATTGAACTAGTCATGCATTCATCATTCTACATCTCGTCTAAACACTTGAAAAGAAACTGATAAATACTGATTGTATTGATTATGCTGATTGCATGGTGTACACATATCCATATCATTCATACATATTATAATTGACATTGAACTGTTGAGATATTGTTGTAAGAGGCTTGAGAAGCTTGTTTTGAATATGGTACATGATATGTATATATACCAGGTATATTTGGCCATTGCATACATATATATCATTTACATCGCATTCATCCATATTCTAATATATATTTGGTGCTAGGTGTGTCGGTGTTGATCTCTGATATACTTATACTCTTTTTGTTCGATAGAGGAAATACTGATAGCTTGCACTTATATTGTTGCGAGATGTAAGTTAAGGAACTTGATAGGTCTAGACGCCCTGATTTGGAGTTTAAGCGGACTTAATGATATCCTTAATGTACTTAATCTTGCCATAAACTTAAGAATGAGAGAATGCTTATACACTATGGAATTGTAGACTTAGTACTAGGTTGGTTAACTGATTACTTATTATGGTAAACTAACTAATTAGTAGAAAGGTGTAAAAAATTACTAACCCTTGCCACCGTTAGAGCTAGGGTCGGTCGATGATGCTGCCGAGTACACGCTTTTTCCGTACTCACTCTACGCTTGCTGCACTCTATGTGCAGGTACTGAGCCGGACGACGGAGGAGCAGATAGAGCAAAGCTTGTTGGTGATTGCTAAGAGAATCCAGGGTGAGCCGCCGATGCATTCCCGACACTGGAACTCTTTTATCTACTTTATGATTCTGTCTTTTTACATTCAGACAGTACTTGAGCATCTTGTATATGTTGTTATACACGAGTATACATTGATTATACAGTGAATATACACCACACGTTATAAAAAAATGGCAGCCCGGTGCATTAAGCTCCCACTATGTGTGGGGTTTGGGAAAGGGTGGACCACAAAGGTCTATTGTATGCATCCTTACCCTTCAATTCTGCAAGCGGCCGTTTCCACTGCTCGAACCACACGTTATAAAGGCGAAAAAATAAATAAATATATATATATATATATATATATATATATAACTGTGTATAGATGTGTAAAATAAATTATCACTGTCGATATACACAAATATGTATAGTTATACCAGGTCATAAAAAGTTCATACAAAGTATATGCACATATATACAGGGAGGATACGTATATATACATGAGATATACAGGACACATGAGGAGTATAAGATATTTTTACACTGAAAAATCTAGTTAGAGAATGTACATTTACTGTGAGGTCTTAAGGGAATCCATCCATTTTGTTTCTCCGCAATGTTTATTGGTGAAGCTGCAGCATAGATATGAGAATTTATTTTTACTAGTCTATTCTGAACTCCCTGTCTGGGTGTGAGTACTATTCATTTTTTTTGGGGACCTGCATTTGCTGTATATGTATATGTCCCTGAGCTATACTATATAAACTCTCTTAATGTGCTTCGCTCATTATCCTAGAGCCATATAGGACCATGGTAATGATATATAAGCATAGACGCGTAAAATGATGAATTTTGTTTTTGCATTATTGAGCATTTTGGTTAGGGTTAAATTTCCTATGCTTCTGTACATCATTATAATATAATTCTTTAGATATAGGATTATGATTTTTTTCCCCAGTGTGTTCTTTCTGGCATTATTCACCTCCTTTCCAGTGTATTTTCCCTTCAAAATTGTTAGAGCATGATGCTACTGCTTGTCTTTAGTGGGAAGGCCTAAAAGACTTCATAACAAATGCTAGGAGAATTTGTAAATGCAAAATGTTTGACATGGCTAGTTACTGAAATAATGCTTATGGGAGCATTTGTCTTGATGCACAAGATCAGGTAAAAGTTAACAATTTTCAAGAGTTAGATTTGGTTCTTCAACCCCCAAACCCCATTTGTGGAATTATACTGGGTATGTTGTTGTGGTTGTAGTTGTTTTTTCAACATTATAATCGTTAGTGTAACTAGGGATGGAGCTAGAGATCAAAGTACGAGTTCAGCAGAACCTAATAACCTTGATGCAAACAATTTATTTCTCTTAAGAAATACATTTAATATGTATCAATTATTAAATTAGAACCCAGTAACTTAAAGGAGCTAGAATCGTGGACATATAAATTTTCAATTCTGGCTCCACCTCTGATTGTAACCTCGTAAAAAACACCAAACACCATTCTCCTCAAAATAGAAACATTTCATTGACATTGTGTAGAGTAACATGAAATGGTGAAAGTGTATTTACATGATTTGTATCACATTTCCTGGAAGTGCATATGAAGCTGTAAAACTGTTACTGTCTCTTAGTATTGAAGAAATTACATATGAGCAAAATGACCTTCCTTAGACAATTTCTCTTGCATCCACCTCTGGAGCATTTCAAGTGCTGCCTTAGGTTGATCCATTGGAACCATGTGCCCTGCATCATGGACCCTCAGGAAGGTTAGAGGCCCATGGATCTTTTGAATTCCTTTCTCTTCACCATCTACTGTAAAAGAAACGGATCGGGCTACCCCAAAATCTTTCTGCCCGGACCATTCCATTGCATGCACCCATCTCGAGTTCCCTGTCCATAGCGTGAAAAAATATTTTAGGCCTTAATCACAACTAAAACTATGCCTCAATCCCAAGTAACTTAGGGTCGACTATACTGAGAATGTTGCTCCATTTAAGATTGTTTCAGACTATTTAGTACTGGATTAGTAGATTTGCATTGACTGCACATAATTAATCAAGGACTCTTCCCATAAAGAATCACTACTAAAAAAACAGGAATTAGCGACATACAAATTCCTTAGAACAACAAAACCATCGCTAATCCTATTTAGCGATGAATTATCATAAAATTTTGTTAGCTACGAGCAATTTAGCGACGGATTAGTGACAAATTCGTAGCTAATTCCAGTTATTTTGTAGCGAATGTACTAGTTTTGTTGGATCACGAACGAATAAAGCTTACCTAGCCAGTTGCAGATAAGGTCATATTCTCCGGCATAGACAAGTAGTTCCATCCTCAAGGAGTGGAGGAATACCAGCTTCAAGATTCGTCATCCAATCCAGCTGCATTGCCTGGTAAATTGTAGAACTGCACGAGACAAATTCAATATCCCCAACACCAAGGACATGTTTAACTCGTTCATCATTGAGGAGATTTTCCATGTTGGAGAAGTCATAACAGAGATCACCATCACAAATCTTTCTGACATCATAGTACTGCAGGTTCCAGGTAATGAGTTAACACATACACATATTACACTACTAAAAATGAATCAGCTATTCACAAATTTTGTAGCTAAACAATAATATCCGTCGCTTATTTTATTTAACGACGGGTTAGAGATAAATTATCAAGAAAATATGTTAGCTATAAGCGATTTAGCGATAGATTAACGATGAAGGTCGTAGCTAATTTCAATTTCTTTTTGTAATGTTATGGATAGAAATCGGTGTCATTCTAGTTACAATATGATTAGCCCGGAGAGAAATATTAAAGAAATGATGCTTCCTTACATTTTTGTTACCCACAACATTCATTATCTTGTTGAAGATGCTTGTGCAAACAAGATATGCAGCCATGCAAGCACTTCCACCATCAGTTCCTAACAATATTTGCATACACATAGCTGATGTCAAGAATAGTGAAGGATTTATTGATAATTAAAACACTTTTTCGGTTTCGGTGAGATGAAGATTACCACAAAGCCTAATTGCCTGTTGACATTTTGGGTATGACTTGTCTATGACATTGTAATCAGATTGTTTGATCAAAATCTCATATCCAATGCATAGTCAGTGTAGGCTTTGTACTGATTTCTGGATTAGTGAGTCCATTACCAATTGCAAATACCTAATCAAATATAACTCACTGAATTAGCATCATAACAAGTCCAAACAAAAAAAAAAAATAGTTATGGAAGATGAGTTAATTAGTTTTAAATACCTTAAGGTTTATTTGAATTCCTTCTTTGTTTTTGTTACCTTGATGAACTCGAGAAGCAAATGCAGGAATGTAATGCCCAGCATATGATTCTCCAGTGATGTAGAAATCATTCTTCACATGCTGAGGATGTGCCTTGAAGAAGGCCTATGCATAAAACAAGAAGAAAAAAAAGATAAGGTATTGTTTTTTGCCCTGCCATTACAAAAAGGTGTCATTTTTGCCATTTCAGCCAACAGAATCTTAATAAAAAATTCAAAGATTATACGGAAAAGGACAAAAGTGTTCTATCCATATAGTTCAAGAGCAATTTGACATTTTTTCGTACTATAAATTTGTAAGCTAGAATGATGATATTGTTATTGTACGAGAAGAAAGGACGTTGAATATATAAAAGTTCAAAACTTTTTCTCTAAGAAAGTCAAATTTAGAAGAAACGTTTATCCACCAACAATATTAACAACACAACAATAATAACATATCCAGTGTAATCTCACGAATAAAGTACAGTGAGGTGGAGTGTACGCAGATCTTACCTCTATCTTGGGAGGTAGTGAAAGAAATAATCCCCTTGATTATTTTCATTAATTGAATATGTATTTATACAAGATACAAAATAGGAGAATCCTATTCCTAAAACCTTATTCTACCTAATTCTAACTATACAATTATGATAAGTGTATAATCCTAATTTAGGTAAATAATTACACCACAATATACATTAAATATATATACCATATATACAAGATTGGTACAAGATACCAATCCAAATATCCCATGATTTGACCTGCAGTCATTATGCAGTGCTCTTGATCATTTCATTCGTATGGGCCATTTACTGCCCCTTTTGCTGGGCTTTCGTAGTGCCCCATTTGGGCCATTGTTTAACACTCCCCCGCAGTCATAGCGGGCGGTCTTCGAACGCTGAGACTGTTCCTAAAATCTTCAAAAAGGACTGCCGGTAGATCTTTTGTAAAGATGTCTGCAATTTGATAACGAGACGGGACATGGCATACGCGAACGTGACCCTTTGCAACCTTTTCACGGACACAGTGAATGTCCATTTCGATATGCTTGGTGCGTTGGTGTTGAACCGAGTTACCTGAAAGGTAAATGACACTAATGTTATCGCAATATACCAAGGTTGCCTTCTGAATGGGACAATGAAGCTCCAAAAGCAAATTTCGTAGCCAACATGATTCGGAGACCACATTCGCTACCCCTCGATATTCTGCTTCTGCACTGAAGCGGGATAGAGTTGCCTGACGCTTTGCCGACCAGGAGACCAAGTTGGTGCCAAGGAACATACAGTAGCCAGACGTCGACCGCCTGGTGTCGAGACAACCACCCCAATCAGCATCCGTGTACGAGACAAGTGTGGATGTAGATGAAGGATACAAGTGCAAACCGTAGTCCAGTGTCCCCTGAATATACCGAATGATGCGTTTGATTGCATTCATGTGCTCAACTCTGGGATCATGCATGAATAAACACACCTGCTGAACAGCATACGTAATATCCGGTCTGGTAAAGGTAAGATACTGGAGGGCCCCTGCAAGACTGTGATAGCGGGTCGGGTTCTCGTATGGTGCACCGACTACGGCACTTAGCTTAGGTTTTGCATTAACTAGAGTAGAAGTGGACTTACAGGATGACATCCCAGCCCTCTCTATGATCTCAGCAGCATACTTTCGTTGAGACAAAAATAAGCCACCTGAATGACGCTTGACGACAATCCCCAAAAAATAACTCAAAGGCCCTAGGTCTTTCATAGCAAACTCAGAACTGAGCATGGTCATGATAGACTGGCGCAAGGTATCGGAAGAAGCAGTCAAAATGATATCATCCACATACAACAGAATGTAGGCCAATGACGAACCACGATGGTAGATGAACAATGAATTATCTGACCTGCTGTGAGTGAACCCAATAGTCGAAACAAAGTCAACAAACCTTGTATACCAGGCCCGTGGAGAATGCTTAAGCCCATACAATGACTTCTTCAACAAACAGACATGATGAGGACGGTTTGGATCTCTAAACCCCAACGACTGATGCATATAGACGGTTTCCTTGAGATCACCATGTAGGAAAGCATTCTTGACATCCAACTGATGAATTGGCCAAGTCTTTGAAAGAGCCAAGCTAAGCACAGTGCGGATGGTAGCCGGTTTGACCACCGGACTAAACGTCTCACCACAATCAATCCCAACCTGCTGAGTCTTACCTTCACCCACAAGTCGTGCCTTATGTCGAGCAAATGACCCATCTGAATTCTCCTTATGAGCAAAAATCCACATAGACCTGATAACATTAATACCACAAGGACGGGGCACCAACTCCCACGTCTTATTATCAATAAGAGCATTATATTCATCAGTCATAGCAATTTTTCAATTAGGGTCATTTAAAGCTGACACCGGATTGCGGGGTAATGGGGATTTAGAGACATCTGAATGTAAATTAAAATGTCTTTTAGGTGTAAAAATACCCCGCTGACTCCGAATGACCGATCTATGACTCGAGGAAGAATTGTGTGAATTTTGGGATTTTTCTGGGCTCGGGACAGACGGGCCAGCGATGGGCTCTTGGCCCAAATCGTAAGCGGGTTGTCATTGGATCATCCCGCAGTGGCTGGATTGGCCTAATTTCTCGGGTGATCCAGTGGAATTGCATTCTTGGCGGGGCTGATTGGACCCGGTGGCGATGGGCCATTGGAGGATTTAGTGCGGGGAGATGTCCGAAAAATTCCGAATAATATATGGGGATATTTGGTCATTCAAAAAATTATACGACCTAGGCTCGGGAGTATGAACTTTTCTAAATGGAAATTGGGTTTCATAAAAAATGACATGGCGATTAATTATGATTTTCTTGGAGGATAAATCAAAACACTTATAACCACGATGATTCCACGGATAACCCAAAAATACACACGGTGTAGACCGAGCCTGAAGTTTGTTAATTGTGGTGGATGGGAATAATGGATAACACAAGCACCCAAAAATCCGAAGATGAGAATAAGAAGGGTCCTTATTATATAGGATTTTAAGGGGGGAAGAATATGTCAGACCTTTAGACGAAATTATGTTTAGAAGATATGTGGCCATTTGTAGAGCATGATGCCAAAAATATGGAGGTACAGAGGCATGAATTAAGAGAGTTCGGACAATGTTATTTATGGAATGAATTTTGCGTTCGGCCTTTCCATTTTGTGAAGATGTATGAGGACACGAAAACCGAAAATTGATCCCATGATTAGCACAGAATTCCCTAAACTCCCTATTGTCATACACTTTCCCATTATCACATTGAATATTTTTTATTTCTATTTCGAATTGAGTACGAATGAACGCTCTAAATTTGATGAAGACGGAAAACACTTGTGATTTGTTTGCAATTGGAAACGTCCACAAAAATCTAGAATAATCATCTAAAAAGAGAACATAATATCGATGACCCATTGAACTAAGAACAGGAGATGTCCAAGGTCGCTATGAATAATATCAAATGGCATTGAAGTATGAGAATTGGAGTCTACAAATGGCAACTTAACAATTTTTCCTAATGAACAAGACTGACAAAGTGGAGTACGACTCGTACCCTTACAAGAAATAAAGCTATTTTTATCTAAAACTGATAAAATAGAAGATCCCGGATGACCCAGACGAGCATGCCACATGGAAGGAGAGATGGCTGCAAAAGCTGATAGCAAGGTTTAACTCGATAGACTGAAACCAGACATGATAGGATACAGATCCCCCCTACTATCACACCTCATGAGATGACTCCCCGTCTTGAAATCCTTCACAGAAAAACCAAAAGGATCAAATTCAACGGAAACAGAATTGTCAGTAGTGAACTTCCGGACAGACACTAAATTTTTAATCAATTTAGGAGCATGTAAAGTATTTTTCAAGAGAAGGGGTGGATTGGGGGTAGACAACGTTTTCTGACCATAACCCTGAATTGGAATAGAGTTGCCGTTACCAACAATTATACCCCGAGGGTTGCTCAAATTGAAATAAGAGGCGAGAGTACCTGATTCGGATGTCATATGAGTAGTTGCCCCAGTGTCCATGTACCAATTTGGGTCCGGTTGAGTCAACCCTAACGTGTGCATCGCGGCCTCGATATCGGGCCGAGTGACTCGCTTTGCATGATGGGCTGCGGAGGACGGGGCCTAAGAACTCTGTCCGTGATGGTCTTTGGGCCGTAGCCGCTGGAGTTCTTCTTTGTTGGGCCATCGACGGTGGGCGCCACGCTGGGCGTTGGGCACTGGGCGTTGGCGACCACTGGCCGCTGGAATTTCCTGCGTTGTAAGGGTTGTTGGCCCACGACCCACTGGCCCAGCCCCACTGCCATGGGCCCCACTGCTGGGCCCAGGGGGGGTGGTGGGCCACTGTTCACTGGATGGGACCCACTGCCTGCTTGCTGACCACCGGAACCGCCACTAGAACCACCGCGTTTTCCCCCGCGATTTTTGTTATTATTCTTTCGATTATTCTTGCCGCCACCATTGTTATTGTTTTGGCCCGAATTATTAACAAAACCCGAAGGACTAGGAGAGGACACCACCATGGCGACTTGGCTTGCTCCGGTAGCCGCCTTTTTAGCAAAACCGGCTTCTTCCAACGTAAGCATGGAGCTGGCTTGATAGAAGTCGGGAAGAGAGTTGCTTTGGCGAAGGAGAGTTCCAACCCCATTATAGGCCTCCGAAAGACCGACAACCAACTGTAGAACTAGACGATTGTTTGTTATTGGTGCGCCAACATTACGGAGTTGATCCGTCAACTCTTTTAGTTTCTTGCAATATGCAGAAACGTTCGAAAATTCGTCCATTCGAACGAGAGAGAATTCCTGCTCGAGTGTGACGATACGTGAATGTTGGTTATCTTGGAATATGTCACGCAATCTATTCCATGCAGCCATAGCCGTGGTATCCGGCTCAATAATCGTCTGTAGAAGGTCCACTGAAATAGTGGCGTAGATCCACCGGAGAACGGTAGCATCAAGTGTAATCTATAACTCAGGATCCTCCGCAGGAAGGGGTCTAGCGGGAGGAATGATGTGATGAAGAACTTGATAAGAGATAACGTGAATTTTAAACAACTCCGCCCACGTCGCATATTGGACGTTTTCCATCTCGAGGATAATAGGGATACTGCTTTTGATATTGGAAACTGTGAGGGCAGGGTGATAATTGTTCTTAGACATATTGAAGGAATAAAGAAGGAGGGGAAATTTAAGAGAGGTTTTTGAGAGCGGAAGACGAAATTTTGGAGAGAAGAAACCCGAGGAGGGGGGGGGGGTTTTCTCGGCCACAAGGAAAAAGTTGAGAGAAGAACTTTTGTTTTGGACCTAGTCTCTTGATACCATGAAAGAAATAATCCCCTTGATTATTTTCACTTATTGAATAGGTATTTATACAAGATACAAAATAGGAGAATCCTATTCCTAAAACCTTATTCTACCATAATTCTAACTATACAATTATGGTAAGTGTATAATCCTAATTTAGGTAAATAATTACACCACAATATACATTAAATATATATACCATATATACAAGATTTGTACAAGATACCAATCCAAATAACCCATGATTTCAAATTTCTAGTCCGTACTGGTGCTATCGCTAGTTGTCCAGTATGGGCCATTTATCGCCTTTTGTCAAGTGTCAGTAGTGCCCCATTTGGGCCATTGTTTAACAGGTAGAGATCTAGATTTGTTTCTGCTAGATCCTCGGACCAGGATAAAACAAAACAGGTCAAAAAAGAAAAATGAACAGTAGCCACAATAAAATAGTATGTTAGGTGAATAACAAGAGACAATAGATAGTCATAGAAATCGAAGGATAATAAACTAAATGAGAAATACTATGACTACTAGTAAGGAAGGAAAGTGAGACAACAATCTACTATCTACTAACTTTTTACCCCACTCCATGTCCTCCATAACCTCCTATCTAAGATCATGTCTTCGGTAAGCTGTAACTGTGTCATATCATGTCTAATCATCTCTTTGCAATACTTTTTCAGTCTACTTCTATCTCTCCTGAAGTCATATATAGCCAACCTCTCACACCTGTGCACTAGGTATCCGCACATCTCCTCTTCAGATGCTTGAACCAACTTCTACTAAAATTATTAATTTTTTTCTACCAAAAAAAATTTAATTTTAAGTATTATAAAAAATCAAGACCTAACAAAATACATTGCACCAGGTTTCTTCTTTTCCTTCATTCTTACGAAACAATTAATAACAAACACTTCCTGCCGAGTGTGACGTTTAATTTGTCTATCGGTTGGTAGAATAATATTCCCTTTATTTCAAGTTATGCAAACTTTTTTACTTTTAAGAGCTAATAAATAAATTTATTAACTACCATTTATTTTTATATAACTTTTAAAAATATAAATTATTTTTAAAATTATATTTTCATACTCATAAATAAATATAAAATTTTACTCTCACCGTTTAAACGATATTACATAAACTGGACTACTGTCCTCACCTATTTTTTAAAATTATTTGACTGAGTAGCTTATAAGGAAATAGTTGACGTAGGGAACGGAAATCGTAATTATTGTGTTTTTTTTCGGCCAAAAATTGTGTATGGTCTCATATTGTCCGTATTGACATCCACGTGGCCGTTTTATATGGTTCTTCTCTTCTCTATCCTACAAGTTCCATCTTCAATTTTTGTCACACTTTCATGGGATCTTTCACTTTAATCCTCACCTAACCCATCCACAATTATTTCATGTCTTTCATCAACATATAAAGAAACAGAAAAAAATTCAGCTCAGAAAAGTAAAAAAAAAAATGACAGTTTAATATCTTGTTGATTCTTCAAGGAATTTTTCTGGGTAAGTTTTACTGTATGTTCATATAGTTCTTGTTTATTTTTAGTGTTTGGTTAATGGTGTATTATTATTGTGTATTTTAGTGAACAGAACAGAATTGGATTCTGTCTCATATTATGCTATTACAAATCTTGAAAAAAGCTTTTGGTTTTTCT
Source organism: Anisodus acutangulus (assembly GCA_029783415.1). Lineage (NCBI taxonomy): Eukaryota > Viridiplantae > Streptophyta > Magnoliopsida > Solanales > Solanaceae > Anisodus > Anisodus acutangulus. The sequence continues at coordinate 39,029,249 of CM056506.1, read as the reverse complement.
TTTATTTTTATAGTACTGAATTGCCAAATAATGTTCCTAATTTATGATCAAAATTAATTTTTATAAAACACAATATGAAGAATTCGAGCCTCCTTGAGCTAGAAGAAAATATTATATAGTGTGAATGCCTTCTAAGTTCATGGTAACAGAATATCCTAATTATGTTAATACAATATTCTTCCCTAGATATTCGATTTATTTCAATAAATAGTGTATTTAAATTCCTAAATAGTGTTAGAATAACACTTTGTTAAAAGTGTACTAGTACCTAGTTTCATAAAAGAGTTCCTTTTCTAAGTTGGAAAGTGGAATTACTTTCCTTTTATTTTGCAGAAAATTGTAAAGGAAAGTTACATTTCAATAATAATATGATTTCTTTAATTTGAAATTACATGTTGTTAGAAAAAATAATTCAAAGTTGTAGGAAACCAAAATTGGTTAGGATTTGGTATTTTATTCATGTCTAGCTAGGATTTATAGTCAAATTCATATAGGAATCGATTTTCCTGTTTTGAGTTAAAGTAGGTTTCGTACTATTATAAATAGAAGAGTTGATAGCTATTTTCGTCTGGATTTTTTTTCGAATTCTAGTGATAGCCACTGCAAATTGAGACTATCAAGATTTAGTGTTACAATGAGTTTTTTAACAGGATCTTCAAATCATACTTGGCCACCAATTATGACAATTGATACAACAACAGCAAGTTACTGGCTGAACTGGAGATTCTTACTGTGTGCAATATGGATATTAGCAGCTATGGTAGTTTCAGTTCTCATTATATGGAAATATGAAGAGTCGAGAAGCCAGCGAAGAGAGAACGGGAAAAGAAAAGGGGTTTTGTACAAAGATGATGTTTGGAAGACATGTTATAAAGCAATCCATCCTAATTGGCTACTTGCTTATAGACTAATTGCTTTCGCCCTGCTTCTGTCTTTACTCGTTGCAGACGTGGTTCTCCATGGCATACGCATACTTTATTTCTATACTCAGTAAGGATATCTCCATGTTCTTTTGCTCCATATTTCATCTTGGCTTAGTTTGTTTTGTGCTTACTGTATGGATGATAATCAGAAGCGGATCCAGGATTTGAACTTATTCTGAATACAACTTACTTGTGAAATTATGGGTTGAAAATTTAGTTTTCCTTGAAATATTTAGTATTTTATTAAGTATATGTCTATGTTTCCCGTCAAATAGGTTGCATCCGCCTCTGCTGAAGCTCACTTTTCTGAATGTGAACATTGTGATCTTTTGATTAAGTACTCTTCAAAGCCGCATTTTTTTTAAGTCCTCTTTAAACACTGATTAATTTTTGCTGTATCCACTCATGATTCCTTAAAACCAGCATCAATTTCTTGACAAAAACTTAAAAAGTTTACCTTAAATTCTTGTAGTGTCTCCCTTGTACTATTGAAGTGCTATATTTTTTATTATTTCCCTTTATTACATAAACAACCTCACCAGAAGTTTCTCTTTTGACTTCCATGTATGTTAACAAGCTATTTCTTGATTGAAATATGATCAATCTTATCTTTTGCTTTTCATTGATCTTTTTGTACTGAACAGGTGGACATTCACCTTGGTTACGGTCTATTTTGGGGTATGTTACCATCTATGGCCATCTTTACTATTCATTTCTGGATATGAACATTTTAAATGTGTCCCCAGTCTGGTTCATGCATACACATTTTTTAGAATAGACAGGGAAAAGAAGGAATAAATACTTTGTTTCTCCCCCCTCCCCTGCAAGGTAGACTATTTACTCCTTCTGTTTCAATTTGTTTGTCTTGAGCCAAGGATCTCTCGGAAACAGCCGCTCTACCTACCAAGGTAGAGGTAAGGTCTGCGTACACTCTATCCTCCCCAGACCCTACGTTGTGAGATTTCACTGGGTATGTTGTTGTTTCATTTTATTTGTCTTGGTTTGACTCGGCACGAAGTCTAAGAAAACAAAGAAGACTTGAATCTTGTGGTCTTACATAAAGATGTGTAATATAGAAAGTGGCCTTCTTAACAGACTAAAAAAGAAAGTAAGACAAACAAATTGAAACGGGAGGAGTATTAGTTATCCTTCTGTAACTGGCTAAAGAATTCGTTATTCACAATACTCATCATGTCTGCCCCCATCCCTTTTGCTTTCCTGATTATTGTATTTCTTATATAAGTATGTAATGCTGTCAGCTAAATTTACTAGCTAGGATCTTCACTGTCCATCCGTGGCTGTCTCCAATCTCTCAAGGGAGGTAGTGGTGTTAGCATTAATGGTGTTGATGTAGAGAGAGGCACTTGCACTGCTCCAGTTCCTGAAAATGCAAGCGTACTTATTGTATCCAATGGCTTGAATTCCCATGGTGAGCCACATGATAGAGAAGCTGCAGATCCTTGGGCCCTCGCCTTTCAAATAATCTTTCAGGCATGTTCTATCTAGATCCATTTACCTTTGTTCGCAAGTTATACAACCAGCCATGTAGATTTCTTTTCTTTCCTTTTTTCCTGTTGGGGTAAAGGCGCGGAGAGTCTACCTACTCCCATGTGGTATATATAATATTTGAATCTTCTATAATTTCTCACGGTTGTCACAAATGTTCGATTATTTAATTCTTTTCAGTCTGGTCTAACATATTTAGGCCTTGGTAGGCATCCTGTGTAGTTGCTACTATTTAGTGTTGTTTCTCTGTTCAATCCTGCAAGCAAGATTTTTCTGGTGAGGTCAGCTTCTTATCACCTGCATATACCTTTATTAATGATATTACTTTTCCTAAGTAAATGTCTGACAAGATGTGATATGGAGATTCATTCAAGTGGTTTAGTGCTATTCGTGTTGCATTTTATGGATACTTGGCTAATTTGTTTCCCCTCCCCAAATAATTTGTAGATGACTGCAGGTGCTGTTGTGCTTACAGATTGTGTTTTTTGGCTCTTAATCTACCCATTCCTCACTGATAGAAATTACAGATTACATTTTGTAAGTACGAGAACTTTTGCTTTCTTATCTTAATCTTCCTTTAGTTCCATAATTTTTTGTTTGATTGTCTCTGTCTGATGGTTTGCTTGAATTCATGGCTCATCTGTGCTAGTGTTGATGGAATTAAGCTTGAGAATTCTTGTTCATGATATATATCGGATTTATCGCAAGGATCAGAATTTTGGTGCTGTTGTAATTAATCTTCAGCTTACTATCCACCCATTCTTTCCATCAAAAGTTGACATGCTCATTTTTGTCCTGGCCTTCATCTTTTTCCGCCTATTTGCTTGTTTTTCATTTTTCAACTTTTAGTATTTTCTTTTAGTTTCTTCTAACAGTTTCTATAAGCATGAATCATCAAAACCAAGATAAACAATATTCATTGTCAACTGCAGCTAAGTACTCTTTGAAGTCCAGAACATTAGTTTCACCTCAGTGTGCACAGTGATGTACACAAGTTTTTGTATAATCAGTCTCAACATTCCAATTTCTTAGAGCAATAGATTATTAACATTAGTCCAAAAGATAAATTTAGAAAATACTTAAAGATGTTCTTTAGAGAATCCTGGAGGAGTTGGAATTGAGTAAATGCTGGAGACCTAATGAGTGAACAGTGTGGAATTATCATTAAGAAATTTAGAAAGAAAATAGTTGATTGTTTTTTTTTGGTTTTCCACCCGGTATCCGTTACCCTCATTGGAGCCCGACTATATCCGTATTCGCACCGCATAGGGAGAATAGTTGATTGTGGAGACTTATTTATCTTTATTAGTGAAGGCATTTTAGAGGCATGATTGTATTTGTCTTCCTTTTTACCTTTTTTCCCTTGGATTTCCACATCTTTTCTCATATGGAGTTTTAGTGTCATCTTAAAACCTTTAAGCTCTTACAACCGAACCCATGACACATCTATAATTATGGTTCAACTTCAGAATTTAATATTTGTTGAATTTTCATATATACTCTGTCAAAAATATTGGGTTTTTCAGTTGTATTATATACTACATCTGCCTCTGCCTATGCCTAAAACTGATAGTCTACCTGTTACTGCAGCTGGCTGTTTGTATGCATTCTGTCAATGCTATTTTCCTTCTAGGTGATGTGTTTCAAAATTGTCTAGTAAGTTTGAATTTCCCTACTGTCTAAGCTTTACATGTTTGCCCATATTGAAGGGTGATTGATATTCGTTCTTGCTTCCTTTTCAGCGGTTCCCTTTCTTCCGTATAGCATATTTTGTTCTTTGGACATGCGTGTTTGTCATTTTCCAATGGATCCTCCATATTTTTGTCTCGCTGAGGTATATTTGCATTTGATCATGGTACTGACTATTGTTCTTATGGGATGCCAGACTCATCTAAGGTTTATGATGTTACTAAGACTGTTAACTCCTTTTGTAGCAGGTGGCCGTATCCCTTTCTAGATTTGTCATCTCGATATGCTCCCCTTTGGTATGTGTGCAGCCTCATACGAACTTTTTACTCGACATGTTATGATTTTTTGAAGAGAGAGACAGAGTAGGAAGGTTGACGATATGGATGAAAATTTGTTTCTTATAAATTACATTAATTATAGGCCTTTATATATATAGCCACATAAACAAAGTAGTAGTCTCCTCCTACAACTAAAGTATTAAAATCTTACTAAAACTGCATATTCTACTAAATCAACTATTGTTCTAGAAAATTGTAGCAGTAATAGATACAAGATCCAACACGACTTGTTCCAATACATTGCAAAACTAATTGATGACTTTTAGTTTCTCATAAGATAATTTTATTCAACTAGACATCTTAGGAAAGGAAATACCTTTCTCACAATTATATACCTTCTCTAAATGCATCTATAGTTTCAAACAAAATAGAGTGGTGATAGACTATGATTCACATTTCAATTGTGAATTCATACATAGAGATGAGCAAATTAGTATATGCAGAGTTGTTGATGCATTTATTCATGCCCTTCATGTTTGCACACAAATGTGAAATTGCAGGTACTTTGCTGTTGGTATTCTCTGTCTCCCTTGTTATGGGATCTTTGAGATACTAATGAAAATCAAGAAATGTTGGTTATCCAGATTATTTCATAACCCCATCGAGATGTAAGTAAAAGTTGGAGATGGTCAATGAGTTCAAACTCCATTAAGCAGCTAGCCCAGCATTACACGAAATACTACTACTTTATTAACGCGGCATTATTTTTAGTGAACTGAATAAATCAGTAGGGCAAAATATGAGATATATTTTTTCTGTTGATTTGATTTACTTGTTATTTGTTGTCATTGTATTTACTTGTTCTGCATACTCAAATTATTTATTGGAAATTGAAGGAGAATGATATTGAAGAATTTTCAGTGTATTCATCACTACCAATTTACATGCCTTTATACAAATTACAAATTCCTATCTGTGCAAATAATAAAAAGACTAAGGACTAATCACTAAATATCTGATTCAAGAAAACAACCTATAACTATTTACACCTCATCTAGTCTAGAAAGTTCCCAAGAATACTATGCTAGGATATTTAGAATTGCACTATATTGGGTCATATGACATGAGGCCCAACAACAACAACAGTGCACTCCCACAACGTGGATATGACATGAGGCCCAGTCGTCGTATAAAATGGCAGAAGCCCAAATTGTCCTTCAGTGGCCGAAATGAAACATGACTCAATTTCTTCATTTAATAGACTACTTCAATTATAACGATGTTGTTGTCGGTTTGAACGAAGACTTCCATCTGTCTTCTTTGTAATTAGACACCACAAACACCATAGCTGTGGGTGCTTCATCTGAGCTTGAGCAACATTCTTGAGTGGTAACGGAGGGCTTCTCGTCAACATCTCCCCTCAAGTTGGGGGTTGAAGATAGAACACCCAACTTGGTGATTATCTTCTTGTGAGAAGCCCCAGAAAGTGATTTAGTGAAGAGGTCGGCAAACTGAAGATGTGATGGTACAAATGACAAGGTGATGATGCCGGAAAGAAACTGTTGTCGTACACAATGACAGTCTAAATTCACATGTTTCGTACGCTCGTGGAAGACCGGATTACGAGCAATGTGAATAGCCGATTGGATATTGGTGGATTTGAACCGGAAGAGAAGGAGGAGCAGAGAGATCCTCAAGTAGCACTAGCCAGGTAATCTCAGCCGTAACCCTACACATAGATTTGTACTCCGCCTCGGCGGAAGATAAATAAATTGAAGCTTGTTTCTTGGATTTCCAAGAAATTGGAGCTCCACCAAGTGTATAAAGAAATCACTGTATCTCGACAGGAAGCCCAATCTGCATCGCAGAAGGCAAGGAGTTCGAATGAAGGATTGGAGGAAAGCAATAAACCTTGACCTGGATCCATGCGCAGGTATCTCAAAACACGAAGAGCTGCTGAGTAGTGGGAAAGAGTTGGCTTTTGCATGAACTGACTGAGGTTTAGCACAACATAGGACAAATCTGACATGATATGTTAAATAATTGAGCTTTCCAATCAATTGTCGATAAATAGTAGGATTGGATAGTGGTTCACCATCATCAGCCTGTAATTTTATGTAGGGATCTAGTGGTCATGATACATGAGGCCCTGAACAATCAAACTCTTTAAGCATATCTTTTGAGTGAACTTTCTTTGACTGATAATAAAATCTTGACTTTCCATGATAATCTCCATCCCCAAGAAATAATTGATCTCCCCCAAGTGTTTCACTTTGAATTCAGTGTTGAGAAAATTTGTGAGATGAATGATTTCTGAGACATCATTGCATGTGAGCAATATGTCATCCACATAGACAACCATACTAGAAACAAGCTCACCATTGGACTTAAAAATAATGAATAATCATTTAAAGAACTAGAGTATCCTTTAAAACTCAAAGCTCCAGCCAGCCTAGCATACCATTGCCTTGAGACCATAGAGTGACTTCCTTAAAAGATAAACATGGTTAGGCTTAGGTGGAATCAAACCAACAAAACATCTCATAAATACTTCTTCTTGCAATTCTACATGCAAAAAAGCATTATTTACATTCAATTGTGCTACTTTCCATCCTCTTTTGATAGCAACAGTAAGAAGGCACCTAATAGTAGTCATATTTACTACTGGTGAAAATGTATCAGTGTAATCAATGCCTTGTTGTATATATCCTCCATAATCACCAGATTAGCTTTTAGTCTCTCAATTGTTCCATCTAAATTATATTTCACTTTGTACACCCACTTGCAAGGCAAGGATTTCTTTTCTGGGAGCAATTCCACCATATCCCAAGTGTGGTTTAATTGTAGGGCTTCAAATTTTGCATCCAAAGCCTTAACCCATCCTGAATATCTAAAAGACTCAGCAAAATTATTAGGTTCATTTATAGTGGATAAGGATTAATGAATATGTTGGTTGGGGTGAGACAATACTACAAATGAGAAATGAGCAGGAGGATTGGGGTGAATAAAACATGAACTGGTAACATCTGTGAGGAGAATACTGTTACATATGAAATCTTTCAGGTAAGCTGGCTTGTTTATGATTATCTCTAACATTCTAGTGTCCAAAGGATTCTCATGTGGATTTAGAGTAAGGTTAGGTGCAGAAGAGTCACTATGTAGTAAGTTATTAGGATTGCGAATGAAGGGAACAAAATTTGATAGTTTGAAAATGTCTCCCGAACACAAGTAAAGACATGAAATAAGAGAAGAGATTATGTGGAGATGAGTGTGAAGGAGAAGGAGAGTGATGAGTGGCAACATTAAGATATGTATGTTCAGGGGAACTGTTTGAAAAAGGGTCTGAAGTAGGTGTAGTTTCTGAAGTTTGAGGAGTTAAGGGGAAAATGCTAGTGTGTGAGGATGAGGAAACATCAGTCTCAAAAGGAAATTGATTTTCATTGAATTTAACATCCCTGGAAACAAACACCTTGCTGTCTTCTAAATCCAACACCTTGTATCCCTTTTGTGTTTGAGGATATCCAAGGAAAACACACCTCTTGGCTCTAGGATGAAATTTGTCCTTACCATGTGACAAAATAGCAACAAAGCATATACAACCAAATGATCTAAGAGACTGATAAGATGGCTTAGTTTCAAAAATAACTTCATAAGGAGTTTTTCCCTCTAAAACTATAGAAGGAAATCTGTTAAGCAAATGAGTGGCAGTAAGGATGCACTCTCCCCAAAATCTAATAGGAACTTTGGATTGGAAAAGAAGACCCCTAGCTACCTCAAGAAGGTGTTTATATTTTCTCTCAACAATGCCATTTTGTTTAAGGGTTCCCACACAAGATCTTTCATAAATGATTCCCTCACAAACAAGAAACTCTGCTTCCTTAGAACTCTACCAAGTTCCACGACATTATCAGACCTTATCCTTTGTCCTTCAGACCAAATTGCCTTTTTATCATAGACAAGAATTTTTTGAGAACAGGAAATACATTGCTTTTTGTCTTTAAAACAAATTCAAGTGCCTCTACTATAATTAAAAAATAGTTGTAACCATTATAAGTAGACACTTTAAGGGGATCACATGTATCAATATGAATTATTTCAAAAATTCTTTTGGTCTTGATGGAAAGGACAGGAGAAGGCAATCTACTTGGCCTAGCCTGAGGACAAACATTGCAAATGCATTGAGAATTAGGGGGAAATTGAATGAAATCAAAGTTTTTCATTACTTAAAAAGTCAAGTTCCCGAATCTTACATGTCATAGAGTTACATTAGAGACTTCACTTGTTGAAACTGAAACTGGAATACAATCATGATTAGAATTAGAGAAAGAACTAGAAACATCACTGGAATTGCTTCCTTTTTGAATTGAAACTACTTGACTACAAACAATATTGAAATCTTTTTCTTTTGGAATTGAAAAAAACATCCTTAGGTGGGATGAACTCTAATTTAGTGAGCTTGAGTAGATATAGATCATCTCAAAACTTGTTCCTTTCTTATTGAAGGGTTATGTAACACACATCCAACAGAAGTAAATAACACATTGCATTATAATTGAATTCACAATTTATGAACTGACAACAAATTATATTTAAAATCTGGAACAAAAAGGACATTATGCAGAGTGAGAGTAGGCGAAATGATTATGCTTCCTGTGTGACTCACATTTATCTTGAAAGAATTAGGTAAACTGGCACTCAAAGGCACAGTAAGAGGGGTTAGAAACAGAAAAGATGTAGAGTTAAAACACATGTGCTCAGAAGCATATGAGTCAATAATCCAGGTGCTTGAATAATAAACTGAAAAACATGAACTTAAGTATTTAAGTATTGTACCAGCAATTGCATTTGCATTAAGTGAAGTTCCTGATCCTCCTGCTTGGTTCAACTTCATTTCCCCATAACTTGTTTCACAATATCCGAGCATTGTTCCTTGCTAAACTTCTTGGCATCATTGTTTTGATTAGAATCTGTATGAATGGCATGAGCATCTTCATTTTCTTATGTTGACATTATTGTATTTCCTTTGATTGGTGCTTGAAAGTTCTTTGACTTTGTGAACTCAAAATCATCAGGGTAACTTATTAGTCTATAACAGTCATCTGCTATATGACCTATCTTTTCACAATAAGTACATGTTACATTAGGATTGTACTTTGTCCTCCTTGATTTGAACTTTAGTGCTGGTTTACCAAACTTCTGTAGTGTATTTCCTCCTCTTTTACCTTTGTTCCTAGATCTATATCCTCCTCTGAATTGTCCTGTCACCATGAAAGAATTATAATCCTAATGAACAAAAGCATTAACATATGCCTCACTTTGATTTTCATCTTGTAATAATAGGCTATATGCTTAATCCATGCTTGAAAAATGTGTCATCATCAATATGGCACCCCTTTCCTGAACATAAGCATCATTAAGACCCATTAGGAACTGAATTAGTCTATGGTCTTGCAGTACCTTAACTAGTTTTTCTTTACCTTCACACACACTCACAAGTGCAACAAATAAACAAGTTAAGTTTGTCTAGTTCATCCCATAAACGTTTGAGTTTGGTAAAGTAACCTGCAATGACATTGTTAGCATAGATTAAACCCGATAATTCTTTTTGTATATGATATAACTTGTCTCCATTGGATTTGCTAAATTTGTGCTCCAAGCTATCCCACAATTCCTTCGCTAATTTACAATAGATTACACTGTCAGCAATATCCTTGGACAGTGCATTCAACAACCATGCATTAACTATGTCATTCACACAACTCCATTGTTCAAAATCTTTATGGCCCAAATTTGGTGTCTTAGAAGCACAATTGATGAAACCAAGCTTCCTCTTGGATGAAAGGGATATCAAAATTGATCTCCTCCACTATGGGTAACCTCTTCCATAAAAGATGACATTGATGAGGTTCATCCCATGTGAATCTGTGGAGTTAAGATGATAAGGATGTGTATGAGCATAAATTGCTCCATTCACACTGTTATTTGCTGGATCAGTATGAGTTACTGCTGTTTCTTCAGCCATTGTTTAACTAGAAGAATTTTGTAAGATTGATTTGAAAGAACTCTTGTAGAGAACTTTGTAAAAGAAACTTGGATCAAGCCTTAATGATCTGATACCATATTGGAAATTGAAGGAAATGATATTGAAGAATTTTCTGTGTATTATTCACTGCCAATTTACATGCCTTTATACAAACTATAAATTTCTATCTGTGCAAATAATCAAACGACTAAGGACTAATAACTAAATATTCGATTCTAGAAAACTACCTATAACTAACTATTTACACCTCATCTAGTCTAGAACGTTTTCAAGAATACTATGCTAGGATATTTACAATTACACTATATTAGGTCATATGACATGAGGCCCGGTCGTCGTATAAAATGGCAGAAACCCAAGTTGTCCTTCAGTGGCCTAAATGAAATATGACCCAATTTCTTCATTTAATAGACTACTTCGATTATAATGATGTTGTTGTCAGTTTGAACAAAGACTTCCATCTGTCTTCTTTTTTGTAATCAGACACAATAGACACTATAGTTGTGGGTTCTTCATCTAAGTTTGAGCTCCATTCTTGAGTGGTAACGGAGGGCTTCTCGTCAACATTGTTAAAATGGAGAATAATGTAACCTAACTTAGCATCTCTAGTGGCGAAGTTGCGATGTACCTATGTATAGTGCTTACACCAATTTTGGACACTATATTTTATTGAATGGTACATTTTCTAATAGTCTCGACTCTCTCACATTGTTGCGTGTTGCTCCCAAACGCACACACAAGTATACGTGGTCGCCAAGTAATATAATGACTTATTAAAGTCGGATATCGATCCCACATGGAATTATGATCAATGATTATAAGAGAGTTCACTATCACTATTAATTATGCAAGTATGAAAGAGGATGTTTGTTTTGATTTATAACTAATGCATAACAGTAAATACTAACTAATTTATGCTAACAATTTGCTAGAACGTTTGTAAATCTTGAATTAATTGTGTAGCATTCTCCCAAACTACTACCCGCCGATTCAGAATAGTTCGCCGCCTATATTCCTATGGAATTGACTTGTTAAGAATGCAATTAGTCCACGACAACTAATTGAATGCGGTGTCTAGGTATATTCCTACCCTAGCCACTAATCCTAGCCCTACTTTAGGGATAATCAGATCACACTTTCCTTACTTCTTCTCTAATCTAATAACATCTTTCCCAAAACGTATATTAAATATTAAATAGAACTCGACTGTTGCGCAGGCAATCAAGTAATTAAGAACAGAAGCAAGGAAATAATTGTATGAAAAAACTACTAAGGTTTAATTACTTATAAAACATAAATAATAATGGTTACACCACAACCCCAGAATTCAAGGAGTTTAGCTACTCATGATTCGAGAATGATAACAAGAATTCATGAGTAAACAAGGGTTCAATTGATGAAAATAGTGAAAGTAGATGAAAACTAGTATCAACAACGTGCCAAACTCTACAAAAAATAAATCCTAACCGCTATTACAATGTAAAAAACCTATATTTATAGTCTAAGGTAAAATAGCATCAAATCCTAGTCAAAATAGGAAAACTGTCCGTCTACGTGCATTGGACCCGCGTCGCACATGCGACGTGGGTGTCTCTGATTTCCTGATTCTCTTGAGATCCAGATATATTTTTTCATGGGATGGGTGTGCGTCGCACACCCAATGCACACCTTCTCCCAGTTCTTCAATTTTTCTCTAAGTGATGCGCGCATCCTCTTGTCTTCATGAATTGGTGCAAATACTTCCAATTTCTACCAAAATTGCTCGGTTATCATTCATTTGACCTCATTGTACCTACACACATAAAATATACCAATATAAACCCGAATACAATGATTTCATCATGATTAGGGCGATTAAAATGCTAAAAATAATAGGTAAAGTGACGCAAATCATAAATATTTGTGCCAAATATCACCACCCCCACTTAGACTTTGCTCGCCCTCGAGCAAACCTTTACTCATAACAACCTACAACCACACCATTTAAATAGGTCTGCTCAGGCTTCGGCTAATATGACTCTAAAATTCATTTTAAAACAAACATTGTGCTGATTCTAATAATATTCATGCCAATCAAAATTTTCACATTTCAAAGACCACAAACAACCTTCTCACTTAACAACTCATTTTCAAAAACATCAGTCAACTCAACGACACCACTAAAAGTAAAATAATTATGTTACCTAATCAAGAAACCAACATTTCACCAATCTCTAGTCAATTATGTGCCCTCACCACAAGAGAGTCATCTATATCTCACACAAGTCAACAAATTTTTTATTTCAATGGACATGAATTCAACAAATACACTTACTCTCCCAAAGAAAATCACATACTAAATACAATGAACCATAGGCTTGTCCATAGTGTAATCGCTTCAATAATATAAGTGTATCGAACATTGATCAAGTAGGACTTCACGAGTTGTAATGTAGGCTAAGGGACGGGTAGGGGATATTTTGACTAAAATAGTAACTAACCTCCCTAAGCACTTTAATACTTTACAACACTTAGCAATTTTTTCCACTTTTCTTCACCGACCAATATATATTTTACCCGAAATCACCCAAATTTCTTTAAGCAACACTTTTGAAATCGCAAGTTAGAAGGGAGACATATATTCTAATATTTTTTCTTCCTTTTTGGTTTATTTTCTCTTTTTTTCCTTTATTGACTTTCCAACTAACAAGCACGATTCTGCTCTCGGTGCACCCATAGACTTTACTAAATCTTACCAACAAAACCCCCTTTTTAGTTTCCAATCCCAACTCCCAACTCCCAACCTATTAATTTTTTCATTAAAGTGCTCACAAAGTATTTCGATCAAATTTATGCTAATTAGAACGAAAGGGATGAGTTTATTGACGACTATCAAAGAAAAAGGCTAAAGTCTTAACGGAACTAACTAAGGACATATATATATATATTAGTGGGTTAAATCATAATTTTTTGGCTAACAAAGAAATGCCTCTATCATGCCCTAAGTTATAACACACTTCATTTCATTTTACGAACACACGAGGTAAGTTATAGACATCAATATCAAGCATGAAATTACACAACAAATAAGCTCACACACACATGGAACACAATCAACGCAAGAAGGATCCATATTATCCCTCGAAATAAGCAACATATAACCAAGAATACTAAATGGGTCATGGATGAGTTAACATAATCCAAGTTAAGTGTTTCGAGAAAGGTTATTTGTTTTTCAAGGCATGTTTTCATTCAAAACCAAGGATTGATCATATCGTCAATATTTCACCTAACCCGAGCACCTAGCATTCAAATAGTGTAACAGATTGGACTAAATTTTCCCTCAAGACGGCCGTCATTCATCCAATGTCAGGAAATGCCTATCCTATGATAAAAAAGAAAAGAGAAATTCTAATGGATACTACATGCCCCTACTTAAGCTCCTATAAAACTACAAAAAAGTCTTTTTGAGTTTTTGTGAGTTTTCAATTTTTTTTGTATATTTGTTTTCCAATTTTGACTACTAACTACTCTAAAAAAAATTAATGCAAATAAAACTCTTACGACATGCCTATCCTCTAACTTGAGACATACCTCCCACCCCACACTTAGGTTTTGCAATATTGATGTAAATCAATCCCCATACTTAATTCTCTGAATCAAGACAAGGGGTAGGACTTCGAGATCGCCCAAGATTAACCATCAACACACGAATGATAACTTGAAGGTGTCTGGAGTATGGAATGGCCTGGGTGACAACACTTAATCATCTAAGAGAATTGAACTTAATCGGCCTTATATGTTGGTCTTGGTAGAGGCCTTGTTTAGCTATTGTCTTTCAATTGTTATCTTTACCTTCTTAGCTTAGCTACTAGTTTACTTAGGACACCATAAAGTCATGTAATAACCCCTAGCGACACCTGAGGACATATTTAAGGAGGGACGGTGACTAGGCCGAGAGAGTCCTCATCCAAGGGTGACATGTACATGGCAACAAGAAGAGAATGTGTCATCTAGAAGTATGGTCTTCAAGGTAAGAAAATTGTGTATAGATTTCCTCAAATGGAGAACAATAATACACTGTTTGGGGAGTCACGATACATGGTTTGGGAAGATGAAGCGTTGCTCAACTTGCTCTCTCTCATCCAACGACCAGGGACCATGCATATCAAACTCTCCAAAGAGCTCATTTAAGTGTCATCAAGGGAAGTCTAGAACACATTGTACTTAGGCATAAAGTCTCACTCGACCAATGCCCTTTCCATTTCCCTCATTCCCACCTTAGCCGTGTAGTCCTAGGTTTATGTCTTTATGATTGTCTTTCTAGAAGGTTCCTTATCTTATTATAAAAGGAGCCCTAAGGATATTGTATTGATAAGTTGTTGTTGAATGAAAAATTTGAGTGTTAACTCAATTTAGCTAAGTATTTCAATCTGGGATTGTTATACTTAGTTGATCCTCCGAGAGGGTCGCTTGGTTCTCCGGGAGAACCACCCTTGTGTCGAAGGTTTCGATCACCCTTGCTAGGTTAGTCTTGAGCATTGCGGGTAGAAAACCTCAAGATAGTACTTGTGAAATTGATCACAACATCTTGGAGCCCACACGAGCAATTAACTCCTCGTGTTACCATCCAAGGACCAATATCGACCGAATTGTGACTTGGTTTGTGTCTTAGATTATTTCCAACAATCCGTGCTCCAATTACTTATTTGTTTACATCACCACCCTCCACAACATCTCACAAACACCCTCACCAAATATCAATACCTGCAAGCAACTACAAACACCCGCAAGTACAAACAACCACCCCAACATCCCACTGAATCCTCTTCTCGGACCCTCACTGCCTCAGGTTGTTTCCGCAATCTTAGCTCCACTAAAATATCAAACTACCATCACCACCCTCTCTCGAAACATCCCCAGGATCACCTCCCAAAACTCCAACTCTTGCTTTTAAGCCAAGCCACCTGAAACAGCCTTCAACCACTACACTACCAACCTTGCCGATAAACCGAGAACCCCATTTTCCTCACCTATTTTTGGGTCAACCCGAATCTCACCAACACCCGAATCACTTACCCACTTAAAGCCGTCCGTACTTACATCAATTTGGTATCAAAGCCAAGCGTTCTCATCTCACACAACAACATTATGGCATACACAGAACAAAAGTTTCAGAGGATCATGAGTAACGCACTTACAAAGCGTGTGCAAGCAATAAGAAAGGACTTTGTGAGATATGTCGTGAGTAAGAACACTTCTACAAGGGTTGTACAAGACGATCCATGATATGAGAAGGAAGAACCTCAACATATTAAGGACATCTTTTCTATGCAGCAAATCAAAACCGAGGAATGCCAAAAGAAAAGGCAAGACCATGCGTTAGTTACTAATCCATTGTATCACGCTGAGATAAATCAATACTTCCATTATGAATCCATTATGTGATCAGGAGAAAGTGGAGACATGTGGAACCCCTGTTTATCGAAATGTCCTAAGTATTCAACTTGATACATATGAGGAGGCGCAAAATGAACAATTCTTTCATACTCGGTGTAAGGTGAAAGATCGTGTGTGCATCATGATCATTGATGGAAAAAGTTGTTTCAACATGGCTTCAATAGAGATGGTAACCAAATTGGACCTACCATCCCGCAACCATGCCCGCTCGAATATCCTCGAATATCCAATCCAAGACGAAGAACTCCGAGTAGCAAAATAAACTCTTGTTAGTTTTCATATTGGAGGATACAAAGATAGCATTTGGTGTGACATCTACCGATAGATGCCTGCCATATCCTACTGGCCAACCATGGTAACTTGACCGCAAAGCACAACACGATGAAGAACAGAATAGCCATTCTCTGTGAAGTAATAGCAAGAAGATCCGGTTGCTGTCTATATCGCCTAGTGAAGTGAAGGACAGAAAATCTGAAGGGCGAATAAGCGCAAGGCTGAGGCTTTATTAGTTGATGTGCAAGGAATAGATGAAGCAACCAAGAAGTGGAGTCTTTTAGACTCATTATTCGGAGAGAAAGACCTCATAAAAGACAAGGCTAAAGATGCGGCCCCAAAAGAGACCGTAAAGAAATTGGCAAGAGCTGTGTGCACGAAAGTTGTCACGACTATGCCACCATCCGCGGTAGATGCTACACGGGATGTAGAAATAATCTCATGGAGCTCGCCACCTATCCATCAAGTATATGGCCCACACTTTGAAAAAAGAAGTGATACCATTGTGGAAGATGACGTGAGTTTGATACTCCAACACGTATTAAACAATCAATTGGGGGAGTATAAAGAAAATCAAAGGGAGCAAATCTTCTACACCCATTGCAATGTGAACGAGAAACTATGCAACATGATTATAGACGAGGGTAGTAGTGCCAACATGATTTCCATAAGAATAATCGACGAGTTGAAATTGCCAACCCGATGCATCCTAACCCTCGCTATCTTCAATGGGTCAATAAGGGAAATAGGGTAACCATAGCAACTCAAGCCCGTGTTAACTTCTGGATCGGTGAATATGTCGATGAATTATGGTGCGATGTCCTTCCGATGGATACATGTCATGTATTATTGGGAAGGCCATGGCAATTCGACCGAAGGACATTGCACGATAGGGAGGACAATACCTTATCCTTCCATAATGATGGCAGGGACTTTCGATTACGACCTCTTTCACCTAGCCAAGTAAACATGATGAAACTTTAGAACGCAGGAGAATGTAAGGCCGAATCCGAGGCTCTCCTGATTAAGGGGAAAATAGGAGAGGAAGAACTAAAGTAGGGGAGACTGTGGAACATGTTGGGGCCACTACCGGTTATGTTGACCATAGAAGGAAGTGACACTTGGTTCAGGAGTGTCAACGATCATAAGATTCTCAAATTGATCTAGAGGCGCACACCGATAGAGGTTGGGTATTAGAAATTCTTTCTAGGATAACATTGAGTAGTGATTATGCGATGGTTCCCGAGAGACAACTTGATAAGTCTAAGTGGATTATGGAGTTATGTGGGGCGTATGTTGATCTAGACTGCCCGAGAGAAAAAGAAATTACCCTCAGGTATTCCGAGTCCACATGCATGTTGATACTTCTATCGCAACCGTGGGAGAATGTCTTCAAAAGGAACACGAAATTGATATCGGCTTAGGCTAAGGGCCGCAAGTCGTGGATACCCCTAAGGAGGAATTAAAGGGTGAACCTCAGCATCCGTGGACCTATGATTTGTTGATTCAGTGGGAAACATATTTGCATAATAGTCCTTTCAAGTGGCTGGTCGAACTTTAAAAAAGTGCTAGCGGGAAGACTAGTCTAGATAAAAGCATGGATACAACATGGCAAGATCAAGAGTTGTCCTCGTGTTTGATCCCTAGGAATTTGAAGACAAATTCTTCCGAAGAAGGGGAGAATGATGCAAATCAATCCCCATACTTAATTCCCCGAATCAAGACAAGGGGTAGGACTCTGAGATCGTCCAAGTTATGATTAACCATCAACACACGAATGATAGCTTGAAGGTGTATGGAGTATGAAATAGCTTGGGTGACAACACTTAATCATCTAAGAGAATTAAACTTAATCGACCTTACATGTTGGTCTTGGCCGAGGCCTTGTTTAGGTATTGTCTTTCATTTGTTATCTTTACCTTCTTAGCTTAGCTACTAGTTTACTTAGGACACCATCAAGTCATGTAATAACCCATAGCTACACCATAGGACACATTTAAGGAAGGACCATGACTAGGCCTAGAGAGTCATCATCCAAGAGTGACATGTACACTGCAACAAGAAGAGAATGCACCATCTAAATGTGTGGTCTTCAAGGTAAGCAAATCATGTATAAATTTCCTCAAATGGAGAACAACAATACACGGTTTGGCAAGATGAAAAGTTGCTCGACTTGCTCTCTCTCCTCCAACGACCATGGACCATGCATATCACACTCTTCAAAGAACTCATTCAAGTGCCATCAAGGGAAGTCTAGAACACATTGTACTTTGGCATAAAGTCTCACTCGACCGATGCCCTTTCCCTTTCCCTCTTTCCCACCTTAGCCGTGTAGTCCTAGGTTTGTGTCTTTATGATTGTCTTTCTAGAAGGTATATTACTATAAAAAAGGGCCCTTAGGATATTGTATTGATCAGTTGTTGTTGAATGAAAAACTTAAGTGTTAACTCAATTAGCTAAGCATTTCAATCCGGGATTGTTATACTTAGTTGATCGTTCGGGAGGGTTGCTTGGTTCTCCGGGAGAACCACCCTCGTGTCGAAGGTTTTGATCACCCTTGCTAGGTTAGTCTTGAGCATTGCGGGCAGCAAACCTCAAGCTAGTCCCTGTGAAATTCATCACAACATCTTGGAGCCCACACGAGCAATTAACTTATCGTGTTACCATCCAAGGATCCATATCGACCGAATTATGACTTAGTTTCTGTCTTGGATTATTTCCAACAATCTGTATACAATATGTGCTCCAATTACTTGTTTGTTTACATCACCGATTTTTTCAAGCGATTGTGTGATAAATTGTTTTCTTCTCAATCGTTCAAGATATTATGTGAATTAATATATTACCGAATCTAATGAGTGAAACAACAATGAAAGTCAAAAAAAAAAATTTTCTACCCTCCACATCATCTCACAAACACCCCCACCAAAGCTCAATACCCGCAAGCAACTACAAACACCCGCAAGTAAAAACAACCACAACGTCCCACCGAATCCTCTTCTCAGACCCTCACTACCTTAGGTTGTTTCCGTAACCTTAGATCCACTAAAATATCAAACCATCCTCTCCCGCAACATCCCCGGGATCACCTCTCAAAATGCTAACTCACGCTTTTAAGCTAAGCCACCCGAAATAACCTTCAACCACCACACTACCTACATTGCTGATAAACCGATTTTCCTCACCTATTTTCGGGTCAACCCGAATCACTTACCAACTTAAAGACCTCTGTACTTACATCAAATATCCCCAATGCATATAAAATTGAAAAGCAAAGGTATGGTGAGAGATACTCTCTGAGGCCCACTAAGGCCTAGTCGTCATCCTCAAGCTCTAGGTCCATAGCTGCCTAGACCTCATCGTCACCATCATCAATGGCATGTGACTCAATGTCTTTCCCTACCTCAAAATCAGTTTCACGAAGCTCGGCCGAATTTACATCCTCATCATCCGACATTTGTGTGTCATCTCCAAGAAGAGATCGGGAGTATGCGGGTCATCAATGAACATACTCAAAATGTCCATGTCAAATTTATCTCCCATAATCATCTCCATCCTATGCATTTGGGATAGAAGTATGGATTGTCCACATTGCTCCTTAAATAGAGTGAGATAGTGCTGAGCATTCAACTCTGGGCCCTTGACATTTGAGTTGTTAAGCATACCACTTTAAGACCTGATGCATAGGTGTAAGGATCTTATCATGAAATAAGAACAAAGTAGGGGATTAAATTCTGAATTCAAGCATTAAACAGTACTGTTCATATAAGATTTACCCTGTATAATACCAATACGTTAGCTATTCACCAGACCTGAACTGTAGCACAAGAAAACGCCATTACGCCTACCCTTGGCTGCGGCTGATATGAGCAAATGTACGATCATCTTTAAGAATAGCCTACCCAAGTATTAACATGACTCACAATGATATGAACTATTTTAGAAATTGAATCTAAAATTTAAAACCTTACTCCTTTAAATCATATTCTCAGAGCATTCTTAGACAGTATAGGCTATTGGCCTATCATATGAACGATAAATACAGAAAAATAAAGGAAGGTGAGGTATACCGAAACGGAGTCAAGAACAAGAGAGTTGAGCCAATTCCAATCTTATTATTGATAGGAGAATTTACAAAGCTCGATTTTCTGGTTTTTTCTGATGCCTATACAAATAAATGAGAGTCCCCTCTTATAGACGAAGGCAGACTTCAACTAAGTTTACAATTTACAGAATTAATAGTAAACGAATCTAAATTATTACAACAAAACAAAACTACTTTGCAGAAAGTAAATAACTTTACATAAAGTAAGATAAGATTCTCGACATAGGTCGCTCTCTTATCTTTGAAAGAAAGAAAAAGTGAAAAGAAGACAAACGACTTTTTATAAAGTCGGAATAAACTTTTAATAAAGTTAATCTGTGGACGAATATGACCCTTATCTGTTTCTTTCGTTGGGACATGGGTCCTTTATTCGCTCATTTTTTCTTTGCCTCGTGAAGTTTTGTCTTCCTGTCTGGCTTTAGCTTTTTCTTTGCCAGCTTCGATAAGGCCATCGAACAAATCTGTTGTCGACGGATGGTAGGAATAGTCTTCTTCATCTTGAGAATCCTGGAATAGTCCTTCGTTCTGGGTTTCTCTCATTGAGGCTGTTGACGTTTCCGAATAAGGGTTTTCATCAATCTTTTTAGAAAAATTCTTTACAAAATCTGCCTTAATTTTATCAAGATAGGTAGTCATAAGTTCTTCCTCCGAAGCATGAGGATTTTTCAATTTAATAGTTTTCTCTAATCTAGAGAAAATGGAGTCATCATCTTTTGATTCAGCCTTGATACAGTGAATAGTTCTAAGACTTTTTAATAAGGAAGTAATTTCTTCCTCAAGTTCCCATCCATAAGTTCGGGTCGGGTTTTCTGGATCTTTGTCTAGTAATTTAGACCAGAACTTGCAGAGAAATTTTCTCTTAAGACATAATATGCCTTGTTGGTTTCTCCCTGCTTCGGGAATCCATATCCAGATCCATGGGGTTCCGGTCTGCAAAAAGAACATTAGTGATGCCGATCCTTCGACATAGTCAGAAGGGTTTTCTGGCGTGACACATGGTGTCAAGTGAATCCAATCCTTATAATAATCTATATAAGGGGCTGGTAGGATCTGAATTTCAGGTCCGATGATATTCCATCAAGGGAAGATCCAGCCGGTAATAATAATCCATTTTGGCTGTTCTTAAAAATGTCTGGATTTAATTTAATCCACCAAGTATGACCGTGCTTTTTGTTTTCATAATAAAAAACATAAGTGAAGGCATCAATATAATCATAGTAATTGAAAGCCAACCGAATATCGGTTCTTGGAATTATGAATTCCTTGGATCCGAATGGGCTGATTCCCCATTCGTAGGGAGATATAATCTTCTTCGAATAGAGCTTAGAATAACTCTTTTCTACTCCAGGTTTATGTTCTGGGTAGGATGTAATGTCAGTTGTACTTGTAGCTGTGAGGATATATTCATAGTACATCCTGTTTTTTCCTTCCTGAAAAGGGTGGTAGAAATTTTCTACGTATCGATTCATAAGAATCCAAGGATCATTCAGATAATTTTTATCTTCATGAGTGAGTAAGAGAATAGTCTCTTCATGAGGACGGACCAAATATTGGTTCCTGTCTTCTTCCTGCTGTAACAACTTTTGGGCATATGAGCCTTGCTGACTAGAGGAAGCTTGTTCCACTAGCTTGACCTTAGGAATAGTCCTTGGGTCATTTTTGCCTCGCCCTCGGCCACGATCTCCGCGACCTCTTCCCTTGCTCCTATTAGGAGTGGGTGGTGTCCATTGTGGACGCATGCTTATCCCTGCAAAAATTCACGTGTAAGAAAGTCAGGGAGGGAATTATCTTTACCTTTTAAATATTGAATTTCAAAATCAAATGGGGTCAAATGAGCCTGCCATCGAGCAAACATCTGTTTTGAAACATCATGTTTAAAATCTTTCTGAAGCATGAATTTGACTGCATATCTCTTGTCATCCCATTATTACATATCTCCTTTGGATGACATCGCTGGTACATGTGCTGCTAGAGCCTCAACGTCTCAAGTAGATGAAGACCTTTACAGAGTCACCACCCCTTCAGAGATTTCTCGGGAGGAAAAGGTTGACAAAATAAAGGTTGAAAACCAGATTCCTGCTGAAATTCCAGCAGAAAATAATAATTCGAATTATACTGATTATTTCCATGAAGGTTAATTATCCCGATGATCCCTATTATTGCGGTCTGAATTATGCTCCCGATTCTGACTTACGCAAATTAATTAAAAATAATTTCAACAGTTCTGATTA
The DNA here is from genome assembly GCA_029783415.1 of Anisodus acutangulus. Lineage (NCBI taxonomy): Eukaryota > Viridiplantae > Streptophyta > Magnoliopsida > Solanales > Solanaceae > Anisodus > Anisodus acutangulus. The sequence goes on along the minus strand of CM056506.1, from coordinate 39,006,762 downwards.
CACGCTTTTCCGTAATTGGTTTCAAACCTTTTTTACAAAGGAAGAGCAGGAGGAGATAACAGAACAATTTTATAGTGATCTTCAAACAAAGCAGGATTTCAGATATTTTGCTAATTGGTTTGTTGAAGACTATGCTTTACCTAATATCCAGGTTATAGAAAGGCAGTGGCATTTAGACTCGAAGAAGGTTCTTAAGAGTCTTTATCCACCTGATGAACCCTTTTCATTAAAAAGGGATAGCAGTAACCATGATTTACAGGCCCAGCCCTACCTTAAGATGTTACAGGGTGCTCTCAATGCCGATCACTGGAACAATCTCTACAGACAGGGTAACAAGACTAATGTCTCTTAAAATCCTAGGAGAACGGATGACTTTATTACATAATAAGGTCGACAGGCTCAGCTCCCTTATTGAGGAGCAAAGGACAAAAATGATTGCAGAGGAGAGAGCGAAAATAGTTCCAAGGCAGTTGGAAACCAGTGCTAATGTCCAGCCCCCTGCATCCATGGAAGGAATAACCCTGGAAAAAAGCCAGACAAATCTCTTAACAAGATATCGAAAATCTTATATCGCAATTAAGTGAGAAGATGAAAATCTCACCTGATAAAGCCTCAACATCCAGATCAATGATTGGAACGGTCAATACCAGGGACACAGGAGCAAGCAGTAACAGTCATATTGCTGCAGTAAAAAAAAGGAGTAATTGGACTCCAAGAAATGCCTCGGAAAATTATTACTATCCAAGGCCTTACTCCCATTGACGTCCTGATCGAAGAAGGGACATGGAAGAATGATCCTGCCGCCTACACAGGTACCGAGATCATTGAGTGGAATATTGACGGTGATGTTGAGACCCAGATCTTCAGAACTTGCCACAAAATGCTTATGTATGCTGTAGCTGTAAAAGGTAACAATCAATAAGAAGCAAGCATAACAAAAATGATCTGTGTTGGATTTACATGTCTGCTCAAAGCATGGTGGGACAATTATCTCTCACCGGAACAAAAAATCCAGATTACAAACTCTGTAAAACAGGAGGGTAATGTTCAGGTCCCTAATTCAGTTTACACCCTCATTCTAGATCATTTTACAGGGAATTATTCGACTAACTATGATAATACCAGGACACTTCTCCAGAATCATAGATGTCCTACCCTAACCTCATTTAGATGGTATAAGGATGTTTTCCTTAGCAGGGTTTATAATCTCCCCGAGGCAAGTGATCGCTTCTGGAAGGCCAGATTTATTGATGGCCTCCCTTCGCTTTTCGCAGAAAGAGTTAAGAGAACTCTAAAGATTGATTCCTCACATTCCCAGATCCCTTGGGATATGTTTTCTTACGGCATGCTTATTAGCAAGTGTATGGAAGAATGCCTAGCCTTATGCAATGACATTAAATTGCAATGACAGCGAAAAAAACAGAGACTCACTAAGAAAACCCAGTTAGGAGAATTCTGTCAGCATTTCGCCATGGACGAACTACCCCTGCCCAAAAAATAGGGAAGAAGAGGAAACACGTAGTCAAACCACAAAAAAGAGAGTACTACGAAAAGTACAAAGCGGCCCCATACAAAAGAAAAGCTGCAAAGCAAAGGGCCAAAAATCAAAAGAAGGGTTATGTCCCAAAGAAAAGGACTACTAAGACCATTACATGCTATGCGTGTGGAGAAGTGGGCCATTACGCCAATCAGTGTAAAAAGAAAAAGGCTGACAAGATTAAGGCACTAAAAATAGATGATAACATCGAAGATGCCTTGATGAAAATTATGACCCCCTCCGACGATTTCGATGAATCAGATGAATCCATTACTACAGATTCAGAGGATCCCTATTCATCCTCCTCTGAAGAAAGTGATTCATGTATCTGCACCTCCAAAAATTGCCCGAAGGGAAAAGGGGAAGATACTGAAGACGAGTTTTATAAACTCCAAGCACAGTTCTCCAGCTTCAATGTAAGCGTCATCAATGGAGAAGATTGGCTAATTGAGAAAGCTATCCCGGTTCATCCCAGGATAGATTCTCAGATCGCTCATGTGGTCCAAACTACTGACGGCAGTATTCGCCTTCAGTTTACAAAAATGCCTAGATTAGGTAGATCTTTGTCATCCCATTATTACATATCTCCTTTGGATGACATCGCTGGTACATGTGCTGCTAGAGCCTCAACGTCTCAAGTAGATGAAGACCTTTACAGAGTCACCACCCCCTCAGAGATTTCTCGGGAGGAAAAGGTTGAAAAAATAAAGGTTGAAAACCAGATTCCTGCTGAAATTCCAATAAAAAATAATAATTCGGATTATACTGATTATTTCCATGAAGGTTAATTATCCCGATGATCCCTATTATTGCGGTCTGAATTATGCTCCCGATTCTGACTTATGCAAATTAATTAAAAATAATTTCAACAGTTCTGATTACACGCTTTTTCATAATTGGTTTCAAACCTTTTTTACAAAGGAAGAGCAGAAGGAGATAACAGAATAATTTTATAGTGATCTTCAAACAAAGCAGGATTTCAAATATTTTACTAATTGGTTTGTTGAAGACTATGCTTTACCTAATATCCAGGTTATAGAAAGGCAGTGGCATTTAGACTCGAAGAAGGTTCTTAAGAGTCTTTATCCACCTGATGAACCCTTTTCATTAAAAAGGGATAGCAGTAACCATGATTTACAGGCCCAGCCCTCTCTTAAGATGTTACAGGGTGCTCTCAATGCCGATCAATGTAACAATCTCTACAGACAGGGTAACAACACTAATGTGTCTTAAAATCTTAGGAGAACAGATGACTTTATTACATAATAAGGTCGACTGGCTCAGCTCCCTTATTGAAGAGCAAAGGACAAAAATGATTGCAGATGAGAGAGCGAGAAGAGTTCCAAGGCAGTTGGAAACCAGTACTAATGTCCAGCCACCTGCATCTATGGAAGGAATAACCCTGGCAAAAAGACAGACAAATCCCTTAACAAAAGATATCGAAAATCTGATATCGCAATTAAGTGTGAAGATGAAAATTTCACCTGATAAAGCCTCAACATCCAGATCAATGATTGGAACGGCAATGCCAGGGACACAGGAGCAAGCGGTAACAATCATATTGCTGCAGTAAAAAGAGGGAGTAATTAGACTCCCAGAAATGCCTCGGTAAATTATTACTATCCAAGGCCTACTCCCATGGACGTCCTGATCGAAGAAGGGACATGGAAGAATGATCCTGCCGCCTACACATGTACTGAGATCATTGAGTGGAATATTGACGGTGGCGCTGAGACCCAGATCTTCAGAACTTGCCACAAAATGCTTATGTATGCTGCAACTGTAAAAGGTAACAATCAATCAGAAGCAAGCATAACAAAAATGATCTGTGTTGGAATTACAGGTCAGCTCAAAGCATGGTGGGACAATTATCACTCGCCGGAACAAAAAATCTAGATTACAAACTCTGTAAAACAGGAGGGTAATTTTCAGGTCCCTAATTCAGTTTACACCCTCATTCTAACCATTCTAGATCATTTTACAGGGAATTATTCGACTAACTATGATAATACCAAGACACTTCTCCAGAATCATAGATGTCCTACCCTAACCTCATTTAGATGGTATAAGGATGTTTTCCTTAGCAGGGTTTATAATCTCCCCGAGGCAAGTGATCGCTTCTGGAAGGCCAGATTTATTGATGGCCTCCCTCCGCTTTTCGCAGAAAGAGTTAAGAGAACTCTAAGGATTGATTCCTCAGATTCCCAGATCCCTTGGGATATGTTTTCTTACGGCATGCTTATTAGCAAATGTATGGAAGAAGGCTTAGCCTTATGCAATGACATTAAATTGCAACGACAGCTGAAAAAATAGAGACTCACTGAGAAAACCCAGTTAGGAGAATTCTGTCAGCAGTTCGCCATGGACGAACCTACCCCTGCCCAAAAAATAGGGAAGAAGAGGAAACACGTGGTCAAACCACAAAAAAGAGAGTACTACGAAAAGTACAAAGCGGCCCCATACAAAAGAAAAGCTGCAAAGCAAAGGGCCAAAAATCAAAAGAAGGGCTATGTCCTAAATAAAAGGACTACCAAGACCACTACATGCTATGCGTGTGGAGAAGTGGGCCATTAAGGCACTAAAAACATATGATAACATCAAAGATGCCTTGATGAAAATTATGATCCCCTCCGACGATTCCGATGAATCAGATGAATCCATTACCACGAATTCAGAGGATCCCTATTCATCCTCCTCTGAAGAAAGGGATTCATGTATCTGCACCTCCAAAAATTGCCAGAAGGGAAAAGGGGAAGATACTGAAGATGCGTTTTATAAACTCCAAGCACAGTTCTCCAGCTTCAATGTAAGCGTCATCAATGGAGAAGAAATTAATGATCTTCTAAAAGATATTCCAGAAGACGTCCAGAAGGCAAAGATCCTTGAAGCTTTACTCAAAGCTCAAGAAAGGGACAGGACACCCCGAAAGATCAAATCGCGCAGTGATCCTCCGTATAATTTCTTGGAGATATTGACTGATTTACAGAAAAGAAGAAATGGCGGCAATACCCTGACAACTCAGCAATTAAAAGATGAGATCCATGATCTAAAGATCGAAATAACCCATCTTCACAAAAATTATGGTAGACTTGAAAACAGGATTGCTCTGTTGGAACAAATCCCTTACGAAGAGAAGGAACCAGAAAGCTTGGAAAAGCTTTTACACACTCATGTTGTCGACGAGCCAGGAACTTCTTATGATAATGAAGGACCTACAAGAGCCGTCAGCGTTATTACATGCCAAAGATGGATTACCCATATAACTTTGCTAATCAAAGGTGGAGCCGTCTTCAGAGATGTTCCTACTCTAATTGATTCTGGAGCAGATGTTAATTGCATTAGAGAAGGACTAATTCCTACGAAATACTTTACCAAAACTAATAGGAAAGTATCTGGAGCAGACGGAAATTACTTCGGTGTCTCCTACAAGTTATCATGTGCATATATTTGTCATACTAAGGTTTGCATAGAACACTCCTTTACTTTAGTAAAAAATCTTACTAATGATATTATCTTAGGCATACCGTTTATTAATGGATTAATGCCTCTTAACAATGTTACTGAAAAAGGTTTTTCAGGGACATATGAAGGTAAGCAGATTACTTTCCCTTGGGTTGATTCTTATAAAACTATCAGCTTTGTTAATCTTGTGCAGAATAAACAACAGCATCTAGATTATCTGCAACAAGAGCTTATGGTTTACAATATTGAAAGCCAGCTAACTAATCCTAAATTACACGATAAGATCAAGGGTATACAGAATGATCTTGCTATTTCTATTTGTGACGATTTACCTACAGCTTTTTGGAACAGGAAAAAGCATATCGTCAAACTCCCCTATGAGGAAGAATTCAAAGAACAGGACATTCCTACCAAGGCCAGACCTTGCTAGATGAATATGGAGTATCTGGAAATTTGCAAAAAAGAAATTGCTTCTCTGATAGAGAAAAAAATTATTAGACCTTCTAACTCTCCATGGAGTTGCACATCATTTTATGTTAATAAGCATTCAGAACAAGAACGAGGAGTTCCCCGACTGGTTATTAACTATAAACCTTTGAATAAAGTTTTGAAATGGATCAGATATCCCATACCCAATAAAAAAGATTTATTGGACATATTATATCAATCTAATATCTTCTCTAAATTTGATTTATAATCAGGTTTTTGGCAGATACAAGTCAATGAACCTGACAGGTACAAGACGGCTTTCACAGTCCCATTCGGACATTATGAATGGAATGTCATGCCTTTCGGCTTAAAAAATGCCCCGTTATAATTCCAGCATGTTATGAATGACATCTTTACCCCTTATAGTGGGTTTATCATTGTCTACATCGATGATATTTTGGTTAATTCAAAAACGATTCAAGAGCATATTAAGCATCTTGATATTTTTAAGAAGATTATTACTTCTAATGGTTTAGTTATCTCAAAACCAAAAATGAGTATTTTCCAGACTAAGATAAGATTTCTTGGTCATAACATTGAAAAGGGGAATATTATGCCGATTCACAGGAGTATCGAATTTGCTTCTAAATTCCCTGATGAACTTCTTGACAGAACCCAGCTCCAACGGTTCCTAGGTAGCCTTAATTATATTGCTCCCTATTACAGAAATTTGTCTACTGACGCGGCTGTTTTATATGACAGACTGAAGAAAACAGCCAGTCCCTGGACCAATGTTCATACTGAAGCAGTCAAAAAAATCAAGAAGATTGTTCAAGCTTTACCATGTCTTATGCTTGCTAACCCAAATTGGGGAAAAATAATTGAAAGAGATGCTTCTGACATCGGTTATGGAGGAATTCTCAAACAGATTAATCCCCAGAATAAGCATGAATATCTTGTCAGATATTATTCAGGGAAATGGACTAATAGTCAAAAGAATTATGCCACTGTTGCTAAAGAAATTCTTGCAATAGTAAAACTGAAATTTCAGGATGACCTCTATAATTCTAAGTTCTTGATAAGAACAGACTGTAATGCAGCCAAATTCATGTTTCAGAAAGATTTTAAACATGATGTTCCAAAACAGATATTTGCTCGATGGCAGGCTCATTTAGCCCCATTTGATTTTGAAATTCAATATTTAAAAGGTGAAGATAATTCACTCCCTGACTTTCTTACACGTGAATTTTTGCAGGGATAAGCATGCGTCCACAATGGACACCACCCACTCCTAATAGGAGCAAGGGAAGAGGTCGCGGAGATCGTGGCTGAGGGCGAGGCAAAAATGACCCAAGGACTATTCCTAAGGTCAAGCTAGTGGAACAAGCTTCCTCTAGTCAGCAAGGCTCATATGACCAAAAGCTGTTACAACAGGAAGAGACTATTCTCTTACTCACTCATAAAGATAAAAATTATCTGAATGATCCTTGGATTCTTAGGAATCGATACGTAGAAAATTTCTACCACCCTTTTCAGGAAGGAAAAACAGGATGTACTATGAATATATCCTCACAGCTACAAGTACAGCTGGCATTACATCCTACCCAGAACATAAACCTGGAGTAGAATAGAGTTATTCTAAGCTCTATTTGAAGAATATTATATCTCCCTACAAATGGGGAATCAGCCCATTCCGATCCAAGGAATTCATAATTCCAAGAACCGATATTCGGTTGGCTTTCAATTACTATGATTATATTGATTCCTTCACTTATGTTTTTATTATGAAAACAAAAAGCACGGTCATACTTGGTGGATTAAATTAAATCCAGACATTTTTCAGAACAACCAAAATGGATTATTATTACCAGGCTGGATCTTCCCTTGGTGGAATATCATCGGACCTGAAATTCAGATCCTAACAGCCCCTTATAAGGATTATTATAAGGATTGGATTCACTTGACACCATGTGTCACGCCAGAAAACCCTTCTGACTATGTCAAAGGATCGGCATCACCAATGTTCTTTTTGCAGACCGGAACCCCATGGATCTGGAAATGGATTCCCGAAGCAGGGAGAAACCAACAAGGCATATTATGTCTTAAGAGAAAATTTCTCTGCAAGTTCTGGTCTAAATTACTAGACAAAGATCCAGAAAACCCGACCCGAACTTATGGATGGGAACTTGAGGAAGAAATTACTTCCTTATTAAAAAGTCTTAGAACTATTCACCGTATCAAGGCTGAATCAAAAGACGATGACTCCATTTTCTCTAGATTAGAGAAAACTATTAAATTGAAAAATCCTCATGCTTCGGAGGAAGAACTTATGACTTCCTATCTTGATAAAATTAAGGTAGATTTTGTAAAGAATTTTGCTATAAAGATTGATGAAAACCCTTATGCGGAAACATCAACAGCCTCAATGAGAGAAACGCAGAACGAAGGACTATTCCAGGATTCTCAGGATGAAGAAGACTATTCCTACCATCCGTCGACAACAGATTTGTTCGATGGCTTATCGAAGATGTCAAAGAAAAAGCTAAAGTCAGACAGGAAGACAAAACTTCACGAGGCAAAGAAAAAATGAGCGAATAAAGGACCCATGTCCCAACGAAAGAAATAGATAAGGGTCATATTCAGCCATAGATTAACTTTATTAAAAGTTTATTCCGACTTTATAAAAAGTCGTTTGTCTTCTTTTCACTTTTTCTTTCTTTCAAAGATAAGAGAGCGACCTATGTCGAGAATCTTATCTTACTTTATGTAAAGTTATTTACTTTTCGCAAAGTATTTTTATTTTGTTGTAATAATTTAGATTCGTTTACTATTAATTCTGTAAATTGTAAACTTAGTTGAAGTCCGCCTTCGTCTATAAGAGGGGACTCTCATTTATTTGTATAGGGATCAGAAAAAACTAGAAAATCGAGCTTTGTAAATTCTCCTATCAATAATAAGATTGAAATTGGCTCAACTCTCTTGTTCTTGATTCCGTTGCGGTATACCTCACTTTCCTTTATTTTTCTGTATTTATCGTTCATATAATAGGCTAATAGCCTATACTGTCTAAGAATGATCTGAGAATATGATTTAAAGAAGTAAGGTTTTAAATTTTAGATTCAAGTTCTAAAACAGTTCATATCATTGTGATTCATGTTAATACTTGGGTAGGCTATTCTTAAAGATGACCGTACATTTGCTCATATCAGCCGCAGCCGAGGGTAGACGTAATGGCATTTTCTTGAGCTACAGTTCAGGTCTGGTGAATAGCTAACGTACTGGTATTATACAGGGTAAATCTTATATGAACAGTACTGTTTAAAGCTTGAATTCAGAATTTAATCCCCTACTTTGTTCTTATTTCATGATAAGATCCTTACACCTATGCATCAGGTCTTAAAGTGGTACTAAAAGCAATTTGTACTAAACCTATATGCAGAAATTTGTAATGCATTTTTTGATATCTATCAATATCGGAGTCAGAAAATAACTGAATAGTTTTTTCTTGGTTATCCATTTGGACCGATTCTTCTATCGTCTTAATAATATGACGATTTCGAAGGTTTTATAAAATACCGAAATTATAAATTTCTTTTGTGGCAACAAATGGAATAGTCCATTTGTTTAAAGCATCAAGTTGTGTCGGAAGTTCATATTCTTCCGTCCTAGCGTTCTTAACACTATGTTTGTAATTTCTGAAAATATTCATATTTTTAAGAAATACTGTCTACGAATACCACTTTAAGACCTGATGCATAGGTGTAAGGATCTTATCATGAAATAAGAACAAAGTAGGGGATTAAATTCTGAATTCAAGCTTTAAACAGTACTGTTCATATAAGATTTACCCTGTATAATACCAGTACGTTAGCTATTCACCAGACCTGAACTGTAGCTCAAGAAAATGCCATTACGCCTACCCTCGGCTGCGGCTGATATGAGCAAATGTACAGTCATCTTTAAGAATAGCCTACCCAAGTATTAACATGACTCACAATGATATGAACTATTTTAGAAATTGAATCTAAAATTTAAAACCTTACTCCTTTAAATCATATTCTCAGAGCATTCTTAGACAGTATAGGCTATTAGCCTATCATATGAACGATAAATACAGAAAAATAAAGAAAAGTGAGGTATACCGAAACGGAGTCAAGAACAAGAGAGTTGAGCCAATTCCAATTTATTATTGATAGGAGAATTTACAAAGCTCGATTTTTTGGTTTTTTCTGATCCCTATACAAATAAATGAGAGTCCCCTCTTATAGACGAAGGCGGACTTCAACTAAGTTTACAATTTACAGAATTAATAGTAAACGAATCTAAATTATTATAACAAAACAAAACTACTTTGCGGAAAGTGAATAACTTTACATAAAATAAGATAAGATTCTCGACATAGGTCGCTTTCTTATCTTTGAAAGAAAGAAAAAGTGAAAAGAAGACAAACGACTTTTTATAAAGTCGGAATAAACTTTTAATAAAGTTAATCTGTGGCCGAATATGACCCTTATCTATTTCTTTCGTTGGGACATGGGTCCTTTATTCGCTCATTTTTTCTTTGTCTCGTGAAGTTTTGTCTTCCTGTCTGGCTTTAGCTTTTTCTTTGACAGCTTCGATAAGGCCATCGAACAAATCTGTTGTCGACGGATGGTAGGAATAGTCTTCTTCATCCTGAGAATCCTGGAATAGTCCTTCGTTCTGGGTTTCTCTCATTGAGGCTGTTGATGTTTCCGAATAAGGGTTTTCATCAATCTTTTTAGCAAAATTCTTTACAAAATCTGCCTTAATTTTATCAAGATAGACAGTCATAAGTTCTTCCTCCGAAGCATGAGGATTTTTCAATTTAATAGTTTTCTCTAATCTAGAGAAAATGGAGTCATCGTCTTTTGATTCAGCCTTGATACGGTGAATAGTTCTAAGACTTTTTAATAAGGAAGTAATTTCTTCCTCAAGTTCCCATCCATAAGTTCGGGTCGGGTTTTCTGGATCTTTGTCTAGTAATTTAGACCAGAACTTGCAGAGAAATTTTCTCTTAAGACATAATATGCCTTGTTGGTTTCTCCCTGCTTCGGGAATCCATTTCCAGATCCATGGGTTTTCGGTCTGCAAAAAGAACATTAGTGATACCGATCCTTCGACATAGTCAGAAGGGTTTTCTGGCGTGACACATGGTGTCAAGTGAATCCAATCCTTATAATAATCCATATAAGGGGCTGGTTGGATATGAATTTCAGGTCCGATGATATTCCACCAAGGGAAGATCCAGCCTGGTAATAATAATCCATTTTGGCTGTTCTTAAAAATGTCTGGATTTAATTTAATCCACCAAGTATGACCGTGCTTTTTGTTTTCATAATAAAAAACATAAGTGAAGGCATCAATATAATCATAGTAATTGAAAGCCAACCGAATATCGGTTCTTGGAATTATGAATTCCTTGGATCGGAATGGGCTGATTCCCCATTCGTAGGGAGATATAATCTTCTTCAAATAGAGCTTAGAATAACTCTTTTCTACTCCAGGTTTATGTTCTGGGTAGGATGTAATGTCAGCTGTACTTGTAGCTGTGAGGATATATTCATAGTACATCCTGTTTTTTCCTTCCTGAAAAGGGTAGTAGAAATTTTCTACGTATCGATTCATAAGAATCCAAGGATCATTCAGATAATTTTTATCTTCATGAGTGAGTAAGAGAATAGTCTCTTCATGAGGACGGACCACATATTGGTTCCTGTCTTCTTCCTGCTGTAACAACTTTTGGGCATATGAGCCTTGCTGACTAGAGGAAGCTTGTTCCACTAGCTTGACCTTAGGAATAGTCCTTGGATCATTTTTGCCTCGCCCTCGGCCACGATCTCCGCGACCTCTTCCCTTGCTCCTATTAGGAGTGGGTGGTGTCCATTGTGGACACATGCTTATCCCTGCAAAAATTCACGTGTAAGAAAGTCAGGGAGGGAATTATCTTCACCTTTTAAATATTGAATTTCAAAATCAAATGGGGCCAAATGAGCCTGCCATCGAGCAAACATCTGTTTTGAAACATCATGTTTAATATCTTTCTGAAACATGAATTTGGCTGTATTGCAGTCTGTTCTTATCAAGAACTTAGAATTATAGAGGTCATCCTGAAATTTCAGAACATATTTTACTATTGCAAGAATTTCTTTAGCAACAGTGGCATAATTCTTTTGACGATTAGTCCATTTTCCTGAATAATATCTGACAAGATATTCATGCTTAGTCTGGGGATTAATCTGTTTGAGAATTCCTCCATAACCGATGTCAGAAGCATATGTTTCAATTATTTTTTCCCAATTTGGGTTAGCAAGCATAAGACATGGTAAAGCTTGAACAATCTTCTTGATTTTTCTGACTGCTTCAATATGAACATTGGTCCAGGGACTGGCAGTTTTCTTCAGTCTGTCATATAAAACAGCCGCGTCAGTAGACAAATTTTTGTAATAGGGAGCAATATAATTAAGGCTACCTAGGAACCGTTGGAGCTGGGTTCTGTCAAGAAGTTCATCAGGGAATTTAGAAGCAAATTCGATACTCCTGTGAATAGGGATAATATTCCCCTTTTCAATGTTATGACCAAGAAATCTTATCTAAGTCTGAAAAATACTCATTTTTGGTTTTGCGATAACTAAACCATTAGAAGTTGATCTGTATCTGCCAAAAACCTGATTTTAAATCAAATTTAGAGAAGATATTAGATTGATATAATCTGTCCAATAAATCCTTTTTATTGGGTATGAGATATCTGATCCATTTCAAAACTTTATTCAAGGGTTTATAGTTAATAACCAGTCGGGGAACTCCTCGTTCTTGTTCTGAATGCTTATTAACATAAAACGCTATGCAACTCCATGGAGAGTTAGAAGGTTTGATAAGTTTTTTCTCTATCAGAGAAGCAATTTCTTTTTTGCAAATTTCCAGATATTCCATATTCATCTGGCAAGGTCTGGCTTTGGTAGGAATGTCCTGTTCTTTGAATTCTTCCTCATAGGGGAGTTTGACGATATGCTTTTTCCTATTCCAAAAAGCTGTAGGTAAATCGTCACAAATAGAAATAGCAAGATCATTCTGTATACCCTTGATCTTATCCTGTAATTTAGGATTAGTTAGCTGGCTTTCAATATTGTAAACCATAAGCTCTTGTTGCAGATAGTCCAGCTGTTGTTGTTTATTCTGCACAAGATTAACAAAGCTGATAGTTTTATAAGAATCAACCCAAGGGAAAGTAATCTGCTTTCCTTCATATGTCCCTGAAAAACCTTTTTCAGTAACATTGTTAAGAGGCATTAATCCATTAATAAACGGTATGCCTAAGATAATATCATTAGTAAGATTTTTTACTAAAGTAAAGGAGTGTTCTATGCAAACCTTATTATGGCAAATATATGCACATGATAACTTGTAGGAGACACCGAAGTCATTTCCGTCTGCTCCAGATACTTTCCTATTGGTTTTGGTAAAGTATTTCATAGGAATTAGTCCTTCTCTGATGCAATTAACATCTGCTCCAGAATCAATTAGAGTAGGAACATCTCTGAAGATGGCTCCACCTTTGATTAGCAAAGTTATATGGGTAATCCATCTTTGGCGTGTAATAATGCTGACGACTCCTGTAGGTCCTTCATTGTCATAAGAAGTTCCTGGCTCGTCGACAACATGAGTGTGTAAAATCTTTTCCAAGCTTTCTCGTTCCTTCTCTTCATAAGATATTTGTTCCAACAGAGCAATCCTTTTTTCAAGTCCACTATAATTTTTGTGAAGATGGGTTATTTCGATCTTTAGATCATGGATCTCATCTTTTAATTGCTGAGTTGTCAGGGTATTGCCGCCATTTCTTCTTTTCTGCAAATCAGTCAATATCTCCGAGAAATTATATGGAGGATCACTGCGCGATTTGATCTTTCGGGGCGTCCTGTCCCTTTCTTGAGCTTTGAGTAAAGCTTCAAGGATCTTTGCCTTCTGGACGTCTTCTGGAATATCTTTTAGAAGATCATTAATTTCTTCTCCATTGATGACACTTACATTGAAGCTGGAGAACTGTGCTTGGAGTTTATAAAACTCATCTTCAGTATCTTCTCCTTTTCCCTTCTGGCAATTTTTGGAGGTGCAGATACATGAATCACTTTCTTCAGAGGAAGATGAATAGGGATCCTCTGAATCCGTGGTAATGGATTCATCCGATTCATCGGAATCGTCGGAGGGGATCATAATTTTCATCAAGGCATCTTTGATGTTATCATCTATTTTTAGTGCCTTAATCTTGTCGGCCTTTTTCTTTTTACACCGATTGGCGTAATGGCCCACTTCTCCACACGCATAGCATGTAGTGGTCTTGGTAGTCCTTTTGTTTGGGACATAGCCCTTCTTTTGATTTTTGGCCCTTTGCTTTGCAGCTTTTCTTTTGTATGGGGCCGCTTTGTACTTTTCATAGTACTCTCTTTTTTGTGGTTTGACCACGTGTTTCCTCTTCTTCCCTGTTTTTTGGGTAGGGGTAGGTTCGTCCATGGCGAACGGCTGACAGAATTCTCCTAACTGGTTTTCTCAGTGAGTCTCTATTTTTTCAGCTGTCGTTGCAATTTAATGTCATTGCATAAGGCTATACCTTCTTCCATACATTTGCTAATAAGCATGCCGTAAGAAAACATATCCCAAGGGATCTGGGAATCTGAGGAATCAATCCTTAGAGTTCTCTTAACTATTTCTGCGAAAAGCAGAGGGAGGCCATCAATAAATCTGGCCTTCCAGAAGCGATCACTTGCCTCGGGGAGATTATAAACCCTGCTAAGGAAAACATCCTTATACCATCTAAATGAGGTTATGGTAGGACATCTATGATTCTGGAGAACTGTCCTGGTATTATCATAGTTAGTCGAATAATTCCCTGTAAAATGATCTAGAATGGTTAGAATGAGGGTGTAAACCGAATTAGGGACCTGAACATTACCCTCCTATTTTACAGAGTTTCTAATCTGGATTTTTTGTTTCGGCGAGAGATAATTGTCCCACCATGCTTTGAGCTGACCTGTAAATCCAACACAGATCATTTTTGTTATGCTTGCTTCTGATTGATTGTTACCTTTTGCAGCTGCAGCATACATAAGCATTTTGTGGCAAGTTCTGAAGATCTGGGTCTAAGCTCCACCATCAATATTCCACTCAATGATCTCGGTACCTGTGTAGGCGGCAGGATCATTCTTCCATGTCCCTTCTTCGATCAGGACGTCTATGGAAGTAGGCCTTGGATAGTAATAATTTTCCGAGGCATTTCTGGGAGTCCAATTACTCCCTCTTTTTACTGCAACAATATGATTGTTACTGCTTGCTCCTGTGTCCCTGGTATTAATCGTTTCAATCATTGATCTGGATGTTGAGGCTTTATTAGGTGAGATTTTCATCTTCTCACTTAATTGCGATATCAGATTTTCGATATCTTTTGTTAAGGGATTTGTCTGGCTTTTTGCCAGGGTTATTCCTTCCATGGATGCAGGGGGCTGGACATTAGCACTGGTTTCCAACTGCCTTGGAACTCTTCTCCCTCTCTCCTCTGCAATTATTTTTGTCCTTTGCTCCTCAATAAGGGAGCTGAGCCTGTCGACCTTATTATGTAATAAAGTCATCTGTTCTCCTAGGATTTTAAGACACACATTAGTGCTGTTACCCTGTCTGTAGAGATTGTTCCATTGATCGGCATTGAGAGCACCCTGTAACATCTTAAGATAGGGTTGGGCCTGTAAATCATGGTTACTGCTATCCCTTTTTAATGAAAAGGGTTCATCAGGCGGATAAAGACTCTTAAGAACCTTCTTCGAGTCTAAATGCCACTGCCGTTCTATAACATTGATATTAGGCAAAGCATAGTCTTCAACAAACCAATTAGCAAAATATCTGAAATCTTGCTTTGTTTGAAGATCACTATAAAATTATTCTATTATCTCCTCCTGCTCTTCCTTTGTAAAAAAGGTTTGAAACCAATTACGAAAAAGCGTGTAATCAGAACTGTTGAAATTTTTTTAAATTAATTTGCGTAAGTCAGAATCGGGAGCATAATTCAGACCGTAATAATAGGGATCATCGAGATAATTAACCTTCATGGAAATAATCAGTATAATCCGAATTATTATTTTCTGCCAAAATTTCAGCAGGAATCTGGTTTTCAACCTTTATTTTGTCAACCTTTACCTCCCGAGAAATCTCTGAGGGGGTGGTGACTTTGTAAAGGTCTTCATCTACTTGAGACGTTGAGGCTCTAGCAGCACATGTACTAGCGATGTCATCCAAAGGAGATATGTAATAATGGGATGACAAAGATCTACCTAATCTGGGCGTTTTTGTAAACTGAAGGCGAATACTGCCGTCAGTAGTTTGGACCACATGAACGATCTGAGAATCTATCCTGGGATGAACCGGGATAGCTTTCTCAATTAGCCAATCTTCGGGATAATTAATTTCATCCCAACTTATAGGTCTTCTAATAGTAATTTTAGACCTTTTGGCTAGGTTAGTCTCTATCAAGACAGTCTGCCTATTTCGCTTGTCATCCATGATCTTACAGTTGGGATTCATGGTATCTAACACACGAAAATAAACTCTATAACAGATACCCATAACTTCTGTTTCAGGCATATAATTATACCCATTTGCTTTCACATATAAAGTTAAAGCATGATGTATATTAGGGTCAGGCAAGGATAAAGTAAGATTGGGTCTGACATTAAAATAAACTGGGCCATAGGCTAAGCTTGACTGCATAGCACTCATAAGAGATTGCTTCCAGTTTAAGTTTCTGGCATCTCTTAGAACAGTCATAAAGCTTTCTGGCAAACCTTCTAAGGTTAAAGGTTTAAAAGCAATTTGTACTAAACCTATATGCAGAAATTTGTAATGCATTTTTTGATATCTATCAATATCGGAGTCAGAAAATAACTGAATAGTTTTTTCTTGGTTATCCATTTGGACCGATTCTTCTATCGTCTTAATAATATGACGATTTCGAAGGTTTTCAAAAATACCGAAATTATAAATTTCTTTTGTGGCAACAAATGGAATAGTCCATTTTTTTAAAGCATCAAGCTGTGTCGGAAGTTCATATTCTTCCGTCCTAGCGTTCTTAACACTATGTTTGTAATTTCTGAAAATATTCATATTTTTAAGAAATACTGTCTACGAATACTCATCAAGTATGATTTTGAGTATTTGATTAATACTGTTGAGTCCCACACGGTGGTGGGATGGGGACTTGGTCTCCTTATACGGTCTTGGGCAATTTGTATGAAAAAATGATCTTGGGCAATCATCCCCTCATGAGCTAAGCTTTTGGGGTTGAGTTAGGTCCAAGGTCTATCAAATACAGTCTCAGTACTTGTTTTGTTTCTGAAATCAAACATTACTTGTTCATTAGGTTCTAATACTAGTGAAAGCGGCTATGTTACCCAAAGCCGAAAATGTTTTCCCCTTTATTTGTCCCTTGTTATTGATGTCCATTCAGTACACTAATTGTCATGTAGTGCATATTCTAAATAATATGTCAAAAGCAAGTGCACAAATATTATATGTTTGTCAGATGTTAGGTAGTAAGTGTAAAACTATTAGTAAGTACTGCTGCAGTATGTGTTTTCTGTATCATATTTCAGTATCAAGCTATAGGGTCCTTTATAGTGGGGGAGGGGAGAACTGAAAAGCGGTCGAGGTCGAGCTTACAGTCGCACTCATCCTATTATGCTGCTTGAGCAATTTATGTGTTCCTTGCAGGTATTTAAAGTTAACGAGGTCCTCATGAAGCTACCAAAAAGATATTGCTCACTTAATGAAAGTTATGAAATTGACTGCAACTGGAATACAGCCAGTTGAATTGAAAACAAAAATCTGACCTGTTCTGGCTTGGGAAAATCTGAAATTCGACAGTCCATCAAGACATCAGCATCCATTCCATCCTCCATCTTTGGTCTCTTAAAAGCCTAAGCCTGGTGAAAGGAACTGGTTCATTAGCTCAATGTAAGAAATGGCATGATTACTCTCAACCGTTTTAATCGAAGAGAAACTCAAGCAAAAATAAATTTACACCAAAGATAGCAATAAAGTAACTACCAAATCAAATACATCGCCTGGTCAAGATTTTAAGGGAAGATATTATAGCCTTTTTGTTATCAGGGGAAACATATTATAGCCTCGAGGGACCAAAAACAAGTAAGTTGGCCTTAAAAAATGAACCAACTCATCATTGCCAAAAATAACTTTTAACAGGGTAACAGCACTAATGTGTGTCTTAAAATCCTAGGAGAACAGATGACTTTATTACATAATAAGGTCGACAGGCTCAGCTCCCTTATTGAGGAGCAAAGGACAAAAATGATTGCAGAGGAGAGAGCGAGAAGAGTTCCAAGGCAGTTGGAAACCAGTGCTAATGTCCAGCCCCCTGCATCCATGGAAGGAATAACCCTGGCAAAAAGCCAGACAAATCCCTCAACTCTCTTACAAAGCGTGTGCAAGCAATAAGAAAGGACTTTGTGAGATATGTCGTGAGTAAGAACACTTCTACAAGGGTTGTACAAGACGATCCATGTTATGAGAAGGAAGAACCTCAACATATTAAGGACATCTTTTCTACGCAGCAAATCAAAACCGAGGAATGCCAAAAGAAAAGGCAAGACCATGCGTTAGTTACTAATCCATTGTATCACGCTGAGATAAATCAATACTTCCATTATGAATCCATTATGTGAACAGGTGAAAGTGGAGACATGTGGAATCCCTGTTTATCGAAATGTCCTAAGTGTTCAACTTGATACATATGAGGAGGCGCAAAATGAACAATTCTTTCATACTCGGTGTAAGGTGAAAGATCGTGTGTGCATCATGATCATTGATGGAAAAAGTTGTATCAACATGGCTTCAATAGAGATGGTAACCAAATTGGACCTACCATCCCGCAACCATGCCCGCTCGAATATCCTCGAATATCCAATCCAAGATGAAGAATTTCGAGTAGCAAAATAAACTCTTGTTAGTTTTCATATTGGAGGATACGAAGATAGCATTTGGTGTGACATTCTACCGATGGATGCCTGCCATATCCTACTGGCCAACCATGGTAACTTGACAGCAAAGCACAACACGATGAGGAACAGAATAGCCATTCTCTGTGGAGTAATAGCAAAAAGATCCGGTTGCTGTCTATATCGCCTAGTTAAGTGAAGGACAGAAAATCTGAAGGGCGAAGAAGCGCAAGGCCGAGGCTTTATTAGTTGATGTGCAAGGAATAGATGAAGCAACCAAGAAGTGGAGTCTTTTAGACTCATTAGTCGGAGAGAAAGACCTCATAAAAGACAAGGCTAAAGATGCGGCCCCAAAAGAGACCGTAAAGAAATTGGCAAGAGCTGTGTGCACGAAAGTTGTCACGACCATGCCGCCATCCGCGGGAGATGCTACACGGGACGTAGAAATAATCTCATGGAGCTCGCCACCTATCCATCAAGTATATGGCCCACACTTTGAAAAAAGAAGTGATACCATTGTGGAAGATGACGTGAGTTTGATACTCCAACACGTATTAAACAATCAATTGGGGGAGTATAAAGAAAATCAAAGGGAGCAAATCTTCTACACCCATTGCAATGTGAACGAGAAACTATGCAACATGATTATAGATGAGGGTAGTAGTGCCAACATGATTTCCATAAGAATAATCGACGAGTTGAAATTGCCAACCCGATGCATCCTAACCCTCGCTATCTTCAATGGGTCAATAAAGGAAATAGGGTAACCATAGCAACTCAAGCCCGTGTTAACTTCTGGATCGGTGAATATGTCGATGAATTATGGTGCGATGTCCTTCCGATGGATACATGTCATGTATTATTGGGAAGGCCATGGCAATTCGACCGAAGGACATTGCACGATAGGGAGGACAACACCTATTCCTTCCATAATGATGGCAGGGACTTTCGGTTATGACCTCTTTCACCTAGCCAAGTAAAAATGATGAAACTTCAGAACGCAGGAGAATGTAAGGCCGAATCCGAGGCTCTCCTGATTGAGGGGAAAATAGGAGAGAAAGAACTAAAGTAGGGGAGACTGTGGAACATGTTGGGGCCACTACCGGTTATGTTGACCATAGAAGGAAGTGACACTTGGTTCAGGAGTGTCAACGATCACAAGATTCTCAAATTGATCTAGAGGCGCGCACCGATAGAGGTTGGGTATTGGAAATTCTTTCTAGGATAACATTGAGTAGTGATCATGCGATGGTTCCTGAGAGACAACTTGATAAGTCTAAGTGGATTAGGAGTTATGTGGGACGTATGTTGATCTAGGCTGCCCGAGAGAAAAAGAAATTACCCTCAGGTATTCCGAGTCCACATGCATGTTGATGCTTCTATCGCAACCGTGGGAGAATGTCTTCAAAAGGAACACAAAATTGATATCGGCTTAGGCTAAGGGCCGCAAGTCGTGGATGCCCCTAGGGAGGAATTAAAGGGTGAACCTTTGCATCCGTGGACCTATGATTTGTTGATTTAGTAGGAAACATATTTGCATAATAGTCCCTTCAAGTGGCTGGTCGAACTTTAAGAAAGTGCTAGCGGGAAGACAAGTCCAGATAAAAGCATGGATACAACATGGCATGATTAAGAGTTGTCCTCGTGTTTGATCCCCAGGAATTTGAGGACAAATTCTTCCGAAGAAGGGGAGAATGATGCAAATCAATCCCCATACTTAATTCCCCGAATCAAGACAAGGGGTAGGACTCTGAGATCGTCCAAGTTATGATTAACCATCAACACATGAATGATAGCTTGAAGGTGTATGGAGTATGGAATAGCTTGGGTGACAACACTTAATCATCTAAGAGAATTAAACTTAATCGGCCTTACATGTTGGTCTTGGCCGAGGCCTTGTTTAGCTATTGTCTTTCATTTGTTATCTTTACCTTCTTAGCTTAGCTACTAGTTTACTTAGGACACCATCAAGTCATGTAATAACCCATAGCTACACCTTATGACACATTTAAGGAAGGATGATGACTAGGCCTAGAAAGTCATCATCCAAGAGTGACATGTACACGGCAACAAGAAGAGAATGCACCATCTAGATGTGTGGTCTTCAAGGTAAGCAAATCATGTATAAATTTCCTCAAATGGAGAACAACAATACACGGTTTGGGGAGTCACGATACACGGTTTGGCAAGATGAAAAGTTGCTCGACTTGCTCTCTCTCCTCCAACGACCATGGACCATGCATATCACACTCTCGAAAGAACTCATTCAAGTGAAATCAAGAGAAGTCTAGAACACATTGTACTTTGGCATAAAGTCTCACTCGACCGATGCCCTTTCCCTTTCCCTCTTTCCCATCTTAGCCGTGTAGTCCTAGGTTTGTGTCTTTATGATTGTATTTTTAGAAGGTATATTACTACAAAAAAGAGCCCTTAGGATATTGTATTGATCAGTTATTGCTGAATGAAAAACTTAAGGGTTAACTCAATTAGCTAAGCATTTCAATCCGGGATTGTTATACTTAGTTGATCGTTTGGGAGGGTTGCTTGGTTCTCTGGGAGAACCACCCTTGTGTCGAAGGTTTTGATCACCCTTGCTAGGTTAGTCTTGAGCATTGCGGGCAACAAACCTCAAGCTAGTCCTTGTGAAATTCATCACAACATCTTGGAGCCCACACGAGCAATTAACTTATCGTGTTACCATCCAAGGACCCATATCGACCGAATTGTGACTTAGTTTCTGTCTTGGATTATTTCCAACAATCTGTATACAATATGTGCTCCAATTACTTGTTTGTTTACATCACCGATTTTTTCAAGCGATTATGTGATAATTTTTTTTTCTTCTCAATCATTCAAGATATTATGTGAATTAATATATTACCGAATCTAATGAGTGAAACAACAATGAAAGTCAAAAGAAAAAATTTTCTACCCTCCACATCATCTCACAAACACCCCCACCAAAGCTCAATACCCGCAAGCAACTACAAACACCCGCAAGTAAAAACAACCACAACGTCCCACCGAATCCTCTTCTCAGACCCTCACTACCTTAGGTTGTTTCCGTAACCTTAGATCCACTAAAATATCAAACCATCCTCTCCCGCAACATCCCCGGGATCACCTCTCAAAATGCTAACTCACGCTTTTAAGCTAAGCCACCCAAAACAACCTTCAACCACCACACTACCTACATTGCCGATAAACCGAGAACCCCATTTTCCTCACCTATTTTCGGGTCAACCCGAATCACTTACCAACTTAAAGACCTCTGTACTTACATCAGATATCCCCAATGCATATAAAATTGAAAAGCAAAGGTATGGTGAGAGATACTCTCTGAGGCCCACTAAGGCCTAGTCGTCATCCTCAAGCTCTAGGTCCATATCTGCCTAGACCTCATCGTCACCATCATCAATGGCATGTGACTCAATGTCTTTCCCTACCTCAAAATCAGTTTTACGAAGCTCGGCCGAATTTACATCCTCATCATCCGACATTTGTGTGTCATCTCCAAGAAGAGATCGGGAGTGTGCGGGTCATCAATGAACATACTCAAAATGTCCATGTCAAATTTATCTCCCATAATCATCTCCATCCTATGCATTTGGGATAGAAGTATGGATTGTCCACATTGCTCTTCAAATAGAGTGAGATAGTGCTGAGCATTCAACTCTGGGCCCTTGACATTTGAGATGTTAAGCATACCATCAGGCCCTGAAAGAGTTCTGTCACCAGGCATTGGAAAGTTATCATCGATCCTCAACAAATATGTCGTCAAGGTATTGCCAAAACTAAGTCTGTTGGACTTAACCTGCCGAACCTTAATCATCTCCTGGATCATCGAATAGCCAATTTTTATTGGCTTCCCTGTCATCAACAAGTATATGATGCATACCCTTTCCTTTGATACAGATGTGTAATAGTCTAAGGGCATGATTCTATAGTTGAGCAATTGTAGCCAAACCAAACCCGTGCTTCCTCAGTGAAGTGACCCATCTTCAAGATTTTCTGCTCTTTGTATTTTTCGGCTGCCTTGACCAGATGCCCTTCGAATCAGGCCCACACAATGTCTCATAAATAGCTTGATAATCAGACTTGTATATGAAGTCCCTAAGTGGCTTAATTGGGTAGTTAGGAACCCTCAGATGTGTACACAAGGACTCGACTGTCATGACGATCTCACGACCCACACATAGATGGGCTCCAGCCAATTCCCCTCCTATATGGTACACCCAGACCTATGTTGGCATAAAACTTAAGGACCAAATCAATAACTACTGGCCTAGGCATCTTGAAGACTGATATCCATCTTATGTTCAGGATTTGGTTGTAGATGTCCCTGAATCGATGCTAAAAAGGGGCCTGATTGATTGCCCTATCATGTACATAGCCTGTCATGCTCACATACTCGTCATAAAAGGTCCAGGCCAAATGATGATGAAGGTATCCGGGCCTTCTTGCTGGCGCTCGAGGAATGGTGACCATAGGCTGCTTTCCCTCAGACTGTGAATTGATACTTTGTTTTGCCATTTGAGGGGTTAGCTCTCCTCCTCTTTGTTCCCTGGGATGAAGATGAGGCGGTTGTTTTGCTCCTTGTCTTTGGGTTAACCATTTTGCCTGCAAATGCCATTACTAGAAGAGTATGTTCAATTCTAAATAAAGAAGTTGTGAACAACCCCACACTTGTTTCTAACTAAGTACAAAAATTGAAAATAAGAAGTTAACTAATCCTATACTATAATAAACTAACAAGACACACCACTTCATGTTTTAGGACTTAGGGTTCATAATATCATTTAATAGTACAATGCTACTAAAGACTTCACAATTGCATAATGATTTTGGTTTAGGCATTTTTACGAACACCTTATGGGCATAGGATCATCCTTGTGATTTTAACAACAATGGAGGGTGGTGAACCAATCCACATTGCAATAGGAATCATATCCTAGCCATACACATCAAGCATAACAAATATCAACAGACAATACCAAAACCCCACCTAAAAATTACCCCAAACCTAAAACCCTAGGTTTCTTTCACATGAAACTCAAGAAATAAAGTGAAATTATGAAATGGAAGTGGATTTGCTTACCTTGAAAGTGTTAATGGAGGATGAATTGAAATTATTCAGTTGTGTTTGGAGCCCAAAGAGGTTTGGAGAGGGTTTCTTTGAGAGAGAATGTTGTGCGAGCTGATTTTGTTTGAAGGAACTAAAATAACCATCGGCCTCCCATTTTATTTTTCTAAAAAAAATGAACCGGGCACCATGTGTGTTGGATCTGCATCGCGGACCCATTGCATAAAAATAATTTTTAGGAATTTTGGGGTGCCTGCGTTACATATGCGTTAGGCACCCATCGTACAGTTTTAAATTTCACTAATGTTTTTTCTTCGTGCGCTACATGTGCATCGGGGGCTTAATGAGGGTAAACAATTTTCTGTATTTTTACCCTATGTGCGCTATATGTGTGACTACCAAACCTGGAGTAAAAATCTTGATTCTTTCCTCTTTTTTCCTTCCCGCTCCTTCCTTAGACCTGCAACATGAACAAACGTGATACTATAATACAAAAGTTGGGTTGCCTCCTAACAAGCGCCTTAGTTAATGTCGTGGCACAATATCTTTTTGTATTTTTGTTATTTTTCCATTACAACAGCACATGTTGCCTCCCGTGAAACGCCTAATTTAACGTCGCTGCATGACGCAAGTCTTTTCACTAATCATCATTAAGGAGCCCCTGCTCCTTCTACTTTTCGATATCGCCGCCCCAATAATGCTTAAGGCAATTTACATTAACCAAGAACGTGGGCGCCCTATCTAATGTTTGTGTTTCTACTGCTCCATGGGGCATGCTTTTCGTCACAACAAAAGGTCCGGACCAATGAGAGTTTAACTTACCATGGAATAACCTCAACCTGGAGTTGAACAAGAGTACATGTTGCCCTAGCACAAACTCCCGATGCTGAATATGCTTATCGTGCCACTTTTTATTCTTCTCCTTGTACCCACTTTTTATTCTTCTCCTTGTACAACTTGGCATTTTCGTACACCCCTAACCTGAATTCATCTAGCTCATGAAGCTGCATCAACCGCTTCTCACCTGCCAGGCTCATATCGAGATTGATCTTTTAAGAATGAATCCAGCCAATTGTGCCACGCATGGACACATAACATCATATTAAAAATGAATCATTTCTTCCTCTATACACGGTCAAGTTTAGTATCATACACATGGCAACGAACCACCAGATCAAATAAGGAAATAACTACAATCAAGCAACAATATCAACCTAAGTATTACATCCCAACTTCATACCCGAAGGCGTAACATGCTTTCTCCAACAAACGCTAACTCTATAAATGCTTCGCTAACCGAAGTCTAACTATAAGGTAAGTCGTAGCCTACCTCCTAGCTTAGAGGGAGCCACGAACAATCAGACCTTCTCTTTGACTTTTCGGAGAGCCTTCAAGTACTCGAAGTCTATCCATAAATGAATTCTATATTAGAAATAAGAAGAACAATATCCATATTACTATCCTTCCTATGAATCAAAACCAACTATGGAAAAGAGGGGGAAATGGGCCTACAAGGGTAAAACCGGAAATTCAAAAGTAAAATTGGTAATCCAACGTTCTAGAAGTCTAATTCTACTATTCAATTGCTAAATTAATTCAAGAATAGTTCAATTCCATTATTCAAATCAAAACCCCCAATTTGGTATAAACCATACCTTTCAATGTTTAATTCAATAATCTAAATGGAAGATTTAAGCCTATTGATTACTAAATCATCAAAATCGATACTTAGATTAGTCAATCCACCAATAATTCTCATTTAGAAAGAATAAAACTCAAATAGTGAAATAGACATCAAAACACATCTTCCTTCTTAAGTTATATAAGATTTCTATGCTAGGAAACTTACCCACAAGAGAAATCAGCCAAGAACTCCTTCAATTCACCTCCAAGATGCTTAGGAATGATAAATGAAGTGATAGGAAATGAAGGATTTTAACTAGAGCATTAAATAGAATCTGGTCCCCGATTTCATTGTAGCGATCAGTCGGTCATTGCGGTAGATCAGCGCCGGCGACCTTTGCTACTTCTACAACAAGTCTGCCACAGCGAATTCTCGTCCGCTGCTGCGACTCTACACAACTCTCCATAGCGGATAAGGCCACGCTGTGGCGGGTCTGCTATAACGCTTCTGGCGCTGTTACGGAGGACACCAGAAAACTTTTGGTTTTCACAAACTCAACCCCAAAATTCGACAACCACCCGAGACCTCCCACACATAAATTAGACATGCATTCACATATAAAATACATTACGGACTCACTCGTGGTCTCGGAATTTCCAACGGAGGTCTATTTGACCAGGTCAACACCCAACGGCCAAAGACCAACTTTCCAACTAATAACCCAAAATGCTCCCGAATGTCTCAAAAACTAAACTAAACATACCACCAAGTCACAATCGACCATCCGAACCTCTCGAAATCGACGGATTTTTGGAAAAGGTTCGTTTATCTAAAAATTAACTATTGATCAAGTGTTTTTCACTTTAAGGTTCTATTTTCAAAAATCATAGAAAATATCGCCCGATCACCTTGAGAACTGTACCACATATCCCCGTGAGTCAAAGTTGTACTAATAGGACTCGGGGAAGGGTCACCGGGGGTAAATGGATCAAAATGCCATAATGATCAAACGGATTGTTACATCATATACCAAGTAAATAATTGTTTGTCTTCCAGCGGTAAGGAAAGAACAAGGGGAAACGTATCTGAGTCAGCAAACAATTGGGGATATCTGGCATGCATATCGAACTCGGTCTCCCTTGCGGTCTCCTCAACGGGACGATTCTTCCATTGCGCCTTAACAGAAGTTATCTCCTTAGACCTCAACTTCCTAACCTACCTATCTAAAATCACTATAGGCTCCTCCTCATAAGACATATTCTCATCGAGCAACACAGAATCCCAATTAATGATAGGAGACCCATCTGGATGGTACCTCTTCAACATAGAAAAGTGGAAAACCCGATGAACACTTGACAGGCCTGGTGGCAAAACCAACTCATAAGAAACAACGCCAACACGATGGAGAATCTCAAATGGACCAATGTACCTCGGGCTCAACTTTCCCCTCTTCACAAATCGCATTACACCTTTCATGGATAATATCTTCAGAAGAACCTGCTCACCCTCCATAAGCTCTAGATCTTGGACCTTCCGGGTCGCATACATCTTTTGTCGACTCTGAGCTGCAGAAGCTTTTCCTGAATAAGTTTCACCATGTCTAAATACTCCCTCAACAAATTTGTACCCCATGATCGAACCTCAAAAGCATCAAATTATCCAATAGGATAACGACACCCCCTGCCATATAAAGCCTCAAACGGCGCCATATCAATGCTGAGAAAAAAGGTTTTACTAGAGCATCTGTCAAGGAACTGACTTTTATGGGTAACCAATGTTATCGGCTCGCGTTCATTATCCTGGCTAGTGTTACATTTTTTGGAGCTATGGCCTCATTGATTTTGGTTGCATGAACTCGACAGTTTTATAGGGGAGATATATACAAGAAGTTCAGAGAGCAAGCAGAGACACCTGACACAGAAATGGCTTCTTCAAACAGTACTAATAAGACACGGTGGCCCATTTTGAAATTTTTGTTATTACTCTTTTTTGTATATTATAATTGGATCAAGACGGGCTTAAATTGAGTGATATAGACAGTGAGGATTTATTTATATAGCCAACATCAACTTGCTAGGTAAGTGTAGTAATGATAATAGTAGTAGCAGTAGTAGTTAATGTTGTTACTCTTTATGTTTATATATATACTGTGCTACTATATTAATTGCCTTATATTTCATTCATATTGAAAGAAAAATAGTATTGCTGACTTATCTGTTTGCTTGTTTCTTGTAGCAAACAGGCCAAAAAATGATGAAGAAAGTAGTGACTCAAAGCCTGCAAATAACTAGGTCATTTTCTTGGCATGTTCAAGCCTATTTCTATTTTAGTTTTATTTTGTGTTTTTTTTTTTATCATCAAGGAGGAGACTCCTGTTTAAATAAAAATTTATAAGAGAAAACAAAAAAATAATTTTCTTATAGCCCCTCTTTTTTATAATTTAAAAAGAGCAAGGTGTTACTTATTCAGGGGATGAAAAATACATAAAGGAATCAGAGGCTTTATAAATGGAGAAAGAGAAGGGGCGTGGTTGGTGTGTCACTAAATCGGTTGGGGAACCCGTAGGAAGGAGGGATGACCGGCCAAAAATAGTATAAGTTAAACACGAACCTAGTGTACAATCGGATAAACATTAAACTATGAAGGAGCTGAAGCTTTGGAAGTTTTTAGTCCATACTCCAACTATGACCTCATAGATGGGGCTATGATTCTTCTTATCCATGAAATTAGCAAACAAAAAGCAAGTATCATCAAGATGAAAAAAGACTATATATATATATATCATTCACGTACATTATGCTATTTTGGACTAGAATATTAGGTTATTTAGGATGGGCTTGGCTCCGCTTCACTAATTTTTGCTCAAGTGATTATTAATGTGCTTCCTAATGGCTGACACGTAGACTTATAAAACATGAAAAGTTGGGATTGATTTTTAGCTTATTTTCTATTTTTGAACAAGAAAATCAAATTAAAAAAAAAGAAATAATTATTAAAAACTAAGTAAATAAATATTCATTCGATAATTATATAATTACTAGATTCAAAAATTTGTGATAAGTAATAGATTCAAAATTTTGCAATAAACGGACACAATGCCCTGGTGACAATGTTCGGGTAAATTTACCAACTTTGACATGATTTCCTAGATAAGCAAACCTCAAAACGAAATAAAATAGATGATGCCCAAGTATTATAATTATGAAGATTAGACCATGAATTAAATTACTCAAAGAATTACATGGTCTAATCTTCATATTATAAAACAAATTTATTTATAATAAAAGAAGGAAAGATATTTTATAATATGAAGATTAGATCATGAATTAAATTACTCAAATCTTCATATTTAGTAAATAAAGTTTCTTGTGAAGGTTCTTACATTTCTTTTTGACTGACGATGTCCTTAGTGTGTTTTGACTTGTCCTGCTAGTCTGTTAGGGATTGGGTGTAGTCGTGCCCAATTCTTTGAGGGAAGAACACCTAGCTGCAGAGATCTTTTCTCACTAAAATTCCTTCTTCGGAACTGTACTCTAGCTCTTCGGACATGTGTGTTTAAGTCTAACGACTGTTGGTTCTTGTTTGTATTTTAATGCTTGCGCAATCATTTTCCTCAATCTGGGAATGTTGCTTCCGAACACGTATTTTATGACTAGAAATTCATGCATCTGGTTCATAATAAGAGGAGAGCCCTTTATATTCCGTGTCGATGAGAAGGACGTCTCGACCTCATCCTTATTGGCATAAAATTCATGGAACCTTCATGCTCTTAGGCCTCTGAGGCCGTGTCGTATGTTTGAAGCGGATAGTTTCGAAGTTGATAAAGTTGTTTGTACCAACAGACAAGATTGTCTGGAAAGGGGTTGTGCCTTGTATTCGCAAAAAATGAGAGTTCTTGATCCCTAGTGAATTTTTGCAACCTCTGCGAGCATTTACATTATGCGCGAAAAGTAACAGAATTAAGAAAAGGTTTTTCTGTCCTTTATAATTCTTGAAGGAGGCCGCTTCTTCCGTCATCTTCCTCCCCCCTTCCCAACACTCTGAGCTAAGTGTTAGGTCTGAGTGTTGGGTTTTTCAACTGTCTGATTCTTTTCCCAGAGTCTCGGTGTATGCGTGATCGTAGTACAATTTACTATTGTTACCTCGTTAAAAACCTTGCTGGTAAAAACCTTCATAGGGACAAAAACTAGATCAAGGAAAAAAGTACAATATGTATTTTCAGTTCCTATACCATTTCTACGCTTTTTGTCAAGCTAGTCCCGGTCCTTCCATTGTTAGTCAAAAAAAAGAAAAAAAGAAAGTACTCTCTCTGTCCCAATTTATGTGATACACATTCCTTTTTAGTCTGTCCCAAAAAAAAATGTTATATTTCTATATTTAGAAATAATTTAACTTAAAATTTTCCGTTTTACCCTTAGTGAAATGATTTACAACCACACAAATATCTATGACTTATTTTAGACCACAAATTTCAAAGTCTTTCTTTCTTTCTTAAACTTCATGTCAAGTCAAACTATATCACATAAATTAGGACGGATAGAGTAACTAATTTTAACTCATACCTTTGTCCTCAAGGTTGCATGCTCGAGTCAAAATCAGCCGTAAAATTTGAAAGGGCTCGCAATTTAACGGTCGAGCCAGTTTGATATGTCAGATGATACTCGCTTATTTTGACAGACCATTTGGCTATCCGGCTTGTAGTGTTTTCTCCATGCAATGTGTCTCGTAATGAGAAGGACGTGACCACCATTGTATTGAAAATACGGTCGGAGCTTCCGAATGGCCGTAGTGAGAGCTAATGCTAAATTCTTTGGGTTAGGGTATCTGGATTCTGCCCCCGTTAAAGTCTTGATGAGGTAATAATTGGGAATTTAATCAATTTCTTCTTCTTGCACCACGGCCGCACTGACCGATATTTTGGACACGGTCATGTAAATAAACAGATGTTTAGGTTCCTTAGGTTTTTCCAGTAGGTGAGGTTGTGGTAAGTATTATTTAAGATCCTCTAAACTTTATTGGCACTCCGACGTCCAGTTGAACCTATTTTCCTTTTTTTAAAAGCTCGTGGCATCGGTCCGAAGATCGCGACACGAACCTCTCTTAAGCAATGACTTTTCCTGTTAACCTCTGTACCATCTTCACATTCTCTAGCGCCTTTGGCATTTGTTGGATGGCCTTAATTTTGTTCGGATTCATCTCTATCCCTCGGTTCGAAATGAGAAAACCTATGAACTTGCCCGACCCCACCCTGAAGACACATTTTTGGGATTCAACTTCATATTGTGTCTGTGTTGGATATCAAAGATTTCCTGCAAGAAGGTAAGGTGATCCTCTGCTTCTAGACACTTAACAAACATGTCATCTATATATACTTACATCGACTTCCCTGTTTGTTTTTCGAACATCATATTTACCAACTTTTGATACGTCACCCCTGCATTATTTAAACCGAAAGGTATTACATTGTAACTAAAAATCCATAATTAGTCATGGATAAGTTTTTCTATTGGTCTTCTGGCATAACCCAATTTGGTTATATCCGGAATAAGCATCCAGAAAACTGAGCAACTGGTGCCCCGCCGTATCATCGATTGTTTGATCGATATGCGGCAGCGAGAAAAAGTCTTTTGGGCATGCTTTATTAAGATCTTTAAAATCCACACACATACGAAATTTATTGAGTTTTTTGGGCACCACTACTACATTGGCGAGTCAATTCGGGTGAACACTCTCCGAATTGACCATTTATTAAGCAAGCGTGATACCTCCTCTTTTAAAAACTAGTCTCTTATGGCGGATAACGATCACTTTCTTTGTTTTGTTAGAGGATACTATGGATTAGAGGTGAGCTTGTGAATGACCACATAGGGGGGTCCCTATTATATCTAAATGAGATTAAGCAAAACAATCGGAGTTAATTTTTAGAAAACTAAAAAATTTGAGCCTGAGCTCGGTAGGAAGTCCCGAATCCAGGTATACCCTCTTTTACAATTATTCTTCAAAAAGCTTCTTTTGCTCCAGCTTTTCTATCATCTACTATGATAGGTCTTTATCTTCAGGGATTTTGAAATCCTTTGGAATGTTTGATCCTCCAAATTGATCCCCTTCCTCGGTGTCTGCTTCCTGGCCTCTAATCCCCCCTCTAGACTCAGGGTACGAGTGTCGAGCCTGTAATTTCTATTTAGTGGACTGGTCTCCTCGAACTGATTCCACAACCATAACTTCTATCTCTCGGGCTACAATCAGATCCCATATGATCTCTCTAATTCCCCAAGGCGTAAGAAAATTTATCACCTAATGTAGGGTTGATTGGACCACACACATGGAATATATCCATGGTCTCCTCAAGATAATATTATATGTCATGTCTCCGGCCATAATATCAAAATGATTCTCCAGTTCAAGTCCTCGGCATGAATCGGTAAATCGATTTCTTCTCGAGTCATCTCACTCGCATATTGAACTCCAACAACACATTGATCATCGACACGATGAGGCTGATTACTTTCATTTCTTGTAGGACCCGGAGTTGGAAAATGTTGGCCGAACTTTCTGGATCAATTAACATATGCTTAATAAAATAATTCATGACTTGAATAGATATTACCAGGGCATCATTTTTCGGGTAGGAACTTTTTGCATTTGATGTCGGAGAACGTGATATCATACTCCTCGAGGAACGCTTCAATATCATACTCCTCGAGGAACTTTTTGATAAATACCCGTGATATACAGGGTATATACGATGTGTAAATCACGAGCAGATTATTGCATAATGGGCTGTTAAATTCTGTGATATACACGGTATATGCATGTCGTGTATATCACGGTTTAGTAGTCTATTTTAGGTTATGATTTGTTGTAATTAAATTAGAGTTGTACACTTACCATAATTATTATACAAGTAGAATAAGGTTTTAGGAGTAGAATAGGAATAAGATTTTCCTATTATGAAAATTGTAAATTGTATATCTACTTTTTATTAATGAAAATAATCAAGGGATTATTTCTTTCATGGTATCAGAAGTCTAGGTCTCACATACCTCATTCTCCCCCAGCTTCCTCTCCTCTCGGCCAACGCGACGTCCGAGCCACCACCTCGGATTTCGTGACCTTCTTTTCTCTTTTCTTCCAAATAGTTTCCAAATCCCTTCCTCATATATTGTTATTTCGTCATGTCGAAGAACATGTATCATCCTACCCTTACTATTTCCAACATCAAGAACCACATCTCTATTGTTCTTGAGATGGAAAACATCCAATATGCGACATGGGCAGAGTTATTCAAAATTCACACCATCTCTCATCAAGTTCTCCATCACATAATTCCTCCCGCTACCCCTACTCCCACAGAGGATCCTCAGTTATGGATTACTCTTGATGCTATTGTGCTTCAATGGATTTATTCCACTATTTCTACCAACCTTTTACAAACGATTATTGAGTCGGACACTACGGCTATGGCTACATGGAATAGATTGCGTGATATATTCCAACATTCCCACGTTGTCACCCTTGAGCAGGCATTTTCCCAAGTCTGCATGGAAGATTTTCGAAATGTTTCAGCTTATTGTAAACGACTCAAGGAATTGGCAGACAAACTCCATAACATTGGAGCGTCCGTTACCAATAATCGTTTTGTTCTGCAAATGGTTGCAGGCCTATCTGAGGCCTATAATGGCGTGGGGACTCTCCTCCGTCAAAGTAATCCACTTCTACCTTTTTATCAAGCTTGTTCGATGCTCATGATGACACCCTCCGCTAATCTCAAGGTTTTGTTGATAATTCGGGCCAAAATAGTGCTCACGGTGAAGGCAAGAAAAATTAGAAATATAATGGCAAAAATTACGGTGCAAATCATGGTGGTTCCAGCGGTGGTGGGGGTGGCCAAAACAGTGGCGGCGATGTTTGGCAAGGTGGCAATGGGCCGCAGCCCCACTGGTCCCAGCCATGGGCCCCTTAGAAGTGGGGCTGGGCCAGTGGGCAGTAGCCTAACAACCCTTATTTGTCAGGTTCAGCATACCAAGGGCAGTGGGCTTCTCAGCAGCCTTTCAGGCCCACTATTTCATAGCCTAGTGGATTTCAGCACACTGCTGGGCCTGGACAGCGAGAAGGCTTGCTTGGGCCTCTGCTCCTCGCAGGCTTTCCATGCAACGGGCCCTAATCCGATCCCGACTCCAACAGATATTGAGGCCGTCATGCATACACTTGGATTAAATCCTCCAAATGTGAATTGGTACATAGACATTGGTGCCACGTTTCACAACTTCCGACCAAGGTACTCTCTCGTCTTATTCTAAATTGAGCAAAAATCGTGGCATAATTATTGGTAATGGCAACTCAATTTCAATTCGTGGTTACGGTCATAAAACTTTATCTCTCCCCCATCCGCCTCTTGTCATGAAAAATTCCCTTTATGCCCATAACTTAATTTAAAATTTGGTGTCTGTCCGAAAATTGACCACTAATAATTGGATTTCTGTTGATTTTGATCCTTTTGGGTTTTCTGTGAAGAATTTCAAGACGGGGATACCTCTAATGAGATGTGATAGTAGGAGAGATCTTTATCCTATCATGCCCGTATCCAGTCTCTCGAGTCAAGCCTTGCCATTTACTTTTGCAGCTGTAGCTCCTTCCTTGTGACATGCACGTTTGGGTTACCCTGGGTCGTCCATTATTTTTTTCTTACATAATAACAATTTTATTTTGTGTAAGGGTACGCGTAGTACTCCAATTTGTCAACCATGTCCTTTAGGAAAACATGTTAGATTGCCATTTGTAGCCTCTACTTCTCGTACTTTAATGCCATTTGATATTATTCATGGCGATTTATGGACATCTCCCGTTTTAAGTTCTGTGGGCCAACGTTATTATGTTCTATTTTTAGATGATTATTCTAATTTTTTATGGACTTTTCCATTAGCGAAAAAATCTCAAGTTTTTTCCACCTTCTTAAAATTTAGAGCATTCATCTGTACCTAATTCGAAGGGGAAATAAAAAATATTCAATGTGATAGTGGCAAAAAATATGATAATGGGTTATTTCGGGAATTTTGTGAAATTAATGACATAGTTTTTTGTTTCTCTTGTCTCATACGTCCTCACAGAATGGGAAAGTCGAACGAAAAATTCGTACCATTAATAATATTGTCCGAACTATATTGGTCCATGCTTCTGTACCCACTTTCTTTTGGCATCATGCTCTACAAATGGCTACCTATCTTCTTAACATACTTCCTACCAAAGGGTTGGAAAATGCGTCTCCTCTTAAAGTCCTCTATAATAAGACTCTTTCGTATACACATCTTAGGGTCTTTAGGTGCTTATGTTATCTGCTATTTCCGTCAACTACAATTAACAAACGTCAAGCCCATTCTACTCTTTGTGTCTTTTTAGGTTATCCATCTAAAAATCGTGGTTACAAATATTTTGATTTATCATCTAATAAAATCATAATTAGTCGCCACGTTATTTTTGATGAATCCAAATTTCCGTTTGATAAAGTAAGTAGTCCCGGGCCTAGTTCGTATAAATTTTTAGATGACGATGTCTCCCCATATATTATCCATCATTTATCGGACTTGTCCCGCACCTAAAATCCTCCAGGCCCACTACCCGCTGGACCACTTGTTCCGTCAACTCTGCCCAGCCCATTCCTGCTCCTGTTAGTGTTTCCATCTAGATCATGCATCCCATGTTGGGCCAGCGGGCCCACTTCCTGGTGGCCAGTCCGTCATCCATCCAATTTTTCCCAAAATGTGTCCAATTCTCTCCCGAGTCACAAATCGGTCACTCGTAGTCAACGGCGTATTTTTTAAACCAAAGATATTTTAATCTAAATTCTAATGTTCTTAAGTCCCCTCCTCCCCATAACCCAGTGTCTGCGTTAAATGACCCGAATTAGAAATTGGTTGTGAATAAAAAATATGATGTTGTTATTGCAAATAAGACATGGGAGTTGGTGCCCCGTCCTTCTGGTGTTAATATTATTCGATCTATGTGCATTTTTACTCATAAGGATAATTCAGATGGTTCTTTTGCGAGGTATAAGGTTCATCTTGTAAGTTATGGTAAGACTCAGTAGGTTGGGGTGGATTGTGGTGAGACGTTTACTCTGGTGGTCAAACCGGCTACCATTCGCACTGTTCTCGGTCTGGCTCTTTCGAAAGCATTGCCCATTCATCAGTTAGATGTGAATAATGTCTTCTTAAATGGTAATCATAAGGAGACTTTCTACATGCATCAGCCCTTGGGTTTTCGAGACCCCAAATATCCTCACCGTGTCTGTTTATTGAAGAAATCCTTGTACGAGCTTAAGCAGGCCCTACAGGCTTGGTACAAGAGATTTGAAGACTATGTTTCGACTATTGGGTTTTCTCACAGCAGGTTTGACAATTCATTGTTCATATATCGTCATGGTACTTCCCTAGCTTATATTATATTATATGTGGATGATATTATCTTGACTGTCTCTACTGATATTTTGCGCAAGTCTATCATGACCATGCTCAGTTCTGAGTTTTCTATGAAAGACTTGGGGCCCTTGAGTTACTTTTTGGGGATTGTTGTTTCTCGTCATGCAGGTAGGTTATTCTTATCATAACGAAAGTACGCTGAGATCATTGAGAGGGCTGGTATGTCCTCGTGTAAGCCTACTTCCACTCCAGTTGATACTAAGCCCAAGCTGGGTGTTGCGGCTGGCTCACCTTACGAGGATCCCATTCACTATCGCAGTCTTGCTGGAGTTCTACAGTATCTTACTTTCACGAGACCGGATATTACGTATGTCATCCAGTAGGTGTGTTTGTTTATGCATTATCCAATGGTGGAGCACATGAATGCACTCAAACGCATTATCAGATACATCCAGGGGACACTTGACTATGGTTTGCATCTATATTCATCATCGGCCTATACACTTGTGTCACGACCCAAACCAGAGGGCTGCGACGGGCACCCGGATCCCACCCACCTATCGTACGTCCAACGCCTAATCATAATTAAATACGGACTAAGCCAAAAACGATTATAGAAAATCTTAACCAGAAATCCAATTTTCATATATACACACACCCATACCAAGGCCAACAAGGACACACATGACAACTAACCATAGGACGCCTGTCTACAAGCCTCTAAAGAATACATAACATCACAAGGACGGGACAGAACCCCGCCATACCCATATGCGGATGCAAAGATACTGTACCACGACCAACTGCAACTCTGAAACAAATAGAATGCTCCAACATCAGCCGAACCATCCAACCAACTAGCGTGAAATGTCACCTTCTTTAACTGAACCTGCGCGCATGAAATGCAGTGTCCCCCGACAAAAGGGACTTCAGTACGACTGATGTACTGAGTATGTCAGGCATGAACAATAGTATAATAGGGATATACCAATAACTAAAACCGAAACAACTGACCAACAGTAAATGCCTCTGAGGGCCCTAACACATATGCCTAAATGTCATGCACAATGTGGTACACATATACATTGGCCCCATTGGGCATCTTCCTTACCATAACAGCCTCTGTGGGCATCATTCCATGTTGGCCTCTGTGGGCATAATATGAATAATGAATGTATGCATGATGCAAATGCGGTATACTAATGTCCACACAGGAATCCTCCCGTAACCACCTCTGTGGGCATCAAGTTATATCGCCACACAAGGGCATCACATCATCACATCATATTGGCCTCTTCGGGCTCTTTTGTGATAGTCTGTACCAGCTGTAGGTGGTGTGCGTATATAACGCCTTTCCCTTTTCCCATATCCCCTATATATATAATATTTACCATATAATAGTGTGCATAGCACCAGTGGGTACAGGGTAATATATGAATGCAATGCAAATGAAAATGCATGAATCACAATAAACTATCCTAAATGACATAATTTCCTAGTACCTTCGGTTAACGCCGTAAATATTAACATCTTTTTCGTATGCCTTAATAAGGACTTAGGAACATATTTAGACATGCTTTTAACAAAGGAATCAATAACATGAATATTCTTAACTACTAGGAGTAGAATAAATTATGGAGCAATATCACAGTTATATTTCGTTACATGAAACATGCCAAAAGAAAGAAATAATTTGTCTTAACATACCTCAATTTCTAACCTTAAAGCGAACTACGCTCAATCAAATTCTTTCAAGACTTCAATCACGAATCACAAGCTCGAAGATTCACCAAGAAATTCCAATATTTGTCTATCGCGTTATTGATTTCTATCTATGGTAGTATACGCTGCTTCTGTATATCCAAGTGACATGCTTAAAGTCATTTATAGGCATGAAGGGTGGCTGCAAAATTCAAATTTGGTTACATAGCAATCAGAGCTTCTAAGTAGTAAATCTCTAGGTGGTTTATTTAGCAAAAAGTAGTTTTCTTAACTAAGATAATTTAAAAGAGAAAGGGACTTTACATATCACCCTTTAGCTATCAGATGTGAATATCTATCTTGCAAATGGAAATTAACTAGCTAATAATGGTCCTCATAATGTTGTCTAATAACGTGTCCACTTAGAAGATTACTCTAGTCTAGTCACTTAAACAATCCATTAAAAACTTACACGTACATAACCCCCACTTAGGCTTGTCCTCCACTAAAATTAATAATCCCACAATTAATTAATCATACACACAATTAATTGTAGATCCCACTTTATTTAAATCCTAAAAACTCATAAGACCTTCGTATACCCAATGTCATAATTTCTTAATATACCACTAGTCCATAACCTCTTTGTACGCACACCAAATTTATTTCTGATCCCCGTCGTCATACTTGTTACGTCCAAAATTATTTCGGGGTTTAATCCCTTTTATATACTAATCTCTTTATTAGCGTACGTAAATATAACATAAATTTTCCCAACGCTCGGGTCTATTTACAAACGCTTAGCGATTTTACGTATGCCTAGCAATTTAAACTGTGACCCGGAAGTACGGGATGTTACAACTTGTCTCGTATACCAATGATGATTGTGGTGGCTGTCCAGATAATAGACGCTCCACGTTAGGTTATTGCATGTGTTTTTGGTGATAACTTGGTCTCGTGGAATACCAAATGACAAGCCACTTTATCATGCTCCAGTGCCGAGGCCGTGTGTCGAGGGGTAGCCAATGTGGTTTCTGAATCATGTTGGTTACGTAATCTTCTCTTGGAGCTTTACTTTCCCATTCAAAAAGCTACCTTGGTATATTGTGATAATATTAGTGTCGTTTATCTTTCTGGAAATCCGGCTCAGCACCAGCACACTAAACATATTGAGATGGATATCCATTTTGTTCGCGAAAAGGTAGCTCGTAGACAAGTACGCGTCCTACATGTTCCTTCCAGGTATCAAATTGCAGACATCTTCACTAAGGGTCTTCCCTCGATCCTATTTGAAGATTTTAGGGACAGTCTTAGCATACGAAGCTATGACTGCGGGGGTGTGATAAATACCCGTGATGTACACGATATATACGTTGTGTATATCACGGGCAAATTGTTGCATAATGGGCTGTTAAATCCCGTGATATACACGGTATATGCATGCCTTGTATATCACGGTTTAGTAGTCTGTTTTAGGTTATGATTTGTTGTAATTAAATTAGAGTTGTACACTTATCATAATTGTATAATTATTGTACAAGTAGAATAAAATTTTAGGTGTAGAATAAGAATATGATTTTCCTATTATAAAAATTATAAATTGTATATATATTCTTTCATTATTGAAAATAATAAAGAGATTATTTCTTTAACTTTTGAAGCTTGTCTTTCATAGAAACGGAGATCTTAGATTTCCTAACTGATGTATACGTGATCTTGTGTATTGCTTCCCCACTGAATATCAAGTGGATAGTGTGCACCGGTTGAGGCGTCTCATCTGTTTTTCCCCCGAGGTTTCTACTCAAATTGAGCAGCTAGGCCACCTCGATTCGAAGGTTCACACAATCTCACGTCAAGTGGCCATGTGTGCTGTGAAAATGACACCATAATCCAATATTTCTTTTGTCCGAATTTGACCGAATTTCCTATGGGAACTTATTTTCATTCATGGTCTTCATAACTGCTACCGGTTCCACCACATTGATGTTGAGGTTATGATCTGCAAATTTAGGGCGTCCTGGCCCCTTCGATGGTGGTTTGGCAGATTGCTGGATATTGTTTCTGACCAGCCCCCGGCGTTCCTGTTATAACTTTCTGTTGTGCCGTTCATGGCGTGCTTCCGAGTTATGTATGGCTCGAAGCGGCCTCGAAGATTCCTGAGGTGTTGATACCCAGTTTAGGCCCCTTTTTTTTTAAATTTATTTCACTATGCTTCTTCGTCCTGAAAATTTCCCAAAACTGAGTTTTGAATATTTCAACTAGTTTTACGGTAATTTAGAGATATTATTTCTCTAAAATTATGTTCATTTTAATTACTCTTTATAAATTAGTAAGCATCATGTATTTAATAATTACAATCAATTGAAAATGCGGCCTAACTTCATTTTAGGTGTGTATGCCACGGTCGACAAGGTGCAGGTTGCGGTTTGTTTCAGTTGACATGGAAGGAAGTAATGAGGAGTTATACACTGTTATTGTCCTTGATGTCCAACTCGCTCGTTGCGATTGGGATGTATGCTCTGGTTTGGTTTGGTTTGCCTTTCAACAGATTCTCGTATTTATTTGTGCAATCCTGCCATCCGTCAAGTGGGTGAATTGTTGGAAATTAGCCTTTGGCGGGGAGATGCGTCCACCCATCTTTGATGAATTAAACACTAGTGTTCCGTATGTTGGAGACCTCGTCTCTTTACACATGCATGATCTACGAAGTGAGTGGATGACCGTAGGGCCAATAATCGTCTAATTTCGTTGAGAAATGAAAGAGATATTGGTCCACGAAGTAAGGTGTCTGAGACATGGAAATGTGGTGTGGGACAAATCTACCACATCGGTGGGAATATGAAGAATTGCTCTCTATATAAGTCTCAAATTGGTAAAGGGTTTGGACCCCAAGGGGTATCCCATGTGTTTAAAGGAGGGAAGACCTAGATGTGCTTGGGTTCAAGGCTAAGCCCACACGCGCGCCGCCGCCGCCCGCCCGTCCCATCCGGTTCCGATTCCGGTTCCGGGTTCCGGGTTCTCGGGTTCACGGGTTCACGGGTCCACGGGTCCACGGGTCCACGGGTCACGGGTCGTGGGGCTGTGGGGCTGTCTAATATTATCTTTTTGGACCAGAGAACTCTGCCAGATGTACAGTTTGATCCCTGAAGTTTCATATGTACAGTTTGGACCAGAATTCTTTCATATGTACAGTTTGGTCCCTGAAGTTTCAATATTTACAGTTTGGTCCCCAGAATTTTTGGAGACTTTTTCTGTCTCTTCGTTGAATTTGCGTTTGGGAGCATTAACCAGCCATTATTTGGCTGATTAATTCCTCCATTAACAGCCCATTACTTGGGCGGTGAAACGACCTCTTTCAATGGCCATTAACGGCCCATTACTTGGCTGTTTTAATGCCCTCCTAATGGCCATTAACAGCCATGTTTTGGCGATTAGACAGCCCCTTCTCCTTGCTATATATTGAGCCTTCTTTGGCTCAATCTGATGTGAAAATAGACGAAAATACAGTGAGAAACAGGCAGCAAACAGAGACGAAAAACAGCAAGTAACAGGCCCGAAAAATAGCCACAAAATAGCACAAAACAGTGAGTGACATTCAGCGAAAATCAGTGCAATTTTCGACTGAAAAATAGTGACCAAACCCTCACGTATACACAAGATATACACTATAGAGACACACTATATACACAGAGACAAAAGAGAAGAGTAAAGAGAAACTCTTCCTTCCTATTCCATATCTTCAGCAAGTCGAGTCATATTTGTTTTCTTAGCCAGGCTCAACCTATTGGCTTTGTATCGTTGAGATTATAGTATTGTTTTATCTTGGGAGACTATTGCCCGCTAACGTAAAAGCATATATACGGGGCAATCTTGTCTTAAGGATAGAGGGCTATCCTCGACTCAACACACAACGTTGTAACCATCCAGATTTAGTTGTTTCTTGATTTCAGGTTATCAAGATTCAAGACACAACAAACTCGTCGCAGTTCTCAACATTGGCTTTGCAAGGTGATCAAGATTCAAGACACAACACACATGCGGCAGTTTTGAAGATTGACCATTTATTTATCCTTTCGAACATTTGTAATAGTTATTACTTTCTGTACTGCTCTATAAAGTACCATATAAATACCACCAATTAAGACAAGATTGTATTGTAATACTATTAGTGTTCGAAAGATGTCGGTCAAAAATTGTGTGACCAAATCTGGATATGGCAATGGTTTTCTGGTAGAAGAGAGTGATGATGATGAACGTGTTCATGGTGTCACCGCTACCAAGACTGGTTGGAACAAGCGCTCACGAGAGCTTGAGGATGTCAACTGGGAGAAGAGGAGAAGACTGAAGATGTACTTCTATCTTGCGTGAAGGCTGTATCTATCCCGGACAAAAGATCCGAATAATGGTAAGAAGAAAATGGACACTTTCAGTCGATGAAGTAGTGAAGTGAGCGTAATCGAAATTGGGATAAGTAGTTTTTCTTACTTGTCAAGAATAAAGATTAAATGAGGTCTGATTAAAAATTGATTAAAGTAAGGAGGAATATGAAAATAATTTATATTCCTTACGCTTTAAAAATCAGAAGTTTAATCTCATCTTCTTTTCCGTTTAAAGATTAGATTGTAAACGACTTAAAAAGATCTGTTCTTTTAAGTGTAATTGTTAAAGTATGTAAAGTATGTTCGCACATACGATGGAGAAAGATCCACTAACTGTGCGAAAACTGTTACCACTCTTAAGTAAGCCCCAAGAATTATCTGGGCACCAATCTTAACGAAAGGAGTCTAAAAGTTAAAGACATAGAACCTGTCATACTATTTGGCAGAAGATCCTTCATAGGATGATATTGGACACTCAGTCATACAAAGCTTCCGGGCGACTGGAGTGGGCCAAAATTCCTTTGATATGATGATATTGGACACTCAGTCATACAAAGCCTCCGGGTGACTGGAGTGGGGCCAGAACTCATTTCATAGGAAAAGTAATGGACACCTAGTGTGGTGGGCGAGTTTCAGTGTCTTAATGATGCGAAGGCCTAAAGAAAGCGATAAATAAATTGGACACTTAGTCCGCCAAAGCAGCTGAAGTGGGCAGTATCGAGATCACATATGATCAGGTTACGCCTAACCACGGGCAAGAGGTTGTTCATGTGAAGCAACGCCACCTCTAAAATCAAAGGAAATTTGGAGAGGTTGTCCTCAATAGGACTT
Organism: Anisodus acutangulus; assembly: GCA_029783415.1. Taxonomy (NCBI): domain Eukaryota; kingdom Viridiplantae; phylum Streptophyta; class Magnoliopsida; order Solanales; family Solanaceae; genus Anisodus; species Anisodus acutangulus. Next base: position 38,964,288 of record CM056506.1, on the reverse strand, counting down.
CAAGGAATGGATCACTCTAAAAAGAGGTGATACATGTTCCTAACTTGGTTTAAGGGGCGTTGTTGGTCAAGTTGGTTTGAGACTAGTCCAAGCAGTGCGTAATAACTAAGAATGGTACAATATGTCTATAGCCCAATGAATGATATATTTGTAATCCGTGCATCTATGCCATCATAGATTAAGACACGTTAAATAGTAAGTCATTCAAAAGCTAACGATGTTGAGATTGTTGCCTCCTTTCGACATAAACCCTCAAAATGAATGTGAGGTAGGCGAAGAGGCAAAATCACCTTTTCAAATTCCGTCAAGGGAATAGCGAAAGAAGCACCGCTCATCTAGAACATAGTCACACCTACTTGGGTGATTTGAAGCTTATACAAAATAGAGGGGGGAGAAAAGTACGTTGTGACATTCATTGATGATGGTACAACGTATGGAATCCTTTGTTTGTTAAAAAGCAAAGATGAAGTTGTTGAAGCGGATAAGCGCTACAAAGCAGAAGTTGAAAATCAACTAAGCCTACGGATTGAGAAATTCGTAGTGATAGAGGGGGAGAAAGTGAAGCATCGTTCATTAAACGACTGTTCATTTCTCACCTCAGTTCAACGGTGTTAGCCAATCGCAAAGCTCGTACGCCCAAATTATGTGGGGTGGCTTGGTAAAAGTTGGAATACTGAAATAGGTCAAGTTGTACCTAAGACTGTAGATTGCATATCTGTCAGGATCTGCAAATACTTGATAGTGTTGATCGCCTCTTGGCATTAAAGAATGTTGAATTCTTTGGAGATAACTTTCCTTGAAAAAGGAAAAAGGAGTAATTGCTCTAGGTTAACAAGAACCCGCGAGGGTTTGTTGTCAGGAACTAGGCGTTAGTATCTACAAGATCATATAGAACCATACTTGCGTAATGGTTGATCTTCCTCCGGAAAAGAACCTTTGGGTTGTAAGATGTGCTCCTGTGAGTAGCTTCACATCCAGGGCCATTGCGGTCTTGCGTGGCATGAATGTTGAAAGCGACCTTTCCAACGAGAGAGTTGGAAGAAGAGGATCGAGGTGGTTTCTTTGAGCTGTTGGGCTTCTTCCTGAACTTTCATTTTGGTCCACTGAAATGTTTACATTTTAGTCTGAAAGTTTCAAATAAAGCAGACACAATGAATCGACCACGAAACATTGACTCACGAAGTTAGAAAGCCAGCGGTTGGAGAATCAGCGATCACGAAAGTAAAAGTCATATTGAAACAAAGTCTCGATATGAAAGATATGGGTATCATAGATGACATCTTAGGAATTGGATTTCTAAGACATCTAACGGACTGGTCGATAGTTGACAGTCTCGTTGAAGCCACCAATGGATATGAATCATAGAACTGATTAGAATCATGGTGCACCCATAGACAAGGAGCGATATGCACAGGTCATGTGTAGTTCAATGTATTTTACACACTACAACCGACCTGGTATCGTCTTACGAACAGATCAGTTGAACTAAGGTTCACTGATGATTTTAATACATGATCGGTAGAAGGCGTTAAATCTGATATGACGATATCTGAATTAATGCTTATCTACGGATTATAGTATTCTGGATGTCCAGCGGTTACGGGAGAACTGATGATGCAAACTGGACATCAGATCTGAAGAACACCAAAGCCACAAGCAAATGTGTATGGTGGGTCTTGGAAAATCTTCTAAGCAAACTTGCATCGGCCGATTCATGATGGAATCGGAGTTTATCGCTTTATACAAAGCATGAAAGAAGTTGAGTAACTTCACGGCTCGTTAGAGGACGTCCCTTATTGGGAGATACCCGTGTCTTGGCCAGATTATACCTTTGTGGCTAGCCGTCGGCCGGGAAGGAGACGGCTGATGGCGTCTGAACATATCTTTTAGGATCTGTCGGAGACATAAGACCGTATGGCAGTTGATCATCACGGATGTCACATCCTTGTTTACTAACTAAGGGACTACCCGGAGATCAAGTGTTCTGCCTGTCTAGGGGAATTGGCTTAAAACCCAAACAATACGAACCTTTGCGGTGGAAACCCAACCATACTGATTGGAGATCCCAAGAATTTGGTTCAATGGGAAAATTAAGCGGCAAAAGGTTCAGTTGAGCGCTTCGGTGGAAGCAAGAAACACTTCAGATGATGATTTCTGTACGGAAACATGAGTCCAAAGCTGTTCCCGCGATAGACATTAAAGTGCTGCCTGCATGGTGGGTAAAGGTTAAGCTTCCAAACCTTTTAAAAGATCCTCAAACGGTTGAGGTTAAGGTTGGGGAAACTTTTAATGATTCCTAACACTTGAGAAGTGGGGTATAGAAGGATACCTTGTAGGAGATCACCTATTTAAGTGCGAGGATGGCCGCCTCAAATGAACGCACTTAAGAATCCAAGTGTGTCCATGGCCACAACGGACAGAAACGTAAGAAGGAAAATGAATAAGAAGAGTTATTGTGTTGATATCGTTGTCTTGGCTTACACTAAACACTGACGGTTCAAGACATCACGTTCACCGCGCAGTAAGTAAGTCCGATGGTATTCAACTAGGGAAGGTTCAAAGCGTAAGCTACCTATCCTGATGCAATATCTTTTCGCTGAAAGATTGCTAAAATGTAGGCACCTTGAGTGGAGTCCACAATCTCTCTTTCATAGAGGGGATTGTTGGAAATTAGCCTTTGGCGGGGAGATGCGTCCACCCATCTTTGATGAATTAAACACTAGTGTTCCGTATGTTGGAGACCTCGTCTCTTTACACATGCATGATCTACGAAGTGAGTAGATGACCGTAGGGCCAAGAATCGTCTAATTTCGTTGAGAAATGAAAGAGATATTGGTCCACGAAGTAAGGTGTTTGAGACATGGAAATGTGGTGTGGGACAAATCTACCATATCGGTGGGAATATGAAGAATTGTTCTCTATATAAGTCTCAAATTGGTAAAGGGTTTGGGACCCCAAGGGGTATCCCATGTGTTTAAAGGAGGGAAGACCTAGATGTGCTTGGGTTCAAGGCTAAGCCCACACGCGCGCTGCCGCCGCCCGCCCGTCCCATCCGGTTCCGGTTCCGGTTCCGGTTCCGGGTTCTCGAGTTCTCGGGTTCTCGGGTTCTCGGGTTCTCGGGTTCACGGGTTCACGGGTCCACGGGTCGTGGGGATGTGGGGCTATGGGGCTGTGGGGCTGTCTAATATTATCTTTTTGGACCAGAGAACTCTGTCAGATGTACAGTTTGGTCCCCAGAATTTTTGGAGACTTTTTCTGTCTACTGTTGGACTGCGTTTGGGAGCATTAACCAGCCATTATTTGGCTGATTAATTCCTCCATTAACAGCCCATTACTTGGGCAGTGAACAGCCTCTTTCAATGGCCATTAACAGCCATTACTTGGCTATTTTAATGCCCTCCTAATGGCCATTAACAGCCATGTTTTGGCAGTTAGACAACCCCTTCTCCTTGCTATATATTGAGCCTTCTTTGGCTCAATTCAGTGGCAGAAAATAGATGAAAATACAGTGAGAAATAGGCAGCAAACAGAGACGAAAAATAGCAAGTAACAGGCCCGAAAAATAGCCACAAAATAGCAAAAAACAGTGAGTGACATTCAGCGAAAATCAGTGCAATTTTCGACTGAAAAATAGTGACCAAACCCTCACGTATACACAAGATATACACTATAGAGACACAATATATACACAGAGACAAAAGAGAAGAGTAAAGAGAAACTCTTCCTTCCTATTCCATATTTTCAGCAAGTCGAGTCATATTTATTTTTCTTCGCCAGGCTCAACCTATTGGCTTTGTAGCGTTGAGATTATAGTGTTGTTTTATCTTGGGAGACTATTGCCCGCTAACGTAAAAGCATATATACGGGGCAATCTTGTCTTAAGGATAGATGGCTATCCTCGACTCAACACACAACGTTGTAACCATCCAGATTTAGTTGTTTCTTGATTTCAGGTTATCAAGATTCAAGACACAACAAACTCGTCGCAGTTCTCAACATTGGCTTTGCAAGGTGATCAAGATTCAAGACACAACACACATGCGGCAGTTTTGAAGATTGACCATTTATTTATCCTTTCGAACATTTGTAATAGTTATTACTTCCCGTACTGCTCTATAAAGTACCATAGAAATACCACCATGAATTGCCTAACTGCTTACCTTCTGCTGCTACTTTTGGATATGGCTGTTTTGGGTTTGGATATCTTCACTCAAGGAAGAAATACAAAGTGGTGCATTTTTTCTATAGGGGTCCCCGGCTTGTCCTTGGGGTTTTCAGCTTGAACAACTGAAAGCAGTGTGTACAGGGCCCGGGTACATATTCACTGCGGCATGCTGATCCGCGATTACTAGCGATTCCAACTTCATATTCCCGAGTTGCAGAGAACAATAGGTAAGGAATGAGAAATATGAAAATAAGAGCTTCCGTTGCCGAATACCCCCGGCCGATTCCACCGGGTAAGGCCAGGAGCTGGTTTGGTACTGTTTTATTCAATGTTTGTTCAATTACTCTTTTATCTGCAAAGGCAATGTAGTCATTGGGTTCGACAATAATGTGTGAAGTTTTTACCCTTAAAGGTGGGGTTGGTGGTGGCATTTCTAACAGTAGATGGAAAGAAATTGCAGAGGCGCATCCTTATCATCCGCGCTTGTCAGGGGTGTTAGTAAATGATTGTATGTATTGGTTGGCTCAACAACATTTTCATGCCGAAACTGATCGAATTGTTTCATCTGACTTTGAAAATGAAATATTTCTACCTATATCTCCCCATCGTCTTTTAAGACTCTTTTTGGCCATAATTTGATGAGTTTGAAAGGGATGCTTTGCCTGCCAGACACACATCACTTTCGCCAGAGTTCAATTCTAGACCTGTGGATACTAAAGGATAATATAAGTTGCACTTAGGTGAAGGATTATAGCATCAATTTGGTCAGCTTTGGGTCCAAGAATATTCCGACTTACTTCTGGACATGGAATGAAGAGATAATATTTATTCATTTTGTTAAATATACACAATATACATGTGTATATTGTGTATATTAGTCTCTCGGCTGGCTCTCTGTTTTGTCCCATTTGTACCGTGTAATTGGGTAAATATTTTATATCCTAGTTTAGGTAATGTTGTACTGTAATTAGTTTCTTTCACATTTGACGTCTTCGGTCGTGTTCTATGACTTAAATAGAAAATGATTCAGAGTAGTGAAAAGACGAGAAACGTCATTTTGGGATTTACTCAAATAGCTTGTTTTCTTTTTGAAACATATAGGTCCTTTCCTCTAAGTATTTATGTTACTGGATAAAGGATTCATGTTCCTAATATTGGGAGATATACTCATATATTATAGCATATGATTCATCCTTGGTGAGCCATTCTAAGAGGGGTTAATGTTATCTTTGATAATAGAAAAATAAAATCATATTTATAACTCTTCAGTTGATTATTCATTTGTGGATTCAGTTCCACGGTTAAAAGATAAAATCCCTTTCCCTCCGTGCAAACCTTTAAAAAGTAGAAAGCATTAATACTTGTTACCCTGAATGATAGTCTAAGCAGGTATGATTAGGGATGCAACGGATTAGATCTGGACTGGATCCTACTAGATCTAGATCCAGATCCGTTTTTATACCTGAATCCAGATCCGGATTCAGATCTGCGGATCCATAAAAATCATATCCAAATCCGGATCCACTGGGTCCACGGATCGGATCTGGATCCACATGTAAAAAAAATTGCCTTGCTAAGAATTTTTTTTTAACTGACAAACGATTTTTACTTAGATAACAGTTTATTGTGTTACAATTTTAAAATGTTCATATCAGATATTTTGTTCGTTGTCTCATTTTGATTGTGAGCTATTAATTGAAAATGTTGGACAATGACAATAGTTGTGGAAAATGCTGACTAGTATTTCCACAATACAGAACTTGCATGTGCTTGGAATCTTCACAAATGAAGTGAATATAATTTTAACTACTTGTCTATGGAGATGTTAGTCATTCACTAATATAACATTGATTTTATTATCGAAGTTACCTCTTTATTTTTTAGTTTTTGAGTTAACGCAGGGATAAATTAAACTTGTTTTGAGAATTAAACTTGCAAGGACGTGCTTAGCAATTTTAAGAAAATACTTATAAAATTACATTCTAGGTTATGAATATATTTAATAAAAAATGGATCCACGGGTCGGATCTATACGAATCTCAAATACAAGATCCAGATCCATATCCGATCCGTCAGAAACGGATCCGGGTCCGATCCGGATCCGTCGGGTCCAAATTTTGAAGATCCATATCCTATAAAATGGATCTGGATTCACCGGATCCGGACCGGATCCAGGATCCACTGCCATCTCTAGGTATGATTATTTGTAAAATTGTACATCTTGGTGAGAAATGTCTGTGGACTGTTTATTCAATGTCAAGTTGAAATGTACAAAAAGAAAGGGACAAGGGCGGTCTTGCGTCATGCAAAAGCTGCTAGTTCACGGGTAGAGTATAGTATTAAAGTGATAGAATATACGTCATATATTTATATAATATTATTAGTAATAATCTTCTGTATTAGTAAAATGTATATTTGATTTCCGTAATTATAGACTAAGTTTACTATTGTATATCATGTATATAAACCAATTATATTAATGAAAACGATCAAGGGATTATTCTCTTTCATGGTATCAGAGTCAGGCCCATCTCAATTCATTGTTTTCGATGTTGGGCTCTCTCTAATATTTTCCACGCTCCAGATGTCCAGCCCTGTGCGTGAGGCGGGGTGTTGAGTTCTCCCACATCGGTGGAATAAGTGGTCCTTGGTCTCCTTATATTGCTTGGGCAATATAATTAGGTGTTTATGTTATCCTCTATTCCCCTCCACCATCATTAACAAACTTCAAGCCCGCTCTACCACTTGTGTGTTCCTGAGGAACCCATCTAATCATCGTGGTTACAATGTTTTGATTTATCCTCTAATAAAATCATCATTAATTACTATGTCATTTTTTATGAGACCCAATTTTCATTTCCTAAGTTGCATCATTCCGCGTCCGAGTTGTATGAATTTTTGGATGATGTGCTATCACCGTATGTGGTCCACCATTTGGTCCAGCCCACTCATCGGGATTCAAACTAGTAGGCACGGTCTAGCCACATTCCTGCTGGCCTAATTAGTCATGGTCCAGTCCCTCTGCCAGCAGGCCCATTGCCTAATAGCCCAAACATCCCCTCCCCTCTCAGTCCAGTCCCTAGACCATCAGACCCACTGCCTGCTGGACAACCCGTGACTTCCCTCTTGGTCCATTCAGTTTGCCAGCAGGCCCATTGCATGTTGGCCCAACAAATTCCAGCAACCCGTCGGCCTAGTTCCTCCCAACCCGAACCAGTCTCGACATCACTATATCGACCCAGGTCTGGCCCACTTCTATTTCGAGTCAAGGGCCCGTTACTCGTAGCCAACAGAGTATTTTTAGACCAAAATGATAATTTAATTTCAACTCTAATGTCACTAAATCACCCCTACCGTGTAAACCTGTGTCTGCCCTTCGTGACCCGAATTGGAAAATGGCCATGGATGATGAATATAATGCTCTTATTGAAAATAATACGTGGAAGTTGGTGCTCCGTCCGCCTGGTGTCAATTCTCCATCCGGTGGTCAAATCGGCAACTATTCTCACTGTTCTCAGTATGGCTCTCTCAAAAGCATGACACATTCATTAGCTGGACTTGAAAAATGTGTTCTTACACGCTGAACTCAAGGAAATTGTATAAATGCATCAGCCCTTGCGTTTCAGGGACCCCGATCATCCTAACCATGTGTGCTTGCTGAAGAAGTCCTTCTATGGGCTAAAATATGCCCCTCTAGCATGTTACAAAAGGTTTGCAGATTATGTGTCTGCTCTTGGGTTCTCTCACAGCAGGTCTGATCATTCTCTGTTCATCTACCGTCACGGTACTTCCATGAAATGCATTCTGTTATATGTGGATGTTATTATATTGACTGCTTCCTCTGACAAACTGTGCAAATCTACATATCTCTTCTCAGCTCCGAAATTTCCATGAAGGACTTGGGGTCGTTGAGTTATTTTTTGGGTATTGCTGTCACTAGTCATGCAGGTGGTCTATTTCTCTCTCAGAGGAAATGTGCAGCAGAGATTATTGAACGGGCTAACATGTCCTCTTGTAAGTCATCTCCTACTACCGTTGACACTAAATCGAAGTTGAGTACTACATCTAGCATACGCTATGAGGATCCCTCCCACTATCGTATTCTTGCGGGGTCTATCAATAACTTACGTTTATGTGGCCCGATATTACTTATGCAGTGCATCAGGTGTGTTTATCCATGCATGATCCGAGGGAAGAACACATGCACGCTCTCAAACGTATTGTGTGTTACCTTCAAGGTACTCTTGATTACGGTTTGTACTTATATCCATCATCAGTATCTAGTCTCATGTCTTATACAGATGTTGATTGGGGTGGATGTCTAGATACTAGGCGTTCGATGTCTGGTTATTGTATATTTCTTGGTGATAACTTGGACTCTTGGTCGGCTAAACGTCAGGCTACTTTGTTGCGATCCAGCACGGAGGCCGTATATCGAGAGGTAGCCAATGTGGTGTCTGAGTCCTGTTGGTTGCGTAACCTCCTCTTAGAGCTTCATTTTCCTATTAAGAAAGCTACCTTGGTCTACTGCGATAATGTTAGTGCGATATATCTCTCGGGGAATCCTGTCCAACATTAGCACACTAAACATATCGAGATGGATATTCACTTTGTTCGCTAAAAGGTAGCTCGTGGACAAGTATGTGTCTTGCATGTCCCCTCACGGTATCAAATTGCTGACATATTTACTAAGGGTCTTCCCTTAGTTTTGTTTGAAGATTTTAGGGACAGTCTCAGCTTACGACAACCGCCCGCTATGACTGCGGGGGTGATAGAATATACAACGTATATCCCTGTGATATTATTAGTGATCTTCTACATCGGTAGTTATGGTAGTAATCTTTTGTATTAGATAATGTATATTTGATTTCCGTAATAATAGGCTAGATTTACTATTGTATACCATGTATATAAACCAATTACATTAATAAAAAGGATTATTCTCTTTCATAAAGTTCCTCAGACTTTCAGACAGTTTTTCTTTTGAGCAGTTGTTCACCGTTGAATCACTCCAGTGGTGTATTGTTCAGGGTAGAGTGTATTGCGTTTTTTACTAAGAAATCTTTTCTTTTTCTTTGTCCCTAAGGATTTTCTTGGGGAAATAGTTTGTTGTTCATAACTGTATTTTATGTACTCATTAACTCGCACGTCATACACTGTGGTACCACTGGCAGAAGATGAGAAATTTTTGATCCATGCAAGTTTTATCCAATGCATCCTAGGTTGACCACAATAATTAGTTAGTCTATTTTCAAAACCAATTACTCCCTCCCTCTCAAAATATTTATCGTGTTTTTCATTTACAAGTCCTTAATTAGGATGGGGTGTTTGACTATTTTCCTTTATTATGTCTTAATTTATAATTGAAAGAGAATAATCTCTTGATTATTTTCATTAATGTAAAGAGTTTATATACATGATATACAATAGTAATTCTAGGCTATAATTACATAAATTAAATATTTACCTAACTAATATAAAATATTGCTACAATAATTACAGATATACAAAATAACTAATTATACCAAAAGAATATATTTACATATATTCTATCACACCCCGACAGTCGTAGTGGGCGGTCGTCATACGCTGAAACTGTTCCTAAAATATTCAAACAGAACTAAGGGAAGTCCCTTAGTAAATATGTCAGCAATTTGATAACGTGAGGGGACATGCAAGACACGTACATGTCCACGAGCTACCTTTTCACGAACAAAGTGAATATTCATCTCGATATGTTTAGTGCGCTGATGTTGGACAGGATTTCCCGAGAGATATATCACACTAACATTATCACAGTAGACCAAGGTAGCTTTCTGAATAGGAAAATGAAGCTCTAAGAGGAGGTTACGCAACCAACAGGACTCAGACACCACATTGGCTAACCCTCGATATTCGGCCTCCGCACTGGAACAAGACAAAGTGGCCTGGCGTTTAGCCGACCATAAGACCAAGTTATCACCAAGAAACATACAATAACCAGATGTCGAACATCTGGTATATGGGCATCCACCCCAATCCTCATATGTATAAGACATGAGAGTAGATACCGATGATGGATATAAGTGTAAACCATAATCAAGAGTGTCCTGAATGTAACGCACAATGCATTTGAGAGCGTGCATGTTTTCTTCCCTCGGATCATGCATAAATAAACACACATGCTGCATTTCATAAGTAATATCGGGCTTCGTAAATGTAAGATACTGAAGAGCCCCCACAAGAATACGATAGTGGAAGGGATCCTCATAAGGTGTGCTAGAAGTAGCACTCAGCTTCGATTTAGTGTCAACCGGAGTAGAAGATGACTTACATGATGACATGTCATCCCGTTCAATAATCTCTATTGCATACTTCTTCTACGATAGAAAGAGACCACCTGCATGACGAGTGACAGCTATACCCAAAAAGTAGCTCAATGGCCCCAAGTCTTTCATAGCAAATTCTGAGTTGAGAAGATATAAACTTGCGCAATTTATCAGACGAAGCAGTCAATATAATATCATCCACATATAACATAATGTATGCCATAGAAGTATCTTGACGATAGATAAAAAGAGAATGATCAGACATGGTGTACGAAAACTCAAGAGTAGACACATAATCTGCAAATCTTTTATACCAGGCCCGAGGAGCCTGTTTTAGCACATACAAGGACTTCTTTAGCAAGCATACATGATTAGGATGAGTGAGGTCCTTGAAACCCAAGGACTGATGCATGTAAACCGTTTCCTTGAGTTCGCCATGTAAGAACGCATTTTTCACGTCCAGCTGATGAATGGGCCATGATTTGAGGAGTGTTAGACTGACAACAGTGTGCATAGTTACCAGTTTGACCACCAGACTAAATGTCTCTCCACAATCCATGTCAACCTATTGAGTTTTGCCATCACCTACAAGACGGGTCTTATGCCTCTCAAAAGAACCATCAGATTTTTCCTTATGAACAAAAATCCACATAAAATGAATCACATTAACATGAAGTGGACCGGACACCAACTCACACGTCTTATTTTCAATAAGAGCATTATATTCGTCATCCATGACCATTTTCCAATTCGGGTCACGAAGGACAGACACGCGGTTACGTGGTAGGGGGATTTAGTGCCATTATAATTGAGATTAAACAAGCGCTTTGGTTTAAGAATGCCCCGTTGGCGACGAATAACGGGCCCCTGTCCTGAAGTGGTAATGGGATGGATATGAGTAGACGATGTGGGTTGGCCCAATATAGAAGATCTGGTGTCAGACTGGATTTGAGTCGGGAGTACAGTGGGTCAGTGATGGCTGGACTGGGTTGGGCCAGTAGGTAGTGGTTCTGCTGGTAAAAAAATCAGGGATGGCTAAATTTTGGGCAGTGGACCTACTGACAGTGACTCAGGGATGGTATGAACTGGGCCAACTGGTAGTGGGCCTGCTGGTAGATTTGGAGAAATGGAGGAATTTAGGCCAATAGGCAGTGGGCCTGCTGGCAGATTTTGATGACAGAAAGTGATCAGGCTAGCAGGCAGTAGGCCTGTCAGTGTCTGCTGGTCCAAAACCCGAGGTGTAGGCCAGATCAAATGGTGGACCACATACGGTGAGAGCCCATCATCCAAAAATTATAAGAATTAGACACAAAATTATGCAACTTAGCAAATGAAAATTGGATTTCATCAAAAATGACATGACGACTAATTATGATTTTATTAGAGGATAAATCATAACATTTGTAACCACAATAATTAGATGGATAATCCAAAAACACACACGCGGTAGAGCAGGCTTGAAGTTTATTTATTGCAGTGGAGGGAAAGAGATGATAGCATAAAACACCCAAACACCCTAAGATGAGAATACCAAGGATCTTTGTGATAAAGAATTTTGAGTGGAGATTGGTATGATAATCATTTGTTAGGGGGTATGTTAAGAAGGTAGGTAGCAATTTGTAATGCATAATGCCAAAATGAAGGTGGTAATGAAGCATGGGCTAGTAATGTCCGAACAATATTATTATTGGTGCGTATTTTTCTCTCGTCTTTCCCATTTTGTGAGGATGTATATGGACAAGAAAACCGAAAAGATATACCATTAACCTTACAAAATTCTCTAAATGGCCCATTATCAAATTCCCTTCCATTAGCACATTGAATGTTCTTAATTTCCCTTTCAAATTGAGTACGGATGAATGCTCTAAATGAGAGGAATGTGGAATAAACTTGAGACTTTTAGATAACGGAAATGTCCACAAAAAATTAGAATAATCATCCAAAAATAACACATAATAACGGTGGCTCAAAGAGCTCAAAATGGGAGATCTCCGCAAATCACTATGAATAATATCAAATAGCAACAAAGTACTAGAATTTGAGGCGAAAAATGGCAATTGAACAAGTTTCTCAAGCGGACATGAATGACAATATTAGCATTACGAGTACTATTATAATTAATAAATTTATTGTTTTAACGGGAGGAAAGAACTAACATTTCCGGATGACCCAAACGAGCATGCCATAAGAAAGGTGCTAAAGCGAAAACATTGACGGTGTGGCTTTTTTAGTGGTGGTGGTGATGGGATAGAGCTCGCCCCGACTATCACATCTCAATAGAGGTATCCCCATCGAGAAATCCTTCACAGTAAAATCCGAAAGGGTCAAAGTCAACAGAAACCCAATTATCAGTTGTAAATTTCCTAACATACACCAAATTTTTAATTACGTGAGGACCATGAAAGACATTTTTCAATACTAAAGATGGGTTCGGGGGAGATAAATTTGTGTGACCATGACCATGAATTGGAATGGAATTGCCATTACCAACAATTATTTAGCAATTTTTGCTCAAATTGAAATAAGACGAGAGATTACCTAGTGCGGACGTCATGTGAGAAGTAGCACTGGTGTCCTAGTACCAATTTGCATCCGAAGGATTTATCCCAAGTATATGCATCACCGCCTCGATATCCATGTGTGTCAGGGCTATTGCTGGGCCTGCAGCCGTGAAGACCTGTTATGGCGGAGGCCCAAGCAGGCCAGGCTGCTGCCAGGCCATGTAATTGTGAGGCCCATTCTGGTATGTTTGTTGATGACCTCTACTGGGCCTGGCCCAGTTTTGAGATAGGTATGGGCAGGACGGCATGTGCCACTGGCCACTGGCCCAAGGCAGGCCCCATGGCCACTGCCCCGAGGCCCAAGCCTGCTGCTAGGGGTGCTGTGGCCCGGCCCCTTATTTACCGCCACTACCGCCTCCACGTCTGCCACTGCCGCCGCCGTTGCCGCCTTGACCCCACCGCCATATCTGCCACCGCAATTTTCCCACGGTTTGAACTCTTTTTGCCACATCCATTGTTACAGTTTTGACCATAATTTTTGAAGAATAATTGATAGTCATCGGTTTCGCGGGACGTGGCCATAATCATGGCGGAATTGGCTCCGATAGCCGTCTTTTTAGCCAATCCTTCTTCTTATAAGGAGAGTATGAAACGTGCTTGGTAGAACGGTGGGAGAGGATTGCTTGGGCGAAAAAGAGTTCCAACCCCATTATACGCCTCGAAGAGGCCTGCAACCATTATTGCGAAATTTCTAGATGCTACGCAAGTGTAAGTATCACAATTTGTACTAATTTTGGTAAAATCGAGTATCGTCCACAGAGACTGATTTATCAATTACTAATTAACTAACCTTTAGTTTCTATTTGGCAAATGAATATAAGTGGTGATTTCTAAACTAAAGAATTAACAAACTAAAATAGATTGTGGGAATAAAATAGAAGTGAAAACACACGAAGTTTAATTCAGTAATGAAGGCAATTAGGATTTCCAATCTCATCAACAATCCACTATATCATTCATTAATGCAAGACTAGTGATTCTTCTTCTTATTAAGATAGCAGGTTAACTACGATGTTCTATATCCCTGTTAGGACATATAAAAACTCAACGTAAGTGAGAATTTTCTATAGTTCTATGATAAATTCAATCACATAGGAGGATTAAGATCAATAACCTAAAAAGATACACAGGCAATCGTGATACTCTCATTCAAGATTAAACCTACGTCTAATCAACTATAGCATATTCAAATCTCACTTTTCAGATCTTGATTAAAATCATATCGGTAATGAAAACTAATGGCCAATTAATTCTCATTCAATAAACGCAAGTTGAAGAGATCTTAATAGATGATGAAGAAACACTAGCAATGCATTAAATCATAAAAGAGTTCAAGTGATTCAACGAAAAACCCTGATAAAAGTAATTAGCTCATAGACATGCTAAGAAGACTAATTAACTTAATATCCAACATAAACTGAATTAAAGTAAAGAAAAGGAAAAGAACTTGGACAATTGATGTCTCTAATTGCTTCTTGCTCTCTTGTTCCTTGCCTCTAATGTGAGATCCCATTTTCTGAGCCAAGCCCATCCTTTTATAGATACCAAAAACCTTTCTGTTTAGGATTTAGGTAATTGGGCCAGATTCGGGCTGCAGCGCCGCGACTCTCCTTTGGCAGAAACCATCTCGGCTCTCGGGTGAAATGGCACCGCGGCTCTGATGTTTGGCGCCGTGGCGCCTTCGACGGTAAAGTTTTTCCTGCTCCTGCCAATCAGGCGCCTCGGCTCCAACTTCCTGCACCGCGGCGCCTTCACGTTCTTCGTCCGAAATTTGTTTAAACTGCTTTCCGGGCTTCCCACGGATTCTTTGACTTATTTCTTATGACCATATATGCATTTCTGTCCTCAATAACCACATATTTCCTTTGGATTCGCCTTATTCCTTTCTGAATCACTTAAAACCTGAAAACACAAAACAACACGCATAGTACTGCACAAGACAACTAAAAGAAAAACAAAAGACTCCCTAAAACACACTCTAAAATAATACTAAAACCTACCTAACAAACACCCCAAACGTATCCTTTACTCGTCCTCGAGTGAAGAACTCTAGACACTTTAAAAAGAAAGACACACAGACTCTAGACTGAATCAGGTCAACAACAATATGTCATGCCTCAAAAATCATGAACAACATGCAATATAATCTTCAGGAACATTCTAGCCACTAATTTGCTATCTAGAATTTCAAGTCAGATATTCCTCAAATTTGCTTAAAGTTATTAATGCATATGGCAACCCAACCATGATAACTGAATAAACAAGTACTCAACTCAGTTTATACAAATTGAATTCTCACCAACAGTCTATCAAGTCCATAATCTCATAGACTTGCTAACTTTCTACTCTCCACTAATGTAGACAACACATGCTCAAGAATCAATAGGACTTTTATAGGTTATAACGATAGGCTTAGGCACGGGTAGATTAAATGTCATTTAGGTTCAAAATTACCATAAGCATAGAAACCAACCAACCAAACTTGATATCCACATTACCAACCAACAACAATCCCCAATTTTTCTTTACTTTTCTAGATTGAGAACATTCACACTTACACATTTTATTTTATTTTTTTCAGTGAATTTTTCTCAATATTTTACTCTTCTATTGATAGCACCCAATCTAGAATGCCAATTACAAACAATCAATCCCCAATCATATACTTATATGCTCATGGTAAAATTCAAGGGAAGGAAGAAATAGTAAAGGGTTTTAAGTAGGCTCAGAATAGGCATTAATCAAGGAAGGATTACTTAAGTCTCAAAAAAGGTAACTAGGGATTAAATTAGTCAAGGTTGGCTTGAAAGGCTCAATCGTTCCATAAATAACCTAAATCATCTTCCTAAGCATGCATCATCTAAGATTTCGTCTCAAGTAGCAAGCAAGCAGGTTCTAGAACTTTCCACCATCTTTTCTCAAACCAAAATTCAATCATGCATAAACTAATATTTGAGTACAAGAAATTCACTAATCATGATCAAGTTTTCATATTTATTAATAATTAAAAGCAACTCAAGAACTATCCAACTTAAGCACACAGATTTAAGCATTTCATGGCTATCAATTTCATCCAATTTTGTCACATGCATTCACTCAATATCATGGGATATTTATTATTAACTTGATTCACTGATACAAGTTACTCACACACGGACTCTAAACAAAGACACTAACAACAAACAAGTAACAGAACACAAACAATTAAACATTATTAACACAAAAACAATAAGACTCCCCCCCCCAAACCTATTCAACACATTGTCCCCAATGTGAGAAGTAAAGCAAGAGTAAGAAGACTTACGGATACTGCAGTTAAGCGATTCAGAATGGTGGTGGTGGATGGTAAGGCGTCTGGTACATTGGAGGATCTCCAAGATATGACTCATTTTTCTTGTCATCCATGGACCAGCTATGCATGAAAGAGTTTATTTGGTCTACACTTATGACCTCATACTTATGTCTTTATTTCATGTAGGTGTCCATGTACTGCTGGTTTTGGATGAGATAGTGGTTCTGTTGGATAATGTACTAGTTCTGTTGGAAAAGTTGATCTAACCTTTGGTGTGGCCATCTACTGGTGCCTCAATAGCCAAAGGAGGTGGCTGACTGCTTTGTCCAGGCTCTCCAGCTTCTGCATCATGCTCTATTTGTTGGCGCTTAGGCTGGCTTTTGCGTCCCTCTCCAGTAGAAAATGCTGGTGCAGGTTCTGGGTACGCATTAACCATTGTTCGAGTAAGATCCTGCTATATTTTTCCAGTCACATCATTGGCGCCTTCAGGTACTCCATGTGTAGCACAGAGCGTCGTGATCAGTGAACCATGATCCAACCAACTTGTAGTGGTCATTCTACATATCCCAACTATACTCTTCCTGATTTCTACACTCACATCTATCCTCAGTCCCGTCATTATAGCATATATCAACTTTACATGGTCCATTAGTAAGTCAGAAAAATACGTCGATGGGATAAGGCAGGCACTCACAAAATACAGCCATGCTCGAGCAACTTTGTTGAATTGGCATCTGTGCATGCCCCTTTGATGTTCATGCGAGTCAGTACACCTAGCTCCTAGGTACCCTACTGTCTCAGCCACTGCAACCCAGTTAATTCTTGAGACATTTCGACTCCAACTAGCGAAGTTATCTTCGTTGAACCCATCATCTTCAATATGAGGTGCCCCAAATAATGCATTAATGGTCTCTGACCCAACTGGCACCTATCTCCCTCGTACAAAACAATGCACATTCTCCTGTTCAGGGTAATTAGCATAGAACTCATATATGATAGAGATATTTTGCCTAGGTAAATGGGTGATGACAAATTCTCCCCACCCTCTATCAACAATCATGGCTCTAATGGGCACATATACCTTATCATTATATGGATAATTTTGGAATTCCATGCCTCTTTCGAGCACTAAAGAGCGGGAGCATAGTGTATTATATCTCTCCTAAGCAACTTTATTAGCCAATCTAGTTTCATCATAGTCAGGTACAAGGGCTCTAGAAGCGGATTCCCTGGAACTAGCATTTCTCGGACCCATTATGCCTTGTTAACACTTACCAAGTTCTTTTAGCAAAATTTTTGGCAGAACCACCCCTTAATTTTACAACAAACAAACAACTCAACAAGAACAACCAATCTCAAACAATAGCAGTTTCATCCCACACTCCACAAACATCAACAATTTTTAGCACCTCATAGGATAAATATTCAGTCCAACACAAACCTTCCACAACAACACAATCTACCACAATTTCAACCCCCAAACTTAAAATTCTTCCAATTTTTACAATAGATCACAAAAACTTCAAAAAGAAAACTTGAATGCAATGTTTACCTTATGAAGGAGACATCTTATAATGATGTATATCACCAAGTAGTGAATATTTGGAGACAGTATGGATGAATTTATAAAATATTGGGTTTTGTAGGGTTTTGAGAGAGGAAAATTTATGGAATTTGTAAGAGAGATTTTTGGGAGGGGATTTTCGAAGAAGAGGGAGTATGAAAAGAGGTATTGTGGAGTATGTGAAATTGGGGAGAGAATGTGAAGGGGGATAGGGTTTTGAAAAGAAATCTCATCGAGGCACCGCGGCCCTTGTCCCTTGTCCCTGGGCATCGCGGCGCTGTTAAGTGGTGTCGCGGCTCTTTGACGTAAAAGTCTGTGACAGGTGTCGCGGCTCAGAATCCACCCTTACTCAACTACCTCTCATGCGCCACGACTCCTACCTCCAGCGCCTTGGTGCTAGATACCCAGAATCATGCGTTGCTCACTGCCTTATCGGCGCCGCAACTTTGTGTTTGGGCGCTGCGACGCCATGTCATATTCGGGCTTCGGCTTTTTGCTCCTGATTTTTAAGTATCCCGTGGAACTTTTTCACACCCCACACTTGGCCCTAATTTCACCTATCACAAAACACACCAAAAATGACAAAACTGTGAAGTTGTTCAAAAATAAAACAAAATAAAATAAAACTATTAACATATTGGGTTGCCTCCCAATAGCGTTGTCGTTAACGTCATTTAGCCGGACGCAGATTTTCTCTTCAGATTGATTTTAAGAGAATGACAGACTTTTCCTGCTCACTAGGACCACCCAAGTATGGCTTCAATCGCTGTCCGTTCACTTTGAATGGTGAACCATCCTTTCCTCGCACTTAGACTGAACCATATGGAAAAACTCTCTCAATAGTAAATGGACCCGACCACCTGGACTTCAACTTGCCTGGAAACAACCTCAACCTTGAGTTGAATAGAAGTACCTATTGTCCGGGTTGAAACTCTTTTCAGATCAAGTTCTTGCCATGCCATGCTTTAGTACGCTCCTTATAAATCTTGGCATTCTCATAGGCTTCATTTCAAAACTCATCAAGCTCATTCAATTGTAGTAGCCTCTTCTGTCCGGTGGCTCCCTCATCCATATTCAACTTTCTCATGGTCCAATACACTCGATGCTCCAAATCCACTGGTAGATGACATGCTTTTCCAAAGACTAACCTATAGGGCGACATTCCAATAGGAGTTGTGAATGCCGTCCTATAAGCCCAAAGTGCATCATCCAACTTCGTAGACCAGTTCTTCCTAGAGCTATCCACCGTCTTTTCAAGTATACTCTTCATCTCTCTGTTTGAAATTTCATCTTGACCATTTGTCTGAGGGTGATATGTCAAGGCAATGCGGTAGAAGACTCCATAGCGGGCAATGAGGGCATCAAACTGCTTGTTACAAAAATGACTTCTTTCGTCGCTAATGAGAGCTCTGGGAGTATCAAACCTTGTGAATATGTGCTTGTGCAGGAAGTTCAAGACTGTCTTACCATCATTCTCCTTCGTTGCTACTGCTTCGACCCATTTAGACACATAATCCACTGCTAGCAAGATGTATTGATTGTTGAAGGATGGTGGAAAATGGCTTATAAAGTCAATGCCCCAGACATCAAAGAGTTCAACTTCTAGGATTCCATTCAGCGGCATTTCATTCCTTCTTGAGATGTTCCCAGTTCGTTGACAGCGATCAAAGGCTTTCATAAACATATTAGCATCTTTGAATAGTCCTGGCCAATAGAACTCGCTTTGCAACACTTTAGTAGCTGTCATTGAAGCCGCAAAATGCCCGCCACATTGTAAAGTGTGACAATGAGTGAGAATTTGGTGCATTTCATCCTCTGGCACACATCGTCTAATGACTTGATCATCACAATGCCTATAAAGAATAGGCTCCTCCCAGTAGTAGTGCTTTACCTTAGAGTAGAACTTCTTCAGTTGTTGCCTTGTCCTCTCAGGAGGTACAATCTTTGCTGCAAAAAAATTAACAAAGTCAGCATACCACGTACAATTGAACTGGCACTTACCTCAAAAAGTTGCTCTTCTGGGAAATTGTCATTAATTTGCACATCTTTGGCATTCTGGCTCTCTTCCACCTCAAGTATTGACAAGTGGTCTGCAACCAAAATTTTTGTTCCCTTCTTATCACGAATCTCCATGTCAAATTCTTGCAACAACAACAACTATCGAATGAGACAAAGTTTTGCATCCTTCTTTGTCATCAAGTACTTGATGGCAGCATGATGAATGTACATAATTATCTTGTTCCCAATAAGATATGACCTGAATTTATCGAATGCATATACTATGACTAGCAACTTTTTCTCTGTTGTGGCATAATTTAATTGCGCATCGTTGAGAGTTCTACTAGCATAGTAAATGAATCGAAATACCTTGTCAATTGGCTGGTTAGCATTATTTATTTAAACTATATTTGTTTCTACTTTTGCTTCTCTTCTTTATAATCTTTTAATATACCAATTATTTCATGTGTACTAACATTACTCAATAAAAACATGCAGACGATGATTCAAAATGTGCAGGACGAGGTGCTCTTATATGGGGTACGTCATGTTAAATTGTTTTTCAATTTACCGTATTTTTTTTCTAGTACTTTTTAAATAACTTGTAAATTCTTGTGTATGTTTTGGGTCGTCGACTGTAAAAATTACTACCAGAACTATGTCTCTCAAATTCCTTTAATTTTCAATAAGAATAACTTTGAATCCCCAAAGTTAATTAAGAAACTCCACTTCCTCTCGAAGGGAGGGATTTATAAACATGAAACGGAAAGCTTTAGATATTATTGAATCAATCAATTGTCGCTTTATTAAATAAAATATACTGCTTTATGTGATGAGGTGGTTATTAGATAAACCCTATCATATAATCCCTTCCTCCCATATTACTTGGTCATTTTCTCTTTTACACGTCCCTTAATAAATTACAAATAAGAAGGATATTTTTATTATATTACTCTTATCTCTCTTCAATTAATTACACTGTAATTAATATTAATTACTTTGAAAACCAATTAATAATAAGAACAAAGTAGAAAAAAGTTAATTAATTCTATCTTATTTTTAGAAAGTGTCTAAGTAATTTGGGACAAATATTTTTAGTAATGTGGTCAAATAATATGATACGAGGGAGTATTAATCATCAACAATTAGAGAGTCGAAAATAAAATTGCTTGGTAACTGTAGTTGCACATGAGAAGTCCATTAGTGAAATTTTTCTAATGATAATTTAAATTAATAGAACTTCACAACATATTTTCTTGTTAATTATGGTATAGTATTTTCCCACATTTGACGATATAGCCCATCTCATAAAGAATTTAATTTAGAGAAAAATATTGTGAACACATGTGTTGCTTGACACTTAGACGAACCTCTTTAAGATTGAACTTTATGATGGTGTTCTCTCCGAATATTCGTGAATTATTTAGAGCATTGACTCTATTTTTGTATTTTCATTTTGACCTAATCACATTAATTTTTGAGTCACGTTGGCACTGACTCTATTTTTGTACTGACGACATACAAAATATGTCTCCTAGCCTGTGGTATACTCTATTCATTTCATAATAAATGATATTTTAAAGTTTTTATTTTATTTTAAAATAAGTGATACTTTAGAATTTTAAGAAGAAATTGACTTTATTCTTTCAAAATTATCCTTATTTACGTAATAATGTATTATTAAGTAGCTTTTCTTTTCTAGACATTAATTAGAGGTAAGTTAGTAAAAAAACTCATAATTTTCTAGGAGTGACCAATTTTTTAAGGGGTGTGCATGAGCTAAAAACACCACTTACACTACAAGAAGAAAGACATTTGCCAACAACATTTTTGTTGTCATATGTTGGATATTGTTTCTAAAAGTACTTTTTGCAACAACAAAAGTTGTTGCATGCCGTTGCAAGAACCTCTGATGCGAAAAGTTTTTGCAACAAGAAGTTATTTTTTTGTTGTCATTTACGTTTTTTAGCAACAATATATTAAATATTTATTGCCATTTATGATTTTTAGCAACAACATATTTATTGTTGCTAAATTCTATACTTTCTTGTAGTGTTATTATGGAACGGAGGGAGTATTTCTTAGCATAAATATATCCTTCGGCCCTCTAATTTATCAAACATGGCCAAAGTATACCTTATTTGTACACCTTGACTGTATGCACTACCAGGCGAAAAATATTTGCCAACAACATTTTTTGTTGTCATATGTTGGATGTTGTTGTCAAAAGTATTTTTCGCAATAACAAAAATTATTGCATGTCGTTGCAATAACCTCCGATGCAAAAAGTTTTCGCAACAAGTTATTTTTTTTTTGCCATTTACGTTTTTAGCACTAATATATTAAATTTTTGTTGCCAGTCACCTTTTTTAGCAACAATATATTTATTGTTGCTAAAGTTTTATTGTCAATTCTATACTTTCTTGTAGGGGTGGGCAAAAAAACCGGAGAACCGAAAAAACCGAACCGAATAAGGATTTAGTGGTTCAGTTCAATTTTTTAATTTTGGATACGAACATAACCGAAAATACCGAATTAAATATATAATTATTCTTATTTTTTTATTTTAAGCTACTACTATCTCTTGAATCATAGCCATTGAAGTCAATCTATGAAGCTTTTATGGAAGTCGAATGCGGCATCTTGATTAACATATCACGGAAGCATTGACATAAAATGTAGGGAGAGAAAGTAGTTGAAAATTGGTGAAACTTTAAATGGTCATAACTCTGCGCTCGGATGTCCGTTTTACCCGATTGTTTTTTGATTTTGCATATTTTTTCAAGACGGGGCCGTCCCAAATGCCGAAAGGCGGTTTGGCGCAGCCAATTTTTACAAAAACGTCCGTTTTCCCAATCAATTTGTGTTTTCCCCTCGGTTTCTAATTTTCCTTTTTCTTTAGTAAACATCTCAAGATACACAATAGATTTCGACGTCAAAATTTCATGGTAGTGTAGGTGTGAATGTCAATTTCAGTTTTGGAAATTCAATTTTTTTTTAAAATAAAAAATTTCTCGACCCGACCCGAGCCGGCCCACTAGAAAAAAACCGAAACAATCCGATACGTTCGGCGATATAAACCGAACATATCATTTTTTTTAAAAAAAAGTTGTATTCGGTTTTTTAAAAAAAAAAACAATTTTTATTCAGTTCATATTTTTCGGATACAAAACCGAACCGAACCGATATACGCCCACCCCTACTTTCTTGTAGTGATGATAATGTATAGGTATGTATGTTATATGTATATGTATATATAGGTATGTATATTATATGTATATATGTGTATCGTATATGTATAAGGTTCCTTTTTTTTAATTATAATCGTTCAATATTTGCTTTTTAAGATTTCATTGCGATGCTAAGGGTAAATTTTATTCCTATCAGGTTTATCATTTGGAGTAGCTTCTGCAATAGCTTTCAAAGCTATTGGAGCTCTATTTCCTGCTCAAACTGATAATGGAGATAAGACAGAGAAGATTGCAACATCTCAAGTTATTATACCTGCTGTTAATATTCAACAAAATTCTGAAACACTACCTTCACAACCAAAGCCTAAAGCCCTCAGTCATCCTGTGTCGTGTGGTGAAGTACTAGGCTTATTTCAAGATGTAAGCATATTATTACGTAAATTCCAACTTTTTTTCTTCCAGCAAGTGGTTTCATAAATTAAAAAAAGGACAGCCCGGTGCACTAAGCTCTCGCTATGCGCGGGGTCCGGGGAAGGACCGGACCACAAGGGTCTATTGTACGCAATCTTACCTCACATTTCTGCAAGAGGTTGTTTCCACGGCTTGAATCCATGACCTCCTGGTCACATGGCAGCAACTTTACCAGTTACTCCAAGACTCCCCTTCAAGTGGTTTCATAAATTCTTGGTTAAAAAACTCATTTTCAACGGTATAATATAATGTAACACACACTATATGCAGAAGCTGCTAGAATTTGAAGTTTATGGGTTCCACGATGACCTTAAATTTGACTTCATACTAGAATCTACTTCCTCCTATTAGTGAATATTATTTAAATATTCACCATATCTCATGTAATTATTAGTGATGTATAATTATGGTAGAAATATAATTCCTATTGTATTAGGATTCCACATTGTACACACTATATATATATATTTGTATTAATGAGAAACACTCCTCAAGGGAGATTAATACAATTCTACATGGTATTAGAAGCCAACAACCCTTCCCAACCCAAAACCTAATTTCAGCCACCCATTCTTTTTTTTTCGGTGCCGAACCCATCGTATACCGCTGGTATACCTTTGATATACGTTGATATACAACTGCGCAACCCTAAAATTATGCTAAACGTCCCTGTATACCCCTGGTATACTGCTGATATACAACCCTCCCTCCGCCGATATACACTCTGTATATGGCTGATATACCATCCCTGTAACTATATACTACCCATATACAACCTTTCAAAAGCCAGGTCCAATTTCCTAGGGCCCACTTCTCTACTCCGGGCCTTCTCCAATCTAGTTTGGGTCAAGCTTTCGGCACATTGACTCCTCGAAAGCCCGATAATGCGTGGTATATAGATACGGGCTTCACGTCTCACCTCACCAATAATTCTGGTAATCTTCCTCAAATGTGTAATTTAAATAATCTGTAATATACTATTGTCGGAAATGGTCATAGCATTCCGATTCAATGGTTTGGCCATACACTAACCCCACTACTGCATCCCCACCTCTCCCTTAAAATTGTCCTATATGCCCCGAACATTATCAAGTACCTAATCTTCGTTAGAAAATTTGCCACCGATAATTCCGTTTCAATTAATTTTGATCCATTTGGGTTTTTTGTAACAGACCTCTGTACCGGAAAACTCCTTACGAGGTGAAATAGTGAGGGGGGCCTCTATCATTTCCTATCCACGTCCGGTGCTAGTGTCACCCCTCCCACATCTCTAGCTGCCATCGTCACTCCTCTCACCATTGTAACAACCATATCTCCCTCAACGTGGCATAGTAGACTTGGTCATCTGGGTTCTCACATTGTTTATTTCTTTAGAAACCGAAATTTAATCTAATGTAATAAAGGGAACCTTTCACATAGTTGCTCCTCGTGTCATCTAGGAAAACACGTTACACTACCATTTAAGCCTTTTATGAGTATTACTTTCTCTATTTTTGATATTATTCATGCAGATTTATGGACTTCTTCAATAACTAGCAACTTAGGCCACAAATATTATTTGGTATTCTTGGACGATTTCTCTCACCTCCTTTGGGTCTATCCCCTCAAACTCAAATCCCAAGTGTTCTCCAAATTCATTGAATTTCGTACACTGGTTAAAACGCAATTTGAAAAAGATATAAAAATGTTTCAATGTGATAATGGTCGTGAGTTCAATAATCCTCTATTTCATAAATTTTGTGCGAGTAATGGCATGATCTTACATTTCTCGTGCCCCCATACCTCCCCTCAAATGGTAAAGCCGAAAGAATTCTCCGCACCATTAATAATATGATTCGTACCCTCCTTTTTCATACGTCTCCCCCCTACTTTTTGTGTATATGCATTAAAAATAGTAGAATACATTATCAATATTTTACCTACCCGTACGATTAAAAATAGGACACCCATCAAAATTATCTATTGTTGGACCCCTACCTATGCCCATCTTAGATTTTTTGGTTGTCTATGTTACCCTAATCTGACATCCACGGCCCTACACAAATTGGCACCCAAATATACTCTGTGTGCCTTCATAGGTTTCCCATCGAACCATAGAGGGTACTTGTGCTATGAACTATCCATCGACAAAATCATAATCTCACGACACGTCACATTTATCGTGTCTGTTTTCCCGTTTGACAACATTCGAAAATTCTGAGTCACTAATTACAAATTTCTTGATGATTCGGACACATCACCGCTTGCCCACCAAGCTCTCCGTCATGCTATCATTATTCCGGCAGCATTCACCACTCTGTCACCACCACCTCCCCCCCACTGCCACTACCGGCGGTCTGTCAGGAAACCCTCCAGCTTGTCCCACCACCATTACCCCCACGTTCCCTTCTCTGCCACCTACTACTGCAACTTCCGGCAGTGTCTCTGCTTCCTTGTTACCATATCCGACCAAGTCTCTGATGTCGGCAACTGCCACCACTACCACCGGCTATCGGCACATTATCACCCCATCACGATCAGTCACCATCCCATCCATCCTCCGATCACCGTCACCGATTTCTCAAGTGTCACCACCACCTTGTGCCGCCATTCCAGCCAACCCGATTGTACCCACCACTGACACCACCATTGCTCCAATAAATCAACTCAACTCCAATACCTGTACACAGAACCCCATCGACCAACACCATTCACCATTCCCTGCTCCGTCAGGTCGTAGCCCAAACCCACTTGACCGGACCACACCTCCCACCCCAACCAACCAGATCTGACAACTCATCACCACCGGCTCTACCCCGTACACTATCTGCACAAACCATATCAAAAGCCCTAAATTAGCCAAACTAGACCCTAATTAGAATGCAGTCATGCGTGAGGGATTTAATTCTTTAACGAAATAATACACTTGGGATTTGGTACCTAGATCGGAGGGGGTGAATGTGATCCATTGCATGTGGCTTTTTAGTAATAAATATAGAGAGAGTGGTGATCTAGAGAGATATAAGGTGAGACTTGTGGCTAATGGCACAAATCAGCATGATGGTATTGATTGCGGTGAGACGTTTAGTCCGGTTGTTAAACAGGCTACCCTTCGCATAATCCTCAGTATTTCTATGGGTAAGAATTGGCCGATTCATTAGCTTGATATGAAGAATGCATTTCTACATGGGGATTTGAAGGAAACAGTCTACATGCACCAGCCGCCTGGTTTTGTTTATCCAGCAGCCCCTCCGTATGTATGTCATCTCCGTATGTCACTTTATGGTTTGATATAGGCCCCTAGAGTGTGGTATGATCGCTTTGCACAGTACATAATGAGGATTGGATTTCTATGCAGCAAGTGTGATAACTCTCTATTTATTTTTCATAGAGGTAGTAGCATTGCTTATTTGTTGTTATATGTGGATGACATCGTGCTTACTGCCTCCTCGATTTTTTGAGAAATGAGATCATTGCATTGCTTAAAATCAAATTTGCTATGACTCACTTGGGGAAGTTAAATTACTTTTTGGGAATATCTATGACTAGATCTGCAGATACTACATTTTTGTGTCAGCGCACGTATGCAGGGGAGATAGTATACAGGACCAAAATGATAAACTGCAAGATAATGTCCACTATGGTTGCCTCAAAATCAAAGATTAGTGCCATTGATAGTGACCCAGTGTCTGATCCTACCCTTTACAGGAGTCTTGCAGGTGCACTACAATATCTTACTTTCACCAAGCCTGACATTGCTTATGATGTTCAGCAGGTATGCTTATTCATGCATGCCCTCAGGGAGCCTCATTTTACTGCCCTTAAGCGTATCATTCGATATGTTAAGGGCACATTTGATTATGGATTTCATGTACACCCCTCAGCACCGACCAGGTTGCTATCATATACAAATGTTGATTGGGCAGGCTGTCCGAATACATGATGCTCTACCTCCGACTACTGTGTGTTCTTAGGGGATAATCTCATTTCTTGGTATGCCAAGAAATAAGCCATATTATCCCGTTCGAGTGCAGAAGTAGAGTATAGAGGTGTTACAAATGTTGTTGTTGAGATCTGCAGGCTCCGCAACCTTCTTTTGGAGCTTCAGTGTTCCTTACGAAAGGCGTCTTTGGTTTACTGTGATAACATATCTGCCATATATTTATCTCATAATTTGGTTCAACATCAGTGAACCAAGCACATAGAGGTGGATATACACTTTGTTCGTGAGAAGGTTGCTCTCGGTCATGTTAAGGTGTTGCATTTGCCTTCTTCGTATCAATATGCGGATATATTCACGAAAGGTCTTCCTAGACAGCTATTCCTCGACTTTAGATCCAGTATAAGCGTCTTGCTTCCTCCTGCTCCGACTGAGGGGGTGTATTAGTGAATATTATTTAAATATTCACCATATCTCATGTAATTATTAGTGATGTATAATTATGGTAGAAATATGATCCCTATTGTATTAGAATTCCACATTGTACACACTATATATATATATTTGTATTAATGAGAAATAAACCGAGCAGGAGTAAAAATACGATAAGTAGATACATAATTTCGAATGTGATCAGACAACCAAAAATCAGACAATGACAGAGCGGCATGTGATTGAGTGATAGATTGATCGACGACGGAACGAAGAACGAGACTCGAAAAGGTCGAAGGACGAAGAAGAGCTCCAAGCAAGAGATATTATTCATTAAAAGCAGCTACTGGGTGAGAATAATTCTCAAGGGAGATTAATACAATTCAACACCTCCGTCTCAAAAAGAT
Source organism: Anisodus acutangulus (assembly GCA_029783415.1). Taxonomy (NCBI): domain Eukaryota; kingdom Viridiplantae; phylum Streptophyta; class Magnoliopsida; order Solanales; family Solanaceae; genus Anisodus; species Anisodus acutangulus. Next base: position 38,935,980 of record CM056506.1, on the reverse strand, counting down.
TGTCGTAGTTTGATTTGGAGATTAATATTAAGAAATAAAAGAAGACTTTTGAAATGTGTTGTTCAAAACATGTTTTAGATATTTGTGTAGTTCTAAATCATCTCATAATATTATTTCTAACTATAGATATGTGCCAATCTTTTTGGGACAAACTAATAAGAAAAGTAGGACAATCTTTTTGTAACGGAGGAAGTATATATTTTACTGTGAAGTCAGTAACTACTGCATATTAATTTGAGGCCATTGTAGAACTCATAAAATTCATACATACATACATACATATATACATATATATATATATATATATATACATATATATATATATATATATATATATATATATATATATATATATATATGTGCAGTTAAAGCTTTCGGGGCTCCCGAAAGGGAAACCTCCCTGTTTTCAAATTATGTAAGTCTTTTAATTCAATAGTTATCTCCACCATGTAAATTATGTTTGTATTTTATGAAGCTTGCAGAAATGCAAGAAGTATGTTTGTTAATATGAAGTTGTTATTTTCATCATGAATCTTTATTTACTATGAATTTTAAAGTTATTGTTATAATCAAAGAATTCAATATGTTTAGACATAGTTTTCTTCTAAACTTAGTAAATGGTTATCTTTTATTCTCCGTTATGACCTCAATGGATTAGCCTGTAAATTCCTACGTCAACGGTGGTTGATTATTGGCCTTTGATGTCCGCTGAAGGACTGTTGTGGCCTAAAAATTGGGTGTGGCTAAAGACGACTGTCATGATAGGGGTAAAGTTTAAAAGAAGAGATGAACTGTTTAGAAGAAGAAGTGAATAAGCATAAAGTATTCAGAGAGATAAACAGTAACTAAGAGATGAACAGTAGTTAAAAATTCATGACTGGACAGAGTCCAGATTTAAAAAAAAAATATTATTAACATTGGAGATAGCTTATTGATTATTTAAGACTAACATAAGGAGAAGTATAACAGGAAGGGAGTACCGAGTAGGACACACAACCTATTTGATCACCCCCTCTATTGAAAAATTATTGAAATATACACCCCCTCTATTTTGGTATCAGAGCCTAAAAGATTTTTGGAACTAGATTTATATGACAGACTTTTACTTAGAAGTTAAAAACAGTTTAAGTACCTTATATCCAGAATATATACACTTAAGTAAGACCAAAGAAAATCTGCATAGACTTTTAGAGATAATAGATATAATATCCGCACTAGAATATAAATTGATTAAACATATCAAAAGAAGACATAGATTTAAACCTTATTAGATATATGAGATCACTGCCTTTCGCTAGATATATTAGAATTAAAAATTGGTATATTTATAGAGATATAAAAAGAAAAAATGAATATATAGAAGCTGAAAGAGCGTTAAGCACTTGTTTAGAAATACTAGAACTTAAATTTTTGTCCAAAGCTCAAAAACTTAAATTACTACAAGATCATTTCAAAAAGGATGTAGAACCTCATCTAGAAATTGTGGACAATATAGTATTAGCAAGAATACTTAGAGAAGGAATAACATTAGGAGAAATAGACGATCATATAATCTCAAGTATTAAGTGGCAACTATACGGTATAAGAAGAACAATAGAATACGTAAACAACCTAGTAAATACGTGCGACTTTAAAAAACTATCTACAAAACAAGACTTAGAAATAGTTCTAAGAAGTAATCTAATAGATATAGAACTAAAAGTTAGCCAAGAAAATAGAAAGATTAAAGAAGAACTTGTAAACAAAGTTTTAAAGTTAGAAAAAACAATACAAGAACTAAAAGAAGCTATCGTTTCATGAGCAGACTAAATGTAGTCCAAGAAGAATCTATAAAATTAATAGAAAAATCTATACCACTACCGTCGGACTATAAAGAATATATCCCTACTGCCAAGTCGGATCAAATAATAGTGCAGCAAAATATAATTATAACTTCTTTGATCTTAGAGCTCACCAGAAAAATAGAAGTCTTAACCAAGAAATTTGAAGTTTTAAACGAAAGAATATATCAAATAGCAAAGGAACAAGATAAAGAGTTATCTAAAGAAAAACAGGTAGACGAACTCATAGATCAGCTAAAAAGAGTAGAAATTACTCCTCAGAAAGAAAAGGTTTTAGTAACTAGAAAACCACAAAAATGGACCTTTTTACAGATAGATCGAGAGGAGGAGAAGAAAGACAAAGACTAAGTTGTTCAGAAAATATGATAGGAAATAATCTTATTTCTAGACTTCTAAATAGAAGAACACCCGAAGAGGATAATAGACAACTCAACGACATAATCGACGTAGATCGAGACATAAGTATATTCCAACAGAACCAATTAAACTTATTAAACCCTAGAACACTTTATAGTGCTGGACGTTTTTCGTCGACATCCCATTTGTATAGACATTATAGGGAAGAACAATTGTCAGTATTAGGTAATATAACAAAAAATATAAGTTTAATAAATATGGAATCTCTAAAACACATTAGAGGAACTACCAGAACTCTCATGCACATGGGATTGATAGTAGTAGGAATTAAAGGATTAACCAGAAAAAATTTAGGAAGTAAAGTCCTCATAGTAATCTATGATGACAGATGGACAGACATGAAGAAATCCATTATAGGAATGACTGAAATAGACATGACAGATAATGGAGGAATCTTTTACATTAGCCCGGACTTCTTAATGAACTTAGTAGAATTCGGTAAACATATTAAAATAGGAATCCAGACAAAAGGTTACGAAGAAATGCATAGCGGAAATAACCTACTATTATGTTTAGGATTTCTAGGAAAAATGACAAATAATAGCAATACAAAGTTTAAGATAAAAATAAATGATGTAGTAGAACTAATGAGTAACAAAGGTATTAATTTAATAAAACCATTAAAAATACTGCCAGAAGAATACGCAGGTTTCGAATGGAAATTAGAACAGTTTAATACAAAGAATAAAATATTACAACCAACTTCTCATCTAGAATATACAAACCCCAGAGGAGAGACATCAATAAGATTTACAGACTATAACTACATCCCGCAGAAAGACTGTGATGAAAGTACAATAGAAGAAAGTGAAATAAATACTTTCATGAACATAGAAATAATCCAAGAAGGTTATGAGGTAGATATCGTCATAGAAATAGCTAGAAGCCTGAAAAAAAACCAGGATTACTTTTTAGATGTAAAGGTTGCAAATTAGATAATTTAGAACTAGAACAAACAGTAGAACATTTTAAGAAATGTGATAAAAGAACCGACAATATAGGTTATAGAGAAGAACAGATTTCAGAAGAAAAAACAACTATGTTTGAGGAAATCTGGAAAGACATGAATTTTAATAATGAAGAATTTGAGACTAATTCAGAAATTAGCCAAAAAGAACTAATGGAAACTAGTGCCTCAAGCTCTAGCTCATTTCAAAGAACTACTGGAGAACAATACACGATAGATACAAGTACTGGAAATATACCTAGAAGACGAGTATTCAGAACTATTGGAGAACCTATAGAACAGGTAAAACCTTCAGGAAGAAGAATGCCTTTAGAAGAACCCATCAGTCTCCAAGAAGGAGGCAATAGGGGAAAAATTTTAAATATAGCAGCCCACGATCCACAGAGATGGAACTCGGTAATAGATTTATGGAAGGGTATAGTAGTAGCAGATTATATACAGAACTATACAGAGACAGACGCTAAGACGATGTATAAATACCAAGAAACTTTCCTAGGAGAATCAACCAAAGCCCTATGGGAAGCATATAAAACAGACTTTCAGATTGAATTTTACCAGTTAGTAGCCATGAGGCAAACCCTTACAATTTTACAAATAAAATACACACTTTAATCACAGGTGAAGATCCTAATAGCGGTCTAGTAATTTTACAAAGAAATGCTTAAATAAAGCTAGAACAGTTAAGTATTAGTAATTGGGTATATATTAAGAAATTTCTAAATGAATTTTTCTACTATTGTACGATAAGTGGAAATTCGTTTGACCAAGACTTAGGAAAGAAACTTTTTAATAAATTACCAGGAGCTTTAGGTAGAGAAATAGAAGAACGTTGGAACAAGCGCGACGGGGTAATACAAAACCCTAATGCCAAATGGTCGATAGGACACAGAATCCAATATGTTATGGAAATCCTACAAGAAAAGTGTACTCATTTGCAGATACAAAAACAGTTAAAACAAAACGAACTAAATTTCTGCAAAAGTGTAATATACACAACACAAAGTTAAGACACAGATCCTAAGAAGAAAAGAAATAAGTATAAAAAGAATTATAGTAAATATGGTTACAAAGATTACGACCGATTCAAGAAAAAGAAGTATTTCTTGAGGAAGTCTTCAGCTAAGAAACCATACCTAGATAAGAATAGACACATAAGAAAATACAGAAATGACAGAACTTATAAAAATAGGCTAGAATGTTTTACTTGTGGTAGCATAGAACATTTGGCCAATACTTGTCCAAAAAGAATAAATAATAATTCTAGAAACTCGCAGCTAATAGAAGAATTTCAAGAAACTCTAATAAATGTAGACGAATATATGTCAGATATAAAAAGTATATACTCTATAATAAGTATAGAGACAGGAGAAACAGAAAGATAGACTCTTCCGATTCAGAAGCAGATGAATTTATAAACGAAATCGGAATGGAACATCTAGATTTAGACTTTAACAATCTAGTAAATACAACTATAGAATGTAATCATATTTTTGAAAGAAATAAAGGTTTAGATAGCACAGCTTGTTGCATTTGCAAATGGTTCCCTTGCAGAAACAAAAGAGAAAAATGCAAAGATTGTTTTTTAGAAGGTTGTATAGAATGCTTACAAAAGGAATTTAGCATTATAATAACTCCGAAAGAAACAATTAGAAAAATACCAGAAGATGCTATGATAACAGTAAGAATGATGACCTTAGAAACCAGAATGAGTGCTTTAGAAATCAGAATTGCGCAAATAGAAAAAGGTAAACAAAAAGAAAATATACAGTCTAGCACAGACCAAGAGCTAGAAGAAGAATTATCTACAGAACAAGCACTAGAATTAATGAATACAAAAGACTACAAAACTTTAATTTGTAATGAAGATAAAAAATTTGGATCCCTAAAACTTTTAACCAAAGTATGAATCAAAGATTACGAGATTACTACTTTAGCATTAGTACACACAGGTTGCACAATGAGTATTCTCAATAAAAGGATAATCCCAAATAATTTGGTTAAAACTTTAGATAAGCCTGCTTCAGCGATGCAAATGGATGAGACCCATAATGTATATAAACATTACCTCCAAGAAGCATCAGTAAGTTTTATTAATACTTGTTCAAAAAATTTTAATCCAAGTTATAAATTAGATAAAATTCTAGTCAGAGATCTAGACATAAATACAGACTTTATTATAGGATTAGATTTCCTATTAGATAATAATGGAAGCTGTACTATTACACGAGATGGTATTATTTTCCAAAAAAATAGTACATATACCCCGGTACAGACCCAGAGAGCTGAGACAAAAGTTATACAAATCTCTCCAATTAACCTCCAAAACAATTCAGACAAAAGCAGTTGTGAAGATTGCAGAAACGGAGAAAAATATTGTTGTCAGAATATCAATAAAAACTTAATGCTAGAAGAAATTCTAGAAGAAGAAGAAGAAGAAGAAGAAAAGGACCATACGCTCATAGAAATAGAAACAAATTTTTACAATTTTAAAAACGGGATAGAAAAGATAAGAATAATAAAAGACAAAATAGATTTAGACAACATAGTAAAAATCTTAGACGAACTAGAAATAATAGGAGAAAAACCTCTGAGACACTGGGATAACAATAAAATCCTATGTAAATTAGAAATAATAAACCCAGAATATATTATAAAAACAGCCTCAATAGAATCAACCAATCAAGACTTAGAGGATTTTAAATCACAGATTCAAGAATTATTAGAATTAGAAATCATAAGAAGATCCACGTCAAAACATAGATCTACAGCTTTTATAGTTAGAAATCATTCAGAAATAATTAGAGGAAAAGCCAGAATTGTCATAAACTATAAAAGACTAAATGACAATACTAAGAGCGATGGATACAAATTACCAGATAAAACAGAACTAATTAATAGAATACAAGGTAATAATTTATTTAGTAAATTTGATTGTAAGTCAGGCTATTGGCAGGTGAAGATGCATCCAGATAGTATAGAATGGACGACATTCACTTGTCCAGAAGGACATTTCGAATGGCTAGTCATGCCATTTGGCCTCAAGACTGCCCCACCAATTTTCCAAAGAAAAATGGATTCAATTTTTGGGGATTACAAAAGATTCGTTATAGTATACGTAGACGACATATTGGTTTTCAGTAGTAATATGATAGAACACCTAGGACATTTGCAGATGATATTCTGACTTTTTGTAAGTAATGGAATAATAATTAGTAAAAAGAAAATGGAACTGTGTAAGAAATATATAAACTTCTTAGGAGTAACCCTAGGAGAAGGTAAAATAAAGTTACAGCCACACATAGCTAAGAAAGCCTTAGACATGCCAGACAAACTTGATAATACTAAAGACCTACAAAAGTTTTTAGGAATTCTAAATTATGCTAGAACTTTTATAAAAGATCTAGGAAAAGTAGCAGGACCTCTATACTCTAAGACCGGCTCAACTGGGCAAAAACATTTTAACACTGAAGATATAAAAATAGTAAAACTATTAAAAGAACAGATTAAGAATATCCCAGACCTAAGCATGCCTTTAGAGACAGACTACCTTATCATAGAAACAGATGGCAGTTTTGAAGGATGGGAGCTGTGTTAATAGCAAGAACAAACAAATACTGTAATAAGACTACAGAAAGAATTTGCGCTTATTAAAGCGGAAAATACAAAGAAAAAGGAAATATGAGTAGTATAGACGCAGAAATCTTAGCCGTAATATACAGGCTTAATGCCTTCAGATTATACATACTAAATAAACCAGAAACTTTGATTAGAACAGACTGCGAAGCCATAGTAAAATTTCATCAGAAAATAAATGACAAAAGCAGTAGCAGAAGAAGATGGCTAAATTTTCTAGATACAATATCAGTTTATAATTTAGTATTCGAACATATTAAAGGAAAAGACAATAGCCTCGCAGACCAACTTAGCAGACTAAGGATTACTTCTAACTAATATTGTTTTTCTTCCTAAATCAGAATGAGTTCTTCAAAGACAAATCCAAAAGACAAGGGAAAAGGCCTAGCCAAATCCCAAGATGAGTATAGACAAACAGTATTGGGCAACCTGAATTTCAGGCCCATAACTGCTCTTGAGACTCCAACATTAGAGAGACTATATTTCGGTAAGAATAATTTAGTTTCATTTCCAGCATCAAACTTAACTTTTAAAATACTCCCAGACTATATAATTGATAGACACAAAAATGTCTGATAGACAATTTGTGGATTGCCCACAATAAAAAAGACACAAGTCATTTTGTAGCTACACTAAATTGTACATGTCACTATTTTAACGAGAAAATTTTAGACAAACGTTTTAAATTTTATGTTGTGGTTCATGGAAAGACTAAAGGAATTTTCCAGACATGGTTAGAGGTGGTTGATTCAATCAAAGATTTCAAAACCCCTCTTTTCAAGGGTTTTAATGTCCTCACCGAAGCTCTAGACTATGCTCGAGGAATCCTTGGGCCTAACTACTATATTACCCCAGCTCTCAGACATAACCCAAATCAGACGCCACAATATAACATCCAGAAAGATACAGACAAAATCATCTTTTGCGATCATTGTACTACAATGACCGAAACAGTGCAGAGACTAAACCACACCAAAGAAGTACTTCAGATACAAAACACCCATCTTCTAGAAAAAATTACAGAATTAGAAATAAAGCTCAGACAAACAAAGAGTTCTCCATCTCCTTCAAAAATGGATGAGATAGGTGTGCATTCCCTCCTGAATGCTAAGAAATCTATTGTACCAGATATAGGTACAACTAGTCCGGTGCAAACGGTTGCCGGTAAAGACAAATCAAATCCGTTGATGGCTGTCACTTTGCCAAAAAGTGAAGTAGAGGAAGTAAATTCCTCAAAAACTAGACGTAAGCTCCCACAAACATTTACAGGATCAACATCCAAAGCAAGGAGCAGACCAATAAAAAAAGGACAAACCAAAAACATAGAACAAATAATTAAAGAAACACTAGAAAAGATATTTAAAGAACAAGTGGACGCCAGAAGTGAAGACCTTATGCTTATTCACTTATTCTTCTAAACAGTTCATCTCTTCTTTTAAACTTTACCCCTATCATGACAGTCGTCTTTAGCCACACCCAATTTTCAGGCCACAACAGTCCTTTAGCAGACATCAAAGGCCAATAATCAACCACCGTTGACATAGGAATTTACAGGCTAATCCATTGAGGTCATAACGGAGAATAAAAGATAACCATTTACTAAGTTCAGAAGAAAACTATGTCTAAGCATATTGAATTCTTTGATTATAACAATAACTTTAAAATTCATAGTAAATAAAGATTCATGATGAAAATAACAACTTCATAATAACAAACATACTTCTTGCATTTCTGCAAGCTTCATAAAATACAAACATAATTTACATGGTGGAGATAACTACTGAATTAAAAGACTTACATAATTTGAAAACAGGGAGGTTTCCCTTTTGGGAGCCCCGAAAGCTTTAACTGCACATGATACTATGAACCAAACTGGTTATTTTACATAAGAGAAATTTATAAAATGGAGGTGGATAGTTTAGAAAAAGGGGGTTTGAGGCATTTAGAGAGTATTCTGTCTCTAATCTTTTTTGTTGTGTCTTTCTCCATTGGGTTTCTCTGCTATTTATAGAGTCTCCTCGGACTTCAAATGCGGATTTCAAAGAGTAAATAATCTTTGAAAGTTTTGGCCGGGTGCGCTGTGGGCCCCATCGTCGCTGTAACTTTTCGAAAGTTATTCTTTTTCTTTTGTCGTCTTGCATCGCTGTCCTGCTTTAGCATCTGCTTTTTATCTTGTCTTCAAGTCTCTGTCTACTTTCGGCGGAGAGTTATATACCGTTCCTTTTCTGCTGTCTTTTGCTGACTATTCTACTTTATCTTCTTTTGGCCCTTTAGGTGTCTAAATTGTGCAAGGTCATAGAATCAAAACTCATGCCTGAATCATAGTTTTCGTTAGGATCCTGTGCATAGTTGGATTCCAAGAACTCATTGTCTGAACTCGTTTCTGATACATGATCTATGTTGTCCAGATTCTGATTATTTTCTGGATTTTGTTCTGGAGTTAAGGATGCCGTTGGTGGTGTAGTTACTGGATTCTCATGCTTATCTTCACTTCTGGCATCCACTTGTTCTTTAAATATCTTTTCTAGTGTTTCTTTAATTATTTGTTCTATGTTTTTGGTTTGTCCTTTTTTTATTGGTCTGCTCCTTGCTTTGGATGTTGATCCTGTAAATGTTTATGGGAGCTTACGTCTAGTTTTTGAGGAATTTACTTCCTCTGCTTCACTTTTTGGCAAAGTGACAGCCATCAACGGATTTGATTTGTCTTTACCGGCAACCGTTTGCACCGGACTAGTTGTACCTATATCTGGTACAATAGATTTCTTAACATTCAGGAGGGAATGCACACCTATCTCATCCATTTTTGAAGGAGATGGAGAACTCTGTGTTTGTCTGAGCTTTATTTCTAATTCTGTAATTTTTTCTAGAAGATGGGTGTTTTGTATCTAAAGTACTTCTTTGGTGTGGTTTAGTCTCTGCACTATTTCGATCATTGTAGTACAATGATCGCAAAAGATGATTTTGTTTGTATCTTTCTGGATGTTATGTTGTGGCGTCTGATTTGGGTTATGTCTGAGAGTTGGGGTAATATAGTAGTTAGGCCCAAGGATTCCTCGATCATAGTCTAGAGCTTCGGTGAAGACATTGAAATCCTTGAAAAGAGGGGTTTTGAAATCTTTGATTGAATCAACCACCTCTAACCATGTCTGGAAAATTCCTTTAGTCTTTCCATGAACCACAACATAAAATTTAAAACGTTTGTCTAAATTTTTCTCGTTAAAATAGTGACATGTACAATTTAGTGTAGCTACAAAATGACTTGTGTCTTTTTTATTGTGGGCAATCTACAAATTGTCTATCAGACATTTTTGTTGTCTATCAATTATGTAGTCTGGGAGTATTTTAAAAGTTAAGTTTGATGCTGGAAATGAAACTAAATTATTCTTACCGAAATATAGTCTCTCTAATGTTGGAGTCTCAAGAGCAATTATGGGCCTGAAATTCAGGTTGCCCAATACTGTTTGTCTATAATCATCTTGGGATTTGGCTGGGCCTTTTCCCTTGTCTTTTGGATTTGTCTTTGAAGAACTCATTCTGATTTAGGAAGAAAAACAATATTAGTTAGAAGTAATCCTTAGTCTGCTAAGTTGGTCTGCGAGGCTATTGTCTTTTCCTTTAATACGTTCGAATACTAAATTATAAACTGATATTGTATCTAGAAAATTTAGCCATCTTCTTCTGCTATTGCTTTTGTCATTTATTTTCTGATGAAATTTTACTATGGCTTCGCAGTCTGTTCTAATCAAAGTTTTTGGTTTATTTAGTATGGATAATCTGAAGGCATTAAGCCCGTATATTATGGCTAAGATTTCTAAGTCTATACTACTCATATTTCCTTTTTCTTTGTATTTTTCGCTTTGATAAGCGCAAATTCTTTCTGTAGTCTTATTACAGTATTTGTTTGTTCTTGCTTTTAACACAGCTCCTCATCCTTCAAAACTGCCATCTGTTTCTATGATAAGGTAGTCTGTCTCTAAAGGCATGCTTAGGTCTGGGATATTCTTAATCTGTTCTTTTAATAGTTTTACTATTTTTATATCTTCAGTGTTAAAATGTTTTTGCCCAGTTGAGTCGGTCTTAGAGTATAGAGGTCCTGCTACTTTTCCTAGATCTTTTATAAAAGTTCTAGCATAATTTAGAATTTCTAAAAACTTTTGTAGGTCTTTAGTATTATCAAGTTTGTCTGGCATGTCTAAGGCTTTCTTAGCTATGTGTGGCTGTAACTTTATTTTACCTTCTCCTAGGGTTACTCCTAAGAAGTTTATATACTTCTTACACAGTTCCATTTTCTTTTTACTAATTATTATTCCATTACTTACAAAAAGTTGGAATACCGTCTGCAAATGTCCTAGGTGTTCTGTCATATTACTACTGCAAACCAATATGTCGTCTACGTATACTATAACGAATCTTTTGTAATCCCCAAAAATTGAATCCATTTTTCTTTGGAAAATTGGTGGGGCAGTCTTGAGGCTAAATGGCATGACTAGCCATTCGAAATGTCATTCTGGACAAGTGAATGCCATCCATTCTATACTATCTGGATGCATCTTCACATGCCAATAGTCTGACTTACAATCAAATTTACTAAATAAATTCTTACCTTGTATTCTATTAATTAGTTCTATTTTATCTAGTAATTTCTATCCATCGCTCTTAGTATTGTCATTTAGTCTTTTATAGTTTATGACCATTCTGGTTTTTCCTCTAATTATTTCTGAAAGATTTCTAACTATAAAAGTTATAGATCTATGTTTTGACGTGGATCTTCTTATGATTTCTAATTCTAATAATTCTTGAATCTGTGATTTAAAATCCTCTAAGTCTTGATTGGTTGATTCTATTGAGACTGTTTTTATAATATATTCTGGGTTTATTATTTCTAGTTTACATAGGATTTTATTGTTATCCCAGTGTCTCAGAGGTTTTTCTCCTATTATTTCTAGTTCGTCTAAGATTTTTACTATGTTGTCTAAATCTGTTTTGTCTTTTATTATTCCTCTCTTTTCTATTCCATTTTTTAAATTGTAAAAATATGTTTCTATTTCTATAAGTGTATGGTCCTTTTCTTCTTCTTCTTCTTCTAGAATTTCTTCTAGTATTAAGTTTTTATTGATATTCTGACAACAATATTTTTCTCCGTTTCTGCAATCTTCACAACTGCTTTTGTCTGAATTGTTTTGTAGGTTAATTGGACAGATTTGTATAACTTTTGTCTCAGCTCTTTGGGCCTGTACCGGGGTATATGTACTATTTTTTTGGAAAATAATACCATCCCGTGTAATAGTACAGCTTCCATTATTATCTAATAGGAAATCTAATCCTATAATAAAGTCTGTATTTATGTCTAGATGTCTGACTAGAATTTTATCTAATTTATAACTTGGATTAAAAAATTTTGAACAAGTATTAATAAAACTTACTGATGCTTCTTGGAGGTAATGTTTATATACATTATGGGTCCCATCCATTTGCATCGCTGAAGCAGGCTTATCTAAAGTTTTAACCAAATTGTTTGGGATTATCCTTTTATTGAGAATACTCCTTGTGCAACCTGTGTCTACTAATGCTAAAGGAGTAATCTCGTAATCTTTGATTCGTACTTTGGTTAAAAGTTTTAGGGATCCAAATTTTTTATCTTCATTACAAATTAAAGTTTTGTAGTCTTTTGTATTCATTAATTCTAGTGCTTGTTCTGTAGCTAATTCTTCTTCTAGCTCTTGGTCTGTGCTAGACTGTATATTTTCTTTTTGTTTACCTTTTTCTATTTAAGCAATTCTGATTTCTAAAGCACTCATTCTGGTTTCTAAGGTCATCATTCTTAATGTTATCGTAGCATCTTCTGGTATTTTTCTAATTGTTTCTTTCGGAGTTATTCTAATGCTAAATTCCTTTTGTAAGCATTCTATACAACCTTCTAAAAAACAATCTTTGCATTTTGCTCTTTTGTTTCTGCTAGGGAACCATTTGCAAATGCAACAAGCTGTGCTATCTAAACCTTTATTTCTTTCAAAAAGATGATTACATTCTATAGTTGTATTTACTAGATTGTTAATGTCTAAATCTAGATGTTCCATTCCGATTTCGTTTATAAATTCATCTGCTTCTGAATCGGAAGAGTCTATCTTTCTGTTTTCTCCTGTCTCTATACTTACTATAGAGTATATACTTTCTGTATCTGACATATATTCGTCTACATTTATTAGAGTTTCTTGAAATTCTTCTATTAGCTGCGAGTTTCTAGAATTATTATTTATTCTTTTTGGAGAAGTATTGGCCAAATGTTCTATGCTACCACAAACTTCATATATATGTTCCAGAACTCATAAACTTCATATATATATATATATATATATATATATTATATGGTACATGAAATTCTTTGACTTTAATTTTTGATAGCGTATGCAAATATTCTTTAAAACATCCAAGTTAAAGAGATCTGCATCTAAAGTAAATAACTTGGTGTAACCAGTTAAAACAAAATAATTTTCGTACAATCAATATACACAATTAATTTATTTTTCTTAACTTCTAACGCGTATAGTCTCTTCAAATTTTTCATTTGGATTTAATCATATAGCATGCAAAATTCACTAATCTGATTAATCCAAAGTTTGCGATTGGTATCTTACTCTAATGTCATTGTTTATATGCATGTAATCTTTTTTACTTAAAAGGAATCTTTTCTTTGCTTCATTCTGTATAATTATAAAATAAAATACTTCATCTGTCTTAATTTATGTATTTTTTTTTGGATTTTGAGATTTAAACAATTTTTCGTTTAATTGTAATTTTTTCATATATTTTTTAAATTGTCAATTATTGTCAATTGAGTAATTTTATTTCAAAAAATGTGAAGATTTTATTAGCATTAACTATTTTCGACATTGTTTTTGTCCCACATTAGAAAAATATATTTGTATCTCATGTAATAAACCCTAAATAAAGGGTTTTACTTGCTTTTCTTTTACTTGCACTTTTAGCTCTCAAGAATAGTATTATTCTATTATCTTGTTATTGCTTTGTAAGAATTCATGTTATGAATAAAAAACTTTCATGAATTCTATCATGGTATCAAAGCCAAGAGCGCATGTTCATATTTTTAGCTCGATCGCGGATCCAACTTCGCGGTGAGTTAGTTGGGGGTTCGCATGCAGCACCCTCTGGTATCAGTTAATTTTATTTTTTGGCTTGTTTTGGAAACTCGTGCTTGTTTTGGCTTGTTTTGGCTACTCGTGCTCGTTCTGATCTTGGCTTCCGCATCTGAGTTTCATCTTCTTGGCTTCCGCATCTGATTGGTGAGATCTGCCCTTTATTATTTTATTGCTTTTTATTTGGAATTTTTCTGTTTAAAATTCATAATAACTGGAGGTGATGATTCTTTGCAAACTATTGGTGTTCGGTTAGATGGAAAAAAATATTCCTATTGGAGCTATGTCATGGTAAAATTTTTGAAGGGAAAGGGGCTTTGGGATTATATGTCTGTAAAAGCCAAATGCTCAAAAGTTGGAGATGAAAAATTTGATGAATTATTTATGACTTGGAAGACCAATAATTCAAAGATTATTACTTGGATTAATAACTATGTTGAACAAAGAATTGGTGTTCAATTGGCTAAGTTCAAAATTGCTAAAGAGATTTGGGATTATCTGTCAAGATTGTTTGTGCAGAATAATTTTGCATGTTAAATATCAGTTACAGTCTGAAATTTGTGCACTAGTACAGAATGACTTGGGCATTCAAGATTATTTCTGTGCAATGACCACTTTGTGGGATCAGTTAGCTATGACGAAATCTACTGAATTGCAAGCATGCGATGCTTATATTAAATGCAGAGATGAAGATCTTCTTGTTCAACTATTGATGGGTCTTCGGTCAGAATTTGAGAATTATCGTTTAGGCTTGTTGCACCGCAAACCCTTACCATTTGTTAAAGATGTGGTAAATGAACTTATGGCTGAAGAAACATGTTTGAAGACTCTAAAAGAGGTACATAAAGCTTCTACTTCCGTATTGGCAGCTCATTCGTCTGCACCGGTCCTTGCAGCCCCTACACACCAGTATAGAACATCTATCATGGGTAATTGTAATTATTGCAAGAAACTAGGACACTGGAAGAATCAATGTCCTGAGCTACGGAAGACGTCATGTTCTAAGCCTCCACATTCTGGACAAGGACATAAGCTTTCTCAACAGAAGCCATATTCTAGGGGTCAATTCCAGAACTCGTATCCACCAACTCAGGCTGCCTTTGTGCCCTCTCTTGATCACCCAGCTTCAGGAGCCTCTGTGAGTCACAATATTGATTATGTAGCTGACCAATTTCAGAAGTTCCTCGCCTTCCAACAGTTTCAAAAGAATTCTCAGTCTTATGCTTTTTCTGCTCCTTCAGGCTCATCACCATCTATTGATTTAGGTATCATTTCGTCTTCTTGGATCTTGGACTCTGGAGCTGGAAATCATATGTCTCCTGATTCTTCCGTCTTTGTATCTATGTCTTTTGACCCCCCCTTCCACTTCTATTGTGACTGCTGATGGCACACCTATGCCATTGACAGGCATTGACACCATTCATACATCCACTATATCATTACCTGATGTTTATTGCATTCTAAAATTACACATGAATCTTGCTTCTGCTGGTCAAATATGTGACTCTAGCTATTTTATTAGACTTTTCCCTAATTCTTGTTATGTGCAGGATCTAAAATCCAAGAGAGTGACTGGGACAGGGCGTAGAAATGGGAGAAGTCTCTATGTTTTAGATGAGCTGCATCTTCCTACTCATGCAACAACTATGCCTGTTAATCTGTCTTCTTTTCATTTAACACATTCCTCTTCGAAGTTTTATTTGTGGCACTCTCTACTTGGTCATATATCAGGCTCTCGCCTGCATTTTATGTGTAATACTGGTGTTCTTGGTGATTTACAATCCGATGATATTTCTGATTGTAGTGGATGTAAACTTGGAAAATTTTCTGCTTTGCCTTTTAATCTTAGTACTTCTACTTCTTCTGCACCATTTGATCTAGTTCATTCAGATGTTTGGGGGCCAGCGCCTATCCCTTCTAAGGGAGGCTCCAGGTATTATGTTTCCTTTATTGATGATTATACTCGTCATTGTTGGGTTTATTTGTTGAAAAGACGTTCTGATTTTGTTCATACTTATGCTGAGTTTCAAGCCTATGTGAAAACTCAACATTCTGCCATTATTAAATGTTTTCGGGCTGATTTAGGAGGTGAATATACTAGTGGGGATCTTTCTGGTATTTTCAAAGCTGATGGTACAATACATCAGTCTTCTTGTACTGATACACCATAACAAAATGGGGTAGCCCAGAGAAAGGATATGCATATTGTTGAGACTACTAGATCCATGCTTTTGTCCGCTAGTGTACCTAGTGAATTTTGGGGAGAAGTTGTCCTTACATCTGTTTATCTTATTAATAGGATCCCTACCTCTCATAATTCTGGGATTTCTCCGTATGCCTATTTGGTCACACCCCACTATATTCCCATTTGAGAGTTTTTGGTTCTACATGTTTTGTTCTACGTCCACATGCAGAGCGTACTAAGTTATCTTCTCGTGTCGCCATTTGTGTTTTTCTTGGATATGGGGTTGGGTAGAAAGGTTATCGTTGTCATGATCCAGTTTCTGGAAAATTGTATGTGTCTCGTAATATTTCCTTTATTGAGCATGTTCCTTTCTTTTCCATCCCACATACCTTACATGGCATGAAAAAATCTGATCTTATTGATATTGATACCTTTGATGTTGATTGCCCATTTGATTCTACATCTATATAATCTGTTCCTTCTCAGTCTTCTCGTAGATCTCCTGATATTGATACTCAGCCTCCTCCTACGCCTATTTCAAAACCTCTTGTGGTGGCAGATCCAGATCCATCTCGCTATCCGAAACGCACTCTGCGATCTACTCAGGTATCCGATTTTGATTATTCTTGCTATGCTCCATCATTCGCTTCCTTTCTAGTTTCTATTAATTTACTCTGTGAGTCTACCTCCTACTCTGAGGCAGCTCATGATCCTCTTTGGCAATAGACTATGAATGAGGAACTGGTTACTTTGAACAAAACTGGTACTTGGGATTTGGTTTCTTTACCAACTTGGTAAGAAAACTATTGATTCTCGATGGATGTACAAGATTAAGACCAAGTCTGATGGTTCTATTGAGCGATATAAAGCTCGTTTGGTTGCAAAGGGTTTTGCTCAAGAATATGATATGGATTATGAAGAGACTTTTGCACCTATTACAAATATGACATATGTCCGGGTTCTTATTGCAGTGACCTCTGTTCGTCATTGACATATTTCACAAATGGATGTTAAAAATGCTTTTTTGAATGGGGATCTTCAAGAAGAAGTCTACATAGTCCCTCCACCTGGTGTTTCACATAGTCCAGGACAGGTGTGCAGGCTTAAGAAAGCTCTGTATGGTCTCAAACAAGCTCCAAGAGCTTGGTTCGACAAGTTCTCCACTGTAGTATCATCTCTTGGGTTTATTTCTAGCTTTCATGATTCGGCGTTATTTGTTAAATCATCCCCTGCAGGTTGTATTTTACGTTTGTTGTATGTTGATGACATGATCATTACAGGTGATGATATTGATGGTATTGCAAACCTAAAATCTATTTTGTCTCGCCATTTTGTGATGAAAGATTTAGGTCATCTACGTTACTTTTTAGGCATTGAGGTAGCTTATTCTGAGAAGGAATATCTTCTCTCTCAGTCTAAGTACATTGCAGATACTCTTGAGCGGGCCCGTCTCACAGATACTCGTATAGTTGACTTTCCTCTTGAGGTTAATGTTCGATATAGACCTACTGACGGGGATCCTCTTCCTGATCCCACTTTATATCATTTAGTTGTAGGGAGTCTGGTGTACCTCACCATTACTCGCCCTGACATTGCATATGCTGTTCACATTGTCAGTCAGTTTGTTTGCTCTTCTACATCTGTACATTGGGCTGCAGTTATGCGTATTCTTCGCTATCTTCGAGGAACGATTTATCAGAGTCTCTTGTTTCCATCGACCTCATCCTTGGAGCTTCGTGCATTTTCTGATGCAGATTGGGCTGGTGATCTAACTGATCGGAAACCAACTACTGGTTATATTCACTCATCTCATGGAAAAGTAAGAAATAAGATGTGGTTTCTTGCTCTTCAACTGAGGCATAGTATCATGATATAGCTTCTACTACGTGTGAGATTGTATGATTACGTCGGTTATTGGTTGATATGGGTGTCTCTCTTTCCTCACCAACACTGATGTACTGTGATAATAAGAGTTCTATTCAGATTGCACACAACATAGTCTTTCATGAGCGTACCAAGTTTATTGAGATTGATTGTCATATTATTCGATATCATCTTCAGCAGGGCACTCTATCCTTGTCATTTGTCTCATCTTCATGCAACTTGCAGATTTCTTTACAAAGGCGCATACCTTAAAGCGTCACCGGTCCTTTCTTGGCAACCTCTCGATGCTTCTGTCTATACCATCGGGAGTTTGAGATGGGATATTAGCATTAACTCTTTCCCACATTGCTTTTGTCCCAAATTGGAAAAACACATTTGTATCTCATGTAATAGACCCTATATAAAGGGCTTTACTTGCTTTTCTTTTACTTGCACTTTTAGCTCTCACGGATAGTATTATTCTATTATCTTGTTATTGCTTTATAAGAATTCATGTTATGAATAAAAGATTTTCATGTCCCAATTCATATTCAAAATTAAATTGTTTGACTTTCGAAATTCAAACCGTGCCATATAAATTGGGACAAAGATAATTGTAACTAACCATTAACATTTGGTGCCTACAGCCGCCACAGTGGATATTGACTCAACTCTTCTGTTCCAGTAATTTGATGGAGTAAGTTTTTCTTCCTTAATTTTCTTGTAGCTGCTCCAGTCATCTGATGGAGTAAGTTTTTCTTCCTTAATTTTCTTGTAGCCCTTATTTAATTAGTACTATGTAATTTTTAAACTTATTGGGATTTTACTTTGGAAATAGATCTTCACTACGTCTATAAAATTAGAATCAGCAGCCTTCACGAGTTTCATTATATTATGAGTAAGTTCATAGGTATTTTAAGTCGAGTGTAGTGACTAGCTAGCAAAGCCATTTTTCTAAGAGAAGCTTTAGTCCTTGTTCTATGAGCTGTCGCATCAGTAGTGACCGTTTTATTTTATTAGTTGTATGATTAGTAACTTAATAATCTTTGCCAATTAAATTATGTAACATTGTACGCTATTTTCAAAGTGACATTATTTGGCTGTAAAAGTAGACTAAGTTATCCGTGTATATATGCTTTACACTAGGTATCGGCTCTGCTCCAGTGAGCTCCCCTCCAGTAATTATCAATGGTTGTTTAGATGATTAACATGTGTCCTTTTATGTTAAAGATCAAGATTTGTTTTCTGTTTAGTTTTGTATAGTATTATATAATTTAGTTTAGGGTGTGTTTGCTATGATGAAAAATATTTTTCTATTTTCTCTTGTGTGGTTACACTTAAGATCTTGAATTTTTTTTCCTTCAAATAAGTAAAAATATTTTCCATAAAAATATGAGGGAAATTTTTTTTCGGATTAACAAAAACACAACATTGCATTCCCAACCACCCCGCACGCATTGCATTCCCAACCACCCCGCACGCCCCCAACCCCCAAAACCCCCAAACTCCATCCCCGCACCAACAAACCTGAAAGAAATAATTCCTTGATTATTTTCATTAATTGAAAGACTATATATACAAGTTACATATTTTCATAATAGGAGAATCCTGTTCCTAAAACCTTATTCTACTTGGATAGTAACTATACATTTATGGTAATACAATAATTATGGTAAGTGTACAATACTAATTATATTACAACATTACCTAAACTAGGATACTAAATATATACCATAAATTACATGGTACAAAGGTGCCAAACCCGAGAGCCAAGCCGAGACTAATATACATATGTATATTGTGTGTATATTTAACACACCCCTGCAGTCATAGCGGACGGTCTTTGAACGCTGAGACTGTCCCTAAAATCTTCGAAAATGACCGAGGGAAGACCCTTTATAAAGATGTCTGCAATTTGATATCTTGACGGGACATGACAAACACGTACCTGACCACGAGCAACCTTTTCGCGGACAAAGTGAATGTCCATCTCGATATGCTTAGTGCGTTGGTGCTGAACCGGATTACCAAAAAGGTAGATGACACTAATATTATCGCAATAAACCAAGGTTGCCTTCTGAATGGGACAATGAAGCTCCAAAAGCAAATTACATAACCAACATGATTCCGAGACCACATTAGCTACCCCTCGATATTCAGCATCGGCACTTGAGCGGGATAGAGTCGACTGACGCTTCGCAGACCAGGAGACCAAGTTGTTGCCAAAAAACATACAATAGCCCAACGTAGACCGCCTGGTGTCGGGACAGCCACCCCAATCAGCATCCGTATACGAAACAAGTGTGGACGTCGAGAAAGGATATAAATGCAAACTATAGTCAAGTGTACCTTGAATATACCGAATGATGCGTTTGAGTGCATTCATGTGCTCAATTTTGGGATCATGCATGAACAAACACACCTGCTGGACAGCATATGTAATATTCGGTCTCGTAAAGGTAAGATACTGAAGGGCCCCTACAAGACTGCGATAGCGGGTCAGATCCTCGTAGGGTACGCCGGCCGCGACACTAACCTTGGGCTTAGTATCAACTGGAGTGGAAGTGGACTTACAAGATGACATCCCAACCCTCTCGATGATCTCAGCTGCATATTTCCGTTGAGATAAGAACAACCCATCGGAATGACAAGTGACATCAATCCCCAAAAAGTAACTCAAGGGCCCTAAGTCTTTCATAGCAAACTCAGAGCTGAGCATTGTCATGATAGACTGGCGTAAGGCATCGGAAGGGGCCATCAAAATAATATCATCCACATATAACAAAATATAGGCCACGGATGAACCACGACGGTTGATGAACAATGAATTATCCGACCTGATGTGAGTGAATCCAATAGTCGAAATATAGTCTACAAACCGTGTATACCAGGCCCGTGGAGACCGATTAAGCCCGTATAAGGACTTTTTCAACAAACAGACATGATGAGGATGTTTGGGATCCTTGAATCCCAAAGGCTGATGCATATAGACTGTTTCCTTGAGATCATCATGTAGGAAATCATTTTTTACATCTAACTGATGAATATGCCATGCCTTCGAAAGAGCCAAGCTAAGCACAATGCGAATGGTAGCCGGCTTGACAACTGGACTAAACGTCTCACCACAATCAACACCAACCTGCTGAGTCTTACCATCACCCACAATCTGCGCCTTATGTCGGGCAAATGAACCATCTTAATATTCCTTATGAGCAAAAATCCACATAGACCTAATAATACTAATACCATATGGACGGGGTACCAACTCCCACGTCTTATTATCAATAAGAGCATTATATTCATCGGTCATAGCAATTTTCCAATTCGGGTCATTTAATGCAGACACAGGATTTCGGGGTAAGGGTGATTTAAGAACATTAGATTGTAAATTAAAATGTCTTTTTGTGTAAAAATCCCACGTTGACTACGGGTGACTGGTCCATGACTCGGGGCAGAAGCGGGTGTATTTTGGGAATTTTCGGGACTCGAGACTAACTGGCCAGCAGGCAGTGGGCTTGCTGGCCCAAATCGGTAAACTGGAGCAGGAACTGGACCAGTTCCAGAATTGGGCTGGACTGGCCCAATCGCAGGAACTGGCGCAGTGGCTGGACTGGGACCGGTAGTGGGTGATGGACCAGTGGGGACAGCGGGCAGTGGGCCCGCTAGGGAATTTTGGGTGCGAAAGACGTCCGAAAAATGCTGAATAATATACGGGGATATACTATCATCCAAAAAATTAGACGAACTAGGCACGGGAGTATTAACTTTAGCAAATGGAAATTGGGATTCATAATAAATGACATGGCGAATAATGATGATTTTATTAAATGATAAATCAAAGTATTTGTAGCCACGATGATTAGACAGAAAACCCAAAAAACACACGGAGTAGACCGGGCCTGAAGTTTGTTAATTTTGGTGGACGAGAATAATGGAGAACACAAACACCCAAAAACACAAAGATGTGAATATGAAGGAATTTTATTATATAAAATTTGAAGTGGGGAAGAATATGTCAAACCTTTGGAGGAATTATGTTAAGGAGATAGTTAGCCATTTGGAGAGCATGATGTCAAAAAGACGGGGGTACGGAAGCATGAATCAATAAAGTTTGGACAATGTTATTTATGGAACAAATTTTGCGTTCGACGTTCCATTTTTTGAAGATGTATGAGGACACGAAAAATGAAAAATTGATCCCATTATTAGCACAGAATTCCCGAAATACCCCATTGTCATATTCTTTGCCATTATCACACTGAATATTTTTGATTTCTCGGTCGAATTGGGCTTTGATGAATGCTCTAAATTTTAGGTAGACGGAAAAAACTTGAGATTTTTTCGCTATCGGAAACGTCCATAAAAACTTAGAATAATCATCTAAAAAAAGAACATAATACCTATGACCCATAGAACTAAGAACAGGAGACGTCCATAAGTCGTTATGAATAATATCAAATGGCATTAAAGTATGATAATTTGAGTCTACAAATGACAACTTAACAATTTTTTATAAAGAACAACATTGACAATTTGGAGTACTACGCGTACTCTTACATGAAATAAAACTATTTTTATCTAATAACGACAAAATAGAGGACCCCGAATGACAAGACGAGCATGCCATAAGGAAGGAGAAATGGCTGCAAAGGCGGATGGCAGGGCTTGACTCGATGGACCGGAACCAGGTGTGATAGGACAAAGATCACCCCTACTATCACACCTCATGAGATGACTCCCCATCTTGAAATCCTTCACAGAGAAACCAAATGGATCAAATTCAATAGAAATAGAATTGTCAGTAGTGAATTTACGGACAGAGACTAAGTTTTTAATTAATTTGGGGGCGTGTAGGGTGTTTTTCAAGATAAGAGGTGGATGAGGGGTGGGGGGGCAATTTTATGACCATAACCACGAATTGCATTAGAATTACCATTACCAATAATTATGCCGCGAGGGTTGCTCAAATTGGAATAAGACGAGAGCGTACCTGAATCGGATATCATGTGGGTAGTGGCACCGGTATCCATATATCAATTTGGGTCCAGAGTAGCTAAACCAAGCGTGTGCATGGCGGCTTCGATGTCGATAGACGTGGGTGCTGCTGCGTGATGGGCCGAGGCCCAATCACCCCTGTTTGCGGTCTCGGCCCAGACTATTGACTGTACGTGGACTAGGCCAAATTGGGCCTGGAGTGCTGCTGGGCCGCCCACTGCCAGTTGGGCAAGAATTGGCTGGGCCGAAACTGCTACTGTGGGGAAAACTGGATAGGCCCAAATTGATGTTGTGGGGCCCACTGCCACTGAATAGGGACCCACTGTGGGCTCCAGAACTGTTGTTGCTGCTGCTGACCACCGCGAGGACCCCCACCGCCACCACCATTCTGTCGGTTGTCGCCGCGGTTCTTGCCATTATTTTTCTTATTTCCACCCTTTTTGCCGCCACTGTTGTTGCGATTTGGCCCGAGTTGTTGGAACCGGTAGGATACACCGTGGACTCGATCATCATGACTACGAGATTAGCATCGGTAACCGCTCATTTTGCCATGCCTGCTTCTTTGAGTGTAAGCATAGAACGAGCCTAATAAAATTGCGGAAGCGGGTTGCTTTGCCGAAGAAGCGTTCCCACACCACTATAGGCCTCGGAGAGGCCGGAAACCATTTTGAGGACCAAACGATCATTTGAAACTGGCGCGCCAATGTTGCGAAGTTGGTCCGCCAATTCCTTTATTCTTTTGCAATAAGCCGAAATATTAGAGAAATCTTCCATATTGACGTGGGAGAAATCCTGCTCGAGGGTAACGACTATAGAATTTTGATTATCTTGGAATATATCACGCAGTCTATCCCAAGTCGCCTGTGTCGTAGCGTCAGGCTCAATAATTGTTTGCAAAAGATCGGTAGAAATTGTGGAATATATCCACTGAAGGACGGTAGCATCAAGAGTCGTCCACAACTTAGGATCATCCTCGCGTTTTGGCACCTCCGTATCCTCATGAGCCGCGAGGATTATGTGATGGATGACTTGATGCGATCGTGCGTGAATTTTGAACAGTTCGACCCATGTCGCATATTGGACGTTTTCTATTTCAAGAACAAGAGGGATGTAATTCTTGATGTTAAAAACTGTAAGGGCAGGATTAAACCCTTGAGCAGGATTTACACCACCCAACCCCCTCCCCGCCCACCCCCACCACCCTCCAAAAAATTTAGTTTTCATTTTTAGAAAAGTTTTTTTTTTAGTTTTTTGCACCACCCAACCCCCCCTCCCTACCACACCTCCCAGCCCTTACCTCCCACCACCAAAAGTTGCACTCCTCATTCAAAAAGTTCATAGTGATTTTGCTTTGAATATATGCAAATGCTCTTAAAATGACATTTTTCAACTTGCGTACAAAACACGTGAAAATGAGTAGAAAATTCACTTATTTTCTAAGAAAACATTTCTTGGAAATTTTTTTCTTCATACCAAACACACCGTTAATCATGATTATTTTCTATGTATGTACTTTGTAGACAATATTGAGACTATTATTTGTTTTTTGTTTGAAACCCTATCCAGTAAATATGTTTGTTTATTTATTTATTTATGTATTTATCTGTTTATACTTTTAATCACTATTTCTTGCTTTGTAATTGCTTTTGTTGTTCAGTTTTAGTATGCATCTAATAGCTCCTTAGTAAATATGGAGTATCATGTAGTAGAACCTTAAAGTATTGATATTATGCTTCTTTTGTTTTTAAATTTATGAAGTTTAAAGGATATATATGTAGATCTTGAGCTACAATTTAAACTTGAATTTAAAATAAGAAAGATGCAAGTAATTTTTGTAAAAAATATGCAAGAAAAAATAGTTTTAATTTTGTCTTATGATATTGGTTGTATACCACAAAACTCAATTTCAATGTAATTATCTTTTACGTGTCAATATTATTATCTTGAAAATGAAAGTATATTTATGTCCAAGAGACAATCTGAATTAGGACAAATGTACTTTATACACATTCATATTATTATTAATGGAGATTAATATTTTGGCATTTGAAATTATTGAATTATTATTTGATTGTTTGTAATTATTCATTAATGTGCATCCCTTGAGCTTACGTTGTCATTAATAGAGTGAGATATTTTATGATAGAGCGTAACTCTTAAAGTAGCCTCGAGTAATGATCATCGAGAATGAGATATCTATGATATATGATAAGTCGACATGTGGTCTGCATCACATCCTTAGAGGATGTAGTATGTCTCACCTCCTATGAGTAATGGTTACTCGTGATGGACACATGGATACTTTGGAAGTATTGGTATACCCTGCTGATATATTATTTGTTATACTTGTCTAACGTATGATCAGCGTGTGGGAGATAGAAGTCCTTAGACTTGAGGTCAATACGCGTCTTATCTATAAAGTAATGTACTTTGATCCCGTCCTAAGCTCAAATGCCTTGTAGGTTGAGATACGGCTTGTATTGGGTACATTACAATGTGGATTGAAGGTGGTAGTTGAGCCAAGATTAGGATTCGTTCCTCGAATGTATGTTCGAGAGAACACTCGGATTCTCAGTGATATTAGGTTGACTAAGTTGTTGGGCAACGCAATAGACATATTTAAAATATGGTCTAGTCATCGACTAATATAGATGAGATACAATGATTAAGTCATTTGGATAGACACTTGACAAATCCTAAGCTTAATCGGGTGTATCGTGAATGAAAGAATTTTATCTTACCATATAAATGTTAAGTTTACTAGATTCGCGTAAACATACTTCACATATTGAGTTCGTCTTCGGCGCCGTCTAGGAATTCCGCGTAGACCTTAATTTGATTAATGTCAATATGAGAAGGCCTGTAGGGTTACACTATGTCGATTGTCCGTTTCGATCTAAGGATGTATTGAGAGAGTAATTATAATGTTCGATTTGGAATCGAGACATTTAAATGAATAATGATTACATTAATTAAGTTAAAATTAGATTTTGGATTTAATTAAAAATGCATGAAAATTAAATCGAGGCAGTGCAACTGCGCGTCGAGCGCCGCGGCGCCCATACCCTAGGGTCGCGGCGCTTCTGCGTCAATTTTGGGCCAGACCCTAGGTCAAACCCTAATCCATTTTTTTGACCTAATTTTCAAGTATAAATAGAGGCATTCATTTTCATTATTCTATACCAATTTCTGAAAACATTCTAAGCTTAGAGACTTAGAATTAAATAGTCTTGATCCTCTGCCAGATTTCCTAGCTTTCTGAAGGAGAAATACATTGAAGCTTGGAGCTTGCAATCGGAAGGGCAATCGCGTGTGCACCTCACAGTAGATAAAGACTCCAGATAATCTAGACTTGTAAGTATATGATTTATGTTACAAGTTTAATTGTTGTATCACCCTACCAGAATTATTATTGGGGTAAGTAAGAAATAAAATTTTAAACTTCCGTTGTGTCTTACTTATATGCTTTGTACCCAACAATTTCCAACAGTGGTATCAGAGCCCAGACTAGTTTAATGGTTATATAACAATTAAATAGAATAATAATATGGGTTGAACATAAAATTGAATTAAAATGAGTTTTCTTGAAATACTACGTATCTTGAACAAATGTTGACCTTTTGATATTACCCTAAATTATATCCTACGCTAACTCGAGGAAGTCATTCCAATCAAACTCGAACTAAGCCAAAGTGCGTTGTCCGGCTCATTACACGGTGCACGGCTAAGAACGAGTAAGAACGGATGATGGTCGAATGGGCGTTATTGATAATGGTGGATGATGATTAAGGACCTGTGAATTGATCCCTAAATTGGATTTAGGGGTTGAATGATTTTTTGAAAATCAACATAGAAATGTTTGTCAGGACATCGGCGCCGTGGCGTTGGCTAGGGTTTCAAGGCGGCGCCCTTGCGCTGATACATTGTTTTGAAAAATATGAACTCACTAGACAACAGGCACCGCAGCTCCATGGTGGAGCGCCGCGGCGCGGATGCGAATTTTTAGAAGCCGAAAGGCTACTGTCTCAGTGGTGCCGCGGCGCTAAACAATAGCGTCGCGGCCCCACCTGTCCAGAAACAAAAAAAAATTCAGAGTTCAGAATGTTTAACCCAAGATTATTATTATACAGTATATTATTTGATAAGTATATTATTTATGTGCTAAATATCAAAATGTTTGTCATTTACATTTCTAGAATAGTGTCCGCTATAACTGTCTGGGCAGGTGGCGCCGAGTGTTTGATTAAACCTTCTTCTATTATGCATATTGGGTTGATGATTCCCAAACTATATGTGTTATTAGTTTTGCATGATGTTAAAATGTCATATTGGATGTGGCATTAAAGTATTGATCTTGGTTAGAACCCTGAATTGAAATGTTCCCCAAAACTTTAAATACAAATCTAAATTAAACGCGTCGTCCATTATAATTGTTAGAGTGCAAAATCCTCTTCGGCGATACGAGTATTAATGCCAACGCATTTGCTCTAAGTCTACGAAGACCTAGACTTTTTCATAGATGTGTTTTAACGTAAAAGCAAATGATAAACTTTTGTGGGTATTTACACCAAAGTGTTTGCTCACAAAGGCCAAGTTTGCTTAGATACATAAATGCAGTCGTGTAATGGGGTTGACTTGCTTAGACAAATCTTGGCGCCAAAGTGTCGGACTAATCTAAGGACTCAAGATTAAATGTAAAAAAAAAATTTGATCAACCAAGAGTTGCGAATAAGTTTTGCAATTGGTTTAGAACCTACCAAGATATGTTGTTGAAGTTATCAGCCAAAGCAAACGCGGAGATACCATAGGCTTGGATCTTGGCCCATTATGACCTAAATTAAAGTAGGTCCGTATTCTACCACGGGGCCGTGGAAGTATGTTAAAATAGTGGGAGCTAATTAAATAAAAGGCATTATTGATTAGCCTAAATGAATGTGTATAATAGGAAATAGATTTTGAATTTGATTTCCGGTCTATCTAATTCTTCAAATTATAAAAGATGTCGAGCTTGTCGTTGAAAATGTTGATTGAGATGAATAAACTTATCGGACCGAACTACCTTGACTGGTTAAGAAATTTCTGAATAGTATTGAGACAGGAGAAAATTGAATACGTGTTGGACACAGTGTTCCCAACAATCCCTGCGACAGGTTCTGAAGAATATGCCTCATTTGACAAAGATGCTTACCAGTAACATCTAGATGATGCCTCTTCGGCACAATGCGTTCTACTATCTTCCATGTCTATGGAACTTCAGAGACAGCATGAGAACATGGGGCCCAATGAGATGCTCGAACACCTGAAGAGCCTCTATGACTCTCAATTCCAGAGAATGGAATATGAGTTGCTAATAGAACTCTTCAAGTGTAAGCTCAATAAAGGGGGCCCGGTCTCACAGCATGTGCTAAAGATGATAGGGCTGATAGAGAGGCTTGCTTCAATTAGAACGAAGCTTGAAAAGAATATCGTTACCACACTCATCCTAAACTCTCTCCCTCATTTCTTTGAGAATTTCATAGTGAACATCAACATGAATGGAACGAAGGCGACTTTGCCAGAGATGCACAACATGCTCAAGACCTTTGAGTCCTCCACTTCCAATGGCAAAGTTGTACTCATGGTGAGCTCTTCTAGCCGACCCAAGACGAAACGCAAGGATTGGCAGAAGAAGAAGGGCAAGCAATCGTTGTGCCCTCAGCTATGAATCCCAGTGGAGGTGTGAAGAAGAAGGTGAATGCGGCTAAGGATGAATGCCTCAACTGCCATAGGAAGGGGCATTAGAAAAAGGACTCCACGACACCAGGAGGAGGAA
Organism: Anisodus acutangulus; assembly: GCA_029783415.1. Classification (NCBI taxonomy): domain Eukaryota; kingdom Viridiplantae; phylum Streptophyta; class Magnoliopsida; order Solanales; family Solanaceae; genus Anisodus; species Anisodus acutangulus. The sequence goes on along the minus strand of CM056506.1, from coordinate 38,907,113 downwards.
AAGCACCAGGTGCTCCTGCCTTTGGTGGACAAGGTATGTACGTCATTGAAATAAATATGTCTATAAACAACTCTCATTCCTGGGTATTGGATACCGCTTGTGGCTCACACATTTGTACAAACGTGCAGGGACTAACTGATAGCAGGAAGGTTGGACCAAGAGAGGTAGACCTACGCGTTGGAAATGGAGCACGAGTGGATGTTGAGCGCGTAGGGACTTATAGATTAAATTTACCTTCCAGCTATTGTTTAGTGTTGAATGATTATTTTTATGTTCCCTCGTTAACGAAGAATATTATTTTTATCCCAGTGTTGGATATGGAGGGCTTTTCTCATATATTTTTAATGGCAGTCACGTACTGTCTTTTAATAATGTTATATATGGAACTGCTCCTCTTGTGGATGGATTATATACATTGAACTGTAGTCGAGAGATATTCAATGTACAAAATAAATGAGCCAAGACAAGTAATAGAAACTCTACCTACCTATGGCACTGCAGACTTGGTCATATCAACGAATCAAGGATATCAAGATTGAAGAAGTTAGACTACCTCGAACCATTTGACTTGGAGTCTTATGGTAACTGCGAATCTTGCTTGAGAGGAAAGATGACCAATAAACCACTTTCTGGGAAAGATGTGCGAGCCCAGAAGGTGCTTGAGTTGGTCCATACTGATGTATGTGGGCCATTCTCGACTCAAGCTAAAGGAGGCTTCCCATACTTCATCATTTTTACTGACGACTTCACAAGGTATGGGTATGTGTATCTTATGAGACACAAATCCGAGGCTTTTGAGAAGTTCAAGGAGTACAAGTCGGAAGTAGAGAAGCAACTTGCAACGATTATCAAGACCCTTCTATCGGATCGAGGAAGTGAGTACTTAAGAAAGGATTTTCTAGATTACTTAAAGCTATATGGAGTCCAGTTTGAATGGACACCTCCAGGAACGCCACAGATGAACGGTGTTGCCGAAAGGAGAAACCGAACCTTATTGGATATGGTTCGATCCATGATGAGCTCCTCAGCTCTACCGACATACCTTTGGGGACATACTGTACAAACCTCTATATATATTCTGAACAGGGTTCCCTCCAAGTCAAAAGAAAAGACACCCTATCAAATATGATGTGGCAAGAAGCCAGTTCTTAAACATATGAGACCCTGGGGGTGCCCTGCATATGTCAAGAAGATGTTCAATGACAAGTTGGAATCTAAAAGTGAGAAATGTTACTTCGTGGGGTATCCAAAAGAAACTAAGGGATACTACTTCTATCTTTCTGGAGAACATAAGGCCATTGTTTACAGGAACGCAACTTTCCTTAAAGAAGAATATGTCTATAAGGAACATAGCTGCACAGAGATAGAACTTGAAAAAATTCAAGAACCACAAGATAACACAGGAAATGAACCCTTGTTGAATGACCTAAACAAGGATTCAGTGGGAGTATCTGGTGAAGATTGGCTACTTAGAGTACGCCCTTCCGCCAGTGGGAGTGATGTGAGAGATAGTGCAGAAATGCAAGGCTCTCATACACAACCAATGGAAGATGATATAATGGTTGTACATCATACCATACAGGAAACACATGAAAATGACATTCCTGAAAGCTCTCAAGGTGATGGATTGTGCTAAAACACAAAATACTCAACTCCGTAGGACCACTAGGACATCGTCCACCTGAAAGACTTAATCTCCTTGTTGAAACACACAGTGAGATAGATATTCCTGATGACGATGAACCTACAACCTACAGTGAAGCTATGTTAGACATTGATTCATAGATATAGCAAGAAGCCATGAAATATGAGATGGACTCGATGTACATAAATCAAGTTTGGAACTTGGTTGATTTGCCAACAAGGGTTAGACCCATATGATGCAAATGGGTCATCAAGAAGAAGATTGATGCATATGGCAAGGTACATACTTATAAAGCAATACTGGTGGCTAAAGGTTATAACCAACGGCCTGGGGTCGATTATGATGAAACCTTTTCACCTGTTGCTAAGATCAAGTCCATTCAGATTTTGCTTGTAGTAGCTGCATATTATGACTATGACATTTGGCAGATGGACGTCAAGACTGCTTTCCTCAATGGTAATCTAGTTGAGGAAGTGTATATGAAACAACCTGAAGGTTTTTCAATTGAGTCCAAACCAAATGTTGTATGCAAACAACAAAAGTCCATTTATAAGATTAAGCAAGCCTCGAGGAGTTGGAACATTTGCTTTGACAAGGCTATCAAGTCATTTGATTTCGTTAGAAGCAAAGAGGATCCATGTGTTTATAGTTAACGCAAGGATAGGAGTATTGCCTTCATTATCATATATGTAAATGACATATTAGGGCGAATCTATCAAATTTGATCAACCATTAAATAGGAGACAATAAGACTCTCCTGCAGTCAGTCAAGGAGTGGTTGTCCAGTACCTTCATGTTGAAGGATTTAGGTGAAGCCTGCTACATTCTGGGGATTAGGATCTATAGAGATAGACCTAACAGGTTATTGGGGCTTTCATAGTATGTCTACATAGACAAAGTGCTTAGACGTTTTTCTATGGAAAATTCCAAGAAAGGTGGTCTACCTATGGGACAAGGCATCAAGTTATCTATGAAGGATAGTCCTTCTAATTCTATAGAACATGAACGCATGAAAAGGATCCCATATGCTTCGGCTATAGGATCGATCATGTATGTTATGACCTGTACTAGGCCAGATGTGGCCTTTGCACTTAGTATGACTTGCAAGTTCCAGCAGAATCTTGGAGAAGAACACTGAAAGGCAGTCAAGAGTATTCTTAAGTATCTTAAATGAACTAAAGATTACTTCTTAGTCTATGGTGGTGAAGAGAAGCTAATATGTATTGGGTACACTGATGCTAGCTTCCAGATAGATGTTGATGACTACAAATCTCAATCAGGTTACACATACATTTTCAATGGTGGAGCAGTAAGCTGGAAAAGTTCCAAACAAGCTACAACTGCTGACTCGACAACAGAAGCTGAGTACATTGCTGGATCGAAAGCTGGTAAAGAAGTTGTCGCGATATCTGAGTTCCTGAAGGAACTAGGGGTTGTTCCAAGTGCCACTTGTCCAATAACGGTTTATTGCGACAACACTGGTGCGATTGCGCAAGCTAAGGAACCAAGATCAACCAACAGAAATAAGCATGTACCAAGGAAGTACCACACACTCAGGGAGATGGTGGAGACTGAAGAGATTATATTAGACTATGTTCCCACAGACGATAATCTAGCTGACCCATTCACTAAATCATTAAGCTTAGTCAAGCATAATGGTCATTTTGAGAATATGGGCATTAGATATGTTGGAGATTGGCTCTAGGCCAAGTGGGAGATTGAAAGTATATTTATGTCCTAGAGACAATATGTATTAGGACAAATGTACTTTATACACATTCATATTATTATTAATGGAGATTAATATTTTGGCATTTGCAATTATTGAATTATTATTTAATTGTTTGTAATTATTCATTAATGTGTATCCCTTGAGCTTACGTTGTCATTAATAGAGTGAGATATTTTATGATAGAACGTAACTCTTAAAGTAGCCTCGACTAATGATCATCGAGAATGGGATATAGATGATATATGATAAGTCGACATGTGGTCTGCATCACATCCTTAGAGGATGTAGTATGTTTCACCTGCTACGAGTAATGGTTACTCGTGATGGACACATGGATACTTTGGAAGTATTGGTATACCCTATTGATATATTGTTTGTTATACTTGTCTAACGTATGATCAGCGTGTGGGAGATAGAAGTCCTTAGACTTGAGGTCAAACACGCCTTTTCTACAAAGTAATGTACTTTGATCCCGTCCTAAACTCAAATTCCTTGTAGGTTGAGATACGGCTTGTATTTGGTACATTACAATGTGGATTGAAGGTGGTAGTTGAGCCAAGATTAGGATTCATTCCTCGAATGTATGTTCGAGAGAACATTCGGTTTCTCAGTGATATTAGGTTGACTAAGTCATTGGCCAACACAATAGACATATTTAGAATATGGTCTAGTCATCGACTAATATAGATGAGATACAATGATTAAGCCATTTGGATAGACACTTGACAAATCCTAAGCTTGATCGGGTGTATCGTGAATGAAAGGATTTTATCTTACCACATAAAGGTTAAGTTTACTGGATTCGCATAAACGTACTTCACATATTGAGTTCGTCTTCCGGCGCCGTCTAGGAGTTCCGCGTAGACCTTAATTTGATTAATGTCAATATGAGAAGGCTTGTAGGGTAAACTATGTCGATTGTCCGTTTCTATCTAAGGATGTATTGAGAGAGTAATTAAAATGTTCGATTTGGAATCTAGACATTTAAATGAGTAATGATTACATTAATTAAGTCAAAATTGGATTTTGGATTTAATTAAGAATGCACGAAAATTAAATCGAGGCAGTGCAAATGCGCGTCGAGCGCCGCGGCGCCCATACCCTAGGGCCGCGGCGCCTCTGCGTCGATTTTGGGCCTGGCCCTAGGTCAAACCCTAATCCGGTTTTTTGACCTAATTTTCAACTATAAATAGAGGCATTCATTTTCATTATTCTATACCAATTTCTGAAAACATTCTAAGCCTTAGAGACTTAGAATCAAATACTCTCGAACCTCTGCCTGATTTCCTAGCTTTCCGAAGGAGAAATACATTGAAGCTTGGAGCTTGCAATCGGAAGGGCAACCGCGTGTGCACCTCACAGTAGATAAAGACTCCAGATAATCTAGACTTGTAAGTATATGATTTATGCTACAAGTTTAATTGTTGTATAACCATACCAGAATTATTGTTGGGGTAAGTAAGAAATAAAATTTTAAACTTCCATTGTGCCTTACTTATATGTTTTGTACCCAACAATTCCCAACAGAAAAAAAACACCAAATTGGAGAAAAACTCCAACAAAAAAGAAGATTGGAAAATATAGTGAAAACTGAATAAATTTGTGTGCCCAAAATATTTCAAAAGAAGATTGTTGTTTAGAGAAACAGAAAATAATCTTATTCTATTATATTTAACAATTAATAAAGACATGTACAAAAGAAAGATAAATGACGGATTTCGGACGCTGCTCAGTGCTCAGTGACTAAAACTTGAACTTCTTTTTTGTTTTTATTTTTTCTAGTTATTATCATTAATTTAGACTAAACTAAAATAATGTTAACCTTTAACATAAAAGGAGGACACATGTTAATCATCTAAATAATCATTGATAATTACTGGAGGGGAGCTCACTGGAGCAGAGCCGAACCCTATTTTTTCTCGATAATTATATTACAGACAGTTATTTGTTGTTATAATTAGACCACTTTAACGAGAGTACAAGATAGTTAACTGGACCTAATTGATGATTTATACCGACACTTTCATGTGCTATGCAATCAAGTACTCCCTCTGTTTACTTTTACTTGTATTTCGCTTCTCAGGAGTGTTTTTGATCAAACAAACTCATTTTATTACTTCCACATGAATTATATGAATTTGACCAATAATACTTTAAGATGTTCATTATATTAATATGAGAAAAATTATAATTTATTGTATTTTTTATATAATTTTTAGTTATTTAAATTTAAATTTAAAATATTGATTTAATCTAGTTCAATTTAGCTCCAAATATTAATTAAATTAACTTTGAAAAAGAAAAATATGACAAGTAAAAGTGAACAGAGGGAGTAATTAGAGTTAAAAAGAATGTTATTTCAACAGCTATTTGATTCTCTATACTATTTAACACTTGCCTTGAGTTATTATTTATCAATTAAATGTTTCTACGCCAACGCAGTGCACTAGTCGGGAACATTATTCCTCAAGTAGCCGGGGAGCTTGCCAGGAAAAAATACAACAAATTAATTAATGGCTCTACATACCCTCTGGCCTTATATTTTGTGTTAAATAAGGAAATATACCTGTGATATACACTGAATATACAGCAATGTATATCACAGTATACAGAAGCAGTAAAACAGCAATAGTGGGCAGATGACTGGCCCAACAGTCCAGGCCCATCACGGGAGCAGTGGCAGTCCAGCCCAGCTCGGGCAGTGGCTGAAACAGTATATTAGGAAAGTATATTTTGTGTATATTGTAGTGTATTGGTTACCTAAGTTAGGATATACACTTACCATAATTAGGATATACATGTACCATAATTGTATAGTTAGAATTATGGTAGAATAAGGTTTTAGGAATAGAATAGGAATAAGATTCTCCTATTTTGTAACTTGTATATATACCTATTCAATTAATGAAAATAATCAAGGGGATTATTTCTTTCATGGTATCAAGAGACTAGGTCCAAAACAAAAGTTCTTCTCTCAACTTTTTCCTTGTGGCCGAGAAGCCCCCCCCCCCCCCCCCTCCTCGGGTTTCTTCTCTCCAAAATTTCGTCTTCCGCTCTCAAAAACCTCTCTTAAATTTCCCCTCTTCTTTGTTCCTTCAATATGTCTAAGAACAATATACACAAAATATACTTTCCTAATATATTGTTTCAGCCACTGCCCGAGCTGGGCTGGACTGCCACTGCTCCCGTGATGGGCATGGACTGTTGGGTCAGTCATCTGTCCACTGTTGCTGTTTTACTGCTTCTGTATACTGTGATATACACTGCTGTATATTCAGTGTATATCACAGGTATATTCCCTTATTTAACATTTTGGAAAGGTATAAAGCAGTGATGGCCTCAGAAGTTTCGAACAAAAGACATATTTCAATTCCTTGGTTTCACATGGACTTATAGTCTATGACTTAGATTATAAAGAACATAAAGAGACGGTTACTGCACGTTTTGATGCCTATTATAACGGTTTATACTTTTCTTTTTTTCTATTTTGTTGTTTCAATTTTATCGGATGTCTCTGAAGGAATAATTTATGCTTTTCTTGGACACATGCAATTTTCAATTAAGATTTTTCTCTATTTTCCCCTACACCTAGAGGTCTTATGCTTTGCTGTGTGGATTATCTATTTTGTTGTCGAAACTATATTCATATTTTAAAAATATGTTTATATTGCTATTTCTTGAAGTACGAGAAAGAAAGATGAAGACGTAAACGGTGGGAGATTACACTGATTTAGTAAAAATCACACACACAAAAATATCTATATCTCTCTCTCTATATATATATAGTACATTGGAAGCTCCTTTTTTTGTCGATAAGTTGACTCAAGTGGTTGGAGTTCAAATCATAGATATGTAATATGTGTTTGTAAACACGTCTTTTACTTAATTCTGATTAATTAATATGGATTCTCACCTTAGTAAATCACGTAATTGTGTTACGCTGATATAGTTTGATATCTATGCTAAATGGGGTAAGTTTTTACTAGAAAAAAATGCAAAAAGTTTTACCTTATATGTGAGACTAGATGGAGATAAGTGTCATGTCTAGTGAGACCACAAAATAAACTTAATATCTTTTACTTCTAAGTCATAAATATGTTAGTAGAGTAATCACCCCTTTGTGATATTGTTCAAGGCACGAACCTGAATAATTATCTGAATAGACAAGGTCATTCAATCAGCAAGATGAAGCTATTTTGTTAAATTACACATTCATGTGCTCCAGGAAAGAGTTTTATTTTCTTTAAGATATTTTAGGAAAAATGTATACACACCTGTTATTTGCAAAAAATAGAGTTAGTTTACCTCGAGATGATCACTTCCATCATTATTAAGTTTAACTCATGGAGGAGAAGGAGAAAACCATTTGAGGACGATGGAGGTGGTTGGTAAACACGTCTAAAAGGCACAATTTGATTTTGATTCAAGTATCCAATATAAGAGGTAATACAATTTTGTTGGAGAATTAATTCCTTGAGTCTTTTGTTCCAATGATAGCAAATATATACCTATTACAAAATAGTATTAATCTAAATTTACCTAAAATATAAGATGCTAATCATCCTAACTAATTACAAATTGATTTACACAATATTACAATATTCTAATTAGTGGTGATCGGAGATAATTATGGGATTGCCCCATAATTATTCTTACAGTCCCTCGCAGTCGTAGCGGAAGGTTCTCGTATGCTGAGACTGTCCCTGAAATCATCAAAAAGTACGTGTGGAATACCTTTTGTGAATATGTCTGCAATTTGATAACGGGACGATACATGGAGAACACGGACTTGTCCACGAGCAACCTTTTCTCGAACGAATAAGATATTCATTCCAATATGTTTTGTGCATTGATGCTGAACAGGATTACCGGATAAGTATATCACACTCACATTATCACAATAAACAACGATTGCCTTTTCAATCGAACAATGGAGCTCTAAGAGAATATTACGGAGCCAACACGATTCAGTGCCCACATTGGCCACCCCCCTGTATTCTGCCTCAGCGCTTGACCGAGACAAAGTTGGCTGGCGTTTTGATGACCATGAAATCAGATTATCTCCAAAAAAATACACAATAACATGAGGTAGAACGTCGTGTGTCCAGGAAACTACCCCAATCCATATCTGTATACGATGAGAGAGTCGAGACGAAGGATTTATACAAATGCAATCCAAAATAAATAGTACTCTTGATGTACCGTAGAATCCTTTTGAGAGCCCCCATATGTTCCTCTTTGGGATCATGTATATGTAAACACACCTACTGAACGACATATGAGATATCAGGCCTCGTGAAAGTGAGGTATTGCAAGTACCCTGTGAGATTGCGGTAGTGTGTAGGCTCACTGTACGGAGTCCCAGTAGTGGTACTCAATTTGGATTTTGTATCCACGAGAGTGTGTGATGGCTTGCAAGAAGACATACCGGCTTTGTCAAGGATCTCCTCGGCGTATTTCTTTTGACTTAGAAACAGACCACCTGCATATTGAGTGACAGCAATGCCCAAAAAATAATTTAAAGGACCCAAATCCTTCATCGCAAATTCTATTGCGATAAGGGGCATAATAGACCGGCGAAGTGAGGTAGATAATGTAGTGAGAATGATGCCATCTACATATAGGAGGATATACACCATGTCACTTCCGTTCTTATAAATAAATAATGATTGATCAGACTTGTTGTGGGAGAAACCAAGAGTGGACACAAAACCTGCAAAACTGTTATACCATGTTCGTGGAGCCTGTTTCAAGCCATATAAGGACTTCTTCAGAAGACAAACATTATCTGGATGTGTAGAGTCTCGAAAACCCAACGGCTGATGCATGTAAACTATCTTCTGTAGATGGCCATGCAAGAAAGCATTTTTGACATCTAACTGATGAATGGTCCAGGATTTTGACAGTGTCAGGCTAAGAACAGTCCTGATAGTTGCTGGCTTAACCACCGGACTAAAAGTTTCTCCACAATCTACTCTAACCTGCGGAGACCTGCCATCACCAACAAGACGATCTTTGTATCTCGCAAAGGAGCCATCAGAATTCTTTTTATGGAAGAAAACCCACATAGACCTAATAATGTTCACATTAGATGGACGAGGCACTAATTCCCACGTCTCATTTTCAATAAGAGCATTAATTTCATCTAACATGACAGCTTTCCAATTCGGGTCTGATAAGACTGGTTTGGGATTTTTTGGTATAGGTGATGGTAGAACCGAAGATAGTAAGTTAAACTGATGTTTGGGCCGAAGAATCTCGTGCATGGCCCGGATTTTAACGGTCAGAGGTTGTACCATCATCGGTTGGGTAGTAGGGGTCTCGGGTATGGCAGTGGGTGGAGTGGAGTTATTGTGGCCCAAGTTCAAAGGTGTGTGGGAGTGGGTTACCGATGGGTTATTGGGCTTGGGTAACGGGCTGTTTAGGTTTACGGTAAGGGAGTAGTGGGCTCCCCCACATGGGCCTGGTTGTCACAAGAACTCAACTAGGCCGAGACCACTGGTCCAGTCCCGTGTATTGGTGGGGCCGTGGTGATTTGGTTATTCGATTGTGGCGGGTCAACTAGTGGTTGAGAATCAAGATGGTGGTGTAAAATGGGATGTATTCTGTTGTCCAAAAAATCATATGAAGGTGAGGGTGCCACATGAGACCTAGTAAATGGGAATTTACACTCATAAACAACTACGTGACGAGAGATAATAAATTTTCCAGTCGCCATATCATAACATTTATATCCCCTATGATTTAATGGGTATCCCAAAAACACACAAGGAGTTGACCTAGCCTGAAACTTATTAATGGAAGTAGATGCAAACAAAGGATAACACAAACACTCAAACACCCTCAAATGTGTAAAAGACGGAAAACGATGATACAACATTTGTGTAGGGGACACATTGGAGAGCAATTTATTAGGAGAATATTTAAAAGATATGTTGCCATTTGAAGTGCATGGTGCCAAAAATTATGTGGCATGGAATAATGCACAAGGATGGTGTGAAGTATATTATTAATTGTTCGAATTTTTCTTTCGGCTTTTCCATTTTGTGGTGATGTATGTGGACACGAAATACGCAAAGACATCCCATTTTGGTAACAAAAATCTTTAAATTGGGTATTTATGAATTCCCCTCATTGTCACACTGAAAACATTTAATGGATTTGCCAAATTGAGTTTTGATAAAAACACTAAATTGTTTTAAAATGGTGTAGGTTTGTGATTTATGTCATAAGGGAAAAGTCCACAAAAAATTCAAATAATCATCTAGAATTAGCAGATAGTACTTATGACCTGCAGAACTCAAAACATGTGATGTCCACAAATCACAATGCAAAATGTCAAATGACATAAAAGTATGAGAAGTAGATGACGCGAAATGGAGTTTAACATGTTTACCAACCACACAAGATTGACAAACAGAAGAGTCCAAAGTTCGGTTACAAGAAAACAAATTATTGTTCCTAAGAGAATTAAAAACTGGTGCTCCTGGGTGGCCTAACCGATTGTGCCAAGACAATAGGAGAAATGGCAGCAAAGGTGGATGGTTTGGTTAAGCGGTTGGTGGAAACAGAGGTGATGGGATACATGTCCCCCGTGCTATTACATCTCATGAGTGGCGTCCCTGTCTGAAAATACTTCACAGAAAAGCCAAAAGGATCAAAATTCAGAGAAACATTATTGTCAATTGTAAAACGTCTAACAAATATCAAGTTCTTAATTAACTTTGGAGCATGTAAGACGTTTTTCAAGTATAATGGAGGGTGTGGAAAGGGTAATGTTACCTGACATTTTTCATTCTTTTTAAAAGAAAATTCAGTTTTCCAAATTTTTAAAAAAATTGCCACGTAAGCGAAAAGAATTAAAAAAAGAAAAAATAAATATACATGTGGCAAGGAGAGGGTACGTCACTCTCCCATAAGAGAGTAGATATTCAGTTTCGGGATGATAACTACTCCGTTTTATAAAAGTTCAGAGGGTAATAGGACCCTGAAAAGATAAAGTGTGTTGTAGCAACTTTGGTCGAAGCTCAGGGTAACAGTGTCTTATACCTACAGAAACTAACTGCCAGTTAAATCGATAAGCCACTTTCAAGAAGGGGTAATTGATGGAGGTTGAAGACGGTTATTCAGAAAAGATATCTTATTTCACGAACAGGTATTTCAGTTAGAATTCAGAACTTAACATGTCTTAAAATGGAACTAAAACCTATTACAAAAATGTGAAATAACAATAGCTTTGTATTTGAAGCCCCCCTCCCCCCCCCCCCACAAAAAGTCCAAGTCATTTATGTATCATATAAGTAATATAGATTAAAAATAGCATTTATAATCAGTTGCATCGCTTTTAGAAATTTAATTACTGGTGTGAACCTTCATATATCTGTTATCTCCCACTAGCAAAGAGCAGTTGAAATTTTTTACATTTGTCGGTGGAGGAAACATATGTTCCCATGAACTTATTTACAGTGCATGATTCCAAGAGCAGTTGTTCTTTCAAGAAAAAGAAATCATACATTAGCACATAAAAGAAAGTTTAAACATACATTCAAATATCCTATTGAAACAGTTTCACCAAAAGTGAGTCACCTGAATGATAATGGGGATGAAGCTTGCAGTATAGAAGTACTTCTACATTTTAGAAGCAACTTAAAGTTGATGCATTGCAGCATATCCTGGCATTGGCATAGTGGGAAAACCTCATAGGTTAGCATATACGATAAAACTTCTAAAAAGCAGGTAATAATTTATGCTGCTATTTCCTTCCACAGCTCAGCCACCAACATATTCCTAACTGCCAAAGGAGGTTCTTGAGCCTAAAATAACCAACTTATTTTTTCATTTTCAGTGATCATTCAGTTATGGCATAAAACATACCAAGCAGCAGAAAGTATCATCAAGAATATAACTCATGAGTGAACCTTTATCATCACTAAAATGAATTGTAAATGATATGGTAGTGCTTTACCAAGGCAAGTACAAAACTGCAAAAAGTCACAGCAAAACGAGTATAAGAGCTTTAGAGCCTAAATTGTTAGGAGATCACCTCATTCTTCACTTTCTAAATCAGAACATTGGAAAAACAATGTCAATTACATCTTTCAGAGGAATGCTTATGTGCAGATATAATAGTTCCGGGTTTTAAATTTTTTGGTCTGGTGAATCTAATGAAACAATTTTCTTATCGGAGAGTGCATAAAGTGTTTGAATCCTCCTGTTTCACCATTAAAAAATGGAAATACCAATATCTTCCTTTAAGCTTTCACATATTTGAAAGCAAGTAACCACACCATTTCACAGGTCATACAGAGTGCCAGTATATTTTTAAAAAAAAAATACTAACTGGCCTTCACAAATACTAAGTACAACTTTTACTAATGTAACTTTTTATCTTACCTGAGTGAAAAAGTAAATTTTCTCACTTGCTGATCTTCCTTCTCTGAATGCAAATCTGTCTAATGAAGCATATCAACACATGAGGAAAAGTTGTGACATGTTTGCACATTTTCAAGAGAAAAATTGTATGCACAAATCATAATAAATTATCTTCAGCCGGTTATCGGTTACTCCCTCTGGCCTAAAAAGATTGTCCTACTTTTCTTATTAATTTGTCCCAAAAAGATTGACACATTTCTATATTTAGAAATAATTTAACTTTATGAGATGATACACATCCATACAAATATCTAAGGCTTATTTTGGACCACACATTTCAAAAGTTTTTCTTTATTTCTTAAACTCTATATCAAGTCAAACTAAGATAATTTTTTTGGGACGGAGAGAGTATCTTTATTAAGTCAATCAAGTCCAGCTTTATTTCATCACCGTAGTCAACTAGATAAGTTATAACAGAGATTTAATTTCAAAGTGTACATTATACAACATATATGAACCCACACATGTTTTGGAACTTCAAATTTGCTCTACGCCAAACAAGCTAAAAAATGGATCAATCAAAAGAAAGGAAGTTTTGTTGGAAATTTGTCTTTGGTGGGGAGGTGCGTCCACCCATATTTAATGAATTAAACACTAGGGTTCCGCATGTTGGAGGCTTTGTATCTTCTCACGTGCATAATCTACTAAGTGAGTAGATGACCGTAGGGCCAAGAATCGTCAAATTTCGTTGAGAAATGAAAGAGATATTGGTCCACGAAGTAAGGTGTTTGAGGCATGAAAATATGGTGTGGGACAAATCTACCACATCGGTGGGAAAAGGAAGAATTGCTCTCTTTATAAGTCTCTAAATTGGCTAAGGGTTTGGGACTCCAAGGGGTATCCCATGTAAAGGAGGGAGGACCTAGATGTGCTTGGGTTCAAGGCTAAGCTCACACGCGCGCCGCCACCGCCCGCCCGTCCCGTCTGGGCTCGGGTTGTGGGTCGTGGGCTTCTTTTGGTATTATCTCTTTGGACCTCAAATTATTTAATATTTACAGTTTGGTCCCTGAAGTTTCTGAAATATTGAATTTGGAAACGATGGAAGGCAGAAAGTTTCTGCCTACTGTTGGAGTTGATTTTTTGGTACGCGAGCAGTAACATTGGGACGAAAAACAGAAACTCTTCCTTCCTTTTCCATTTCTTCAGCAAGTCGTTTCGTGTTTGTTTTTTTCGTCAGAATCAACCTATTTGCTTTGTAGTGTTGACTAAAGTGTTGTTTTATCTTGGAAGACTATTGCCCGTTAACGTAAAAGCATATATACGGGGCAATCTTGTCTTGAAGACAGAGTGTCATCACTCGACTTAGCACACAGTTGTAACAATCCAGATTTAGTGTTTCTTGATTTCAGGTTATCAAGATTCAAGATTCAATATTCAACAACTTAGCGGCAGTTCAGAATATTGGCAATTCGTTTATCCTTTCGAACACTTGTAATATTTATTTACTTCCCGTACTGCTTTACAATATCCAACAAATTCCACAGATGGAAGTCGGTAGTGATCAAAAAACAAACTTCATTTTCACTAAATCTCCCTATAAGGCACTTATCAAAAAGTCATTACTGCTACGGCATGCATATGCAACATAATATTCATCAAACAGTTAGTTCATATCAGAAAAAAGAAAAGGGGGGGGGGGGGGGGGAGAGAGAGGAAGGGGGTGAGATTTCCAATTTGCTAGCATGTGGCAGCAAAAATGCTTATATTCTCCCCTTGAACATTTTACTGTATCCAGTACAAAAATCTCCCACCAACTAATGAGATGTGAGAGTTGGATCAGATGAGGTTTTCTGAACCATAACTAAGAAAAAAATTTATCCTCAGCTTGTGCCAGATCTAACGAAACTATGGGTAATGAAAGAAATAATCTCTTGATTATTTTCATTGGTAATGAGAGGTAGATATACAAATATACAATTCCTAAATATGAACAATATAGGAAAATAATTCTACATTTTCCTATTCTAATTCTAATATATTTTCCTAGTACAAGACTAATACCATAATTATAATTATACATGAATTACATTTGTTGAGTCCAAATCGGACCATGATACACACGGTCCTTTACACCCCCGCAGTCATAGCGGGCGGTTGACGTACGTTGAGACTGTCTCTAAAATCTTCAAATAGAACCAAGGGAAGACCCTTAGTAAATATGTGTGCAATCCGGTATCGCGAATGGACATGGAGGACGTGTACTTGTCCACGAGCTACCTTTTCTAGAACAAAGTGTATGTCCATCTCGATATGTTTAGTGCGCTGATGTCGGACCAGATTTTCAGAAAGATAGACTGCACTCACATTATCACAGTAGACCAAGGTAGTTTTCTAAATAGGATAATGTAGCTCTAGTAGAAGATTACGTAGCCAATATGACTCAGACACCACATTGGCTACCCCTTGATACTCGGCTTCGCACTTGATTGTGATAAAGTAGCCTGGCGTTTTGCAGATCAGGAGACCAAGTTATCGCCAAAAAACATACAGTATCCAGATGTAGAGCGTCTGGTGTCTAGACAACCACCCCAATCAGCATCGGTATACGAGACAAGTGTAGAGGCTGATGATGTATATAGATGCAAACCATAGTCAAGTGTACCTTAGATGTATCAGATAATGCGTTTGAGCGCATTCATGTGCTCAAAACGAGGATCATGTATAAACAAACACACCTGATATACGGCATACGTAATATCCGGTCGCGTGAAAGTAAGATACTGAAGAGCTTCAGCAATACTGCGATAGTGAGTGAGATCCTCGTAAGAGGAGTCAGCCGCAGCACCCAGCTTGGGTTTTGTATCAACTGGAGTGGAAGTAGACTTACACGAGAACATACCAGCTCGCTCAATTATCTCAGTGTCATACTTCCGTTGGGATAAGAACAAATCACATGCATGACGAGTGACAGAAATCTCCAAGAAGTAACTCAAGGGCCCTAAGTCTTTCATAACAAACTCAGAACTGAGTAGTGTCATGATAGACCGACATAAATAATCAAAAGAAACTGTCAAGATAATATCATTCACATTAAATAGAATATATGCCAACGAAGTACCACGACGATAGATGAACAGAGAATGATCAGACCGGCTATGAGAAAACCCAATAATAGATACATATTCTGCAAATCACTTATACCAGGGCCGTGGGGCCTGCTTAAGCCCATACAATGACTTCTTCAATAAACAGACATGATTAGGATATGTGGGGTCTCAAAAACCCAAGGGGTGATGCATGTAAATTGTCTCCTTAAGATCACCATGTAAGAAAGAATTCTTCACATCTAGCTGATGAATGGGCCATGCTTTCGAAAGAGCCAAACTGAGAACAACGCGAATGGTAGTCGGTTTGACCACTGGACTAAACGTCTCACCACAATCCACGCTAACCTGTTGAATTTTACCATCACCTACAAGGCAAGCCTTATATCTAAAAAAAGAACTATCAGAATTATCTTTATGAGTAAAAATCCACATCGAGTGAATAATATTAACACCAGAAGGGTGGGGTATCAACTCCCATGTCTTATTCTCAATAAGAGAATTATATTCGTCGTTCATAGCCAATTTCCAATTCGGGTCATTTAATGCAGACACTAGGTTACGGGGTAGTGGGGATTTAAGAACATTAGAATTAAGATTAAAATGTATTTTTGATTTTAAAATACCCTGTTGACTACGTGTGACAGGTCTGTGTGTCGGGGGAGAATTGGGTGGATTTTTGGGAAAGGCCGAATAGGTGATGGACTGGCTAGCAGGAAGTGGGCATGCTAGCCCAAAACTGGAAACCGAAGGTGGGACTGGAGCAGAAACTGGGGTAGAAGCAATCTCGATAGTGGGCTGGTCAATCGGCCCAACATAAAAAACCGGGGCAGAAGCAGTGGGTTGTGGCGGGCCAGCAGGTATTGGGCCTGCTGGCTTTTCGTGATTACTGTATCGGCCCATTAAGTGATGCATAATGTACGGTGAGACTTCGTCATCTAAAAAATTATACGAACTAGGCACGGGACTACTCACTTTAGCAAACGAAAATTGGATTTCATCAAAAATAACATGGCGACTAATTATGATTTTATTAGATGATAAATTAAAACATTTGTAACCACGATGATTAGATAGATAACCCAAAAATACACAAGCGGTATAACGGGCTTGAAGTTTGTTAATCGTAGTTGACGAAAATAGTGGATAGCATAGACACCCAAAGACCCTAAGATGTGAATACAAATAATTCTTATTATAGAGGATTTTAAGAGGAGATGCATATGCCAACCATTTGATAGGAAGTATGTTAAGGAGATAAGTAGTCATTTGTAGAGCATGATGCCAAAAGGAAGGGGGTACGAAAGCATGGACCAATAAAATTCGGACATTATTATTAATGGTACGAATAAGGACAGGAGAAATGAAAAAACTATGCCATTAGCATCACAAAATTCTCGAAACAACTCATTATCATATTCTTTGCCATTATCGCATTGAATATTTTTGATTTCCTGTTCGAATTGGGTGCGGATGAATGCTCTAAATTTTAAGAATGAGGAAAAAACATGGTATTTCTTCGCTAACGGAAAGGTCCATAAAAATTAGAATAATCATCAAAAAATAGAATATAATAAATGGTAATCTAACATGTTTTCTTAACGGACATGAATGACAAATTGGAGTACTACGTGTACCCTTACAAAAAATAAAATTATTTTGAAATCCCTCATACAAAACCCAAAAGGATCAAAATTAACAAAAATCCAATTATCAGTGGTGAATTTTCGGACAAACACCAAAATTTTAATTAAGTTAGGGGCATGAAGGGTATTTTTCAAGACAAGAGGCGGATGTGGGGGAGACAAAGTAGTATTACCGTAATCACGAATTGGAATTGCATTGCCATTACTAACAATAATGCCACGATTTTTGCTCAAATTAGAATAAGACGAGAGAGTACCTTGGTCGGATGTCATGTGAGAAGTTGCGCCGGTGTCCATGTACCAATTCGCGTCCGAAGGATTTAATCCAAGTATATACATGGCGGCCTCAATATCGGTGGGTGTCGGGATCAGAGCCGGGCCCGCAACAGTGAAAGCCTGCGTGGGCCGAGACCCAAGCAGACTGCCCTACTGACTCGACCCATATCGATGTTGGGTGTTGCCTGAAGGACTAGAAAAACTGGGTATGTGACTGGGTTGGACTGGGGCCCAACTGCTTGGAAAATAACTGGGCGGGCAGTAGGCTGGACTGGGACATTGGCCGCTGGTCCAGGCCCACTGCCAAGGGGCCCAGGGCTGAGACCAGGCATGCTGGGGCCCAGTACCCTGAGTCCTACTGTCAGCGTTGCTACTGTTCCGTCCACAGCCGTTGTTGCTGCCGCAATTTTTGCCATTATTTTTATAGTTTTGACCCTTCTTGCATCCACCGTTGTTGCGGTTTTGGCCCGAATTCTCAATAAAACCGTGTGAGTTATCGGATGAAGTCATCATCGCTACGGAACTTGCGCTGGTAGCCTTCTTTTTTGCCAAGCCGACTTCTTTTAACGTGAGCATCAAATGGGTTTAATAAAAAAGGGGAAGCGGATTACTTTGTCGGAGTAGAGTCCTAACGCCATTATAGGCCTCAGATAAGCCTGCAACCATTTGGAGAACAAGACAATTATTGGTAATAGGTGCTCCAACGTTACAGAGTTGGTCCGCCAATTCCTTGAGCCGTTTACAATAAGCTGAAACATTCGGGAAATTTTCCATGCTGACTTGTGTAAATTCTTGCTCAAGAGTGACAACTCGGGAATGTTGGTTATCCTAGAATATATGACGCAATCTATTCCAGGTAGCCATAGTCGTAGTGTCCGGTTCAATGATCGTCTGTAAAAGGTCGGTAAAAATAGTGGAGTAAATCCACTGAAGGACGGTAGCATCAAGAGTGATCCACAACTGATGATCCTCCGCGAATGTAGGGACATCGGGAGGAATTATGTGACGGAGTACTTGATGTGAAATTGCGTAAATTTTGAACAATTCTGTCCACGTCGCATATAGGACATTTTCCATTTCAAGAACAATAGGGATGTAGTTCTTGATGTTGGAAACAGTAAGGGCAGGATGAAACATGTTCTTTGACGTAGACATAACGAAAGAACAATAGGTGAAAGAGGGATTTGGAAGAAAATTTGAGAAGAGAGGAGGTAAGGTGCACGGATTCCAAGAAGGAACACGGAAACCGAGGCAACGGAAGAGAGGAGAAATCGGTAGAAGACCTAGACTTCTGATACCATGAAAGAAATAATTCCTTGATTATTTTCATTGATAATGAGAGGTATATATACAAATATAAAATTCCTAAATATGGACAATATAGGAAAATAATTATACATTTTCCTATTCTAATTCTAATACATTTTCCTAGTATAAGACTAATACCATAATTATAATTATACATGAATTACGTTTTGTTGAGTCCAAATCGGACCATGAAACACACGGTCCTTTAGGTAAGCACCAATAACTTAGAGGGGAAATCTATCCTAATACATCAGCATGGCTAAGAGTGGACAAAAAATTCGACACAGTTGAACAATGGAAATGCTTCAATCAATAGCATGTTTTGAAACTGCTGAATTTTGAGTGCCCGACCATTAATCATACTGTTTAGGTCTTCAGTCACCAGTGTTTCCAAGTTAAGCTGTCTTTCCCTGCTTGCAATTTCAGACTTGAGTTTCTCCAATTCAACTTTCATTGATTCGAGATTCTTCTCATTTTCATTCTGTTCCGCAAGCCTATTCATCTCATCATTGATCTTTTTTGTCTCAGTGATACAATTTATCGCATCATTAATCTCATTAAGCTGAGTTCGTAACCAGCTGACATTCACCCTCATTTTCTCAGCATCCCTGATTACCAAGTAAGAGGAGTCCAAGAAATTACGATCAACTTCAGTCAAACACGTCTTTTGGAGTTCCTGGACAACTTGCATATAATTTCTAGAACAGAAGTAAGCATGCCGCTCGACTCCGAGGACAACCGTTTGTAATTGTTGGGAATAATGGAGAGTATTCCAATTCTTCTTCCGGATAAATATTTGCGGAAAAATACAATGGAGAAATTCTTTTCTGATGTGAAAGATCAGTCACAGCTGCAATCACAGAGCATATTCAGAATTTTCGGATATCTTTCAATGTAAATAGTACATTATGAATAGTAATTAAAACACTAAATGCACGCCAACAAATTATCTCGTGGAAAAGAAAAATCATAGTAAATCTTCCATTATAACAGTAATAATGGGTACACAATACATTCACAAATTTTGACAAATACTTGAAGAATACACTCAAAACTCTCACACTCACTAGTGTGGTAATCTCACAATTTCTCTACAAAATATTTCTAACAATTTTGTAGAAACTTTTTTTATTCTTTCTCTCTTAGATTTCTCTCACTCAGAAGTCTCTATTTTTCTCTCAAGAGCCTAACTCTTTAATCTTGAAATTAACTTGTGATGGACGAATGAAAAATGAGAGGAATGAAACTCTATTTATAAGCTTTCTTGGATGTGTGAACAAGGAACAAAAAATCAACCTTACATTAATTGTATGGTTGAAAAATATATCTATGCCTTAAGTAAAAAATTACCATTGTAATGTTCAAATGGTTGAAAAAACAACCACATTTCACATGGTTGAAAAACAACCACTACCCATCAGTAATGTCTCCGTGTTTCTCGCATATGGCCAAAAAAGTTGGTTGAAGACTCGGATTCATGGTAATTGATTGTTTCACTGTTTTTGTGCTTTCTTCTTGATTTGCTTTTACTTCTTCAAAAGCAACCACCACTCGTTGAAAGAAATTGACATCGATGCAGCAAGTTGCAGACTCAAGGTTTAATAGAAATATTGAATTGAGACTGGATCGACTTTTATGTTTGGGCTCTCAACGGGAGTAGTTTGTTTAGGTTGTTTCGGGACGAAGAATAATGGGAACTGTTGAGAAGTGCACTTTCTGACTTCTGGTGGGAGCACGTCCAGCCCGTAATTGGGTTACGCAAAAGTTCAAAGATCACAAATCCTTGTATCTATGAGCCAAAACCTAGGCATGAAACAAGCTCTTACTGAAGGTGCATTTTGGGTTTGGTCTTTTTAAGTTGTCCAAATCAGTTGCTGCTTGCTTTATAATTTGGCCAGTTAAGTTGGAAAATGTTTTTCCCCACCGGGTGTCAGGTACCTTGTTTAATTCGAATGGAAAGTCTCACTCTAGGGTAAAACGCCTTACCGAAGGAGATTCCATTCTTAGGGTTTGAATTCGAAACTTCCGGTTAAGGGATACTTATTACCCCACCGCAACCTTTGGTGGTAAATTGGAAATGTTGTTGCCAACGCAATGGGGGCAACATTCAAATAGCAGCGGGAAGAAGCGATGTAACTACAGGATGATTCTATAGTTTGTTAGTGTCCTGTCATATTATATTATTGATCTTATTTATTCCAAATTGTTTTAAGACTGTTCTGAGCACTCATTTTAATTCTAAATGATGGAAGATTCCAAAAAAGAAAAGTGGTTCACTGGTTTAATTTATCCTCATTTGCTGGCAGTTTGCTTTGTTGGCATATCCTTCCAACGGAAAAGATAACCATACTAAAGAAAACAAGTTGAATCATTTCTGTTTTAAAGCTAATTAGGAAACTAATCTGGCATTCCAACGGAATCTTTTACATGGTCTTTAGTGCATTATGAACTTGATGATTTTTGTAATCTAACAACAGTAGAAACTCTATAAATTAATGTTCTTGGGACCACCAAAATTTATTAATTAAAAGAGATATATATTAATCGATAATTATTAATTTATATATTAATTAATACTTTATCAATTTATAGATAAATTTATAATGAAATATCCAATTTACAAACACCCTTCAATCTTTCACTTCATTATTGTTCAATGTACTATATCAAATGAAGCACCCTTCAATCTCCCACTTTATTATTTTTCCTGTGTTCAATGTACTACTTTATGGATATTAAAAAATATTTCCTATAGAAACACAAGATCAAATCATGCTAACACAAACAATGGATGTCGAACATGTCCTGAACTACCCAGAAGAAAATGTAGTTACACAGTTGTTGACTGATGAAGAAATAATTGAAAGCGTTATGGGAACTGATAAAGGTGATGATGATGAAAGTTCTACAGTAGAGCCCCCTTCGCGAAACGAGGCTATTAAAACGGCAATCACATTGAATAATTTCTTGTTGAGCTATGAGAAAAAACAACACCAGAAGTTCTTACAATAATAAGAAAAATTAGAGATGAGATTCAATGTGACATTGATTTCAACAAAAAACAAAAGACAATTGAGTCATTTTTCAAGAAGTCTTCATATTTCACTCATGTATTATGTATATATAAGGAATTATTAATTTATATTTTACATGGGGTCTATATGAGTAATCAAAAATGTATTATCTTATAATTTTAGCGAATTATTAATTTAGCACGTTATCCCGAGTTGGGACCGACTAAAAATATTATCTAAGAATTTATTAAATAATCGAGTATTAATTAATAGAGTTTCTACTGCAGTACAAAAATTCTTTTTGGTGCAAAAACATCCTTTGAATTTAATAACGTCATGCAAGATAGGTATGTTATTTACCAGAGATTCAGAAGAGAGCCCTTTTCTATATAAAAGTAGTTGTAGATTCTCTTGAAAGGGGACTGAAAGATCATATCCCATTTTCATAGTTGTCACTTATATCACTCTGATGCATCAGATGGTTGGCTTAAGTTTGATTCAAAGTTTTGTAGAAATATTTGTAGTCATTGGCAACACAAGAATCATATATATACTTCTCATTTTTGACTTCCATAAATCATCAAAACTGTAAAACACAAGCTCTGATATCATGTAGGAATATGTTCATTATCTTTCATTAATTATTGTGTACAATATATATAGTGTTACATAATTACAAATTAGGTAACTAAATCTTTCTAATTACAATTGAAATATAAATTTACCTAATATAAAAGATATACAAAATATGGTAATATTCTATCAATGGTAATATACAAGATATGATAATATTCTATCAAAAACTACATATATTAAGAAATGAATTGGTTCCTAGAACCGTGATTAAACACACTTAAGTACTTGTGAAAAATTGAAAGCTTAACGTAACTGGCAAAAGGTAATCCAATAACATACCAGATTAGACGGTCCAACTCTACCTAGTGGCGACTACTGACAAGCTGGAACCTAATCTTTTTGAGTGTTGAAAGAGCATCTTCCATGCTAATTCTTGCATTAGGTGTCACTAAAGTGCAGCTCTAAGCTAATGACATGATAGATAACAAACATTGCATCTTTATGTCAATTTGTTCATCCCCTGGCTATACCAAATTAGAATCCACCACCGTATGAGTTCTACTTGGAAAGGAGTCACTAACCCAACATTGTATGCTCAATTCTCCAGTGAATATTTCATCACTTGGTCTCATTCTTGTAAACGTCTCCATCATCAGGATGCCAAAACTATAAACATCACAATTTGTGGATACTATTCTATCTTGTCCATACTCTGCAATCATGGTTGGAAATGATCATAAAAGCTTCCTAGTTAAAATGGAATATGCCAAAATTGAGGGTATCAATCTATATCTAGGGAAAAAAGTTTTGAGTATTTAAACAATATGAGTAAACTTCAAAAACTTCTAATGTACCTGGAGCAATATATCCAATTGTTGCAATTGTCCTTGTTTGAACAAAAGTTTCTCCTGCACCTAACAGTTTTGCAGTGCCAAAATCACTGACATGACCAACTATTTCTTGATCTAGCAAGATATTACTTGGCTTCAAGTCACAATGCACCACAGGTGTTGAATAGCCATTGTGGAGATAGTCCATTACAGATGCAACATTTATCATTATAATTAATCTCTGTAATAAGTTGAAGAACAAGTTGTAAGAGTATAACCATTTATCAAGCGTCCCATTGGGCATGTATTCCAACACTAGGGCCTTGAAATCGAGGTTGGAACAACTGGTGATCACTTTGGTCAGATCTCACATTCCGTGTCAAAACTTTTGAAATCACCCTCCAATCGCACATTGAATACCTTTGCTGTGAAAAGCGTACCATCCTTAAGTATCCCTTTGTAGACCATGCTGAAAACATTACCAAGCAAATTGCTTTCGTTGAATCCTTTTGTTGCCTGTTCAAGTTCATATTCTTTCATGCCCTTTTACCAGAGACACATCTGCTTGACTTGCATTCTTCTTTGTCATTCTCAATCTTAACAACACATATCCAACGGCCAACGCGAGGAGTGATCCAATTCCTAATAGAGTATATAAACTTGTAAGCACTCTTTTTCTTGACTTCTTTGTAGATTTGGTTAGGCATGGTTTCACGTTAATCCAGGATTCACCACAGAGTGCATCATTGGATAGGAATGATTGACTAGTGACATTTGCAAAAGGACCACCAGTGGGAATTTCTCCATTGAGTTCATTAAATGAGATGTTCAAGTATTTGAGAAACACACGAGCTTCTAATGACTTAGGAATTTCACCACTAAGATTATTATAGCACAAATCCAAGAATTCCAACACCAATAATTTGCCAAATGAATTCGGAATTTTCCCATCTAATACATTATGTGCCAGAGAAAGATTAATCAATTTATCTAGACCCCCTAAAGTGCTAGGAATTTTACCAGAAAAGCCATTTTTTGACAAATCAATTAGTGTTGCAGTCTTTAAATTTCCAAACTCCGGAGGAATATGACCACTTAATAAATTGGATGAAACATTAAATTCTATGATCTTGAAGGATCCCCAAGCTTGTAGGTAATCTAGAATCCAGCATGTTGTAAGCAAGATAAAGCTTCCTCAAACTAGTAATATACCCTAAGCATGAGGGCGTCAAACCAAGAAACTGATTTTCTGACAAGTCTAATGCACCAAGATTCTTTAAACTGCATATAACATCTGGTATGCTTCCTTCTATCTTCTTGTTAAACATGCCTTGGAAACTATTAGGAATATGTCCAGTCAACTCATTGTTAAATAGGCTAATCTTTGTCACCAGTAAGATTACCAATTTCATGAGGAATGACGCCCTTCAGTTTACAATCATTTCCTTCAAAAGAATTTAGAGAGTTGGACAAATTACCAATAGATGCAGGCAAATCACCATCCAACGGATTATCACCTGTGATTGAACGGAAGATCTTGTTCTATTTCAATAGGTAAGCAAGGTATAAATACAGTACATTAGGTGCTAAACTAGGAAAGAAAATAAAGAACGATACCTACAAATCTGCTAACTAATTATGATTATGTACATTACTAAGAATTGAGTCTATATCAACACTACCCTCAAGTTGGAGCATAGATATTGATCATGCCCAACTTGCTACAAAGGTAATCAACTCGAGTTTCATTCAACTCCTTTGTGAGCATATCAGCTAATTGCTCTCCTGTCTATACGTAGCCAGTGAGAATCAAGTTCTCCTGAATCTTCTCACGAATAAAATGACAGTCAACCTCAATGCTTAGTTCTTTATACACTGGATTAGATGCAATATGAAGAGCAGTTTGGTTATCACACCAGAGTTTTGCTGGCATATCATTCTTCAACCCAATTTCAGTTAAAAGATGATGTATCCATATAATATTTGACATAGAATGCGACATAGTTCTGTACTCGGATTCTACACTGGATCGAGATACAATATTTTTCTTCTTACTCCTCCATGAGACTTGGTTCCCTCCAACAAAGACACAATAGCCTATAGTAGATCTCCTATCAACTTTTGATCCAACATAGTCTGCATCTGTAAAGCACTCAACACAAGTATGGTCATGATAGCTATACAATATTCCAAGTCCAAAAGCTCCTTTCAAGTAACATACAATTTGTTCCAAAGCTTCCCAATGCTTGACCGTAGGTGCAGACATAAACTAGCTAACAACACTCACTGCAAAAGCAATATCTAGATGAGTCACAGAGAGGTAGTTTAACTTCTCAACTAACCTTCTGTATCTCTCTGAATTATTAAAAGGATCGCCATCATCATTCATAAGATGCTTATTGGGAACCATTGGAGTACTGCAAGGTTTGGCTGTCAATTTTTCAGTGTCTGCAAGCAGGTCAAGAATATACTTTCTTTGAGATAGAAAAATTCCCTTCTTACTTCTATATACTTCTACTCCCAAGAAGAATTTCAATTGATCCGAGTCCTTCGTATTAAACCTAGTATGTAAGAAATACTTGAAGGACGAGATCCCCGCATAATCACTTCCTGTGATAACAATATCATCAACATATACATCAAGCAGGATAATGACAGATGTTGATTGCCGATAGAAGACTGGGTGATCTCATTTGCTCATTTTCAGCCCAAACTCTTGAACTACCTCGCTAAACTTTCCAAACAAAGCACGGGAACTTTGCTTCAAGCCATACAAAGACTTTTTCAAATAACATAGTTTTCCATACTCCCCCTGAGCAATAAAATCATATGGTTTCTCCGTTTCCCCTCCCGCTTGAAGATCACCATGAAGGAATGCATTCTTGATATCCACCTGATGTAAAGGCCAATTCTGAGAAGCGGCTAGAGAAATGAACAACCGGATAGAAGTGAGTTTGGAATATGGAGAGAATGTGTCTGAACAATCCACCCTATAAGTCTGAGCATACCCATTAGCCACAAGTCTTGCCTTAAGTCTGGCCATAGAACCATCTGGATTAACTTTAACTGTCACTTACATCCCACTGGTTTCTTCCCGCTGGGTAAATCCATCAAATCCGAGGTGTGGTTTTCCTCTAAGGCATGTATTTCCTCAAGCATCGCATTTCACCATACAGGATGATTCAAAGCCGCTTTCACAGTTTTGGGTACATAAATGAAGTCTAGAGAAGTTATCAGGGATCTAGATATGGAGGATAACCGGTCATAGGAAACAAAATTAGCAATAGAATATATGGATTTGCAAGTCCGTGTACCTTTGTGAAGAATAATAGGGAGGTCAAGGTTTTGTGAATGATTAGGCAGAGAAGGATCTGATGACAAAGGAACTTGTGCATAATGTGTATCATCGTTCTCTCGTCTCCTCGAATAAACTTGAACAATTGGCGTTCTTGCTGGAGAATATGTTGAAGGCTCAGTAGTCGATTAATGCTCAATATAGGAACTAAAAGATGGAAGAATAACATTATCTGCTTGTTCCGTCGCAACACGAGTAACTTGATAGACTAACCACTCGTCTTTCTCCCCATGACTTGTAGAAATAGGAATTGGATAGAAGAATGGTGTAGTCTCTGAAAATACCACATTAGTTGACATAAAATATTTGCCAAGTTAACTAGAATAACAACGATACTCCTTCTGAAGACGATAATAACCTAAGAAAACACACTTCAACTCCTTAGGGTCTAACTTGGTAACAGATGATCGCACATCTTGAACATAACATGTGCTTCCAAACACCTTTGGTTATACTGAAAATAGTGACTTGTTTTGAAAAAGAATATTGTAAGGCATATTACCAGCAAGCACAAATGATGGCATGCGATTAATCAGAAAACAAGTTGTAGAGACTGCATCAGCCCAAAATTGCTTAGGGTCCTTCATCTGGAACAAAAGTGCCCAAGCTATCTCAAGGATATGTCAATTCTTCCTCTAAGCAACTCCATTTTGAGAGGGTGTGTCAACACATGAAAACTGATGGAGAATATCATGTTGTCTCATGTAGGACTGAAATAATTCTGACATGTATTCTTTAGCATTATCACTCCTTAAAATACGTACTGAAGCATTAAATTGAGTTTTGACTTCAGCACAAAAAGCACAAAAGTGAGTGAATACTTTAGAGCAACTTTTCATAAAATAAATCCAAGTCATCTGTTGTGACAAAATATTTATACCGGGTTTTGGAAACAACATGACATGGTCCCCAAACATCAAAATGAACTAACTCAAAAGCTGACTTAGTTCATTTGTTAACCCTTGGACCTAATGTGATATGATGGTATTTTGCAAAGTGACATGACTCACAGTCTAATGAAGAAATATTCTGAAATCGAGGACACAACTTCTTCAACAGAGGTAGAGAAGGATGTCCCAATCGATAATGTGCGTCAAATGGAGACACGACACTTGAGTATGCAGCAAATCGAGACTCGTATTCATCAAGAATGTAGAGACCATCGGATACATGTCCTTTACCAATAACCTGATTTGTCGTAAGATCATAAAACAAACAGTGATTGGGAAAGAACGATACATAACAATTAAGGTCCCTAGTAAGTTTGCTAACAGAGATCAAATTAAAGGCCAACTTCAGTAGATTTAATACAGATAACAGAGTAATAGAGGAGGTTGGTTTGACAGTCCTAGATCCCACAATATTACAAGTTGATCCATCAGCTATCATCACAGGAGAAATTGCTTTATGTGATCGAAAACTACAAAAAAAAAATTAAGGTTACTTGTCATGTGACCTGTAGCACCTGAATCAATTATTCATTTGTTCAAAGAGGATATAAGACATGTTTTTTCCGACTCAACAAGAGTAATAACTAAAGTGGATTCTTTAAGTGATTCGATATTGACAAAATTTTGCAAATTCATTTGCCGAGACCAAAATTGTTTTCTCTGAACAATTTCCTCCTTTGATATTTTTAGTCATTTTCTCCAACTAATCAATACTCCAAGTATAAACTGGAAAGGCAACTAGAAAGGACAAAAATAATTTTCTTCACTAATAATAGTGCCCAATAAGGATAGAATGAGGGGTAGAGGTAGGCCGAAGAAATATTGGGGAGAGGTAATTAGACGTGATATGGCACATGTGCAACTTACTAAGGACATGACCATAGATAAGAGGTTGTGAAGGATACGGATTAGGGTAGAAGGGTAGTAGGTAGTCGAGCGTAATCCTACTTACGCTTACAAACTGATAGTTGTAATGTTATTATTGTAGGCCCGCTTAGCCTATCATACTAATAGGCGCAGTATTGATTTATAGTCCTCTGTAGTTTGATTTCTACTGCTCTATGTCCTTTAGTGTACTTTCCTAAGCTTATCTACCTGAGCTAATTACTGCTTACTTTTTCAGAATGCGTTCGAAAGACGTATTCGCTTTTGTTATCAGCATTTTCATACTGCTTTAACTTTTTCCGATCGGGTCTGACCATTTCTCTTGATTTTATCTTGAGACGAGGTCTCTTGAAAACAATCGCTTTACCTACCAAGGTAGAGCTAAGTTCTGCGTACACTCTACCCTCCCCAGACCCCACGTTGTGGATTTCACTGGGTTATTGTAATAATAGTGCCCAATAGAACCAGAACTCTACTGATAAGAGAAACCAAATAAAACACAGTTTCTCACAATAGCCAAGCGGTAAGAATAAAAGAGAAGCAACAGAAACCAACAAAGCTTCAAAACACTTCTGAAATTAACGAACCAGAATTCTATCCCAAGAGTTTCGAATCACACCACCAATAGACTAGTAACCAAATCAGGAACTAAATTCCCAGAAACAGAGAAACTTAAATTCGATAACTGAAACCCAAATCAGCAAACCAAATACCAATGAATGATGTCTGAACTACCCAACAAAGTATTATGTGAAACCCTAGTTACCAAATTATAGCATCTACAACAACAATTGCTACCAGGACTGAAAATTAGTCCAGTAATCAAACCTAAAGTGAAGAGTAGTCCCAAACAGTAGCTTACCATCAATGTATCACCAAGGATGCGCCGGAACTATCGAGGCGGTGCCGAAAATCCAAGTCCAGAACAATTCTGCCAGAGCGTGACGTGCAGGAGAGAATTTTAGGTGGCGCGTGACAGCCACTCAGTTCACATCCAGTCGCAGGAGAAGACTAGTACAACCAGAAAAGTTACTCCTCCTCTTCATGTGATGGCGGTGACAAAGAATGACCACTTTAGAGTGATCAATTTGAATCATAGAGCTCTTTCCGAAATAGACCAAAACAAGTTGGAAGCTTTTCCTGAAACAGAGCCAGACCAAGATCGACGAGCCTATTTGCTCTGACCATGTGATTGAACGAAAGATCTTGTTATATTCGAATAGGTAAGTATGGTATATATGCAGTACATTAGGTGCTAAACTAGGAAAGAAAATAAAGAACAATTCCTACAAATCTGCTACCTAATTATGATTATGTACATTACTAAGAATTGAGTCTATATACATTCCGCAACATCACCAAACCAGAGTATCCTTAGATTCCTACAGTTTGTCAATGATGCAAGGAAGCTAAATGTTGAGTCACTGAAAAATTTATTCTTGCTCAAGTTTAGATCCTCAAGGTATTCTAAGTTACCAAGTGATTTGGGAATTAGACCTTTGAAACTGTTGCCTGCTAAATCAAGCACTCTGAGTCTTGAAGAATCTGAGATTGAAGCAGAGATAAAACCACTCAGATTATTTCCTCCACAAAGAAATTCTTCTAAGATGGGAATTTCATGGCCTAAATTTGAAGGTAGAGTACCTGAAAGCTTGTGTAGGTGAAATGCTAGGAGCTGCACTGCTGACATGTTGAAAATGCTTGTAGGGACAGAACCAGTAAGCTCATTCTAGTTTCTCAAGAATACCGAGCTCCACTAGTATCTTTCCTGTCAATTTGGGAAAATATATGAGTACCAGTTAGGCTGAAGAGAGAAAAGGAAGAAAAACTTCATATTTCTGTTGTAAGGAAATATCATACTACCTTCCAAATGCAGAGCTGGAATAGATAATTTTGTAAGAGTTGTTAAGTTGGCTAGCTCTCTTGGTATAGTTTCAATAAACTCATTGAACGACAATGCCAAGTCTAGGAGCTTTCTGCATTTCTCCAGGTTTGGTGGAATAACTCTATCTAGGGAGTTTCTTGAGAGGAAGCCCTTCCAAGTGTGGAAGATAGTCACATATAGTTATTAGAAGCTTTCCAGTCAGATTGTTGTAGGTAAGAGCAATTACTTGCGTTGTAGTAATGTTAAAGATTGATGGTGGTATAGAGCATGTAAGTTGATTATATTGCATGTCTAGGATAGTCAAGTAGCGAAGATCACCGATTTCTCGAGGGATCTCTCATTCGAGAAAATTTCTCTGTATTCTCAACACTTCCAGCTTTGTTAGATTGGAAACGGAAGATGGAATATTTCCCAAAAATTGGTTGGTCAAGAGGTACACAAAGCGTAGGTTAGGTAACAAACTTAAAAAAGATGGAATGGCTCCAGTGAAGTTATTGCTTGTCACATTAATTACATTCAGCCTTTGCAATTGAGCCAACTCCTCTAGCAAAGCCCCATGGAAAGTATTGTCATTGATGTCGAGGGAGATAAGAAATGAGAGGTTTCCAGAGTGTGGAACGTTGATCGACCTGTAATGTAATGTTATTTAGTGGAGGGTATTTTGGGAATTTTAGGCTTATATTATCTTCGCCCTAGTTTTCACTATATATAAACTAGGGTGCCGTTTTTCTTTCAGAAGAGTGGTCGAAAAATAGAGAGAGAGAAAATTGTAAACTCAAAACTCCATTATAGTAAAATCTGCAACGGCAAAGTGGACGTAGCTCTCGCATTGAGGGTGAACCACTATAAATCTGTGTGTTATTTGTTCTTCACTTATTTACTATTTTTCTGATTATGTAGGATTTGGGACGTAATAGTTTTCTTGCTTTTGTGCCAGCTCATGATCTAAACGAGTCGCACATACACCCTAGTACATGTTCCTCGACGTTGAGGGCACCCCCGAAGAGCGGGGGATTTCATGACATTCTGATTGACTGTCTTGTATTTGGTATTTTGGCCTAAATTCCATGACTACTCGATACTCAATCAAATCCTCTTTTTTTGATGACCGAATTCCTTTCTATAGTCTTATAATTAATAATGCCCGAACTCTTTCTTCTGTATCGAGGATCATCGAAATAAGCAAGAATACTATTTCAACTGAAAATACCATTTACGGGGATTCGCACCTACGGTCCAACCAATTGGGAGAGAATTAATAGATTCCTTTTCAGGAGCGATTCATCCTCCCCGAAAACAGCATACAACTCTCCGTTGTACTGGGCTCTCCAAGTGTGCTTGTTCCCCCCTTCTTCCTTACCCTGGCAAGTCTTTATGAAATAACTCCGATGAGAAGAAAAAAGAAGGCGTTAAGAAACCCTCCTGGCCCAACCCTAGGCACTCTAAGATCTTTTTTCAAACCTGCTCCCAATTTTACTCGCTACCGATTTTGGGTCTTATTAATCTATAATAATCGATAGGAAAATCACTGTTGCTGTCAGCTACAGACCCACAGTCGGACCTAAATAGGGTGAATCTCGAAAGATATGAAAGATCTCCCTCCAAACCGTACATACGACTTTCATCGAATACGGCTTTCCTGGCTCAGGATGCATGCTGGCGGCATGTTTAACAAATGCAAGCCGGATGGGAAACACGGGAAACTATGTTTCCAATGGCGGACGGGTGAGTAATGCGTAAGAACCTGCCTGATGTTACACCCCGTATTTTCGGGTGATGGTTTGAGCATCTAGACGTATGCCAATAAAGAGCTTAGTATATAAAAGGATGCGGTTCTGAACTAATTTAGGACTTAATAGTGTGACGACAGTGATTAGAATTAATATTTGGTGTTTGTAAAATTATGCTACGGACTAGTGCTATATCACATGACCACAATTGTTGGTATAAGTTGATAAGGATCAAATATGTGATTTAAATTGGCTGCCATATGTATTTATATAAAGGAGTACTTACACGTGAAGCAATGTTAGGTAGCATCTAGTGGACACTTGTCTAATTGTCTTTAAAAATTTCATTTCCTATCCAAGTGTTTTAAGTTCACCGCCTATTTTAGAACTAGGTGGCATCGTATGCTAGCTATTCATGAAAAGTTAAGGATTTATGAAAGGGATTTAATAGGTTAATTAGCCTAGAACTAAGTCAAGTCACAATTTCTAAAGAAGCTTTGGACGTTTTATCTCCCGTTGCCAGTTGCTTGAGCATTTGGTGCTAGAATACTCGGATAATGCAAACCACAGTGAGCTTAATGCTCCCAAACTGAGGTCGTTTATCTTCATTGGAAATATACATTTTATACATCTAAAATGTGTCTCTCTTCTTGCAAAAGTTACACATGAGTCTACAGTTAAAGAGCAGATCGTTGGCCAGGTAGTTGCAACCACGAAATTTTAAGTGAAAAAAAAGGATCAAAGGTATGTTAAGGCAAATCATTTCTTTCTTTTGGCATGTTCCATGTAACGAAACGTAAACATAATATTGTCCATAAATGATTCTACTCTTAGTAATTAAGAATGTTCATGTTATTGATTCCTATGTTAAAAGCATGTCTAAATATGTTTCTAAATTCTTATTGAGGTATATGGGAAATATGTTAATGTTCCCAATGTTAGCCGAAGGTACAAAGATATTATGTTATCCGATAAGTTCAGAATATTTCATTGTCATTCATGCATTTTCATTTGCATTATATTCATGTATTACCCTGGACCCACATGTGTTATATACACTACTATATGGTATGGATTATATATATGTAGGGGATGGGGAAAAGGGAAGGCATTATATACGCGTCACCACCTATAGCTGGTATAGATATCACGAAAATGAAGATGCCTAATGAGGGCAATATGATAATGATTATGCCCACAGAGGCCGAAATAATATGATGTCCGTAGAGGCCGTTATGGAAGGAAGATGCTCATGTGTGGCCAATATATATATATATGTATACCGCATTTGCATTGTGCATGGCATTTAGGCATATTATGGTCCTCAGAGGTACTCACTACAGGTCGGCTGTTACTGTCGGCTATTTCTTCCGGCTGTTTTCTGTTTCAGTTTATTGATATATCCCTGATATGCTATTATCATGCCTAACATACTCTGTACATCATTCGTACTGACGTTCCTTTTGTCGGGGATGCTGCGTTTCATGTCCGCAGGTTCACGTAGACAGGACGACGATCCACGTTAGTATGTTGCTGGCTCACCAGACTTTGGAGCACTCCCCTTGTTTTGGTGTGTCGGTCTAATATCGGTACGGTATATTTCTGCATGTACATATGGGTATGGTGGGGCCCTGTTCTGACCTTTTGATGTTGTGTACTCTTTAGAGGCTTGTAGACAAATGTCCTGTTTGTAGTAGTCATGTATGGCCTCGTTGGCCTTGGTACGTATGCATATATAAGTTGGGTATTCAGGTTAAGATTTTACATAGCTCTTTCCCCGCTTACTATTTTCATATGTCAGTAAAGTGCTGGGTCACGACCCTTGTGGCCCGCGTTTTAAGTATGATTGGGTGTTGATTGTATGATTAGTGGTACTCGACAGGTAAGGTCCGGGTGT
Organism: Anisodus acutangulus; assembly: GCA_029783415.1. NCBI lineage: Eukaryota > Viridiplantae > Streptophyta > Magnoliopsida > Solanales > Solanaceae > Anisodus > Anisodus acutangulus. Next base: position 38,872,908 of record CM056506.1, on the reverse strand, counting down.
CCGTCATGACCCTCCGGTTTGGGTCGTGACACCCTTGGGAGGGGAACAACATATGGAAACGGTTGTTAATACCCCTAGGCTGAGGAGCAAAATGAGAAATCCGCCCGAGGAGGGGCTCACATCTGATTAGCTAGTTGGTAAGGCAATAGCTTACCAAGGCGATGATCAGTAGCTGGTACGATTGGATGATCAACCACAATTTGACCCATTTCCTCATTGAACGAAAGGTACAAAATAAATCAGATTGATATGTATCGTCAAATATTCAATATGACTCTACAAGATGTACTTTCATTCAAGTAACGGATTCTAGCCAACTGAAAGGATCTTCTGATCAATCAGAGATGATCCACCCTACAATATGGGGTAAAAAAGCCAAAATAAGTGATTTTAGCCCTTATAAAAAGAAAACTAATTCTTCAACCCCTTTCACGCTCATGTCACGTCGAGGTACTGCAGAAAAAAAAACCAGCAAAATTCGATCCAATTTATCGTAATCGATTAGTTAACATGTTGGCTAACCATATTCTAAAACACGAAAAAAAATCATTGGCTTATCAAATTATCCATCGAGCCGTGAAAAAAGATTCAACAAAAGACAAACAAATTCACTATCCGTTTTATGTCAGATGTTTGGTCAAGTCCTATGACGAGCGAAACCATCGTTTTGTGTTGCTGAGACATGCGCCTAATGGGAAAGTCTTTGCAACCGAAGTGAGCTAACAAGCTAGCCAACTAAACAGCTCTCACAGGACTATATATTGTAGTTCTGCATTTGGAAGGTAGTATGATATTGAAAGAAATAATCCCCTTGATTATTTTCATTAATTGAATAGGTATTTATACAAGATACAAAATAGGAGAATCATATTCCTATTCTATTCCTAAAACCTTATTCTACCATAATTCTAACTATACAATTATGGTAAGTGTATAATTCTAATTTAGGTAATAATTACACCACAATATACATTAAATATATATACCATATATACAAGATTGGTACAAGATACCAATCCAAAGATCCCATGATTTCAGCCCCTAGTCCGTGTCTGGTCCCTTTCTTTGGGTACATGCGTATGGGCCATTTATCGCCCTTTCTTTGGCTGTCCGTATTGCCCCATTTGGGCCATTGTTTAACACACCCCCGCAGTCATAGTGGGCGGTCTTCGAACGCTGAGACTGTCCCTAAAATCTTCAAAAAAGACCACCGGTAGACCCTTTGTAAAGATGTCTGCAATTTGATAACGAGACGGGACATGGCATACACGAACGTGACCCTTTGCAACCTTTTCACGGATAAAGTGAATGTCAATTTCGATATGCTTGGTGCGTTGGTGTTGAACCGGGTTACCTGAAAGGTAAATGGCACTAATGTTATCGCAATATACCAAGGTTGCCTTCTGAATGGGACAATGAAGCTCCAAAAGCAAATTTCGTAGCCAACATGATTCGGAGACCACATTCGCTACCCCTCGATATTCTTACGCCTTTGGAGCGGGATAGAGTTGCTGACGCTGGTCGACCAGGAGACCAAGTTGGTGCCAAGGAACATACAAGAGCGACGTCGACCGCCTGGTGTCGGACAACCACCCCAATCAAAGATCCGTACGAGACAAGTGTGGATGTAGATGAAGGATACAAGTGCAAACCGTAGTCCAATGTCCCCTGAATATACCGAATGATGCGTTTGATTGCATTCATGTGCTCAACTCTGGGATCATGCATGAATAAACACACCTGCTGAATCGCATATGTAATATTCGGTCTGGTAAAGGTAAGATGCTGGAGTGCCCCTGCAAGACTGCGATAGCGGGTCGGGTCCTCGTATAGTGCACCTGCTGCGACAATCAGCTTGGGGTTTGCATCAACTGGCGTAGAAGTGGACTTACAGGATGACATCCCAGCCCTCTCTATGATCTCAGCAGCATACTTTCGTTGAGACAAAAACAAGCCACTTGAATGACGCTTGACGGCAATCCCCAAAAAATAACTCAAAGGCCCTAGGTCTTTCATAGCAAACTCAAAACTGAGCATGGTCATGATAGACTGGCGCAAGGTATCGGAAGAAGCAGTCAAAATGATATCATCCACATACAACAGAATGTAGGCCAAGGACGAACCACGGCGGTAGATGAACAAGGAATTATCTGACCTGCTGTGAGTGAACCCAATAGTTGAAACAAAGTCAGCAAACCTCGTATACCAGGCCTGTGGAGACTGCTTAAGCCCATATAATGACTTCTTCAACAAACAGACATGATGAGGATGGTTTGGATCCCTGAAACCCAACGGCTGATGCATATAGACGGTTTCCTTGAGATCACCATGTAGGAAAACATTCTTGACATCCAACTGATGAATAGGCCAACTCTTCGAAAGAGCCAAGCTAAGCACAGTGCGAATAGTAGCCGGCTTGACCACCGGACTGAACGTCTCCCCACAATCATCCCAACCTGCTGAGTCTTACCATCCCCCACAAGCCGCGCCTTATGTCGAGCAAACGAACCATCTGAATTCTCCTTATGAGCAAAAATCCACATAGGCCTGATAACATTAATACCAGAAGGACGGGGCACCAACTCCCACGTCTTATTATCAATAAGAGCATTATATTCATCAGTCATAGAAATTTTCCAATTAGGGTCATTTAAGGCGGACACAGGGTTACGGGATAAGGGGGATTTAGAGACATCAGAATGTAAATTAAAATGTCTGTTAGGTGTAAAAATACCCCGCTGACTACGAGTGACCGGTCTATGACTCGAGGAAGAATTGAGTGAATATTGGGAATTTTCTGGGCTCGGGGCGGGCAGACGGCGGCGATGGGCTCTGGCCCAACTTCAATGTCTGGGGCGTCTTACGGACCAGGTTCGAGTGGGCTGGGCTGGCCCAATTCTTTGGGGCCGATCGGCTTCAGGCTATTATTCTTTGGCGGAGCGTGGGACCCGATGGGCGATGGGCCCGCTGGAGGATTTTGGGTGCGGGATATGTCCAAAAAATTCCGAATAATATACGGGGATATTTGGTCATCCAAAAAATTATACGACTTAGGCTCGGGAGTATGAACTTTCGTAAAAGGGAATTGGGTTTCATAAAAAATGACATGGCGATTAATTATGATTTTCTTGGAGGATAAATCAAAACACTTATAACCACGATGATTCGACGGATAACCCAAAAATACACACGGGGTAGACCGAGCTTGAAGTTTGTTAATTGTGGTGGATGGGAATAACGGATAACACAAGCACCCAAAAATCCGAAGATGAGAATAAGAAGGGTTCTTATTATATAGGATTTTGAGGGGGGAAGAATATGTCAGACCTTTAGAAGGAATTATGTTAAGAAGATATGTGGCCATTTGTAGAGCATGATGCCAAAAATATGGAGGTATGGAGGCATGAATTAAGAGAGTTCGGACAATGTTATTTATGGAACGAATTTTGCGTTCGGCTTTCCCATTTTGTGAAGATGTATGAGGACACGAAAAACGAAAATTTATCCCATTATTAGCACAGAATTCCCGAAACTCCCTATTGTCATACTCTTTCCCATTATCACATTGAATATTTTTTATTTCTCTTTCGAATTGAGTACGAATGAACGCTCTAAATTTGATGAAGACGGAAAACACTTGTGATTTATTCGCAATTGGAAACGTCCACAAAAATCTAGAATAATCATCTAAAAAGAGAACATAATATCGATGACCCAATGAACTAAGAACAGGAGACGTCCATAAGTCAGTATGAATAATATCAAATGGCATTGAAGTATGAGAATTGGAGTCTACAAACGGCAACTTGACAATTTTCCCTAATGAACAAGACTGACAAAGTGGAGTACGACTCGTACCCTTACAGGAAATAAAGCTATTTTTATCTAAAACTGATAAAATAGAAGATCCCGGATGACCTAGACGAGCATGCCACATGGAAGGAGAGATGGCTGCAAAAGCTGATGGCAAGGCTTGACTCGATGGACTGAAACTAGGCATGATAGGATACAGATCCCCCCTACTATCACACCTCATGAGATGGCTCCCCGTCTTGAAATCCTTCACAGAGAAACTAAAAGGATCAAATTCAACTGAAACCGATTGTCAGATGTGAACTTTCGGACAGACACTAAATTTTTAATCAATTTAGGAGCGTGTAAAGTATTTTTCAAGAGAAGGGGTGGATTGGGGGGAGACAACATTTTCTGACCATACCCTAGAATTGGAATAGAACTGCCATTACCAACAATTATCCCTCGAGGGGTGCTTAAATTGGAATAAGATGAGAGAGTACCTGATTCGGAAGTCATGTGAGTCGTGGCACCGGTGTCTATATACCAATTTGGGTCCGATTGAGTTAACCCTAACGTGTGCATCGCGGCCTCGATATCGGTTTGAGTGGGGCCTGCTGCATGATGGGCTTGCGGAGGTCGGGGCCCGAGAATACTGCATCGTGATGGAGTGGGTCAGAGGCTGCTTCCCGCTCATTGTTGGGCCATCGCCAATGGGCCGCCACCGCCGGGTGTTGGGCCTGGGTCGTTGGCTGCCACCGCCGGCCGGAACTTGCTGCTGGTTGGTAAGGGATGTTGGCCCACGGCCCACTGCCCCAGCCCCACTGCCATGGGCCCTACTGCTGGGCCAGGGGGGTGGTGGGCCACTGTTCCCTGGATGGGACCCACCGCCTGCTTGCTGACCACCAGAACCGCCGCGTTTCCCCCCACGGTTTTTGTTTTTATTCGTGCGATTATTCTTGCCGCCGCCATTATTATGGTTTTCGCTCGAATTATTCACAAAACCCGAAGAACTAGGAGAAGACGCCACCATGACGACGGGGCTGTTGACACCCAATTTTGTCCCATCTTTTATGATGTTATTCGTAATTTTTAATATTTTTGACACTTTTAAAACAATTTTAAAATATAGGCATATATGTGTATATATCTTATTATTATTATTATTCGCGTTTTTACTGTCATTTGCATTCTCTATCATAATCATAAGTTTTATCCGAAAATTCTATGTTATTTTATTCTCGCAAAATTGCATCGCATTTACATTTTTTATTTAAGCATTAAACATTTCGCAAATATTATATTTTATTATCACATCGTTATGCTATTTTAAATAATTCACATCTTTTACAAAACAAAATATTTTTTAATGTTAAACCCCTTTTTATATTTTTTAAAATCCATAACCCATTCATTTTTCCAACCCAAAACAATTTCTACCCAAACTAAAACTCATTTCACCAAAGCCCAACCCATCACTCACTTAATTCTACTCAACCCAAAACAAAACAAACCCCCCATTTTCAACCAAAGCCCAAAACCGAAGCCCAACAACCATATTTTTATTTTCCCTAACCAAAACTCATTCCCCTTATTCCCTTTCCCTTTATTTCCCCTTTATACCCATCACCCATTTTTATTTTTCCAAGCCCAATCTGCCTAACCCGCGGCCCAATTCCCTTTCCCTTTTTTTCCTTTCAACCCCTCAGCCCAAATCTCCCAAACCCATTCCCCTTACACTTTAAACCCAACACCCAGGCCCAACCGACGACCCGTCGGCCCAAACCCAAGACCCACATCCCTTTTAATTCCCCTAAAAACGCCCCCCACCCAAAAAAAAATCCCCAAAATTAAAAAACCCTAACATACCCTATACCCCCAAAATCGGCACCGCACACCCCACGCCCCTGACCCCACTCGCCGGTCACCTCGCACCTGCCATCACCGACCCCTGACACCACCAACTCCCCTATCTTACGCCGACACCCAAAAATTCGCAACCCATGCCCCTCAAATCCGCGATTTTGGCTCTTTATTTTGAATTTCAAACTCGTTTTTAAGGGGGAATCCACCTATAAATACCCCATGTTGTTCTTCATTTTAAGGGGGATTGGACGGATTTTTGAGAGGATTTTCAAAGGAATTTTCGGAGGATTTTTGGAAAACGATTCAATATATAAATATTTGTTGTGTTCTTGATTTCAAACATTTGCCTTCCTTGTTATTCAAGAATCAAGTCCGAAAAGGTTTGTTCTCCACTTTTGATTCTCTGATTTTTGACACCTGATTCGGGTCGGATCACTGACCCGGGTCGGATCGACCCGGTTTGGGTAATATTTTCAGAATTCTTGCATTTTCATATTTCTGTATGTTGGTTATCTGAATTTGGTGAATATTTGATTTCGGATTTTGACACCTGATTCGGGTCGGGTCGACCCGGTTTGGGTAACATTTTCAGAATTCTTGCATTTCATATTTATGTATGTTGGTTATCTGAAATTGGTGAATATTTGATTTCGGATTCGACACCTGATTCGGGTCGGGTCACTGACCCGGGTCGGGTCGACCCGGTTTGGACATATTTCCCTATTATTGCATTTCTCATATTTTGTTGTTGGTTATCTGAAAAATCTGAATTTTAATTCCAATTCTGGTCACTATTCCGGGTCTGTTTTTTCAGAATTGGTTCACTGTTTCATTCGGGTCAGTGTTCATGATCCGGGTCGGGAATTTAATTACTTACTATTGTATGCGGCTATGCTGTTTATTTTACTGCTTTGAATAAGTATCGCATTTAGGCCGATGAAATTGAAATCGAGGCCGCACTTTTTCATTTTCTGTTTTAGCATTAATTCTCTGTTTTTCAGTTTAACTGTTTTAATCATCCATGCAACGGATATCTTACTGTTTTATTAGTTTACTGTTTTAAATATCCTTGCAACGGATATCACTGTTTTACTGTTTTGAATAAATACCGCGTCTTTTAGCATCGCTTTCTATTTCGATTCCTTTGCTCGGTTCCAAATTATCGTTTCATCGCTTTTCTGCTTTTAAACTAAACAACGCATCTTTTTCGGAAATTGTTTTTACGCCTCTGTTTCTTGCCCTCACGATCTTTCTGTTCCGGTTTAATTTTACTGATTCAAACACGATACTACACTGGCCGATGAAAATACCCGTCGATTTTGAGGCCTCCACAGTCGTAAAGATAGAAATATAACTTCTGGGCAATGATGAGACTTAAACCTTTTTATTTCATCTGAGATCAACATGTTTAGTAGGCGAGGTGACTAAAATAACCAACAAGTTATATATTCGCAGCCACGACGTGATTATAGTGATCTTTTCTTTTTCATCCGAGAGACCAATACGTTTAGTAGGCGAGGCAATCAAAATAACCACATTAGTCATATGTTTGCAGCCACGACGTGATTGGAATGGTCTTTTCAAAATTTAAGTCTGAGCCCTCCGTGATCAAAACATTCACTGTTTTGAATACGAATATGAAGTTATTTGTATTTAACTGTTTCTAACAGTTTGTTCTTGACAGCTTGCAGGGATTAAAGTAAATAAAGACATTATTCCTCGGAGTTTATTTATTTTATTTCTTTCTTTAATTCAGCTTTTATCCCACTTTGCATTGTAATATTATTTATCGCACTTATGTAACTATTGAAATGCTTAGAATAGGCAAACGTAGGATTAATTCATAGGGTAGTTTAAGATTTGAAACCCGTCGCTAGCTTATTTATTTGTAGGCTCGGTTACAATTCAAACTTAGAAATCCTTCACTAGTTTATTTATTTTTAGGCTCGTCACGCGTATTCAAGATTTTCAAAACAACTTTTGTCATCTTTTATTTGCTTTATTAATCATACCGAATAAGTTTATCTTTTGTCAATTTACAATTCATTGATTCCCAAAATTTTACTTCTTTGGCATTATAAATAATTTGTTTTATTATCAATTGTCAAAAACATACTTTTCCAACTTTACATGTATTTCACTTTAAATACCGCAAATGCATACTTGTACAAAAATGCATTCTTTACTAAATATTTGCAATATTAGTTTAACTTTCTATTTTTAAAATTGCATTTTTCTTAGTACAATAATTAACCTGAGTTTGACCGGATAACCGCAAGTTAGCGGATCTTAAAGGATGCCTAACCCCTTCCCTTTAGGATAATAAAGAACCCTTACCTATAATCTCACTAGTTTCGCAGACCTTAAAATTGGAGTTACATTGCAGCATTTAGTTTAATATTTAGGTGTCCTAATTCACCGTCAAAAATAATTAGGTGGCGACTCCTCAACCCTTTTCCCAGGAATCACCGAACACGTCTGTGCTCTGCTTTGACCCGAGCAGGTAAAAAACCGGGCGCGACAGCATGGCGACTCCGCTGGGGAATTCAGGTTCTTAACCATAACAAGTTCGGATTAATTATTGCTTTACTTTTGTTCCTTATTTGATTTAATGCTTTGATATATTTCATTTATGAGATTTTGCATAAACTGCTTTAATTATTATATTCTCTTACTGCTTTCCTTAAATTGGCATTTCGCTCATATTTCTTCCACTCTGGAAAATTGACACTATCACACACTACACGCGAGGTGTGTTTTGCGCACCCGCAAATTTCTTTCAATCTACCAAATTTTAGGAGAGTTGACGTATGCGCGGAGTGACCGGACCATCCGGTGGCCGCGTAGCCTTCTCACTCGAGTAGTCCGCTCGGGAACCTTGTGTCTAGTCAGCCAAATCTTAGAAAATTTAAGATAGAGCTATACCACCCTTTATTTTAAGTCATGCATACATACACCTTAGGTGGGTCGATCCTTGGTATCGACTCCACAATTAAGAAATCCGCCAAAGATGTCTACGGGTCTCACAACCCAACGACCAATCAGCATATTATGTGTAGCGTGATAATGATAGACTAATCCAAGACTAATCATGACATGCTGAAATTGGAAAATGTACATTCATTTTGTCTCGTTTCCGACAAAGCATTGCAGTTTAGCAACTTGGATCAAATCTGTCGTAATCCCGCATATCTGGCGTTTAGGCCCACCTCCAGCATAAGGGAGGCCCCATGCATATTAGGATGCGCATTTAATTGCCTTACAATCATTTTGTTGTTTTCTCCTGCTTTTTCACTATGTGCATATTATTTAAAGCAATAATTACTCGCGTTATACTAACTTGGTTTTCTTCATTTTTTATTTTTTTTATTTTTTTATTTTTTTTATTTTTTTTAGAAGGTTTATTTTGTCTAGATTATTTTCCCAAAGGTTGATTTGCGTTGACTAAAACTGGCGGATCATCCCTACTTCACGAGGTCAAAGGCACAATCCTTCAGCAAAATGACTGATTCAGATGCATCCGAACAGACTGGCCTGGAACTTATCACTCTTTCTAGAGATGAACCAGAGGCTTCGGAAAATAAAAATGCTACCGTCCAAGAAAAATACATCGCCCAACTGTTACAACAGATGGCAGCCATGCAGACTGAGATAGAGCGGCTCCAAAATCTCACCAATCTGTCTATTAGCGCCAATACCCCACTCCCTGAACAAGGGACGAATGCAACTGCACCACAAACTTTTTCATCTCCTGAATCGCCATTTCCCCAAAACCTCCCCGAAAATTCGCCACTAAGCAAAATCAATCCAGAACACACTAACCCACAAGCTAGTCCACAACAAAGCCCGCTACAAAATGATCCGGCATCCTTCACAACTCCACATACCCAAATTACCACATTCATCCAAAACACCCCTCTCACACAAAATCACCGGGCAATCCAACACAACGAACAAGGTGTTCCACAAGTATACACAACGGAAGCCCAACCTTTCACTACCACAGTACCAAACATGGCTCTTCAGGAAATCAGCCAGTGTGAAGAAATGGACAGGCAGGTAATGATCATAACCAATGAAAGTGTGGCGAAAGATATTCATAGCCTAAAAGAAGCATTCAAGAATATCCAAACCAGTAAGGGACATGAAGGACTTGAGTACGAAGATCTGTGTATGCATCCCGACATTGAATTGCCTGTAGGATATAAGGTGCCAAAATTTGGTTTGTTTGATGGGAAAGGAAATCCTCACGCTCATTTAAGATCATACTGTGACAAACTGATTGGGGTAGGTAAAGAACAGGCCATCATAATGAAGTTGTTCGTAAGGAGTTTAACAGGAGAAGCACTCGACTGGTACACGAGCCAAAACCCACGAAAATGGCGTAATTGGGGCACGATGGCACAAGATTTCGTGGACAGATTTAAATTCAACACTGACACAGTCTTGGACAGATTTTATCTGATGAAGTTGGAAAAGAAGTCCACAGAGACCTTCAGAGAATATGCCATGAAGTGGAGGGCAGAAGCAGCGAAAGTTCAACCCCCGATAGAAGAAAGTGAGATGACCACTCTCTTTGTACAATCTTTGAAAGATGCAACATACTATGAGAGAATGATAAGCGTCATAGGACGAAGTTTCTCTGAAGTTATAAGGATGGGAGATTTCATAGAAGAGGGAATCAGAACAGGAAGAATTACAAACTTTGTAGCATTGCAAGCAACGAGTGAGACAATCCAGTCGGACTCATTTGAGGGAGCAGTAAAGAGGAAGAGAGACGGAGTGTCCTCTGTGGTGACAGTTCAGAAACATAGGCCAAATCAAATGTCAACCTACCAAATGCCATCACCCCAGCCTCCCTACTACAATCAAAACAACCAAAGTCCTCAGCCTTCCTATTATTACCCATACGCCCAAAGCCCTCAACCTTACTATCAATACCCACCTGGTCCCTACCCTGTCTACCATACCCATCCAATATATAGCCTGCCTCGAGCGCCTGTCTATCCGAATCCCCCACAATATCAGCCCGCATACTTACCTCAACCACAAGTCCATGCACCAAATGCATCCAGACCCCGCGCAAAATACGAAAGAAAGCCAGCCAAAACCTATACACCTTTAGCCGAACCTCGAGCCCAGTTATATGAAAGACTGAAAACCGCAGGAATACTCCAGCCCATCCCAGGAAATGTCCCCAATCCTGTTCCCAAATGGCACGATGAGACTAAGCATTATGCATACCACTCGGGAATCCCTGGACACGACACTGAAAATTGCTATGCCCTCAGAAACAAAATTGAGACATTGATCAAAGAAGGAGTTATCCAACTGAAAGGACCTTCCTTTAATGTAAATAATAACCCTTTGCCAAATCATGACGATGCCAATGTAAATATGATTACTGTTGATGAAGAACACAACTTGGAAGGAACCATTGTGCCAGTCCAGAGAGAGGAAAAGGTTGAATCATCGGCCTTTATCACCCCTATGATTACAGTCCAATTGAGGGCACCGTTTGGAGTAGAAGTGTTTCCTCCAAAGTCGCGGGTCATGGCATCATCTTTTCTTGGAAAAGTCTTATCAACCAATCTCCGAAGGAAGGGAGATGCTTCTTTACCAAAGCCTGTTCCACTCTTGAGTCAGTCATTCGTCAAAGCATGCGCCACTCAGGAATCAAAGGAGGACAATGCAGCCAACCTCGTGAAGGGATTCAAAAGATTTTTCATTGATGAAGAAGAAACAAAATGCAATGTGATTCTCAATGATCACGCTAGAAGCTCAACCATTTGGGATGTAGAGCAATGAGATGTTTTGGGAAAATTGGACATGTGCCCTGGCCTTGTTTCTCCCAGAAACTAGTTAACTGCATTAATATTTAATGAAACAATGCGATTCAGATTGAGGCCTGAATCACATATATGCATTTAATGTGTTTTGCCTCTACCTTTTGAAAGCTTAAAATGACAAATCTGCATTGCTTTTGCTATTTTAAAATATGTTTTGTTCAATAATTTTCTTTTCTTTTTTTCATCATGCAAACTAATTTGTCGGTAATATGTGACATATAATGAAACAAGCAAACAAGGTCCCAAACAACGAGCAAGGCTTCGAAAAATATAAGGAAGACTCACAACCGGAAGAATTGAGGCCTTTTTTTTGGAATAAGTCAAAGCCAGATTTGGATAAAACATCAAGAGGGTTGATAGTTACAAGCATTGGCACGGACGTTTGCCATTTGTACTCTTGGGCTACCACACTACGATCAGGACTTCTACTGGGGCAATGCTATTTCTTTCGCAGCCAAGTGGATACAGAATCATTTACTAAGAGACTGATTGATGAAAAGCAGATGGACGCAGTTGTCCGGGGCAACCTTATCAGAATAGAATGGCCAAAAACCATCAATGCAGATGCAGTGAAGAGATACCATATCTAAGATTAGTTATTCTCTATGTAATACTTTTTTCTATGTTGTAAAAGTTGTGCTCCCCCGTCGGGATACGCATAGAACCCACGTAGGGTTCCGTTTCTTTAGATCACAAATTTCCCCAAGTTCCTTTTTACTTGTAACATGAACTACGTCATGACCTGATTCCCTCGGTGGGATACGTAGGCGGCCACATCGGCTTCGGTCCCATCTTTAGAAAAACCCTTACAAATCTCCTTTGCGTGTAATGAACTACGTCATGACCTGATTTCCTCATGGGGATACGTAGGCGGCCTAAATCGGCTTCGGTCCCACTATTAGGAAATATTTTCTCCTTTATATCACATATGACAAAATGCACCCATCTGATCACCCTGATAGGACAGGCAAGCAATCCACACAAGACTCGGTTGTCCGTTCGAAAGTTCAGCATCCTCACATATAAAAAAACTGGGGCATTTTTTTAGAGATCACCGCAAGAAGACGCCGATAAACATGGAAAAACATCGGCAAACTAAGTCTTCAGCCAGAAGAAGGATTTTTGATAAGACGTTTGTCTTGTTTCACCGCATGTCACTGCTCGACAGAACTTTTTACATAAATGCATACTTTCTTATAAGCGAATTATTTTCAAACAAATATTTTCCATTAGAGTTCGACAGAACTTTTTACTAATATGACTACTTTCTCATAAGCAAATTATTTTCGACAAATATTTTCATTAAAGTTCGACAAGACCTTTTTACTGATATGCATACTTACTTATAAGCAAATTATTTTCGACAAATATTTTCGTTAGAGTTCGACAAGAACTTCTTACTGATATGCCTACTTTCTTATAAGCAAATTATTTTCAACAAACATTTACATATATGCATACTTTCTTATAAGCAAATTATTTTCAACAAATATTTTTATTAGAGTTCGACAAGAACTTTTTACTGATATGCCTACTTTCTCATAAGTAAATTGTTTTCAACAAATATTTTCATTAGCGGTTAGCCAAGACTGGGAACCAGATAGGGGCCACAGGTCCGAATCAGCAAGACATACAAGTATCAAGAGACAAAGCTACAAAGTCAACGCGAATCAACCGCCCCTCCCCCGAACTCACAAATTTTTCTTTGAGTACAGGTTCTTCCGGTTGTAATAAGCAGGGAAGCCACATCACTTATGATCAACTTCACAAAGAATTTCTGCATGACAGCTCACCACAAGGATCACGCTCCTATTTTGCGTCTATACAAAGACATTGTCTTGACCTACAGAGGCCCAACCATTATGTCTGCACAATGATGTTATTTCAAATCACAGGGAGCTTAAACACAGCAAACTGAAGTGGAACCATCTATTACAGCAAACTGACGGCAAGAACGTCATTTACATCAAACGACGACAAGGATGTCGCATCATATTTTCATTTGGGTGACATTTCAATTCACGGTCCACAGGAGTTTGAATCAACAGAAGATTCAGCACAACGTGGAACCATATTACATCAAATTGACGGCAAGGACGTCACGACTATCTTTTACGGCGACGCAGGAACTATCTTTTACCGCATCTCAACAACGTCAACAGCATTACAATGACGTATTCAGCGCAACAGCTATCTTTTACGACAACACAACAACTATCTTTTACAGCATCCCAACGACGTCAGCAGCATTACAATGATGTCTTCAGCGCATCGACTATCTTTTGCGGCATCTAAACGACGTCAACAACATTACAATGACGTCTTCAACGCAACATCTATCTTTTACGGCAACACAACAACTATCTTTTACCGCATCTCAGCGACGTTAGCAGCATTATAATGACGTCTTCAGCGCAGCAACTATCTTTTACGGCAAAATAACAACTATCTTTTACCGCACCTCAACGACGTCAACAGCATTACAATGACGTCTTCAGGCAAAGACTATCTTTACGAATACACAAAGAACTATCTTTACGAACGCAAAGAACTATCTTTACGCATCTCAACGACGTCAACAAAGATTACAATGGCGTCTTGGTGCAGCGACTATCTTTACGACAACACAACAACTATCTTTTACATCATTACAACAACGTCGTCGACGTTACTGCAATAGCAAACATCATTACAACAACGTCATTGACGTTACTGCAGCACATCAACTATCTTCAACAGCATTACAACGACGCCTTCAGCTCAACAGCTATCTGCAACAACTAACATCATTACAACAACGTCATCGACGTTACTGCAGCACACCAAATATCTTTTACAGCATTACAACGACGTCAATAGCATTACAACGACGTCTTCAACACAACACATTACAACAACGTCCACGACATTACGGCAGCACGACAACTATTTTTTACAACAACGACGACATCAGCAAAGTCTATAAAACGACGACATCATAAATTTAATTCCCCTTATTCCCTTTTCCTTTATTTCCCCTTTATACCCATCACCCATTTTTATTTTTCCAAGCCCAATCGGCCTAACCCGCGGCCCAATTCCCTTTCCCTTTTTTTCCTTTCAACCCCTCAGCCCAAATCTCCCAAACCCATTCCCTTACCCTTTAAACCCAACCCCAGGCCCAACCGGCGACCCGTCGGCCCAAACCCAAGACCCACATCCCTTTTAATTCCCCTAAAAACGTCCCCCACCCAAAAAAAAATCCCCAAAACTAAAAAACCCTAACATACCCTATACCCCCAAAATCGGCGCCGCACACCCCACGCCCCCTACCCCACTCGCCGGTCACCTCGCCCCTGCCATCACCGACCCCTGACACCACCAACTCCCCTCTGTTACGCCGACACCCAAAAATCCGCAACCCATGCCCCTCAAATCCGCGATTTTGGCTCCTTTATTTTGAATTTCAAACTCGTTTTTAAGGGGGAATCCACCTATAAATACCCCATGTTGTTCTTCATTTTAAGGGGGGATTGGACGGATTTTTGAGAGGATTTTCAAAGGAATTTTCGGAGGATTTTTGGAAAACGATTCAATATATAAATATTTGTTGTGTTCTTGATTTCAAACATTTGTCTTCCTTGTTATTCAAGAATCAAGTCCGAAAAGGTTTGTTCTCCACTTTTGATTCTCTGATTTTTGACACCTGATTCGGGTCGGATCACTGACCCGGGTCGGGTCGACCCGGTTTGGGTAATATTTTCAGAATTCTTGCATTTTCATATTTCTGTATGTTGGTTATCTGAATTTGGTGAATATTTGATTTCGGATTTTGACACCTGATTCGGGTCGGGTCACTGACCCGGGTCGGGTCGACCCGGTTTGGGTAACATTTTCAGAATTCTTGCATTTCATATTTATGTATGTTGGTTATCTGAAATTGGTGAATATTTGATTTCGGATTCGACACCTGATTCGGGTCGGGTCGACCCGGTTTGGGTAATATTTTCAGAATTCTTGCATTTCATATTTCTGTATGTTGGTTATCTGAAATTGGTGTTGAAATCTGATTCGGGTTTGGATCACTGATTCGGGTGGGGTCACTGACCCGGGTCGGGTCGACCCGGTTTGGACATATTTCCCTATTATTGCATTTCTCATATTTTGTTGCTGGTTATCTGAAAAATCTGAATTTTAATTCCAATTCTGGTCACTATTCCGGATCTATTTTTTCAGAATTGGTTCACTGTTTCATTCGGGTCAGTGTTCATGCTCCGGGTCGGGCATTTAATTACTTACTATTGTGTGCGGCTATGTTGTTTATTTTACTGCTTTGAATAAGTATCGCATTTAGGCCGATGAAATTGAAATCGAGGCCGCACTTTTTCATTTTCTGTTTTAGCATTAATTCTCTGTTTTTCAGTTTAACTGTTTTAATCATCCGTGCAACGGATATCTTACTGTTTTATTAGTTTACTGTTTTAAATATCCTTGCAATGGATATCACTGTTTTACTGTTTTACTATTTTGAATAAATACCGCATCTTTTAGCATCGCTTTCTATTTCGAGTTCCTTTGCTCGGTTCCAAATTATCGTTTCTCTTTGTTTCTTGCTTTTAAACAAAACACCGTGTCTTTTTCGGAAATTGTTTTTCTGCCTCTGTTTTACTGCCTACTGCTGCTGCTGTTCCGGTTTAATTTTACTGATTCGAACACGATACTACACTGGCCGATGAAAATACCCGTCGATTTTGAGGCCTCCACAGTCGTAAAGATAGAAATATAACTTCTGGGCAATGATGAGACTTAAACCTTTTTATTTCTTCCGAGATCAACATGTTTAGTAGGCTAGGTGACTAAAATAACCAACAAGTTATATATTCGCAGCCACGACGTGATTATAGTGATCTTTTCTTTTTCATCCGAGAGACCAATACGTTTAGTAGGCGAGGCAATCAAAATAACCACATTAGTCATATGTTTGCAGCCACGACGTGATTGGAATGGTCTTTTCAAAATTTAAGTCTGAGCCCTCCGTGATCAAAACATTCACTGTTTTGAATACGGATATGAAGTTATTTGTATTTAACTGTTTCTAACAGTTTGTTCTTGACAGCTTGCAGGGATTAAAGTAAATAAAGACATTATTCCTCGGAGTTTATTTATTTTATTTCTTTCTTTAATTCAGCTTTTATCCCGCTTTGTATTGTAATATTATTTATCGCACTTATGTAACTATTGAAATGCTTAGAATAGGCAAACCTAGGATTAATTCATAGGGTAGTTTAAGATTTGAAATCCGTCGCTAGCTTATTTATTTGTAGGCTCGGTTAAATTCAAACTTAGAAATCCTTCGCTAGTTTATTTATTTTTAGGCTCGTCACGCGTATTCAAGATTTTCAAAACAACTTTTGTCATCTTTTATTTGCTTTATTAATCATACCGAATAAGTTTATCTTTTGTCAATTTACAATTCATTGATTCCCAAAATTTTACTTCTTTGGCATTATAAATAATTTGTTTTACTATCAATTGTCAAAAATATACTTTTCCAACTTTACATGTATTTCACTTTAAATACCGCAAATGCATACTTGTACAAAAATGCATTCTTTACTAAATATTTGCAATATTAGTTTAACTTTCTATTTTTAAAATTGCATTTTTCTTAGTACAATAATTAACCTGAGTTTGACCGGATAACCGCAAGTTAGCGGATCTTAAAGGATGCCTAACCCCTTCCCTTTAGGATAATAAAGAACCCTTACCTAGAATCTCACTAGTTTCGCAGACCTTAAAATTGGAGTTACATTGCAGCATTTAGTTTAATATTTAGGTGTCCTAATTCACCGTAAAAAATAATTAGGTGGCGACTCCTCAACCCTTTTACCCAGGAATCACCGAACACGTCTGTCCTCCGCTTTGACCCGAGCAGGTCAAAAACCGGGCGCGACAGGGGCTTGCTCCGGTAGCCGCCTTTTTAGCCAAACCCGCTTCTTCCAAAGTAAGCATGGAGCGGGCTTGATAGAAGTCAGGAAGAGGGTTGCTTTGGCGAAGGAGAGTTCCAACCCCATTATAGGCCTCCGAAAGACCGGCAACCAACTGTAGAACTAGACGATTATTCGTTATTGGTGCGCCAACATTACGGAGTTGATCCGCCAACTCCTTTAGTTTCTTGCAATATGCAGAAACGTTCGGAAATTCGTCCATTCGAACGAGAGAGAATTCCTGCTCGAGTGTGACGACACGTGAATGTTGGTTGTCTTGAAATATGTCACGCAATCTATTCCATGCAGCCATAACCGTGGTATCCGGCTCAATAATCGTCTGTAGAAGGTCCACCGAAATAGTGGCGTAGATCCACCGTAGAACGGTAGCATCAAGTGTAATCCATAACTCAGGATCCTCCGCAGGAAGGGGTCTAGCGGGAGGAATGATGTGATGAAGAACTTGATAAGAGATAGCGTGAATTTTAAACAACTCCGCCCACGTCGCATATTGGACGTTTTCCATCTCAAGGACAATAGGGATACAACTCTTGATATTGGAAACCATGAGGGCAGGGTGATAATTGTTCTTAGACATATTGAAAGAACAAATAAGGAAGGGAAATTTAAGAGAGGTGTTTTTGAGAGCGGAAGACGAATTTTGGAAGAGAAACCCGAGGGGGGGTTAGGGTGTCTCGGCCAAAGAGAGGACAAAAGTTGAGAGAAAAACTTTTGTTTAGACCTAGTCTCTTGATACCATGAAAGAAATAATCCCCTTGATTATTTTCATTAATTGAATAGGTATTTATACAAGATACAAAATAGGAGAATCATATTCCTATTCTATTCCTAAAACCTTATTCTACCATAATTCTAACTATACAATTATGGTAAGTGTATAATCCTAACTTAGGTAATAATTACACCACAATATACATTAAATATATATACCATATATACAAGATTGGTACAAGATACCAATCCAAAGATCCCATGATTTCAGCCCCTAGTCTGTGTCTGGTCCCTTTGCTGGGCTGTCCGTATGGGCCATTTACTGCCCCTTTGCTGGGCTGTCCGTATTGCCCCATTTGGGCCATTGTTTAACAGATATTTCCTTAAAAGATGAAATTTTCTTCTTTTTCTCTCTTCTACCAATCTGGTAACTCGTATTTTTTTCCCAAATTGGCAGGAGAGATACCAATGGAGCTAGGTAATCTTCCGAAACTACAAATGTTGGGATTAACTGGGAATGAGCTTACTGGTTCTGTACCTGCAAACATTTTCAACAAGTCAACACTGCAGGTCCTAACACTTTCAGAAAACAAGCTTTCAGGTACTCTACCTTCAGATTTAGGTCGTGGAATGCCCATACTAGAAGAATTTATTTGTGGAACAAATAATCTGAGTTGTTTTATATCTGCTTCAATCTCAAATTCTTCAAGACTCAGAATGCTTGATCTCTCAGGCAACGGCTTCACAGGTCCAATTCCTAAATCACTTGGTAACTTGGAACACCTTGAGCTTCTGAACTTGCACAACAATAATTTTTTCAGTGACTCAGCATTGAGCTTCCTTACATCATTAACAAATTGTAGGAAACTAAGAGCACAATGGTTTAATAAGAATGCTTTGGATGGGGTTTTCCGGTATCTGTTGGTAATTTCTCAAATTAGCTGTAAATCTTTCAAGGAAATGGTTGTAAACTGAAGGGCGTCATTCCTCGGGAAATCGGTAATCTTAGTGGACTGACAAAGATGAGTTTGTTTAACAATGAGTTGACTGGATATATTCCTAATACTGTCCATGGCATGTTGAACCTTCAGGAATTTTACCTACAAAGCAACAAGATTGAAGGAACCATACCAGATGTTATGTGCAGTTTAAAGAATCTTGGTGCATTAGACTTGTCAAGAAATCAGTTTTCTGGTTCGGTACCACCATGCTTAGGGAATGTTACTAGTTTGAGGACACTTTATCTAGCTTACAACAGACTGAATTCTAGATTGCCTGAAAGCTTGGGGGGACTTGGCGATCTCGTATAATTCAATATTTCTTCCAACTTATTGAGTGGGAAACTTCCCTTAGAGATTGGAAAATTAAAGGCTGCAACACTCATTGATCTGTCAAAAAATATTTTTTCTGGTGAGATTCCTAGCACCCTAGGGGATCTAGGTGAATTGATTAAACTTTCACTAGCAGATAATAGATTAGAGGGGTCTATTCCAGAATCATTTGGCAAATTGTTGGCGCTGGAGTTCTTGGATCTGTGTTATAACAATCTTAGTGGTGAAATTCCAAAGTCATTAGAAGCTCTTGTGTATCTCAAATACCTGAGCATCTCATTTAATGAATTCAGTGGAGAAATTCCCACTAGTAGTCCTTTTGCAAATGTCACTAGTCAATCTTTTTTGTCCAATGATGCACTTTGTGGTGAATCCCGATTTAATGTTACCATGCCTAACAAAATCTACAGAGAAGTCAAGAAGAAAAATAGTGCTTACAAGTTTATATATTGTGTTAGGGACTGGATCACTACTTGCGTTGGCAGTTGGATATGTGGTGTTAAGATTGAGAAAGACAAAGAAGAATGCATGTCAAGCAGATGTGTCTCTGGTAAAAGGGCATGAAAGAATTTCCTATTATGAACTTGAACAAGCAACAGAAGGATTCAACGAAAGCAACTTGCTTGGTAATGGGAGTTTCAGTACTATCTACAAAGGGATACTTAAGGATGGTACCCTTTTCGCAGTAAAGGTATTCAATGTGCAATTGGAGGGTGCTTTCAAAAGTTTTGCCACGGAATGTGAGATACTCCGGAACCTTCGCCACAAAAATCTGACCAAAGTCATCACCAGCTGCTCAAACCTTGATTTCAAGTCCCTTGTGTTAGAATACATGCCCAATGGGACACTTGATAAATGGTTATACTCTCACAATTTGTTCTTGAACTTATTGCAGAGATTAGATATAATGATAGATGTTGCATCTGCAATGGACTATCTCCTTAATGGTTATTCAACACCTGTGGTGCATTGTGACTTGAAGCCAAGCAATGTCTTGCTAGATCAAGCCTCCACATACGCTTGATTCTGATCCAACATCACCCAGTCTTATCTAATCATATGAGAATCATAAGCAACATACTTTCTCAGCATCGACACATGGAAAATAGGGTGCACGTCAGATAAACCAGGAGGTAAAGCCAACTCATCGGCTACCTCACCAACTCTATCCACAATCTCAAAAGGACTAATAAACCTCGGACTGAGCTTGCCTTTATTTCTAAATCTTATCACACCCTTCATGGGTGAAACCTTCAGCAAAACTGGCTTACCCACCATAAACTCCAAAGGACTGACTCTCTGGTATGCGTCTGCTCTGGGCTGTAAGAAGATGATCCTAAATCAACTTAACTTTATCCAACGAATCTCTCAGAAGATCAGTACCCAAAGGTGGAACCTCAAATGCATCAAACCACCCGACGGGAGAATAGTACCTCCTACCATACAAGGCCTTGGACGGTGCCAAATCAATACTTGAATGGTAACTGTTGTTGTAAGCAACCTCCACCAAGGGTAGAAACTAGTCCCAATGACCCTCAAAGTCAATCACACAGGCTCGCACCATGTCCTTGAAAACCTTAATAGTCTGCTCAAACTGGCCATCGATCTGAGGGTAAAAGGTTGTACTAAGCTCCACTCAAGTATCCAACTCTTTCTGCATAGACCGCCAAAAGAGAGAAGTGAACTGCGTACCCTGATTAGAAATGATAGAAATAGGTACCTCATGCAATCGGACTATCTCTTGAATGTAGATCCTAGCCAACTTCTCTGAATTGTAAATCGTCTGAACTGGAATAAAATGGGCAGGTTTGGTCAACCTGTCCACAATGACCCATATAGCATTAAACTTGCCCAAGGTATGGGGCAATCCTACCACAAAATTTATGGTAATCCTCTCTCACTTCCACTCGGGAATGGGGATCCTCTAAAGCAAACACCAGGCCTCTGGTACTCACATTTCACTTGTTGGCAATACAAACACCGGGAAACAAACTCCACTATATCCCTCTTCATCCTGCACCACCAATAGTGTTGTCTCAAGTCATGGTACATCTTCGTAGCCCCTGGGTGAAAGAAATATTTTGAACTATGAGCCTCCTCCATGATCAATCTAGTCAAGTCACCCACCCTAGGGACGCAAATCCAACCCTTGATCCTCAAAACATCATCACTATCAATCACCGCCTCATTTGCCTCTCTCATAACACATTGTCACGGATTTTGCACAACTGAGCATCATCAAATTGTTGGGATCTAATCTGCTCCAATAAGGATTACCTCGCCTCCACACAAGCTAATGTCATAACATGCTCCAAAATATCAAGCCTAACAAACCGATTTTCCAAAGACTGAACATCCATATCCATAGGGCACTCTTCCATATGGAACATAGCCAAACTACCCATGCTCACCGTCTTGCAACTATTAGGCATCCGCTACCACATTTGCTTTGTCTGGTTGATATAAGATAGTCATGTCATAACCTTTCAAAATCTCCAACCACCTATGTTGTCTCAAATTAAGGTCCTTCTGATTGAACAAGCACTGAAGACTACGATGGTCGGTCTAAACCTCACAATGCGCACCATAGAGATAGTGCCTCCAAATCTTCGAGGCAAATATGATCGTTGCCAACTCTAAGACATGGGTGAGATAATTTTTCTTATGAACCTTCAATTGCTTTGAACCATAGGCTACCACCTTCCCTTTTTGCATTAACACACAACAAAGATTCACTCCAAAAGTGTCATAATACACTATAAAACTCACTCCCTTGAATGGCAAGGTCAAAATATGAGTGGTAGTCAATAAGGTCTTGAGCTTTTAGAAGCTCACCTCACACTCCTTGGACCATTGAAAATCTACATCTTTTTGGGTCAATCTAGTCAACGAAGCCACAATATATGAAAATCCCTCTACGAATCGCTGATAATACCATGCAAGGCTGATAAAACTCCAACCTTAATGACTAAAATGGGCCAAACCCAATACCTGACTGCCTCAATCTTTTTGGGATCTACCATAATACCATATTTGGTCACCACATGTCCCAACAAAGCTACCGAACTAAGCTAGAACTCAAACTTTGAAAATTTTGCATATAATTGCTTCTCCTTCAGAATACCAAGCACGATCTCAAATGTTGCTCGTGCTCCCCCTTGCTCCGAGAATATATCAAGATGTCATCGATAAATACCACCACAAATGAATCCAAGTAAGGTCGAAACACCCTATTCATCAACTCCATAAAGGCTGCAGACACATTCAACCCAAAATATATCACCAAAAACACATAATGCCCATATTGAGTCCGGAAGGGCGTCTTAAGAACATCCTCGGCCCTAATCCTCAATGATGGTAACCGGACCTCAAGTCAATCTTGGAAAAGATTGAAGCACCCTGTAGCTGATCAAATAAGTCATAAATATGCGGTATTGGATACTTGTTCTTGATAGTCACCATGTTCAGTTGCTTGTAATTGATACACATACGCATAGATCCATCTTTCTTTTTCACGAACAATACCGGAGCACCCCAAGGACATTGTTGTCCCGCTGCTCTCAATACAGAACCTTGAGACTGACCACCACGCTTAAGTCTGGGACAATCCCTCTTGAAGTGCATAAGATCACCATACTTAAAACACCCTTTAGAAGATGTCGACGGCTAAGAAGAAGATCTTGCACTAGAATGACCACCACGGCCAAAAGGCCGATAAGAACTTAGGGTCAACTGCCCCGAACCATGAGAAGTATGTAAAGACTGGCCCCCCTCTAATGTAGGAATAGCAACAACAACGGGCCTATCACTCGAACGGTGATTACCTCCACCATGATGACCCCTACCTCCAGACGAGGAAACTACATGAGTGCTAAAATGAGGACTCTTGACCACTCTCTCCTTATAATCATCATGCCTAATAAGCTCAGCCTCTCTTACTACATCAACAATCTGTTGGAAGTTGGAATCTCTGGTATCCATCTGTGCTGCAATGAAACTCGGGGGCATTTGATTATGTCCGGTCCCACCAGACCGACACTACTCATCCTCCTCAACATGAACCCCATTATCCTCTGAAATAGCCTCAGGCCTCGGAGACTCTGCTGGGCCACGAGCCCGAGCAATTGCAAGTGCTCGGCCTTGGGTAATAATTCGAGGTCTACCTCTGGCTTTACCTCGCCCCCTCCTCCGTGCACCACCTCTGACAATAGGTGCATGTACAGGTGTGGGATCCTAATCTCCTCTTGCAGCTGATCTAGTCCTCACCATCTATGAGAAGGAGTTAAACAAAGAAATTTAGAACTAAATCATAATCGAATCGCACGAAAGAGTAAAAGAATTAAGTTTTCTAAATGCCTTATAGCCTCTTGAAGATAGGTACGGAGCTCTTCGTACCGATTCGCAAGACTCTACTAGACATCGCTTTGTACCCATGAGACCATTAACCTAGTGCTCTGATATCAATTGTCACGACCCAAAATCCCATTGTGTCGTGAAGGCATCTATACTAACTCGTAGGCGAACCCTACTCATGCGATATAAGAACATGCGGAATTTAATATGGAAATTAAATAAGTAGAAGAGAAGTAATTAACAAGTCTTTAAAAAAAATACATAGTCTGAAGAAACCCCAAATAGATCCGATAGTAAAAAGCTCAAATATGAATACAAGTATAAATAGAAATAGCAACACTGTCTGAATGTAAATGACAGAAAGATAAAGAGCTCTAGTTCCAGGAATGCATCAACGACTCACCCTAAAGTCTCCGAATGATCAACACGTACTAAGCTCGACCAACTGCTCTGTCACCTCCTGGCTCAGTACATGCACATGGAGTGTAACAAATGTAGAGTGAACACGAGAAACACGTGTACTCAACAGCATCATCGACCGACCCTAGCTATAATGGTGGCGAAGGTTGGTACATTATGATACCTCTCTACTAGTTAGTTACTCAAGTATAATATAATCAGTTAACCAACCTAACAGTACGCCTACAATTCAATAGTGTACAAGTTATCTCGTAGTCTCAGATTAGTACAAAATTCAGCCTAAATCCCATTCAGGGCGTCTAGACCCATCGAGACACTTCACTAAAGTCTCACAGTAAGATTACGTATAAACTACTAGTATTCTTTCTATCAACCCAAGAATCACAAGTATAACATAATTTAACATCGAGCACACATAATATCAATTACATATCATGATATAACTGAATTCAATGCAGCATGATATATAGGAATGCATGTGGCCATATGTACCCGGTATACACACAGTGCTACAGTAGCTATTACGTGACCCGTGAGGGACTCGTGAGGTTCATATACATATCCGATCCCATCGAATACCAGCACGAGGGCTAACGTGTCATATCAGTCATCAATGTCATGACCATGTACCATATTCCTTAATCCAACTTCCCAAGCCATCCTCAACAATATTTCAGTAAGACAATGTCAAGTATATATAATGTATGAATAAGATGGATATGAGTACACAATGCAATCAGCTTAATTAGTTTATCGTTGTGTATTAGTTTCTATTTAAATGTTCAGACGAGATGTGGAATGATGAATGCATGACTAGTGAAATCAAAATACCACATCATATAGCTACAAGCCAAAGTAAACAAAAATCATACCAACCTAAGAGGACTCTTGCACCGCACTCGCGGTTCGAAGGCTAAACATATAAACTCTTTCACATGCATCATTCTAGTTCATTAATTATCCAATTAAGTTCACCCGGTGCCCGTATTAGTGCTTGTCACTTCACTAATACAGGACCCACAAAGCCCTATTACTCTTTAGTTTATTACAACATATACCCACACATAAAGGCTACACTAGAGTCTAGGAAGTCTCAACTTGCCTGGATAGGGCCGAAGAAGTCACGCGGTAGCTTTCCCCTTTCGTTTAGCATCCTCACGAGCCCACTCTAATCAATCATATCAATTATATGATATTATTGTCTAGTCGATACCCATAATCCCCAAGATAATTTATAAAGGAACCTCGGACCCACGTTATCAAAATATAGACTTTTCTACTCAAATAGTGTCCATACGTGCTAGATAGTCATAATATCAAATTAATTTAACAACAGACCCAGTTGGGTCCTTAATTTTAAGATAAGATAAAATTCTCAATTCAAACCCTAGAATTTCCCCCAATTCTTAAAAAGGGTTTAAGCATGCAATTGGTCAATTAATGATCATCTACTAGTTGATTACATCACTATTCCACAATATCAATAACAATAATCCAATACTTAACCTTCAATTCCCAAATAAAGTTCTCTTAGTCTCAACATAAATCAACTCCTCTTTTCTCATTCTCAAAACATGGTTTCAAGCCTATAATAATGGAACATACCAATAAAAATGACTAAGACTAGAGTTTAGAAGTTACCTAGGTGAAGAATCTTGAATTTATACCTTGAATTTCCAAATAATCGAGCTTAAGGACTTGGAAAATGGAAATGAGGACATTAGGTTTGGACTAGGGCTTATCACTGTTTGCTACAATGCTTCTTTCACAATTGCGAGATCCCGCTCGCGATCGCGGAGGCTTAACCTGACCCGACCCCATAGTACTCTTTGCGATCGCAGAATAGACCATGCAACTGCAAAACACCGCTACTCGTCCTCCCCTAGGCGCGTGTCCATACGACCGCGACCAAGAATATCGCGATCGCGGGAGCCTGATTTCACCAAGGCCTCCAATCGCGCTTCCTCCCTCGCGATAGCGAAGAAGGAAACCAGAACAGCTGAAACCATATTTTGTTGGTTTCTCTTGAACTTTGATTCAACACTCGAAAATCATACGGAAGCCAAATAACACAAACTAAAGATGCATTCCTATTAGAAAACACATTAGGGACGATCGCGCACTCAGAATTTTCAGAAAAGGTTTCTAAGACTCGAGTTTGACCAAAGTCAACTCTTTAGCTCAAATTTCACAATTTTTACAACTAGACTTCCAAAACTCACCGGGTTGTCTCGGGAACCGAATCAAAGCTTGACTAAATCACAAATGTTGTTCTGGAGCTAATGGAACCAACAAAATTACGAACATCGCACGTTTATCCAAAAGTCAACTATAGGTCAAACTTCTCTATTGTCTTAACTTAGAATTTCTCAAACCTATCAAAGTGGGTCCGAAGCCTACGTTCATCTCGAGAACCATTCCATCCATTCCTGCAAGTCACAAATAAGCAAATAAGGGCTCGGGGAGGGTAATTTAAGAGATTTTAGGCAAAATAAGCAAAATGACTTTTCGAGTCGTTACACCTCCCATGGTCCTTATCAATATATAAATACTTCAGGCTCACATAGTCCCCATTATATGCCAACAGTGAGCCCAGATGGTTCTCATACTCACATCTCAACTTGTCACTCCCCAAATCTTACTCTGACACAACAAGCATCTAATGCTAAAGATCGGAAGCACCTCATAAAGACAAAATCATGTTAATGTCCCATTATTAATTATTAATTACACCAATATTGCATATTTAAAGATAAGACAATTATAAGTGTAAAGTTTTTTTGATATTAATAATCAAGTGTAAAAATCAGCTAAGCATGACAAAATTTTCCAACAACGCAACCAAGCAAATCAATACTAATAATGTATAATACCACCCACAATATTGGTGTTTATCTTATGGAGTGGAGTCCCACGAACAAGCACGTGGGATCACCAATAAATCTGAAAAGCAGTAAGTATTCCTAGTCTGCACGATCAATTTGTACCTGCTCTTTTTCAATACCTAGTATATCATAAAGTTAACGATGATATATTTGAGTATTGGGTACTCAATAAAATATCTAGTGATAAGAGTTCATATAAAAAAATAATAACAATGTAAATATGTGAAATAAAATAGTTCAAAATTCAGTACACAAACTAAATCATGAAAGTCCAGTGTAAATCAATAATAATGTCATTTTTCATATTAAGTTTTTTCTTTCAAGTTTCATCAATTACGATGATAAAGTTTAGAACTTCGATCAACTTTCATGAATTTCCACCCTTTTTGAAGAACTAGATTTTTTGGTCAAATTAATGTTCATAGGCAAATTTGAGAACCACCCACTGCTATTTACCTACACGAATACCAATTAATCCTCTAAAGCAGTAATTAATCAATACGCTTACCTCTCGAAGATTTCCCAAAATTTCCTTTTAACGCTCTTGAACTCGATTCTTGAAATATAAGGATTGGAATGATGACTCTAGCGTTAATCCTTGTTAATTCAATGTAATAATCATGGAAATTAAGTAGGAATTCACCTTTGATGATTTGGAGAAATCCTAGGGTGTTTTTTTTTCTCACAGTGGCCGGCCAAAAATTTGAAAATCCGAATAAAGCACGTATTAATAGTCTTTCTGTCAGTTGCGACATGCGGCCACCACATATGGTATGTATGTGGGATATACGGTTCGTATGTCGGCCGTATATTAACTCATAAAGCCTACAATGATGGATATACACTTGATAAATGACTGATATACATGTAATATATGGCCCATATGGTGCACATGGTCCAACCCAACATTTTCAGCTTTCAGTACTTCAACAGATGGTGGATATATGGTTATATATGATCTATAAGTGGCTCTGTAAGTCAACTTCAGAGATTTGAAATTTTCCCAACCTTCGGTGATTTTTAGGACCCCACATACGGCCCCCGTATGTCGAGCATACGGTTCGTAAGTCAACTATATCTTGGCCCAGGTTTTCCAACTTTGCTTATTTTCAATTCTTCTCAACTTCATTCTTTTTGTACAATTTATACATGCTTAGATATTGACTTTCCCACGTAATTATATATAATTACAATAGTTTGGATTTAACCACAAGAATTTAATAAGTTCAAACCTAACCAGAATTTGTGAGGTTTTACATAGCTCCACACTAACAATACATCACATATAAGGAGTAGATAAAGAAACAATACAATGTAAGGAATGTGAATGCTAATAGGATTTCAATAGACACAGAGATAAAACATGGCTTTCTAGCATATAACAAGTGTTATTAATAAGGCATAGATATCATGCTCAACTTATCAAAACATGGATATAGGAAAAAGAGCTACAAACTAACGTGTTAAGTGTCTCCCCTTTCATACCCGATAGTCGTATATATGCTTGTCACATCATATATATGCTATCCCCACATATTGAGTCACATTTAACACATAAGTTTAGAAATTTTTCCCTATTGAGATCAAAGACTTAACAACCTCAATCAAAGTAAGATTTCAACCCTTATTTATCGTCTTTCTGTGCCCCAACATGTCCAAACGACTCAACTCTAGCCAAAAAATATTCACTAACGTTAAACGAAGTTAAAGAATCAATTTCCATAATTTACTATGTGGTTTACATCAAAGTCCTATATTAATTTCAAAATAGGATTACCCATAACTCAAGGATTCCAAACCTATAATTATTTCCTAAATCTAACATCAAATCGACTACCAATTCTTTAAAGTACATATTATCTGATTCAATATCTGATTTTAAAGTGTAGGGAATATAAGTTTTAATAAAAACACTTTCATATTCCCAGCCTTGCTTTACACACTTTTATTCAGATATTAACTAAACATATTATTGATAAGGAATGATTAACTTAGACCTTTTGGATTCTGACCCACTTCAGTTAGACTGAGTGTCCAAATCCTCCTTACCATAATTCGGATCCTCTGTTTGGGACAGATATAGGACTTTTGCGATATGATAGAACATCATCTTCAGCCTTCTCCTCTTGTCCCAGTTGACATCCTCAGCCTCTCGTGGGCGCTTGTTTCCACTACCCTCGGGAGCGGTGATACCAACTTGTCCTTGATCTTTAGCCTTACTAGCATGACTATCAGCAGTATCTTGAAGCTCAACATCAGATTTAGAGATCCCTCTTTTGATGGAAACATAGTTGTAACTGTCGTCAAAGAGAGAACCAAAACTAGCACCAGATTTGAAAGCACGGTTGTCAAGAAGAAAAACACATCCAGATTTGGTCACACACTTGTCGACCAACATCTTTCGAATCACTAATATAATCTTGTCTTAAAATTGTTGGAATATGTAAAGCAATAACGAGAATAGTAAATAACTATTACAGTGATCGAAAGGATAAACAACAATTAGGACAACAACAAGTTGTCAATATCTTGATCTTGAATGAAACTTCAAATATAGAACTTGTATTCGGAAATACAAGAACATAAACTGCTACTCTTGTGTCTTGTAGATCCGCTGAGAATACGAACGATTAGAGTCTTTCGTCTGTTAAGTTAACATCTGAAATACTTAGCAACCAATTAAATAAACACAACACCACCGGCTGAGTCGAGAGATGACTCTCTGTCTTTAAGACAAGATTGCCCCCCTATATAGGCTTTACGGAAGTGTGGACTATAGTATCCCAAGATGAAACAACAAACTATCAACTGTGCAAAGACTATATAAATTATCTCAGCGAGGAACACGAATAATGAAGATTGCTAAGAGAAGAATTGATATCAGGAAAATTTGATCTCTTTCTAGTGTTGTTAACCTATTTTTTTGTTCATATGTGCATATATGTTCTCATGTTCATCTATAGAATTGAGCCAAGGCTTCAATTTATAGGTGTGAAATATGGCCTCTTCAAGTGCCCCACAATGGCAATCAATGGCCATGTAATGGATGACACTTAATCCCTAAGTAATGCAGCAACATAATGGTCCAAGTAATGGCCATTTTTGGGTGGTTTTAATGCCATTGAAGCCCCTTCAACAGCCAAACCTTTTGGATTCCGTCTAGCAAACACTGTCTGGGAAGCGCCGCGGCGTTGCAGCATTTAGCGTCGCGGCGCCGCAGCTCCAGAAACCAAAAGTGGGAATTAGCGTCGCGACGCTACTAGGGGGCGTCGCGGCCCAGTCCGGGAGGCGCCGCGACCCTTCTAGGCTCCACAGCCCTTTTTCGACCCGTTCCATCTTACACCTCGCACAATCTTTCCTTCGTTTACCAACGTGGAACACTTATCATTTAGCAACTAACCATCCATCATTCTATGTCTCAAACATTTCACTTACGTACCAATATCTCTTTCATTAACGAAATTTATGATACTTGGCACCAAGATTGCACGTATGAGGAAATGATATTTCTGACGTGCGGGGCCCAATTGTTCGAGTCATAAATAACGGGATAAACTTAATTCCACTTTAGTAAACTTCCAACATAAACTTCTTGTGAATGGACTTGGAAAGTGAGGGTTCTGAGTAAATTAAATCATATAAAACTACAACTTCAATTTACTGAGTACATGATTCTACATAGAACTGTATAAATGTTAATAAATAATTGAGTGTTGTCGCGCTTTATGTGGGAAGGGGAGGAGATAGCCTCCTTTCCTCTTCTCCTTATTAGTAGTATTATTTAGTAATCGTGTAGTTTCTTATTTCTTCCATGTGTATTGCTATTTATTTGCTTCATTTACTTTGTATCTTGCTTTTTTGTTGTCATATTGTTTGCAACCATGATTCGAAAACTTTTCTTTAGTGCCGAAGATCTACCGAAAATAGCCTATCTATCATACTATCCTTCTCAGACCCCACTTATAAAATATCACTGAATATGTTATTGTTGGTGTACACCTACAAAAATTAAAAATTCAACAATTGAATCCTTATTTATATACAGTACACGAGTAAAGCTAGATCATGATGTCCTCCCTTCATCAATTGAATCCTAATACTAACAATAATGTTTACGTGGTTATACTTCATTTGTATGTGACAATCCAGTTTCCTTAATTATATACAATAACAATATATCCACTGAATCTCCATAATGTGGGGTTTGGGGAGGGTGGAGTGTGCGCAAACCTTATCTTTACCTTGGTAGGTAAAGCGGTTGTTTTCGAAAGATTCTCGGCTCAAGACAAAGCATAAGCACAAGTAAAGCAAGAGAAACGGTCAGACCCGGATAAGAAATTTAAAGTAATATGAAAATGAAGGTAACAAAAGCGAATAAGTCATGATAGAGCATTCTGAAAAAAGAAGCAGTAACTAACGCAGGTAAATAAGATAAACAAGATAAACAAAGTACACTAAAGAATGCATAGCAACAGAAATCAAACGATCGGAGACTATAAAGCAATGTTGCGTCTACTAGTATGATAGGTTAAGCAGACCTACAATATTAACATACAACTACCAGTATGTAAGCGTAAGTAGGACTACACTCAACTACCTACTACCCTTCTACCTTAATCCGTGTCCTCCGCAACCTCATATCTAAGGTCATGTCCTCAGTAAGTTCCACATGCGTCATATCCCGTCTAATCACCTCTCCCCAATACTTCTTCGGCCTACCTCTACCCCTCATGAACCCGTCCATAGACAACCTCTCACACCTCCGCACTGGGGCATTTGTGTCTCTCCTCTGCACATGCCCGAACCATCTCAACCTCGCTTCCCGCATCTTATCCTCCACCGAGGCTACTCCCACTCTGTCCCATATATCATCATTTCTAATCCTATCCCTCTTTGTATTCCCACACATCTATCTCAGCATCCTCATCTCCGCAACTTTCATCTTTTGGATGTGTGAAGTCTTGACTGGCCAACACTCTGCCCCATACAACATAGTCGGTCTAACAACCACCCTATAGAACTTGGCTTTAAGTTTTGGTGGCACCTTTTTATCGCACAAGACTCCCGATGTGAGCCTCCATTTCATCCACCCTGCCCCAATACGATATGTGATATCGTCATCATTTTCTCCATTCCCTTGAATAATAGACCCAAGGTACTTGAAGTTTCCTTAATTATATGTCAAGTCGATTTGACAAACTTAGTAATTGTGGCCCTATCATAAAAATAGTTTATGAAAATAATTCAGCAAGAATCATACGTAAATAGATAAGTAAAATTATAACATGACGTCCTTCCTTTCATCACCGTACGTGGCCAAACCAAAGACGGTAGTAGCTAGTATGCAAGTACCTAGTGCAGCTTCATCTGATGCTTGAATTTAATAATTCATAAGAAGAATCTAATATCATCACTTCACTTACATATAAAAATAGGTTAAGGTGTACATGAAAATACCATGCATTTCAGGAATTTGTCAACTATACACTTTAAGGTTTTAATATTACTTCCAACTTCAACACGAATTATTTCAATTCCGTTCACCCCAACTACTAAATTAAGGGGTAGTTTGGTGGCTGGTTAGGATAGGAGGTAGTTAATTAATGTATTAAATTATGCATAATTTGTATTACTATCTTTGGTAGCATTCTTTTTGCTATGTATAAAATTCAACAATCTAAATACCGTGTTTGTTAGCTATTTAGAATCTCGCATAACTAATACATGTATAATTTATGAGAAAATCTATGTATTATTTTATGCATGATAGAATATGGAATATCCAATACATAAATAACTAAAGTCTGCATAATTAATCCCTGCATAAAATAATACATAAATTCTTTCATAATTAATTATTGCATTAATAGCACCTGCATAATTCTAACCAGCAACCAAACTAAATCTAAATACACATTAAAATAAAATAATTCTCTCCATCGTCTATAAGTTCTCCGTAGACCCCTCACAATCAAACTCATCTTGTTGAAAGAGTAAAAGAGAGGTAACATTTTAAATAGACAAAAAGAAAAATGGAGAGTGGTGCTAATGCATCAACAATGCCAATGGAAAATGTTAACGATGTTGGGCTTATTAATTTCATGGATGAGGCTAACTTTGAACAATTCATTGAGCTCATTAGGGGTGAAACTGCTGACCCTATTGTTAAATTTTGCCCAAACTATGATTGTGAACACATTACAGGTTGTTTTCCTTCATCCGATGTCCAATTTGAGCCAACACCAATGGATATATTTGATTGGAATGCTACAAATATGTCCGATCCTATTTCGTTGTATACTTCCCTTCCGGGAGAAATTGAGGTCCACCAAGACGAGGACGAGGAGGATGAGGATGAAGAAGATAATGATTGTGGTGAATCTTCTACCACAACGAATACCACCACCACCACTAGGGTGACCCCTCCAACGCCAACAAAGAAGAGCGCGAGGACTGACCGGTCGAGAACTTTGATTTCCGAGCGAAAAAGGAGAGGAAGAATGAAGGAGAAACTTTACGCTTTGCGATCCTTAGTTCCTAATATAACAAAGGTAAGAAGTTGAAACTCTATAGGCTTCAATAATTTAACTTCATGAAATGATTTACAGTCACACACTTATATAAGACTTGTTTTGGACAACACATTTCAAAAGTCTTATTTTTTTCTTAAATTCCGTGTCAAGTCAAATGGTGACACATAAGTTGGGACGAATGGAGTACATTTTTGGATTCAAAAACTTCTATCATGGTTTTCTTATGTATAAAAAGATAAAAATGGAAGGCTTGTCTCTCATTCATCCTTCCATTTTTGAGTGAAGAATGTTTCTCTCCGCAGATGGATAAAGCCTCCATAATCGGCGATGCAATACTATATGTACAAGGGCTGCAATCGCAAGCAAAGTTACTAAAGACAGAAATATCAGGCCTTGAGTCATCATTAAGTGGAACCAACAATAATCATGGTGGACAATTTCTAAATGCCAAGAAAATGAATTTCACGAGTCAATTTCCAGCAATCAAGAGGATATCTAAGGTCTGTTTACTAAATTCCAAATGTTTCTTAACTTACTTTAATAAGAATTAATAGTAAAAAACACACCTGAAATATCATTTTTTCCGCGAGTTCACACCCCTATTATTAGTTGTTCCTTTTTTTCCTGCCTGTACTATTGTCATCTATGTATTAAAACACACATCGAAGATGATTAGACCAACTCTCAGTAATTTCCTTTTTCTACCTGAACTATCAACTAAGTTTGTATTAATAAATAGATGGTGATAGTTCAGACATGAAAAGGGGAGAAAAAATGATAGTTCAGGTGTGTTTTTGACATTTAACTCTTTAATTAATTTATTAGAAACCAAATGCTTCTTAACTTTTATTTTAATAATTTAAAGCAAAATGCTAACTTATTGACGTGATAAATTAATGCAGATGGACGTTTTTCAAGTAGAAGAAAAAGGGTTTTACGTGAGATTACAATGCAACAAGGGCCGTCACGTTGCAGCTTCTCTATTCAAAGCTCTCGAGTCTCTTTCTGGATTCAATGTTCAAAGCTCCAACTTGGCTTCTTCTGCCGATGATTATAGTTTGACATTCACTCTTAATGTAAGTTTCCATAAAAAGAAATTTCCAACAAGTCAATACTTCCCAATATTATATCGTACACTTCAAATTTCGAGAGTCAAATATCACGATCAAAAGAAAAAATCGTTTGAGACTTGATTTTTGAAAGATGTCACATAAATTGAGATGAAGTAGCTAAAATCAATTTCTCTTCTCATATATTCTCTAACTTATTGGCAATATAGTAATTTGTCTTTTTGTTTGTTTGTGTAAATGGATAAACAGGTGAGAGAATGTGAGGTGGATATGAACTTGGCCAATTTGAAGCTATGGATAGCTAGTGCTTTTCTTAATCAAGGATTTGACTTAGAGACATTACCGTTGGCTTAACGTCTCTTTATTGTAATTTTGTTAAAACTCCAACCTATCAAAGAATGAGAATGTCACTAAGCATCGATCATCATTTGTAACTTCGAGGCAGTCTATATGCATATTGTGTTGGAAATTAGCCTTTGGCGGGAGTTGCGACCGACCAACTTTAAC
This sequence comes from Anisodus acutangulus, assembly GCA_029783415.1. Classification (NCBI taxonomy): domain Eukaryota; kingdom Viridiplantae; phylum Streptophyta; class Magnoliopsida; order Solanales; family Solanaceae; genus Anisodus; species Anisodus acutangulus. The sequence goes on along the minus strand of CM056506.1, from coordinate 38,837,604 downwards.
GGCTTAAACACTAGTGTTACGTATGTTGGAGAATCCGGTTCTTCACACATGCATGATCTACTAAGTACGTAGATAACCATAGGGCCAAGAATCGTCAAATTTCATTGAGAAATGAAAGAGATATTGGTTCACGAAGTAAGGTGTTTGAAGCATGAAAAAGTGTGGTGTGTGATCAATTCTCCCTCATCGGTAGAGGAAGAAAGAATTGTTGTGTATATAAGACTCGAAATTGGTTTGGGGTTTGGGACCCCAAGGGGTATCCCATGTACAGTTTGGTCCCTGAAGTTTCAAGATGTACAGTTTAGTCCATGAAGTTTCCAGAAAGTCAGAATTTGGACGGTCAAAGAAGAAACGCCACAGCACTCAATTCAGCCATTTATTTTGGCTGAATTACTCCTCCTATAATGGTCAATCTGTTGGTGTTCTTCACCATTTATTTTGGTGACATTACTACCTCCATAATGACCATTACTTGGCCAGTAATGGCACTTATGGAGGCAGTTTTGCTGCTCCTCCCTCACCTATATAAACACCCCTTACACCATTGTTGAGGCACACTTACAATACACGAAATACACAAGTAAAACAGTTTCTTCCTACATCTTTCAAGCATCATTTCGTTACTCAATATTCTTCACGGTAGCATTTGAGTTTCCTTTGCTCAAGTGTTCCATTGCTGTTTTATCTTGGGAGACAAATTGTTCAGGACGTATAAAGGATACATACGGGGCAATATTGTCTTAAGGATAGAGTGTCACACTCGACTCAGCAAAAAAACAGTTTTTCTTGTTCATCTTTGTAATTTTTAGTTTTCTAGTTGAATTGTAATTTCAATTCTTACATAAGCAGTTATTTGTAATTTCCGTTCCTGCAATCCTTTGTAATACCAACAACTTAAGACAATATTTGCATACGATAACTGCAATAACATGGCTGGAAATATGACCGATGTTGCTGCTACTGCTGCTGCCTCTCGAGGCAACGTTGTCGCTTTCCCCGCCATCGCCGCATCGCCAAGGCAAGAACTCCGCCGCTTTCATCGCTGCTGCCGCCGCATCGCTCAAGGCAGTAACACTGCTGCCTTCCCGACTGTTGGAGCTCCACCTTCTTCTTCACACCACCATGATCGCCCTGAAAAGTTCATGGGATCAGAATTTAAGAGATGGCAGCAAAAGATGTTGTTCTACTTAACAGTTATGGGCATGGCCCGGTTCCTTACGGAAGATCCTCCACAAGCTGAAGATGAAATGGACTCTTCGCCTGTTGAAACATGTGAAGGGGGCCTTGGTATCCATGTCATTAACGACCTGAAGATGGTTCGTGATGCGTGGAATCATAGCGATTTCATGTGCAAGAACTATTTACTGAACTTCTTGGCAGACCCTCTCTACACGGTCTATTGTACCGTTGGCACTGCCAAAGAGCTGTGGGAAAAACTGCAAAAGAAGTACAACGCACAAGATGCGGGTACAAAGAAGTTCATCGTTGGAAAATTTCTAAAATTCCAAATGGTGGATAGCAAGACAGTGATGTCCCAAGTCCAGGAATTCCAAATGATTTTACATCACCTGGATTTGGAAGGACTGAAGCCAAACGAGCAGTTTTTGGTTGCATCGCTGATTGAAAAGTTACCTCCTTCATGGAATGAGTTTATGAGTTACTTGAAACTCAAGACAAAGGAGATGACCTTTGAAGAGCTTGTTATCAAACTGCAAATCCAGGAAGATAATACGAAGACCTTGCCAAAGGGTAGACAACATGCTGAGGCAAAGGCGAATCTGGCTGAGGAAAAAGGGAACTCAAGTAAGAAGCGGAAGTTTCAGAAAGATGGCAAAGCCACTGCAGCGGAGATGTTCAGAGGTAATTATCATCACTGTGGGAAACCTGGTCATAGGATCAAGGAATGCCGCAAGCTCAAGACTGAGCAACAACAGAAAGCCAAGTCGAAAGGCAAGGCTCAAGCTAACGTCGTCAAGGACACGCTCCTGGATGACTTGATTGAGGATTTATCGGCCGTGGTGCTAGAAGCCAACTTGGTTGAGAATCCGATGCAGTGGTGGGTGGACACAGGTGCAACAAGACACATCTGTTCCAACAAAGATGCCTTCTCCATGTACACTCCGGTCACCGACAAAAAGCTGTTCATGGGCAACAACGCTTCCTCGGACGTGCTAGGGGTTGGAAAGGTGGTCCTGAAGATGACTTCCGGCAAGGAACTCACTCTGAAGGAAGTGATGCACGTCCCAGAAATTAGAAGAAATTTAGTTTCTGGACCTTTATTGGTTAATCTTTGGTTTTAGGCTAGTGTTTGAATCCAATAAGTTTGTACTCACTAAAAATGGCACATTTGTAGGGAGAGGCTTCGTCTGTGAAGGCCTCTTCAAAGTGAATGACATGTCTGTATTGCGTCAAGGAAATAAAGTTGAACCTTCTTCTTATTTGCTTGAGTCTTCTAATTTATGGAATCATAGATTAGGACACGTTAACTACAAGTCTATTCAAAGGCTGGTAAAGATGGAGTTGTTGCCGTCTATCGACGTAAACCCTCAACATAAGTGTGAGGTGTGCGTAGAGGCAAAACTCACGAAGCTTCCTTTTCGATCCGTCGAAAGGAATATTGTTCCTCTAGAACTTATTCACATAGATATATGTGATTTGAAGTTTGCACAAACTAGAGGGGGGAACAAGTACTTTGTGACTTTCATTGACGATAGCACAAGGTATTGTTACCTTTACTTGTTAAGAAGTAAGGATGAAGCCTTTGAAGCGTTCCGACGTTACAAAGCAGAAGTTGAGAACCAACTTAGCCTACGGATTAAATCCATTCGTAGCGATAGAGGGGGAGAATATGTAGCGCCTTTTGAGGAATACTATGCCCAAGAAGGCATTATTCATCAAACGACGGCTCCATACTCACCTCAATCAAACGGTGTGGCGGAACGTAAGAACCGCACATTAAAGAAAATGATGAATGCCTTACTTATCAATTCAGGACTTTCCCAAAACATGTGGGGAGAAGTTGTCCTTACCGCTAATACAATTCTTAACAGAGTCCCACATAAGGGTAAGGACAAAACTCCATATGAATCATGGAAAGGAAAGAAACCCACCTACAAATATTTTAAGGTGTGGGGTTGTTTGGAAAAGTTTGAAGTACCCAAGCCAAAGCAGGTCAAGATTGGGCCTAAGACTGTAGATTGCATATTCATCGGATATGCAAATAACAGTAGTGCTTATCGTTTCTTAGTGCATAAGTCATATATTCCAGATATCCACCAGGGTACAATTATGGAATCAAGGAATGCTTTATTCTTTGAAGATACATTTCCTAGAAAGGAAAAAGACATAACCTCTCGCAAACGAAGTTATGCACAAAGCTCTCAAGAACCGGGAGTCATTGACTGCCCGGATCTAGATGGTTCAGATCTAGCGAATCTCGAGGTGGCTGAACATCCGAAATCTAGTGTTCCAGATTCTCAGAACTTGGAGACTCCAGATATGGATCTAAGGCGAAGTAAAAGGGACAGGGAGGATAAATCCTTCGGTCCTGACTTTGTAGCTTATATGGTTAATGATGAACCAAGGACAATTGCTAAGGCGTTGTCAACTCCAGAAGCACCGCTCTGGAAAGAAACTATTGAGAGTGAAATAAGCTCCATTCTGCATAACCATATTTGGGAGTTGGTTGGTCTTCCTTCAGAAAATAAACTGTTGGGGTGTAAATGGATACTCAAACGGAAATACAAGGCAGATGGGTCTATAGACAAGTACAAGGCCAGGTTGGTAGTCAAGGGCTATCGACAGACAGAAGGTTTTGACTACTTTGACACATACTCTCCGCTATCCCGGATGACATCCATACGGGTATTCATTGCGATCGCAGCTTTGCGTGACCTTGAGATACACCAGATGGATGTTAGGACAGCCTTCCGAAATGGTGATTTGGAAGAAGAAATTTATATGGACCAACCCGAGGGGTACGTGGTTCAAGGTCAAGAGAAGAAAGTCTGTCGACTTATCAAATCTCTGTACGGGCTGAAACAAGCCCCGAAGCAATGGCACGAAAAAATTGATAGTACTCTACTATCGAAGGGGTTCGCCATTTGTGAGTGTGATAAATGTGTTTACACGAAAGGTAACTCTAACTCATTTGTTATGATATGCTTGTATGTAGATGACATGTTGATCACAGAAAGCAGTCCTAGGGTAATCCTAGAGACTAAGAACATGTTGAAACAATGCTTCGACATGAAAGATATGGGTATCGCAGATGTCATCCTAGGGATTAAAATCTCTAAGACGTCTGACGGACTAGTCTTATCTCAGTCTCACTACATCGAGGGTGTTTCGAGAAAGTTCAAGATGTTAGACAGTTCACCGATAGTGTCACCAATGGATACAAATCAAAATCTTGATAAAAATCTTGGTGCACCTGTATACCAAGAGCGATATGCAGAGGTGATCGGTAGTTTGATGTATATAACAAACTGCACCCGACCTGATATTGCTTACGCAGTCAATAAGTTGTCTAGGTTCACCCGTAATCCAAGTGATAATCACTGGAAGGCGTTGAATCGGGTATTACAATACCTGAAATACACGTTAAATTTCGGGTTACACTATTCGAGATATCCAGCTGTACTAGAGGAGTACAGTGATGCAAACTGGATATCTGATATAGAGAACACCAAGTCCACCAGTGGGTATATATTTACAATTGGTGGTGGGGCTGTGTCTTGGAAATCCTCTAAGCAAACTTGCATCGCCCGATCCACGATGGAATCGGAGTTTATCGCTTTAGACAAAGCAGGAGAAGAAGCTGAGTGGCTTCATGACTTCTTACAGGATGTTCCGTGTTGGAACAAACTCGTACCTTCGGTAATGATCTACTGCGACAGTCAGTCGGCTCTAGGAAGGGCACGAAATGCTATGTACAACGGCAAGTCTCGTCATATTCGATGGAGGCATAAGACCGTTAGGCAACTGATCACCACGGGTATAATATCCATTGATTACATTAAGTCAAAGGATAATATAGCAGATCTATTGACAAAGGGCTTACCCAAAGATCAGATGGCTTGCCTGTCTAGGGGAATGGGCTTAATACCCAAAATATAAGGACTAATACAGTGGTAACCCAACCTTACTAACTGGAAATCCCAGTAATTTGGTTCAATGGGAAAACTAAGTTGTAAAGGTTCAGTTGATCGCTTCGGTGGAAGCATGAGCATATCGGATAGTGATTTCTGAACAGAAACACCAAATCCAAAGCCGTTCCCGTGATAGACGTTAAGTGCTATCTTCAGTATGGGTAAAGGTTAAGTTTTCAAAACCTGTAATGATCCTCAGCAGTTGAGGTTAGGTTTTTGGAAAACTTTTAATGGTTCCTAACACTTGTGAAGTGGGGTATAGCAGGATATCTTGTAGGAGACCACCTATTTAAGTGCGAGGACGGGCCGCCTCAAATGAACGCACTTAAGAATCCAAGACGTTGTCCATGGCCAAAACGGACAAAACATTACGAAGAAGAGAGTAATGGAATTTGTTGTGTTGGTACCATTGACTTGGCTTACACTAAACACTGACGGTTCAAGGCATCACGTTCACCGCGCAGTAAGTAAGTCCGATGGTATTCAACTATGGAAGGTTCAAAGCTGAAGCTACCTCTCCTTATGCAACATCGGTCCGCTGAAATATTGCTGAAAATGAAAAGACACCATGTGAGTGCGCCAAAATCTCTTTCAAGAGGGGATTGTTGGAAATTAGCCTTTGGCGGGAGTTGCGACCGACCAACTTTAACGGCTTAAACACTAGTGTTACGTATGTTAGAGAATCCGGTTCTTCACACATGCATGATCTACAAAGTACGTAGATAACCGTAGGGCCAAGAATCGTCAAATTTCATTGAGAAATGAAAGAGATATTGGTTCACGAAGTAAGGTGTTTGAAGCATGAAAAAGTGTGGTGTGTGATCAATTCTCCCTCATCGGTAGAGGAAGAAAGAATTGTTGTGTATATAAGACTCAAAATTGGTTTGGGGTTTGGGACCCCAAGGGGTATCCCATGTACAGTTTGGTCCCTGAAGTTTCAAGATGTACAGTTTGGTCCATGAAGTTTCCAGAAAGTCAGAATTTGGACGGTCAAAGCAGAAACGCCACAGCACTCAATTCAACCATTTATTTTGGCTGAATTACTCCTCCTATAATGGTCAATCCGTTGGTGTTCTTCACCATTTATTTTGGTGACATTACTACCTCCATAATGGCCATTACTTGGCCAGTAATGGCACTTATGGAGGCATTTTTGCTGCTCCTCCCTCACCTATATAAACACCCCTTACACCATTGTTGAGGCACACTTACAATACATGAAAATACACAAGCAAAACAGTTTCTTCCTACATCTTCCAAGCATCATTTCGTTACTCAATATTCTTCACGGTAGCATTTGAGTTTCCTTTGCTCAAGTGTTCCATTGCTGTTTTATCTTGGGAGACAAATTGTTCAGGACGTATAAAGGATACATACGGGGCAATATTGTCTTAAGGACAGAGTGCCACACTCGACTCAGCAAAAAATAGTTTTTCTTGTTCATCTTTGTAATTTTCAGTTTTCTAGTTGAATTGTAATTTCAATTCTTACATAAGCAGTTATTTGTAATTTCCGTTCCTGCAATCCTTTGTAATACCAACATATTGTAATATTAATTATTCATTAGTAAAATGTTGAGAGTATAGCATATAGGTCAATATACATACATGTAGTAGCCATGACCAAAAAATGCAGTGAGACTTCTAACTTTCTTACACCTAATCTAAGTAATTTTATGGTACAATTTTTATATTATGTTTGTTGTTACCCGTAACTTTCATGGAAACAGCTTCTTGCAGAAATGTAAGGTAAAACCGCATACAATAGACCTTTGTGGTCCGGCCCCTTTCTGGACTCCGCGCATAGCGGGAGCTTAGTGCACCGGGTTGCCTTTTTTTTTGTTACTTGTTAGTCAGCTCAGTCAAGAACTATTATTTGCACGATTTGAGTTCGTTTGGGTTAGCTCATTAAAAAGAGTTGATAATTAACATGGTGAAAAGTAATTTGAAATATTGAAGTTAATACTATAAAATAAGTAGTTATGTGTTTGAATAGATGTGATGAATTAAATAACAAATATTTAGTGTGTTTGATAAAAAAAATGTTGATAAGCATTTTTTTTGTTAAAATGACAGTAGACATTCAAAATTTATTGCATTTAACTTAGACTATATTAAATACAAGATATTTATTCAAATAAGTATTGTAAACTAATATATTTGGATTAGTTATTGGAATTTTTACACGGCATAAATCACCCACCAAAGTAATAGTTCCCCTTAATTGTTTAAGTCCCATTAATGTAAGGTCCAATCTTATTGGAGTACTCCATTAATTTGCCTTGTGAAATTATTTTAATTTTTGATTGAACAGACATAGTTTCTATGAAATCTTGTTTTGCAAAATTATTTTAGTTTTTTTTACTTTGCTGGATTCAAACCCAGAATCTCTAATTTCGTAGACCAGCAAATAGAAGATACTTTGGCCCATAGGGACAAAATTAAAGACCAGCAATTTGAAGAGCAAAAATTAAAGATCAGTCTGTATGAAGGTCAATCCGCGCAACAAAAAGGTTACCTACTACCAATATTTTATGGGCTACAGGTGCGAGGTGCCAATATAAATTGTTCGCTAAGTGGCTGCCAAAATTGCTCTCTAAAGTTATATGAATGTTTATTCTCCATATATATATATGTACGCGTCAAGTGAAAGGCAATTACCAGTGCACCCATTGCGCTATCTTTAATCTATGTATGTACCTAATTAAAAATACTAGATTTTGATTTAAAAGCTAATCTCCTAATTAGTTTTCTTACTACATGAGAAAGATGAGTAGTAAGCTTTAAAGCATCAGCACATATATGCAAATCTAGTCTCCACTTTTGGGGTAAAAAAAATAGAAGGCCTTTAAAGAAAATATTTTATGTCTCTCTCAAGGTTATCTTTTCATAGTGATTTTGCAGTACACGTGATGAAGTAACTTTTATGACGTATAGGCAGCTCAGTATCCTTTAATTTGAGTATAAACTTAATTAAAAATGTTTGATCATAAAAATTATTTATTTATTTTGGAATAATTTCTCTTAATATTAGGTCATGAAAATTTCAAATCCAATTTGATGTTATATTTCTCTAAGTCGATAAATTCTAAATAAAGTGAAAAATATTTGGAATATATGATCAAGACGCCTACTAACTTGGTGGGCATATTGGAATAATTGGTTCATGCCAGTTCAATGGGTGCTGAAGATAGGGTATTCTATAGTTCTCAGCTTTTGGTACTTTCAGTAATGCACATGATAGGAGGATCAGATTCGTGTATATTTTGTATAATACTATAGGAAAATAATAAAAGGTCCTTGCTTTGACTTGGGTCCTACTAAAAGCATAGATATTCAAATAAGGCTGGTCAGTGGGCCGGGTCGGTCCGGTCCTACCTCGACACCGCCTCTGTCCCGCTCCGAACCCGACCTTTTTAAAAAAAAATAGGTATCGGGACTCAAACCGGGACGTGACATGGTCTCGTCCCGACCCGTCCCGGCCCGCCCAGGCCCTCCAGTCCCGAACCGATCCCGGTCCGACCTCGGTCCCGCCCCGATCCCGCCTGAAATCTCCCTTTTGTAAAAATAACTGTTGCACCAACAACCATTTTACATTTTGGCCGTTGTGCAACGGCCATTTTTGGCCTCCCCCCTCCCCCAACCCCCCTAACCCCTTAATATTTATTTTTAACCCATAAGTTATTATATTTACACTTTAACTCAATTTCCCAACTATAAATACCTCATTTTCTCTTCATTTTTCTCACAAATCTTCCTACAATCTCTCTAATCTCTCAATCTATCTCTCTACAAGTCTACATTGTCTACTAAATATTTAATTTTATTTATTTATTTGGGAATTGGAAGTGAAGTTGGCAACTAGCTTGAGGATCTTCCATCGAGCAAAGTTTCAATTTCAACCTCTCGATTACACGTCGACGTTACGTCGGCGTTTAGTGAATTTGTTCCTTCATTAAATTATTATTGTCTGTTTATTTTATTTAGCGCACTTAATTTCATTTACTTTAATTATTTATTAGTATAATTATAAATTTATAATGGAAGGATTTAAACGTATGCTTACGGGGTAGGGGTCATGCTTCTTCTAGTAGGGGCAACAAGGGCAAGGGTGCTTCTTCTAGTAGGGGCAACAAGGGCAAGGGTACTTCTTCTAGTCATCTTATTTCTAGACATAATCATATTCCTACCCAGGATGATTTTGTTGATACTGAATATTTTCCTACAATACCATTAGATTTAGACGATGAACTATTTTCTGGAACTCAAGAAGATTTTAATTTAGACGATGATCTAGATGATACACCCACTAATGTAGATGACAACACACCCACTAGTGCACCTTCAACTGAAATGCCTCCTATTGCCCCTAGTATGAGACGAGGTCCAGTAAAACGAACATTAAAATCAGATGCATGGACATTTTTTGATAGGGACGTAGAGAATCAAGTAGCTAGATTTAAAATTTGTAAAGATGTTTTAAAATTTAAAAATGGAAAAGGTCACGGTGGGACGGAGGGTTTAATGACACACGTAGCAAGGACTCATCCAGCTAGGTATGCCCAATACGATGTGGAGGGTTTGCCTTTTTCATTTCCTTCATCTCCCGGTTTTATTCATTACATTAGAGATATGTATAATCCTGCTTTTAACGGTTTTCCTAGATCAACTGTTAAGAGAGATGTATTTAAATTCGCACATAAATATCAACAGTATTTACCTTATTCATTATATCATTTTAATGGAAAAGTGGCTATCACTTCTGATATAGGCCGTAGTACTAACGACCATGATTATTTAACGGTGACCTGTCATTGGATAGATTATAAATGGTCTATGCAAAAACGTATCTTAACGTATAGATATATAGATGATAGGCACACTAGTACTTTTATTGCAGAAAATATTTATCAAGTGTGCGATTATTACGGAATAACTGATAAAATTATGACTATTACATTAGATAACGCTTCTTCTAACAATTACGCTATTACAATTTTAAAAAATAGTTTAACTCCATCTTTTCCAGATCATTTTCATATAAAATGTGTGTGTCATATATATAACTTAATTGTAAAGGATGGTCTATCATCTTTTGAAGATATTCTTAGTAAAATACAATTTGCTATAAACTTTATTTTTAAAAATAATAGAATACAACGAAGAAAAGAATATAAAAAAACTTGTCACGATTACCAACTACCTTATAGAAAAATTTCAGAAGAAGTACCCACTAGGTGGAATTCTTTATACAAGCAACTACTTGTTGCTTATGACTATAGAAAACCTATAACTTTATTTTTTAACTCTCATAATCAAAATCCAACTGACATGGTTGTAGATAGCGATTGGGAAAAAATTTCCGAACTTATTGTATTTTTAGAGAAATTTTTTCAAGCAACAAAAGAATTTTCCGGTATATATTATCCTACTATTTCAACTATGTTGTTTAATATAACTCTAATATTTTTACTGCTTAATGAATATATGTATAAACCAGCTTATAAGACATCTATTAAAAAATGTTTATCAAAATAAAAAAAAAATTATTCTTATTCCCACTATTTATATTATTGTTGATGTATTAAATCCGACTATTAAAATAGACGGTACTAAATCACTTATTGAAACTATTTACGATTGTATAGCAGTACTACCACATCCAAGTTCCAAAAATCCAAATCACCCACCACGTATTGAACAAACTAAATAAGAAGTGTTGTCTAGCGTAGAAGACGAATGCAAAAAATATATAGGTTTTACCAACAAGAAAGTGCTAGCAACCTACCGACTTCCATACCATCTTCTTCTTCTTCAACACAACCTAACAAAAGACATGTTGTTTCTGCTGCTAGCATTGAAAGCCTCAGAAATAGAATGTGCGGTCGTATCGCTACTAATCAAATTAGCGAGTTTGATATTTTTGTTTTGCAAGGTTCTGTACCGTACCAAGCAGTTCTCAATGAAGAAGGACGTGAAGACTTGCTGAAATACTGGAGGGGGAATGAGAAGACCTTTCCGACACTTTCAATGATGGCCCGAGATGTTTTGAACATTCAAGTGTCATCAACGGCGTCTGAAAGCCCTTTTTCTGCCGGCAGATATCAAATAGGAGAGCACGACACTCATTAGCCGGAGACAGCTTGGAGATTGTAGTATTATTCAGAGATTGGATACGAGTCGAGCGGAGAATGTGCGGTCAACCGGAGATCAACGAAGAAGAAGACGAAAACTACAACGAAATCTTATCCTAAGGTGGTGGAAGCGACGTGGAGCAATTTGACCAACAAATACCAATTCCAACCGAAGAACCACAGGAAATTATCAAGAAACTAGAACATGTTTTTTTCAAAATATAATTTTTTTAATTGCAATTTTACTATGTAATTTGCAACTTTTGAACAACACCACAAAGTTGCAATTTTGACAATTGTATTTGTATTACAAAAAAAATCATGTCTACTAAATAATATAAGAGACACAAAAACAGTCTTGAGATGTTTTTATTACACTATCTTATTTAATTATTGAGTTTTTATTTATATGTTATTAAAAAAAAAAAATCGCCCGGATCCCGATCCCGATCCCGCCCAGCCCGACGGTCCCGAGCCCGGCCCACTGGTCAGCCTTATATTCAAATCGATAAGGTGATTTATTGTCTATTTGGAAAGTCACCGTGTAATCGAGTGACTCGATCAGATCAATTTTTGTACTAGTCGAAATAGTCATTTTCTATCAGCAAAACAAACTTGGAAATTTCAATTTTCAGAGGTTTGAAATTTCTTTGCTAAATTTTTTCTTGTAGTAATTAGTAAAATTGATAAGAAAGTGACACACGTGGGTTAAAGTATAACAGATAATTAATAAGGTGTAATAGAAATTCCAAGCATAACTCTCACAAATTGAACGAATGATGTTAAAACTCCGCTTAGTAAATGCAACATTAGATGGACATAAACCGATGCCTCTTGTTAATCATGAGAAAAAAATAAGGCATGATTAGCAATATCTTCAAAATACATATTAGTGCCAAGGGAAAAAAAACCTCTGTTGCATCAAAGCACGTTAATAAACTATGAATTGAGATGTGAAACCATGATTAGTTAGTCATGATTAAGTGATAAAAGTGTATATAAAAGATGTTAAATTATTGCATTGGCGCAAGTACCAAATGCGAGTAAATATACTTCTTGTGCCATGGTTAATTATTTAGCATTCTTAAGACCCTGGTGGTCCGGCCTTTCCCCGAATCCCGCGCATAGCGGAAGCTTAGTGCACCGAGCTGTCTTTTTTTAATTAGGACAAAGGTGGTATGCAGTAGTTGCAAACATAGGAATATGTCCGAAACAGTTAAGAATTTTGCTGTGTGAGCATGGTAAAATGTTATTTGTTGTACATATATAATAGTAGAAGAATCAGAAGTTTTTCTCTTGCTGTTATATGGATCTCATGGGACCAGATTAAAACTCACCACAAATTCCTATAAGCAAATACTCATTTTTCAACATATGCTGTTTCCTATACTTTCTTCTAAACTGTTTCTTAATTGAGATCATAGTAATTGGAAGAGCTTAAATTTTGACCATATATTATAATCTAAGCTCCAGAAGCAAGCCTGGAAATTAGCAACATCTACTTAATTAGTGAACTTGACCTTCTTCTATTTTGATCACATTTTCTTTCTCATTTCTGTAAGAGTCGGGACTGGTTCTTTCTCGAGGAAAGGCTTTATGATTCGCTCACTTCCTCAACCGGATATTCCAGAAGTAATGGTTCTCGAACTGTCTACTCGCTGCTAAAAATACAAGAATTAGCGACGGACAAACTGTGTAGCTAAATAGCAAAATCTGTTGCTAATCATATTTAACGATGAATTATCAAAAAAAATATTAGCTACGAGCAATTCATTGTTGAGAATGGTACAGTTAAACTATATATCCACAGACCACAGGTATTCTAAATCAAAACATGTAGTCTCCCTTCAAAAGTATTACAACTTATAGCTTGATCTCCTATTTGTTACTTCGCTTACAAATAGTCTAAAACATCAAAAATATCTTCTGTTTGAACTATCAAATCCTGTTTACACCAAAAATAGTAAAGAGCTAGACGATGTTAGCTACCAGTAATCTAGCGATGGATTAGCGACGAAATTTATGGTTATTTCCAGTTTTTCCTTCAACTGAGATGCTTGGGCCTTCAAAAAGACGGGATCTCAATGACTCATTTTTTGCCACCATTATTCATTGGTGGAATGTTGAATGCACTTTGAGCATCTGGAACTCGGCCCCTCTTTATTTTTAACTGAATCTCCAGGCTGCTTATTTGTCCTGCATCGAACAAATTCCTCTTAAGATATAGCAAGAAAAAACATAATACGCAAAGCATTGTCGACTGACAGGTTCAACATCATAAAGCACAATGGCAAAACTAATCGTTAAATCAATATCTGTAAACTCTTTTTCTTTCACAAGTAGCATATTATTTCACAAAATTAGGTAATCATTAACTTTTCTACAAAAAAAAAGTTCTTTAAAGTATTTTCAGAATACTGATTTATTCGAACGTTCTATGCTGTCCTCCAGCAATGAAAAATATGTGCTTACGAGCCCAGGAAGATCATTACGAGACATTTTAACGAGATAGATCGAGACTGTTAGAGCTTAAACAATTTGAAGTCTACTACCCCTATAATCATAAGAAAGGAGAAGGATATTATAATGGTTTAAGTAATAAGTAAACACAAGAATCAACAGGATGATATAGATGATGAAGGTTGACATTCAAGAGAAGGAAAATCGTTAAAAAGACAGGTTAATTAACTAGGCAGATATCATTCAATACTATACAGGACAGAATCTACTAGTAGCACAATAGGCAGCTGATGTATGGAACATTAGTTGTGACATAATCCTGAATTTCAAGACATAAAGAATGGAAGTTTAATATTCCACACAATTAAATTCCTACTCCCTCGTCTCAATTTATGTGAAGGTGTTTGACTGGACACAAAAAAAAAAGGCAGCCTAGTGAATAAAGCATCCCGTGTTAGCGGATCCGGGGAAGGGTTTAAGAAAAAAAAAGAAGATTTTTGAAACTTATAATCTAAAATAAGCCACAGATCTTTGTATGACTATAAATCATCTCATTAAGGGTAAAATAAGAAGTTTGAAGTTAAATTATCACTAAATATGAAATGATGTCATTCTTTTTGGGACAATGTTAAGAGCAAAGAGTGTCACATAAGTAGAGACGGGAGGAGTATTAAGTATTCCCGAGTAGAAGATGACTTTTGATGTAGCAAGTGTATATAACCAAAACACCAACCTCTTAGTAGACTCCGTCCAGCTTGCACAGAAATATTCCTCATCATCTAACCTCAGATTCCTGGTCAGGCAATCAAGCTTTCTTAAAAATCTTGGCTTGTAAGTATGTTGTATAAGGCCAAATCTATGATCCTTTACTGACATTGATCCACAAGAAATTAGTTGCATTAGCATATTATGAGGCTTTAGCTTCATTGATGCAGGAACGCCACACTCCTCGCTTTCAAGTTTCCTAAAGCTGCTTCCGAGCTTGCTAACATCTGATCTGATGAGAGATATCAAGCTATCTGTTCTACCACTAGTTGATGATGGTCGATGTACGGCTGACTCATTCATCCTGGAAACCTGAACCTGATTTATTTCATTATTTTCAACCTCTGAAGACTTGTCATCTGTTGAAACGCCTCTTTTACAAGCATCATGAGGTGTATTAGTGCTGCTTGCATTTTCCTGAGACTGAGTGGAAGAATCAGCCAGGCCATCAGTCTTATTGATCGTGCCTTTACACGAAGAACATTTACCAGTAAAGCACTCTGGGGATACATCCGAAGAACCTGGATTTTCAGCAGGAAGTGATGGTTCGCCATCAGAAGAATTCTTTGCATATCTTTCAGTAGTGCTAGACGGAGGAGAGGGATCATCTTGGCTTCTAGAGGATGGAGGTTCTGATAATACTTTTGGATTTGACAATCTATCATTTTCCGCGGGACTAGAGCGACCTGCAAAAGAAAAAAGTAATGCCCAACTACACATGTGGTTTCATGAATAGCAGATATCTTATGTCTCTATTTACATACAAAGAATTTCCATCACAAAGAGACTTCCAGAAAAGAAACTGCGGCCAATCTTAGTTAGTTTGACCCTCGTACTCTAAATCAAGCCACATAAAGTAAAACAATGAGAGTACTTGTCTATACTACTCCGAAATCGATCCAGAAAGTGTTTTCAAGAGGTAATAGATACCTGAATTAACTTCTTCACAGATCTCCGAGCCTTTTAGAACATATTCATTACCATGAGCAGGAAGAATTAGGTCATCTTCACAAAGATCATGCCACACAAATCTATTCTTGTAGCTCCTGTGTTAATAAACAGACCAGAAATGTAAAATTCACATACAATTGGAATAAATGATAATTCAAAAACTAAAAGCAAAACTCTACAATTAAATTCAAATTGTTGAGTATTTACCTCTTGCAGGACCAAGAATAAGACGAAGCTATTCCCCTGCCTCTCAAAACGTTAAACCTCTTGATTACATCTTCAAGATTGCAAGAAGACAGATAAATTACAGAAATAACCAGAATTTGTTACTTACTTTCCGTATTCATATTCATCATACTCCATCCGTCTCAAATTATCTGTCATGATTTCTAAAAAGTAGTTGTCTCAAATTATTTGTCATTTTAGAAGTTTAAGACAAAGTTAATATTTTTTTCCCATTTTATCCTTGAAGACTACAAACATCTCAATTATGGGAGATGACACATAGATAGAGTAAAAATATTCAATGAAGATAGATTGTATCTTAACACATTAAAATAGTCAAAACCCCTCCTAATTAATTTTTTCAAAGGATGTGTAGAAGAGAAACACGACAAATAATTTTAGACGGAGGGAGTATATGTTAAAGGAATAATCAGAGGCACATTACCTCTCAAGTATAGGCCATCAGGGGAAGACAAGGGTACTTCCATGAAATGAGGATGCTCAAGTTGTCGATTTCTACAAAGATAATATACCACTGGCACTTTCACATCATTTTGCTGGGGCTGCTGTTGTTGTTGCTGATATTTTGGTGATTTCTCCGTCCACACTTTGGCTCTCTCTGGACTCAGCTGTCTATATTTCTTCAGTCGCTCTTCCATTTCAAATTACAGTATACAAATAATAGAGCCTACTCTGCTCCGATATCCACGAAAAACTTCAATCATCTAAGATTTACGCTTTCCCAATACAATTACCATTTACTACCAGAGTCTCCAGAAGATTTCTTTCTCAATAATGAATCGGAGCTTGCTACTTGAATCATGAAAAGACACTTTTCTCACTATTTATTCGATAGAAACTTCATGCTCACCTATAAAATCAAGCTAATAAGGCTAGAAACAGAGCATGGAATTCACTGGTATGAGAATCAAGTGAAGTAGAGACATAAGCGGATCCAAAGAAAAGAAACTACTTCCATTCCTCTTCTTAGACCGACAGAACTACAAGAAAAAAATAAGACAAAAATAAGGTGATTATTACCTTAGAGAATAATGTGAAATAGAATCACGTGCCAACAACCTTCTTTTCTTAAGCCAAACACATAAAGATAATTTTATACTGGTGGTGGAGAACCTCCAATGGACGAACCTCTCCCTACTCTTCTCGACTAAAACTTAACTGATTGAAAGGAGACACTACATTTTAATTCTGCAACATGAAAAGTGAAAGACCACGATATACACGGCACATTGACCGTGTATATCACATTGTCTATTTTGTAAATATATTACCATAATTAGTAGAGTTCTTGTACATGTATAATTATGATAGTAGTCTTGTATTAGAAAAAACTATTAACCTTGTATTAGGAAAAGGTAGATTTAATTTTCTTAATTAGATTTTGTACCATGTATATATATATATATATATATATATATATATATATATACACCTTTTTATTAATGAAAATATCCAAGGGATTATTCTTTTCATGGTATCAGAAGTCTAGGGCAAATTTTCCTTCTCCAAAATTAATCCTTCCGCCGCCCTCTTCTCAGATTCCGCATATCGGCCACAGGCCGAACACCTCCTCCTTCCCAAACTCTATTCCAAATTCCTAGTTCTCCTCTTGTTCTTTCATCATGTCTACCACAAAGAACACATTTCATCCTGCCCTTGCATTCTCCAACATCAAAAAAAATATCCCTATCGTTCTTGAGATGGAAAACGTCAAATACGCGACGTGGCAGAACTATTTAAAGCTCACGCACGGTCTCATCGAGTCCTTCATCACATCAACCCCTCGGCAACATGCAAGGAGAAGGTGCCTACCACCGATGATGACATAGAGTTATGGGAAACTCTTGATGCTACGGTACTCCAGTGGATTTATTCCACTATCTCTACAGACCTCTTGCAGACTATTATTTAACCCGACGCCACGGAAATGAACACTTGGAATAGGTTGAGTGATATATTCCAGGATAACAAAAATTCTCGTGTCGTGACCCTTGAGCAGGAGTTCTCCCACATCAACATGGAGGATTTTCCGAATGTCTCGGCCTATTGTAAAAGGCTCAAGGAGTTGTCTTATCAACTCAAAAACGTAGTGCGCCCGTCACAAATGATCGTCTTGTTCTTCAAATGGTTGCAGGCCTATCCAAGGCTTATAATGGCGTTTAAACTCTTCTTCGTCAAAGCAACCCTCTTCCTCCATTTTACCAAGCCTGGTCTATGCTAACCCTTGAAGAGGTTGGGTTGGCTAAAAAGGCCGCAACTTGAGAAAATTCCGCCATGATGGCTGCCTTGATCCAAGATTCCTACTCTTCATCATATTCGGGTAATTCTACTCAAAATTGGAACAACGGTGGTGGAAAACAGGGTCAAAATCGGAATTTCGGAGGGAAAGGCGACATCCGCAGTGGCGGCAACGGTGGCCAGGGTGGAAGCCGGCAGGGGCAGTAATAGTCGGGTCTTGGGCAGTGGGCCACCGGTCACAATGGCCCAACTGGCCAACGACATGTTGCTCATACCCAGCACCAAACTGGTCCAAGCCCAGCAGTCAGACGCAGTCGGACACAGCGGCCAGTTGGGCCAAGAAAAACAACAACCAGCAGCGGCAGCCTAATTCCATACTTGGGCCGAGACCTCCTCAGGCCTACACGGCCCAGCAGCGGCAGCCTAATTCCATACTTGGGCCGAGACCTCCTTAGGCCTACACGGCCCAACAGTCAGCCCACCCGAGTCCCACGGATATCGAGGCAGCGATGCATACACTTAGATTAAATCCTCTGAATGGGAACTGGTACATGGACACCGAGGCCACTTCTCATATGACGCCTGCGCCAGGTAATCTCTCGTCTTATTTCAATTTGAGCAAAAATCATGGCATTATTGTTGGTAATAGTAATTCAATTCCAATTCGTGGTTATGGTCACACAAATTTATCTCTCCCGAACCCATCTTTAGCCTTGAAAAATGTCCTTCATGCTCCTCACTTATTAAAAATTTGGTGTTTGTTTGAAAATTCACAACTGATAATTGAGTTTCTGTTGACTTTGACCCTTTTGGATTTTCTGTGAAAGATTGCACGACGGGGATACCTCTAATGAGATATAATAGTCGGGGAGAGTTTTACCCAATCACCACCACCACCACCGATTCCATCACTTGAGTCATACCGTCAACGTTTGCCGCTCTAGCACCTTCCTTATGGCATGCACGTTTAGGTCATCCGGGGCGTCTGTTCTTTCTTCCCTTAAAAATAATAATTTTATTGAATGTAATAGTACGCGTAGTACTAATATTTATCCTTCTTGTCCGCTTGGGAAATATGTTAAATACCGTTTGTAGCCTCAAATTCTAGTACTTTGTTGTCTTTTGATATTATTCATAGTGATTTGTGGACATCTTCTATTTTGAGTTCTTTGGGCCACCGTTATTATATGTTATTTTTGGATGATTATTCTAATTTTTTATGGACCTTTCCTTTATCTAAAAAGTCTCAAGTTTTTTCCACATTCCTAACATTTAGAGCATTCATCTGTACCCAATTTGAACGAGATATTAAAAAAATTCAATGTGATAATGGAAGGAAATTTGATAATGGGCCATTTCGGGCATTTTGTAACACTAATAGCATATATTTTCGGTTTTCTTATCCTCATACGTCCTCACAAAATGGGAAGGCCAAAATAAAAATTTGTACCATTAATAATATTGTTCGAACTTTACGAGCCCGTGCTTCATTACCACCTTCATTTTGACATCATACACTTCAAATGGCTACTTACCTCCTTAACATATTCCCTAGCAAAGGATTAACATATCAATCCCAACTAAAAAAAATTTATCATAAAGATCCCTCATATTCTTATCTTAGGGTGTTTGGGTGTTTGTGCTATCCACTATTCTCGTCCACTACAATTAACAAACTTCAAGCATGTTCTACCACTTGTGTGTTTTTGGGATATCCATCTAATCATCGTGGTTACAAATATTTTGATTTATCTTCTAATAAAATCATAATTAGTCGCCATGTCATTTTTTATGAAATCCAATTTCCATTTGCAAAATTGTATAATTTTGTGTCTAGTTCTTATATTTTTTGGATGATTGGCTCTCACCGTATATCCTCCACCAGTGGGCCCATCACTCCCATGACCCAAATCTGCTAGCAGGCCCACTGCCTGCTGGCCCAATTACACACTGCCCAGGTTCTATTTCTCGGTCAGCATGCCCACTGCCTGATGGCCCACCTTCTCCAAGCCTAGGCCTGGTTTCTCGGCCAGCAGGCCCACTAACTGCTGGCCAAATAAATTTTCCCCTGGTCCCGATCCAATCTCTCGGCCAGCAGGCCCACTGCCTGCTGACCCAATTATACAGTCTGTAGGTCCAGTTTATCGGCCAGCAGGCCGACTGCCTGTTGGCCATTCCCGAGATGACCCGAGCCCAGTCCACTTCTATTCTAAGTCACGGGCCCGTTACTCATTGACTAAGGGGTATTTTTAATCCTACCACGTAACCTAGTATCTACCCTTCATGACCCGAATTGGAAAATTATCATGGATGATGAATATAATGCTCTTATTGAAAATAAGATGTGGGAGTTGGTGCCCCGTCCACCTGGTGTCAATGTTATTTGTTCTATGTGGATCTTTACTCATAAGAAAAAATCTGATGGTTGTTTTGAGAGGCATAAGGCCCGTCTTGTAGATGATGGCAAAACTCAACAGGTTGACGTGGATTGTGGAGAGACATTTAATCCGGTGGCCAAACCGGAAACCATTCGCATTGTTCTCAGTCTGGCTCTCTCGAAAGCATGGCCCATTCAACAGCTGGATGTCAAAAATGATTTCTTACATGGTGATCTCAGGGTGATATTATACATGCATCAGCCCTTGGGTTTCAGGGACCTCGATCATCCTAATCATATATGTTTGCTAAAAAAGTCCTTGTATGGGCTTAAGCAAGCTCCACAGCTTGGTATAAGAGGTTTGTGGATTATGTGTCTACTATTGGATTTTCTCACAACAGGTCTAATCATTCTCTGTTCATCTATCATCGTAGTACTTCTCTAGCATACATTCTGTTATATGTGGATGATATTATATTGACTGTCTCTTCTGATAAATTGCGCAAGTCTATCATGTCTCTTCTCAGTTTCGAATTTGCTATGAAAGACTTGGGGCCCTTGAGTTATTTTTTGGGAATAGCTGTCACACGTCATGCAGGTGGTCTATTTTTATCATAGAGGAAGTATGTGGCTGAGATTATTGAGATAGTTGTCTTGTCATCCTGTAAGTCCTCTCCTACTCCGGTTGATACCAAACAGAAGCTGAGTGTTAATTCTAGCACACCTTACGAGGATCCCTCCCACTATCGCAGTCTTGCAGGGGCTCTTCAGTATCTTACTTTCATGAGGCCCGATAGTACTTATGCAGTGCAACATGTGTGTTTATTTATGCATGATCCGAGGGACGAGCACATGCATGCTCTTAAACACATTCTGCGTTACATACATGGCACTCTTGATTATGTGTTGCATTTATATTCATCCTCCGTCTCTACTCTCGTGTCTTATACAGATGCTGATTGGGGTGGATGTCCAAATACCAAACGTTCGATATCTGGTTATTGTATGTTTCTTGAGGATAACTTGGACTCTTGGTCACAAAAACGCCAGGCTACTTTATCACGATCTAGTGCAGAGGCCGAGTATCGAGGGGTAGCCAATGTGGTATCTGAGTCATGTTGGCTGCATAATTTTCTATTAGAGCTTCACTTTCCTACTCAGAAAGCTACCTTGGTCTACTGTGATAATGTTAGTGCAGTCTATCTCTCTGGAAATCCGATCCAACATAAGCGCACTAAACATATCGAGATGTATATTCTCTTTGTTCGTGAAAAGGTAGCTCGTGGACAAGTATGTGTCTTGCATGTTCCTTCACGATACCAAATTATTGATATTTTTACTAAGAGTCTTCCCTTAGTCCTGTTTGAAGATTTTAGAGACAGTCTCAGCGTACGACAACCACCCGCTATGACTGCGGGGGTGTGAAAGACCACGATATACACGACACATTGACCGTGTATATCACATTATCTATTTTGTAAATATATTACCATAATTAGTAGAGTTCTTGTACATGTATAATTATGGTAGTAGTCTTGTATTAGAAAAAACTATTAGACTTGTATTAGAAAAAGGTAGATTTAATTTCCTTAATTAGATTTTGTATCATGTATATATATATATTTTCATTAATAAAAATAATCCAGAGATTATTTTTTTTCAAAAAGATCAAATACGGAAAACCCAAAAAGAGAAATGAACAAAGTTTGCGGTTTGCAGTCAATAAATGAGTACATTGAGCATAATAAGATCAATATTTTGAAATCTTGAGATGTACAAAAATGTGTAAAGCCAACTTTGCAGCTGTATTACGAAAGATAAATTACCATCAGTGAGATACGTAAAGATGAGAATAATAGAAGAAGCTTTACTCTCTTTCTTTTCGTTTTTACACTTCGCTGCTTGTGCTGCTTTTTAACTTTTGCTATGGCTTTTTCTCTCTTTTTTCTGCTATGTTAGCTGGAGTTATCTTTCCTCCGATTCCATAGAGTTTACTTTATGTGGCTTTTTTCCTAGGAATACTTAATTCATTTATGTTTTGGTGCCTTCCACTATAATTTTATTTCTCTTCTTTCCTCTTAAATAAGTTTCATTTGATGTGTCTTTACTAGACACAGAGTTAAAAAAAAATAAAGTAGAACTTTAAATCTTGTCATCTTAAATTAAAAAATATGTTTAATATATCAAAATGATATTAAATCTTGTGTCTTGAACATGTCACGTGGAATTAGGTGTGGGCGTCCGGTTCTTCAATTCGTTTAATTCGGTTCTTCAGTGTGACCTAATTAATGGCTACTTTTCTACTTCTAAAATAAGCTACTTTTTTAATTCAAAATAGGCTATTTTTATGTTTTTTGCTTTAAAAATTGGGTCACAAAGTTTAAAAAATGCAGTAGCATCAATGCAAATCAATATTGTTACTATTTGCCAAAAATCATGGAGTATCATATTTATCACTGCCTCAATTTTTCACAAAGTTAAAACGCAGCTTTGTTTAAAACCATTTTAAAGTGCAAGACAAGAGAACCAGAAAAGCTGATTTATGTGGTGCACAAGTTAAACCTGCTCGATGTGCAGCCCCGCATTTTGTAACACTCAAGTTGGTGATTACAAAATCAGTAGCACACTAGAAGCAAGAAATCAACAACGAGCAGCAGAAGTGTAGGCTTGGATCGGAAAGTTTTGAAAATTGAAAAGAAAAGAAACTAAAGGGATTAGGATTTAGGGATGGGCTTGATCGGAAATTTGTGGGCCTGAGTATAATGTGTGTAACAATGTACAATTTTTTTTATTTTTTTTTTGAAATTCTCTAATAATAGTTCGGTTAAACTGAAGAATCGAGATACTATAAGCGAGAACCGAACCGAACATAGAAGTTTTAGAAAAAATAAATCCGAAATCGAACCGAAAAAACGAAACCGAAAAACCGAATTAGTTCGGTCCGATCCAGTTTTTTTGTTCTTCGACATTTATGCCCAGCCCTATGTGGAATGTTAGAGTTAACGAATTACTAAATATAGAAATCGGTTTTCTTTTTTAATTAGACTAACATGAAAAGAGTTAATACCTAAAAAAAATATTCACATTTTAGTAGTTAAATACTTAAACTACGGGGTGTTGTTATTATCCTCCTGACTATAATATTTTCCATCTAAAATCCTCCTGCAGTGCCAAGTGGTATAGAGAGTGATCTCATTCTCTATGTAGTCTCAAGTGGTATAGAGAGTGATCTCATTCTCTATGTAGTCTCAAGTGGTATAGAGAGTGATCTCATTCTCTATGTAGTCTGTGATAGCTAGAAAATAGATTAAAAAGAACATCTATGTGGCATTTTATATTCATTTCCAAAAATTAATTATCTTATTTTCTTTCTTTCTCCTGGTAAACTCAGTTAAAAAAACATAACCGATAACGCAAGCAACATTTGTTTTTATTATAAATATGATCCTTGATCCTTGATCACAACCTCCTTTGCCTATCCCTACAACACTTTGTCACTGATTTTGCACAACTGAACATTATCAAATTACTGGGATCTAATATGCTCCAACAAGGAAGACCGCGCCTCCACACAAGCTAATACCATACCCCGCTCCAAACTATCAAGCCTAACAAACCGATTTGCCAAAGACTGAACATCCTTAGCCATAAGACGCTCTTCCACATGCAACATAGCCAAATTACCCATGTTCACCGCCTTGCGACTCAAGGCGTCCGCTACCACATTCGCTTTCTCCGGGTGGTACAAGATAATCATGTCATAATCCTTCAGAATCTCCAAACACCTACGCTGTCTCAAATTAAGATCCTTCTGATTGAAAGAGTATTAAAGACTACAGTGGTCGGTGTAAACCTCACAGTGCGCACCATAGAGATAGTGCCACCAAATCTTCAAGGCAAACATGATCGTTGCCAACTCTAAGTCATGGGTGGGATAATTATTTTCATGAACCTTTAATTGCCTCGAACCATAGGTTACCACCTTCCCTTTCTGCATTAACACACACTCAAGACCCAATTCAGAGGCGTCGCAATACACAGTAAAACTCTCTCCCTCGACTGGCGAGGTCAAAATAGGAGCGGTAGTCAATAAAGTCTTGAGCTTTTGAAAGCTCACCTCAAATGCATCGGACAACTGAAAGGCTATTTCTTTCTTAGTCAATCTAGTCAACAGAGCTGCAATGGATGAAAATCCCTCCATGAATCACCGATAATACCCTGCAAGACCAATAAAACTTCGAACATTGGTGACTGAACCAGGCCGAATCCAGTCCTATACCGCCTCAATCTTTTTGGGATCTACCATAATTCTATCCTTGGTCACCACGTACCCAAGAAGGCCACTAAGTTAAGCCAAAACTCACACTTTGAAAAATTTGCATAGAGTTGCTTCTCCTTCAGAATACTAAGCATGATCCTCAAATGTTGCTCATGCTCCTCATCGCTCTGTGAGTATATCAAGATGTCATCAATAAACACAATCACGAAAGAATCCTTGTAGGGCATGAACACCCCATTCATTAACTCCATAAAAACTGCAGGTGCATTCATCAACCCAAATGACATAACCAAAAACTCATGATACCCATATCTAGTCTGAAAGGCTATCTTAAGAACATCCTCAACCCTGATTTCAGCTAGTGATAACCGAACCTCAAGTCAATCCTGGAAAAGACTGAAGCACCATGTAACTGATCAAATAAGTCATCAATAAGCGGTATCAGATACTTGTTTTTGATAATCACCATCTTTAGTTGCATGTAATCGATACACATATACATAGACCCATCTTTCTTCTTCATGAGCAACACTGGAGTACTCTAAGACGAAACACTGGGTCAAATAAATCCCTTACTCAATAAATCTTGAAATTGCTCCTTCAACTCTACCAGTGCCATCCGATATGGAGCCACAGAAATGGGTTGAGTGCCCAGCTCTAAATCAATACAAAAGTTGACATCCCGATCCGGCAGAACACTAGGAAAGTCTGTAGGAAAACCTCTAGATACTCTCGAACCACTAGAACTGACTTCAATGAAGGAGTCTTCGCACTCGTATCACGAACATAGGCCAAATAAGAAATACATCATTTCTCAATCATCTTATGAGCTTTAAAGAATGAGATGACCCTTTTTGGATACTAACTGAGGGCACCTTTCCAAACTAACTTAGGATTACTATGCATTAACAGTCTTGGCATAATAATCCAAGATAGCATGATTTGGAGTTAACCAATCCATACCCAAAATAGCATCAAAATCTACCATATGTAAAACGTTTAAGTCTACCTGAGTATCATACCCCATCAATATAACTACACAACCCAAATAAGTCTGATCTTCCACTACAGAATCCCCAACAGGCAGAGAAACATGAATACGCATGGCTAAAGACTCACATGTCAAATCCAAACTCAATGCAAAGTAGGTGGACACATACGAATAGGTAGATCCTGGGTCGAATAAAATTGTAGCGGTCGATGGCAAACTGAAAAAGTACATATGATCACTCGCAGTCTAAGCACTCTCACGTCTGCCACCTCGATCGGATTGAGCACCACCCCGACCTGTCTAAGTGCCTCCTCTACCGCCCTGAGCACCATTCCTAGCACCCTAGGACCCGCTTTTAGCCAGCTGCCCTACTGCTCTAGATCCTGAAAGCTAAGAACCCTGATGTTGACCACCACGCCTGAGTTTGGGGCAATCTCTCTTGAAATGCCCAAAGTCACCACACTCATAACATCCTCTTGGAGCTGATGTTGGCTAAGGAAAAAAAGAACTAGCACAAGCATAACCACCACGGCAGAGGGCCGGGAAGAACTCGAGGTCAACTGCTCTGAACCATAAAAAGTACGAGAAGATTGGCCTGCCTGAGATGTAGGTATAACAACAACAACTGGCCTAGCACTCGAACAATGGTGTCCTCCACAATAATGACCCCTACCTCCAGAAGAGGTAAATCCATGAGCGCTATGACGAGGCCTCTTGATCGCTCTCTCCTCCCAATCCTCTCTCCGAATAAACTCAGCCTCTCTCACGGCATCAATGATCTGCTGGAAGGTGGAACCTGTGGCAGCCATCTGTGCTGCAATCAACCGAAGAGGACATACCAACCCATTGATGAACCACCTCACCCTCGATCACAAATATATGCCCCTGGAATAAACCTTTAAACTGAGCCCGTCTCATCTCTTTGACATTGCGAGGCACAAACTTCCCCAAAAAGATCTGGGTAAATAAAACACAGGTCATAGAAGGGGACCCTGCTGGTCTGAACTCAAGATAAGAACTCCATCACTACTTGGAAGATCCAACCATCTGAAAAGTAGTATAATCAACACCATGGGACTCCACTAGTCCGAGGTTGTTCAACCTCTCATGATAGCTAATCCAGAACTCATAAGCATCATCCTCAAGATCTCCATCATATATGGGAGGATCCAACTTCTCAAACATCTTTTTCTCTTCAATAGACATAACAGGTTGTGCAGTTGGAGGTGTATCAAGACCAGGTATAAACACACCAAGAAACTGAGGGATCCCAGCAGATGCTGGACGAACCCCTGGTGTCCGAAATTCGAACATAGCAGCATGGTCAGGAGTCTGTCCTTTGACCCTAGTATGAGATCCGTCAAAAGTAACCGGATGGACACCCTACGCTATAGACTCCGAGAAGCTCATCATCCGAATCAAAGTATCCTAAAGTACTGGCATAACAATGAAACTCGGGGGCATCTAATCCTATCTGGCCTATCAGCCTGACCCTGCTCATCCTCCTCAATATAAACCTCATCATCCTCTGAATAGCCTCAAGCCCCAAAGACTCTACTTGGTCATAAGCCCGAGCAACTGCAGGTGCGGGTACAAGTGATAGATCATCATCTCCTCTTGTGGCTAATTTAGTCCTCACCGTCTGTGAGGAAGAGTGAAACAAAGAGATTTAGAACTCAATCATAATCGAAAAACATGAAAGAATGAAATTTTCCTAAATGTATTAGTCTTTCGAAGATAGGTACGGAGCTCTTCGTACCGATCCACAAGACTCTACTAGACATCGCTTATGTACTCATGAGACCATTAACCTAGTGTTCTGATACCAATTTATCACGACCTAAAATCTCATTGTGTTGTGAGGGAACCTACCCTAACCTGTAAGCAAACCCTACTCATATAACATAATAAATGCGGAAATTAAAGATGTAGAAAAAAAGTAATTAACAAGTCTTTAAATAGAAGTACAAAGTCTGAAGAAAACCCTAATAGATTTGGTAGTCATGAGTACAAAGCTCTAATATGAATACAAGTCTGAACTGAAATAGCAACGGTGTTTGAAAGTAAATGGCAGAAATGTAAAGAAAGATAAAGAGCTTCAGTATCGGGAATGCATCAGCGGCTCACTATGAAGTCTCTAAACAATCACCATGGACCAAGCACGATCAGCTGCTCCGTCACCTCCTGGCTCTATACATGCACATAGAGTGCAGCAACCGTGGAGTGAGTACAGAAAATACGTGTACTCAGCAGCATTGTCGATCGACCCTAGCAATAATGGTGGTGAGGACTGGTACTTTTTGATACCTCTCTACTAGTTAAACACTTAGGCATAATATAATCAATTAACCAACCTAACAGTAAATCTACGGTTCAATAGTATACAAGTTCTCTCTTATTCTGAAGTTCGCACAATAATCAGCCTAAACCCCATGATCGGGCGTCTAGTCCCATCAAGTCTCACAACTCAAACTCACAACATTACAAGTCTCAAGTATCAATATTTTTTCTATCAAGTCACAAGATCAAGTAGTCTATCAAAAATCACCACCGAGTACACAACATCAAATACATATCAAAGTGAAGATGAATGCAATGCAGATGATATGTATTTATGCAATGGCCATATGTAACCGGTATACTCATGTTGTGCAATAGCTGTTTCACGTGACCCATAGAGGACTCATGAGGTCCATATACCCATCCTGAATGTCCCAACGGATACTAGCTATGTGGCTGAAGTGTCATCAATTGTCATCACTCTCGTAATCATGTACCCTATCATTTAACTCGACTTTCCAAGACGTTTCTCAATAATATATCAGTAAAACAATGCCAATGATAGTGTATGAATGATATGGATATGCGTACACCATGCAATCAACATAATATGTTTAATCAATATTTATCAGTTTTCATTCAAGTGTTCAGATGAGATGTGGAGTGATAAATGCATGACAAGTCTAATCATAATATCATATCAAATGGCTACAAGCCCAAGTAAACAACAATCATATCAATCTAAGCGGACTCTTTCACCGCACATCGTGGCCCGAAGGCTAAACACATAAACTTCTTCACATGCGTATTTCTAGTTCATTAATTACCCAATTAAGTTCACATGGTACTCGTATTAGTGCTCGTCACCTCACTAACAAGGGAACCCAAAATCCCCATTACTCCCCTTAGTTCATTACAACACGTAACGTTACACTAGAGTCTAGAAAGTCTCAACTTGCCTGGATAGGGCCGAAGAAGTCATGTGGTAGCCTTTCCCTTTCGTAGAGCCTCTTCACGAGCCTACTTTGATCAATCATATCAAGTATGTGATATTACGGTCTAGTCGATAACCATAATCCCAAGCTAGTTTACAAAGCAGCCCCAGGCCCACATTTTCAAATTACAAACTTTTCAACCCAAATAGGATCCATACGTGCTAGATAGTCATAATACCAAGTTAATTTCACAACGGAGTCAATTACATCACTAATATACAATATTACTAACAATAGTCCAATATTTAACCCCAATTCTTAATTTAGGCTCTCTTATTCTCAACATAGTCAATTTCCCTTTTTCAAACATGGATTCAAGCCTATAACAATGGAACATACTAATATAAATAAGTAGAATTGGAGATTAGGAATTACCTAGGTGAAGAACCTTGATTTTACACCTTGAATGCCACAAAGATCGAGCCTAGGAACTTGAAAAATGAAAATGGGGACTAGGAATTTGTTTTGGGCATTTAACTACTGCTGCTACAATTCCTTCATCGCCATCGCGAGACCCATAAAGAACTCTTTGCTATTGCGGAAGAGACCTCGAGACTGCAAAGCACAACGATTCGCCTCCCCGTACATGCGTTTCCACGCGATCGTGACCACCACCATCGCAATCACGAGAGCCTGATTTCAGCAAGGCCCGTGATCACGCTCCCTCCCTTGCGATAGCAAAGAAGGAAACCACAATAGCTGAAACCAGATTTTGTTATTTTCTATCCGGCATCGAATCAACCCTCGAAAATCATTCGGAATTCAAATAACACAAACCAAACATGCATTCCTATAAGAAAACACATTCCGGACATGCTTGCGCTCTTAGAATTTCCAAAAAAGGTCTCTAAGGCTCGGGTATGACTAAAGTCAACTCTTAAACTCAAAGTTTACAATTTTACAACTAAACCCCTAAAACTAATCGAGATGCCTCAGGAAGCTAACCAAAGGTTTGACTAAGTCATAAACGTCATTTCGGAGCTAATGGAACTGATGAAACTACGAACGGAGCACGTTTACCCAAAAGTCAACTATAGGTCAAACTTCTCTACTCTCTTAACTTGTAATTCTCAAACCTACCAAAGTGGGTCCGAAACCTACCCTATCACCTCTGGAACCCTGGCACTCATCCCTACAGATCACAAACAAGCAAATAAAGGCTCGGGGAGGGTAATTTGGGAATTTCTAAGCAAAATAAGCAAAATGACTTTTTGAGTCGTTATAATTTTAGGACAAAATAGTTAATTAGTTATTAGTTATTATTTTTTAATTTAAAAATTCAATATTATGAAAGATAAAATTTATAATTCCCTACTTAACTATAAATAAGATAATGATGGAACGTGGAGAACAAAATGGATACGGAAAAGTTGCAAAAATCGTGAATAGTTTTGGAAAAAGATTTAACTTTAACCAAAAGATAAAACTTGTAATTAAATATGGTTAGTTTAATTAAAGATAAATTAACACGTACTCTTTGACAGAACCTTTTACACTATTTTTTAGCGTAAATATATTTATTTTAGGTAAAATTGAATATTTTAATTTCTATTTCATTTTAGTAAGTTTTATTTTATTGAAAATAATCATAGAATACATGTTTTGTTTTGCTTTTCAAAAGAAATTTACATAACAGATATATTTTTATTAGTTTATATAGACAAATTTTAATTTAATATACTTACAGTTTTGGAGATGGTTACATCTTTCCTATTTTACGGTAATTGGAGGAGTTTTTAGTAAGGCTGGCCAGTGTGCCGAGACAACCCGATCCTGCCCCAGCCCGTCCCACCCTGGCCCGTCCCAATTTCGCTGGGTAAATTAGGGGATAGGGATTGACTCTAGTCAGGTTCGAAATCGGGATGGGACAAACGTATGTCCCGTCTATCTCAATCCTGCCCCGTCCCGATCTCGCTTCGACCTGTCCCGATCCGGCCCCGGTTTTTGCCAGAAAATAGTCGTTGCACAAATGACCATTTGCAATTCTAGCAGTTGGTAACGGTTACAAACTGCCATTTTACCCCCCCCCCCCCCAACAACCCATAAACCCCCTACCCCCTTAATATTTATTTTTAACCTTAAGTTAGTATATTTACACATTAACTCTATTTCTCAACTATAAATACCTCATTTTTCTCTTCATTTTTCTCACAAATATTTCTATCATCTCTCTAATCTCTCTCTCTCTCTCTCTCTACAAGTCTAAATTGCACACTAAATATTATATTTTATTTGCTAATTTCTATCAAAGTTCAAAAATTGAGAGTGAAGTTGGCAACTAGCTTGAGGATCATCGAGCAAAGTTTCAATTTTCAACCTCGATTACATGTCGACGTTACGTCGGCGTTTGGTACACTCGTTCCTTCTTTTATTTAAATTATTATTATTTAATTTTAATTATCATACTTAATTTTCTTAACTTTAATTCTTTATTTGCATAATTATAATGGAATGAGGTGGACGTTTTTCTGGTAAATGTAGTAGGGGTAACAGGGGTAAGGGTGCATCTTCTAGTAATCCTAATTATGATAATTTCACTCGTGTAGATGAAACTGAACTTTTTAATGTTAATATTAATGAAAATGTGCATAGGGTACATTTTGCATCTCCAACTACTGAACCAGACTATGATTTAGAAAATGAATTAGAAGATAATTTAGATAACACGCCCACTAGTGCAGCTCTACCTCAGGCTCAGACTGAGTCTCAGGCTGAAACTGGAATCTCTCCTATTCCTCTAGTATGAGAAGAGGCCCTATAGAAAATTCCGCTTAGGTTGAGTTTTTATATGTCCTAACCAGGATATAGAATATCTCAGTTAAATTGCTATCTTAATAAGAAGAAGAATCACTAGTCTTGCATTAATGAATGATAGAGTGGATTGTTGATGAGATTGGAAATCCTAATTGCCTTCATTACTGAATTGAACTTTGTGTATTTTCACTGTTATTTTATTCCCGCAATCTATTTTAGTTTGTTAATTCTTTCGTTTAGAAATCACCACGTATATTCGTTTGCCAAATAGAAACTAAAGATTACTTAATTGGTAATTGATAAATCAGTCTCTGTGGACGATACTCGATTTTACCGAAATTATTACAAATTGAGATACGTACACTTGCGTAACATCTAGAAATTTGGCGCAATAAGTTTTTGGCGCCATTGCCGGGGACTAAAGTATTATCAATATCAAAATAATTAATCTTATTTCTAATTTGGTTGACCTAGAACACATTTTTTTAACTTAACTTGTGTGCAGTTTTTAATCATTTTTCAGGTAGCTTTGTTATATGCGAAGAAGAAGAGGAGCATACAACCTTGTTCCTATTAATCCTAAGATTGATAAAGCGTGCAAGCAGAATCAAAGAAACAAGAGAGCTGGTAGTTCAACTGTGGTTATGGCAAATCATCAAAACAATGATGGGTTGAATGGAGGGGTGCCAGAATTTGTGCAGGCACAAGCTCGGAATCCCGTTGTGAGAAGCTTACGGAATTATATACTTCCAACTGTAACAGGAGTTCAGACCTGTATAAGACCACCAACTGTGGAGGCAAATAATTTTGAGATTAAGCCAGCAATCCCGTAGATGGTCCAGAGCACAGTTCAGTTTGGTGGGTTGCCCTCTGAAGATCCACATATGCATTTGGCGAACTTCTTGGAGTTATATGCTACCTTTAAGTACAATGGTGTCACTGATGATGCCATTACGTTGAGGCTCTTCCCATTCTCACTAAGGGACCGAGCCAAAAACTGGTTGAACTCTCTACAAGCTAACTCTATCACTACGTGACAAGACATGGCTCAGAAGTTTCTTGCAAAATTCTTCCCTCCATCAAAGGCTACTAAGCTAAGGGGAGAATTAAACAACTTCTATCAGCTGGAAGAAGAATCTTTGTATGATGCTTGGGAAAGATTCAAAGAGTTGCAAAGGAAATGTCCTCATCATGAACTTGAGCAGTGGATGTTAATCCATAATATTTACAATGGTTTGTGTGGTAATACTCATACCATAATTGATGCTGCTGCTGGAGGAACATTCATGAGCAAGAGTGCTAATGAGGCGTATGAGCTATTGAAAGATATGGCAACAAATAATCATCAGTGGTCCGATGAAAGATCTACCAACAACAGAAAGGTGGTTGGAGTTCATGAGTTGGATACCATCATTGCGTTAACTGGTGAAGTTGCTTCTTTGACAAAGCAATTACATCAGAATACTATGGCAGCCAATGTTTTTCAGACGCGGGTGGTATGTGAAATTTGTGGGGGACCACACACTTTTGATCATTGCACAGCAGTGGATTCCAACAATGTCCTATGGATCAAGCACAAGTTTAGGCAGTTGGAAACTTTCAGAGGCCCTACAACAACCCATTCTCTAACACTTACAATCCTAGGTGGAGGAATCACCCTAATATTTCATGGAGAAACAGCCAGAACCAGCAGCCACAGTTCCAAAGGCAGTATCAACAGAGTAATCAACAACATCCCATGAGTCAAGCTTCGTCGTCTCAATAGCCCAGACCACAAGTTCAACAAGCTGACCCCAATGAATTGCAAGCAGCCTTGTTGACCCTCTCCAATTCACAAACTCAGTTCATGACTGAAACGAGATCATCTATCCGGAACTTGGAGACACAAGTGGGCTAGCTAGCAAATATGTTAAACAACAGATCGTAGGGGAATCTCCCTAGCAATACGGTTGTAAATTCGAATGAGCAATGTCAGGCTATAAATTTGAGAAGCGGTAAGTAAGTTGAACCAGTTGTACCTCTACCACCTGTGGAGAAGACGAACAAATTGGGTATGACATCTAATTCAGAGAAGGAGGGGGTTACTGAAAACTACCCCATGGTAGAAAAGGCACCACCAGCAGTGAGTAATGAGCCTCAAATCAGAATTCTGTACCCTCAGAGGTTTAGAAACAATTCTCTGGATAAACAATTTTTCAAGTTTTTGGAAGTATTCAAGAAACTGCACATAAATATTCCTTTTGCTGAAGCCCTGGAGCAGATGCCCAGTTATGTCAAATTTATTAATGAGATTCTCTTTAAAAAGAGAAAGCTAGAAGATTATGAAACTGTGGCATTAACTGAGGAGTGCAATGCTATTCTACAAAGGAAGCTTCCCAGAAGTTGAGAGATCTAGGAAGCTTCACCATTCCATGCATTATAGGGAATTTTGAGTGCCAGCATGCTCTGTGTAATTTGGGGGCAAGTATCAACCTGATGCCCTTTTTTGTATTTTGTAGACTTAGTGTGGGGGAATCAAGGCCTACAACCATTACTTTGCAGTTAGCAGATCGTTCAATCAAGCATCTACGTGGTATCATTAAAGATGTGCTAGTAAAAGTGGATAAGTTCATCTTTCCTATTGACTTCATTATTCTGGATATAGAAGAAGATGAAAATGTGCCCATCATCCTGGGGAGACTATTCTTAGCTATAGGGAAATCACTTATAGATGTTTAGAAGGGCGAATTAAAACTTCGAGTTCAGGGAGAAGAAATGAATTTCAATGTATTCAGGGCAACAACTTATCCAAGAGCAAGTGACAACTGTTTTCCATTGATGTGATTGAAAAAGCTATTTCTGAGAAAAGCTTCAAGAGTACTGATGCTCTTGAAGTAGCATTAACACAATGCGAGGAAGATGACAGTGAAGATACTGAGCTTGTGGAATATGTCAAGTGGGTGAACTCCTATGAGCCCCACTATAGGAAGAAATATGAGGAGTTGGGAAAAATGCCAGAGAAACCATTACCTTCCATAGAAAAAGCTCCAGTGTTAGAATTGAAGACCTTACCAGATCATCTGCACTACATATATCTAGATGAGAATGAAACTTTACCAGTGATTGTGTCTGCTTATCTATCTAAAGTGGAAGTTGAGAAATTGTTAAGAGTCTTAAGCGCTCACAAGCTTGCTATTGGGTGGACATTGACAGATATTAGAGGGATAAGTCCTTCTACAGTGATGCATAAGATCCGTTTGGAAGATGAGAGCAGACCTTCAGTTGAGGCGCAAAGGAGGTTGAACCCAACTATGAAGGAAGTAGTGAGAAAAGAGATCCTGAAATGGCTTGATGCTAGGGTGATTTACCCTATTACTGATAGTGCATGGGTGAGTCCAGTGCAAGTAGTGCCTAAGAAGGGTGGTATGACTGTGGTGAAGAATGAAAATAATAAGCTTATTCCATTAAGAACAGTGACAAGATAGAGGATTTGCATTGACTACTCTAAGTTGAACAAGGCAACCTGGAAAAACCATTTTCCCTTGCCTTTTCTAGACCAGATGCTTGATAGACTGGCAGGCAATAACTACTACTGTTTCTTGGATGGTTATTCTGGGTATCATCAGATTGCCATATCACCAGAAGATCAAGAGAAGACCACCTTTACTTGTCCCTATGGTACGTTTGCTTTCAGAAGAATGCCATTTGGGCTTTGCAATGCCCCTACTACCTTCCAACGATGTATGAGGCTATTTTTTCTGACATGGTGGAGAGAACTATCAAGATTTTCATGGATGATTTTTCTATTTTTGGGTCGTCCTTTGGTGAGTGTTTGAGGCACTTGGAAGCAGTGTTGCAGCGTTGTGAAAAGTCAAATCTTGTTCTGAATTGGGAGAAGTGCCACTTTATGGTGAATGAAGGTATTGTTCTTGGCCACAAAATTTCTAGCCAAGGCATTGAGGTAGACCGAGCTAAGATTTCTGCTATTGAAAATCTACCACCTCCAGTGTCAGTGAAAGGAGTTAGAAGTTTTCTTGGGCATGCTGGTTTCTACAGGAGATTCATCAAAGACTTCTCAAAAATTTCAAAGCCTTTTTCGACCTTGCTGATGAATGGTGTTGCGTTTGATTTTAATGAAGAGTGCATAAATGCTTTCAAGGCATTTAAGGAGAAGTTAATTTTAGCACCAATTGTGCTCCGTATTATTAGAAGCCTCGACAAGATGCATCCTAATTAATGAGATTTATGTAAAGTATGATTTATTATTATTGGCATAATAAGTTTTTATATACGTGAGTGGACTACGTTCCAAGTAATTCTATATACTAGATTAACCTTCTGGAATTATTAGGTGTACTACGTCAGTGCAAAAAATGTTAGATATACATATGATATACAATATATCATATGTATCAAATAATATAGTCTCGGGTTTGCAGCCCTTGCTCGTGTATATTTAGTTTAGGTAATATTATTAAGTAATGTTGTAGTCTTCTAGTTTAGGTAATGTTGTGATGTAATTAGTATTGTACACTTACCATAATTGTATAGTTAGTATCCAAGTAGAATAAGGTTTTAGGAGTAGAATAAGAATAGGATTCTCCTATTATGGAAATATGTAAATGTATATATACTCTTTCAATCAATGAAAATAATCAAGGAATTATTTCTTTCATGGTATCAGAAGTCTAGGTTACTATTTTTCTCCACAAAATTCCGTCCAACTTCTCTCGGTTTCCGAGCCTTCCTTTCCATCGGTTTCCGTGCCCAGCGGTGTTTATTTTTCTTCCCATGATTTTCTTCAAAATCCCTCAATCACTTATTGTTCTATCAATATGTCTACATCACGGAACACATTTCATCCTGCCCTTACAGTTTCTAACATCAAGAATAACATCCCTCTTGTTCTTGAAATAGAAAACGTCCAATATGCGATGTGGGTTGAACTGTTCAAAATTCACGCACGCTCGCATCAAGTCATCCATCACATAATCCCCGCGGCTCCTGAGGATATGGAGGTTCCAAGATGCGAGGATGATCCTAAGTTGTCGACGACTCTTGATGCCACCGTCCTTCACTGGATATATTCCACAATTTCTACCGACCTTTTGCAAACGATTATTGAACCTGACGCTAAGGCGCAGGCGACTTGGGATAGACTATGTGATATATTCCATGATAATCAAAATTCTAGAGTTGTTACTCTTGAGCAGGATTTCTCCCACGTCCATATGGAAGATTTCCCTAACGTTTCGGCTTATTGCAAAAGATTGAAGGAATTGGTCGACCAACTCCACAACGTTGGCGCGCTGGTTTTGAATGATCGTTTGGTCCTCCAAATGGTTTCAGGCCTCTCCGAGAGGCCTATAGTGGTGTTGACATACTTTTTCATCAAAGCAATCCACTTTCGCAATTTTATCAAGCTCATTTTATGCTTACACTCGAAGAAGCGAGCATGGCTAAAAAGGCGGCTACCGGTACTAGTCCTGTGGTTATGATGACCGAATCCACTGTTCATCCTCCCGTTCAAAAACTCGGGCCAAAACCGCAACAACGGAGGTGGCAAAAAGGGAGGAAATAAGAAAAATAATGGCAAGAATCGCGGCGGTAACAATAGCGGTAGCCGGAACAGTGGTGGTGGCGGTGGTGCCCCTCGAGTCAGTCAGCAGCAGCAACAGTTTTGGGCCCTGCAGTGGGCCCCTATGCATTGGCCGTGGGCCTCACAGTTTAGGCCAAACTGTGGCAGCCCAGCGATGCAGCCTCACTAGCAGTGGGCCGGCCAACAACAGTCGAGGCCCAATATGCAGTGGCCCAGTTTCTGCACTCTCTCTGGGCCGAGGCAGCAAAAGGGGTACTTGGGCCTCGTCCCCCGCAGGCCCATCATGCAGTGGCCCACACTTCTACCGACATCGAAGCCATAATGCACACGTTTGGATTAAATCCTTCGAACTCAAATTGGTATATGGACACCGGTGCCACTACCCACATGACATCTGATTCAGGTACGCTCTCGTCTTATTCCAATTTGAGCAACCCTCGAGGCATCATTGTTGGTAATGGTAAGTCTATTCCAATTCGTTGTTATGGTCATAAAACTGTGTCTCCCCCCCCCATCCACCCCTTATCTTGAAAAGTACCCTACATGCCCCCAAATTGATTAAAAACTTAGTGTATGTCCGTAAATTCACCACTGACAATTCCGTTTCTATTGAATTTGAACCATTTGGTTTCTCTTTGAAGGATTTCACGATGGGAGTCCTCTCATGAGGTGTGATAGTAGGGGAGATCTTTATCCTATCACACCCAGTTCCGATCCATCGAGTCAATTCTTGTCGTCCGCATTTGCAGCCCTCGCTCCTTCCTTGTGGCATGCTCGTCTTGGTCATCCGGGGTCGTCTATTTTGTCGTCATTAGATAAAAATAATTTTATTTCATGTAAGGGTACGCGTAGTACTCCAACTTGTCAATCTTGTTCTTTAGGAAAAATTGTTAGGTTGCCATTTGTAGACTCAAATTCTCATACTCTCATACTTTAATGCCATTTGATATTATTCATAGCGACTTATGGACGTCTCATGTTCTTAGTTCTTTGGGTCATCGGTATTATGTTCTCTTTTTGGATGATTATTCTAAGTTTTTATGGACTTTTCCGATAGCCAAAAAATCTCAAGTTTTTTCCATCTTCTTAAAATTTAGAGCATTCATTACAACAATTTGAACGGGAAATAAAAAATATTCAGTGTGATAATGGCAAAGAATATGACAATGGGGTATTTCGAGAATTCTATGCTAATAATGGGACAATGGGGTATTTCGAGAATTCTATGCTAATAATGGGATCAATTTTCATTTTTCTTGTCCTCATACGTCTTCACAAAATGGGAAAGCAGAACGCAAAATTCGTACCATAAATAACATTGTCCGAACATTATTGATTCATCCTTCCGTACCCCCGTATTTTTGGCAACATTCTCTACAAATGACTATATATCTCATTAACATAATTCCTTCCAAAGGTTTGACATATTCTTCCTCCTTCAAATTTTATATAATAAGACTCCTTCGTATTCACATCTTCGGGTCTTTGGGTGTTTGTGTTATCCGTTATTCACGTCCACCATAATTAACAAACTTCAGGCCCGGTCTACTCCGTGTGTGTTTTTGGGTTTTCCGTCTAATCATCGTGGTTACAAATGCTTTAATTTATCCTCTAATAAAATCATCATTAGTCGCCATGTCATTTTTTATGAATCCCAATTTCTGTTTGCTAAGGTAAGTAATCCCGTGCCTAGTTCGTATAATTTTTGGATGATGGTATATTCCCGTATATTATTCACCATTTTTCGGACATGTCTTGCACCCAAAATTCTCCAGCGGGCCCACTGCCCGCTGATCCCACTGGTCCATCACAAGCTACGATTCCCAGTATAGTCACTGGGCCAGTTTTAGCAATTGGGCCAGTCTAGCCCAATTCTGGAACTGGTCCAGTTCCTGCGTCTATTTACCGTGTTGGGCCAGCAGGCCCACTACCTGCTGGCCAGTCCGTCCCCAACCCAGAAAATTCCCAAAATCCATACAATTCTTCTCCGAGTCATAAACCGGTCATTCATAGTCAATTGGGTATTTTTAAACAAAAAAGGCATTTTAATTTAAATTCTAATGTTCTTAAATCACTCTTACCCCGTAATCATGTGTCTGCCTTAAATTACCCGAATTGGAAAATTATTATGACTGATTAATATAATGCTCTTATTGATAATAAGACGTGGCAGTTGGTGCCCCGTCCATCTGGTATTAATATTATTAGGTCTATGTGGATGTTTGCTCATAAAGACAATTCAAACAGTTCGTTTGCAAGGAATAAGGCTCGGTTTGTCGGGGATGGTAAGACTCAGCAGGTTGGTGTGGATTGTAGGGAGACGTTTAGTCCGGTGGTTAAGCCGGCAACCATTCGCATTGTACTCAGCCTGGCTCTTTCTAAGGCATGGCCCATCCATCAGTTAGATGTAAATAATATTTTCTTACATGGTGATCTCAAGGAAACAATGTATATGCATTAGTCCTTGGGGTTTAGGGACCCCAAATATCCTAATCATGTATGTTTGTAGAAGAAGTCCTTATATGGGCTTAAGCAGTTTCCACGGGCCTGGTATACGAGGTTTGCCGAATATGTTTCGACTATTGGGTTCACTCATAGCAGGTCGGATAATTCCTTGTTCATATATCATCGTGGGTCGTCCTTGACTTATATACTTTAATATGTGGATGATATTATCTTGACTGCCTCTTCCAATGCATTACACATGTCTATCATGACAATGCTCAGTTCTGAGTTTGCTATGAAAGACTTGGGTCCTTTGAGTTATTTTTTGGGGATTGCGATCACTCGTCATGTAGGTGGGTTATTCTTATCTGAACGGAAGTATGCCGATGTGATCATTAAGAGGGTTGGGATGTCATCCTGCAAGTCCACTTCCACTCCCGTTGATACTAAGCCCAAGCTTAGTGTTGCGGCCGGAGCACCATACGAGGATCCGACCCGATATCACAGTCTTGCAAGGGCCCTTCGGTAACTTACATTCACGAGACCAGATATTGCGTATGTTGTATAGCAGGTGTGTTTATTTATGCATGATCCCAGAGTTGAGCACATGAATGCGCTCAAACGCATCAGTCGATCTATTCAGGGTACACTTGACTATGGCTTGCATTTATATCCTTCTTCAACGTCCGCATTTGTCTCATATACGGATGCTGATTGGGGTGGCTGTCCGGACACCAACGGTCTACGTCTAGCTATTGTATGTTTCTTGGTAATAACTTGGTCTCATGGTCTGCGGTGCGTCAGTCGACTTTATCCTGTTCTAGTGCAGAGGCCGAGTATCGAGGGGTAGCTAATGTGGTCTCAGAATCATGTTGGTTACGTAATTTATTGTTAGAGATTCATTGTCCTATTCATGAAGCGACCTTGGTTTATTGTGATAATGTTAGCGTCATCTACCTTTTTGGTAATCCGGTTCAACACCAGCGCACTAAACATATCGAGATGGGCATTCACTTTGTTCGCGAAAAGGTTGCTCGTGGTCGAGTACGCGTCTGTCATGTGCCGTCCAAATATCAAATTGCCGACATCTTCACAAAGGGTCTTCCCTCAGTCCTTTTTGAAGATTTTAGGGATTGTCTCAGCGTTTGAAGACCGCCCGCTATGACTGCGGGAGTGTGTTAGATATACATATGATATACAATATATCATATGTATATCATACGGTATAGTCTCGAGTTTGCGGCCCTTGCTCGTGTATATTTAGTTTAGGTAATATTATTAAGTAATGTTGTAGTCTTCTAGTTTAGGTAATGTTGTGATGTAATTAGTATTGTACATTTACCATAATTGTATAGTTCATATCCAAATAGAATAAGGTTTTAAAAGTAGAATAGGAATATGATTCTCCTATTATGAAAATATATAAATGTATATATACTCTTTCAATCAATGAAAATAATCCAGGAATTTTCAAAAAACTGAATAACATAATTTTTAGCCAATTGCAATTGAGTATATTTTTCTTAATTTCACCGTCAAGTTAAGTACAACATCAATAAGTCTTTATAGTTGTACTAGTCTTAGAGCATGCGCGTGTACCTCATCTCGAGGAGTACAAAATTTTAAAAAGTTTACATAAATATTATTTCTGAATTATATAATAATAAATTAATGAAAAATGTAAAATCATGAAAATGATAATTGTCGATCAGATTTAACTAACTCAATAAAGAAAGAAGCTCTACCTTATACAAGTCTTCCAATTTCTAAATTTTTAGTTATGCCAAAAACAAATTATTAACTGTATGATTTAAAGCACATACGAAGAGTAAAAAAGTAGATTAATATTTTGTGTTAGAATTTTGTGCTTTTATAATAGTTTAGATGGAGAAAAAGAATTTACTGCAGATATAGATCTTCAAATCACATTCCATCAAAATTATGATAAATTAATTGAATTTAAGGTTCTAAATATTAGACAAAAATCTTAAATATTAATATAGCATTTTTACATGATTTATTTATCATGGCAGTAATTTAATTTTTAAATGTTATAAAAGTGGTTATGTCGACCAACTTCAAACTTTGTGGCAACGTTATCCAACTTCAGATAAATCACTCCATAATTTTTTAGGTATCACTCCATAATTTTTTAGGCTGGTAGGAACCTTAAATATTTTTACTTTTGTTATGGTTATTTATACTTTCAGATTGTTTTGCAAAGTTAACATTGTAGGGTTTTGTTGGGTACAAAACACACAAGTAAGGCACATTGAAAGTTTAAAAGTTTTATTTCTTACTTACCCCAACAATAATATCTGGTATGGTTATACAACAATGAAACTTATAACATAAAACATTTACTTACAAGTTATAATATCTGGAATCTTTGTCTACTATAAGGTGAACACGCGGTTACCCTTCCGATTGCAAGCTCTAAGTTTCAATGTACTTCTCTTTCGGAAAGCTAGGAAATCCGGCAGAGGTTCGAGAGTATATGATTCTAAGTCTCTAAGGCTTAGAATGTTTTTCAGAATTAGTGTATTGAATAATGAGGTGAATGCCTCTATTTATAGTTGAAAAATAGGTCCAAACCGAATTAGGGTAATTCGGTTTTGACCTTGGGCCTGACCCAAAAATCGAGGCAGAGGCGCCGCGGCCTTAAGGTATGGGCGATGTAGCGCTCGGCATGCGCCTGCACTGCGCCGCGGACCTAGGGTATGGGCGTCGCGGCGCTCGACTTTATTTTTTCGTGCATTCTTAATTAAATCCAATATCCAATTTTGACTTAATTAAAATAATCATTATTCATTTAAATGTCTCGATTCCAAATCGAAGACTTTAATTACTCTCTCAATATATCCTTAGATCGAAATGGACAATCGACATAGTGTGACCTTACAGGCTTTCTCATATCGACATTAATCAAATTAAGGTCTACACGAAACTCCTAGATGGCGCCGGAAGATGAACTCAATATGTGAAGTACGTTTACACGAATCCAGTAAACTTAACCTTTATGTGGTAAGATAAAATCCTTTCATTCACGACACACCCGATAAAGCTTAGGATTTGTCAAGTGTCAATCCAAATGGCTTAATCATTGTATCTCATCTATATTAGTTGACAACTAGACCATATTCAAAATATGTCTATTGCGTTGGCCAACGACTTAGTCAACCTAATATCACTGAGAATCCGAGTGTTCTCTCAAATATACATCCGAGG
Source organism: Anisodus acutangulus (assembly GCA_029783415.1). Taxonomy (NCBI): domain Eukaryota; kingdom Viridiplantae; phylum Streptophyta; class Magnoliopsida; order Solanales; family Solanaceae; genus Anisodus; species Anisodus acutangulus. Next base: position 38,794,734 of record CM056506.1, on the reverse strand, counting down.
AATGAATCATAATCTTGGCTCAACTACCACCTTCAATCCACATCGTAATGTACCCAATACAAGCCGTATCGCAACCTATAAGGCATTTGAGCTTAGGACGGGATCAAAGTACATTACTTTATAGACAAGGCGTGTATTGACCTCAAGTCTAAGGACTTCTATCTCCCACACGCTGATCATACTTTAGACAAGTATAACAAACAGTATATCAGCAGGGTATACCAATACTTCCAAAGTATCCATGTGTTCATCATGAGTAACCATTACTCGTAGCAGGTGAGACATACTACATCCTCTAAGGATGTGATGCAGACCACATGTCGACTTATCACATATCATAGATATCCCATTCTCGATGATCATTAGTCAAGGCTATATTAAAAGTTACGTTTTATCATTAATATCTCACTCTATTAATGACAACGTAAGCTCAAGGAATGCACATTAATGAATAATTATAAACAATCAAATAATAATTCAATAATTACAAATGCCAAAATATTAATCACCATTAATAATAATATGAATGTGTATAAAGTACATTTGTCCTAATATAGATTGTCTCTAGGACATAAAAATACTTTCAATCTCCTACTTGGCCTAGAGCCAATCTCCAACATATCTAATGCCCATATTCTCAAAATGACCATTATGCTTGACTAAGATTAATAGTTTAGTGAATGGGTCCGCTAGATTATCGTCTGTGGGAACATAGTCTAATCTAATCTCTTCAGTCTCCACCATCTCCCTTAGTATGTGGTACTTCCTTTGTACATGCTTGTTTCTGTTGGTTGATCTTGGTTTCTTAGCTTGCGCAATCGCACTAGTGTTGTCACAATAAACCGTTATTGTACAAGTGGCACTTGGAACAGCTCCTAGTTCCTTCAGGAACTCAGATATCACGACAGCTTCTTTACCAGCTTCCGATCCAGCAATGTACTCAGCATCTGTTATCGAATCAACAGTTATAGCTTGTTTGGAACTTTTCCAACTTACTCCTCTACCATTGAAAATGAACGTGTATCCATACTAAGATTTGTAGTCATCAAGATCCGTCTGGAAGCTAGCATCAGTGTACCCAGTAGCAGCTAGCTTTTCTTCCCCACCATAGACTAAGAAGTAATCTTTAGTTCGTCTAAGATACTTAAGAATACTCTTGACTGCCTTCCGGTGTTCTTCCCCAGGATCCTGCTGGAACTTGCAAGTCATACTAAGTGCAAAGGACACATCTGGCCCAGTACAGGTCATGGCATACATGATCGATCCTTTAGCCGAATCATATGGGATCATTTTCATGCGTTCAAGTTCTATAGAATTAGAATAACTATCCTTCTTAGATAACGTGATGCCTTGTCCCATTGGTACACCTCCTTTCTGGGAATTTTCCATGGAAAAACGTTTAAGCACTGTGTCTATGTAGACTGACTGTGATAGCCCCAACAATCTGTTAGGTCTATCTTTATAGATCCTAATCCCCAGAATGTAGTAGGCTTCACCTAAATCCTTCATCATGAAGGTACTGGACAATCACTCCTTGAATGACTGCAGGAGAGTCTTATTGTCTCCCATTATTAATATGTCATCTACATATATGATAATGAAGGCAATACTCCCATCCTTGCGTTAACTATAAACACATGGATCCTCTTTGCTTCTAACAAAATCAAATGACTTGATAGCCTTGTCAAAGCAAATGTTCTAACTCTTCGAGGCTTGCTTAATCTCATAAATGGACTTTTCTAGTTTGCATACAACCTTTGGTTTGGACTCGATTGAAAAACCCTCAGGTTGTTTCATATACACTTCCTCAACTAGATTACCATTGAGGAAAGCAGTATTGACGTCCATCTGCCAAATGTCATAGTCATAATATGCAGCTACTGCAAGCAAAATCCGAATGGACTTGATCTTAGCAACAGGTGAAAAGGTTTCATCATAATCGACCACAGGCCGTTGATTATAACCTTTAGCCATCAGTATTGCTTTATAAGTCTGTACCTTTCCATATGCATTAATCTTCTTCTTGAAGATCCATTTGCATCCTATGGGTCTAACCCCTGTTGGCAAATCAACCAAGTTCCAAACTTGATTTATGTACATCGAGTCCATCTCAGATTTCATGTCTTCTTGCCATCTCTGCGAATCAATGTCTAACATAGCTTCGCTGCAGGTTGTAGGTTCATCATCATCAGGAATATCTATCTCATTGTGTGTTTCAATAAGGAGATTAACTCTTTCAGGTGGACGATGAGTCCTAGTGGTCCTACGGAGTTGAGTACTTTGCATTTCAGTGTTTGTTGCATTCTGATTGTGAGAAGGTCTTTGTGTATTGGACAATCCATCACCTTGAGAGCTTTCAAGAATGTCATTTTCACGTATTTCCTGAATGGAATGAGGTACAACCATGTATCATCTTCCATTGGTTGTGTATGAGAGATTTGCATTTCTGAACTATCTCTCACAGCACTCCCACTGGCTAAAGGGCGTACTCTAAGTACCCAATCTTCACCAAATACTCCCACTGAATCCTTGTTTAGGTCATTCGACAAGGGTTCATTTTCTGTGTTATCTTGTGGTTCTTGAATTTCTTCAAGTTCTATCTCTGTGCAACTATTATCCTTGTAGACATATTCTTCTTCAAGGAAAGTTGTGTTCCTGGAAAAAATGACCTTATGTTCTCCAGAAAGATAGAAGTAGTATCCCTTAGTTTCCTTTGGATACCCCACGAAGTAACATTTCTCACTTTTAGATTCCAACTTGTCAGTGGGTATCTTCTTAACATATGCAGGGCACCCCAGGGTCCCATATGTTTAAGAGTTGGCTTCTTTCCACACCATATCTGATAAGGTGTCTTTTCTACTGACTTGGAAGGAACCGTGTTCAAAATATATATATACAGGTTTGTATAGCATGTCCCCAAAGGTATGTCGGTAGAGCTGAGGAGCTCATCATGGATCAAACCATATCCAAAAAGGTTCGGTTTCTCCTTTCGGCAACACCGTTCATTTGTGGCATTCCTGGAGGTGTCCATTCAGATTGAACTCCATGTAGATTTAAGTAATCTAGAAAATCCTTGCTTAAGTATTCACCTCCTCGATCCGATCGAAGGGTCTTGATTCTTGTTGCAAGTTGCTTCTCTACTTCCGACTTGTACTCCTTGAACTTCTCAAAAGCCTCGAATTTGTGTCTCATAAGATACACATACACATACCTTGTGAAGTCGCCAGTAAAAGTGATGAAGTATGAGTAGCCACCTTTAGCTTAAGTCGAGAATGGCCCACATACATCAGTATGGACCAACTCAAGCACCTCCTTGGCTCGCACACCTTTCCCAGAAAGTGGTTTATTGGTCATCTTTCCTCTCAAGCAAGATTCACAGTTACCATAAGACTCCAAGTTAAATGGTTCGAGGTAGTCTAACTTCATCAATCTTGCTATCCTTGATTCGTTGATATGACCAAGTCTGCAGTGCCATAGGTAGGTAGAGTTTCTATTACTTGTCTTGGCTCGTTTATTTTGTACATTGAAAATCTCTCGACTACAGTTCAGTGTATATAATCCATCCACAAGAAGAGCAGTTCCATATATAACATTATTAAAAGATAGTACGTGACCGCCATTATAAATATATGAGAAAAAGTCCTCCATGTCCAACACTGGGATAGAAATAATATTCCTCATTAACGAGGGAACATAAAAATAATCATTCAACACTAAACAATAGCCGGAAGGTAAATTTAATCTATAAGTCCCTACGCGCTCAGCATCGACTCGTGCTCCATTTCCAACGCGTAGGTCTACCTCTCTCCGTCCAACCTTTCTGCTATCAGTTAGCCCCTGCACATTTGTACAAATGTGTGAGCCACAAGCGGTATCCAATACCCAGGAATGAGAGTTATTTATAGATATATTTGTTTCAATGACGTACATACCTTGTCCACCAAAGGTAGGAGCACCTGGTGCTTTCTCTCATCCTGGTGTCGTGCTGTCCTTTTTCCAATGCCCCTTCATATAGCAGTTGAGGCATTCATCCTTTGCCGCACTCACCTTCTTCTTCACACCTCCCTTGGGCTTCATAGCTGAGGGCGCATCGATTGCCTTGCCATTCTTCTTCTGCCATTCCTTGCCTTTCGGCTTGGGTCGGCTAGAAGAGCTCACCATGAGCACAACTTTGCCTTTTGAAGTGGAGGACTCTAAGGTCTTGAGCATGTTATGCAGCTCTGGCAAAGTCACCTTCGTTCCATTCATGTTGAAATTCACTATGAAGTTCTCAAAGGAACGAGGGAGAGAGTTCAGGATGAGGGTGGTAGCGACATTCTTTTCAGGCTTTGTTCCAATTGAAGCAAGCCTCTCTATCAGCCCTATCATCTTCAGCACATACTGCGAGACCGAGCCCCCTTCATTGAGCTTACACTTGAAGAGTTTTATTAGCAACTCATATTCCATTGTCTGGGATTGAGAGCCATAGAGACTCTTCAGGTGTTCGAGCATCTCATTGGGCCCCATGCTCTCATGTTGTCTCTAAAGTTCTATCGACATAAAAGACAACATTACGCATTGAGCAGAAGTGGCATCATCTAGATGTTTCTGGTAAGCATCTTTATCAAAGGAGGCATATTCTTCAGAATCTGTGGCATGTACTATTGGGAACACCGTGTCCAACACTATTCTATTTTCTCTTGTCTAGGTACTATTCACAAATTCCTTAGCCAGTCAAGGTAGTTTGGTCCAGTAAGTTTATTCATCTTAATCAATATTTTCAATGACAGGCTCGATATCTGTTGTAATCTGAAGAATTAGATAGACCGGAAATCAAATTCAAAATCTATTTCCTATTATACATATTCATTTATGCTAATCAACAAGACCTTTTGTTTAATTAGCTCCCACTATTTTAACGTACTTCTATGACCCCATGGTAGAATATGGACCTATATTAATTGAGGTCATAATGGGCCAAGATCCATGCATATGCTATCTCTGCATTTGGTTTGGCTGATAACTTCAATAACATATCTTGGTAGGTTCTAAACCAATTGCAAAACTTATTCGCAACTCTTGGTTGATCAAATTATTACATTTAATCTTGCGTCCTTAGATTAGTCCGACACTTTGGCGCCAAGATTTGTCTAAGCAAGTCAATCCCATTACACGATTGCGTTTATGTATCTAAGCAAATTTGGCCTTTGTGAGCAAACACATTGGTGTAAATACCCACAACAGTTTATCATTTATCTTTACATTAAAACATATCTATGAAAGAGTCTATGTCCTCGTAGACTTAAAGCAAATGCTTTGGCATAAATACTCGTATCGCCGAAAAAGATTTTACACTCTAACAATTATAATGGACGACGCATTTTAATTTAGACTTGTATTTAAAGTTTTGGGGAACATTTTAATTTTAGGGTTCTAACCAAGATCAACACTTTTACGCCATATCCAATATGACATCTTAACATCATGCAAACTAAAGACACATATAGTTTGGGAACCGTCAACCCAATATGCATGATATAAAATGGTTTAATCAAACATTGGGCGCCGCCTTCCCAGACAGTTATAGCGGACACTATTCTAGAAATGTAATTGATAAACATTTTGACATTTAGCACATAAACAATATACTTATCAAATAATATAATGTATAATAATAATGTTGGGTTAAACATTCTGAACTCATAATTTTTTTTTGTTTCTGGACAGGTGGGGCTGCGGCGCTCCATCATGGAGCCACGGTGCTTCAGAGGCAGTAACATTAAATCTTCTGCAATTGAATTAGCGCCGCGGCGCTGCAGAGGCAGAAACATTTATATTTCTGTAAATGCATTAGCGAAGCGGCGCTCCACCATGGAGTAGCAGCGCCTGTTGTCCAGTGAGTTCATATTTTAAAATAAAGAATTAGTGCCGCGACGCTCCACCATGGAGCCGCGACGCCCCCTTGAAACCCTAGTCAGAGCCGCGGCACCGACGTCCTTACAAATGTTTCTGTGTTGATTTTAAAAAAATCGTTCAACCCCTAAATCAAATTTAGGGATCAATACACACGTCCTTTATCATCACCCACCATTATCAATAACGCCCATATCGACCATCATCCATTATTTACTCGTTCTTAGCCGTGCACCGTGCAATGAGCTAGATAACGCACTTGGCTTAGTTCGAGTTAGAGCGGAATGACTTTCTCGAGTTAGCGTAAGAGATAATTTAGGGTGATACCAAAAGGTCAACATTCGTTCAAGACATATAGGATTTCAAAAAACCTCGTTTTAATCCAATTTAGTTTAATCCATATTATTATTCTATTCAATTGTTATATAACCATTGAACTAACATGGCTCTGATACCACTGTAGGGTTTTGTTGGGTACAAAGCACATAAGCAAGGCACAACGGAAGTTTTAAAATTTTGTTTCTTACTTACCCCAACAATAATTTCTGGTATGGTTATACAACAATGAAACTTGTAACATAAAACATTTACTTACAAGTTATAATATCTAGAATCTTTGTCTACTATAAGGTGCACACGCGGTATCCCTTCCGATTGCAAGCTCCAAGCTTCAATGTACTTCTCTTTCAGAAAGCTAGGAAATCCGACAGAGGTTCGAGAGTATATGATTCTAAGTCTCTAAGGCTTAGAATGTTTTTCAGAATTAGTGTATTGAATAATGAGGTGAATGCCTCTATTTATAGTTTAAAAATTAGGTCAAAACCGGATTAGGGTTTGACCTTGGGCCTGACCTAAAAATCGAGGCACAGCGGCCCTAGGGTATGAGCGCCGCGGCGCTCGACTTTATTTTTTCGTGCATTTTTAATTAAATCCAAAATCTAATTTTGTCTTAATTAAAATAATCATTATTCATTTAAATGTCTCGATTCCAAATCGAACATTTTAATTACTCTCTAAATACATCCTTAGATCGAAATGGAAAATCGACAAAGTGTGACCCTACAGGCCTTCTCATATCGACATTAATCAAATTAAGGTCTTCACAAAACTCCTAGACGGCGCCGGAAGATGAACTCAATATGTGAAGTATGTTTACACGAATCCAGTAAACTTAACATTTATGTGGTAAAATAAAATCCTTTCATTTACGACACACCCTATCAAGCTTAGGATTTGTCAAGTGTCAATCCAAATGGCTTAATCATTGTATCTCATCTATATTAGTTGACAACTAGACTATATTCTAAATAAGTCTATTGTGTTGGCCAATGACTTAGTCAACCTAATATCACTGAGAATCCGAGTGTTCTCTCAAATATACATCCGAGGAATGAATCCTAATCTTGACTCAACTACCACCGGCAATCCACATCGTAATGTACCCAATTCAAGTCGTATCTCAACCTATAAGGCATTTGAGCTTAGGACGGGATCAAAGTACATTACTTTGTAGACAAGGTGCGTATTGACCTCAAGTCTAAGGACTTCTATCTCCCACACGCTGATCATACTTTAGACAAGTATAACAAACAGTATATCAGCAGGGTATACCAATACTTCCAAAGTATCCATGTGTCCATCACGACTGACCATTACTCGTAGCAGGTGAGACATACTATATCCTCTAAGGATGTGATGCAGACCACATGTCGACTTATCACATATCATCGATATCCCATTCTCGATGATCATTAGTCGAGGCTATTTTAAGAGTTACGCTTTATCATTAATTTCTCACTCTATTAATGACAACGTAAGCTCAAGGGATGCACATTAATGAATAATTACAAATAATCAAATAATAATTCAATAATTGAAAATGCCAAAATATTAATCTCCATTAATAATAATATGAATGTGTATAAAGTACATTTGTCCTAATATAGATTGTCTCTAGGACATAAAAATACTTTCAAACATATGGAGTAATACGTAACCAAATAGGTCATTTTAAAAAAAAAAGGAAAATGATCAAATCTGTCCCTCTATTGATGATCAATTTTACTCCCTGTTTATACTATTGGTACAAAAATATTCCTACAGTTATCTAAATGATTCAAATATACCCCTCTGTTAGGACCGTCCAAGGTGGACACCCAATCTTACATGGCACTGAGGTGGACTGATCACACCCAAAACTCATCCTTATAGGTTTGGTAGTTGTCGCAAACAAAATTTGATTTTTAAGTTAGAAGTCAATATCACAGAGAACTATTTCAGTTAAACTTTTGTATTTAATCAACTTTTCGATGTATAATATTTTGGATTTGAATGTAAATTAACAATGAATGATAATTAAAAAAGCGATTATCAAGTAAATAAAACGGCTTTCTTTCGATATTAAAAGACATGGAATAATGAATTCCCCAAATTGCGGACTAAAACCTTAACTCGCAATCTTTCTCAAGTAACGTAAAATATAGCGACATTCGTTGATCGTGGGCCCTTCAATTAACAAATATATAGTTAAAAATAGAGAATAAGATGAAAGACTCAATTATAATTAACCACAATCACAAATTTATCAAACAATTAGTTCCATTAAAATCCTAAAGAATAAATAAATATACTCATAATTTGAGTAACAAAACACGAATTCATGAATATTACAAGAATTAATGATGAAAGAAAGAATAAAAGAAATAAATTGTTGCTCCAGAACGCACACGCAAGTATACACTGTCGTACAAGTAATATAGGATTTTAAGTTCATATATCGTACCCACATGGACTTATGATTAATTGTTTACTAAATTAAATGATCCTAATTATCTATACAAGAAGTGAAATCAAAAATATAATTATCCACTAATGAAAAATAAAAGAAAATAAATAATGAACTTCAACCAAGAAATATCGAATTTTTATCAGAGAAGAGAAAGATCTAAAAAAATGGGCTATGACCACTAACAATCCAGTTGAGACTTACAATCGTACATCTATTGATTTCCCTGAGTTACTAGTTGACAGATTAATATTAACTTTATGAGTCGCTTCCGAGCTGCTCACAAGTCTATTCAAACTACTCGAAAGCCTATATTCCTATGGTCATCAGACAATAACAAGAACGCATTTAAATCTTCTTATTCAACTAAGCGAGGCTAAAGGGTATATTTCTATCCTCAATAGCGAAATGATTACCCTAAGGGGTCTCGAACAAGCTCTATTTATTCTTATACGCATGCAAATTCTCTATTCCTTGTTCAATTTACACGCCACAGATAGTGTTCAACTACTTCGTCAAATAATCAAACAATTAAGATCAAGACTAAATAGATAACCTAAATATGAAAAACCAATATATATATAAACGATTAAGATCAAGGGATTATTTCTTTCATGATATCAGAAGTCTAGGTTTTCAACCACTTCGTCCGAAAATAACCTTCTGCTGCCTCGATTTCCGTTCTTCTCCTCTGATTCCGTGTACTTCTTCCTCATCTCTTCCCAAATTTTCTTCCTAATCCCTAATTCCCCTATTGTCTTTCGTTATGTCTACGTCAAAGAACATGTTTCATCCTGCCCTTATTATTTTCAACATCAAGAACCAAATTCCTATTGTTCTTGAGATGGAAAACGTCCAATATGCGACGTGGGCGGAACTTTTCAAGATTCATGCACGTTCTCATCAAGTTTTTCATCATATCATTCCCTTAGCCGCAGGTAAGGAGCCTGCCCTAGAAGTTGACCCGATATTATGGACTACTCTTGATGCTACCGTTCTGCAGTGAATTTATTCCACTATCTCTACGGACCTCTTGCAAACGATTCTTGAATCCGATACTACGGCGATGGAAACTTGGAATAGGTTGCGTGACATATTCCAAGATAACAAAAACTCCCGTGCTGTTACTCTTGAGCAGAAATTTTCTCATGTTAACATGGAGGATTTTTCGAACATCTCAGCCTATTCTAAAAGGCTGAAAGAGTTGGCGGACCAACTCCGCAACGTTGGTGCTCCCGCTAGCAATAATCGTCTTGTTCTCCAGATGGTTTTTGTCCTGTCCGAGGCTTATAGTGGCATTGCAACTCTCCCTCGTCAAAGTTATCCTCTCCCGCAGTTCTATCAAGCCCGGTCCATGCTTACCTTGGAAGAAGCTGGCTTCGCTAAAAAAATGGCTATTAGTGTAAATCCAGTCGTCATAATGACCACGTCCAATGCTACTCCGTCATTCTCCGAACATTCTGGCTAAAATCGCAACAATGGTGGAGGCAAAAATGGAAATAATCAGAAAAATAATGGCGGAAACCGAGGTGGATATAACGGGGGTGGGTCTCAGGGTAATGGGCCGCAAACCCACTGGACACAGCCCTAGGGTCCGTGTCCCTGGAATTGGGACGACAGTTCTTGGCCCACTGCCCCTATTACCCGTCTTTCTCTTTCCCGGGAAACTGGGCCCAATAGCCCAACCGGCCTAGTTTCTCAGCCCAGCAGTTCGGTTCCCGATAGGTTTCTGGACAGGGGTCGCAAGTCGGTGTTCTTGGTCCTCGGCCTCCACAGGACTACTATGCAGCGGGCCCCACCCTTACCAACATTGAAGCCGCGATGCACACGCTTAGATTAAATCCCCCGGACACAAATTGGTACATGGACACCGGCGCCACTACTCACATGACGTCTGACCAAGGTACTCTCTCATCTTATTCCAATTTGAGCAACAATCGTGGCATAATTATTGGTAATGGCAATTCAATTCCAATTCGTCTTGTCTCCCCCCATCCACCTTTTGTATTGAAAAATGCCCTTCATGCCCCTAACTTAATTAAAAATTTGGTGTATGTCCGTAAATTCACCACTGATAATTGGTTTTCTATTGAGTTTGATCCTTTTGGGTTTTCTATGAAGGATTTCAGGATGAGGATTCCTCTCATGAGATGTGATAGTAGAGGAGATCTTTATCCTATCACACCCAGTTCCGATCCATCGAGTCAATTCTTGTCGTCCGCATTTGCAGCCCTCGCTCCTTCCTTGTGGCATGCACATTTGGTTCACCCTGGGTTGTCTATTGTTTCTTCCTTACGTAAAAATAATTTTATTTCATGTAAAGGTACGCGTAGTACTCCAATTTATCAATCTTGTCCTCTAGAAAAACTTGTTAGATTACCATTTGTAGACTCTACTTCTCGTACCTTAATGCCATTTGATATTATTCATAGCGATTCATGGACATCTCCTATTCTCAGTTCTTTGGACCATCGTCATTATGTTCTATTTTTGGATGATTATTCTAATTTTTTATGAACTTTTCCGTTAGCGAAAAAATCTCAAGTGTTTTCCACCTTTTTAAAATTTAGAGCATTCATCTGTACCCAGTTCGAACGGAAAATAAAAAATATTCAATGTGATAATGACAAATAATATGATAATGGGTTGTTACGGGATTTTTTTGATTCTAATGGAATAAATTTTCGTTTCTCTTGTTCTCATACGTCCTCACAAAATGGAAAAGCCGAACGAAAAATTTGTACCATTAATAATATTGTCCGGACTTTATTGGTCTATGCTTTTGTGCCCCCTTCTTTTTGGCATCATGCTCTACAAATGGCTACATATCTTCTTAACATACTTCCTATCAAAGGTTTGACATATTCATCACCTCTTCAAATCTTATATAATAAGACTCATTCATAGTCACATCTTAGGGTCATTGGGGGCTTGTGTTATCCACTATTTCCGTCCACCACAATTATAAAACTTCATGCCCATTCTACTCCTTGTGTATTTTTGGGTTATCCGTTTAATCATCTTGGTTACAAATGTTTTGATTTATCATCTAATAAAATCATCATTAGTCGCCATGTTATTTTTTATGAAACCCAATTTTCGTTTCCTAACGCGAGTAGTCCCGTGCCTAGTTCGTATAATTTTTTGGATGACGCCATCTCTCCGTATATTATCCACCATTTTTTGGACTCATCCCGTACCCATAATCCGCCAGCGGGCCCACTGCCCGCAGGACCTCCTGCCACTGTTTCGGGTCCTTCGCCAGCTTCTGTCTCGGTCCGTAACCGGGCCAAATATTCAGCCCAGTTCTGCCCCTGCATCGTTCTCGATCCGAATCCCACTCTGGCCCAGATAGGCCAAGAGCCCACTGTCTGCTGGCAAGTCCGTCACCTGTCCTGATATTTCCCAAAATCCACCCAATTCTCCCCCCGAGTCACAGACCGGTCACTCATAGTGAATGGGATATTTTTAAACCAAAGAGACATTTTAATTTAAATTCTAATGTTCTTAAATCTCCTCTATCCCGTAACCCAATGTCCGCATTAAATGACCCGAATTGGAAATTGGCTATGACCGACGAATATGATGCTCTTATTGCAAATAAGATGTGGGAGTTGGTACCCCGTCCTTCTGGTGTTAATATTATTCGGTCTATGTGGATTTTTACTCATAAGGATAATTCTGACGGTTCTTTTGCGAGGCATAAAGCTCGTCTTGTAGATGATGGTAAGACTCAGCAGGTTGGCGTGGATTGTGGTGTGGATTGTGGTGAGACGTTTAGTCCGGTGATGAAACTGGCTACCATTCACACTGTTCTCAGTCTGGCTCTTTCAAAAGCTTACCCATCCATTAGTTAGATGTGAAGAATACTTTCTTGCATGGTAATCTTAAGGAGAACGTTTACATGCATCAGCCCTTGAGTTTTCGAGACCCCAAATATCCTCATCATGTCTGTTTATTGAAGAAGTCCTTGTATGGACTTAAGCATGCCCCACGGGCTTGGTATAAGAGGTTTGCAGACTATGTTTCATCTATTGGGTTTTCACACATCATGTATGATAATTCATTATTCATATATCGTCGTGGTACTTCCCTGGCTTATATACTATTATATGTGGATGATATTATCTTGGCTGCCTCTTCTGATGCTTTGCGAAAGTCTATCATGACAATGCTCAGTTCTGAGTTTGCTATGAAAGACTTGGGGTCCTTGAGTTACTTTTTGGGGATTGTTGTCACTCGTCATGCAGGTGGGTTATTTTTATCACAGTGGAAGTATGCAGCTGAGATCATTGAGCGAGCTGATATGTCCTCATGCAAGTCTACTTCTACTCCAGTTGATGCTAAACCCAAGCTGGGTGTTGCGGCTAGATCATTGTATCTTACTTTCACGAGACCATATATTACGTATGTCGTATATCAGGTGTGTTTGTTTATGCATGATCCCAGGGTTGAGCACATGAATGCGCTCAAACACATTATTCGATACATCCAGGGAACACTTGACTATGACTTACATTTATATCCTTCATCGACGTCTACACTTGTTTCGTATACATATGATATTGGGGTGGTTGTCCGGATATCAGACGTTCCACATCCGGCTATTGTATGTTTCTTGGTAATAACTTGGTCTCATGGTCTGTGAAGCGTCAGTCTACATCATCACGCTCTAGTGCAGAGGCCGAGTATCGAGGGGTGGCCAATGTGATTTTTGAAGCCTGTTTGTTACTTAATCTTCTTTAGAGCTTCATTGTCCTATTCAAAAAGCTATCTTGGTTTATTGTGATAATATTAATGACATCTACCTTTTTGGTAATCTGGTTTAAACACCAGCGCACTAAACACATCGAGATGGATATTCACTTTGTTCGCGAAAAGGTAGCTCGTGGACAAGTACGCGTTTGCCATGTCCCTTTCTGGTATCAAATTGCAGGCATCTTTACTAAGGGTCTTCCCTCGGTCCTTTTTGAAGATTTTAGGGACAGTCTCAACGTACGAAGATCGCTCGCTATAACTGTGGGGGGTGATAAATACCCGTGATATACACAGAATATACATCGTGTATATCACTGACCGAATGCTCAAAATCAAGTTGTTAAATCCGTAATATACACGGTATATACATACCGTTATATCACGATTTAGTGGTCTTGTTTAGGTAAATGTTTTGTTGTAGTTAAATTAGAATTGTACACTTACCATAATTGTATAATTATTATACAAGTAGAATAAGGTTGTAGGAGTAAAATAGGAATATAATTTTCCTATTATGAAAATTGTAAATTGTATATATACTCTTTCATTAATAAAAATAATTAAAAAATTATTTCTTTCACTCTACGATGGCTCCAAACTCTCTCTAAGTCAAAAGTTTTTAACTTGGAATCGCAGACGGGCGGCATCTTTGCGCTGAGGTGCTGATCACAGAACTGACGCCTCAACTTTTCTTTCACAATTTTATTGCCTTCATTTTGTGCCACGTTAGCTAAATCTCCGTGATCTACTTTTAATTGCTTTCTCCTTGAAATTTAATCCTCAATCACTTTAATTACCTTGCTGACAACTCCCACAAATATTTATCTCATTGGATAGGCATTGTGATGCCTTTCATTTATTTAAATTCAATTTCAAAAATTTTTGCTCCCAATATTTTTATTTTTGTACTGCTGTATTTCTACAGAAGTAAAAATATAAAATCGGCACAAATTATTATAATAAATACTCAAACAATGATTAAAAGTATTAAAATGTAAGAAAAACAATGGATAAATATATGCATTTTTGGCGGAACATTACTACCTCACACTTAAATTCTTGTTCGTCCTCGAGTAAGCAATAAAATCACTCTCAATAAATCAGGCCTAGGAACACCACCAATTTGATGGATACCAACAATTAGGCCCTATAAAAACTCACAACAACAAATATACACTTCACAATCATCATGCAAGATATACAAGTCAACAAACAGATAACAACTTCTAACCTCCTAGCCTCAAACACAAACTCTAACTCGTCAAAATTAAGCTTGCTCACCTACTCTTTCAAAGAAATTTAATAACATCACCTATCTATAATGAAACCAGTGTCCTGCCCTCACAAGAAGAAATAGTCCATACACTAAAACAAAAGAATCGAATGTAATTTCAGGACTTAGCATTAAAACACAACTCTCGCACTCACAAAAGAATTCACATGTATGCACAAAGAATCATAGGCTTGCCCACTATGTACATCTCTACTAATTAAGTGTGCTTGAATAAAATCAAGTAGGAGTTTAACGGGTTATATTGTTGGCTAGGGGATGAGTAGAACAACTATATGATAGTGACTTACACTTTCCAAGCACTTTGCACTTTTCTTCATCACCTTCTATTTTTTTACTCTTCACTTTATTTTTCAGCCCTCTCTTCATAAATTATTTCACAAGTATTCCCATCATATCAAGAATGTTTCAATCTTTTTTCTTCATCAATTTTTTTCCTGATTTTTTCCATGTCACGTTCTTTATAAGAAGGTCTTCTCATTACTTTGCAGCTATCATTAGTCACCATTACACTTGATTATCCCTTTGCTTCTGATATATCAATTAATAACACAATCTAAGCTATAGTGCTCAAGGAAGCAGGGTGCAAAAACTAGAAATTCAACAAAAGGATCATCGCAGAAGTGCAGCTAACAAACGAAAGGCTACAGACTCAAAGGGCTAACTAGTGGTACAATCTATGAAAATGATAAAATTCACAAGACATATCAAGGATAGCCTATTATCATCTTCTAAATAGAGCAACACTTTTTATTTCGCTTCAATAACATGCAGGGCAAGTTCTAGACTAAGATGCAAAACACAGAATATATGCAAAAAATTCTCACCTCACATGGCATAATTCTCAAACAAGATGGATCAATTCTACTCTAAGACAAACAGGATCATGTCTAACTACAAAATAAGAGTAAGTTATATACATAGTCACAATCTTGATCCTAGTGTCAGAAAGTCTGCTACATTTTTCATTACACAAGCAATCACAGGAAAGTACTACTCAAGCCTAAATATGCTAGTATCAAACAAGTCAAAAGGTCTTTCTTTTCCCTTTTTTCATATTCCTAAAATAAAAATAATTACCCAATTCAAAGGCACCCTTTAGAAAAGAACAAGGCCATAAGAAAACCAAGGGGTGAATGATATTTCTCTAATGAGACAAAAAAAAGTTGTAAAAGAAAAAAATAAAAGAAAGAACAAAGTAAAATCTTTTTGAATGTTTCTAGTTTTCTATTTTTTTTAAATGTTTATATAATGCTAAGAAATAAAAATAATCCTATGGAATAATCATTCTCGACCTCAAAAGTATCAGAAGTACCCCACTCCGCACTTAAAAATATGTGTTGTCCTCAATGCATGTATAGCTGAGGAAAAGTATTAAAACAATGGTGAGAAATACTCCCTGAGGCCCTTTAGGACCTAGGTAACAACATAATCTTCAACGTCAAGGGTCGGCACAACCTCACACTTAAGCCCAAATATGCTCCTCAGCTTCAACTTTGGGTACTCAGACTTCTCCTAATATGAAAAACAAAAATAAAACAAAATGTAACACTATAAAAATAAAAATTTAAAATTATTACACATTGAGTTGCCTCCCAATAAGCGCCCGATTTAATGTCATGGCACGACGCAATCACTTTTACTATTTTTGTCTTCCACTTTGAGGATATAAATTGCGCTATGATTTTGCATCAAATTTTATATCACGCTTCTGGGGCGGTGCCGTGAAAATAAAGGAACCAAGTAATAAGTGTTGCATCTTACACTTCTTGGCCCTTAAGTGAATAATGTCGTTTTGTCATTTCGGTGTGAAAATATTTAGGATGTAAGGTTGTTATTACTCATCTATACACCTCTCCAAAGGCTTGGAAGACTCGATTTTCATGTCGCTAACCAAACATAATGTAGAAAAATATTTAGAATGAGGGCCCACACGCCCCAACTCTAAAACTACATTATTTCTAACATTTCACTTTTGTACTCATCCTCAACATTGGCATCATCAACAATATTTTTATCGAATGTTGGAGCTTCTCTTTTTGTTCCACAAGTTGACCAGTATCCACAACAATTGGTGGTTGGGCATTAGACGCCTCAACTCTTTTATTGAATTGAGCCTGCAGGTCATGGATATCTGAACCAAACTGATCTATGTTTTGTCTTAGCTCAGCCTTGTCTTTTATTAGTTGTCTCATCATGTTTGTAAGACCATCACGGAGAAACCCAAGATGAACTTCTCACCATGTTGGCCTGAAACTTACAGATCATTACAAGTTTCAGCCTCGGCCTGCATCTCTGTCAGCTTGGCACGAATCCTCTCTATGTCTTTCCATATTAATGTGTTGCGCTCCAACGGTTTTTTTACCATATCGCTAAACTTAGCAAGACGTTTTGCATTCTTCACTTCATTACTCCTGTCAACATCACAAACAACAGAAGAATCATAATAGGACCTCGGAGATGGAGAATAAGAGTTAGAACAACCATTCCAATGACCGTTTTGACTACCACATATACTACAAATATTCTACTCAAAGGATTGGGGAGGTGCGCACAACCCATTTCCGAAAATATTGTGATAATGTTGCCAACACAGATGCGGTCCTCCACAAATTCAACAAGTAACACCAAAATAGAAACAACCAATATTCGACCAAGTTTTATTCCAAGATGTCATGTCAAGAAAGATAATCAAAATATTAAATTCAGAATAAAAATAAAAATAAATAAATTTTTAAAAAACTTGAATAGACAAAAAGAAAAGTCTAATCTAGATAAATAGTTAGTTTTTAAGTCCCCGGCAACAGTGCCAAAAACGTATTGCTTTGAAATGCACACGCAAGTATACGCGGTCGTACAAGTAATATAGGATTTTAAGTCCAGATATCGTACCCACTGGGACTTATGATTAACTATTTACCAAATTAAACAACCCTAATTATCTATACAAGATGTAAAATCAAAAAATATAATTATCCACTAGTGAAAAATAAAAGAAAATAAATAATGAACTTCAACAAAAAAAGAGTGAATTTTTATTGGAGAAGAGAAAGATCTAGGGCTATGACCACTAACAATTCAGTTGAGTCTTCCAATCATACATCTATTGATTTTCCTGAGTTACTAGTTGATCGGTTAATATTAACTATATGAGTCTCTTCCGAGCTGCTCACAAGTCTATTCAAGCTACTCCAACGCCTATATTCCTATGGTCATCAAACATTAACAAGAATACTTCTAAATATTTGTATTCAACTAAGCGAGGCTAAAAGGTATACTCCTGTCCTCAATAGCAAAATGATTACCCTAAGGGATCTCGAACAAGCTCTATTTATTCTTCTTACGCATGCAAATTTTCTATTCTAGTTCAATTTACACGCCACATATAGTGTTCAACTACTTCGTCAAATAATCAAACAATTAAGACCAAGAATAAATAAATAAACCAAAGATGGAAAACTAATATATATAAACGATAATCAAACGTCAACTTTCATGATACTGTCAAAATCCTAGAACTAAAGAGTTTAGCTCTATATAGACATGGAGGAAAAACAACAAATCATCCGAATAAAAACATAAAAATGAGTATTGCATAGAATAGAAGGTAAAATCATGTAACTCTGGCATCCACGACGGCTCCAAACTCTTTTTAGGTCAAAAGTTCTGAACCAGGGTCACAAGTTATCCACAGTTATGTAAAATTCGTGTAAAATATGTAAATATAGGGTACCAAAAGACTTGGGCTTTTAAAAATAAAATCCAACTCGGATCGGGAAAAAATGCGGGGCTCCGCGCAACCCCCGCGTCGCGTAGGTGGGGCAGACGGCCAATTTAGATTCAGAGAACATACTCCCTCGCGGCACCTTTGCGCTGATCACAGAACTGACGCCTCAACTTTTCTTTCGCAATTTCTGTTGCCTTCATTTTGTGCCACGTTAGCTAATCTCCTGTGCTCTACGTTAAATTGCTTTATCCTTGAAATTTAATCCTCCATCACTTTAATTACCTTACTGACAACTCCCACAATTATTTATCTCATTGGATAGGCATTGTGATGCCTTTCATTTATTTAAATTCAACCTCAATAATTTTTGCTCCCGATATTTTCATTTTTGTACAGCTTTATAAAATCAGCACAAATTATCATAATTAATACTCAAACGATAATTAAAAATATTAAAATGTGAGACAAACAATGGATAAACATATACATTTTTCGCCGAACATCATAAATTCTGTGACAGGTCGTTCTACGTTTTTCTCTGCACCAAAAACGTATAAGGTCCCTTATTTCCATCAAAAAGAGATATTTATAGAGTATGGGGACGCCTAGGTCATTTAAAACCTAATCCTGAACAGACCAGGAAAATAGTAGACGTACGTCACTCTGCACAGAAGTGAAAAGTAGATTCAGACACTGGATTTTTGTGCAGTGATCATGCGACACCTATGCCCATCACATCTGCTATGGTCTTGCTGAACCTTTGCATCGCAAGGGGTGTCTCACAAGGCTTAGCAGACTTGAGAGATATGTTTTCCATGCGCTGCTCTTATGTCACTCCTTCCGCAGCATGAATTCAGTGGGTAGCTATAGTCTTGCGCCACCAACTGCTTCACTGGCTTGCGCTTCTTGGCTTTTCATATGCTACACTTGATATTATTCACACGATACGATACAAAATGCTTCGGTTGAAATTATATTTATGTCCTAAAGAAAATCTGTATTAGGACAAATATATTTTATAAACATTCGTATTATTATTAATGGAGATTAATATTTTGGTATTTGTAATTATTGAAATATTAATTGATTGTTTATAATATTCTATAATATGCATCACTGGAGGTTACGCTGTTATTAATAGTGTGAGTTATTAATATTTTAACGTAACTCCTAAAATAGCCTCGACTAATGACCATCGAGAATGACATATCGATGATATGTGATAGGTCAACATGTGGTCTGCATCACATCCTTAGAGGATGTAGTATGTCTCACCTGCTACGAGTAATGACTACTCGTGATGGACACATGTATACTTTGAAAGTATTGGTATACCCTGCTAATATACTGTTTGTTATACTTGTCTAAAGTATGATCAGCGTGTGGGAGATAGAAGTCCTTAGACTTCAGGTCAATACGCACATTGTCTACAAAGTAATGTACTTTGATCCTGTCCTAAGCTCAAGTGCCTTATAGGTTCAGATACGACTTGTATTGGGTACATTACGATGTGGATTAAAGGTGGTAGTTGAGTTAAGATTATGATTCATTCCTCGAATGTATATTCGAGAGAACACTCAAATTCTCAGTGATATTAGGTTGACTAAGTCGTTGGCCAATGCAATAGACATATTTAGAATATGGTCTAGTTGTCAACTAATATAGATGAGCTACAATGATTGAGCCATTTGGATAGACACTTGATAAATCCTAAGCTTGATCGGGTGTGTCGTGAATGAAGGGATTTTATCTTACCACATAGAGGTTAAGTTTACTGGATTCGTGTAAACGTACTTCACATATTGAGTTCGTCTTGCGGCGCCGTCTAGGAGTTCCGCGTAGACCTTAATTTGATTAATGTCGATATGTAAAGGCCTGTAGGGTCACACTATGTCGATTGCCCTTTCGATCTAAGGATGTATTGAGAGAGTAATTAAATATTCGATTTAGAATCGAGATATTTAAATGAATAATGATTATTTTAATTAAGTCAAATTGGATTTTGAATTTAATTAAGAATGTGCAAAAAATAAATCGAGACAGTGCAGGAACACGTCAAGCGCCGCGACGCCCATACCCTAGGGCCACAACGCTTATGACCTAATCTGTCTTGATTTTTGGACCAGACCCAAGGTCAAACCCTAATTCGGTTTGACCTAATTTTCACTTATAAATACATACATTCTCTTCATTATTCATATACCAATTTTCAGATTATAATTCTAAGCCTTAGAGACTTAGAATTAAAATACTCTCTCGAACCTCAGCCGGATTTCCTAGCTTTCCGAAAGAGAAATACATTGAAGATTGGAGCTTGCAATCGAAAGGGCAGCCGCGTGTCAACCCTTTAGTAAAGATTCCAGATAAAATAACCTGTACGTCTTTATACTTTATGTTACAGTTTTTTATTGTTGTACAACCATACCAGAATAAGTTGTTGGGGTAAGTAAGAAATAAAATTTTAAACTTCCGTTGTGCCTTACTTATGTGTTTTGAACCCAACAAAACCCTACATTGGTATCAGAGCCCAGGCTGGTTCAATAGTTATATAACAATTGAATAAAATAATAATATGAGTTAAACATAAAATTGGATTAAAATGAGGCTTCTTGAAATCCTACATGTCTTGACCGAATGTTAACCTTTTGATATCACCCTAAATTATCTCCTACGCTAACTCGAGGAAGTCATTCCGCTCTAACTCAAACTAAGCCAAAAGTGCATTGTCCGGCTCATTGCATGGTGCACGGCTAAGAACGGGTAAAAATAGATGATGTTCGATATGGGCGTTATTGATAATGGTGGGTGATGATAAAAGATATGTGATTTGGTCCCTAAATTGGATTTAGGGCTCGAACGATTTTGAAAAATCAACACAGAAACATGTCAGGACATCGGCGTTGAGGCCCTATAGTAGGGCGCCACGGCGCTTGCTAGGGTTTCAAGGCGGCGCCGCGGCTCCATGGTGGAGCGTCGCGGCACTAATGCTTCATTTCAAAATTTGTACTCAGTGGATAGTAGGTGCCGTGGCTCCATGGTGGAGCATCGCGGCGCTAATACATTTGCAGAAACCTTCAGTTTCTGCCTCTGCAGCGCCACGACTCCATGGTGAAGCGTCGCAGCGCTAATGCATTTGCTAAAGATGAAAGGTTTCTGCCTTTGCAGCGCCGCAGCTCCATGGTGGAGCCCTGCGGCTCTAATACATATGCAGAAGCCGAAAGGCTTCTACCTCAGTGGCGTTGCGGTCCTAATGATTAGCGTCGCGCCCCCACCTGTCCAGAAAAACAATCAGAGTTCAGAATGTTTAACCTAAGATTATTATTATACAGTATATTTGATAAGTATATTGTTTATGTGTTAAATGTCAAATTATTTGTCATTTAAATTACTAGAACAGCGTTCGCTATAACTGTCTGGGCAGGCGACGCCCAGTATTTGATTAAACCATCTTATATCATGCATATTGGCTTAACGGTTCCCAACTATATGTGTCATTAGTTTTGCATGATGTTAAGACGTCATATTAGATATGGCATAAAAGAGTTGATCTTGGTTAAAACTCTGAATTAAAATGTTCCCCAAAATTTTAAATACAAATCTAAATTAAAACGCATCGTTCATTATAACTGTTAGAGTGCAAAATCCTTTTCGGCGATACGAGTATTTATGTCAAAACATTTGCTCTAAGTCTACGAGGATCCAGACTCTTTCATAGATGTGTTTTAATGTAAAGGTAAACGATAAACTTTTGTGGGTATTTACAGCAAAGTGTTTGCTCACAAAGGCCAAATTTGCTTAGATACATAAACGCAGTCGTGTAATGGGGTTGCCTTGCTTAGACAAATCTTGGCACCAAAGTGTCTGACTAATCTAAGGACGCAAGATTAAATGTAATATTTTATCAACCAAGAGTTGCAAATAAGTTTTGCAATTGGTTTAGAACCTACCAAGATGTGTTATTGAAGTTATCAGCCAAAGCAAACGCAGAGATATCATAGGCTTGGATCTTGGCCCATTATGACCTCAATTAATTTAGGTCTGTATTCTACCATGGGGTCATAGAAGTATGTTAAAATAGTGGGAGCTAATTAAACAAAATGCCATATTGATTAGCCTAAACGAATGTGTATAATAGGAAATAGATTTTGAGTTTGATTTCCAGTCTATCTAACTCTTCAGATTATCAAAGATGTCGAGCTTATCATTGAAAATGTAGATTGAGATGAACAAACTTACTGGACTGGCTAAGGAATTTGTGAATAGTATTGAGACAAGAGAAAATAGAATACGTGTTAGACACGGTGTTCCCAACAGTCCCTGCGGCAGACTCTGCTGAATATGCCTCTTTTGATAAGGATGCTTTCCAAAAACACCTAGATGATGCCACTTCAGCACAATGAGTGATGTTGTCTTCCATGTCTAAGGAATTTCAGAGACAACATGAGAACATGGGTTCCAATGAGATGCTCGAACACTTGAAGAGTCTCTATGACTCACAATCCCATACTATGGAATATGAGTTACTGATAGAACTTTTTAAGTGTAAGCTTAATGAAGTGGGCCAGGTCTCGCAGCATGTGTTGAATATGATAGGGCTGATAAAAAGGCTTGTTTCAATTAGAACGAAGCTTGAAAAGAATGTCACTACCACCCTCATCCTGAACTCTCTCCATCGTTCTTTTGAGAACTTCATAGTGAATTTCAATATGAATGGAACGAAGGTGACTCTGTCGGAGATGCATAACATGCTCAAGACCATTGAGTCTTCCACTTCCAAAGGCAAAGTTGTGCTCATGGTGAGCTCTACTAGCCAACCCAAGCCGAAAGGCAAGGAATGACAGAAAAAGAAGGGCAAAGAAGTCGTTGCGCCCTCAGCTATGAAGCCTAAGGGAGGTGTGAAGAAGTACAAGGTAAATCCGGCTAAAGATGAATGCCTCAACTGCCACAAGAAGGGGCATTAGAAGAAGGACTGCACGACACCAGGAGGAGGAAAAGCACCAGGTGTTTCTGCCTCTGGTGGACAAGGTATGTACGTCATTGAAATAAATATGTCTATAAATAACTCTCATTCCTGGGTATTGGATACCGCTTGTGGCTCACACATTTGTACAAATGTGCAGTGGCTAACTAATAGTAGGAAGGTTGGACCAAGGGAGGTAGACCTACGCGTTGGAAACGGAGCACGAGTGGATGTTGAGCGCGTAGGGACTTATAGATTAAATTTGCCTTCTAGCTATTGTTTAATGTTGAATGATTGCTACTATGTACCCTCGTTAATGAGAAATATTATTTCTATCCCAGTTTTGGACATGGAGGGTTTTTCCTCATATATTTATAATGGCAGTCAAGTACTTTCTTTGATAATATTATATATGGAACTGCTCCTCTTGTGGATGGATTATATACACTAAACTGTAGTCGAGAGATATTCAATGTACAAAATAAACGAGCCAAGATAAATAATAGAAACTCTACCTACATATGGCATTGCAGACTTGGTCATATCAACGAATCAAGTATAGCAAGGTTAAGGAAGTTAGACTACCTCGAACCATTTGACTTGGAGTCTTATGGTAACTGCGAATCTAGCTTGAGAGGAAAGATGACCAATAAACTACTTTCTGGGAAAGGTGTGCGAGCCAAGGAGGTGCTTGAGTTGGTCCATACTGATGTATGTGGGTCATTCTCGACTCAAGCTAAAGGAGGCTTCCCATACTTCATCACCTTTACTGACGACTTTACAAGGTATGGATATGTGTATCTTATGAGACACAAATCCGAGGCCTTTGAGAAGTTCAAAGAGTACAAGTCGGAAGTAGAGAAGCAACTTGCAACATGTATCAAGACCCTTCGATCGGATCGAGGAGGTGAATACTTGAGCAAGGATTTTCTGTATTACATAAAGCTACATGGAGTCCAATAAGAGTGGACACCTCCTGGAACACCACAGATGAATGGTGTTGCCGAAAGGAGAAACCGAACCTTATTGGATATGGTTTGATCCATGATGAGCTCCTTAGCTCTACCGACATACCTTTGGGGACATGCTATACAAACCTCGATATATATTCTGAACAATGTTCCTTCCAAGTCAGTAGAAAATACACCCTAAGAGATATGGTGTGGCAAGAAGCCAGCTCTTAAACATATGAGACCCTGGGGGTGCCCTGCATATATTAAGAAGATGCTCACTGACAAGTTGGAATCTAAAAGTGAGAAATGTTACTTCGTGGGGTATCCAAAGGAAACTAAGGGATACTACTTCTATCTTCCTAGAGAACATAAGGTCGTTGTTTTCAGGAACGCAACTTTCCTTGAAGAAGAATATGTCTACAAGGATAATAGTTGCACAGAGATAGAACTTGAAGAAATTCAAGAACCACAAGATAACACAGAAAATGAACCCTTGTCGAATGACCTAAACAAGGATTCAGTGGGAGTATCTGGTGAAGATTGGGTACTTAGAGTACGTCCTTCAGCCAGTGGGAGTGCTGTGAGAGATAGTTCAGAAATGCAAATCTCGCATACACAACCAATGGAAGATGATACAATGGTTGTACCTCATTCCATTCAGCAAATACGTGAAAACGACATTCTTGAAAGCTCTCAAGGTGATGGATTGTCCAACACACAAAGACCTTCTCACAATCAGAATGCAACAAACACTGAAACGCAAAGTACTCAACTCCGTAGGACCACTAGGACTCATCGTCCACCTGAAAGACTTAATCTCCGTGTTGAAACACACAATGAGATAGATATTCCTGATGACAATGTACCTACAACCTGCAGCGAAGCTATGTTAGACATTGATTCGCAGAGATGGCAAGAAGCCATGAAATCTGAGATGGACTCGATGTACATAAATCAAGTTTGGAACTTGGTTGATTTGCCAACAAGGGTTAGACCCATATGATGCAAATAGGTCTTCAAGAAGAAGATTGATGCATATGGAAAGGTACATACCTATAAAGCAATACTGGTGGCTAAAGGTTATAATCAACGGTCTGGGTCGATTATGATGAAACCTTTTTACCTGTTACTAAGATCAAGTCCATTCAGATTTTGCTTACAATAGCTGCATATTATGACTATGATATTGGCAGATGGACGTCAAAACTGCTTTCCTCAATGATAATCTAGTTGAGGAAGTGTATATGAAACAACCTGAGGGTTTTTCAATCGAGTCCAAACCAAATGTTGTATGCAAACTACAAAAGTCCATTTATGAGATTAAACAAGCCTCGAGGAGTTGGAACATTTGCTTTGAAAAGGCTATCAAGTCATTTGATTTTGTTAGAAGCAAAGAAGATCCATGTGTTTATAGTTAACGCAAGGATGGGAGTATTGCCTTCATTATCATATATGTAGATGACATATTAATAATGGGAGACAATAAGACTCTCATGCAGTCAGTCAAGGAATGGTTGTCCAGTACCTTCATGATGTAGGATTTAGGTAAAGCCTGCTATATTCTGGGAATTAGGATCTATAGAGATAGACCTAATAGATTGTTGGGGTTGTCACAATCAGTCTACATAGACAAAGTGCTTAGACGTTTTTCTATGGAAAATTCCAAGAAAGGCGGTCTACCTATAGGACAAGGAATCAAGTTATCTAAGAAGGATAGTCATTCTAATACTACAGAACTTGAACGCATGAAAATGATCTCATATGTTTCAGCTATAGAATCAATGATGTATGCCATGACCTGTACTAGGCCAGATGTGGCCTTTGCACTTAGTATGACTTGCAAATTCCAGCAGAATCCAGGGGAAGAACACTGGAAGGCAGTCAAGAGTATTCTTAAGTATCTTAGACGAACTAAAGATTACTTCTTAGTCTATGGTGGGGAAGAAAAGCTAGCTGCTACTGGGTACACTGATGTTAGCTTCCAGACGGATCTTGATAACTACAAATCTTAGTCTGGATACACGTTCATTTTCAATGGTGGAAGAGTAAGTTGGAAAAGTTCCAACCAAGCTACAACTGCTGATTCGACAACAGAAGCTGAGTACATTGCTGGATAGGAAGCTGGTAAAGAAGTTGTCGCGATTTCTGAGTTCCTGAAAGAACTAGGGTTTTTCCAAGTGCCACTTGTCCAATAACGATTTATTGTGACAACACTGGTGCGATTGCGCAAGCTAAGGAACCAAGATCAACCAACAGAAATAAGCATGTACCAAGGAAGTACCACATACTCAGGGAGATGGTGGAGACTGAAGAGATTAGATTAGACTATATTCCCACAGACGATAATCTAGCTGACGCATTCACTAAACCATTAAGCTTAGTCAAGCATAATGGTCATTTTGAGAATATGGACATTAGATATGTTAGAGATTGGCTCTAGGCCAAGTGGGAGATTGAGAGTATATTTATGTCCTAGAGATAATCTGTATTAGGACAAATATACTTTATACACATTCGTATTATTGCTAATGGAGATTAATATTTTGGCATTTGCAATTATTGAAATATTAATTGATTGTTTATAATATTCTATAATATGCATCTCTGGAGGTTACGCTGTTATTAATAGTGTGAGTTATTAATATTATAACGTAACTCTTAAAATAGCCTCGACTAATGATCATCGAGAATGGGATATCGATGATATGTGATAAGTCGACATGTGGTCTGCATCACATCCTTAGAGGATGTAGTATGTCTCACCTGCTACGAGTAATGGCTACTCATGATTGACACATGGATACTTTGAAAGTATTGGTATACCCTGCTGATATATTGTTTGTTATACTTGTCTAACTTATGATCAGCGTGTGGGAGATAGAAGTCCTTAGACTTGAGGTCAATATGCGCCTTATCTACAAAGTAATGTACTTTGATCCCGTCCTAAGCTCAGATGCCTTGTAGGTTGAGATACAGCTTGTATTGGGTACATTACGATGTGGATTGAATGTGGTAGTTGAGAATGTGCAGAAAATAAATCGAGACAGTGCAAGAACACGTCAAGCGCCGCGACGCCCATAACCTAGGGCCACGACGCTTATGACCTAATCTGCCTCGATTTTTGGACCAGGCCCAAGGTCAAACCCTAATTCGGTTTGACCTAATTTTCACCTATAAATACAGACATTCTCTTCATTATTCATATAACGATTTTCAGATTATCATTCTAAGCCTTAGAGACTTAGAATCAAAATACTCTCTCGAACCTCTACCGGATTTCCTAGCTTTCCGAAAGAGAAATACATTGAAGCTTGGAACTTGCAATCGAAAGGCCAGCCGCGTGTCAATCCGTTAGTAAAGATTTCCAGATAAAATAATATGTAAGTCTTTATGCTTTATGCTACAGGTTTTGATTGTTGTGTAACCATACCAGAATAAGTTGTTGGGGTAAGTAAGAAACAAAATTTTAAATTTTCGTTGTGCCTTACTTATGTGTTTTGAACCCAACAAAACCCTACATCAATATTCTCTCATTTACCTAGATATCACAAATATACCAACATCGCTCAAATATAACACATCATGCTTAAAGGTGCCATTAAAATACTAAGAAATAACAAAAAAAAATGATATGAAATATAGATATTTGTGTCAAATATTACAACCACGCTTAGACTTTTCTCGCCATCGAGGCATCAAACAAACAACAACCCAACTCTACAACATAGAGTTATGCCACTTCTAATAGGTCTGCTCGAGCTATGGGTAATATGACCATTTAAAGATAAGTAAAAATCATGCCTTACGCAAATTCTCACTTTTGTCATGCCAAAACACCAAATGTCATTTAAAGCACACAAATAACCCCTTCAAAACAACCTAGCCTCAAAACTGACTCAAGGACTCCAAAATAGGCAAAAACGTCCATGCCATCTAACTGAGAAGCCTAAAAATTCACTTATCCTTTACAACCATGTCCCCTCACGAAAACAAGATATCACTTTCTCAATGAACTTCACATGAAACAAATGACGAACCATAAGTTTGTCCTTAGTGTAATACGCTACTAATATATGCATATCGAGTCTAAGATCAACTAGGACTTTAATGGTTGTAATGTGCGTTAAGGTACGGGTAAAAATATTTAGGTAAAATAGTGATTATTCTCCCTAATTACTATAATGCACTATACTTTTTCAATTAAGGGCGACTCTTCAACTTGCCTACTTTCAATCTCCCTTTCCACCTATGACTTCCATTTATTTACCCTTTCTCTTTAAGCACACATTTTTATACATTGATAGCAAGGAGCACTCATTTATATTTTCTTCTGTTCTTTTTCAAGACGTCATTCTTTGTAATTTTCATTTCACTCCCAACTAACTGTATACATTTTTTCCTTTTTTCAACAATTGTACCCTTATTATTTTACTCAACTTCCACCCTCAACGCTCCCCATTTCACTTCCAAAACTTCTTTTAATAACCCATTTTTCAATTAAAGTGCTTTAGGAGTTATAGATTCAAATTTTTGACTAACTAGAACAAAGGAAGTAGGCCTAAGATGTAATTATCAAAGAAAACGGCTAAAGGCTCAAAATGAGTAACTAAGGATATTGATATAATGTTAGGTAAAAGACGGCTAAAATATGGCTAATCAAATAAACACCTATGTCATCTTCTAGACTCAACATACTTAACATTTCGCCTTGCACACATATCGGACAAGTTCTGGACATGAATATGGAACATGGATTATCACTAATTTTTCACAACACGCATGGCACATGATCAACTAAAGATGGATATGTATCGTCCCTCAAATCAAGCAAACAATAGTACAGGTTCAATGTAAAATTATTCAGCCAATTGAATGACAAAAGAATCAACTAAACGAGCCTAGATTTCTCAAGAGAGGTCATTTACTTTTTCCAGGCCTGCTTTTAAATAAAATTAGAGAACTGCTTACTTTGTCAATACCAAACAAAGCCCAAACACCTAGCATTCAAATGACTCTAAAGGCTAGAGTCTTCTAATGACTAATTCCCCTCAAGAAAGTCGTCACGCCATTCATAGTCGGGAAACACTTTTATTAACATGTACTAAGCTCAATTCAATCTCACCACCATAATTAGAATATATCTCATATATTGTGTAAATATTTACACAATATATGAGATATATTTTAATTATGGTGGTGGGATTGAATTGGAATTGGAGAGACTTTCTCATTAATACAAATATATATAGTGTACAATGTGTAGTACAATGTGTAGAACCCTAGTGCAATAAGAATCATCTACTTACCATAATTTTACATCACTAAATTTTTACACAATATATGTGATATATTTTAATTATGGTGGTGGGATTGAATTGAGATTCTATTACAACTTAGTACACGTTAATAACTTTTCCTAATCCTAATTTCATGTTTTAAAAACCAAATTAAAATCTAATCCAAGAAAATTGAAAATTACCTGGTTCAAAGACTCACTGAAAAAGAACCGAGGCCATAAGAGAAAACAAGGGGTGAGTGATTTATGAGCTAATGAAGGACAAAGAAACTACAAACGAAAAAAAGAACAAAATAAAACCTTTTTGGATTGTTCTTGGTTTTCTATTTTTTATAAGGCTAAGAAACTATTACTATGTCATAATCATCCTTGACCTAAATAATTACATTTACCCGGGACGTACATCCCACCCCATACTTAAGATATGCAGTGTCCTCGATGCATCAATAAAAATCAAGTAAGAACAAGGTACTAGGGCCTACTTGCCTTCGCCATCGGAGGTATAATTTCCACCTTCGCCATTAGACAACTTAGATGAATCGGCCTCATCATTACCAGCCTCAGAGTCATCAAAAGCATGAGACTCTCCCTCTTGTCCATCATCCGGCTCATTGTAATCCACGAGATCAGAAGTATTTACATCTTCATTCTCAGGTAGCTCAACTTCATCACCTAACATATGCCGCGATATGGTGGAACGTGGAAACTCAGCATCCTGTTCTGAGAGGTCTTAAGTTTGCGGCTTGGCCTTGCATCTCCATATCATGTGCATCCGGGCCAACATATTCTTTAGTCCCTCACGTTCCACTGTCGGTTTCAACTTGGCTTTGGGCATCTCGTTAGGTGCTTGAACATTTGCATGTCCACTGTCTCAGTTGGGATAGGTATCACTCGATCACCACGAGGATCGAATTTATCGGCGGAAGTTCGCATCACTAGTGTAGTGAGAATGCTGGAAAAATGGAGCCGCTTCGACTAGTTGTCCCTCGTTTTCACCATCTCCTTTAGCATCCAATAACACAAGTTAACAGGTCCTCTTGTCATGAAAAAGTATATAATTATTGTAAAAATGTATTAATCTTCTTGAGGAGGCTTTCTCATTAATACAAATATATATAGTGTACAATGTGTAGAATTCTAGTATAATAAGAATCATCTACTTACCATAACTACATCACTAAATATTTACACAATATATGAGATATTTTCTAATTATGGTGGTGGGATTGATTTGGGATTCTATTACAACTTAGTACACGTCAATAAGCCTACACGAGGATCTGAAAGAAACTGTTTACATGCACCAGCCGCCTGATTTTGTTCATCCAGCAGCCCCTCAGTATGTATGTCGTCTCCGTAAGTCACTTTATGGTTTAAAATAGACCCCTAGAGCGTGGTATGATCGCTTTGCACAGTATATTATGCAGATTGGGTTTTCATGCAGCAAGTGTGATAATTCGTTATTTATTTTTCATAGAGGTAGTAACATTGCTTATTTATTGTTATATGTGGATGACATTATTCTTACTGCCTCTTCGAATGTGTTGAAAAATGAGATCATTGCACTGCTTAAAACCGAATTTGCTATGACTGACTTGGGAAGTTGAGTTATTTTTTGGGGATCTCAGTGACTAGGTCTGCAGATCCTATGTTTCTTTTCTAGCGTAAGTATGCAGAAGAGATTGTGTACAGGGCTAAGATGGCTAATTGTAAAATCATGTCCACTCTGGTTGACTCAAAATCAAAGCTTAGTGCAGTTGATGGTGATCCAGTGGTAGATCCCACTCTTTATAGGAGTCTAGCAGGTGCACTTCAGTATCTTACTTTTCCCATGCCTAATATTGCCTATGTTGTTCAACAGGTATGCTCGTTTATGCATGCCCCAGGGAGCCTCATTTTACTGCTCTTAAATGTATCATTCGATATGTTAGTCTACAATGTGTAGAACTCTAGTACAATAAGAATCATCTACTTACCATGATTATACATCACTAAATATTTACACAATATATGAGATATATTCTAATTATGGTGGTGGGATTGAATTGAGATTCTATTACAGCTTTACTAGGCCTAAATTACTTTTTGAATCATGTGTCTAATTGATGGAGAATATGATATATCAAAGTATTATTATAATTATTAACGTGTACTAAATGATTCTCAAAGAACTAATATTTAGCTAAAAAGACAATAAATAAATAAATAAAATTAAAATAAAAGACTTGCCACTATTAGAACATAATAATAATACTTCAATTGTATCATATGTGATTGCCCAATCCATTGGTGACAATAACCAATGAGTTTGAAAACAAGTAATGATGGTAAAAAAGCCTTTCTTAGAATAAGGTTGTGCTTTGAGAATCATTACTTGTTCATTACTTGATCTAAAACTTTTTCGATCATGTATCTAATTGATGGAACTCTCATATGATGTATCAAAATATTATTATAATGTTTAAATAGTGGTAAGTCTTTTTTTTAATTTTATTAGCTATTCATTACCTTTTTAGATAATCATTAGTGCTTTAAGGACCATCACTTTTCCTAAAACTCTTTGAATCATGTATTTAATTGGTGGGAACTCTCATATGATGTATTAAAGTATTATTATAATGTTGAAATAAAGGTAAGTCAATTTTTTAAATTTTATTTATTTATTAATTTTTAAAACAATATTGGTGTTGGTCTATATATACCAATTAATCAATTATTGATAAATGATGTGGTCAAGTTGAAACTATATTTGTTGGCTATTAACAATGTTCCGATTTATTATATACTTATCCACGGTCAGTTAGATTTGTGCAAATTGGGGTTTGGGATTTGAAGCTTGGGGTTTGGGGTCCGTTAGACTTGTGCAAATTCATCAGGCTTCTCATTCCAACGGTCGCCTTTATTTCTTTGGTTTTTTTATCGATCATTAATGTGCATAATTACTCATTGTTAATTTTTGATTATCAACTTATAGTCCGTCTATGCTAGTTTGTCAAGTAGTTTATTATAGAGTCGGTACAGTCAGTATTATTTCGACTCACTAACCACACGTTTTTCCAATTGTAATAAAATGAAACACTCTTATAGTATTACCGTAGTGCATTGAGGACCATTACTTGTTCTCAAACTCATTAGATCACGTGTACAATTGATGGGGGCTCTATAAAATAAAGGATTTTCATGTTTAAATAGTGTTAAATGCCTTATTACAATTTAATTAATTTATTTATTGCTTTTTTAGTCAAATAAAATAGTGCTCTGAGGACCATTACTTTTTCTAAAACTCATTAGATCATGTGTCCAATTGATAGGGACTCACATATATAATAAATGATTAGTTTCATGTTTAAATAGTATTTATAAGCCCCTTATTATAATCTAATTAATTAAATGGTTTTTTAGCCAAATAGTGGTCTAGCCTATATATACCAAGTGGTTGATTGTTGACAAATGATTTGGTTGAGTAGAAAACATATATATTGACACGAGTCAGTTTATGACATACATGTCCATAGTCCATCATCACATGGAGGGTAGTTGATGATCGTCAGTGAAGTGGTTGAGATTTTACATCAATGGATAAATTGGATAACAATGGCTGAGTGTTAGGGATAACAATGTGTGGGATACAATAATTGCAGAAAATCGGAAGTAAGTAACTGATAACTATTACAACAAACTGAAATTACAAGAAACTGAAATTTCAACAAACTGAAATTACAACCACTTTGATATTTTGTTGGGTCGAGTGATGGCACTCTGTCTTTTAGACAAGATTGTCCCGTATATATTCTTTTACGTTCTGGATAATAGTCTCCCAAGATAAAACAACTTAACAAATGAGCAAAGGAAACTCAGGTGTTACTTTGAATAACTTAAAGTAACGAAATGATGCTGGAGAGTAAGAAGAAGTGTTCTGATTTTTTTATGTCTCTATTATGAACAATTGAGCCAAGCCAAATGCTTCAATTTATAGTGTATGGATGGTGACTTCTCAACTAGCCAACTAATGGCTCTTAATAGCCATGTAATGACAATTAGTGAGGAGTTATATTCAGCCAAGTAAATGACTGAATTTATGTGCAACGTAATGGAGATTTAACGCTCCAAAACCAACCCAAAAGGCAGAAACTTTCTATTTTCCGTCGTTCCCAATTTTATCTTTCCTGAAACTCCAGGGTCCAAATTGTAAATATTAAACAATTTGGATCCAAAAAAATAATATTAGAAGAAGCCCACGACCCACGATCCGAGCCCGAGCCTGGACCGGACGGGCCGCGGCGGCGAGCGTGTGGGCTTAGCCTCGAACTCAAGCACACCTAGGTACTCCCTCCTTCAAACACATGGATTACCCCTTGAGGTCCCAAACCCTTATCTATTTTTGAGACTTATAAAATGAACAAATCTTCATTTCCCCACTGATGAGAGAGATTTGTTCCACGCCATATTTTTATGCTTCAAACACTTCACTTCGTGGACCAATATCTCTTTCATTTCTTAACGAAATTTGACGATCCTTGGCCATACGGTCATCTACTCACTTAGTAGATTATGCACGTGTGAAGAACCAAAGTCTCCAATATGCGGAACCCTAGTGTTTAAGTCATTAAAGATGGGTGGACGCAATTCCCACCAAAGTCAAATTTCCAACACAATGACTGAACTGAAAAAGCTTTCCGTCGAGGGGGAGTGCTTTTCCGATGAAATGCCTAAATTTTTGGCCGAAAAAGAGGATTTAAAAGGGGAGAAATCAGAAGCTTTTGGAGGGAAGGAATTAATTTTGAGGATGGGGACTATTTTGTATTTTTCAAGACTTTGGGGCTGGGGTGTAAGTCTTTTTAGACTTTGAGGATGAAGACTATTTTGTATTTACAAGACTTTGGTGTTAGAGTTGACAATTTTTAAGTTAGTTTGCTGATGTTAACCTTTCACCTAATACTTTGAAACTTATAGCCTTTTTACCAAATAAGTTTTTAAAGTGGCTTTTTAGCCCAGAGCCCAGCTGAGTATCTTGTGGTACACTGAATTCATTGGACAAAAACTACAATGTCAATTTTGGTGAAAACAGCAATTGTAAGAATGCGTGATTAATCGAGAGTTTCTTGGCCAGTAGTACACACTGAAAGTTGCTAGACAATAATTATAACCATTAACCAATACATCTCTGAGCAATATTTCCTTTGACAAATATCGACAAACAAAGTTGAATTATATTCTGACAGCTCCCCCGTCTCTGGTAACGTTAAAACAAATAAAGAAGCACGTTTTGCTTTTCCCTAAAGGAAAAGAAGAAAGAAGCAAGAAAGTTCAATGTTTGAGACCTCATGTATACAACTTGTCCAACACTCTATTCTTACCCCTAAAAATTTATAATTGAATTTATTATATGGTTTAAAGGATACGTGGATTATTTTAAGCAAATAGTGAAAAAATTAGATCAATAACATAATAAAAGTTGACGTAAATAAGTGTACAAATAAATGATTAGACACTTTTGAGTCTAGGTTCGGATGAATCTCCAATTGGGGTAGATCTTTGAGATAACTCTGAACTTGAAGCAATCGAAGGTAACCGAAACAAGAATGGCAAAAATATGATATAAATTGCTCAATGTAAGTAAATATGATTGTTAAGCAAAAATTTGGATGACCTCACAACATGAAGATGTGGCTCTTTTTGTAGAGGTGAAATTTGGAATTTATTGCCCACGATTCCTTTGAATTTAAGTGCAACTATTAAGATATTAAAAAATTTTAATTAATAAAATAATAACGTCTGGCGCTGCAGCCGAACCGTATCAATTGTCATTAATGCCCGTAACCTCTCTCGGATTCAACGGCAACAGACCGTCCGGGTTCGCTCCCTAAGATACTACTCCTGACCTATTTTATAACCGAACTTATAAATATCCACTCTATCTTTTGGTAATCCCAGTATGTTGGTTATGTACAATTATGTATAAGCAATCTAGCATGATAGTGTAAAAATATGCTACACTGTTCATGTATATAAATTACACTCTACTATAATGATTTAGCCAGTGAGGTACGTAGTTTGCCGTTTTAAGCAATGATCACTATAAATGAAGAGGATCCTGGTGCATGGAAAAGCACGTATAGAGCAGGATGGCAAAGAAGGTAGGGGATGATGGTATAGCATTAGATTTTGAAGTAGGAGATGAGGCTGTTGAGATAATCAACGTTAAGAGCTCGCGATCGCCATGTCCATTGTTAGTGTTTTCTCCGACTACACAAGGATCCTATTCTCTTTTACTATTTTTCCATGGATTCATGCTCCAGCCTAACCACTACAAGTCCCTCCTCCTACATATTTCTTCCCATCGATATATCATCGTTGCTCCCAAGGTATTCTGATTTCTTTTTTTTTTCCTTTTCAAACAAGCAAGAAACTACGTTTCATATTGATTTCATTAGTATAAAAGGGAAGGTCAGTGTACAAAACACCCCGCGTTAGTAGAGTTCTGCAAGCATTAGTGGCTGATTTTATCAGTACAGTGAAGTAAATTTATCTCACTTTGGTTCATAGATATAATCAAACTGCATATCAATTTATTAACCCATCATTAGGAGGTTAAAATAATTGAAAGGAAAATGAGGTCCGTCTATGTGAGAGAAGTCACTTTATCCCTTTAGGCTGCAGAAAAACATTTTCCAGTAGTATTAATCATGAGAAAATAATTTACTTACATCTTGGAAAATGACTCTGTTATACCAAACACATGCACCAAAGTTTTCATTACAATTTATCATGTTCCCCAGCAATTGGACTATCATTTTCTAAGTGTTGTTACTCGTCTTTGAGATTGAAATCTCAATCCCTATTTCGGTAAACTAGGCCAGGTCCTGTGTAAGTACCAAACATGTCAGTGTGGATTGGCTATATGAATTTTCACTGTCCAAATATGTTAGTGTCGATTGGTTATATGATTTTCACTGTCCGTATCGATTTATTTATCGCTGTTTCAACTCAACAATACAAAAATCAAGGCCAAAACTTCGTTTGTCTACATCTTCCACTGGCTTGATGTCTACAACAACAATAACATAACCAGTATAATCGATCCCACAAGTGGGGTATGGGGTGGTGTGTACGGAACTTTTATCTCTACCTTGTGAAGATAAAAAAGTTATTTTTGATAGACGCTTAACTCAGGTAAAGCATAACAAAATCAAGTATGTGAAGAAAATACAGTAGTAAAGAAGTCAGGTTAAACATAAAGGAGCAGAAAATAATAGCAACAACAGTTAATACGGAAACCGAAGCAAAAGGAAACATGTAATAATAAAATCGAAGAATAAGATAGTAGGAGAGTAATAATAACATTACTGATAAGGGAAACTACACAACGTTCTACCCACTAATGTTCTACCCTAATCCTCGACATTCATATCCT
The DNA here is from genome assembly GCA_029783415.1 of Anisodus acutangulus. NCBI lineage: Eukaryota > Viridiplantae > Streptophyta > Magnoliopsida > Solanales > Solanaceae > Anisodus > Anisodus acutangulus. Next base: position 38,757,658 of record CM056506.1, on the reverse strand, counting down.
CCTATATAGGGTCATGTCCTCAGTAAGCTGCAAGTATACCATGTCATATCTAATCACCTTGATATATAATTTATTTCAATTTGTTTAAATGTTGCAGTTTTCTCCTATGACATCCCAAAGCCAGGAACTGAAAAAAGCAAGAAAAATAACAGAGTGGTTATCAACGAACAACCTCGACTCCATCCTGCCGGAGAAAGTTCTTCCGGACCTCCTCAAGGTCGCAGTCTCCGGCCACAACAGAGGCGGTAAAACAGCATTCGCCTTAGCTTTAGCCTACGAATCAGGCAGAAATGCGAGCCAAGAACAACAACCCCCTCTCAAATTCTCAGCAATCCTCGGAATTGATCCTGTCGCAGGATCCTCTCGACCGTCATGTTTGTGCTCTCCCAATATTCTCCAATTTATTCCTTACAGTTTCGATCAATCAATCCCCGTAGCAGTATTTGGCACCGGCTTATCAAATCAACGTGCATATGGTGTGTGTCCACCCGGTGCACCAAATGGGGTTAATCATGCTGAGTTTTTCAACGAGAGTAAACCACCTTGTTACTATTTTATGGCTAAGGATTATGGACATACTGATATGTTGGATGATAGAATGGCAGCTTTAATGTGTATGATCATGAAAAGTGGAAAGGGATCAAAAGATACACTGAGAAGGACTATAGGAGGGATTTTTGTGGCTTTTCTCAAGGCTTATTTGGAAGGTCAAGCTGATGATTTAATTAATATTGTTGAATCCCCTAATATTCGTGCTCCTATTACACTTGATCCTGTTATATCTATCGAGGAGTAATTTACATATGCCTCAAAAGATAGTCATGAAATAAATAACATCTTTTCAGATGTTATCAGTATGATAATAAATTTGTTAACTAATTTATAAGTGTGTTGATGTCTGTATTCCTATAATTGTATTTTGACTTCTTGTCACATTGAATGAGTACTGAAAATTTATAAGAACTAGATTCAAAGAACAACAATTGTGACTAGAACAATCAGTGATTGAAGAATGATGTAAAGAAAAGATAGAAGGTAGCTGAGAAGAGTGTCACCTTAAAGGTGGAGAATATGCAGGGGAAGAGATCAAATTGCTACCAATACTCACCTTGAAAGGACTGTGGGGACTCATACAAACAAGTTGCTTCAACAAAAAAACCTAGTCCTTAATTCCTTCTTAGCCAAGATCAAAACACAAATCCTTCTAAATACCAGTCTGATTTTATTGTACTACCCCTGTGAAAGTATTAGAAGGTCATGTAGCTATTTATTTGGTATGGATATAGGGGAGGTTATATTTTAAATAGATCCCAATTTTTCTTTCATCATTGCAAGAAACCAGGACACACTAAAGCTAAGTGTTATAAGATTCATGAATACCCAGAGGCTCCTATGTATAATGATAATAATAATAAAGGGAAAAGATTTGCAGTAAATATGTATGGTGCTCCAAGTAGTGAAGGAATGAGTACCACAGAAGATGGAGGTGGTTAAAGTGAGCAAGGTTGAATCATGCAACACTTGACTAAGGAATAATATGGACAGATGACTGAAAACTCAAGATACAACTTATGAAGTGTTAACATGAATGGAGAAGCTATGAACTTTGCATGTATTTATTGCTCCGGTGACTAGTTTAGTGGATCTTCTAAATTACTTGATTCTGGAGTAACAAATCATATAATTTATAATAAAAATTTACCCAAAGAGACCTTGGACAACTACATGAAATTGCAGAAACTAGCAAAGTAAGTTAGACAAGCACAGTTCAACGATTGTGAACCTCCTTGATGTGATCACGAGAAGAAAAGAGAAAATTAGAAATCGATTTGAGAAAAAACACAAATTGATTGGATAATTGAACTTAATAGGAATCCTACTTCCCTAGAATAGCTAGGGCTAACTTATTTTCTTTATGAATGTTGACTTTGTGGAGATTGGAGAGTTCCAATTGTTGCTTCAAGACTTTACAAGGGGGTCTCAAGTGGATTATCATCCATTTGAAGGTTTCGTAAAAGTGATGTTCATTTTATTGCATATTTAGCTAGGGTATTTAATCTTAATAAAATGTTTTACTTTTTGCAATAAGGTAGGGTTTTTTAAATTCCTTTATTACTTTCTTTAATTTTAGACTAAAAGACATAATTGATCATACGGCTCAAATTAATGACAGTCGGATGGCCTAATAATGTTGTAAACCCATTTGTTAGCCCTAAATTAAATCCAACAGGTCTCCATTTGTGCCCATTTCCGAAATATAAGCCCAACAGCTCTTCGGCCATTTACATCACCCTAAAAATATTAGATATTGGTTTGGCACAACTATTTGATACAAAATATTTTATTTTTATTTTTTTATGTTATAACATTAAGTTAGAACTATGGATAAAGATGACGATTATTCCCGGTCTCTGGTCAATCCATGCTGATGCTAGAAGAGCTATTCCAGCCGCCCACCCGAAAGAGACGAGAGGCCTGCTCTGGGGGCTTCTAGTACCGATATGAGTAGTGCGCGTGTCCGAATATGTTTATGAACCTCTTTCTTTCACGCTAGGAATTACTTTTGATAAATCTATTTTAGCTAGTTCTTCTAATTTTGTATTCAAGCATAATTATATATAATATTATTTTATTTTATTTAACTGAAAAAATAGTTGAACCTATTAAAATATTAATGTATTACTTTTGCTTTCATTTCTTTACTTTTTAATCAACGGCTAAATTATAATTCTACAATAATATCTTTGTCCCATTTTGATGGCGTTTAATTAACTTTCACATGTTTTTCCTTTTGTAATAATTTCCTTTTTCTTTTTCTTTTTCTTTTTCTTTTTTGACAATGACAATTTTTAGTTTTTTTTCAGCATATGAATAGAAATTGTATCGTTGTAGTATAGAATATGTATCACTATTGTATATCATACGTATATAAATTATAATATTATTGTATATAATATGTATTCCTACATTATATGGATAGAAATTATATCATTGTTGTATAGAATATGTATCAATATTGTATATATATTTAAACTGTATGATACATATAGAAACTGTATCATTGATGTATAAAATATGTATCCCTATCGTATGTGTATAATTATTGTATAGAATACGTATCAAAGTTGTATATGTATAGAGATTGTATCATTGATATATATAATATATATCCCTACAATATGTGTATAGAAAATGTATCATTGTTGTATAAAATATGTATCAATACTGTATATGTATAGAAATTGTATCATTGTTGTATAGAATATGTATCCCTTTAATATATATATATATATATATAGAAAATATATCATTATTGTATAATTTATGTGTAATAAATATAAAATCAATGTATACTTACCAATTATACACATTTTACAATTATTATATAATATTTTGGAGATATTTTAAAAAAAATCATAATATGTAATAGCTAGAAACAAGATAAGAGTTTGTTGAAAAAATTAGTGAAATCTTGTAGATTTACTTAATTACTCAAAATTTCAAGAAAAATCAAACGACGATTCTACTCTATGTATGAACCCAAAATAGCACCACAATTCTGATAATAAAAGAAGAAAAAAAGAAAAAAAGCAGCACCACAAGAAAGAACTTTTCCCCCAATTTTAATTCTTAAAAAAAAAATATGTTTCCCCAATTAGAGTCACACTAGAAAGAACCATTCACCTAACTGGAGTCTCAATGCTACCCACCCAACCAAAAATTAATAGAAAAATAAAAATAATTCTACGGAAATTGGATTAATTTTCTACAATCCTTTTGAGAAAAACTATTGGACTAAATCAGACTAAAACAAGCAGAAAAGCCAAAGCTTAAATCTTTAAGAGCTTCAGTATCATACAATAAGATCCAGATCTCCAATAAATCACCAGTTCACCAGAAAAAAACATGAAGAACATTTTAATTCCGCCATAGAGAAAACCCATTTGGTGAGCAAAGAATTTTGGCTAACTGTGAGTTGCAGAAGAGAAAGAGACGCAGATGGTGGAATGGCTCCAATGAGCCAATTTTTCTGTTTTTTTTAATTTTCTATTATCTGAGAATTTATGTTGGTGGGCTATAATTTGTCTTTATTTTGAGCTTAAGGTTAATTCGAATCATTTACTTAAAATTGAGCTTTTTTTTTATTGGTGGTCATTGCATGCCCATTTCCCTTAATTTTATGTAGAGATGGCAACGGATCGTGGATTTGGTCCGAATTCGGTGGATTCAGATCCGTTTTATAGGATATGGATCTTTAAAATTTGAAATCGACGGATCCAGATCGGACCCGAATCTGTTTGTCCGGTCCGTTTGTGATGGATCGAATCTGGATATGGATCTTATTCTGGCATCTCTTTAATACATCTTTCTTGTTTAAGGATTTTGTTCAGAGTATGAACACATTCAAAAGTTAAGTAGTCTTTCTATTGTGATAGTTTATCAAGAATGTCCTGAATACATCTGTTAAAGTTAAGATTTGTTGAATGTCAAGAAATTTGCTAGAAATGTGAATTTTAATAAATTGTAGCTAGTAAAAGTAAAATAAATGGATATCATTTGTTGCATATATTTGCTTGAGAAGAAAAGGAAAGCTTAAAATCAAGAGTAAATCAGTTTTCTAAATTAATTCTGCAAATACTTAATATGGAGGAAAGTCCATATTAACAGTTTTTCATTTATATAATATTCGATACAATTCATATTTACACACACAACTATTATTTATGAGAAAAAGAACTTTCCAGCATCTCGATTTTGAAATTGGAAACGGGAAACTGAATGCATTAGATATGAATGTTGTTGTGTTTTGTTGATTCAGTATCTGAATGCACTGAAAATTGAATGCATTGAATTTTTTCAGTTTGCTAGTTACTGGAAACTGAATGCATTGGCTTTAATATTAGATATGAATGTTGTTGTGTTTTGTTGATTCACTATCATACTATCCTGGAATGGTTGTATGTTGAATGTTGGAATATTATTCAAGGCAAAAAATTTTATGTGTGGATCCAGGTCCGATCAGTGGACCCGGTGGATTCGATAGATCTGGATTTGGATATGATTTTTATGGACCGGATGGATCTGGATACAGGTATGAAAAATGGATCTTGATCTGGATCTAGTAGTATCCGTTTCAGATCCTATCTGTTGTCATCCCTAATTTTATGTATTCAATCTTAATCTACATCACGACCTGGGTTTACGTGGGCCAACCCCACACACAGTACCGGTATAAAACCCTAATTTATTTAATAATGGTATTTGTTAGTTTTTTCAATTAATGTCTAAATAAATTTTATAGTCAAATTCATATGGAAATAAATTTTCTAGTTTCTAATCAAAGTACGTATATGTTGCATAATATAAATAGGTGTGTTACTCCCTATTTTTGTGTGTTGAGATTTACGAGATTATGAGTGAATTAATTTCTAAGTTAATTGTATCCTTCGTTATTTTTAACCGTATAAGAGAAATTATTGTTCGTTACAAAACCAAGCTAATTAACTCAATTTAGGTCAATTTCCTCACCCTTACATTTTAACAAAGAAAAGTAAGTCTTTTTTACTACTATTAGGCTCCTTAGATATGAAAGGCCCAAATTTTTACTACTATTGAATATAATAATGTGTAATTTATACAATTAATTTTAAGAATTTTAGATTTTTGTTTATGTAATTGAAGTTGTTCAGATGAAGAAGCAAACTATGGTAAGTTCTTATCTCTCGCTAATTAATACATTTATCTCATTTTGTTCTTGATTAATTTTTATTTCTCCACAGATTTATTTTTTTGTGATAAAAACGGTTTCATTTTTCAGTTTTAACACGATTTGTCTGAATGAGCTATAAAACTCACATAAAAATACATATAAATTTTAAATACATATGATTTGCCACGATTTCATTTTCGGCCACAAAAAGCTAGAAGAATAATCTGTAAACAAATATACATATAAATTTCATTGAATACTGAAGAAAATGTTTTCCGCGAATATTTTCATTCCTTGAATACAATATTATATACACCAATACAAGATTAAAGCTAGGCTATAATTAAAGTAGAATATACTCGAATATTTACATCCTAAATGTAAGATATTTGATTTAATTTGATTTGATTATGAAAAAAATCGTTCAGTCCCCCGCAGTCTTAGCGAGAGGTTCTCGTATGCTGAAACTGTCCCTGAAATCATCAAAGAGTATGCGAAAAAGTCTTTTGTGAATATATTTGCAATCTGATAGCAGGACGGTACATTGAGAATACGAACTTGTCAACGTACAACCTTCTCGCGAATAAATAAAATATCAATTTCTATGTATTTTGTGCGTTGATGTTGGACAGGGTTCCTTGACAGATATATCGCACTCACATTATCACAATAAACTACGACTGCCTTTCCGATCGGACAATGAAGCTCCAATAGAAGATTACAGAGCCAACATGATTCAGAGACAACATTCGCTACCCCTCGATATTCTGTTTCAGCACTTGATCGAGATAGATTGGGTTGGCGCTTTGATGACTACGCGATTAAGTTGTGTCCAAGAAACACACAATAACCAGAGATGGAGCGCCCGGTGTCCGGGCATCCACCCCAATCAGCATCGGTATAAGACGTGAGACCAGAAATGGTTGACTTGTACAAATGTAACCCAAAATTAAGAATACCCTGAATATACCGCAGAATTCGTTTAAGGGTCCTATATTTCCTCCTACTAAATAATGTACTTAAAACTAAAGAAATAGACACCTACTCCGAAATATGGTTGCTCTTTATTAATAGGCCTATTAAATAGTTTAAAGGGGAGATAAACTAAAAAGAGTAAGATCTACGTTTTAAAAAAGTCAACTAGATGCATTTGTTTGGGGGAGGGGAGGGATTTGGTTTAAAGTCTTATAACTCTTCCATTTCCCCCTTATTAGGGCTATATCCTTTATTCTTCCTTAATTCTCCAAGAGTTGTAGAAATGGGAGCAAAATTCCATATTTCACCGCTATAACCACCTACTTCAGCTGTGCTATGCTCTTCGCCTTCGGAAAACTTCGTCATACCTTCACCAAAATCTTTGTTAATTGGTGGCATTCCACTAATCTTCAGATATATATGCTTGTATTTCGTTTTCTTATAATCGGGACAATTTGTTTCTCAATTCTAATCGATTAGCCGTATTGTGCCGATTATTTTGAATAATATATATGGAAATACCTTATCAACATTATTTTGAACACAACTAGTACATTTTAAAACCACCGTTACTCGGACATCTTTCCCCTTGGCTATGAACCTCCTTTGGATTATTTTCCATCGTATTTCTTTTACGTTTGTTTCATGTCATTAACGATGGTGCTACACATGCATCAGCTTGCATTGCCTACCGGGTATTTTCTATCTCTCTCCCGTCAACATATATGTAAGAATTAATCTCTCCTTGGAGGAACCTTTCTCATTAATACAAATATATATAGTGTACAATGTAGAACCCTAATAAAATAAAAATCTTAGGTTTACCATAATTATACATCATTAAATATTTACATAATATATTGAATATATTCTAATTATGGTGTAGGGATTGTGTTAGATATTGTACACGTTAATACACCCTCTCAATTGGAGCGGGAGGAGGCCGGACGTTGAGACTGGATCTGATGTCAATGAACATCTGTCTCGGGAGGCCTTTCGTGAAGATATTCATGTACTGGTATGAATAAGGCACATGCTAAACTCTAATATGGCCGAGAGAAACCTTCTCACGAACAAAGTGGATGTCCATATCAATATACTTAGTTCGTTGATGCTGAACCGGATTGTGAGACAGGTATATAGAAGATATGTTATCACAGTACACTAGAGACGCTTTACGTAAAGGACACTGAAGCTCCAAAAGAAGGTTTCGGAGCCAACAGATCTCAACAACAACATTAGCAACTCCTCTATACTCTGTTTCTGCACTCGAACGGGATATGTGTCTTGTCACTTGGCAAACCAAGATATGAGATTATCCCCCAAAAACACACAGTAGCCGGATGTAAAGCGGCGTGTGTCCGGACAGCCTGCCCAATCTGCATTTGTATATGATATTAGCCTGTTAGGTGCGGACGGGTATAGGTGTAGGCCATAATCAAATGTGACCTTAACATATCGAATGATACGTTTAAGGGCAGTAAAGTGAGGCTCCATGAGGGCATGCATAAACAAGCATATTTGTTGAACAACATAAACAATGTCAGGCCTGGTGAAAGTGAGCTACTGAAATGCACCTGCTAGACTCCTATACAGAGTAAGATCTGTCACTGGATTACCATCAACGACACTAAGTATGGATTTAGAATCATCCGGAGTGGATATGATTTTGCAATTTTCCATCTTAGCTATGTGCATGATCTCTTTTGCATATTTACGCTGGCAAAAAACATAGTGTCTGCAGATCTAGTCACTGAAATTCTCAAAAAATAACTCAACTTCCCCAAATCAGTCATAACAAATTCAGTTTTTGAGCAGTGCAATAATCTCATTTTTCAGCACAGCGGTAGAAGCAGTAAGAACAATGTCATCCACATATAATAATAAATAAGCAATGTCACTGCCTCTATGAAAAGTAAAGAGAGAATTATCACACTTGCTGCATGTAAACCCAATACGCATAATGAATTGTGCAAAGTGATCATCACGCTTTAGGGGACTATTTTAAACCATAAAGTGACTTACGGAGATGGCATACATACTGAGGAGGTGCTGGATGGACAAAACTAGGCGACTGGTGCATATACACAGTTTTTTTTAAATCCCTATGTAGAAATGATTTTTTTTACATCAAGCTGATGAATCGGTCAATGCTTACCCATAGCAATGTTCAGGACTGTACGAATGGTAGCCAGTTTAACAACAGGACTGAATGTCTTACCAAAATCAATGCCGTCTTACTGATGAGTACCATTGTCCACAAGCCTTGCCTTATATCTTTCTAAGTCATCACTATCTCTGTACTTGTGACGAAAAAGTCACATGCAATGGATCACATTCACCCCCTCCGGTCGAGAAACCAAATCCCAAGTATGTTGTTTCATTAAAGCATTAAACTCCTCACACATGGCCGCATTCCAAATTGGGTCTAGTTTGGCTAATTTTGGGCTTTTGGGAATTGGTGAAATGGTTTGCGTAGACAAGTTAAATTGGACCTTAGGTTTGAAAATCATGTGTTTGGGCACAGGTTTCCATACGGTGTGAGGTTGCTAACTGGGTATAGGTGTTGTGTGTCGGGTCGGGTGCACTAGTTTGGTTCAATGCTAGGGTGCAAAATAGGGTGTTGGGGTAGGGTGGCAGTATGGTGATTTGGTAAAGTGGTGGTTGGTGGTGTTGTCACCGATCAGGGTGGGTCGAGGCCGGGAGAAGTGGCTGGGTTGGGTTGTGTCGCCAGTCTTGGTAAATCGAGACTGGCTAATGGCGATATTGTGGAGTACGGTGTCGATAGTGGGAATGGACCAGTATCGGGTTGGTTGGTGGTAAGTCGGGTGTGCGAGGTTGGTTGCCGGTTGTTGCTGTGGATGTGGCTTTGTGTTGGTGTTGTGGATATGAGACAGTTACAGAGATGGGTACCATTGACGGTACATAGATAGTGGGCTGATTGCCGGTGGTGGTGGCAATCGGCGATGACAGTGACATAGACTGGACAGATGGCAGAGACGCCAGAGTGCGGTCTGTGGTGGTGGCAGTGAGTGGTAGAGATGGGTCGATCGGGGTAGTCTGACACAGTTCACGGAGGGTGACGGGAGATAGGTCAGACTTGTCATAAAAATTATAGTTCGGTTTTCGGAACTTTTAGATGTTCGAAAATGGGAATGTGGTCACGTCAAATGTTATGTGATGAGAGACGTGAATTTGACGAGTGGACAAGTCATAGCACATATAACCCCTATGATTACGGGAATCCTACGAAGACACACGGTGGTGCGGGGTGCTAATTTGTGAGGGGCAGTGGAAGCGAGATTTGGATAACAAAGACAACCGAATATCCGAAGGTGATCATAGGATGGGATCCGACGGTATAATATTTCAGTTGGGGTCATGTTATGAAGGGTACTGTTGAGTAAAATATTAAGGACGTATTATACCATTTTGACTGCATAGACCCAAAAAGAAGGAGGGAGAGAGACATGAAATAGGAAAGTATGAACCATGTTATTTATGGTGTGAATGATACGTTCTGCTTTGCCATTTTGAGGAGAGGTGTGAGGACACGAAAAATGAAAAACCATGCCATTATTTTTGCAAAACTTTTGAAATGCAGAATTGTTATATTCACAGCCATTATCACATTGAAAAGATTTTATGGCTCTTTCAAATTGCATTTCATAAAAGAGCAAAATTCAAGAAATTTGGCAAAGACTTCTAACTTGAATTTGAGTGGGTAAATCCAGATTAAGTGAGAGTAATCATCTAATAAGACTAGATAATATTGATGACCTAGAGAGCTAGTAATGGGGGATGTCTACAAATCAGCTTGAACAATGTCAAACAGAGCAAACGTAACACTAACAGATGAACAGAAGACGAACATGTTTGCCTAATTGACAAGAAATGCGGACAAGTTTCCCATTACAACGAATAAAATTATTGCTTCTAAGAAAATTAAAAATATGAGCTCTTGGGTGTCCAAGCCTGTTGTGGCAAGTTGACGGAGACAGAGCAGCAAGGGAGGTGTGTGAGCGGGAACTGGCAGCAGAAGAGAGTGTGAAGGGATATAGGTCCCTATGCTATTGCATCGCGTAAGAGGCATCCCCGTACGTATATCCTTCACAGTAAAACCAAATGGATCAAAGTCAACAGACACATAATTATTATGAGTATATTTCCTAATAGAGATAAATTTTTTGATGATGTTGGGGGCATAAATGATGTTATTTTGGGAGAAGGGTGGGTGAGGTGGTTGAGTGTAAGCGTTACCATAGCCCCAGATTTGAACGCGATCACCATTGGCAACTATAATAAATTGAGGAGTCTTTAAATCAAATAGTTGGAAGAGATTACCTGCAGACCGGGTGAGATGAGATGTGGCTCCGGAATCCATGTACCAATTTTCATCTGGCTGCGGTAATTTAAACTAATGAAGGACCGGCCCAAATCAGTGGGGGCCAGACCAGTAGAAGGCTACAGAAACTAGGCTTGCATGAGATGGTCTTGGTGCGATTGAAAGTGGGCCCGTCGAGTGCCTGGAATGGGGCCCAATTTCGGCAGCAGGTCCAGTGAAATGAACCTAGTTTCTACGCTGAAATTCAGTCACTGGGGCGGTCCAATTAGTAAAGGGATTGGGCTGTTGCGACTGTGGTTGTTGCTACTGGCCGCGACCCCCTTTCCCACGCCATTTTCCACCGCATCCACTGCCCTGCCACCATTGCCATCCCTGCCACCGCGGTTGTTCCTCAGATGAGTATTTTCTGACAGTGGTGGCTGGCCGACGGCGCTGGGATTTTATGGAGGCATTTCAATTGCGAACACCTTCTGATTATGCTCGTCCTATTTAGCACGTCGGGTTTCCTCCAATAATAATTATGTACCGGCCTTGTTGAAACTGGGTAACGAATTAGCATGTTGTATCATTATGGCTAAAGTGCCATACTCACCTTTTGGTAGACCTGCAACCAGTTGTAGGACCATCTTAGTTTCTGAAACAGGTGTGCCGGCATTGGACAATTGGTCTGCCACTAGTTTCAACTGCTTGCAATAATCGGACATGTTAGAGAAATTTTCAAGACGGGTACTGTTGAATTGGTCTTCCAAGTACACTGCATAAGTGTTCTTGTTATCTTGAAAAAATTCTTCTAAACGAGTCCATAATTCACGTGTTGAGGCGCCTGTTTTCATGATTGTATAGAGTAAATCCATAGAGATAGTGTCATAAATCCATTGTTTAACTACGACGTCGAGATGCCGCCATGTTGTGTTATCAATGTCAGGAGGGCGAGGAAAGGAATCGTCGATGTGATCGAGCACGTGATATACACATGCATGAATTCTGAACAGTTCCACCCATGACCAGTATTGGCCATCTTCCTGATCAAGAACCAAAGGAATACAGTTCTTGATGTTGGTGACGGCGATAGCCGGATGAAAAAAAGGTGATGAAAGGGTTATGAATGGTGTTTGAACTACGCCTATGGAGGAAGTAGAGGCATTGTGAGATGTGTTTGTAGCCAAAGGATCCATTGGAGTGGTTGAGAATGGGGAAAACCTAGAGAAACTGAGCGGGGGTTACATTGTCGGCTGAAAAGTTTTAGAGGGGGGAGGGGTAATAATCGAAAAAAGAAGACTATGTTTTTAGGGTTTTGGCTCTTTATACCATGGAAGAATTAATCTCCCCTTGGAGGAACCTTTCTCAGTAATACAAATATATATAGTGTACAATGTAGAACCCTAATACAATAAGAATTCTAGGTTTACCATAATTATACATCACTAAATATTTATACAATATATGGAATTTATTATAATTATGGTGTAGGGATTGTGTGAGATATTGTACACGTTAATATATTAAGTAATTATTTCCTCTAAAATTTAGACCAATAGGTAGTTTTGATGGTTGTTACCTGTTGAATTGTATTGTTATTTTAGATATAATATTTGTTTTGATTGTTACTTAAATTTTATCGCATCATATTGCTAAATTCATCATCATGTTACGATGTAAAGTCTCATTTTATGTCGTGATTGATTTGGTGTTGTAACCTTTGAAACAACTAAAATCATGTTTTATACTTAATTGAATGGTGTAAATCTTCATTTGCTATTCTATGCCCAATATAATGTTCCACGATTCTTGACTAATTCAGAAACAAAATAAGGCCGAATATTTTGTAATCTTAGTGAGGGTTATACCCACTGTTTTTTAAAAGAACCTCTCCAATTTTAATATAAATAAAAAGAAAAGTGTAAACTTGTTCGAAATAAAGTACACACCACCACCATCACCCCAACCACTATAACACCAACCATTTCTTTCATCACAATTACCACCACCGTTACTAGCCACTAGCATCAACTATTAACGTCTACAAATATTATTATACTCTAATTATTGTGTAATTTAGTGATATATAATTATGGTAGATTTATGATCCTTATGGTATCATGATTCCACAGTGTACACTATATATTTGTATTAATGAGAAAGACTCCCCAAAAAAAATTAATACAATTCTACATGATATGACGAGCCAAAACCTAAACCCTATTTTTCTTTTTCCTCCCATCACAGCCCCCTTCAGTTTCATCAAAACTAGAGGCTGCCTCTCTGTTCTCTAAAAAAAAAATCATGCTTTCTGTTTCTTAAACAAAAATTCTGATTTTTGTCTCTTCTTGCACCATCAAAACCGAAACGATTCTGACTTCTGTGTCTTGAACAAAAAATGTGATTTCTGTTTTTTTCCTGCATCATCAAAACCGGCGGCTACCTGCTGCCTCTCCGTTCCCTGGACATATAGAACCAAAGTAGAACTTCTCTTCTTCTTCTATTCACCTTACGTGAGAACAAATTGTCTTTGTTTTCCTGCGGCTATTTTTTCTGTTTTTTGCTGTTCCCGAAAAAAAATTTGATTTCCTTTCTTCCTTCAGGTGTTTTTTTTCTATTCCCGAGATCAAACAAATCAGATTACTATTTTTTTCACCCCAACCCCACCTATCCTCTGGAAAGCTTTCATGGCAGCATCGACACAACACTACCCTGCATTAAGGGATATGCAGTCAGCAGCCGCGGCCTAGTATCAGTTGGGGCTACAGCCGCGACCCAACTTCTGACAGCCTAACAACCTAAGTTCTGGAAATCAATTTTGGGCCCAATTTCAGGCAACCTACCAGTCTGCCTTAGGCCAGTCAATGGGCCACAACAATCCGACCCAATTTCCTGGAGCCCAACAGTCCGCTCCAGGCATCTCCCAATCCAATTTGGGCCCGACTTTCATCACATTGACTCCTCAGCAGCTCGATAATGCGTGATATATTGATACGGGTGCCACATCTCACCTCACAATAATTCTGATAATCTTCCTCAACTGCGAAGTTTAAATACTCCACAATCTATTATGGTTGGAAGCGGTCATCGCATTCCAATTCAAGGGTTTGGCCACACACTAACCCCACCACTGCATCCCCATTTCTCCTTGAATAACGTCCTATATGCTCCTAACATTATCAAAATCCTAATCTCTGTTAGGAAATTTGCTACCGATAAGTCTGTATTAATTATATTTGATTAGTTTGGATTTTCCTTATAGGACCTCCGTACCGGAAAACTCCTTACGAGATGCAATAGTGTGGGTGATTTCTATCCTTTCCTATCCACTTTCGTTGCTAGTGTCAACCCTCCCACATCTTTAACTGCCCAGGTCACTCCTCCCACCGCTTTAGCAATAATTTCTCGATCAACCTGACATAATAGACTTGGACAACCAGGAGCCCCTGTTTTTAATTTTCTTAGAAACAATAATTTAATTCGTTGTCATAATAAAAAAATTGCCTAAAAGTGTCTTCGTTGTCCTTTATGCAAACACGTTCGCCTTACGTTTCAGTCTTCTTCAAGTGTTACGTATTCTCCCTTTGACATTATTCATGCAGATTTATGGACATCTCTCATTAATAGCTCATTAGGTCATAAATTTTATCTCATCTTATTTGATGACTTTTCTCACTTTTTCTGGGTCTATCCGCTTAAATTCAGGTATGAAGTGTTTGCCAAGTTTCTTGCATTTCATGTCTATGTCAAGACACAATTTGGAAGAGACATAAAATTGCTTCAATGTTATAACGGTCGTGAGTTCAATAATTCTGCGTTTCACAATTTTTGTTCTACTAATGGCATGGATTTTCGGTTCTCGTGTCCCCACACCTCCTCCCAAAATGGCAAGGCCGAACGAATCATCCGCACTATCAATAACATGGTTCATACGATCCTATTTCATGCCTCCTTCCCCCTCACTTTTGGGTCTATGCTGTGAAAATGACCGAATATATTCTAAATATTTTGCCTACTCAGACTCTCCAAAATAGAACACCCACCGAAATTCTATTTCATAGGATCCCAACTTATGAGCACTTATGAATTTTCGGCTGCCTGTGCTACCCGAATCTTGCCTCCACGACCCCACATAAACTTGCACCCCGCACCACCACTTGTGTGTTCTTAGGTTTTCCGCCCAATAATAGGGGATATCCGTGCTACGATTTGTCTTCCCGTAAAATCACTGTCTCACATCACGTCAGGTTTGACGAAGCGATCTTCCCATTCAAAAATATCCAAAAATTTCAGAATTTGAATTACACATTTTTAGATGAGTCCAACACATCACCGCTTCTCCACCTAGCCCTCAGTCGCGCTTTCACTGTTTCGGCGAAAACCATTGTACCCACTGCCTCTGCTCTATTTCTGCCACCTACCGCCACCACCATAGAGCGAACTCTGGCGTCTCTGCCATCTGTCCGATCACTGATACCGTCCTTGCCGATTACCAACACCACCGGCAATCGGCCAATCGACTCTGTGCCTTCACTGGTCCCCATCCCCGTCACTGTATCATCTCCACAGCACCAACACAAAGCTGCATCCCCACCAACCACCGACAACCACCATCGCATACCTGGACCACCACATAATAACCCGAATCCCGGTCCCCTTCCACCACCGATGTCATACCCCACACAATCGTTCTCCGCCAATCTCGATCTATCGAGACCGGCAACATACCACAACACCGCCACTACTTCTGGCCTCGACCCACCTAGATAGACGACACCACCAACATCAGCCACTATAAACAATCATGAGTCAACCACCGTACCCCAACAACCTATTCAGAACCCCCGTCTTGAACCAAACCCGACACCACTCCAAAACAGTGCACCTAACCCGACCACAAGCAACCATACCCAGACCGCACCATCACACCGTATGGAAACCCATGCCCAACACATGATTTTCAAACCCAAAGTCCAATATAACCTGTCTACACAAACCATTCCCCCAATTCCCAAAAACCCCAAATTAGCCAAACTAGACCCGAATTGGAACGGGCTATGTGTGAGGAGTTTAATGCTTTAACGAAACAACATACTTGGGATTTGGTTCCTCGACCGGAGGGGGTAAATCTAATCCGTTGCATGTGGCTTTTTCGTCACAAGTACAGAGACAGTGGTGACTTAGAAAGATATAAGGCAAGGCTTGTGGAAAATAGTACTAATCATCAGGAAGGCATTGATTATGGTGAGACATTCAGTCCGGTTGTCAAATCGGCCACTATTCGTACAGTCTGGAGCATTGCTATGGGTAAGCATTAGCCGATTCATCAGCTTGATGTGCAGAACGCATTTCTACATGGGAATCTAAAAGAAACTGTTTACATGCATCAACCGCCTAGTTTTGTTCATCCCGCAGCCCCTCAGTTTGTATGTCATCTCTGTAAGTCACTCTATGGTTTAAAACATGCCCCCAGAGAGTGTTATGATCGTTTTACACAGTATATTATGCGGATTGGGTTTTCATGCAATAAGTGTGATAATTCTTTATTTATTTTTCATAGCGGTAGTAACATTGCTTATTTATTGTTATATGTAGACAACATTGTTTTTACTGCCTCTTATGATGGGTTGAAAAAATGAGATCATTGCACTTCTTAAAACCAAATTTGCTATGACTGACTTGGGGAAGTTGAGTTATTTTTTGGGGATCTTAGTGACTCGGTCTGCAGACAATATGTTTCTTTGCCAGCGCAAGTATGCGGAGGAGACCATATACAAGGCTAAGTTGGCTAAGATGTTTTATACTTAATTGAATTGTGTAAATCCTCATTTGCTATTCTATGCCCAATTTAATGTTCCACGATTCTTGACTAATTCAAAACAAAATAAGGCCGAATGTTTTGTAATCTTAGTGAGGGTTATACCCACTGTTTTTAAAAGAACCGTCCAATTTTAATATAAATAAAAAGAAAAGTGTAAACTTTTTCGAAATAAATTATACACCACCACCATCACGCCCGTCACTATAACACCAACCATCTCTTTTATCACAACTATCACCACCGTTACTAGCCACTAGCATCTACCATCACCACTACAAAACATCTCCACTATAACTAGCCAGCATAAATATTTTATTTTTATTAAATAATAATTTTATTTTATTAAATTTTATATTTTTTCTAATTTTTAGTTATTTTTTTATTTGAATTGTATATTTACTATGTTTAACATAAATACATTATGCAAATTTTGTTATTAAAAAACCAACAATCTTAATCATTCAGTGTTCAGATCTAGAAATAACATGCGCATTCAGATTTAAACATCTTAATCTTAATGAAAACAAATGAGGCCTTAATACTTGTAACATCAAAAAGAAATCAAAATTACTATTTTGAGCGGTTAATAACTGATAATGACAATATTAATCCTACGACTCGATCAAATTAGATATCACTAGAATGTATTTTCGACAATGTCTCATAATACTAACTCTAATCACGGAAGTGAGATGAGCTTTCAATAACCCCAACCACAGAGAATTATTTTCAACAACTCAAATTCATATATATAATTCAGTAATTGCTTGAGAGAAGCAAATGAAAAGTCCAAAAAGTTTGAGAAAGGGGCTCGTTCATTTAGCACAATTTCATTCCGCTCGGGCCTCTCTTTGGAGAGTCCCTTCTTTCCAATCTATAAATATAATACTGGCTCGCTATTCATATTATTTCTGCTTGACCGGTACCAAGAACTCCATTTGAACTGACTGGTTTGGCGCTTAGCAGCCCCTACTTTCACATTTCTTCCTATGAAACTACTTGGTCTACTTCCATTTAGACTGACCCGGCTCTGGCTTAGAAGACGAAATTTCATGAAATGTAACAGAAGTCGTAGAGAGAAAAGTAGGCTGTCTCAACAAGATTGATGGCCTAAAGCCAAATTTCATAGAGAGACTTTAACTTTTTTAAAGGAAAGATCATCATATATATGTTTGCTTAAATTCTATTTTTCTAGCTTTTTCATTAACTATTGTTTTAAAATCGATTTGTTTTAATAAATTCTTTTCAATTAAAAATATAGCTAATCCATTCAATATATCTTGAGACATTGTTGATCTAAGTAATATTTTACCAATTTTAATTTCGACAAACTTCTTTCGGCTGAGGCAACAATTATAGAAACTATTAACATTATTCTGTAAGAAATATATGTACTGAAAAGAATCAAATCTTTTAATTTGTAACTTGTAAGCCGTAGAAAGTTGTCGTTTGAGAGACTTTTCAATATTGAAAATAAGAATAGTAAAAGAGAGAATGAAAAAGGAAAATATATGAATAATAATTGAGCTCGTATAAATTTTTACGATATAAATGAGACAATAAAATAACTACCCAATTATCACGTAAAGTTATTACATTCCTAATTATTGCAAGGATCACCATATTAGAATGTAAATAGTTATTGTATTTTCTCGCCAAAATAATTATCTAAATTTAATAGCATACACAACTTTTTTTAATACTATATATATATATATATATATATATATATATATATATATATATATATATATATATTGTTATTACTATATATATACATAGAAAAAATAGAAATCCTCCAAAAAGTTAAAGCCTCGAGCAATTACTTTACTGACTTTATAGTCGTGCTGCCCCTGGAAAATCCTATGGACCTTAGCTAGGGAAAGAGTGTGGATGGCTCATGGCTTACCAATTACCACTGCATTAATGGTATAAATGAGTGGATTGGAGGCATGCTACGCACCGCACATGTATCAATGGCTAAAATAAGGCAAAAGATATAGTATTTGGAAGATACACTGAAGTGATATAGTTGTTCATTACCAAATTATTGAAACTATTGAATTCAATTTAGACAATAAAAAAATATATATAAGTCCCTGCGGGAATGATATCTGGATTCGATCCTTTATTGCTTGAACACATATACTTGCGTAACCGTTGTAACAAGTTCAAAATAAAACTAAAAATAATACACATTGGATTGCCTCCCAATAAGTGATTTAGTTAACACCGTGAAACGACGTGAATCAACATTTGCCTCCACCTCAAACTTATAATTGAACCCTCAATTTTGGCATCCAACTTTAGGCTATGCTTCTATGGTGGCGGTACAAATACCAAGTAACCAATTCGTATTTTATACTTCTTGGCCTAATATGAGGGTTGTTCTTGTATCTCATTGGTATAACAAATTCAAGAATATAGGCACCTTGTTTCACATACTTTGACACCTCCATAAACTCACATGGCTCGATTAATATCTCACCGTTCAGACACAACGTGCAAAAATGATTAGAATAAGGACCAATGCGTCTCAATTTCGGAATTGCACTATTTTTTACATCCTCATATATACGAACACTAGAGGATTTAAAAATTAATATTATAAACTACCTCACATAACTCTAGTGCACTTTTCTTAATGTTAGCATCCTCAAGAATAAAATGATCTAATGATTGGTACTCCTATTTTATCTCCTCACACAATTCATCACTAAATTGTTTGACATTCGACGCATCAATCATTTCGTTCAAATTTTTTCCTAAATCGTGAATAGCCAAACCAAATCTATCATGCAAGCCCAATCTTTTCTTCAGCTAAATAATTGAAAAAAATTGTAAGTGTATCACGTTGAGCCACATATATTTCACAATTATCCTCAACGACCCAAGTCATGACAAGACGGAAACGCCATGTCAGAAAAGTAATGCAAACATTAGACTAAATTTTAAAGACAAGAAACAAAACTTGAATAGTTAAAACGTAAAAGTCTAATAATAGAAAAATAAAATTTAAACTAAACTAGTCAATTTTAAGTCTTCAATAACGATGTCAAAAACTTGTTGCTTTCAAATACACACACAAATATACGCGGTCACCAAGTAATAAATGATTGAGTCCAGATATCATTTTAAGGAAATGAATCTTAGGTCTAACTCAACACTGGAAGCTAGATCATGAGTAGAGGATTGTTCAAGTTCATATAATAAGACTACCAATCCCTTGATTGGCTGGTGTGGGACTTTCACACCCCACTTCACGCTCAGGACTGAAAATTTGGCGAGTGGGCAGTTTAATTAGGGCCAAACATTAAAAATGAGAATTGAGATGTGTTCTGCTCTGATACCATGTAAATAAATAAATCTTAGGCTTAATTCAACCCCAAAAGCTAGCTCATGAGAGAAGAATTGTCCAAGTTCATATAAGAAGATCACTCATCGCTTGATTGGCCGATGTGGCACAATCGTTCTCACAGGGATTTATATATTTTGAATATCTTAGTTGAAATAAAATTAACAATTCAAGAGTTTCAATAGTTTTGTGATTGTATTAGAGCTAAATGAACAACTAAAAGAAAGCAATAAAGGTAATCTATAGCAAACAAGATTGGATTTTTATCAGATGAGAGAAAGGACTAGGTCTATGGTGACTAATAATCCAGTCGAGTCTTCTAATCGTCGTACCTATTTATTTTCCTGAATTACTAATTGCAGGTTGATACTATTTATGAGTATCTTCCGATTACTCTAAGCCTATTCAAACTACATCAACACCTATATTTTTATGGCGCTGAAAAATGGCATAATGCAGTTAAATATCTATATTCAACTAAGCGAGGTCAAATGGTATATTTCTATCCACAATAGTGAAATGATTCCCTACCTACAGGTTCATGAACACACCCTATTTATTCTTATTGGCGCTCGCAATTCCCTCTTTCGAGTACAATTAACGAGCCATAAATAGTGTTTAACTATTGGTCATATAATTAAACTATTAAGATCATTAATACATAAATAACTCAATAATCAAATAATAATGAAAAATCAATATATGTAAACGATTATCAAACTTCAACTTTTTTGGTAGTATCAAATTTCTAGAACGAATGAGTTTAGCTAGTCATGATTATAGCACCGAGTACAAGAATTCAAGAATAAACTAGTAATGATCGTAAAGTAAAAGAGTAAAAAAGAAAGATCTATTGACGTAAGCTCCTAGTCCCTTCTCTGCTCCCAAAATAAGGCAAAGATACCTAAAAGTCAATTTTTGGATGTATTTATAGCATAAAAAAGGCCTAGGCTTTTAAATCCAAATCCTATAAAAATTAGAAAATCTAACGTCATGGGCGTGGCACGAAGGTGGTACGCCCAAACACCCTCTCAAGTATGATACTATGCCAGCCCCCAGGGGCACAGACGAGTTGGTAAGTGGCAAGGTGATTGGGGTACAACCACTCCGACGTCGCAGGTTAGAATCCGTGTGGTGATAGTCTTTGCTGAAATATTGCAAGGACTGTTGCTGGGTTCATGTCCCGTTGGTCCTCTCCCTTGCAGGGCTGCCACTCGCGCATATCCCTCGATTTACATCCCACCTGGCCAAGAGGCCTCTGATATAGGTGGGGGGTTTTGCCTTCGAGACTTTCCCCTTCACAAAGTATGATACTATGCCTAGAATGGCACAGGATACGGTGCATTAGGTGGCACGC
Organism: Anisodus acutangulus; assembly: GCA_029783415.1. NCBI lineage: Eukaryota > Viridiplantae > Streptophyta > Magnoliopsida > Solanales > Solanaceae > Anisodus > Anisodus acutangulus. The sequence continues at coordinate 38,736,116 of CM056506.1, read as the reverse complement.
CCAACCTACTAAAACTTTTGTGGGGTATTTTCAATGCGCCACCGATGCTATTTTGACCTACGGTATATGACCCAAAACATCTGGAAATTTAAAAAATATGTGTTAGGTTAAAGCAACTACATAAGCACTCAAAGAAATAATAAATCAACGTATGAATTTTTGTGTGCAAAACTCCTGCTCAAGGGAGGAAAAAATCACAACCTACCTCACGTAGGATTTTTTCAAATTTCACTAAACTCGAGCAGTTTAAGGTTACAACGACCTAAGGAACTATTTTTCTCAGTACCCTTCTTATATTTAAATGAGTTTACCCAATCAATAAAGTTTCTTACAACTCGATACAAATATGTATTACACAATATTAACAAGAGTAAATAGACGGAACCATAATTCGAACCTAACTAATATAAACAAGGAACTCAAATATAAAAGTTGGTATGATCAGGTTCTTTGTAGTTGGTTCTTCGAGAGCCTAGGTGTTGACTTCGCTCTCTCTTGCCTCACATTGGAATTTTATCGGTTGATTATGATTAAGCTCCAAAGCTTATTTGTGCTGTGTTTATATAGAAGTAGTTGTCGGCCTTGTCTTGTTGAATCCTGTTAAACAGAGCAATATACATGTGATATACACTGAATATACAGCAGTGTATATCACATATATAGCACAGAATTGGGCCTCGCAGCAGGCTGTCTCGGCCAGACCAAGAATTGGGCCTCTCGGCCTCTCGGCCAGATTTCTCTAGGAGTATATATGGTATATATTTGTAGTATATTGTAATAAAAAGGATACCTTAATTAGTGTTATACACCTACCATAATTGTATAGTTAGAATTATGGTAGAATAAGGATTTAGATGTAGAATAAGAAAAGGATTTGTAGTATTATGGAAAGATGTAACTTGTATATATACCTATTCAATCAATGAAAATAATCAAGGGGATTATTTCTTTCATGGTATCAAGAGACTAGGTCTACACAAAAGTTTTCTCTCAAACTTTTCCTTGTGGCCGAGAACCCCCCCCCCCTCGGGTTTTTTTCTCTCCAAACATTTTGTCTTCCGCTCTCAAAAACCTCTCTTAAATTTAACCTCCTTCCTTGTTCTTTCAAATATGTCTAAGAACAATTTTCACCCTGCCCTCACGGTTTCCAATATCAAACTCAGTGTCCCTATTGTCCTTGAGATGGAAAACGTTCAATATGCAACGTGGGCGGAGTTGTTTAAAATTCACGCTATCTCTTATCAAGTTCTTCATCACATCATTCCTCCCGCTAGACCCCTTCCTGCGGAGGATCCTGAGGTATGGATTACACTTGATGCTACCGTTCTTCGGTGGATATACACCACTATTTCAGTGGACCTTCTACAGACGATTATGGAGCCCGATACCACGGCTATGGCTGCATGGAATAGATTGCGTGACATATTCCAAGACAACCAACATTCCCGTATCGTCACACTCGAAAGGTGAATTCTCTCTCGCTCGAATGGACGATTTCAACGTTTCTGCATATTGCAAGAAACTAAAGGAATTGGCGGATCAACTCCGTAATGTTGGCGCACCAGTAACAAATAATCGTCTAGTTCTACAGTTGGTTGCCGAGCTTTCGGAGGCCTATAATGGTGTTGGAACTCTCCTTCGCCAAAGCAACCCTCTTCCCGACTTTCATCAAGCCCGCTCCATGCTGACGTTGGAAGAAGCCGGTTTGGCTAAAAAGGCGGCTACCGGAGCAAGCCCAGTTGTCATGGTGGCATCCTCTCCTAGTTCTTCGGGTTTTGTTAATAATTCGGGCCAAAACCATAATAATGGTGGCGGCAAGAATAATCGCAAAAGAAACAAAAACCGCGGGGGCAAACGAGTCGGTTCTGGTGGCGGTTCCGGTGAGCAATAAGCAGGCGGTGGGTCCCATCTAGGGTACAGTGGGCCACCACCACCATGGGCCTAGCAGTGGGGCCATTGGCAGTGGAACCCGCATCCTCCAGCCACGCTTCTGGCCGGCCACTGGTCGCCAACCGTCTGTGCCCAACGCCAGCAGATGGCGCCCATCGCCGATGGCCCAACAACGATGTATCCAGTAACTCACGGCCCAAAGAAGATCACGAAATGGCGCCCTGGGCCCCGCCCTCCGCAAGCCCATCATGCAATGGGCCCCACTGCATCGAGCATCGAGGCTGCGATGCACACGTTGGGATTGTCCCAACCAGACCCAAATTGGTACATGGACACCGGGACCACTACTCACATGACTTCCGAATCAGGTACTCTCTCATCTTATTCTAATTTGAGCACCCCTCGGGGGATAATTATTGGTAATGGCAGTTCTATTCCAATTCTAGGGTATGGTCAGAAAACATTGTCTCCTCCTAATCCACCACTCCTCTTGAAAAATACTTTACATGCTCCTAAATTGATTAAAAATTTAGTGTCTGTCCGAAAATTCACAAATGACAATTGCATTTCTGAATTTGATCCTTTCGGTTTCTCTGTGAAGGATTTCAAGACGGGGAGTCATCTCATGAGGTGTGATAGTAGGGGGGATCTGTATCCTATCATGCCCGATTTCAGTCCATCGAGTCCAGCCTTGCCATCAGCCTTTGCAGTCATCTCTCCTTCCATGTGGCATGATCGTCTGGGTCATCCGAGATCTTCTATTTTATTAGCTTTAGATAAAAATAGCTTTATTTCTTGTAAGGGTACAAGTCGTACTCCAATTTATCAGTCTTGTTCATTAGGAAAAATTGTTAAGTTGCCATTTGTAGACTCCAATTCTCATACTTCTATGCCATTTGACATTATTCATAGCGACTTATGGACATCTCCTGTTCTTAGCTCAATGGGTCATCAATATTATGTTCTCTTTTTAGATGATTATTCTAGATTTTTGTGGACGTTTCCAATTGCGAATAAATCACAAGTGTTTTCCGTCTTCATAAAATTTAGAGCGTTCATTCGTACTCAATTCGAAAGAGAAATAAAAAATATTCAATGTGATAATGGGAAAGAGTATGACAATAGGGAGTTTCGAGATTTTTGTGCTACTCATGGGATAAATTTTCATTTTTCATGTCCTCATACATCTTCACAAAATGGGAAAGCCGAACGCAAAATTCGTTCCATAAATAACATTGTCCGAACTCTCCTCATACATGCCTCCATACCTCCATATTTTTGGCATCATGCTCTACAAATGGCCACTTACCTTCTAAACATAATTCCGTCTAAAGGTCTGACATACTCTTCCCTCCTCAAAGTCCTATATAATAAGAACCCTTCTTATTTTCACCTTCGGATTTTTGGGTGCTTGTGTTATCCGTTATTCCCATCCACCACAATTAACAAACTTCAGGCCCGGTCTACCCCGTGTGTGTTTTTGGATTATCCGTCAAATCATCGTGGTTATAAGTGTTTTGATTTATCCTCCATGAAAATCATAATCAATCGCCATGTCATTTTTGATGAAACTCAATTCCCATTTACGAAAGTTCATACTCCCGAACCTAAGTCATATGATTTTTTGAATGACCAAATATCCCCGTATATTATTCGAAATTTTTCGGACATCTCCCGTACCCAAAATCCACCAGCCCATCGCCATTGGACCAACAAGATCGCCACACTCACGTAATCCGAATCCGAGCAGTTCCAAAGAATCGGGCTCGGCTGCCCCACCTCGAACCGCGCTTAATCCGAGTCTAATTTGTACCGTTTTGGGCCAGCAGGCCCACTGCCTGCTAGCCAGTCCGTCCCGAGCCCAGCAAATTCCCAAAATTTCATCAATTCTTTCTCGAGTCATAGACCGGTCACTCGTAGTCAGCGGAGTATTTTTACACCTAAAAGACATTTTAATTTACATTCTGATGTCTCTAAATCCCCCTTGCCCCGCAATCCTGTGTCCGCATTAAATGACCCTAATTGGAAAATTCCTATGACTGATGAATATAATGCTCTTATTGATAATAAGACGTGGGAGTTAGTGCCCTGTCCATATGGTATTAATATTATCAAGTCTATGTGGATTTTTGCTCATAAGGAGAATTCAGATGGGTCCTTTGCTCGACATAAGGCGCGACTTGTTGGTGATGGTAAGACTCAGCAGGTTGGTATTGATTGTGGTGAGACGTTTAGTCCGGTGGTCAAACCGGCTACCATTCGCACTGTGCTTAGCCTGGTTCTTTCAAAAACTTGGCCAATACATCAGTTGGATGTTAAGAATGCTTTTCTACATGGTGATCTCAAAGAAACAGTCTCTATGCATCAGCCGTTGGGTTTCAGGGATCCCAACCGCCCTCATCATGTCTGTTTGTTGAAGAAATCACTATATGGGCTTAAGCAGTCTCCACGGGCCTGGTATACACGATTTGCTAATTTTGTTTCGACTATTGGGTTCACTCACAGCAGGTCAGATAATTCTTTGTTCATCTACCGCCGTGGTTCGTCATTGGCCTATATTCTGTTGTATGTGGATGATATTATCTTGAATGCCTCCTCCGATGCTTTGCGCCAGTCTATCATGGCCATGCTCAGTTCTGAATTTGCTATGAAGGACTTAGGGCCGTTGAGTTATTTTTTGGGGATTGCCGTCAAGCGTCATTCAGGTGGCTTGTTTCTGTCTCCAGCGGAGTATCTCGAGATCCTCGAGAGGCTGGGATGTCATCCTGTAAGTCCACTTCCACACCGGTTGATGCAAACCCAAAGCCGAGTGCCGCAAAGTGCACCATACGAGGACCCGACCCAGATCGCAGCTTCTGCGGGGCCCTCCAAAGATCTTACATTTACCAGACCAGATATTACATATGCGGTTCAACAGGTGTGTTTATTCATGCATGACCCCAGAATTGAACACATGAATGCGATCAAATGCATCATTCGGTATATTCAGGGGACACTGATTATGGTTTGCACTTGTATCCCTCATCTACACCCACACTTGTCTCCTACACGGATGCTGATTGGGGTGGTTGTCCCGACACCAGACAGTCGACTTCTGGATACTGTATGTTCCTTGGCAACAACTTGGTCTCCTGATCGGCAAAGCGTCAGGCAACTCTATCACGCTCAAGTGCCGAGGCAGAATATCGAGGGGTAGCGAATGTGGTCTCCGAATCATGTTGGCTATGTAATTTTCTTTTGGAGCTTCATTGTCCCATTCAGAAGGCAACCTTGGTCTATTGCGATAACATTAGTGCCATCTACCTCTCAGGTAACCCCGTTCAACACCAACGTACCAAGCATATCGAAATGGACATTCACTTTGTCCGGAAAAAGGTTGCAAAGGGTCAAGTTCGCGTATGCCATGTCCCGTCTCGTTATCAAATTGCAGACATCTTTACAAAGGGTCTACCAGCGGTTCTCTTTGAAGATTTAGGGACAGTCTCAGCGTTCGAAAACCGTCCGCTATGACTGCGGGGGTGTGTTAAACAGAGAAATATAGATGTGATATACACTGAATATACAGCAGTGTATATCACATATATATCACAGAATTGGGCCTCGCAGCAGGCTGTCTCGGCCAGACCAAGAATTGGGCCTCTCGGCCTCTCGGCCAGTGGGCCTCTCTCGGCCAGATTTCTCTAGGAGTATATATGGTATATATTTGTAGTATATTGTAATAAAAAGGATACCTTAATTAGTGTTATACACCTACCATAATTGTATAGTTAGAATTATGGTAGAATAAGGATTTAGATGTAGAATAGGAAAATGATTTGTAGTATTATGGAAAGATGTAACTTGTATATATACCTATTCAATCAATGAAAATAATCAAGGGGATTATTTCTTTCACAACCAAGTACTGGTTCCATAATTGTACACGAAAATCAATTCTTGTTTAACTTGGATATTCATTCTTTTCTTGTACGTGCGTCGGCTTCTCATTTTCCTACTTCAATACTAATTACATGTTATGTTTATGGTAATATTATCAAAACTTGAAATCCAACTTTTCATCGAATAGGAATGAGTCAATATTTCAATTTCTCCTAGTTGGCATGAAATTACCGTCGGACAGTCTCTATTGTTGTATGATATGGATCAGTTCCTTTAATAGTGTAATTGTTTCATTGAATCATTTGAAGATCTGTTTAGATATCTATTTGGATATCTGGTTCTTCAATGTTTTACTTATATCTCCCTTTTAGATATATTATTTGTCAAATCATTGAAACATCATTTAAGCTCATCAATTATTATTGAGCTAGCAGCTACTCAACAATATGCGTAAGAGTCAAATGTGATCCCACTGTGATGTATGGTCACGTTGATGCCCACTCATTTTTTGTGGTTCCTTTGCTTGTTTTACTTCGTTTAGCTTCAAATACCTCGAAACTCACCTAATAATTAAATACACCAACACAAGATCAACTATAATCATTTATGATCAAAAGCAAGATTAAAATACTAAAAATTAGCAAGAAAATACTATAAAAGATAGATATTTGTGTTAAATATAATTGGGTGTGAAAATCTTAAAGCTATAGGATAAAAGTTAGTTATTCAAATGTCTTTGGAAGGTACTTTATGGAAGGCAAAGAAGTACGAAATTTTTTGTTAATGTTATCTATGAAAAGAAGAACGGGTGGAGAAATATTAAACGGGAAATATGGAAGGGAATATGTTAGCTTTGGGAATATTTCAACCAGTTCACTAGACTGGAGGTGGGAAATGGGTTAAAAAAGTAGATTTTGGATTGGGTTGGATATAAATGCTTGCGGGGTAAATTTTCTACTCTGTTTAATTACTCAATAAAAAAGCATGATATTGTGGCTGACTACCTTCATATTCCGCTTGGCAGCTATGACAATATATGTTATCCATTGTTTTGATAATTTGACAAACATGTACGAGAAATCAGTTATATTTTTAGGACTAGTTCTGCCGAAGCAAGTCAATTCTATAATTGTAAAGCTGCTGACACAGTAGCAGTGTCGCAGCACTGCCGCAGAGTTGTTGCAGCCTTTCTATTGGTCCAAGGTTTAAGATTTTGTCACTTCCTTCACCTCCTATATATATATATACAACATGTTAGGGAGTGAAAACCCTAATCTTGCAAAATCCAAATTGCTCTCATATTCATCTGCAAGCCACCAACATCTCTAGTGCTCATACCAAGATCAAAGTTGCAACAAACAGAAGGACCAGTTCACTTATCACTGAAGATGTCTTAAATCCTAGATTTGTTGAGTCTTGTCTTTTGGTCTTGAACTTGTAAACCTACTTTTCTCTTAAGAAGATTTTGTAGGTCAATTTTTCTCAAGTCTTTGAGCTGTTTTTTCTTGGCTAGAGTAAGTCAAGGTGTGTCTTTGAAATAGAGGTATTGTTGAGAGCTTGTAATGACTTATTGTAAGGGGGAAGTATTAAGAGTTTGATTCCTAGGTTGCAAGAGGTTGTAATCTAAACATTGCTTAGTTTTAGTGAAGTTTTGGGAAAATTCTACTAGGGTAGGTCGTGGTTTTACTCTCTTGAGCAATGTGGTTTTCACATAAACATCTTGTGTTATTTACTTTCTGCTTTAGCTAAGGGAACAGTTAGAGAACCCGATTCTCTGTACTGTTTGGTAGACTCGTATAACTTACCAATTAGTATCAGAGCATGTTCTTTCTAAAAGGTTAACACCTAGAAAATATCTTTCTCATGACTGCTCCACCAAACCTAGAAGAAGGACAATCTACTACAAGACCACCAAGATTCAATGAAAAGTATTATGGATGGTGGAAGACAAGAATGCACGACTTTATTTTGGCTGATATTTCTGAGCTGTGGGACATCATTTGTTATGGCCCTTATGTTCTTATGAATGTAGATTTGGCCGGCTTTCAAACAACTCCAAAGTCAAGGAATGAGTATAATGATGGTGATAGAAAGCTGGTGGAAAAGAACTTCAAGGAAAATAAAATCCTTATTTGTGGCATTGGACCAGATGAATACAACCGCATCTCAACTTGTCTAACTGTAAGGAGATCTGGGAAGCTCTCGAAACTGCACATGAGGTAACAAGTCAAATGAATCAATTCAAAATAGACATGCTCACTACTGAATATAAACTCTTCAAAATGAAAGAGAGTGAGTCCATTCAGTACATGCACACCAGGTCCACCTCCATAATCAATGAACTCCAATCTTTTAGTGAAGTGCTTAGAATAAACAAGCTAGTTCACAGTTTACTAGGTGTTCTGCCTACTTCTTGGGAAAGCAAAGTTAATGCTATTTTGAAAGCTAAGAACTTGCAAATAATGACCATTGATGAGCTTATTGGAAATATCAAAACTTATGAGTTGAAAAGACAACAAGATTTGAAAAGGAGAGAGCCAAAAAAGGAGAAGAGCCTGGTTCTCAAGGCTGCTAAGAGTTACTCAAATGAAAATGAGTCAGATATGGCCTATCTTACTCGGAGATTTTAAAAGAAGGTCCAGAAAAATGGTGGGTTCCAAAGAAAAGGAAGCACAAGCAAAAATCCCAAGGGAAATGACTATTATAAAAAATGTGGTAAGCCTGGACACTTCATCAAAGAATGTCCTCTCCACAAGCAGGATTACTACAAGAATAACTCTGAAAAAGCAACAAAGAGGAACCAGTTTCCAAAAAAAATCAAAATATGAGATGTAGCTGACAATGTGGTAAAGCAAGCCTTGGTAGACACCTCCAGCGAATCTGAAGACGGAGATGATCAAACAAATATATCTATGATAGCTATTGATGATGGACCTTTAAAATATGAGTCAATATTTGCACTCATGGCCAGGTCTGATGTTGAAGATGAAAATGAGAAATATGAGGTAAATTTTTTTAATGTTCAGAAAAAGTTGGTTTCACTAAAAAATGTGTTAATTGATGCAAATCATATTCTCATAAAGGAGAATGATGTGTTAACCGAAGAATTTGGTGAAATGGAATAAGAAAAGGATGATATGACAGATAAAATCATAAAATTGAAAGAATAGGTTCAGGAAGGAAGTGTTTAGAGAAAATTTCCTATTAAAAAGTCGATTTAAAAAATGAATGAAAGCTTATTCTAAAGGAAAGAATGTAGGTAGTGAGATTCAGTTTGAGCTTGAAAGTGAGCTCAAAAATGTCAAAATGAATCTCACTGCTGAACTTAACAAGAATAGAAAACTTCAAGAGAATTTGAATAGGGTAAAAAATGATCTTGACAAGTCACTTCGCTGGACCTGGTCCTCTGAAATGGTTGCTTATGTATACAAGAGCAACAAGAGTGGTAAGGAAGGTGTTGGATTTCTAAAGGCAAAGCCTGCCTATAATCCACACAACAAGTATGTCCCTAATCTTGATAACTAGCTATGCACTCAATGTTGCCACTATAAAAATGCATGCAAAGACAGAATCTAAGTCACGATCCAAATCGGAGGGCCACGACGGGCACCCAAACCCCACCCGCTGGGTACCGCTAATCATACATCCAACACCTAATCATAATTAAATACAGACTAAGCAAAAAAAATATTATAGAAAATCTTAATCAGAAATTCAATTTTCGTATATACATACCCATACCAAGGCCGACAAGGCCACACATGACAACTAACTACATGACACCTGTCTACAAGCCTCTAGGAGTAGCAACATCAAAGGTCGGGATAGGGCCCCGCCATACCCATATATACAAGCAAAAGTACCGTACCAAAATTAGACCAACACTCCGAACAAGGGAAGTGCTCCAAAAATTCACTGAACCCAGAATCAACTAACGTGAACCGCACCTTCCTTAACTGAACCTGCGGGCATGAAACGCAGCGTCCCCCGACAAAAGGGACGTCAGTACGACTGATGTACTGAGTATGTCAGCCATGAACAATAGAATAACAGGGATATACCAACAACTGAAACAGAAACAACTGACCAATAGTAAATGCCTCTGATGGCCCTAACACACATGCCTAACTGTTATGCACAATGCAGTATACTTATACATCGGCCTCATCGGGCATCTTTCTTACCATAACAGCCTCTGTGGGCATCATTTCATGTCGGCCTCTGTGGGCATAATATCATGTAATGATTAATGAATGTATGCATGATGCAAATGCGGTATACTAATGTCCATACAGGAATCCTCCCATAACCGCCTCTGTGGGCATCAGGTTATATCGCCACACAAGGGCATCACATCATATTGTCCTCTTCAGGCTCTTTCGTGATAATCTGTACCAGCTGCAGGTGGTGTACGTATATAACGCCTTTCCCTTTCCCCACATCCCCTACATATATATATAATATTTATCATATAGTAGTGTGCATAGCACAAGTGGTCCAGGGTAATATATGAATATGATGCAAATGAAAATGCATAAATGACAATAAAATATTTTCCTGAATTTATCAGATGACATATTATCCTTGTACCTTCGATTAACGCCATAAGTATTAACACCTTTTCTGTATGCCTTAATAAGGGCTTAGACACATATTTAGACATTCTTTTAGCATAGGAATCAATAACACAAATATTCTTAACTACTAGGAGCAGAATAAATTATGGAGCAATATCACGGTAATATTTTGTTAAATGAAACATGCCAAAAGAAGGAAATAATTTGCCTTAACATACCTCAATTTCACTTAATAGCTAACCACGTTGGTGCAAAAATTGTTAAACCCCAAACAATTATAAAGGAACCATTTTTTTTCCTTTTGTTCTTCACTGGAACGAGAATAAATGAGGCATAAGTGCTAATGATTATTTGTTAAAAAAAAGAAGGAAAGAAACAGAATGCTGTGCTAATGTCCTACTTGCTAACAAAACAAAGAAAATGGAATGAATGGTGTACTACTACTGCACTGTTAACATGCTAGGCGGTGGGAGGGCTAATACGCTGCCAGCAAGCCTTCACATGCAGGTCATCTCCGCAAAATTTATCAATCACATCCATAATTAATTATATATCTCAATTGATTTAAATCCTAAAAATTCATAAGACCTTCGTATACTCAATGTCATATTTTTCTAATATAACACTGGTCCATAACCTCTTCATGCACATACCAAATTTATTTTCGGCTTCCGTCGTCACACTTGTTGTGTCCAAAATTATTTCGGGATCTAATTCTTTCATACACTAATCTCATTATTAGCATACGTAAATAACATAAATTCCAAAGTTCGGGTCTTCCTGCACACGCTTAGCGATTCAAACCGTGACAAAAAAATATGAGATGTTACATCTTTCCCCCCTTAGAAACATTCGTCCTCGAATGTAATGTTGGGGTACGTATCTAATCCCCTCTATATAGACCAAAAATACAACTGTTCTTAGTTCCACCAAATTCGCTAGGATCCAATGGCTACAAACTAATATTGCACAATCTCAATAGGTCTGTATTTACAACACATCCACATTATGTAAAAAGACCGATAACGTACCTGTAACGACATCAAGTAAGGATTTCTGATCCCGTCGTCCCATCAATGCCTAAGTACGGTTCTGTCCCCCACCAAAATTAGTTTTTCTATCCCTACTTCCACCTTGACCGGATAACATGTGATGACTCTGCCCTGACGGGCGTACTGACCGTGATGAAGCTGCCGCAGATCCGACGGGCTGAACTCCAAAGCCTTCGCCTCCTGTTGAACAATCTCGTATAAAATGACCAGGTTCACCACAAGAGTAACACACCCTCACTCCCCACTGGCACGACCCTGTATGGGTCCTACCACACTGCCCGCACCGAGCTAATGTCGGTCTCGTCTGGATAGCATCCCTTCAATAATAAGGCTCTGACACTCGTGAATTCTGACCTGGTCCCGATTGAATAAACTGATTAACCCTCGACCCTGTAGATGGTAATGATGTGTTGTCCACCGGGTAGGATGGGCGTTCATAAGGCTGTGGCATGGGCTCATCTCCAAAATCTCCTAAGTCACCAATGGATCGGGCCCTCTTATGTTGGCTCTTATCCCATTCTCGATCTTCCTATTGTTGCTTCTTACGACCTTCCAAGTTCTGGGCATAAGCCTGAATGCGAGCGATATTCATACTCGGATTCAAAGAAGCCGTAGTACACTCATTAATCAAGTGCAGCCCCAAGCCGGTAACAAACCTATGTACCCGGTCACTCATCTCTGCTACAATCATAGAAGCATATCGGGCCAACGAATTAAATTGCAAACTATATTCTTGAACACTCAGGTCACCCTGCTCAAGACGTAGGAACCTATCCTGCCTGGCCCGTCGAAGTTCGACTGGCAGAAAATGTTGTAAAAAGGCTTTTGAAAATTCTCTCCATCCAGCCGGTGAAGCACGAGGTCCCCTGGATTGCTCCCATGTATCATACCAGGTTACAGCGACATCCCGCAGTCTATACGTAGCAAACTTTACCGACTCGGCACCGGTAGCATCCATCACCCATAAAGTGCGTTGTACCTGATCCAGAAAATTCTGCGGGTCCGCGTTTAAGTCTGTTCCTGTGAAAACCGGAGGCTCTAGATTAATGAAATCCCGAGCTCTAGCGCTAGCAGCTTTATCAGAAGTACTAGGGACCTGATGTTGGGCCTGAGCGGCCACCAATCATGTTAATAACTGAACCGCACTCTGCACATCAAGATCCACGTATGGAGTATCATGTGGAGGAACTAAAGGTGTTGCAGCTCCACTAATCTCCTCTGATGGCGATATACCGGGAGAACCATATGAAGGAGTCGTACCAAGGGACTCACTCTGGCCCTCGCTAATGGGTGGCAATCGGCTAGTACCTTCGCCCGCCGTCGTATCCAATGTCCTCATACTCTTGAACTTCTTCCTTGTTGTAGGCATCGCTGGAATTATAAATACGAAATGAATAAGGAGTGAAATACTTATGACTCAGCTCTACTGCACGATTTATGAGATAAAAGAATGGAAACCATTCCTAAATGTCAGATAGCCTCCTATTTATAAGTATGGTGCACAACATACCCATAAACAAGACTCTACTAGACACGACTTGTAGACTCCCTAGGACAAACATGCTTTGATACCAAGTTTATCACGACCCAAACTAGAGGGCCATGATGGGCACCCGAACCCCACCAGCTGGGTACCGCTAATCGTACATCCAACACCTAATCGTAAATAAATACAGACTAAGCAAAAAAAACATTATAGAAAATCTTAATCAGAAATTCAATTTTTGTATATACATACTCATACCAAGGCCGACAAGGCCACACATGACAACTAACCACAGGACACCTGTCTACAAGCCTCTACGAGTAGCAACATTAAAGGTCGGGACAGGGCCCCGCCATACCCATATATACAAGCAAAAGTACCGTACCAAAATTAGACCAACACTACGAACTAGGGAAGTGCTCCAAAAATCCACTGAACCCGGAATCAACTAACGTGAACCGTCACCTTCCTTAACTGAACATGCGGGCATGAAACGCAGCGTCCCCCGACAAAAGGGACGTTAGTACGACTGATGTACTGAGTATGTCAGCCATGAACAATAGAATAACAGGATATAACAACAACTGAAACAGAAACAAATGACCAATAGTAAATGCCTCTGAGGGCCCTAACACACATGCCTAACTGTTATGCACAATGCAATATACTTATACATCGGCCTCATCGGGCATCTTTCTTACCATAACAGCCTCTGTGGGCATCATTTCATGTCGGCCTCTGTGGGCATAATATCATGTAATGATTAATGAATGTATGCATGATGCAAATGCGGTATACTAATGTCCACACAGGAATCCTCCCATAACCGCCTCTGTGGGCATCAGGTTATATCGCCACACAAGGGCATCACATCATATTGGCCTCTTCAGGCTCTTTCGTGATAATCTGTACCAGCTGCAGGTGGTGTGCGTATATAACGCCTTTCCCTTACCCCACATCCCCTACATATATATATATAATATTTACCATATAGTAGTGTGCATAGCACAAGTGGTCCAGGGTAATATATGAATATGATGCAAATGAAAATGCATAAATGACAATAAAATATTTTTCTGAATTTACCGGATGACATATTATCCTTGTACCTTCGGTTAACGCCATAAATATTAACACCTTTTATGTATGCCTTAATAAGGATTTAGACACATATTTTGACATTCTTTTGGCATAGGAATCAATAACACGAATATTCTTAACTACTAGGAGCAGAATAAATTATGGAGCAATATGACAGTAATATTTTATTATATGGAACATGCCAGAAGAAGAAAATAATTTACCTTAACATACCTCGATTTCACTTAATAGCTAATCACGTTGGTGAAAATATTGTTAAACCCCAAACCATTATAAAGGAACCATATTTTTTCCTTTTGTTCTTCACTGGAACGAGAATAAATGGGGCATAAGTGCTAATGATTATTTGTTAAAAAAAGAAAGGAAAGAAACAGAATGCTGTGCTAATGTCCTACTTGCTAACAAAACAAAGAAAATGGAATGAATGTTGTACTACTACTGCACTGTTAACATGCTAGGCGGTGGGAGGGCTAATACGCTGCCAGCAAGAATTAATTCTATATCCCACTTCATTTAAATCCTAAAAATTCATAAGACTTTTGTATACTCAATGTCATATTTTTCTAATATAACACTGGTCCATAACCTCTTCATGCACATACCAAATTTATTTTCGGCTTTCGTCGTCACACTTGTTGTGTTCAAAATTATTTCGGGGTCTAATTCTTTCATATACTAATCTCATTATTAGCATACGTAAATAACATAAATTCTAAAGTTCGGGTCTTTCTGCACACGCTTAGCGATTCAAACCGTGATCCAAAAATACGGGATGTTACATATGAGCTTAAAAAGAGGGAACCTGGTCCCCGAAGGAAACAATCTGGTCTACCTGTTTGGACTATAAGAAGTTTTATTCATCCATTTTACCATACTAAGGGACCCAAACTGATTTATCTAATCAATGATTCTATTTACAGGCTGGAGTGAGAGAAAGCAGTCAAAATGATATATGGATAGTGGCTACTCGAACATATAAGTGGAAGAATATAGGATTTCTCTCACTCAAAACCTTTCAAGGAGGGAGTGTATCTTTTGGAAATGGCGAGAAATGGTACATTCTTGGTGTTGGCAAAATTGACAAGACACTCTCCCATATAATTGAAAATGTGTACTGTGTGGATAGGTTGAAATGCAACTTGTTGAGTGTTTCACAAATCTGTGATAGATGAAATGAAGTAGATTTCACTTCTACTTCATGTATTGTCACACACATTAAATCTGGGGAAGTGGTTCCGATTGCAAAGAGATACAAGAACATTTATGTGATTGACTTTGACTCTCCGAATGAGAATGATTTAGCATGTCTCAGTGATGTGGATGATGATACTGAACTATGGCACAGAAGGCTTGGGCATGCAAGCTTCTCACTTCTGAACAAACTGGTGGTGAAGGACCTGATTTGTGGGCTGCCAAAAATGAAGTTCACAAACCACAAAGTGTGTGATGCATGTGTAAAAGGGAAGCAAATCAGATCCTCTTTCAAACTAAAGAAAGTTGTAAGTACCTCTAGGCCACTTGATCTCCTTTATATGGATCTTTGTGGACCAATGAGGGTTCCAAGCAAAGGAGGAAAAAAGTACATCTTTTTATTGTAGATGACTACTCCAGATTTATATGGACTCTATTTATAAGAATTAAGGATGAAATATTACCTGTGTTTGTTGCATTTGTGAAACAAATTCAAGTCAAATTGGGGAACTAGATTTTGAGTATCACGTCTGATCATGTGAATTTAAAAATTCAAAGTTTGATGAATTCTATGCTAAAAATGGTATAAGTCACAACTTCTCTGCCCTAAGGACAACTCAATAAAATGGTGTGGTGGAAAAGAAAAATCGAACTCTTGAAGATATGGTTATAACTATGCTAATAGCCAGTGGTGTATCTAAGAGTTTTTGGGCTGAAGTTGTCAACACTACCTGTCATATGATAAACATGTGCATGATCAGGTCCTTGCTCTAGAAAACTCCTTATGAACTACTTAATCGAAGAAAGCCTAAACTAACTTGCCTACGAGCTTTTGGGAGCAAATGTTTTTTCTCAACAATGGTAAAGAGGCTTTGAGAAAGTTTGATGCTAAAAGTGACGAGTTCATCTTCCTTGGATACTCCTCAAATAGCAAGGATTACAAGGTGTTCAACAAGAGAACTCAATATCTTGAAGAAAGTGTGCACGTGATCTTTGATGAGTCAAATATTCTTAGTGACAGAGGCAAGAAAGATGATGAAGCTGAAGATGGGGAATTTTCAAGGGTTTTTGACGAGGCCATTGAAATTTTAAATGGAAAGACAGATCTGATGATTCAGGTCAGTGAAGATAACGATGCAGAGTCTCTAAGAAGCATGTAGGGACCTGGTGCCTCTATTATTTCTCATGAAACTGAACTAAAAGAGTTCTATTTTTCCTTTTTAGGGATGGTACTCCCTGGCTATATGTCTGCGGCTTGTAAAGCCTTTTAATGAAGAAAAAATGATCGGGAAAAGAGCTGCAGGAAAGCCAAAACTAAAGATAAGCATAAAAAAAAAGAATTCGCTAATCCCGGTCATCCCAAGCACCATCTGCCGACCAATAACTAGAGCCAAGGGGTCCCAGCGTAAGGAGCCACTCCTCTCCCTCAGCTCCCTCTTTAATGGCTCGAGCAGGACAACCAATCTCCATTTTCACAGTACTACCATAGAGAAGGGAAGGCCCACCTCAGAAGCCATTTGACCATGAGTTCACATCTTAGGATCAGAAAGAAAGATTCTATCCCACAGGTCACTGAAGCGGTATCAGGTACCCCAGGATCTGGACAAACCAACAAATAATGATCCGACCAATATTAAAGAAAATGATGGAGCACATTATAGGAACCTGGTTCACCAAATCCTTAATGTAATGATCAATCTGAGGTACATGTTTCAAATTGGAAGAACAAGGGATCTCATCCATTACATAAAATGATTACTCATTTGGGGTCTAGTATTCAAACTAGATCCAAGGTGATAAATATGTTTGCCTTCTCAGCCTTTTTGTATCAAATTGAGCCTAAAAATATCAAGGAAGCTCTGAAGGATGCTAATTGGATTACAGCCATGCAAGACAAGTTTCATCAGTTTGAAAGGAAAAAGGTATGACACCTGGTATCCAGACCCTTCTGACAGAACCATCGTAGGGACCAGGTGAGTGTTTCACAACAAGCTAGAGAAGTTCAGAAATAGTACCAGAAACAAGGTTGGTGGTTCAAGGATACAATCAAGACGAAGGAGTTGACTATGATGAGACCTTCGCTCCAGTTGCTAGAATGAAGGCAATCAGGATTTTCATTTCTTTTGCATCTTACATGGAATTTAAATTGATCCAAACAGATGTAAAAAGTGCTTTCCTTAATGGTTATTAGAAGGAAGAGGTCTTTGTCAAGAAACCCCCAGATTTAAAGATCATAAGAATTTTGAGCATGTGTACAAGCTTGACAAAGCCTTGTATGGGTTGAAGCAAGATCCTAGATCCTGTATGAGGGATTGTCAAAATTCCTGCTTGAAAATGGATTCAAAAGATGGAAAATTGACAACACTTTATTTTTGAAGAAAAAAAGGCAGAAACCTGTTGATTGTCCAAGTCTATTTTGATGATATCATCTTTGGTTCCATAAATGATTCTCTGTGTGAGGATTTTTCAAAGATTATGGGAAGTGAGTTTGAAATGAGTATGATGGGTGGGTTAAACTTTTTACTTAGTTTAGAAGTCAAACAAACTTCAAAATGCACCATGATCAGTCAATAAAAGTACATTAAGGAGCTTCTGAAGAGGTTTGAGATGAAGAATGCTAAAACCATGGATACTCCTATTGCTACTGCTACTCGACTAGATGAATATGAACCTGATTCTCCGGTGAATGAAACCATGTATAGCAGTATCATTGGGTCCTTGCTTTACTATACTGAAAGCAGACATGACATTGTGTTTAGTGTTGGTTTGTGTGCTAGATTTCAATCATGTCCAAACGAGTCTCATCTGAAGGCTGCAAAGAGAATTTGAGATATCTTAAAGAGACTCCAAACCTGGTCCTCGTCTACCACTCAGGTGATAATTTTGACCTGGTTGGTTATGTTGATACTGACTATGCTGGTTACTTGGTGGACAGAAAGAACATTTTTGGTATGGCTCATTTTCTTAGATCATGTCTGATCTCATGGGGCACAAAGAAACAAAACTTTGTGGCTCTTTCTACTACTGAAGCTGAATACGTGGTTGTTGTCTCTTACTGTGCTCAACTTCTTTGGATCAAGAAAAACTTGAGGATTTTGGTATATTTACTGAGTGTGCGCCCTTGTTGTGTGATAATACAAGTGCACTTAGCATGGAAAAGAATCTAGTGCAACATAAGAGGACTAAGCATATTGATATTAGGCACCACTTTCTAAGGGATAATGTTGAAAAGGGGTTGATCTGCATGAAGTTCTGCAAAAAATGAAGGACTATGTAGCAGCTATCTTCATAAAAGAACTGAGTAGGGAGAATTTTTAAAGGAATCATTTGGAGCTGGGGCTTATTAAGATGAACTAATTGTCTCTCTACAAGATCCCTTCATGTTTGGCTATGATTAGAGGACATGTATATGTTGGAAGTGTCTGTTTGGTAATGTCTAACTCAGTTCTATACTGTTATAGGTATGCATGCATGGTAATCTCAATACTGTGCAAGGATAAGTGATATTGCCATCTACAAAGATGTTTCCCCTATTTTCAAGCATTATTGAGGAACCTGGTTCCTTAACTGAGGTTAGTATTTCCATAAGTACCTATGCGTTTTAAACATTCTAGAATGTCACGTCATTATAACGTCTGTCGCACATTATTTAAAATGCTATCGTGGACGCATCGATATCAATTTCATCTTTCCAGTCATCACATCTTTTTTTTACTTTACCAAAATTCACTTTTCCACTTCAGAACTCACTTTTTCTCTTCTGTAACTGTCGGCATTCCAGTTCCTCCACTGTAACTCCAACCTCTAAACACCATTCTTGCTCATATTTCCTTCTAAACTTCATCATATCTCTACCCGAATGCACCTCTCCAACCAGTCCTAAACCAACATCTCCCGTTTCTCCTTCAAAAATCATAAAACCGTTCGACCAAAACCCCACCTTATCACCGTCAATATCTATACCTCCCTTTGACCCACACAACCCTACTTCTCCCTCATTACCCACTATATATGTTCCTTCTCGACAATGTGAAAGTTTAACCTCTAAGAGATTCATTTCGGAACCTGAACCCGTTGCTCCTAAAGAAACCACAACTTCAAATGTCAGCGATGACTCTATGTGTACGTTCGATATCTCTGGCGACACTATTGAAATTAAGGAAAAGGAAAACAAATTTAAGGTTTCAATTTAGAAATTGGGCGCAGAGGAGGGAAATAAGGGTGAATCCATGAGTATTGAGGCATAAATAGTTCAATCGGCTGTATCACATGGTGCTTCTAAGGAACATGTGCCGGAAGTATAAAAAGAGAGACTGAAGAAACTAGTACTGAACCAGGTAACTCTATTTCCCTATAGGTTAAAAGGGTTCTTGAGTCAGACAGAGGACACTCTGAGTCCTCTATCGACCATTTGTTTAAGGGTAACCTCCCTAAGGTGGATAAAAGGAGGTCCAATATTTTAGAAAGTTAAAAATAAATTGTTGTTTTTTTTATGTTATTTTGATTAAAGGAAGGGGGACCTTTTGAGGAACCTGGTGCTTCCACATAGGGGGATGAAACTTCCCTTATTTTAAAAACTGAACCTAAGTGGGATGGGACACGAAGTTCCCATCAAGTACCAACTATCACTGTACCTTTAGGGGATATTTATGCTAGTGTGTCACCTGTGACTGTCACTCCTACTGAAGAGGTAGATGACGATGAAGTCCATATGAAATTATTGTTTAAAAGAAGTGTAGGGTCCTTCTCGAAGGACAAAGGAATAAAAAAGTAGTGTCTAAATGAGGGCCACTCACTAGAGGAAAACCCAAATCCCAAATGGACTCTACCTTAAGAGAGAACAAAGAGAAGAATATAAAAAGAAAAGATTGGTGACTAGGTTAGTTGAGGAAGATGAGGTCTTGCCAATAAAGCTGGTAGAGTTTGACAGTGGTGAGAATGAACTAGAGATAGAGGAAACTCCACTTGAGAGAAGAAAGTCTAGAAAAGAAACTCTAAGAAAAGGGAAATCAGCAAAGGTTGAGGAATCAGGTGCTGCAGATGCAACTGGTACTAGGGATCATGGGTCAAAATAAAATAAGGAAATGAGAAAGAGAAAAACAATTGATGATGAAGAACCTGCTTCCTTATCCAATAAACAAAATGTGGAGATGTCTAAGGAAGATAGAAGGGAGATTCTGCGAACTCAGAAGGTACGGAATAGAAGAGTGTTTGATCCTGACATTGCTAACCAACCTGGAATGCAAGATGTGCTAGAGATGGTTGAGGCACAAATGTTGATTCATTTTTTCCATCCCAGTGCCTGTGTTATTTGAGTTCAAGGTGATTGAATTCTATGGTACTTTGTTATTTACTAATGATGGTGATGCACTTGTTGCCAATGTAGATGGTACTGACTTCACCTTGGATGAGGAGACACTTGGGAGGATTTTGGAAGTCCCAACTGAGGGTGTGAATACTGTATCAAAGAGAAATGTATCCAGAAGGTTTTTGAAAATGATAGCAAAGCAGGAGGGGAACCTGAAAAAGGAACGGGTCTTCAAAAAGTAGTTGAAGCCTGAATTTCAGCTTCTTTTTGAGTTGGTTAACAAGGTATTATTGCCTCCTTTTGAAAGAAGATCTATAACAGTTGTTCTAGACCTATATCTCATAGAGAATATAACATCATTCACTCCAATCAGTCTGCTTAGAGCACAAGTTGAAAATAGTCATTTTTAAGGATGGTAAACATGGGTTGACTTATGGCTTATTCCTCACTAAGGTCTTCAAGAAGTTTGGGATCAATGCACTCAAGGAGACAATGGGTACAAGAAAGTAGATGTTTACAATGAGCAATTTGGACGAGTTGGAAGTAACTCCATGATCTCAAGTCTGATAGATGCCCAGGTAAAGGCAACTGAGGAGATCAACAAGCTGACTCTGCTATTGGCTTAGAAGGACTCTGAGATTGCTATTATGACGGCTGAGCTTCAACATGTTAAGCAGGGACCAGGTACCTCAGAGGAACTCAAGACTGAAAATGCTCAGCTCAAGGTTGAAGTAGCTGATCTGAGGAGACATATAGCGGACCTGACCCAACAGATGCTTAGTGATCAACGGGCTGCAAGTGAGCAGATTGATAGGCTCCTTGCCAGATTATGAGCAGCCTCCTATCTAGACTCTTCTCCCATTTTCCCAGTCCTTTTATGCCCTTCTCCCTACTCCCAGAATCCCTTACTCTTATCCTAGTGGACTTGACCCAACAGATGCTTAATTCATTCTCCTCATGTTACTGCTTTACTCTTCTTTTATGATGCCAAAAGGAAGAAGATTTTGCAGGGGGATAATGAGGGAAATAAAATATTATTTTGTTGGGAGCTGATGTTTTTGTGCTGAAAATGGTCTGGTTCTCAGGGGGGAACTTGAATAATGAGTTTGTCATCATTAAAATGGAGAAAATTAATAATATATGCCATGCATTATTTTCACGATTTGACAAACATGTACGAGAAACCAGTTACATCTTTAGAGGGACCAGTTCTGCCGATGCAAGTCAACTCTACACTTGTAAAGCTACTGACAGCGGTTGTGTCACAACACTGCCGCAGAATTGCTGCGGCCTTTCTATTGGTCCAAGGTTTAAGGTTTTATCGCTTCCTTGACCTCTCATATATATATACAACATGTTAGGTAGTGAGAAACCTAATCTTGCAAAATCCAAATTGCTCTCATATTCATCTGCAAGCCGCTGGCATCTCTAGTGCTCATATTAAGACCAATGCTGCAACAAATAGAAGGATTAGTTCTCTTATCACTAAAGATGTCTTAAGTCCTAGGTTTGTTGAGTCTTAGTTTTTGTTCTTGAACTTGTAAACCTACTCTTCTTTTAAAAAGCTTTCGAATGTCGGTTTTTCTCAAGTCTTTGATCTATTTTTCTTGGCTAGAGTTAGTCAAGATGTGTTTTTGCAATAGAGGTATTGTAGAGAGCTTGTAATTGAGTTATTATAAGAGGGAGAAATTAAGAGTTTAATTCCTAGATTGCAAGAGGTTGTAATCTAAACATTGCTCAGTTTTAGTGAAGTTTTAGAAAAACCCTACTAGGGTAGGTCGTGATTTTACTCCCTTGAGCAATGTGGTTTTCATGTACATATTTTGTGTTATTTACTTTCAGCTTTAGCTAAGGGAACAGTTAGAGAACCCGTTTCTCTACACTGTTTGGTGGACTTGTATAACTTATCAAGCTAGATTTCATAATGAATTTGATTGATGGGAGGTAGAGAACTCTTGTCAGTTGCTTCAATAATTAGAATCAGTTTATATTGATCATTATAAAGTGGAAATCACTGATTTGTCTAGCAAACAAAAATATTTTTAAAAAAATTAGTTAATAATTTCTACAATTTGTTGATAAAGCAGTCTGATCTGTATAGGCTTCTTGCCAAGGACGACTCTATGGTAGAAAAAAGAGTGTACTTTCCGCAAAATTAGATATTTTATGTATATATTTTCTAGAATTGATCTATTATTAGCTATTGGCACCCATGCTATAAAAATGATGAATGGTGAACTTGATTGAATGTTAAGTTATTTACCTAGAATAATAAGGATCACTTCCCACTTAACATTTTCTTTTTCTCCTTTTTTTAGTGGTGAGCACACTCGTGTTCTAAAAATCCTAAATCCGCTTCTGCGGCTTGGAAGATGATATATGAAAGACTAAATCTCATGTTTAGATAGCATGCTTTGGGAGAGTTGCAACATGGGGGCATACTTAACTTTAACAACCTACAAAATAGAGGTTTTGTGCTATCAATAACAGATGCTACTTGGATGGTACAACAAGTAGTTATTGCTGGAAGTCCATGGCACCACTTGCTGCAAATGTTTGTTTTCATGAGAAACATAATAATACTTGCACTAAGCATAAATGCAATTAGTTTCCAGTTTTGGTCAAATATTTTATATTGTACTATTGCAGGAATTGTTGAACGACCAATATGTAGTCCTCCAAATGCATGGTTTGAAGTGGTGGACCGTGTGCCCAGTGACAACAACAAGATACTAAAGTGTGAGTATTGATAACTTGTTTAAATTCGTCATTTACTTTAACTATCTGTACCGTGTTCTAATTTTCTTCATTATGGATATGAATTTACTGCAACTTGACTGGTGCAAGGACAGTCTCAATTATTTTTGTATGAAACACATGTATTTTGGAGTAACTGAATTGAAATACGTTTTATTTTCTCAATCAAAAGAAATGCAAATAATGCAGGCGGACGAAAAAAGTATCGAGCTGCCTGATCTTGGGTTTGCTGCATCTGATGAATATTGTTCACCTCGCGTAATTGAGTGTTTGAAACTATTTTGCGCGAGCACTTTTAGTACACGTGTTGATGGAGGTAGGCAAGTTTACCCTGTGCATCTTTCCGGGATTGATTTCTCAGATGGTTGCTCAACTAATAATTATTACTCCTTTCTTCTCAATTTAAGTGTCTTACTTCCCTTTTTAGTATGCTCCACAAAGAGTATCTCTTTCGATATTTAGTAAGTTCACAATTCAAACGTCCTACATGACATGTTTAAAATCACAAGATTTAAATGACATTTTAATACATTACATACATCTTTAATTTGGGATAAGATTCAAAAGTCTCCTTTTATTTCTTAAATTTTGTGCTCATACAAACTAAGTCACTGTTAAATCTACACGTGATATATACTTAGTGTATATCACGGTTTAGGGCAGATTTTAGGTAATATTTGGTGTAATATTTTAAGTGTATATCACGTGTATATTTAACAGACACTTAAATTGGGATGAAGGGAGTATCTCAGAAAGTTACCTTTCTTTTGTATTCCAATTTCCTTCAACAAAGAGAGTGACTAATAACTATTAGTTAGGTGACCATCTGAGAAATTAACTTCATCCCTCCGAAATAGGGAGCCTTCTTATTAGGTCATTATTTTCTAAAACAGGAACTACAACAATACATACTGAATTAGAAGATCATGTGGCTAATTGTTTTTGCAAAACCAGCTGCTATTGTTTTTGGCATGGGTTATATAACAAACTCAACTGTGCTTCCTGTCTTGATAGTAACTCTATGTACCTCTCCTATCAAGACAGGAAGCACATCTGAGTTTGTTATATAACCCATGCCAAAAACAATAGCAGCTGGTTTTGCAAAAACAATTAGCCACACTTCCCTTTTTACTAAGTCTAAAAACGAATGACACATTTCCTTATTTGACAACAATTTAACTTTAAACTTTATATTTTACGTTAAACGAGATGATTTATAACCACACAAATATCTTTAGCTTATTTTAGACCACAAGGTAGAGGTAAGGTCTGCATACACTCCACCCTCCCCAGACCCACGTTGTGAGATTTCACTGGATATGTTATTGTTGTTGTTGTTGTTATTTTAGACCGCAAGATTCAAAAGTCTTCCTTTATTTTTTATAATTTGTATGCAGTCAAACTACATCATATAAATTGAGATGCAGGTAGTATTATTTTTCATTTTTAGTTTTCACGCTTAGCAGGGAGGTTTGATTAGTAGTGATTCTCTGAACCACAAGTCTATTATCAACGGAGCTAGAGGATCTAGAGCCTCATTTAGTGTTTTTCAACATAACAGTAAGTTTTCACAACTTTTTCCATATATGAAAATGTAGTAATATTTTCATGTTTGAACATGTTTAATTTCCTTGATCCACACGTTTATACCATAAACTTAATTCTTCAAGGAATCCTTCTTGCACTTGAAATCTGTTTCATATCACTGATCATCAGTCGTGTCCAGTTGTCCACGAAGGACATGATTCTGTAATAGGGTCTTTGGAGCTCATCTACAGTGATAACCGCAAGAAGAGAAAAAAGAAAGAAAAGAGAGAGAGATAGTAAATTTATATATTTTCTGATAAATTCAACAGTTTCATAGAGCACAATTATAAGGCAGAAAATAGAATGCAGTGGTCCCCTCTTTCAACAAACTTGAGGGGCTAAGTACTAAATACTATATTGTAGAATAACTAATTTGAGGGACCTCAACTGAATTATTTAAACTTAATACTAATTTGTCACAATACACATTTGTGACACTTCATGATCATTCAAATATCACTTGTCCTCAGTCATCTTGGAATTCTGGGAATAGAGATTTGATGATATGGTAATCCTCCCAAGTGGACTCTTCTAGTAGTAAATTTGCTCATTGAACCATAATTTGTGTGGCAGCCTTATTTCCCTTTTTAATCATTCTTCTATCTAACACTGCCACTGGCTCTATCATTAGCTGACCATCTGCTGAACATAAAGGGGGATCAACAGAAGGGATAATGTTATCCCATATTCTTTTCTTGAGCTGAGAAATATGGAAAACTGGATGTATTTTTACACTCACTGGTAAGGATAACTTATAGGCCACTGGTGCAATCTTTGGAATGATCTTATATAGGACATAGAATTTTGATGCAAGTTTGAGACTCTTTCTTATGGCTAAAGATGTTTATCTGTAAGGTTGCAACTTCAAGAACACCCAATCTCCAACTTTGAACTCCCTCTCAGTTCTCTTCTTGTCTGCATTGATCTTCATCCTGTTCTGTGCTTTAGTCAAGTTCCCCTTCAAAACCTTGGTCATTAGTTATCTTTACTTGAGTATTTGATCAACAATATCCACTTTGGTTTTAGAAATAAGTTCAAAAGTCAACTGGGGAGGTTCATACCCATACAATACTTTAAAAGGGGTCATTTTCAATGTTGTGTGGTAGTTACTGTTGTACCAGAATTCTGCATGTGATAACCATTTGTGCCATTCAATTGGTTTATGGCCAGTCATACATCTTAAATAGTTTTCCAAGCTCCTGTTGAGCCTCTCGGTTTGGCCATATGTCTGTGGGTGATAGGCTGAACTGTAACACAATTGAACTTGCAGGAGTCTAAACAACTCCTTCCAGAAGTTGCTAAGGAACACTTTTTCCCTATCAGACATTATACTCTTGGGTAATCCATGCAGCTTGTATATGTTGTCTAGAAATATTCTAGCTATTTGTGGGGCAGTAAAAGGGTGAGGAATAACAATGAAGTTTGCATACTTACTATATCTATCAATAACTACTAGCACAATGTCCTTCCTTTCAGACTTGGGTAGCCTTTCAATAAAATCTATTAAAATATGCTCCCAGGCTCATTCAGGGCTATGAAGGGGTTGTAATAGGCTAGGGTATGCGACTTGCTCATCCTTGCATCTCTAGCACACCTCACATACATGTACTACAACCTTTACTTGCTCAATCATGGCAGGCCAATAGAAGACTGCTTTTAGCCTCTGATAAGTGGTCTAGACTCCTGAATGTCCTTCTAGTATTGATCTGTGTATTGTTATAGTTAAGTGCTGCCTTAGTGACCCATTTTCTCCCATCCAAGCCTTTCCTTTATATCTTAAAACTTCGTTGCAAGGAAATGTTCAATTCAGAATTAGGATTGGTACTAAGAGTGGTCATGGCCCGTAATACTTCTTGGTCTCCTCCATAACTATCCAATATTTCTTCAATCCATTTTGGTTGAATTTATGTTATCACTATGCATTGTGTTGTGTCTGTTCCTATGGTTTTGTCTCCATGATAATTAACCTTCCTGGATAAGGCATCAACAACTACATTTTTAAAACTCCCTTCTTGTATTGAATTTCAAAACATAATTCCATCAGCTTAGTTAGCCCCTTATGTTGCAAGGAAGTGGTTATCTTCTGGTCTTGTAAGAACTTTAGACTGAATTAGTCAGTCTTTATTATGAAGTGATGGGGGTGCAAATAATGCCTCCACATATCCACAGCTTGTAATAGTGCTATCAACTCCTTCTCATAAGTGGACAGCCCTTGGTGTTTTTTGCTCAGAACTTGTCTGATAAATGCCAAGGGTCTCTTCTCGTGCATCAACATAGCACCAATTCTAGTGTTGCAAGCATCAACCTCCAATACAAAAGGTTTAGTAAAATCAGACAGTGCTAATACATGTGTGCTTGACAAAGCCACTTTAAGCTTGTTGAAAACTTACTCAGCCTCAGGGTTCCATACAAACTCCCCTTTCTTCAATAGGTTTGTTAGTGGCTTACTAATATGGTCATTCTTCGCAAACTTCTTTTAGTACCCTATTAGCCCCAAGTAGCCCCTCAATTCTTTTATGGTTTTTGGATAGGGCCAGTCTAGCATTGCAGCAACCTTACTTGAGTCAGTACTCACCCCTCTATTGTTGAAAATGTGCCCTAAGTATTCTACTTGAGGTTGTCCAAACTCATACTTGCTTAATTTGGCAAACAATTGATTTTCTTTTAACGGCTTTAAAAACTTTTTCTAAATGTACAAGATGTTCATCCATGGTCTTACTATAGATCAATATGTCATCAAAGAGTACTAGTATGAATTTTCTCAATTGTTCCTTAAAGACACAATTCATTAGGGATTGAAAGGTTGCAGGTGCATTGGTTAGGTCAAAAGGCATTACTCTGAACTCCCAAAGATCATGGTGTGTTCTAAATGCAGTTTTATGTTCTTCGCCCTCTTTCATCCTCACCTGATTGTACCCAGCCCTTAGATTCACCTTAGAAAACACATTTGCCCCAAATCTATCATAGGAATGGGGTACTTGTTCTTCACAGTTAGACTATTTAGCCTCCTGTAGTCCACACACAACCTTCATGTGGAATCTTTCTTCTTAACTAACATTGTAGGGGATGCAAAAGCTGATTACTAGGTACTACAGTTGCAGCCTTGATCATATCTGCAATGATAGCCTTAATGGTATTCTTTTGATCATAAGAGTACCTATAGGGTCTTAAGTTAAAGGGTTGAGCTCCAGGGATAAGGTTGATCCTATGATCACACTCTCTTTTTGGTGGTAACTCAGTAGGTTCTTAAAATAAAATCTTGTATTTCAGTAATAACCTGTCAATAGAAGGGGCCACAATTTGTTTCTCCTTTATTACTACTCATGTATTGATCATTGATAGCTCAACTATTACTTCACAAGTGCCACATTGCAATATTCTTCTCAGATTATCAGTGTTAACTGTTGATACCCCAGAGTCATCAGAAACGCCATACAGTGTGACCATTTTTCCATTAGATATAAAACTTAGGCTATGTGGTCTAGTATGCAGGATCACTGAGCCACCTCATCTATCCAATCCATCCCAGTATCATATCACATCCTCCTACCTTCAGCAAATTGAGTTTGAAATTGAATTATTCACCCTACATTTTCCACCTGAATTATGGGCTCTCTAATTGGCAACTCATCTCCTGTCCATTGGCTGCAATTACCCTCAGAGGTTTCCTCATAGGTTGCTTTAGTAACCTTAATCTCTTAACAATGTATGGTTCAATGAATGAATGAATGGAACCACTGTCTATTAACACTGTCAAGGGTATCTTACTGGTATACCCTATAATCTTGTTAGTGGAAATTTTTCCTTTGGTAGAACTTAAACCTAGTAGGGCATTTAGTGAGACCTCAACTTGCTCCTCTTATGGTTCTTCTAATGTCTTAGCCACATCCACAAACTTCTCATGTGGTTCTTCTTCACCTTCCATTTCCATCCCTTCCATAACATGTAACCCTCTTGTTTTGCACTGATGGCCTGGGGTGTACTTCTTTTTACATCTATAACACAATTCTTGTTCCCTTAGAGTTTCAATATGGGGAGGCAGATTTTTTGGTTTGAATGAGATTCTATTTTGTGGTTTTTTTTATTAGGGTAAGTTAGTCTAAAAAGAACTTGGGAGTTTTGGATTTGTGTTAGTCTATTTGTGTTGTTTGTTTGGTTTTTGGTGTAGGCAATAGCTAGTGGTTTGGGGGTAGTATGTGGAGGGTATCTGGTAGTAGGTGTGAGTGCCTTGAATGATTTTTCATACAACATAGCCACTTCATAGGCATCCAACACAGTTGTATTAGTCAGTTTCACCAAGGGTTTAATTTCAGGTTTAAACCCACTAATGAAACTGGCAACATAGTGTGCTTCATTAAGTAATGGGTTCAATACTGTCATGTAACTGATTAATTCTTCAAACCTGTTTTGGTATTGATCCACAGTTACATATTGTGCAAGCTTGTTGAATTCTTCCATAATATCTTGAGGTCTCAAACTTCCAAACCTCCTACATACCTCAGTACAGAACCTGCTCTAAGTCATGGCACCCCTATGGTTCATAGTGTAACCATCCAACCAGATATCTACCTTATCCCCAATGTGTACAGAGGCATAACTCAACTTCTATTGTTCAGAAATGTTATACAATTCAAAGACCCTTTTGCATTTCCTTAACCAACTTCTAGGGTTAGTACCATCAAATTCAGGAAAATTGATTTTGGGTTTGGGAACCCTCTGATTGTTCAGGGCTTCAGGGGTGTGTACAATAGCACTAGTTAGAATGGGGAACTAGAAAATAGAGGAGCTGGGAGAAAGGTGAAACCTTGACCTATATTGTAAGTCGATTGCGTATATGAAACATGGGAGATATGAACAGGGGTTTTGCTACCTGAAGCCTGGTCGACCTCGTGAATAGCTGGTACTGAAGGTGTTCCATTAGGGTTTACGCGGGTGGTGTGGTTTGCATGTGTAGCCGCCGGTGTTGAACCTCACGATTGTTTCAAATTTAAGCTCGATAGAATGTGTTCGAGCTTTCTGATGGTTTCTCGAGCTTCATCCAACTTCGATTGGAACCGATTTTGATTATTTTCTAGGGATTCAAATCTCTTGCTCGTGTCTTCAGCGAACACCACAAGTTGTGTCTTGATAGTTCTGATGTCGTCGTAAATTTGTTTCAGCTCCGGTGGTGGTGCTATTACCGGCGTCGGAACCGGCTATAATACTATTGTAATAGGAGATTTGGAGCTCATCTACAATGATAACCACAAGAAGAGAAAGGAGAAAGAAATGAGAGAAAGAGAATTTGTATATTTTCTGATAAATTCAACAATGTCATAGACCACAATTATAAGGCAGAAAACAGAATGCAGCGGTCCCCTCTTTCAACAAACTTAAGGGGCTAAGTACTAAATACTATATTGTAGAATAACTAACTTAAGGGACCTAAATTGAATTATTCAAACTTAATACTAATTTGTCACAATACACATTTGTGACAGATTCTTCTAATGTTTGCAAGATATTACCTCAACTTTGTAGACAACTTATCGATCCAATCCCTTTAAGAGACATGTTGTGGACCTGATTCTTGTGTATTGTTTGTTAATTATCAAAACATAAGTCTAGCTCAGCTCAATAATATGTTTGGATAATGAGGTATATTGTCTCATGCCATTCTTTCTTTAGCAGCATCACATTTGGAGAAAGTTTTATGAGAGAATATTGTTGAGGGACAACCCAGAACTCATAGAAGGTGGACTAAGATAATTATTGTGGTATAAGGATATATAGCATGGAAGAGGAACTATGCAAGCTTTCAGAGATTATTGACATATGCAAGAAGTACAAGGTAGTACATTGAATCTATTTTCATATTAATAACTTTATGATATTCTAAGAACAAGAAGAACAACTTCAACTTCTTAACTGACACGGTAATCATCTTTCACTTCTGGGTCAAACTATATTTTATTATCAGGACAAACTATATTGTTGTACCAGTAGCATTAACAATATTCATGTAGTTTCTTGTTCTTTCATTTCTGTTACCGCTTGTGTTTTTTGTACTTTGGTTATTTTATTATTTCGTTGTTATAGTTTTTTTTTTCTAAATGCTATGTACTGCTTTTCATATTAGTTGTCATGTCCCCTTCATTTCTGTATTGCCTTTTACAAACTGCTTTGAAATACTTGTGACGGGAGTCTATAGGAAACAACCTCTCTATCTTTACGGGATAGGGGTAAGGTGTGCGTACATACTACCCTCCCTAGACCGCACCTGTGGTATTACTCTGGGTATGTTATTGTTGTTTAAGTACAAAGTTAATTTCTATTATATACCTTTTGATCTTTGCTTGGCTTATTTCTGATGCGTCTTTCTATGTCTGATGTTCTTATTACAAGAATATGTTTATCTGGACGAGGCTCACAGCATTGGAGCAATTGGTAAAACATGAAATGGGGTTTGTGAACTCTTGGGAGTTGATACTGCAAATGTGGATGTTATGATGGGAACTTTCACAGTCATTTGGATCCTGTGGGTGTTACATTGCAGGATCCAAGGTATGTTTACTTGATCATTCTTATGACAATGCTTGTGAACTAGTTTTATCATAATTAGTTGGATGCTTCTTTGCCAACAAATAAAAAGTTGAAATGATTCAAGAAAATATGATGATTAATGCAATCATATGGTTTTCTAGTTGAATTACATCATGAAATTGAAGTTGTATCCCAGCTGTTCTATTTTAGAATATCATCACAATTCATCCTGGCTATGCTAGTTTATAATATCACACAACTCGCTAATTAGTCCTATTTGTGATCTATTGATGCTTCTATACACGCATTTCATATTAGTGAAGACCAAATAAAGAAAACATTGAGTGAACTATATTTCCAGGGAATGTAGAAATTATGTGTACATACTTTCTAACAATGAATCAAAGAGAATACTCCTCTCAAAAGTTGTTAGAAAAGTTGGAAGACTTAAATGGACCATGTTAAGTGAAATAAGAAATAAGACAGAAGGGTAGTTAGGTTATTTCAGCTTTAGTAGTTAATTATATGGTTAACTATAAATAGGAAGGTTAGATAATGTTATCGTTAGTTTTTTAATGCACGGAGCATTGCTTTCCTTTCTTCTGCAATGTACTCTCTCCTTCTTCATAATAAGAACTTCATCTTTATCTTCTATTAATTTTTTTCTTTTACAGTTTGTATCAATGATTTCATGGTATCAGAGAAATTTCGCTAGATACCAGAAAGATGGGGAGGAAAGTTCTATCCAGTTGTTGTAGATCTTAATACGATTGACGAAACGATTGCTAAATTCAATTGGAAATCTCAAAAATCAAAATCTGCAAAATTAGGGGAAATACTCTAGAAAAAATGACAACGATGAATAGAAATTCAGGTGTGATACCTATAAATCCTGGAAACACATCAACTGGTACGATTGATTCACAAATTTTGGTGATCGATTACAATCATCCTTTGTATCTACAATCAACTGATGAAGTGAAGCTGCTATCATATCTTTTCAATTAAAAGGGAATGAAAACTATATTGTGTGGAATAAATCGATGCGAATTGCGTTATTAGGATGAAATAAATTTGGTTTTATTAATGAAAAATGTAAGAAAGAGAATTTTCATAAAAAATTGTGGGATTAATGAGAGAGAGTGAATGCAATAGTGTTGTCTTAGTTGATAAATTCAGTTACAAGTAATTTGATTGGTAGAATAGTGTATGCAACTAGTGCACAAGAGTTATGGGAAGATTTGAAAGAAATATTTGAGAAAATAGATGATTCTATATCTTTCAATATACATCAAGAAATTGCCTTTTTTTTGTTGAAGGCACACAATTTGTGTCTATGTATTACTCAAAGTTGAAGGAATTATGAAATGGGTTCGCGTCTATGGTGCCTGTGCCTGGATGTAATTGTGAGAAGTCCAAATAATTTGTTATGTATGTGCAAAGGCAGAAACTCAATCAATTTCTGATGGGATAAAATGAGTCACACAGTAAAGCAAGAAGTCACATACTATTGTTGAGTCCATTACCAAATGTGAATCAAGCTTACTCTATGATAGCTAGTGATGAAAGTCAGAGAGCAATGACTAGCTCATCTAGTTTAATGGGAAGAACTCATCGTTTGAGTGAGGCTGAGGCAATAGCTATGTACTCAAGGGCTACTGGAAATCAGAAGTTTAAGAAAAGATAGAATTCAAATTACAATCCAAATGTTTTTTGTGATCACTATAAGTTCAAAGGACATATTAAGGAGGATTTCTATAGAATAGTTGGATATCCTCCAGATCATCCTATAGAAAATCAAGTAGAAAATAAATTTCAAGGTGAGAACAAGTTCCAACAATGTAAGGTGGATAACAGATTCAATCCTGTAATAACTCAGAGTCATCAGCTGAATGCTCAAGTGAATCAACCACCCATGCCTCAAAATACGTACTATGGATACAATCATGTTGTGATGAGTCAACAACACATGATACAGATGCAACAAAATGAAGGGCCTAGCTTCACACCATCTCAATTTGCTGAGATATGCAAAATGATGGAACATGGTCATGGTGGTACTGCAGCTGGTCAATACTCTAATGTATTTCACTTTGCTAACATGTCAGGAATATGTAGTGCCTTGTTAGTGAATTATAGACTCAGGTTCTACTAATCACATGACATTTGATTTAAATTTATTAAATACTAAATCACTAATGAAACTAGAAAATGAGAAAAGAGTAGTGCTACCTGATGGAGAAGTAACGTATGTAGAACACACTGGCACTAGTACACTATCAGCTAGAAGTACAATTTATGCTATGTTTTACATTCTTGCCTTTACGTTAAATATAATGTCAGTATCAAAGATAACTAGACAGTTAAATTGTTCAATGAAATTCTATCCTAATTTTTGTGTTTTCCAGGATCTCTTCACTGAGAAGGTGAAGGAGATTGATAAAGAAGTGATTGGATTATACTACCTTCTAATGTCCAGAATCAGTCTTACTAAAGAACAAATAACTGGATATGGGTTGTCTTGTACAAATGAGAGTGTTACTGAAGCTGATATTAGCTTGTGGTATAAAATGTCGTGTTATGTTCCTGCTAGTACTTTAAATAATTAGTTTCCTACTAGATATTCCAGTATCTCTAAACTATTAAATAATTGCATTATATGTCCTTGTGCAAGGGAAACTAGATTGCCCTTTCCTAAGAGTACAATTGTTAGTTCAAGAGCCTTTGAGCTTGTTCATATGGATGTATGGGGACCTTATAAGAATGCTATTTTTGATGGATATAAATCTTTCTTAACCATGGTAGATAACTTTACTAGATTTACTTGGATATTCTTGTTGAAATTGAAATCTGATGTATTTCTTCATAATAAGCAGTTTTTGTCACTTGTCAAAACTCCGTTTGAAATTAATGTGAAAGTGGTGAGGACTGATAATGGAACATAATTTGTCAATTCCCTGTGTAATGACTTATTTTCTAATCTTGGATTTATTCATTAAAGATCATGTCCCTATAATCTACATCATAATTGAGTAGCTGAGAGAAAACATAGGCATATCCTTGAATTAACTAGAGCATTAAGATGCAAGGGCAGATACCTATAAAGTTTTGGGGACATTGTGTTCAAGATGCAGTGTACATCATAAATAGAATTTCTTCTCAAGTTATTGGTGATATTTCACCCTATGAGAAGTTGAACCAAAGGAAACCATCCCTCACACATTTGAGAATATTGGGCCGTTTGTGCTTTGCGCAAATTCTAAATCAAATAGAAAAACTGCAATCTAAGTCAAGACATGCTATTCATAGGTGTTATTATGAGACACGAAAATGATATATTCTTTACGATATTGACACTAAGTGTTTCTTTGTACATAGGGATGTCATGTTTAAGCAAGAAATATTTTCATTTGCTCAAACCACAATTAGTTCTGCTACACTATTTCCTTCTTATCTTTCTGTACTTGAGGATGCTATTACAAATGTGACTATACCAGTAGCTACTAACTGTGAACCAAGTGGTATACAACTATCAATAGACATGTCAAGTTCATCAGAAGGGCTTACCTCATAAGGAGATACATAAACTGTGAATACTACTCTATCTACTGACTATTCAGTAGAAGTCCAACCTGAGGCTCTAAGTATCCCTGTGATTACTCATACACAACCAGTGACACAAGTTAAAGCTCAGCCTGTTGCTCAATCCAAACAACCAACAAGACAATCCTCAAGAGGCAAACATCCACTATGTTGGATGAAAGAATTTGTATCTCTTAATGTGCATGATGACATTTCTTATGCCATGTCTAAATACATCTCTTATGATTATTTATCTCCTGAGTGTAGTGCATTTACTTTATCTATATCTGATATTACTAAGCCTACCTCCTATGCATAAGCTATTAAGGA
The DNA here is from genome assembly GCA_029783415.1 of Anisodus acutangulus. Lineage (NCBI taxonomy): Eukaryota > Viridiplantae > Streptophyta > Magnoliopsida > Solanales > Solanaceae > Anisodus > Anisodus acutangulus. The sequence goes on along the minus strand of CM056506.1, from coordinate 38,700,854 downwards.
TGCAAGGTGGTAGAAGCAATGCACGCAAAAGTAGATGCATTGGAACAAAATAATATTTGGAAACTAGAATCTTTACCAGAGGTAAAAATTCCCATTGGGTGAAAATGGGTCTTCAAAATCAAATATAAGGCTAATGGTGAGATAGAAAGATTGAAAGCAAGTCTAGGGGCCAAATGATATAGCCAACAAGAAGGCATAGACTACCAAGAGACATTTAGTTCAGTGGCGAAGATGGTAACAGTAAGGACTGTTCTAGCTATAGCTGCTGCAAGGAAATGGCATATCCATCAAATGGATGTCTACATTGCTTTTCTTCAAGAAGACCTATTTGATGGAACATACATGGAACTTCTAGAAGGATTTAAGAGTCAGGGAACACAAGATAGGTTTACAGACACACTACATTCTTGTATGGATTAAAATAGGTCGCAAGGCAATGGAATGCAAAACTGGCTCAAGCTTTTATTAGGTTCAAGTTTGTGTAGAGTCAATATGATTACTCATTGTACACCAAGAGGACATATAAAGGTCTTATAGACATCTTAATATATGTTGATGATATTCTGATTATTGGGGACAATCTAGAGTCCATTATTGAGACAAAAACAACACTACAGGAAGCATTCAAGATGAAGGACCCAGGAGAGTTAAAATACTTTCTTGGCATTGAATTTGCAAGATCCGAAAAGGAAATTCTAATGCACCAAAGAAAATATACATTAGAATTAATCTCAGAGTTTGGTCTTAGTGCATCCAAGCATGCTACAACACCTATGGATTCTAATGCTAAGTTTACTACTAGAGAATATGATGTACATGTCAAAGCTTCAGAACTGCAGAATGGAGAACACAAAGTAAGACATATAGAGGATGAACTAATAGAAGATCCAACAGTCTATCAGAGGCTAATAGGCAAGTTGCTGTACTTAACATTTACAAGGCCTGACATATCCTACAGTGTGCAACTTTGAGCCAATTCATATAACAACTAAAAAGATCTCACATGAAGTAGCTTTGAGGATAGTTAAATACATTAAAGCTCAGCCCGACCAAGGAGTATTATTTTATAGTGACAAGAGAGATATACTCACAACATATTATGATGCTGACTGGGCAGCATGCTCATTCTCAAGAAAATCATTGACATGATTTTTAATTAAGCTTGAGGATTCTCTGGTGTCTTGGAAGTCTAAAAATCAAACAACTATCTCAAGAAGCTCAGTAGAAGCTGAGTATATAAGTATTGCAGCTACATTATCAAAATTGACATGGCTAACTGGATTGATCAAGGATCTATGGGTTCAATTACAAATACCAGTGCATACACAGTGATAGCAAAGCAACCATTCAGATTGCAGCCAATTCAGTCTTCCATGAGAGGTCAAAACATATTGAAATAGACTGTCATTTTATAAGAGAAGATTTAACAAGGTCTCATCAAAACTCACTACATACACACAACACAACAACCAGCAAACATACTTATAAAAGGATTAACTAGAGTGCAACATGAATATCTTATATCCAAGCTAGGTGTTCTTAACAGTTTTATGGCACCTAGCTTGAGGAAGAGTGTTAAGTGAAATAAGAAATAAGACAGAAGGGTAGTTATTTCATTTCAGCTTTATTAGTTAACTATATGATTAACTATAAATAGAAAGGTTAGGTAATGTTACCTTTAGTTTTTCAAAGCACTGAATATTGCTTTTCTTTCTTCTCTAATGTACTCTCTCCTTCTTCATAATAAGAACTTCATCTTATCTTCTATTAATGTCTTTCTTCTACAGTTTATATCAATGATTTCAGACCAAAAGTATATGCTACCGCTACCTATAAATGGCTTCTTAAAATCAAAGAAAAATATTAGTAGTTTGGCACATCAGCTCTTTTGTGTTTGACTAGACTATGATCGTTACACTTCATTGGATATTAGATGGTTATGATAGTGAATATATTCCATATATATTCATAGACAAAATCTTAATCTCACGCCATGTCACGTTTGTTGAGTACGGCTTCCCGTTTGACAACATCCAAAAAAAATTTGCGACACTGATTACGAATTCCTTGATGACCCGGACACCTCACATCTAATACAAAATACACTAAAAAATCCACACCCTCAGGCTGTCCCATCGACCCCACCCCACTTCCCGCTTCCTGCCTGGTCACTACTCCAAACAGTGATCGTGCCTGCCCCGTGGCACCCAGCCCCTGCCTGCCCTAACTTGTGACTGTGCTTATCCACTCAACACCCAGCCCCTACCCATACCCTACCCATCCCACTGTCCAGCCGCAACCCGTGACCGTCCCTACCCACCCAGTACCTAGCCCCTGCCCGTTTCACTGCCCTACCCCACTGCCCCTCACCACTACTTAACCCCAACCCTACTGCCCAGTCCAGCTCGGCCCCTCTCATCTACACTGCCCCAACGGTGACCATCCCCATACACCGCATGGAAACTCGTGCACAATACGATATTTTCAAACCAAAATTTCACTTTAACCTATTCACTCAAACCATCTCGCACATTCCTAAAAACCCAAAACTAGACAAACTCGACCCATATTGTAATGCGGCCATTCATGAGGAGTTTAATACATTAACCAAACAACGTACTTAGGATCTTGTTCTGAAACCAGAAGGGGTGAATGTGATTCGTTGTATGTGGCTTTATTATCACAAATTCTGAGATAGTGGAGAGCTTGAACGCCACATGAAAAGACCTGTGGCTAATGGTACTGGTCAGCAAGAGGGTGTTGATTATAGTGAGACATTTAGTTCGGTGGTTAAACCTGCCACCATTCACACAGTGTTGATCATAGCTATGGGGGAAAATTGGCCTATTCAATAGCTTGATGTCAAAATGCTTTCTTACGTGGGGACTTGAAAGAAATCATTTATATGCATCAACCGCCTGGCTTTGTGCATCCGGAGGTTCCTCATTATGTCTGCCATCTTAGTAAGTCACTCTATGGTTTTAAACAACCCCTTAGGGCTTGGTATGAGAGGCTTGCTACATACATCATACATATAAGGTTCGTGTGCAGCAAGAGTGATCATTACCTGTTTATTTTTCATCTAGGTACTAACACAACTTATCTTCTTTTATATGTAGATAATATTGTTCTAACAGCTTCTTCTGATACTCTGAAACACGAGATCATTGCGCTGCTTAAGTCTGAATTTTCTATGACAGATTTGGGTAAGTTGAGTTATTTTTTGGGGATATCAGTGACCAGATCCGCACATGCCATGTTCTTGTGTCAGCATAAGTATGTAGAAGAGATTGTCTACAAGGCTAAAATGGTAAAATGCAAGATCACGCCTCCTCATGTAGAGTCCAAGTACAAAGTCAATACAGATGATGGGGATCCGATTAGTGATCCCTCTCTTTATAGGAGTGTCCTAGGTTCTCTTCAGTATCTCACCTTTACTCGGCCAGATATTACATATGCAGTTCAGCAGGTGTGCTTGTTCATGCACGCTCATAGAGAGCCTCACTTTACAGCTCTTAAGTGTATCATTCGATACGTTAAGGGCACTTTTGACTATGGACTTCATTTATATCCCTCAGCACCAACTAGATTGCTCTCCTACACATACGCAGATTGGGCTGGCTGTCAGGACACCCATCACTCTACGACCGGCTATTGTGTGTTTTTGAGGGATAATATCATATTGTTGTTTACCAAGCAGCAAGCCATGCTTTCTCATTCGAGTGCAGAAGTAGAACATCAAGGCGTTGCAAACATTATTGCCGAGATATGTTAGCTCCAAAATCTCAATCTTGAGCTTCAGTGTCCCATACGTAAGGCATCTTTGGTTTACTGTGATAATATATCTACTGTCTATCTATCTCATAATCCGGTTCAGCATTAGCGAACCAAACATATTTAGATGGATATTCACTTTGTTCGTGAGAAGGTTGCAATAGGTCACGTTAGAGTGTTGCATGTTCATTCTTCATATCAGTATGCAGATATCTTCACAAAGGGGCTTCCTCGGCAACTGTTCCTTGACTCCAGATTCAATCTTAGCGTTCGGCCTCCTCCCGCTCTGACTGAAGGGGTGTGATAGTGAATTTATTCCATATATATTCACAATATATTATGTACTCATTATTTTAGTGTAATTAATGCAACTAAGATAAAATAGAGATCCTAATTCTACTAGGACTATAATTGTATATTCTATATATATTACATTAATAAGAGAACTCCATCAAGGAGAATTACACTATTCTACATGTGTAATTACTTTTAGCTTACCTTCGACCTTTGAATCCAGGGTGCTAAGGAGATTTTCTTTCAGTAGATTTGATAGTGTTATTTCTCATATATGGTTCTAACATTAATACAACAATTTCAGGAACTTATTGAATATTTGAAGTACACTTGCCCAACGCATCTATATGGAATATCCATATCACCTCCAGCTGCCCAATAAATAATTTATGCTATTTAGGTTTTGTTTGGTTAAGATCGTTCCAATAGAGGTCAAAATTCTTTCTCAAGTTTATGCGTACTTTACCGTATATTTATGATTATGGTTAAGAGTCCTACATCGGATATGAAATGGAACATGAATTATTTATATGGATTTGGACAATCCTCACCCTACAAGCTAGCTTTTGTGGTTGAGTTAGGCCCAAGATCCATTCTTTACATGGTATCAGAGTCAGACCCATTCCAATTCTTTGTTCACCGATGTTGGGCCCCAAATTATATTATCCATGCTTCAGTTAACAAGGTCTGGGCGTGCGGGGGAGTATTAAGGGTCCTACATCGGTTATGAAATGGGAACATGGACTCCTTATAAGGACTTGGACAATCCTCACCCTACAAGCTAGCTTTTGGGTTGAGTTAGGCCCAAGATCCATTCTTCACAATTATGACTTTCTGATTCTGACGGTTGGTAAAAAAATATTGTATATTGATCATTATAGCAACTTTATTATTATAGGGGCTCAGAAAATAGCGCGCCTACGCGAAAATAGCAACTTCTTCCGCTCTGAACTGAAGAAGATGGGCTTCGATGTTCTGGGAGACTATGATTCGCCTGTGATTCCCATAATGCTCTATAATATTGAAAAACTACATGCTTTTCCACGAAAGTGTCTTAAATAGAACGTACATTTTCTTCTCTTGTTATATCAACTTTATATCTATCTAGCTATTTCATCCATTCCAATTTATGTGGCATCGCTTGACTAGGCACAAATTTAAGAAAGAAAGGAAGACTTTTGAGAATTGTGATTTGAAACAAACTTAAGACATTTGTGTATCTATAAATCATATCATTAAGGTTACAAGGGAAATTTAAAGTTAAGTTATTTCTAATTATAAAAAGGTGACATTTATTTTGAAACAAACTAAAAAGGAAAGTGTGTCACATAAATTGAGAAGGAAAGGGTAATTCCTTGTGAAAAGAACGTACATTCATAATTTTTCTCACTTGCATCTAGGTCTTTCCAGCAACTCATTTACTTTTGGCCAGAGCACACATATTTATTTCTGCTGCCCACTCAAGGGAAGATCTCATCAAAGCATAGGAGGTTAATTAGAGCTTGTTCATGCACTTCTTTGTCATTTCAATTGATGTTCTCTTGTGCAATCTACCCTTATTATGGACTTCAGTTAGAAGTTTTTCTACTTCAGTTAGAAGTTTTTCTACTTCTTTGTCCTTTGACTCTCAACTCAACGCATCACAGACTGACGAGTCTAAGACAAATTAGAAAAGCTAATAGAACTTGGCTTACCTTTTGGTCCTAAGAGAACCCCGGATGTTAGCGATCTACATATTTGAAACTTAGAGTTAGTGGGTGCATAATAATTGTCATCTTATTAAGTGTGTAATGTCATGTCAGACTTCTCTATAATAATCATCCTCTATAACAACATTTTACAATAACAATCATATATTCTGTGAACAGATCTTTCGTGTTATATTATATTTGTTAAACAAGGTATATACCCATGATATACACTTGGTATACATAGTGTATATCATGGGTACTTTAGGATTGTGGCCCATCTCGGGTTTGGCAGACTAGCCCATCTCGGTCCAGCACTTCAGCCCATCACGGTGGGTAGTATATTAGGTATGTATATTGATGTAATATTATAGTGTAAAGGTTACCTTAATTAGTCTTGTACACTTACCATAATTGTAAAGTTAGAATTATGGTAGAATAAGGTTTTAGGTAATTCTAACTATAGAATTATGGTAAGTGTACAAGACTAATTAAGGTAACCTTTACACTACAATATTACATCAATATACATACCTAATATACTACTCACCGTGATGGGCTGAAGTGCTGGACCGAGATGGGCCAGTCTGCCAAACCCGAGATGGGCCACAATCCTAAAGTACCCGTGATATACACTATGTATACCAAGTGTATATCACGGGTATATACCTTGTTTAACAATATTACATGTTCTCTATAACAATATTTTGCTATATCAGTCAAAAGATATCGAAAGGAACAACATTGTTATAGAGAGATTTGACTGTACATTGATTGTTCGGAAGAAATGGGTGCAACTGAACCCACAAAACCTAGCTTAGATTAACTTGTCGTGATATGAGTTGGTCACTTTTCACTTCCTGTGGAGAAAGATATTTCACTCTGAAGGATGTCAAATACTACGGAAAGTAAAAACAAGAGATGAAAATAAATCGAATACCAATTCTGTTTCTGAATGTCGGAAATTATGTCGTCCGACACCAGTAAAAACACTAAGAAAAACAGAATTATTAAAGAGTAAATGCAGCGGAATTTAAAGAACACAATGGTTTAAATTTTCATACGATATATTTATTATATAACTTATGATGGTCGATGACCAAATGTATTGTATATATATAATATACAAAAGTGTAAATTCCTTTCTTTACAAATTTATAAAATAAAACGGAAAGGAATTAAAAGATGAGTCGCAGATGACTTCTACGTGAAAAATTTAACTAAGTAGACATAGACAACATTTCATTACAATCGCTCCATACAAAACTAATATAGAATCTAAACAACAATTGTAATGTTCGACAGAATGTTGTCAACACTTAGGCAACACTGGTGATCCATATTTTTTGAGATGAAATCCCGAGAACCCTCTTGGTATTTTTACTTTCTGGTTCTGGATATTGATTCACTGTAGTAGTCTCGCTATTTATAGTAGAGAGTCTTCCTTGAAAAGCTCATCAATCGGTTGTGGAGGTTGAGGGAAAGGTGGCCAGCTGGTAGGATTAGTTGGAGACGATCAAAGAGAAAAAAACTCTAACAACTTTGACTTGTTCCTCACGAAAAGTAGCAGCCTTGACTCGTTCTTCACACGTTTTTACCAACTCCTATTTTGTGAAGTACCAATCTGTTGTTACAATAATAATAATAATAGTAATAAAAACCATCTGCACATTCCTCCCCCCTTGTTCTCCCTCACTTGCACGTCCCCCTCCCCTTTAATCTCCCTCAACCTATTCTCCTTCCACCTCCAACAATTTACACACACACAACTCACTATATATTCTACATGACACAAAATAAAGCACTTAGCACAAAGAACAAAAATCAGAAAAATACCAAGAGAGCAAGAAGGGAAATGATTAGTTGGAGTTTGAAAGTTCATTTGCAGTATGAAGAAACAAAAGATGAGTTCTCTCACTCATAAATCTTAGTATAATCCCTTATTTCTAAGTTACAATATATATTAGAATATGATCCGGATGTTGAAAGAATGATCATGAAATTATTGTTAGTAGGTTATTTAATAACTAGTTTGGGTCATGAAATTTACAATCTATTTCGCTGAGTTATGCTTGTTAGAATTGGATGAAATTCGACAGGGTTGTAAATCTCTCCTTCATGGTCCGATTGAGCCCAAGCAGGGCTAAAACCGTTATAAAGTTTCAGAGTTATCGCAGTTCAAAGTTTCTGCCTCGGATCGAATGAAATCCGGAGGGCAGAACGTATATCAGAATAAATTGACATATAAGTTAGGAATATGAAAAGTTGTGCTGAATAGAAGTTCTAGATTTCTCTGTTCTCGGCAGTTTGATACTTTATAAAGATTAATCCGACTTACGGATAAAACGTTACGACGCTTTTAAGATTGTGGCCTTTTTACAAAAGAAATCCTGGCGAGACAGTTTTCATAGGATTGTTCTTGTGTGAATTTGTACTAGTTACACTAAGTATTTCCAGAGTAATAGTGATAAGATCCCCGTGTTACCTTCGATTTGGCATAGGAAATACCTTATTTGAAGTTACGATTCGAGAGTTATAACCCTCACAAGTGGGAAGAGCGAAAAGTTGAAAGAAAGGAACATTATTTGAATCTTCTGAAATATGACAATTTATATATATATATATATATATGTATGTATATATATGTGTGTGTGTGTGTGTGTGTTTAGTCATACATTCGAGATGATAGAAATCTTGGTAAGGTAAATAGTTTTGCTATCACCTACGGGGCTATTCAAATATACTTATTTTCGGGGCTATTCAAATATACTTGCTTTCGGGGCTATTCAAATATACTTGCCTTCAGGGCTACTCAAACATACTTCCCTTCGGGGCTATTCAAATACATTTTCCTTCGGGGCTATTCAAACACACTTGCCTTCACGACTATAATTGAAATGCATTGGATCGGGTTGCACACACCGCAATAAATATATATAATATGTGATATGAGATAAGGTAGGTGTACTGGTTAACTAAGTACACCCTAGGACGAGTTGGGAGGAGATTTTGTGTGTGTGAATATGTATGGGCTTGTACACTGACAGTGTTGAAACCTGTTTTCATGAAATGCTTATTATGTTCATAATATGAATGTACTTAAAATATTGTGAGGTTGCTTTGAATTGTAGGGTGAGGTTATCACTCAACCCCGGATGGTAGGGCTGACACTTTTATTTAACACTGTTTCAGGAAAGCGCGATAGAGGAAAAGCTCCGCAACAGGGCTAGCAATCGTCCCACAGCCTTATTGTCCCACCAATCCACTACTTTGGATTTGGTGAAGTTGTTCTAGGTTAAGTAGGTTTGAAGAACCAAGTTTTCTTTATCTCGGGGAATGCCCCACATTAGACTATTTTCTTTTGAGATTCGGATGTTTTTATTATGTATTTGAACTTCCATCGAGTCTAGAAAATTGGGGATGCTCGAGTATGGGCCTGTGCTTTCATTAAATAAGTACATGATTATATTATTTCCGCACCTATATATATGTATAATTTAGGACGAAAGAAAGAAAATGGTTCGCCTGGAAAGGGATGGTCTTCCAGGTGCCATCACGCCCTAAGGGAAGACTTGAGAAAAGTCTGTGTATTACAAGTTGGTATCTGAGCTAAACCAGGTTAGGAGATTCTAGGAAATTTCTTTGATTTGGGTGCTTGACCAATTACTTATTGCGACAGTGTGCGTGCCACCTTAGTAATAAGTGAACGAGATAACATCCTAAACAGTTTCACTTTCTTCATACTCTCCTCGTGCCTATCTTGAGTCTTTTCAAAGACTTGGTTCTCATATTACCTCCTTCGAACGAATTAGGAAAAGAGACTGTACAACGATAAACTAACTAACAAGTGTTTTTGTAGATATGGTTACAATACGAGTTCCAACATAGAGGGAAGTGCTAATAAAAACAAAAAGGATAATGCGAGCTCAGGAGGAGTTCATGGACCGTAGGATGGACCCAGGAAATGGTGGGACAAAAGTTAGATAGACTCATAGAGTTGATGATAGTGGTAGCCCCACACATGGTTCAACCTACACCTAGTGTCTCAGTGATGGCTCCGACCCAGAACCCACCGGCCTAGGAACCAGTTGTGGCTGCACCATAGCCAAAAATGTAGGAGCTCACGCAGTACAGGATAGGCTATGGGCGAATTTTATGAGAATAAGGGAACCTATCTACTCAGGGAAGGACACCAAGTCCGACCCGATAGTGTTCCTCGACGAGGTAGAAGACCTAATGTTTACCCTAGGATGTGTTAGGACGCATGGCGTCAATTTGGTAAGCGCACGTTTAGTGGATGATGCAGGGGTGTGGTGGAGGAATTTTTGGAGAAATCATTCCCCGATGTCACCACCAATGAAGTGGGGGATTTCAAAGCAGCATTCATTAAAAAGTGTATGCCTAACACCCAAAAAGATGCGCTCAGATGTGAGTTTGAATAGTTCAGACAAGGGGACTGTAGTGTGCAAGAACAGGATACCCAATTCATGAGATTGTTGACATACAATGCACACATTGTTCCTATGGAAAGAGAGAAGGTCAAAAGGTTTGTTGAGGGTTTAAACCCGAACTTGGTAGAAAAGGTAGTAGCATTAGCCTATGATTGGACTTACCTTCAGATCGTCGACATGGCAATGAGGGTAGAAGGTTATGCTAAAGCAAAAAGAGAGAATTCGCAGAAGAGGTTTCGATCGTCGGGATCCTTTAATCAGAATCAAAACCAGAAGAAAGAAGGTAGTTGGGGTTCTTAAAAATCAGGCCAATTAGTAGGCCAGTCTCATTACAGGCCCTAAGAGCATAAATGGTTCAATCATCAATGTATCAATGCCAAGGCCACCAACCCTAACGCAGAGAGTGACAAACCGATCTATAAGGTTTGTCAAATGAGACATTTTGGAGAATGCAGGTTCTCACAGAGAGGTTGTTACAACTGTGGAGAACCAGACCACTATGCCAGGGATTGCAAGAAAAGAACCCAAACTCAGTTTTCTCATGAGAGGTCAGAAGCGACCATAACATAAGGGAAATCAGGGCAACCAGTCCCGACAGACTTAGGGAGGTCAACAGTCCAACAATCCTAACCGACTCTACTCTTTTCCCCAGAGGAATGAGGCAGAGGAATCCAATGTGGTAGTTACATGTATTTTGTTGGTCTCAAGTATTCCTGCACTTGTATTATATGATCCCAGTTCTATATTTTCGTACGTGTCAATCGATTTTGCTAAGAATCTACATGTAGAACCTTCTTGTTTAAGTGAACCCTTTGGGGTCATGACACCAGTGGGGGCCTCAGTTTGGGCCTCTCGAGTAATTAAAAATCTTCCTAAGATAAGGGACCTAAGGAGGAAGATCTTAGATGAGGGTCACAACGCAAGGTATTCCATTCATCTAGGGTCAACAAAAATGTATCGGGACCTCAAGGAAAATTACTGGAGGGATTGAATAAAGAAAGATATTGCAGAGTTTGTCGGAAGGTGTCTTACGTATCAACAGGTAAAAGCAGAACATTAAAAACCCATCGGACTACTTCAGGACATTAGTGTCCCCATGTGGAAATGAGGTGATTCATATGGATTTTGCGACTGGTCTACTGAAAACTCGAGAAGGTTGTGATTCTATTTCGGTGATTGTAGAACGGCTTATAAAGTCAGCCCATTTCCTACCAGTCAAGACTACATATCGGGCACTGCAGTATGCGCAAATTAATTTAAAAGAAGTAGTGAGGTTACATGGGATTCCATTACAAATTATTTTGGATACGGGTTCCCCGTTCACCTCACACTTTTGGCAAAGTTTCCAGTAGGACCTCGGGAAAAAAGTCAAGTTGAGTATGGCTTTCCATCAGCAAACCGACGGACAAGCTGAATGAACAATTCAAACATTGGAGGACATGTTGTGGTCTTGTGTGTTGGACTTTCGGGGCAACTGATTGGACCATCTATGTCTAATTGAGTTTGCCTACAATAACAATTTCCATTCTAGCATACAGATATCTCCGTTCGAAGCCTTGTATGGGCTAAAATGTAGATCTCCACCGGGATGGTTCGAAGTGGGTGAGACGCAATTGTTCGGACCCGAATCCATTCAAGAAACAAATGAAAAAGTGCAGATAATTCGGGAGAGAATCAAAATAGCTCATAGCCGTCATAAATCTTATGCGGACCATCGCAAGAGAGATCTCGAATTTCAAGATGGGAGAAAGTGTTTTTAAAAGTCTCTCCAATGAAGGGAGTGATGCGATTTGGCAAGAAAGGGAAGTTGAGCCCAAGGTTTATTGGACCATATGAGGTCTTACGAAGAGTTGGGAATGTGGCTTACGAACTAGCCCTTCCACAAGAATTAGAAGCGGTGCATCCGGTGTTCCATGTGTCAATGTTACGGAAATACTTGCACGATCCATGTCACGTCAACTGACCCCAAGAAATAGTCCTAAATGAAAAGCTTCAATACAAGGAAATTTCGGTAGAAATACTGGATAGACAAGTTAAACGTCTCAGGAATAAAGATATTGCTTCTATGAAGGTCTTGTGGAAAAATCACTCCACAAAAGAAGCCACATGGAAGCCGAAGACGCGATGAAAGTCAAATATCCATTCCTATTTGAGTAAGGTAATAATGTGTTTCATATGTGTGCAGTTTGTGTGTCTATATGCTTGTGTTACAATTTTATTCACATTCGAGGACGAATGTTGTTTAAGGAGGGGATAATGTGAAGTCTCAATTTGTTGTTACAATAATAATAATAATAATAATAATAATAATAATAATAATAATAATAATAATAATAGTAATAAAAACCATCTGCACATTCCTCCCCCTTGTTCTCCCTCACTTGCACGCCCCCCTCACCTTTAATCTCCCTCAACCTCTTCTCCTTCCACCTCTCACAATTTACACACACACAACTCACTATATATTCTACATGACACAAAATAAAGCACTTAGCACAAAGAACAAAAATCAGAAAAATACCAAGAGAGCAAGAAGGGAAAGGATTAGTTGGAGTTTGAAAGTTCATTTGAAGTATGAAGCAACAAAAGGTGAGTTCTATCACTCATAACTCTTAGTATAATCCCTTATTTCTAAGTTACAATACATATTAGAATATGATCCGGATATTGAAAGAAAGATCATGAAATTATTGTTAGTAGGTTATTAATAACTAGTTTGGGTCATAAAATTTACAATATGTTTCGCTGAGTTATATTTGTTATAATTGGATGAAATTTTACAAGGTTGTACATATCTGCTTCACAATCAGATTGGGCCCAAGCGGAGCTAAAACCGACATACGGTTTGAGAGTTATCGCAGTTCAAATATTCTGCCTCGGATCGAATGAAATCCGGAGGGCAGAACGTATAGCGGAATAACTGTACATATTGGTGAGGAATCTGAAATGTTGTGCTGAATTAAAGTTCTAGATTTTTCTGTTTTAGACATTTTTATACTTTACAGAGAATAATCCGACTTACGGATAAAACGTTATGACTATTTTAAGATTGTATCTTGTTTTACAAAAACATCTGGCGAAATAGTTTTCTGAGAGTTGTTAAAATAACAGAACTGAATGTTTCGGTGAGGAATTTAAAACATTGTGCTGAATAAAATTTCTATATTTCTCTGTTCTCGACAGTTTGAGACTTTACAGAGAATAATCCGACTTACGGATACAAAGTTACGACTGTTTTAAGAATGTGGCCTTTTTACAAAAACAATCCTGGCGAGACAATTTTCATAGGGTTGTTATTGCATGAATTTGTACTACTTACACTAAGTATTTACAAAGGGAACTTGGGATAGTGATAAGATCCCCGTGTTACCTTCGATTTGGCTTAAGAAACTCCTTATTTGAAGTTACGATTCGAGAGTTATAACCCTCACAAGTGGAAAGAGCGAAACGTTGAAAGAAAGGAACATTATTTGAATCTTCTGAATTATATATATATATATATATATATATATATATATATGTGTGTGTGTGTGTGTGTGTGTGTGTGTGTGTAGGTTTAGTCATACATTCGAGATGATAGAAATCTTGGTAAGGTAAATAGTTTTGCTATCACCTACGGGGCTATTCAAATATACTTGCCTTCGGCTATTCAAATATACTTGTTTTCGGGGCTATTCAAATATACTTGCCTTCGGAGCTATTCAAATATACTTGCCTTCAGGGCTACTCAAATATACTTGCCTTCTGGCTATTCAAATACATTTGCCTTCGGGGCTATTCAACCATACTTGCCTTCGGGGCTATAATTTCAATGCATTGGATCGAGTTGCACACACCGCAACAAATATATATAATATGTGATATGAGATATGGTAGGTGTACTGGTTAACTAAGTACCCTAGGACGAGTTGGGAGGAGATTTTGTGTTTGTTAATATGTATGGGCTTGTACACCGACAGTGTTGAAACATGTTTTCATGAAATGCTTATTACGTTCATAATATGAATGTACTTAAAATATTGTGAGGTTGCTTTGAATTGTAGGGCGAGGTTATCACTCAGCCTCGGATGGTAGGGCTGACTCTTTTATTTAACATTGTTTCAGGAAAGCGCGATAGAGGAAAAGCTCTGCAACAGGGCTAGCGATCGTCCCGGAGCCTTATTGCCCCACCAATCCACTGCTTCAGATTTGGTAAAAGTTGTTCTAGATTAAGTAGGTTTGAAGAACCAAGTTTTCGTTATCTCGGGGAATGCACCACATGAGACTATTTTCTTTTGAGATTCAGATATTTTTATTCTGTATTTGAACTTCCATTGAGTCTAGAAAATTGGGGATGCTCGAGTATGGGCTTGTGCTTTCATTAAAGAAATACATGATTATATTATTTCCGCACCTAGATATATGTATAATTTAGGACGAAAAGAAAGAAAATGGTTCGCTTGGAAAGGGATGGTCGTCCAAGTGCCATCACGCCTTAAGGGTTGACTTGAAAAAAGTCGGATGTGACATGTTTACCTTGCCAAATCATAGTTACTACATAGTAATCATTACGTGAAGAAAGACAAAATCAGTTCTAAAAATGTTGGTCCGAATGTTGTGCGACATTTGTCCCAACATTCTTATACATTCAAATCATTACTTTTGGAGATATGATGGGTCAAATGTTACAACATCAAATCCAATATTAACAATCTCCCTCTTTTTTCTTTTCTTCACAAAACTCGTTAAAATGTAAAGTTGACTTATGGTGTTGTCACAAATATTGTCCGACATCTGTGATCAACAATTTCAAGGTCATGCTCCCCCTTAACCTATGATGTCATGCAAGCAAACATGTGTATCCAATTCGTAGGACTAGAAAAATATGAGCACAATTATACACATACCATCCAATATATACAAAACATGAATAGAAATAAACAATTGTCATCAAATATCCACATCAATCCATCAAACCATTGAACAAATATTTACAGCTTAGGTTCAACAACATCATTCAGTTTCCTCCTTGCTCATCATACAACAGCAGCAACTTCCAGTAGATTTCTACCCCTGAATAACAACTTCAACTTCCTCCCCCTACATCAACATCATTAGCTTACTCCCCCTGCATCAACATCATCTCCCCCTTTTTGTGAAGAAAGTAGCATCATGAAATGGTTTCTAGCTTGTATAAGGGCATTTCTTGCAGCATCAACTTCAACAATTTGTTGGTTGATTTTTGCAATTTGATCCACAGGCCATTCTGTCGACAATGTAGACTGTCTTGGACCAGTATTGCCCAGAATGTTGGTGACATTTCTAGCAACATTTTCACTTTTAGCTTCCTTCTTACAGGGCAAGTCGATGACTTTGTCCTTTCTTTTCAAAATTGCTTTGTTTACAGTGTAAATCTCAGGAGACTTCCCTGAAGTGTCTTCTCTCTTATTCTCAAAGACTTGGGTGGTTAATACTTTGTAGATCAGAGAGGGAAAATGAAGGATTGAAGTTTATTGTTTCTCAGCCAAGTTGAAAATTTGATGAAATATCATTTTTTCCAAATCAACTTTCAAACCTTTCCCAACTTTATACAATAGGGTGGCTTGTTCAGATGTCACAATTGACTCACTCATTGAAGGAAGCCAATTGTGAATAGCAATTTTATGGAGGGTGGAAAATAGGGCTGTTAGTTTGGAGGCTGGACATCTTGAGATCCATTTCTTCATTATACCTCCAGTGAGGTATTTAATTACTTCATCCCTATTGTCTATCACATGTTCAGCTTCTCTAACATTATCTCCAGCATTTTGGCCAATACATTGATTTATGATAGCAGGCATAAAAAGATATACCTTGTTATAGAGATATACCTTCCCAAATTTCTTTGAGGAGGTATCCTCTATAGTAGAGCTTAAATTCGCATAAAACAGTTTTACTATCTCATCAACATATGGTTCTTTTTCAGTGAAAGAATTAAGAAGATTTCTGTCATTTAAGAATTCTACCAAACATTATTCAGTACAAAAAGCAATATCTAACACTCTCTCAGGCCTAATTACTATATTCTTATAAAAATCCCACATATCATGGTTAGCTTTATAATAGAATTATCTGAGAAAGCAGATACCTCAATGTCTAAATCAGACATGTCTGAACTGATGGATTTGGTACTGTTGGAGGATGTTGTGGTGTGTGTCTCTTCGAATGTTGGCTGAAATGTTGCCTGAGATATTGTGGAATATGTGGCAACATTTGGAGCAGCACTTGTATTTGTAGTCCTGGGAACTCCCTTTGTAAAAAAATGTTTCAAGGGGGTTTCATATGGGATTTCCCTTTCTTGAGGCACACTGGGTTGTTCATAAGCGGATGGTTCTTCCTCAGTTGAGAAACACATAGTATGTATTTTCACTATCTCTGCTCGAGTAAGCGGGTTTAGATGTTTCACATTTAGTCTTTTTTCTACTCGAACCTTCTTGGACTATTTTCTCAAACACTCTACTCGATCGATGAGTAGGAAAGGTAGATGACCTTGGCCTTTTACCCAGAGATGAGAAATCAAAATTTTGATCGACATATATAGGGTTATTATTATCTCCAGGATAACTGATATCTAAAGGTTCATCAAAACCTTTAAACACTATTGCTTTAGAAAGATACTCAGGGAGATTTGAGGAAGAAGACTGACTCAGTTGCTCAGGTGTATTTGACGGAGGGATAATGCTCATGGGAGTGTTGGATGGAATGTTGGTTGACATTGGAGAAGTTTCCATTGGTGAGAATTGAGGAGAAGGTTTTGTGGAATTAGGGTTTGTGAAAGTGATTGGAGTTTGATTTGGTGTTTCCATTGGGTAGGTAGGAAGGTATACACCCGCTAAGCTTTTCCCCTTTTTTGTTGTTTTTGTAAAAAAAATAACAAATGAGATGAATATTTATATACATGGTAAATTTTATTAGCAACAAGAATTCCTTATTTTTAGGTGTTTCAATTTTACACAATAACTTACACCTAAAATATTGGGATAAAAAAAATAAACATCACGGTAGGAATAAAATTTAATCTAATAATTTTAAATTATGAAATTACATTAAACAAGGCATATAATAGGGAGTAAAATTTGCTATTTCAAAAATCAGATAAGAGCAACATCCCAACACATAACACATTATGAAAATGTCAACAACAATGTTTAGCAACATTTTAGACGAAGTATTTTGATCAGACAAGAATTTTCAGATTTGACAACAAACCAAGACACATTTTATATGCATTTTATGAGTTTGACCACTGGACCAATGTAATATTTTCACATCGTGTCCTTGGTCTAATCATATAACACATATATAGGAGATTTTCGTGTAAAAAATAAGAATACTTTTATGATATTCTCAAATCTCTTTTGAAGCAATCAATACTCCTATAGAATAGAAACGTTATCTTTTCACGGGCTTTGCCCATTTTTTACAGTTGGCAAATATTTGTAAAGGCTTTGCCTTATTTTGATACACCCTTTTTATGATATGTATATATCATCAAAGAGAACGGTGTCACTTTGATAACATATTTTTATTGAAAGATCATGCTTGTGTGACCAAAAGTTATGCACCATACAACAATAATAATCAGTTAGTGATATAACATAGGTAAATGTCACTCGAAATGTTAGACAACATTTCAGCCAACATTCACCAAAAATGCCTTTTTAGAGATTACAAAGACCAAGAGATTTCTTTAAACTAGAAAATCTCTCATGGTCCAAAACTTTTGTAAAAATATCAGCTAGTTGATGAAGAGTGTCAACATGTTCAATTTGAACTAGCTGTTGTTCAACTAAATCTCTTAAAAAGTGATGTGTAATATCAATATGTTTTGTACGTGAGTGTTGAACTAGAGTTTTGGAAATATTTATAGCACTCAAATTATCACATTACAAAATCAAAATGTTGTTAGTAAATCCATAGTCGTCTAACATGTGCCGTAGCCATATTAATCAGTTGAAAGAGAGACACATTTTTGTTTACGACTATACCATGAAACAAGGTTATTGTCAAGATAAAAACATCATCCACTTGTACTGTTTCTATCATCCACATCTCCATCCCAATCCGAGTCACTAAATCCTACTTAGGATTAGTGTCTTTGGAGTACCAAACTCCCAACTCACATGTGCCAGCAACATATCCAATAATACGTTTCACGACATTTAAGTGGGACATTTTAGGACAAGCTTGAAAATGTGCACGAACACAAACACTAAACATAATATCTGGGCGACTAGCAATAAGATAAAAAAGGCTACCTATTATAGATCGATATAATGTCGGGTCGACATTTTTACAAACATTATCCTTACATACCTTCTGCGATGAACCCATTGGCATTTTCATCTGTTTAGCATTCTCCAAACCAAATCTATTAACTAGATTCTTGACATATTTACTCTGTGAGATGAAAATTCCATCTTCACTTTTCTTTATCTGCAAGCCTAAGAAAAAAGTTAATTCCCCAATCATGCTCATTTCAAATGTCGATGACATAGCTTCAACAAATGAATTTAGGTACGACTGTAAAGTCGATCCAAAGACTATGTCATCCATGTAGATTTGAGCAATTATAATATCTACACCGTGTAATTTAATAAACAAAGTACGATCAGCTTCACCACGGTTAAAACCAAATTCAAGAATAAAGTTAGCTAAACGACCATACCATGCACTGGGGGCTTGTACACATAGTGTGGATTGTAAGGATCTTTAAATCCTTTTGGTTATACAACATATACCTCCTTGTCTAGATAACCATTTAAGAAGGCACATTTTACATCCATTTTGTGTAAAGTAATTTTCAGACAACAAGCAATAGCAAGTAAAAGTCTAATCGACTCGATTCTAGCTACAGGTGCGAAGGTTTCATCAAAATCAATTTCTTCAACTTGAGTATAACCTTGTGCAACTAGACGTGCTTTGTTTCTAACAATTTTTCTCGATTCATCTGATTTATTTTTAAAGATCCACTTAGTTCCAATTACATTTGTATTATTTGGACGTGGAACTAAGTCCCAGACTTCATTTCGAGAAAATTGTTCAAGCTCTTCTTGCATTGCTTGTATCCAAAAATTATCTTTAAGTGCTTCTACAACATTCTTTGGTTCTAATGTAGATATAAAACAAGAAAGACAAAATTCTTGGTATATGGTTGACATACACACATACCTTACCATTTCTCTATAGTTGAGTGGTTCTTTGCCTCTTGTTCTAATTCCTTCAAAAACTCCCCCTATCACTTGGCCCATTGGATGATTCTTCCTAATCCTTGATGAGGGGTCCCTACGAACTTGGTCTAACAATTCAACACTTGACTCCTCATTTGTGGTCTCAATTGCTGTTTCAGATGTTGCTTAAGGTGTGGCAACATCCGATTCATCTACAATCTGTGGACTCTTCAGCATATCTATAATGTTATTTTTAATACTTTTTCTTGAAACATCAGAAAGATCATCAAAGATAACATTTACAGACTCTTGTACAGTTCTGGATCTCAGATTGTATACTCGATAAGCATGACTATTTTGTGAATAGCAAACAAAAATTCCTTTATCACTCTTAGAGTCAAATTTTTCCAAATGATCTCTGTCATTTAAAATATAACAAATACAAACAAATACATGAAAGTAACGCAAGTTTGGTTTCTTTCCATTTATAATCTCATAGGGTGTCATCTTTGTTCCTGTCCTCAGATAGACTCTATTAGCAATGTGATTAGCAGTATTCAAGGCTTCTTCCCATAAACATTTTGACCAATGTTTAGAACGAAGCATCACGCCAGCCATTTCTTGCAATGTCCTATTCTTCTATTCTGCAGTCCCATTTTGTTGAGGAGTTTTGGGGGCAGAAAATTCATGGAAAATTCCATTTTTCTCACAAAAAATTGTGAATGAACTATTTTCAAATTCTTTTTCATGGTGGCATCTAATCCGAAAAATAGGAGAATATAATAAATTTCTAATTCTAGAGTGCAAGATTTTAAACATGTCAAACGTTTGTGATTTATCTTCCAAAAAATATATCCAAAAATATCTAGAAAAATCATCTACTATCACAAAGGAATACCTCATGCCTCCTAGACTGTCTACTTAAATTGGACCAGTTAAATTCATATGTAGCAATTAAAAATAGTGAGACGTACCTGGATATATTCCGTCGTGTTGGACAACATTATGAGAGACACGGGTTTTCTTACCTTTCAAACAATCTTCACAGACAATTTTACCTTTATGGCTAAGTTTGGGTATGCCTCTAACCGCTTCATATGAGACCAATTTTTTTAAATTGCGGTAGTTGACATGCCCCAACTTTTGATGCCATAATATTGTGTCATCGACTTTTTCATTATTGCATGTTTCTTGTCTTACAACAAGATAACAATTGTCACTTGTTCTTGTACCTTTCATGACACATATATTTGCTTCATTCGTAACTTCACAGGCATTCTTATTAAATTTTACATCAAGATCGTCATCGCACAGTTGACTAATACTAATCAAATTATCCATTAAGCCCTCAACGTGTAAGATATTTCTTAAGGCTTGAAATCCAGGAGCATCCAAGATCCCTTTTCCAATTATTTTGCTTTTACTGCCACCTCCATAAGTCACATTTCCTCCATCGAATGGCTCATAGTTTTTAGAAAACCTTTTATACCTGTCATGTGGCGAAAACATCCACTATCAAAGTACCAAGAACCTGAAGTATGTTAGTTTTTAATGCAGTTATAGCAACATTACATGTTACACCCTTTTTAGGAAACCAAACTCTCTTAAAATATTTTTTACCTTTTCGCTCAGAAATGTTGCTTCGATTGTTATCTGGAATGTTGGATAACATTTTAGGAAACATTATGCTCACAAAATTTTGAAGTTTGAAACATTATGGTTTTAAGTGTCCAGGGGAGTTACAGTGATGACACACAAACTTTGTATTCTTTGACATATAGGAGAACCTATTATTCATCCCTTTTTTCTTTTACAAAGCATATTTTCTCATTTTTATCAAAGAGATTAGAGCATATGGTTTTAAGAGAGTTTTTGTACTCAATTCCTGTATGTGAAGGTTTACTAAAGTTGAGTATCTCATTCAATTTTAAAGTCCCCGTGTTGAGCTTACAGAAGGTTTCTTCGGCTAAATCTAATTTTGCACGGATCTTACCAAATTCAATATCCTTTTTGGTAAGTGTAACCTCAAGTCGGGTTATCGTGCCTTTTAATACTAAATTCTCATGAGTTAAAGATTTTATCTTTTTGTCAAGTTGCTTGGATTCTATCATTAAGGCTTTACAGATACTTTGTAATTCGTTAATCATATCATCTTTGCATTCAACTTGATCCATATAATAAGCCTCACTAACAGAAATAGAACCACATCAGTATAGTTAAAGAATTCATACCTTTCGGATATCACTGAGGATGTTGATGTCGTTGCTGATGTTGGAGCAAATGTCGCGACATCTGAGACAATATTGTATACGACATCTTCATTATCTATTAGAGACTGTTCGAAAACAGTAGCCAGCATTGCTTGTGTTTCAATTTCACGATCTCCTTCCTGTTCTCCTTCATCATCTCTAAGAGAAACCCATAGGTTCTTACCAAATTTTCTAAGAGTGTTGTCACATTCATTAGCATAGTGACCCCAACCCGAGCATGCATGACACTGCACGGACTCAAGTAATTTGGGATCAAATTTGGTACGATCTGAGTTGGTTCTTCTTAGTTCATTTCCTTTTTGTACATTTGGAAGGAATCTAGTGGGCTTTTGATTGAAGACTTGGTTTTTGATGCACTTTAGATTTAGATTGATTTCTCTCATTGTTGAGCTTCCTCACCATCGAATTGTATTTTTGAGTGAGTAAGGTAACATTTGCACCATCACTAATTTCTTCAAGATTCTCATCCTCTTCTTCGATTTGACTCTCCAAGGATTAAACTTGAAGTGCCACATTCTTGCTTTTATACAATTCCTTTTGATTCTCAATGTTCATCTCATAAGTTTTGAGAATGCTCATCAAGGTATGAAGGTCCATTGTGGCAAGATTGTGAGCTTCTTCAATAGCACAAATCTTTAAATTGAACTTTTTCTGGAAGAGAACAGAGAGATTTTTTAACAAGTTGAGTGTTGGTTAATGGTTCACCAAGCACTTGACATTCATTTGAGATGTCAATAAACTTTTCAAAATAAGATTTAATATCATCCACTTCTTCCATCCTTAAACATTCATATTTACTCATGAGCATGTGTATCTTTTTTCGACGAACACTTGAGCTACCTTCACAATGAATTTGTAAAGTGTCCCTTGCATCCTTAGCCGTGGGGAAGTTTTTAATGAGTTTGAATAAATACATATCAACCCATCCAAAAATTGCATTTAAGGCTTTTTTGTAAAAGCTAGCATTATTGGTTTCTTCTGTAGTCCATTCGGATTCAAGTTTTACAAGAATTCACCTTCATCATCCGGTGGCAACATTGGAACAACATACCCATTGGTTATAGATATCCATGACCTAACATCAATTGATTTGATATGAGAATGTAGGAGAATCTTCCAATACGCATAATTTCATCCATCCAAAATAGGAAGCCTGCCAATAGTTGGGTTGGTCGGATCCATAGCTTATGACAATAGGACAAGCCCTTATTATGTCAAATGTCCGCTCTGATACCACTTGAAGGGTGTCAAATGCTACGGAAAGTAAAAACAAGAGATGAAAATAAATTGAATACCAATTCTGTTTCCGAATGTCGGCAATTATGTCGTCCGACACCAGTAATAGCACTTAGAAAAATAGAAACTTTAAAGAGTAAATGCAGCGGAATTTAAAGAACACAAATGTTTAAATATTCATAAGTTATATAATATATTCATAAGTTATATATATTATATAACTTATAATGGTCAATGACCAAATGTATACAAATTCCTTTCTTTACAGATTTACAAGATAAAACGGAAAGAAATTAAAAGATGAAGTCGCAGATGACTTCTACCTGAAAAATCTAACTAAGTAGACATCGACAACCTCTCATTACAATCGCTCTATACAAACTAATATAGAATCTAAACAACAATTATAATGTTGGACAGAATGTTGTCAACACACTCAGGCAACACTGGTGATTCAGATTTCTGAGATGAAATCCCAAGAGCTCTCTTGGTATTTTTACTTTCTGATTCTGGATATTGATTCACTGTAGTAGCCTCGATATTTATAGTAGAGAGTCTTCCTTGAAAAGCTCATCGATCGGTTGTGGAGGTTGAGGGAAAGGTGGGCAGCTGGTAGGATTAGTTGGAGACGATCAAAGAGAAAAAATCTCTAACAACTTTGACTTGTTCCTCATGAAAAGCAGTAGCCTTGACTCATTCTTCACACGTGTTTACCAAATCTTGTTTACCTTGCCAAGTCATATTTACTACATAGTAATCATTACGTGAAGTAAGGCAAAATCAGTTCTGAAAATGTTGGTCTGAATGTTCTACCACATTTGTCCTAACATTCTTATACATTCAAATAAATACTTCACGAGATATGTTGGTTCAAATGTCACAACATAAAATCCAACGTTAACACACTTATGCATTATTGTCATCTTGTGTAGAAGCATCTCGTTACCAGTGCTAAGGAAATAAATGTATTTCACTTATGTGCCCATAAACTAAGTTGCTAGACTTAATATTTTGTCACCTTTCCCACATTCATCCTGGGGAGGGGGGGTTGAGAAACTACATTGTGAATAATTACGAACTTGTCATATATTTATGCTTCCACGACAAGAAAAGAACACGAAAAAAAGAGATTACTAAAACACTGAGACACCTTGCTTTATGTTATATTTATCTATTAAGAACTCTTTTACAAGAATCAGAACATGGAAAATATATATAGGTGCATGTCAAAATTATTTATTCTTGTGTGAAAATTTATTTGATTAGGCAATGTAGTAGTATATCTTATGACGAAGAGAAGTCATATCCCTGCTGGTTAGTTACTAAAAAGTTATTGCTTTGATCAGGTTATTAACAAAGTTGGTGATCTAGTGGGTTTAAAATACATGTCTGCTGAGCCCAAGAAACAGTAGCTGCTGGATGAATACAGAGTCAAGCTAAACTGTCTCAGAACAACGGTTTTATACATAATCTTTTTTCTTTAATTTCTACAACAAAATTTGAACTCATAACCTACTTCTAATTCACGAATATCCTATCTCCTCTCTCCTCTTTCCCCAACGGTAAGATCTCAAATCACCACCTCCTTCCCCAATGGTAACCCATCCCTGCATACCACTCCAACCGGCGACCAGGTAACGCCGCCGGACTACTACACGGTGCTGTACCGATTGCCGTTCTAACCAGCGGCCAGGTAACACAGCTGCTGCAACGCCGGCGTCTCTTTCCGGCCTCATTTTCCAGCCAGATTTTTCTCATCTCTTCTCTTTTCCTTTTTTTTCCTTTTCTTATTCTGCCTCTTCCTTTCTGCTTGCAATCGGAAACCTTGCTTCAGTAGGTTACCGATCAGTTCTACACAGGTACAAAAGTTTTTCTGCAGCAAACAGTGAATTTAGGCAGTGAACAGTGTTCTCTGGCGTATGAACAGTGATTTCCGGGAGCGAACATGTTCTATCAGCCTGGAGTTGGTACCTCCAATAATCCGTACTCAAAAAAATTCTTATCCAGTGCTCTTCACCAGCAGCTACCACAACGGCTGCCACTGCATCGTTGGCAACTTATTTCAGCGATTTTCAGGCGACCATTCTCCCTATATTTCTTCCCTTTTACCTTTTTGTTTTCCTTTATTTGCTTTTGTAGGTACCAGTAGATATGTATCCAAAACATTAATTGCCGGAACATGACCATCGAGACCATATTTGTCATGACGCGCATCTGGGCGCTATCTCTCCTGTCTTCCGCCTAACATACGGGTTCTATCTCTCTGATATTCTTTATTGTTGCTAATTTATCTTCTCTTTTCTGTCGAATTTGTTTCATAATATATTGATTCTTGCCCTTAG
This sequence comes from Anisodus acutangulus, assembly GCA_029783415.1. Taxonomy (NCBI): domain Eukaryota; kingdom Viridiplantae; phylum Streptophyta; class Magnoliopsida; order Solanales; family Solanaceae; genus Anisodus; species Anisodus acutangulus. The sequence continues at coordinate 38,675,611 of CM056506.1, read as the reverse complement.
TATATTACGTTCTTGCATTTACTCTTCTTGCCTTTAGTTGTATCATTGTTGACGTGCATGTTTTAGGTGTAAACCTTTGATTAGTCTATTAGTTTATATCCGCTTTAGTGGCTTTGGTAACTGATGGTAGACTAGGGTCATGTTCTCGGTCGGGGACGAGGGCGAGGGTTATGGGGTAAGGGAGATGCTAGGCTGAGAATAGGGTCTTTGGAACATTGAGACTTTAACGGGGAAGTCGATAGAGCTAGTTAAGATTCTTAAGAAGATGTGGATTAATATAGCATGTGTCCAGGAGACCAAATGTGTAGGACATAAGGTTAGGGATGTGGACGGGTATAAGTTATGGTTCTCGGGTATGTCGATGTATATAAATGGGGTAGGCATTTTGGTAGACAGCGATCTTAGGGATGAGGCGGTAGAGGTCAGGAGGGTCAATGACAGGATGATGGAGATTAAGTTGGTAGTTGGAGGGTTCACTATGAACATTATTAGTGATTACACGTCGCATGCGGCCTTGGACGAAGAGGAGAAGAGGCGCTTTTGGGAGGATTTGGATGAGGTGGTGGGAGGTATACTACCCACTAAGGAGTTATTTGTAGGAGGGGATGTCAATGGACATATCGGGTCACTTCCGAGGGTTATGATGACATGCATGGGGGCTTTGGCCTCGGGGACAGGAACGGGGGAGGCGTCTTACTTTTGGAGTTCGCCAAAGCCTAGGATGGTGATAGCCGATTCGAGGTTCATGACAAAGGAGGAGCACTTGGTGACTTTCCGTAGTTCGGTGGATAAGACTCACATAGAATTTTTGCTCCTTAGAAAGGTTGACAACGGTCTTTGTAAAGACTGTAAGGTAATTCCGAGTGAGTATCTTACAACCTGACATAAGCTTTTGGTGATGGATTTGGAGATCAAAATGGAGAAGAAGATGAGGGTTGTGGATGACAGGCTAAGAATCAAAGGGGAAGTTTGACCATGGCTAGTGCAAAGGAGATGGGGGAGAGGTTGATAGCCAGGGGGACTTGGGGGAGTAGTGGGGACGCGACCGGTATGTGAGACAGGATGGCCAGTTGCATTCAGGAGGTAGCTAGAGAAGTGCTAGGGGTCTTATGGGGTAGTCGTGGTAGGCATCAAGGGGACTGGTGGTGGAATGTTAAAGTTCAAGAGAAGGTGGAAGCAAAGAAAGTGGCATATGCGAAATTGGTAGAAAATAAGGAAGAGGTAGAGAAGTGGACGAATAGGGAATTATACAAGATGGTGAGAAAGAAGGCAAAGCTAGCAGTTACGGCGGCGAAAATGATGGATTTTGAACGCCTGTATGTGGAATTAGAGGGAAAATGCCGGGATAAAAAGTTGTACATACTAGTCAATGCGAGGGAGAGGAGGACCCGTGACTTGGATCACGTGAGGTGCATCAAGGACGAGGACGGAAAAGTACCGGTGGAGGACACGAATTAGAGTACAAGGGTAGTAGGTAGTAAGCGTAGTCCTACTTATGCTTACATACTGGTAGTTTTAGTGTTACTATTGTAGCCATGCTGAGCCTATCATACTAGTAGGCGCAGTATTACTTTATAGTCCCTTATCATTTGTGTTACACCCCGTACTATCAGGAAATGGTTTGAGCAGATAGACATATGAAAGTAGACCCGAGCCTCGGAGAATTTTGGTCATATTCAAGCATGTAAATAAAGGGCTCGTCATATAAGAAGATGAAGTCTCGAAATGATTTAGACTTAAAAGTGTAATGACGGTGAGCAAAAATAATATTTTGTGTGTTCCAAAAGAGGTTACGGACTGGTATCATATTTCATGATCATGATAAAGAGTATGTGAGGTGTGTCACAAATGAGCTATTATTTAAGTGATTTAAGAATAAGAAATTATATGATAATTAGTTAACTGCTGAGATTTAGTTGAGGGTGATGGAATTATTTATTGGACAAGTCTAACTAAGTGGGAGACAAAATAATTTATTTGGTCAGCAAGGGATAAGCTTTAGTATACCTTTTCTACGTGGGTAGCCATGGAAGATGAATATTTTATGACTATGCATTAATGTGGAGGTGTCATCTTAGCACAAATTAACTATTTAGAGAATGTTCTTAGAATGTGAACCCTTTTGTCCACTAAGTGGGAAAATACATATCCTATTTTGGTCATTCAATTATAAGTACATTGGGTCTTGTCTAGCAAAATGGATTATAGTGAATTTGTGTACAAGTACACTTCAGGCGGCGTTATGGAAAAGCTATTTCTTAAACTTGATAGTTCCTTAAATGAAGAAGGGAGAAGCTAACTAGGAGGAACCCTATTTAACAATCTTGTAATTCATTTCAACGTAATTTGTAGCTAAATTCCACCTTTGATCCTCTTTTGGATTCACGAGCCTTTATCTTTCTCTCGCTAGTGGTTGTAGTATTTCTTCAATTCCTACAAGTTCAAGCAAGAGTAGGCTAGTTCCCTTCATATTTGAGATTAACTTGTAAATGAGGTTGACTCCGTCATCATCGTTGAAGGGTTGGTTCAAAGGTATGTTAAGTCAAATCCTTTCTTCTTTTTCCATATTCCATGTAACAAAACGTAAACGTAATAATTCTACTCTTAGTAGTTAAGGATGTTCCTGTTATTAATTCCTATATTTAAAACATGACTAAATATGTTCCTAAACCCCTACTGAGGTATATGAGAAATATTTTAATGTTCATAATGTTAATCGGAGGTGCAAAGACATTACGTCACTCTAATAAACTCAAAGTGTCTCAGCATTATTCCTGCATTATATTAAAGGTATTACCCTGGACCCCAGATACGTTACATACGCTACTATATGGTGTGCATTATATATATGTAAGGGATGGAAACGTGATACGACATTATATACGCACACCACCTAATCAACTGGTATATGATGATGATTATGCCCACAGAGGGCGAAATGATATGATGGGATACGACATTATATATATATATATATATATATATATATAATGTCGTATCCCATCATATCATTTTGCCCTCTGTGGGCATACAATATATATATATATATATTGTATAACCGCATTGTGCATGACATTTTGGCATATTATGGCCCTCCGAGGCATCTTCTACTGGTTGGTTATTTCTTGTCTCATGTTACTTTAAGGTCTCTATTATGTTATTCTTCATGCCTAACATACTCGGTACATCAGTCGTAGTGACATCCCTTTTGTCGGGGGATGTTGCGTTTCATGCCTATAGGCTCAGGTAGACAAGGTGACGGTTCGCACTAGTAGGTTGTTGGTTTAGCTGATATTGGAGAACTCTACTTGTTGCAGAGTTGCAGTCTAGGCGTGGTATGATATTTTTGATATGCATAGGGGTATGGCGGGGCCCTGCCCCGACCTAATGATATTACGTACTCTTTAGAGGCGTGTAGACAGTTGTCCTGTGTTTAGTAGTCGTGTATGGCCTTGTCGGTCTTAGTATGTATATATGCATATGTTGGGTTCTGCTGTTTGTAAGATGGGACGTAGCTCCTTTCCAGATTATTATTTCTATGTGTCAGCAGGGTACTTGGTGACGGCCCTCGTGGCCCATGATTAATTATGGTTAGATGTTAAATATATGTTTAGTGGTACTCGACAAGCAAGATCCGGGTGCCCGTCATGATCCTCCAGTTTGGGTCGTGATAAACTTCGTATCAGAGCAGGTCTGTCCTAGGGAGTCTACAAGTCATGTCTAGTAGAGTCTTGTTTATGGGTGTGTTATGCACCACACTTATAGACAGGAGGGTACAGGGCATTTAGGATGATGGTTACCTTCATTCTTGATCTAAAGTCATGCTACAGAGCTGCGTTGTAAGAATTCTCTCTGTAAACCTTATCGTGTTTATGATTACAGCAATGCCTTTTTCCAATAGGGCTATGATTAGCAGGGAAATTGAGGTTGGATTAAGTGTAAATGCGACTAGTATACCCTCTATTGAGACAAGTCCATCAAAGGATATGAGTAAGTTATTTTCCCAGGAACGACTTCATCCTAGAGCATCTGATAGAGATAGGCCCTTGAGGAGTTAGGGAGCTCATAACCGAGGGAGTTTATTAGTCAGGGATCGCTGATATTTAAAGGGTTCAAAGATGCCAATATCTCAGGGTCAAAGTTGTAAAGGTCGAGTGAGACCGCCCCGACCATCTTGTAGTTAGTGTGGTCGAGCACATGTCGAATTATGCCGCAAAGGTATAGGGGTTAGTGTGGAAACCATGGCCATAATGTTCTGAAGTGTCCCAAGTTAATGCGCAAAGGTAAGTAAGAGATGATTATGAGTTGTACAAATGAAACGCAGAAGTCATAATTGGAAGGTTTAGTAGGTTATGAACATCTACACGTTTTACAGTGACTCGTGCTGATTAGAATGAGGGAATATGTTATGTACGTGCGACCTAAATTGTAATGTCTTACTTACAATAGATTTGGAATTATCCTAGGATATCATTAACGAGAATGAATTGCCAGAATCGAATCGTGTGAAGAGTGACCATCAGTAAATTTAAGAAGATCACGTAAAGTGACGTACCCAGGATAGTGATCCCAAGTCATATATAAGGATCGAGTTATCCATGGTAGTGGAAGGGGACATAAGCCTATAGTCCGTGTGTAAAGGGCCGGACCGTGTATTTATTGGGGATTACATGTATCAATGTTAGTAGGCTCGGGTATGCTATAGGTATTGGACTGGTAAGGTCTTCGACTTCATTGTGCATCATGTTAAAATTCTTAATAAACTCTGGATAACAATAGCTTGTTGGGGGAAATTGATGCCTATGGATACAAGGTAGACATTAAAGATATATGTCAAGAGATAATGACATTATAATAAAGATAAAATGTCATGCATATACAAATGTCTATGAGCAGTTTTTTTTTAACTGACCAAAGGTTTTACGAGGTAGATAAAGTAATGGGTTTACAACTTAACGAGATCAAGGAAATCTTTTCTCAAAGCGCCATTGACAAAAAGTCTTATCCATGAGGCATGTGAAGGAATTTGAATTTAAGTACAATGACCAGGTTTGGATATAGTAGGCCAACGTCATGTAATGCAAATTCTTCAGAACTTTCACGTACTGAATGAGGGAATAAGTTAACAACTCATCTTTTAAGGGGTAGTAATGCTAAGGATTGGAATTAGGAGCAATGTTTCAGATTACGTATGTATACCAAAATATTTTAGAATTAGAAAGAGTACGACAAGTAAGAAAATGAGTGAATAGTGTCAAAAAAAGTAAAGAAAGGAAGTTGTTTATAGTTACGAGTAGTGCGAAAGTACAAAAAAAAGATTTCTTTTAGACCAGGAATGAGAGTTAACTGCGATGACACGCGCACTTCTGATTCGATGACATTGTCCATAAAGTGTTCATGATTGAGATACTACCAGTATAAGAGTTTTCAGCACACCAGTTAGTAAACAAATCTGAGTTGACAATAGAATCATTCACCCACAAGTGGCTTGACTAATGTGAGAAATAGGGAGAGGAGTTGACCTGAGGGAACATAGCAGTTAGTTAAGTGGGAGTCCGATTGGAGGATTCAGATAGTGATAGCCCTATGCCTCAGAATATAGTAGGATCATCTCTCATACTGGAAGAAAAGGAAGTCATGTTGAAGATCCTATTTTTAGGAAAGTTCGGGGAGGATATATAACAAAAGAGAACCGCAACCTTCGAGTATAATGGGAGAGGGACCCTCATGTAGAAGGTCTATTTCTGTATTCCCAATGTAGAAGGATTCCGAGATAATATTATGACGGAGGTCCATTACTCACAATATTCCACACCCTGGATCTACTAAGATGTATCATGATATCAAAAGTATGTTTTGGTGGAACGACATGAAGAGGAACATTGCGGAGTTTGTAGCTCAGTGCCTTAATTGTTAGTAAGTAAAAGTCGAGCACCAAATTCCCGGAGGCTTGATTCAGAAAATTGAGATTCCGATGTGGAAATGGGAAATTATTAATATGGATTTAATTACAGGTTTACCTCGATTTTATCACAAGTTTGATTCTATTTGGGTGATTGTTGATAGACTGACCAAATCAGCTTAATTCCTGGTGGTCAAAACTACCTACACAGCCGAGGACTACGTACAACTATATGTTAAGGAGATTGTTCACCTTCATGGTATGCCTAGTTCTATTATGTCTGACCGAGATGCGCAATTCACAACTAAATTCTGGAAATTATTTCAAAAAGGGGTTTGGGCACTCAAGTTAATCTTAGCACAACTTTCCACCTTCAGACAGACGGGCAGGCCGAGCGTACGATTCAAACGCTCGAGGACATGCTACGAGCTGGTGTATTGGATTTTAAGGGAAGTTGGAATAATCATTTATCCCTCATTGAATTGGCATACAATAACGGTTATCATGCTAGTATCAAAATGGCTCCATATAAAGCTTTGTATGGACGGAAATATAGATCTCCTATCGGATGGTTCGAAGTAGGCGAATCAGAATTATTTGACCCTGACTTAGTGCACCAAGACATAGAGAATGTGAAGTTTATCCAAGAACGTTTGTTAACCGCTCAGAGTCATCAGAAATGGTATTCAGATGTGTGGCAATGAGACTTAGAGTTCCAAGTGGATGATTGGATATTTTTGAAAATTTCTCCTATGAATGGTGTAATGAGGTTTGAGAGAAAGGAACAGCTCAATCCAAGGTACATTGGGCCATATCTCATAATATGACAAATCGACTAAATGGCTTACGAATTGGACTTGTCTTTGGAGTTAGAAGTTGTTTATCTGGTTTTATGTTTCTATCTTAAGAGCATATGTTGGAGATCTTTCCCAAATTGTGCCAATTGACGAGGTGAAGGTTACATAGGACTTATCATATGAAGAGGTTTCTAGTGCTATCTTAGATAATCAAGTCTGTAAGTCGAGGACAAAAGAAGTAGCCCCGTGAAAGTTCTATGGAAGAATAAGAATGTCAGAGAGATGACATGAGAGGTGGAAGAGGAGATGAAGCACAAATATCCTCAACTAACTTATTATTTGTTATAAGGAACGAATGATATTTTAGTAGCAATGGGTTGAGCTTGTAAAGAAGAGACCAGAGTAGAAGTAACAAGACCACAACATTGTTCTAGAAAGCTAATACAATATGAGATTTCACCAATGGACGGTTAATACGTGATTCGAACCCTTGTGACCTTGTATTCAGAAACCCCAAACTCACCTTATGCTGAGTTAACTGGTTGAAGGTATGTTAGATGTGTTGTTTAACTCCTTATGGGAAAATTATAATAATATTTTATGTAATCACAATAAGGACAAAGACATCCGGCAATCTAAACGAGGAGCCTAGAGGTGACTAGAGTGGCTATTTCAGAGTAATCAAGATGTGGAAACCCCAATATTCGATAACGAATCTTTCTAAGGGGGGAAGGATGTAACACCCCGTACATTCAGGCGATGGTTTGAGCAGCTAGACGTATGAAAGTAGACTCACGCCTCAGAGAATTTTGGTCATATTCAAGCATGTAAATAAAGGGCTCGTTGTATAAGAAGATAAAGTCCCAAAATGATTCAGACTTAAAAGTGCGATGACGGTGAGCAGAAATAATATTTTGTGTGTGCCAAAAGAAGTTACGGACTGGTATCATATTTCATGATCATGATAAGGAGTATGTGAGGTGTGTCGGGCTCGGAACGGGGTCGGGGCGGGGTCGGGGCGGGCGCGCCTGGGGCGGGCTCGGGTCGGTCTCGGGCCATCCCGACCCACTGGCCAGCCTTACAAAAAAGTATTAATTATATATATAATATATTTTTTTATATTATAATTAAGATATAAAAAGAATAGCTGCTGGAAAATAGTTTTCTGGGCATCTAGCTAGCTATACGGTGTTAAGATTCATTTTTTGTTTTTGATCTGTTGGAAATAGCTATTGTGCCAGGTTCATTCATAAGGAATGCTAATTAGCACGTTAGTATTAATTTCTCCTTCTAAACCTTACCTATAATATATAAATACATCATTATGAGTGTTGGAAAGACAATTTTTTTCACTAAAAAGTAATAATATGACGACTATAGGGTTTGCTAGACAATGGACAAAGAAAATCCATCCACATCGTAAAGATTTCCGACGACCGATAATACATATCGTAATTATTGCAGATCTGCTTCCTCTAATTAAGAATCGATAAACCCGTAATTCTTCTAAATTAATATTTATGTTAACTACTGCATGTAATTAATGCTGAAATTGGAGGAACAAGTGAATTTGGAGAAGAAGATCGATCCTTGTCGTTATCATTTGGTTGAATCTTAGCTCAATAATAGCCTATATTAAATGAAATGAATTTCAAACCACACAATATTCAAATGAATACTTTCACAAAAAAGAGAAAAAGATTACAATAATTCATCAAAAAGAAAAATCATTAAATAGAATAAGAAAAGAAAAAAGAACAAATAACAAATTCAAAAAACAAAAAAAAAACTTATAAATCCACGTCACAAGGGTAGGTCTGAGAATTCTTTGTTGAAGAAAGAGGGACCCTAGGGCTACACGATAGCTTCAACTTCCGATGACTTGATTTCCAAATTCCCACTTTAAACCTTATCTTAGCTCTTACTTTAATCCCCAAATTCACGGATCCCGATGTCCTCTCCGTCTTCAGGTCACGCGCAACGTCGCCGTATAACGCCACGTCTGTAGCCGAGAGAAAAAGGTCCAAATATGTCACGTTACGATGTGGCTGAAAGAATGTCTCCGCATTGTTAAAAGCAATTTGTTGAGAGTTGTAGAAAAGTTTCACTTCAATGCTGTCGTAATATATGGAGACTCTGCTATTTGGATTGTACGCTTTCAACGTGAAGTTGAAATTTCCGTACAAATGGTCATTTTTTGTCATGTTGTAGTTATGGAGTGAAGCGTTTTCTATTGAATAAATAGGTCGCCGTGGCTTCACTGCTAGCCAAATGATAAGTATTGTTATCCCTACAATGACAATTAGGGTTAAGAGTATGAGGGCTATGCATTTTACGGGGCTTAACCGCTGCTGCTTGGTGGTAGTGAGAGTAGGCATTATAATGGTGAAGACTGGAGACTGTCGAAGGAAGAATTTTCAGATCAACTAATTATATACAGAAGAAGAAGAAGAAGAAGAAGAAGAAGAAGAAGAATTAGTAGGAGAATGTTTGTGTTGAGAAGCTATTGTACCTTTTTTCTAGCTTTAAAATTTCTGTTCCATTATTTAGGGAAAAAGAAGTTAAAGGTTAGGGAAGATAGCGATGTTGTTTTGTTCTTTTTCAAGGAGCTTTTTGGTTTCTTGAATTGAACTCAAGAGATCTCACAGTTGTCAATCTCCAATATAATTATCCAACGAATATGTCGTTCTTTTACTTTTTGTTTTTGGAATAACTTTAGTTATTGTTTTTTTTTTTTTTTTTTTTTGATAATCCAGGTTTCCAGGCTTGCGTCTGACTACTTCACTGGTATTACCCAGACGTCCTGGAGGTAATAGCATCGGTCCTTCAACACTATTACCAGGTAAATCGCTAGATGTGCTCCGGTGGCCAGTTTTCTGGGAGCGTACAACTGATCAATGAGACAAGGTCAAATTCCCCAACATGCAGAGTTTCTTCGTGCTTGCGGGGAATCGAACCCACGCTGTCCATGCCAGAGCGCCTTATAGCGCCCAGACTTTGCCAATGGACTATGCCCCGGAGGACAACTTTAGTTATTGTTTTATTTTGGTTGAGTGTTTATTGATAAATAATAAGTTTGTATATATTCTATCCATCTCGATTCCTTTTATGAGATTTTATTGGGTATATTATTGTTGTTGTAACTTTAGTTATGCTATTGAAGTATGTATTTAACTTATACACTGAGGGGCCGTCCGGTATGAAGAATATGCATCATATTACCTACATTAAATATCATCAAAAATACACTATTTGGCTATTCATTTCTTCCCTGAATAAAAATTACTGTAGCATTGCTTATAACATGTTTGGAGGTCTAGGATTAGGGTAGAAGACTTATATTAGGTAGCTAAGTGAGGGGAGGGAGAGACAAGTTTTCCTCCTCTTTGCTTTTCCTTTTAGTAGTAATTGTCAGATATGACATTGTTTTTATTTTCTTGTTGGGCATTACTATATATTTCCACATTTATTTTATCTCTTGTTATTTTTCATATATTTCTGAGATAGATACTTATCTTTTGAGCCGTGGGTTCACCGAAAATAGTCTCTCTACCTCACAAAGATAGATGTAAGGTCTGTGTACATTTTACCCTCCCCAGACCTCACCTTGTGATATCACACTGGATTTTTTGTTGTTGTTGCTTACGTACCGAACACAAGAAAATAACCAAGAAATCCACTTATTTTGCTGAAATTATTTTTCCTTCGTTTGCAACGCACCACCCTCAATCAAACTTTGTTTGCTACAAAGTTACTACGACATGCTACACATGAGTTTAAAAAAGTCTTTCGTTTTCTCTTAAAATTTGAGTTCATTCAAATATCTTTACATAAATGGATACAAAGTTGAATATTTTTTAATGATATGAAATATAAAAATGTTTTATAAAGATTAAACATTTGAAGCATTTCCGTTCCGTTGTTAGCTCATAGACAGATTTTGGAGGCTGAACGTCCTTTGATCGTAAAGATACAAGTGCTTATTGCAAGAATATTCTTATCTTGCATGAAGAGAAACTGACAGGGAATGATTGGCTTAACTATAGTAATAAAATAATATATGATGAGTTGGGTTGATAGAATTATGGAATGCTATATATTTCTTGTTGATAACTCTTTCTTAATTAACAAGTTATTCGAAAACCATCTCTAAAGTTTTCTACTACAGCACATAATGAATGAATTGATTTTCCTTAATTTTCACATTGATTTCTTCGATTCTTGTGGTATGGTGGCTAAAACTTGGATGAGATAATTGTTCTAGTAAAGGAATTTGATTTGTAAAATTACAATATAGCGCATTAACTATCAATTTTATCAGGTAAGCAGTAGAAGTATCTAATTGTTTAAGTATCTTTAACAATGTCAATGCATCAAACTTAAATTAGTAAAATAAATAATTTGTCCGTTTAAGACTTTCTTTCTCTATTTGAAACAAGTGCATCTACTCATTTTGGACAACAGTTGCTTAAGTACTCTTTTGGCTTTGTAGAAATAAGGATGCCCTGTGGGGACTGAATCCGAATGACTTGTTTTCCACTTCTTCAGTAAATAAAATTGAGTTTTTTTTACTTTGTACAACATATTTATATAATTTGTTACATACATAACTTTTTCATCTTTTCATAAATAACATAATTTATACTAACACTCTTAAATTTAAGAGGCGATGAAAATTTAGAGAGAAAGGTTTAAATAAGAGTGTGCCTAGCGTCTTTCGCTCTCTCTTAGTAGAAGAAGGAAGGGGCGCGACCCCACTCAGCTCGAAGAAGTAGCTCTTTCAACTAATCCATACTTTTCCTCTCCTTACAACGCAAGTGGCTTTCCGCTCCTCTCCTTCCTTATAGTAAAGCGAGTGGGAATCAGTACTGCGTCGACTGCTATGTGCTAAAGACTGCGGAATAAGAGCTCTTAGTCCTTTCGGCACGGAATAAAAGAAAGGCACAATGACCTCTTTATATAGAGATAATTTCTTCATTTCCCTAGTCTAATAAGAAAATTATATTCTAATAAAACTTCCATAATTACAATTTACCAAATATGCTTAGACTAGGATTCTACCATAAAACTATTAGAGTTAGACTAGGTTTTCAATCTGGGTACGGACTAGGTTCGTCCGTCAATACCCCCCCTCAAGTAGGAGCATGGGGATCTCGAATGCCCAACTTGCTAAGAATATATTCATGTTGTGATTTGCCCAAATCCTTTGTAAACACGTCGGCCAATTGTTCGTTGGTTGACACATAACTCGAAAGACTTATACCCGATTGTAGTGCGTCCCGGACATAATGACAGTCAACTTCAATATGTTTAGTCCGTTCGTGAAATATCAGATTTCGTGCAATATACAATGTTGTTTGACTATCATAATACATTTTAACCGGAGATTTATGTTCAACACCCAAGCTATGTAAGATTCCCTTCAACCATTTCATTTCACAAACCGTCATTGTCATTGAATGGTATTCCGCCTCTGCTGATGAGTGAGAGACAATATGCTACTTCTTGATTTTCCATGATACCGGTGAATTCCCGAGGGAGATAAACCATCAGATGAGCGATCTTTGGGTCAACTAACATCCAGCCCAGTCCGCATCACACCACCCATACAACTGGAGATTACAATCCTTACTTAACACAATTCCTTGCCCATGTTACTTTTTCAAGTATCTTACAACCCGAAGGGCGGCTCTCCAGTGCGGTTTCTTCGGTTGATGTATGAATTGGGACAGAACATGTACACAATAGGACAACTCCAATCGTGTAAAACTGAGGTATATCAATTTGCCGACCAAATATCGGTATGGTTCTGGATCTTCCAAATTAGCCCATTTGGCCAACACCATATTGTGCTTTTGTTTCATGGGAGTTTTAATCGGTTTTTTATCCCAGTAACCCAAAGTCAGAGATTATATCCAAGGCATACTTCTATTGAAAAATGAATAATTCAGTTGGTCCACGCGCAACTTCAACCCCCAGAAAATACTTCAGGGGATCCAAATCCTTCATGTGAAAATAGGCTCAGAGATAGTCTTTGAACCGTGCAATAACACCATGGTCATTTTTGGAGATAATCAAGTCATCCACATAAATTAATACGTTAAGTTGTATACTTCTCTGGTGCATCGTGAAGAGAGAATACTCGGAGTATGACTGTTTGAAATCATATTTCATCAAGGGACTTGACAATTTTATAAACCAACACCGTGGAGCTTATTTTAACCCATACAAAGATTTTTGGAGTCGACATACTTGCCCCAGACCAGACATACAAAATTTTGGTGGAAATTTCATATAAACATTTTCCGCTAGTTCACCTTGCAAGAAGGCGTTATGGACATTTATCTGGTGCAAATTCCAATTTCAAGCGGCCGATACCGCTAAGAAGGTCCGAACGGTCACTACCTTCACAACCGAAGAAAATGTTTCATTGTAGTCAATACCTTCCTTCTGCTTATTACCGAAGATGACCAACCGAGCTTTATATCGCTCAATTGTTCCGTACGAGTTGTATTTGATCTTGTACACACATCTACATTCGAGTGCTTTCTTATCCGACTGTAATGTTTCCAATGTCCATGTGTGATTGTCCTCTAATGCTTGGATTTCTTGTTGCATGGATTTTCTCTAATATTCCTTTTTCATATCCTCCGAGAAAGATTTTGGTTCAATTTCTGTGGTAATTGGTGTAAGAAAGCTTTGGTGTTGTGAGGAAAAATTATCACAGGATATATAGTGAGCTAAATGATAATGTGCACCTGAGGGTTGCTGAGGATCTGGCGAACTCGTTCATGGACTTTCTTTCCGAAATGTTTCAGTAACATAGTCACGTAATCAAATCGAGTCATGCTTCTGACGTTTACCTAGACTGAATTGTTCCTCCGGTGGCTTTTCATTGTGGGTATCTTCCATCTGTACTTCTTCCACATTTTCATTATTCGGACTAGCATCTGTCCGGTCTAATTCTGGCTGATCCGTAGGTTCGATATTCGGTGTCCAAATTTCTTCTATTTGAGCATTGTTTGCGCCTACATTATCTATTTGTTCTTCTTCGAAAATGTGTTGATTCCTTTCGTTCTTTGTTTCGTTCGGAATCGCTTCTATGTTGTCAACAAACTTACATGTTCCTATGGCAAAATAGAACTTAGTCTCGTAGAAGTCCACATCTCTTGAGACTAAATATTCATCGTTTTCTAAGTCATACAGTCTCCAACCTTTCTTTCCGTAGGGGTATCCCAAGAAGATACACATCTGACTTCGACTCTTAAACTTGTCTCTTGTTCTTCCCTTTGTGTGTGCATAGCATAGTAACCCCAACACCCTTAAGTCATCATAATGAGGCGCCTCCCCGTATAAAATTTCATAGGGGGTTTTCTCGTTCAACACCGAAGATGGTGTTCTATTAAATGTCACATCTCAATCTAAATAATCAACTAGTTATGACACAAAAATTAAATTACATGTCAAATATGAAACATAATGAATATTCTTCAACCATATCTTATCATTCAGTCTGATTGTTCCTTCTTTTGTAGCCACCGAGCTAATTTCATCTGGAAACTTAACCAGACACTCAGGAATGTCCCGTTGATCGCTCAGTTTCTCTGGATTACCTGTCACATGATTTGTAGCTCCGAAGTCAATAATACAGGATGAGTTTTAGGTCTTAACATCCATCTTTCCATTTGAATTTATTCCTTGTGAATTCAACATGTGAATCACCGTTTTCCAGATCTCCTCAATCAGATTATGAGGTCATATCCCGCTTGTGTTCATATGTTCTATCTTCGTCTATATATCCTTGACAACAACAACATTAGTCCGATAGTTGCCTCTTCCGCAGTCAGATCACGGGCCTCTCATCTGCTGTTGTTATTGTCCTCATATTATTTCTATGGATTTTTCATCTCCTTTTTTATTTCTTGGCCACCATTTCGGATATCCAATGAGTTGAAAATATCATTCCACAACGTGTCTAGATTTTTTGCAACGTGTGCAGAATGCACCATCGTTCTTTCTTCACTTTGGTCACGGTAAAGATTTCTCTTTTGTTTGGCAAATGCCACGATTTTACTCTGTTCTTCCATTTTTTGTGTGACTCATCTCACACGATCTTCTTGCACTAGCTTCGAGTAGACTTGTTTTAATAATGGAAATGATTTTTGGGCTAGTAAGTTCGATCGTACTATTCCATTTCCTCACCCAATCCCATGAGGAAAATATGCATTTTTTCTTCTTCTCTTTTGGTTTCTAAGATCATCCCCATATTGCATGTGCACTTTCCGCACTTGCAAGTCAGAATCTGTTCGTAGTTTGTCAATTTTTTCCAAAACTTAGTTTTACATAATAATCCACTATGGTCCTTCCCTTCTACTTGCACTCCGTAAGTTCTGCCTTTAGTTGTTGCATTCGAGAGTTGTTGATAACAGCGAACGACTCCCAGATACTCGTCCATAATTCTACTGCTTCCTCTTTATGCGAAATCATTGAGCAAAGCGTTGGTTCGATGGTGTTGCTTATCCATGACACCAACAAAGAGTTTATAGTCCACAAATCTTTTAAATCCGACGACCCTTCATCCGGTTTCTTGATTGTACCATCAACGAAGTCGAATTTCTTCCTTGCTCTTAGGGTCGTTCTCATGGATCTAGCCTATTATTCGTAATTCTCTCCCTTTAATTGGACTTGTGTCACCACAATTCCGGGATTATCATTTGACATTATCTCATAAGGGAAGATTCCCTTTCTTTGAATTTTGTTTTTTTTACCGGCGATTCCTTTATTTTTATCGCTGGTTTCTCCATCACCCGCTATTATTTAGGATTTTTGTGTTCTTTAAATGAGGCACTGATACCATGTTAAATTTGAGAGACGACGGAAATTTAGAGAGAAGAAAAATATTGGGAGAATTCTTTCATACTTTTCATTATCACAATGACCTCCTTATATAAATGTAACACCTCGTACCTTTGGGAGACGGTTTAATCATCTAGACATATGCTAATAAAGGGCTTAGTATATAAGAGGATGCAGTCCCGAATTAATTTTGGACTTACCCAGTGGGACAACAACGATCGGCTAATTGATCACAAGGATCGGTTAATTAAGGAAATTAAAGGGGGGGATGAGAGTTAGTGGAATTAGTAGTAGTATAAGGGATAAGTATTTACATGGTTAAGTAATAAGGTATATAGCCACAACATGATACATGGAAAATTAATTAATGGCTAGTAATCATATAAGTGGAGGTGGCAATTACTTATGCAAAAGGTGTTAAGGGAAGATCAAGTAAAGGCCATGTGTCTTGAAAAGGCATGTGTAGCTCTTAGTCACTACTAGCAATTTCGTTTAAGACAAATTAGGCTAGTATAGGTGCCTGGTAGCAACAATATTTTTTCTTGGGAATTAGATATATGTCCTATTTATTATAACATTAGTGGAAGGCAATAACAATATTTTCCAAACGTCACAAGCATAACAAGCATCTTATTTTATTTATTTCAAGTTACTGAAGAACAACATACACCTGTTTTCGTTCTTGTATAATTAATGAGGTGATGCAACGCAATTAGATGTTTTACCTTAGACAAATTCTATCAATTTCTCTAAAGAAAGCCGGACGGACTGATTCATAATAAGTATCGAAGGAACCTTATCCAAGGTATGTTAAGTCAAATTATTTCTTCTTTTGGCATGTTCTAAAAAAGATACCACACACTCTTTAGAGACTTATAGATAGGTGTCCTGTGTGTAATAGTATTAATGGCCTTATCGGCCTTGGTATGTATATACATATAAGTTGGGCTTTCTGGTTAAGATTTTACATAGCTTTTTTCTAGTTTATAATTTTTATATGTCAGCAGGGTACTGGGTGATGGCCCTTGTGTCCCGTGTTTAATTACGGTTAGATGTTGACTGTACGGGTAGCGGTACCCAGCAGGTAAGGTCTGTGTGCCCGCCGCGGCCCCTTCGGTTTGGGTCATGACAAACTTGGTATCAGAGCATGTTTGTCCTAGAAAGTCTACAAGCCGTGTCTAGTAGAGTCTTATTTATGGGTATGTTGTGCACCATACTTATAGACAGGAGGCTACAGGGCATTTAGAGATGGTTTCCATTCTTTCATCTCATAGATCGTGCTACAGAACAGAGTTATAAGTATTCCACTCTTAATTTATCTATTGTTTATGATTCCAGTAATGCCTACAGCAAGGAAGAAGTTCAAGAGTATGAGGGCGTTGGATACAGCTGCAGGCAAAGGTACTAGCCGATTGTCACCCGCTAGTGAGGGCCAGAGTGAGACCCGTGATGAGACTCCTTCATATGATTCCCCGACTTCACCACCTCCGGAGGAGATTAATGGAGCTGCAGTACCCCCAGTTCCTCCACTTGATACTCCAGATGTGAATCTTGATATGTGAAGTGTTGTACAATTATTGACACGATTAGTGACCACTCAGGCCCAACATCAGATTCCCAGTCCATCTAATAGAGCTGTTAGCGTGAGAGCTCGGGATTTTATTAACTTAGACCCTCCGGTATTCACGGGATTGGACCTGAACGCGGACCCGCAAAATTTTCTAGATTAGATATAATGTACCTTGCGGGTAATGGATGCTACTGATATTGATTCGGTAAAGTTTGCTTTATATAGACTGCGGGATATTGCGGTGACCTGGTATGAGACATGGGAGCATTCTAGGACCTCGTGCTCCACCAGCAGGATGGAGAGAGTTTTTAGAGGCCTTCTTACAACATTTTCTGTCGGTCGAGCTTCGACGGGCCAGGCAGGATATATTTCTACGTCTTGAGTAGGGCAATATAAGTGTTCAATAATATAGCTTGCAGTTTAATTCATTGGCCAGATATGCTCCTACAATTATAGCTGAGATGAGTGACCTGATACATAAGTTTGTTACTGGCTTGGGGCCGCACTTAGTCAACGAGTGTACTACGGCTTTTCTGAATCCTCATATGGATATTGCTCGCATTCAGGCTTATGCACAAAATCTGGAGGATCGTAAGATGCAACAACGGATAGATCGAGAGCGTGATAAGGGCCAGCATAAGAGGGCTCGATTCGTAGGTGACGTAGGGAGTTTCAGAGGTGGGCCCAAGCTACAACTTTATAGGCGCCCATCTTACACGGCAGCTAGCGCATCATTACCATTTCAAGATCGAGAGTTGATCGGTTTATTCAATTGGGACCAAGTTAGAGTTCACAAGCGTCAGGGTCTTATGATAGAGGGGATTCTATTCAGATGAGGCCATTGTTAGCTCAGTGCGAGTAGTGTGGTAAGACCCATACAGGGCCGTGCCGACAAGGATCAAATGTGTGTTATTCTTGTGGTGAACCTGGTCATATTATGCGATAATGCCCTATAGGAGGCGAAGGTGTTAGGGCCCAGCCGGTCGGATCTGCAATAACTTCATCACATTTAGTACACCCGTCAGGGCAAAGTCATTAGACATCATCTGGTCGAGGCAGAGGTAGGGTCCAGAACCGCATCTATGCATTGATGGGACGACAGGATTATGAGTCCTCACCTGATGTTATTACAGGTATATTATCAATTTTTTCACATAATGTGTATGCATTGTTAGATCCAGGCTCCAATCTATCATATATCACCCCTTTCATTACCTGTAAATTTGGTATGGAGCCTGAGTTGATAAGAGATCCATTTGTGGTATCTACACAGTTGGTGAGTCAGTAATTGCTAGACAGGTCTATCAGAATTGTGCAGTATTAGTTTGTAGCCATTAGACCTTAGCAGATTTGGTGGAATTAGAAATGGTTAATTTTGATGTTATGATGGGCATGGCTTGGCTGGCATCATGCTACGCTAATGTTGATTGTGGAACAAAGATTGTTAGATTTCAGTTTCTAGGCAAGCCCGTCCTTGAATGGAAGGGTAATATGGCGACGCTAAAAGGTAGGTTTATTTCATACCTTAAGGCAAGAAAGATGATCTCCAAAGGTTGTATATACCATCTTGTTCGGGCTAGAGTTGTCGATGCCGAACCACCTACTTCTCAATCAATTCCAGTGGTTAATGAGTTTCTTGATGTATTTCTAGACGAACTTCCAGGACTTCCTTCGAAAGGGAAATTGAATTCGGTATAGATGTATTGCCAGACACTCAGTCGATATCTATTCCTCCTTATAAAATGGCTCCAGCCGAATTGAAAGAACTAAAGGAGCAATTAAAAGATTTGCTTGAGAAAGGCTTTATTAGGCCCAGCATATCCCCTTGGGGTGCGCCAGTATTGTTTGTACGAAAGAAAGATGGCTCATTACGGATGTGTATTGACTATTGGCAGCTGAAAAAAGTCACTATCAGGAATAAGTACCCTCTTCCTAGGATTGATGATTTGTTTGACCAGTTACAAAGTGCAAAATGTTTCTCAAAGATCGACCTAAGGTCGGGGTACCATCAGCTAAGGATCAAGGAGAATGACATTCCAAAAAAGTCTTTCAGAACAAGGTATGGGCACTTCGAGTTCTTAGTAATGTCATTTGTACTCACAAACGCGCCGACAATATTTATGGATCTAATGAACAACGTGTTTCGCCCATTTCTGGATGTATTTGTGATAGTATTTATAGATGATATTCTTGTTTACTCCACTCGGAAACAGAGCATGTGGATCATTTGCGGATAGTACTACAGATGCTCCGGGATCATAAGTTGTATGCTAAGCTCTCCAAGTGTGAGTTTTGGTTGAATTTAATGGCTTTTCTTGGTCATATAGTGTTGACGAAGGTATAAGAGTTGACAGTCAGAAGATTGAAGCTGTGAAGAATTGGTCGAGGCCCATGACTCCATCAGAGGTTCGCAACTTTCTAGGCTTAGCCGATTATTATAGGAGGTTTGTAGAAGGGTTTTCTACCATACCAGAATCATTAACAAAGTTGACATTAAAGGCCATAAAATTCCAGTGGTCCGATGCTTGCGAGCAGAGCTTCTAAGAGTTAAAATATAGACTAACATCGGCACCAGTCCTTACTCTCCCAGAGGGTCCAGAATGCTATGTTGTGTATTGTGATGCCTCGGGAGCAGGTTTAGGATGTGTGCTAATGTATCATGGTAAAGTGATTGCCTATGCTTCAAGGCAATTGATGAAACACGAGAAAAACTACCCGACGTATGATTTGGAGTTGGCCGCAGTTGTCTATGCACTGAAGATTTGGCGGCACTACTTGTATGGTGTTCATGTAGACACTTTCACGGATCATAAAAGTCTGCAATACATATTTAAATAGAAAAAATTTAATGTGAGACAAAGGAGGTGGCTGGAATTATTGAAGGAATATGATAGGGACATTTTATACCATCCTGGTAAAGCTAATGTTGTAGCAGACGAACTTAGTCGTAAGTCGACGGTCAGCTCGATGCCGGTACAGGTCGAAATAAAGGAATTAGTAAGGGAGTTCCATCAATTAGCTAGTTTGGGAGTTCGACTAATGGATTCGGAGGATGGTGGTTTTATGATTCGAAATGTGTCAGAATCGTCTCTCATATCGGAAGTTAAGGAACGTCAGTAGGAAGATGTCGGTTTGAGAAAAATCACAGAAGGCATTAAACAGAAGGAGACCACAACCTTTGAGATTGACGAAAAGGGGGTTCTCAAACACCAGGGCCATTTATGTGTTCCAAATGTAGCGAGATTGCGAGATAAAATTATGATGGAACTCCATTGCTCACGATATTCCATTCACCCTGGATCTACTAAGATATATCATGATCTCAAGGGTATCTATTGGTGGAGCGACATGAAGAGGAGCATTGCGGAGTATGTATCTCAGTGTCCTAATTGTCAACAAGTAAAAATAGAGCACCAAAATCCCGGTGGCTTGACTCAGAACATTGAGATTCCAATGTGGAAATGGAAAATGATTAATATGGATTTTGTTATGGGTTTACCTCGCTCCTATCATAATTTTGATTCTATTTGGGTAATTGTTGACAGACTGACCAAATCGGCTCATTTCCTACTAATCAAAACTACCTACACAACCGAGGACTACGCAAAGTTGTATGTTAAGGAGATTGTTCGCCTCCATGGTGTGACTATTTATATTATATCGGACCAAGGTGCACAATTTACAGCTAACTTTTGGAAATCATTTCAAAAAGGTTTAGGTACCCAAGTTAATCTTAGCACAACTTTCGATCCTCAGACAGACAGGCAGGCCGAGCGTACGATTCAAACGCTCGAGGACATGCTACGAGCTTGTGTATTGGACTTTAAGGAAATTTGGGAGGATCATTTACCCCTTATTGAGTTTGCGTACAATAACAATTATCATTCTAGCAATAAAATAGCTCTATACGAGGCTTCATATGGACGGAGATGTAGGTCTCCTATCGGATGGTTCGAGGTAGGCGAATCAGAGTTATTCGGGCCTAACTTAGTACACCAAGCCATAAAGGAGGTGAAGCTTATCCAAGAACGGCTATTAACTGCTCAGAGTCTTCAAAAGTCGTATTTAGATGTTCGATGGCGAGACTTAGAATTTCAGGTAGATGATTGGATCTTTTTGAAAATTTCTCCTATAAAGGGTGTAATGAGATTTGGGAAAAAGGGAAAGCTCAGCCCAAGGTATATTGGACCATATCGCATAATTCGATGAATTGGCCAAGTAGCTTACGAATTGGACTTGCCTCCGGAGTTAAAGTTTGTCCATTCGGTTTTTCGTGTTTGTATGTTGAGAGCATAAATTGGAGATCCTTCCCAAATTGTACCGATTGATGATGTGAAGATTACAGAGGACTTATCATATGAAAAGGTTCCTATTTCTATCAGATCGATAAGTCCGCAAGTTGAGGACTAAAGAAGTAGCCTCCGTGAAAGTTCTTTCGCGGAATAAGAACGTAGAAGAAATGACATGGGAGGCGGAAGAGGAGATGAAACACAAATATTCATATCTATTCCATACCAACACCAATGAAGCACTATATAGCTACTTGCAAACATGGCTCCAATAATATTTTCCCTCCTCAGCAGCCTTTTCAAATTGAAAAAGATGATAAAATCCATGATTTTGCTGCTTTTTCAAAACTGGTAGAAAATAATTCTTCTTTTGTTACTACTGGGCACATTAATACTATGCTCAAACAAAATAATTATACCAATGTTTATATCAATGTTTTGGGTGAACAAGTTACCCTTTTACATAATAGAGTTGATAAATTAACTTCTGAGATCATGAAGGCTATCCCAGCTATAGCGGGATCCTCTCAACAACTTAATATTGCTACTCCTAGTGTGCAGCCTCCTCCGGAGATAAAAGATTTTAAGCTTAGGGCTTACTCGGAGTTGAAAAAATTATTGGATGATAAATTTAAGGGGTTAAAGATCAGCCCTTTAACTAAGGATAAAGAGTTAGATCTCTCGAGCGATGATTATAAGCAAAAGATGTCTGACGAAGTTAATAAACTTGAAAAATGGGCCAGAAAGCCTGTACAAAGAATGTACTACTATCCTAGGCCTACTCCCCAGGATGTTCTATTTGAAGAACAGGATATTATTGACAACATCTTAATATTATTTGTACCGGCTTTCTGGCCCATTTTTCAAGTCTATTAACTTCGTCAGACATCTTTTGCTTATAATCATCGCCCGAGAGATCTAACTCTTTATCCTTAGTTAAAGGGCTGATCTTTAACCCCTTAAATTTATCATCCAATAATTTTTCCAACTCCGAGTAAGCCCTACTCCAAAGATTTCCTTAAACATCTTAATATTATTGATTCTGACCTTTGTAGTTTTTGTCATACTGGCATTGAGACCACCAGACATATTTTTATGGAATGTCCCTTAGTTAAGCAGTTATAGATGGAATTAGGTTGTACGGATATTTTGGCTGCCTATCCTGACTCTCGTCATTGGTTGCTAGCTCTTAGGGACTTTTTTTTTTGGTTATACTACAAGGAGGTAGTGTTAGTTATATTCCACCAAAAAGTTACACAAAGGGGGGCTAGGCCTGACCTTGGAATACAACACTTGACTGGCAAATCACTCCAGTCAATGAGCAAAAAATAGTATTTATTGTTAAAGAGGATCCTACTCGATCTACTATGAGCTAGTCTTAACTCAACTAACAAAAAAATTAGCCTTGTCATATCGAATCCTTATAATTGGGAGTTGACTTTTGTTCAGTTGGTAAGCTCCCTTCGCTTCTTTTGGTAAGGCTTGGTAGGAGTCAAAATGGAGGCCAATGTCTTGACTTGAAGCATATTTTGCCAAACTATCGGCCACTTAATTTGCCTCTCAGTGCTTGACATTAATATTCATCGAGCTCATCCTTTCCAAAATCTTGTCAATTCTTCTTTTCAACTTCAGGTTGTTGGTGGTCTTGTTCTGAAACATTGTAGTGACAATTTCAGAATCAATTTCTACGTCCAGATTTGTTAACCCAAGTCTGATGCACATTTCTATACCATAACTGGCTGCTATAGTTTCAGTCATGTTGTTGTTATTGCATTTTATTGTGAAAGCAAAATCTTGAATAATATCCCCATTCTCATTTCTTACGATGCCTCCAATTCCAGCTTTTCCGAAGTCTTGTAGATAGCTCTCCTCAATGCTAAGCTTCACTGTATTGGGCAAAGGCTTCTCCCAGTTGACTAATTTCCATTTGGCAGTGGGTATACATATATATATTCAGCTTTTCTACCATGTCACACAGGTTACACCAAGCTACTTCAATATTGATCTTTGGTAGTATCTTTCTCATAGCATTCTTCAAGATCCTTTTCACTTGATACTTCATTCTGGAAGGCAAGAAATGCCTTTGGTCCCCATATTTACATGCACAATAGACTTTTCAGGTTACCCAAATGATCACAATGGGAGGGATTTGCAAGAGAGCTTTATGGGCCTTGTTTATTGTTCTGGTATTCCACCAGTTTTGCAGGATCATGGTCGTTAAACCTGTGGAGTTTATCACCCCTAGGGAGTTGGCAAAATATCTCCATAGAACCTGTACAGCTTCTCCTTCAACAAAAGCATGATGTAGTGTCTCATAGATAGGGTTAGTGCAACATTTACAAGTGGGAGTTAAGTTAGAAATAACATACTTAGCAATTGATAGTTTTTCTAGCATCAACCTCCAAGATATAAAGGAGATTTTGAATTGAAGAGAAGTATGACATACCTTGCTTGTGTCAGTGGTTCTAGGATTACTGTACCTGATAGAGTTCCAAGTAGTTTTGTTTGAGTATTGTCCATTTGTTGGAAATTTGCCTTTGGCGGGGAGATGCGTCCACCCATCTTTGATGAATTAAACACTAGTGTTCCGCATGTTGGAGACCTTGTCTCTTCGCACATGCATGATCTACGAAGTGAGTAGATGACCGTAGGGCCAAGAATCGTCAAATTTCGTTGATAAATGAAAGAGATATTGGTCTACGAAGTAAGGTGTTTGAGGCATGGAAATGTGGTGTGGGACAAATCTACCACATCGGTGGGAATAGGAAGAATTGCTCTCTATATAAGTCTCTAATGTGGTAAAGGGTTTGGATCCCCAAGAGGTATCCCATGTGTT
This sequence comes from Anisodus acutangulus, assembly GCA_029783415.1. Taxonomy (NCBI): domain Eukaryota; kingdom Viridiplantae; phylum Streptophyta; class Magnoliopsida; order Solanales; family Solanaceae; genus Anisodus; species Anisodus acutangulus. The sequence continues at coordinate 38,651,361 of CM056506.1, read as the reverse complement.
TAAAGGAGGGAAGACCTAGATGTGCTTGGGTTCAAGGCTAAGCCCACACGCGCGCCGCCGCCGCCCGCTCGGGCTCGGGGCTCGGGGCTCGGGGCTCGGGGCTCGGGGCTTTCTGATATTATCTTTTTGGGCAGTTGGGCAGCCTTTCAATGGTCATTAACAGCCATTACTTGGCTGTTTTAATGCCCTCCTAATGGCCATTAACAGCCATGTTTTGGCAGTTAGACAGCCCCTTCTCCTTGCTATATATTGAGCTTCATTTGGCTCAAAACAGTAGTAAGAAACAGATCAGAAAATAGACGAAAATACAGGCAGCAAACAGGCTGAAAACTGGCCAAAAACAGGCAGCAAACAGGCTGAAAACAGGCAGCAAAAACACGAAAAACAGACATCAATTCAGCACTGGAAAAAAGGAAAAAGAACAGTCACGAAGCAGTGCATTTTCAGTGAGAAAAATAGCACGAAGCAGTGACTGAAATTCAGCAAAACAGTGACTGAAAAACAGTGACCAAACCCTCACGTATACACACGATATACACTACAGAGACACACTATATACACAGAGACAAAAGAGAAGAGTAAAGAGGAACTCTTCCTTCCTATTCCATATCTTCAGCAAGTCGAGTCATATTTGTTTTCTTCGACAGGCTCAACCTATTGGCTTTGTAGTGTTGAGATTATAGTGTTGTTTTATCTTGGGAGACTATTGCCCGCTAACGTAAAAGCATATATACGGGGCAATCTTGTCTTAAGGATAGAGGGCTATCCTCGACTCAACACACAACGTTGTAACCATCCAGATTTAGTTGTTTCTTGATTTTAGGTTATCAAGATTCAAGACACAACAAACTTGCGGCAATTCTCAACATTGGCTTTGCAAGGTGATCAAGATTCAAGACACAACACACATGCGGCAGTTTTGAAGATTGACCATTTATTTATCCTTTCGAACATTTATAATAGTTATTACTTCCCGTACTGCTCTATAAAGTACCATAGAATCACAACACCATTTTCACTTACGTTCCTTATAGTATAGTCTCTCTTGTTCTTATCACCAAAAGGCACTCTTAAGACTTATTGAACAATATCTGGGGCTAGAGTATCATTTAACTTATTAATGTCCAGTCTCCATGTATAATATAAGAATTGACAGTGTCTTTAGAGTATAAGTGTCTCCCTTGACTGAGTCTGGTTAGGACACCCATGCCAGTCCAATTGTCCCACCAAAAGTTGCTGTTCCCAGCTTGAATGTACCAAATGATGTTGGGTTCCACTGCACCTTGTTTTTTATTTTCATCATCTGCCTCCAGTTGTTGGAAGTTGCAATGGAATCAATTCTAGCAATCGCATGAAGCCTACTGCAGTATTTGGTATTGAGGAAACTTGCCCAAAGAGATGTCATAGTCCTATACCTCCACCACCTTTTAATAGCAAGTGTGGTACTAATTTCTTCCATGCTCCTAATTTCTATGCTTCCCTCGTCCTGAGGGTAGCACATTTTTCTCCAAGCAGACTAATGATGTTTTGGTTTATCCCTAGAGGATCCCCAAAAAAAAACTGAGTGTTGCTCAATCAATTCCAATGTACCCTTAGGAGGACTCAAAGCAGACGAGTATAAATAGGCAAGGATTGTAACACATGCTTGATAAGTATCAGTTTACTTCCCGGAGACAACATGTTACTTTGCCATCCCTTGAGTCTGTTAACCACTTTTTCAACCATACCATCAAACATAACAATCTTTTTCCTACCAATAAAGATGGGACAACCAAGATAATTGAAAGGAAAAGTTTTATCCATAAAAGAGGTAACTCTTCTCATTCTGTTAATTTTACTAGCAGAAGTTTTGGGGTTAGTAAACAAAAAAACTTTTATCACAGTTGATCATTTGACCAGAACCATTTTCAAGTCACTAATGCATTTCAGGACAAGACTAATAGATTTATTGTCTTCACTAGTAAAGATCATAATATCTGTTGGAAATTAGCCTTTGGCGGGAGTTGCGACCGACCAACTTTAACGGCTTAAACACTAGTGTTACGTATGTTGGAGAATCCGGTTCTTCACACATGCATGATCTACTAAGTACGTAGATAACCGTAGGGCCAAGAATCGTCAAATTTCATTGAGAAATGAAAGAGATATTGGTCCACGAAGTAAGGTGTTTGAAGCATGGAAAGTGTGGTATTGTGTTCAATTCTCCCTCATCGGTAGAGGAAGAAAGAATTGTTGTGTATATAAGACTCGAAATTGGTTTGGGGTTTGGGACCCCAAGGGGTATCCCATGTGTTTAAAGGAGGGAGGACCTAGATGTGCTTCGGTTCAAGGAAAGACCACACGCGCGCCGCCGCCGCCCGCCCGTCCGGTTCCGGGTTCACGGGCTGTGGGCCTTCTGATATTATCTTTTTGGGCCAGAGAACTTTGCCAGATGTACAGTTTGGACAGTCAAAAGCAGAAACGCCAAGCACTCAATTCAACCATTTATTTTGGCTGAATTACTCCTCCTATAATGGCCAAATCCGTTGGTCTTTCACCATTTATGTTGGTGACTTTACTACCTCCATAATGGCCATTATTTGGCTATTATGAAGGCAGTTTTTCAGCTCCTCCATCACCTATATAAACACCCCCTTACAGCATTGTTGAGCACTAAGAACATACATATATGATACACGAAAATACAGAAAAATACACAAGCAAAACAGTTTCTTCCTACACCTTCCAAGGCATCATTTCGTTACTCAATATTCTTCACGGTAGCTCTTGAGTTTCCTTTGCTCAAGTGTTCCATTGCTGTTTTATCGTGGGAGACAAATTGTCCAGGACGTATAAAGGATACATACGGGGAATATTGTCTTAAGGACAGAGTGCCACACTTGTAATAGTTATCTTGGGAGACAAATTGTCCAGGACGTATATAGTTGAATTATTGAATCTTTGTTTATCCTTTCGAATACTTGTAATAGTTATATACTTCCCGTACTGCTTTATAAAGTAACATAGAGCAAAAATACCCAACAATATCATCAACATAAGTAAGGTGAGTAATAATGGGACCATTTTTTTTCATGTAAAAAGGATTAAAGTCAGGATTATGAGTCAAATTGTTAAGCATTCTAGACAACTTCAGCACCCAAAATAAATAATGAAGGAGATAAGAGATCCCCCTATTTTAAGCCTTGAGAGGAGGTAAAAATTTATGTCTAGAGCCATTAACCACAGTAGAGTACCAAACATCATTAATCAATCTCATAATACAGCTTACCCATTTTGGAGAGAAACCAAATTAAAACAAAACAGAATTAAGAAACGACCATGACATCCTATCATAGGCTTTGGCCATATCCAGCTTAATGATAAAATTACCACCTTTGTTATACTTAGTAATATCCTGAGCAATCTCTTGAGCTAACAAAACATTTTCAGTAATAAGTCTACCTTTAATGAAGCTACTCTGATTTTCAGAAATAAGAGAATTTAAAAGAGGATTCAGTCTAGTAGACATAATTCTTGAAATGATTTTGTTAGAGAAATTTATGAGACTTATCAGTCTCATATCAGAAAAATTACTGGGTGACTCTGTATTGGGAATGAGAATTAAGCAAGTATGAGAGAACAATTTAGTAAGGTTACCTTCTTTGAATAAAGATTGTACAAACTGAGTAATGTCAGACCTGATGATATTTCAGCAGCTTTGGTAGAACTTACCATTGTAACCATCAGGTCCTGCTGAGCTCTCTAAAGATAGATCAAATACTGCTCTTCTGATCTCTTCTTCTTCTGGTAAAGCAGTCAACATCTCATTATCATCATTGGCAATACAAGTGTTGGTGTAGTCCATAGTGTTTCAATAATCACTGGGATTCTTCAGGTTGAACAGCTTCTTGAAATGCTTCACTCCCACTTTGGAGATTTTGTCACTGTTATAAACCCATCTACCCCTATGTTTCTGAATTTTCTGAATTTGTAGTCTTCTTCTTTTGCACTTAAGGATGGCATGAAAAAACTTTGAGTTATTGTCCCCCTCTTCAAACCACTTGATATTTGCCTTTTTCCTATACATAGCATACTGAACACCCAACCATCTTGTATATTCACTGTGAGACTTATTAAGTTCTTTCCTCCCTTGCTCAGTATTGTACATCATACTCATATCCTCCAACAACTGAACTTTAGCTTCCCATTCAGTGACCTGATCATGAATGTCTCCCATAGAGCTTCTAAACCACTGACTAAGTTTTCAGCCTAGTAATTTTAATTTGGATTGTAGGACTTACATAGGATTTCCATCAATGGTAGCATCCCAACTTTCTTGTACAACATCATGGAAATTAGGTTGGTACACCCAAAGACTGAGAAACCTAAAATATTTGATGTGGTAATTTTGATCGTTATAGCAATTCATAAGGAGTGGTCTATGATCAGAAGCACTTCTAGGCAAGTGCTTGATATTATTGTTCTCAAATAGTTGATCCCAATCGCATTGATGAAAACTCTGTCAAGTCTTTTTCATATTCTTTTGCTTGGTCTTCTGTTGTTACACCATGTGTACTTAGAACCATAGAAATCCAAATCCACTATACCACAGTTGTTCATGAAGCTAATGTAGTCTAAGCTTTTGTATGCTCTATGAGGGATACCACCCAGATTCTATTCTGATGACGTTAAAGTCACCCCCAATACACCATGGCCCCTTGACAATGTGATTTAAGGCTTCAATGTTGCTCCATAGCTCTTTTATATCAGTCGTGGTGCATTTACCATACACTGCAGTGACGTGAATATTCTCTTTGTTGTTGTTGTGTCTGAACTTTATAGTGACCTGTTGTGTTTCATTGCTAATGATATCTGCCTGATCCATAAAGGACCAGAAAAGCCAAATCTTGCCATTATTATTAGACATACAATTTTGAAATTCAAGGAATCTCTTGTAGCCCTCTATTTTATTTTTACTCACTAGAGGTTCCATAATGACAACAAAAACAACCTTGCTTAGGTTGACCAAATATTTTAATCTGTGAATAGCTTTCTTTGATCTTACTCCTCTAATATTTCAGAAAATGGAACTGATCACTAGATACTGGAGGAGTTAGGTTGCTTTGAGTTATTCCCTTTGGAGGAAATATCTGTCTTATCTTTCTGTATCTTCTCATGCTTCCTTTGCTTATTTTTTCCTCTTATAGTGTTGGAGACATTTTCATTGATAGTAGATTTCTTTATGTTGCTGAAATTCTGTCCAGCATTGTCTTCTTCTGTTAGCAGTACCTCTTCTTCCCCTTGATAGGTATTTACACCACCCTTCACTTCCTCATTGTATTGTTTCATAATAAGGATCTTTTGTAAGTCTCGCCTGATCTGTTTTGTTGTTCTCCTCAGTATCTCCATGTTGTTCCTTATTGTTTTCCTCCCCCTGAGTATCAGTTTGTTGTTTCTTCATAGCAGGAGCAGTGTTCCCTCTTTTTTTATGCTCCTTTTTCCTCTGTTTGCTTCTAGTAGATGATATACCATTTTTGTCTAGTACCTCTTTGAGTTGATTTTGTGCCTGATCATCATCACTTGCCTCATTGAGCTTCCTGGGTTCTATGACATTGTGGCTTAGATCAGTAGTTTCTTCACTAGTTTGTGCAAGTTGTTCCTCATCTTGTGTCTCAGAATTTTCTTCATTCAGCTCAACAAATAGTTGGATCCCTGCATGATTCTTTATCTCAGTAGGTAGGCTTTCAGATTTTTCCTGTTCAGACCCATCTTCTCTTCTTGTTATTCATGTTTCTCCTCAACTTCATTAGCCTGTTGTTCAATACCCCAGAATTGGATTGTCACGACCCAAACCGGAGGGCCGTGACGGGCACCCGGGCCACACCCGCCGGTTACCGCTAAGCATACGGTCAACACCTAGTCATAATTAAATACAGACTAAACTGAAAAGGATTATGTAAAATCAGGTAACCAATTTATATATATACATACTCATACCAAGGCCGACAAGACCATACAAGACTACTATACACAGGACACCTGTCTACAAGTCTCTAAAGAATACATGACATCACAAGGACGGGACAAGACCCCCGCCATACCCATATGCGTAAATATACTGTACCACGACCAGACTGCAACTCTGAAATAAATAGAGTGCTCCAACATCAGCTGAACCAGCAACCTACTAACATGGATCGTCGTCCGGTCTACGTGAACCTGCGGGCATGAAATGAAGCATCCCCCGACAAAAGGGATGTCAGTACAACTGATGTACTGAGTATGTCAGGCATGAACAATAGCATAACAGGGATATAACAATAACTGAAACAGAAACAGTTGACCAACATTATATGCCTCTGAGGGCCCTAAGACATATGCCTAAATGTTATGCACAATGCAAATGCGGTATACATATAAATATTGGCCACACAAGGGCATCTTCCTGTCCATAACTGCCTTTGTGGGCATCAGGTTATATCGTATTGGCCACACAAGGGCATCAATATTGTCCTCTTCGAGCTCTTTCGTGATAGTCTATACCAGTTGGAGGTGGTGTGCGCATATAACGCCTTTTCGTTTCCCCATATCCCCTTCATATATATAATATTTACCATATAGTAGTGTGCATAACACAAGTGGGTCCAGGGTAATATAAAAATATAATGCAAATGAAAATGCATGAATGACAATAAAACATTTTCTGAATTTATCGGATGACATAATATCCTTGTATCCCCGACTAACATTGTGAATATCAACATCTTTTCCATACACCTCAATAAGGTCTTGGAATCATATTTAGACATGCTGTTATTATTGCATTCGGCTAACATTTGAAATATTAACATCTTTTTCATGTACCTCAATAAGGATTTAGAAACATGTTTAGACATGCTGTTAACATAGGAATCAATAACATGGATATTCTTAACTACTAGGAGTAGAATAATTTATGGAACAATATCACAGTTATATTTCGTTACATGGAATATGTCAAAAGAAGAAATAATTTGCCTTAACTTACCTTGAATATTGTTCTTAAATAGTAATGGAACCAACCCCTTTTTACTTGCTGGAACGTAGCCTTGAAACAATATTTGCAAAATATTTTGTTCAACATTGTTTGCTGAACGTTCTGCCCTAAACCAAAGTTTCAAGAACAAATTGTCTAATATTTAGTGAACTAGTTGGTCACATTTATTTTGCCTTACCTCTCTATCACGATGAAAGGCTTAGAATGAAATGTTTAAAGGGTTGCTGAATCGTTCCTGGTATACAAAAAAATGGTCTCTATCCTAACGTTATTGCTCCCCTTTTTAAGATATGGCCAACTAGTCACTACGTACCAATTAATGAGTCCTCATAATGTTGTCTTCCACCTAGCCAACCTTTGGCGGTGGAACATGCTGATTAACACCACACACACCAACGTGTCACCCTACTCCACTAATTAAGTGACTTGCCTCCGTATAATTTATCAATCACACACATAATTAATTTCTTGATCCCAATTAACTTAAATCTTGATGACTTATAAAACCTTTATATACTCAATGTCATAATTTTGTGATATAACACTTGTCCATAACCTCTTTATGCACGCACCCAATTTATTTTCGATCCCCGTTGTCACACTTGTTACGTCCAAAATTATTTCGGGGTTTTATCCTTTTATATACTAATCTCTTTATTAGCATACGTAAATATAACATAAATTCCCCGAGGCTCGGGTCTACTTGCATACGTTTAGATGCTCAACCATCGCCCAAAATTACGGGATGTTACATCCTTCCCTCCTTAGAAACATTCGTCCTAGAATGTTGGGGTGACGTATCTAATCCCCGTTACGTAGCCCGAAAATACAACTATTTTTTCACAGCCATAGAAGGTAATATACACCAGTACAATAGACTTCACATGGTACGCAAACATTAATTATAATATTACGAATTAGAATGCACCTTATGCTTCTCTTGGAACCTCGGCGTTGGTCTGAAATAGGTAGGGATATTTATGCATCATCTCCTCTTCCGCCTCCCATGTCATCTCTTCCACGTCCTTATTTCTCCATAAAACTTTCACAGAAGCTATTTCTTTAGTCCTCAGCTTGCGGACTTGTCGATCTAGGATAGCAACATGAACCTCTTCATATGATAGATCCTCTGTAACCTGCACATCATCAATCGGTACAATCCGAGAAGGATCTCCAATACATGCTCTCAATATAGAAACATGGAAAACATGATGAACAAACTCCAATTCCGAAGGTAAGTCTAATTCGTATGCTACCTGGCCGATTCGTCGAATTATACGACATGGCCCAATATACCTTGGACTGAGCTTTTCCTTCTTTCCGAATCTCATTACACCCTTCATAGGAGAAATCTTCAAGAAAATCCAATCATCTACCTGAAACTCTATGTCTCGCCGTCACACATCTGAATATGACTTCTGGTGACTCTGAGAGGTTAACAGTCGTTCCTGGATAAGCGTCATTTTTTCTATGTCTTGGTGTATCAAGTCAGGCTTAAATAACTCTGATTCTCCTACCTCGAACCATCCGATAGGGGATCTACATCTCCGTCCATATAAAGCCTCATATGGAGCCATTTTAATGCTAGCATGATAACTGTTATTGTATGCGAAATCAATAAGGGGTAAATGATCATAAATTTCCCTTAAAGTCCAATACACAAGCTCGTAGCATGTCCTCGAGCGTTTGAATCGTATGTTCGGCTTGCCCATTTGTCTGAGGATGGAAAGCTGTGCTAAGATTAACTTGGGTGCCTAAACCTTCCTGAAATGACTTCCATAAGTTAGCTGTAAACTGTGCACCTCGGTTAGATATAATAGAGATAGGCACACCATGAAGGCGAACAATCTCCTTCACATACGACTTCGCGTAGTCCTTGGCGGTGAGGTAGTTCTGACCGGCAAGAAATGAGCTGATTTGGTCAGTCTGTCAACAATTACCCAAATGAGGTAAACCCGTAACAAAATCCATATTAATCATTTCCCGTTTCCACATCGGAATCTCAATGTTCTAAGTCGAGCCACTAGGCTTTTGGTGTTCTATTTTTACTTGCTGACAATTAAGACACTGAGCTACAAATTCCGCCATGCTCCTCTTCATGTCGTTCCACCAATAAATGCTCCTGAGATCATAATACATCTTAGTAGATCCATGGTGAACGAAATTTTGTGATCGATAGACCTCCGTCATAATCTTGTCTCGTAATCCCGCTATATTGGGAATACACAAAACCTGGGGGTCCCTCTCCTATTATACTCCAAGGTTGCAGTTCTCTTTTGCTAAATATTTTTCCAAATATTCTCTAACAATGGGATCTTCATCATGACGCTCATTTTCTTCCCGTATGAGGGATGACCCTGCTGTATTCTTAGTTATAAGGCTATCACTATCTGAATCCTCAAATCGGACTCTTACTCAGCTAACTAATGCGTTCCTTCAGGTAAACTTCTCTCCCTCATTCTCACATTAATCCAGCCGATTGTGGATGAATGATTCTATTGTCCATCTAGCTTTGTTTACTAGGTGGTGTGTTGAAAAACTCTTATATTTGTAGTAACTCAATCGTGAACACTTTATGGAAAATATCATCCAATCAGAAGTACGCGTATCATCATAATTAACTCTTATTCATGGTCTGCAAGAAATCTATACTTTCTCATTACTCGTAATTATAGACAACTTTTTTTCTTACTACTTGTCCACTTATTTTCTTACCTGTCGTACTCCTCTTGGTATATATTCTTGTATACATATGTAATCTTAAACATTGCTCCTGACTCCAATCCTTGGCATTACCAACCCATAAGGGATGAGCTGTTAATTTATTCCTTCATTCCGTACATGGAAGATTCTGAAGAATTTTACATCACATGACGTTGACCTACTATATCCAAACCTAGTCGGTATACTTAGATTTGAATTCCTCCACTGGCCTCATGGCTAATTCTTTCCGTCAATGGCGCTTTGAAAAAGATTTCTTCGACCTTGTTAAGTTGTAAACCCATTACTTTATCTATCTCGTAGAACCTTTGATCAGTTCAATAATGCTCATAGATATATGTATTTTCCTGACATTTTATCTTTCTTATAATGTCATTATCTCTTTGACATATATCTTTAATGTCTACCTTGTATCCATAGGCGTCATTGACCCCCTTCCACCTGTTTAGGTGCTAATCTCGAGCTTTACTCACTGTTACTTCTGTTTACATACTTCCTGGAAGGTACAACTGCATATATTGTGGAACCGATGCTTCGTATGTTTAGATCCAATTCACGGTGTTACATGATCGCATTACTTGTCAAGCTTTCTTGTCTTATCATTATTATATCTCCCATCGATCGAGTGCTCATTCGTCTTACTTTTACATTTCCACTTCAAATGGCCTTGGGGAAAAATCTCTTATCTCCAAGTACCTCTCATACTCCCTTCCTGAACACCAGAGAATCGCCACCTTTGGCCGTAGAGTTCCTTCTTTCCCTCCTTCACCATTGATCCTTTCGCCGTTCTACAATAATCATACCTTTGTGAGACCTGCATAACTATAATCTTATTCACCTTTATCCTTTTTGTTGTAATCATTCATTCTATTCGTCACTAAGCATAAAATATTTCTGCCTTGATACTTAATCATACCTTTTCATTCATACTAATTAACTGTTTTCATATTTCCTACCACCATCCTTTGATTTTATCATAATTCTCGTCCTCAATTGCCCCTATTATTATACGGAGGTTACATTCATGAAGCTATTTTATGTGTTCACCCACTCATTTGGATATCCTAACCTTTATCTAATATAATAATCCATTTGTTACTTGAGCAAGTTGTGATACTCATTCTTCACCCCTCTTTTCTTTACATGACTCGGTGATTTTCAAATCCTAAATGTCCTCGAGCTACTGTTGAACTTGAAATGAAATTGTTGCTACTTTACTAAAAATTGGAAAAAAAATAGTGGATGCTATGTTTGTTGTCTAAACCACTGTTATGCTCGAGAGACTTTCATATGCTGCCGTTTTTACTTCCACTTGTTATGGATGTCCTTTGTTGTTGCTTGTTGCTGCAAATCTCAAGTGAACAAATCATTTCTTAAGTGCTGAATTTTGATAAGCTATTGCACATCCTGAGAATATGCTACCTGTCAAGGCTATCTAACTGCTGCTATTTTGAACCCACTGTTGCTGCATTTTTTTGTTACACTTTGGTAGTTTAATGATGCACATGCTGTTGCATTTTGTTCTCTGTTGCTATGGCTCAATTGTTTCACCTTCTAGCATTTTTGTGGCTATGCTCGATATACTGCTGCTCTCTGAATTTCTTTCCCTCTGATGCTTCTGTCAAAGTTGCTATTTAACTATAAGACGGTCGGGGCGGTCTCACTCGACCTTTACAACTTTGACCCAGAGATATCGGGATCTTTGAACTCTTTAAATATCGTCGATCCCTGACTAATAAATTCCTTCGGTTATAAGCTCCATGACTCCCCAAGGGGCCTATCTCTATAAAATGCTTCAGGATGAGGTCGTTCCTGAGAGGTAACCAATTGATACAATACCAGCATGGGTCTCCTTACATCCTAATCAGCCGGAGCTGCTGGTAGGACTGATGGTACAAGAGCCTTCCTCAACTCCTCTGGTGCTACAGGATTCGCCGATCCCTAGGAAAGTAACTTACTCATATCTCCTGACGGATCTGTTTCAATGGAGAGCATACCACTCGTATTTACACTCAATCCAACTTCAATCTCCCTACTAATCATAATCCTTCTGGAAGAAGGTATTGCTATAATCGTAAATACGATAAGGTTTATAGAAAAAATCCTTACAATTTTTTGCGTTCCGGTGCTTAATATTTCCTTTTCTTTACTTTTTATTTTTTCCAAAACAGACTTTTCGATTTCCAGGCTTGCATTATCTCTTCCGTATATAAGTGAGACAACTTCTCATAATCTCAAAATTCTTTTCTAACATGATACTACCTTTCTGGCGTATCCATCATCTGGTAAAAGTCACTCATTTACCGAATACAAATATGAGCTAACTGAAGTCTTTTCGGTAATCGTCATCACCGAAAGTGTATTAGGCATGAGTTAAACTCAAATTCTTAAGACTCAACTCTACTGCACGATCTATAATATGAAAGAACAGAAACCATCCCTAAATGTCAGGAAGCCTCCTGCTTATATGTGTGGTGCACAACACATCCATAAACAAGACTCTACTAGACACGGCTTGTAGACTCCCTAGGACAGACATGCTCTGATACCAAGTTTGTCACGATCCATCCAAACCGGAGGGCCACAACGGGCACCCGGGCCCTACCCGCCGGGTACCTCTAAGCATACGGTCAACACCTAGTCATAATTAAATACAGACTAAGCCGAAAAGGATTATGTAAAATCAGGTAACCAACTTATATATATACATACCATACCAAGACCGACAAGGCCATACAAGACTACTGTATACACATAACACCTGTCTACAAGCCTCTAAAGAATACATGACATCACAAGGACGGGACATGGCCCCCGCCATACCCATATGCGTATGCAAATATACTGTACCACGACCAGACTGCAACTCTGAAATAAATAGAGTGCTCCAACATCAGCTGAACCAGCAACCTACTAACATGGATCGTCGTCCGGTCTACGTGAACCTGCGGGCATGAAATGAAGCGTCCCCCGACAAAAGGGACGTCAGTACAACTGATGTACTGAGTATGTCAAGCATGAACAATAGCATAACAGGGATATAACAATAACTGAAACAGAAATAGCTGACCAGCAGTAAATGCCTCTGAGGGCCCTAATACATATGCCTAAATGTTTAGCACAACGCAATGCGGTATACATATTAATATTGGCCACACAAGGGCATCTTCATGTCCATAAAATCCTCTGTGGGCATCAAGTTATATCGTATTGGCCACACAAGGGCATCAATATTGGCCTCTTCGGGTTCTTTCGTGGTAGGCTGTACCAGCTGCAGGTGGTGTGCGTATATAACACCTTTCCCTTTCCCCATATCCCCTTCATATATATAATATTTATCATATAGTAGTGTGCATAGCACAAGTGGGTCTAGGGTAATATATGAATATAATACAAATGAAAATGCATGAATGACAATAAAACCTTTTCTGAATTTATCGGATGACATAATATCCTTGTATGCCCGGCTAACATTATGAATATAAACATCTTTCCCATACACCTCAATAAGGTTTTGGAAACATATTTAGATATGCTGTTATCATATCCTTCGACTAACATTTGAAATATTAACATCTTTTCCATATACCTCAATAAGGATTTAGGAACATGTTTAGACATGCTTTTAACATAGGAATCAATAACATGTCTATTCTTAACTACTAGGAGTAGAATAATTTATGGAATAATATCACAGTTATATTTCGTTACATGGAACATCCCAAAATTTTTTTTGCCTTAACATACCTTGAATATTGTCCTTAAATAGTAACTGACCCAACCCCTTTTTACTTGCTAGAACGTAGCATTGAAACAATATTTGCAAAATGTTTTGTTCAACATTGTTTGTTGAATGTTCTTCCCTAAACCAAAGTTTCAAGAACAAATTGTCTAACACTTAGTGAACTAGTTGGTCATATTAATTTTGCCTTACCTCTCTATCACGATGAAAGGCTTAGAATAAAAAGTTTAAAGGGTTGTTGAATCGTTCTTGGTCTACAAAAAAATGGTCTCTATCCTAACGTTATTTCTCCCCTTTTAAGATATGGCCAACTAGTCACTACATACCAATTAATGAGTCCTCATAATATTGCCTTCCACCTGGACAATCTTTGGCGGTGGAACATGTTGATTAACGCCACACACACACCAACGTGTCACCCTACTCCACTAATTAAGTGACTTGCCTCAGTATAATTTATCAATCACACACATAATTAATTTCTTGATCTCAATTCACTTAGATCTTGATGACTTATAAAACCTTCATATACTCAATGTCATAATTCTGTTATATGACACTAGTCCATAACCACTTTATGCGCTCACCCAATTTATTTCGATCCCCGTTGTCACACTTGTTACGTTCAAAATTATATTGGGGTTTTATCCTTTTATATACTAATCTCTTTATTAGCATATGTAAATATAACATAAATTCCCCGAGGCTCGGGTCTACTTGCATTCGCTTAGATGCTCAACCATCGCCCAAAATTACGGGATGTTACATGGATTCATCAAGGTTGTCCTTGTTCAATTGAAGTTTCCCAGAGTTATCAATTTTCACACTGCTTCCTTGATTGTGTTCAGATTCCATACCTTTATTTATGCTTTTGTCTTCCTCAGGTGAAGCTTTCTGAACTTTTTTCCTTTTGTACTTTCTGTTGGCTATCTCCATAGGGACTCAAAAATCCATCTGCATAATCATTTACTTAGTTGGGATATTTATTGTCCTTTTGCAATATGACATATATGGAAGAATAGAAATCATAATAGTTTCAATAACATAATTTTTTTATCCCACTCAGGATAGCAATAATAGTGCTCTTGAGTTTACTTACACCACGACTGCTATCCCCCTGAAGAAAGATAGAAATAGTTGTTAAGATAATTACGGGGCCATCCCATAATTATCTCAAATCACCATCAATCATGTAAATTGTAATCACATAATTTAGGTAATTAGATAGGTCTTTCTTAATACTAGTATGATACATTTGTATATATATTTCAAGATTGGAATGAAATCACTCATGGAATTGATTTCCTTCATGGTATCAAGAGCCACAAATTTTTTGCCCTAAACATTATCCACCCCCCATTGGCTCCCTCATAGCCGAAAACCTTCTCCTTTTCGGCCCCAACCAAAACAAGCCTTAGGGTTTTCTACAAACCTTAAACCTAAAATTAAAACCCTAAACCTAAAACACTACCCACCCCACCCGTCGGCTACCCTGAAACCTTCCCTCTTTTAGGTTTTGTTTTGTTTTTTTTTTCAACCCTAGCCGACACCATTAGGGTTAATACACCAAATTCCACCAATCATAAAATATTTTTTCTCCTTCTCTTCTTCTTGTTTTGTTTTTCGTGGGAAACTATGGCCGACAAACAAAAATTCCATACAGCTCTTGCCGTGAACAACGTCAAGAACTTTATTTTAATCACCCTTGATATGGAAAAAGGAAATACTCTTCTTGGGCGGAGTTATTCAAAATCCGCTATCGCGCCTATGAAGTAATAGACCATATCATCCCTTCCGAGTCTTTATCGGATACCATTGGGGTTGACAAAAAGTTATGGTCTCGTTTAGATTCTATAGTCCTTCAATGGATTTATGACACTATCTCTCATGACCTTTTGCATACCATATTGGAACCGGACTCTACGGCTCAACAAGCATGGGAACGTTTGCAAAATATTTTTCAAGATAACAAACTTTCTAGGGTTGTATATCTTGAAAACCATTTCAGCAACGTCAAATTGGATGACTTCTCAAACATTTCCACTTATTGTCAAGAATGGAAGAT
The DNA here is from genome assembly GCA_029783415.1 of Anisodus acutangulus. Classification (NCBI taxonomy): domain Eukaryota; kingdom Viridiplantae; phylum Streptophyta; class Magnoliopsida; order Solanales; family Solanaceae; genus Anisodus; species Anisodus acutangulus. Next base: position 38,635,818 of record CM056506.1, on the reverse strand, counting down.
GCTTGCCGACCAACTATCCAACGTTGGTGCGCCGGTGAAAATCAAAGGTTAGTTCTTCAATTGATTGCAGGGTTGAATGAAAACTATGATGAGATTGCTACATTCATTCAATTAAGTAATCCGTTACCTCTATTTTATAAGGCTCATTCAAGATTGATTCTCGAAGAAACCCACAAGGTAGAGCAGACAGCCTCCCAGGCAGCCACCGCCGGAACAACCCTTGTCTCCACCTTCACAGATTTTGCAACACCAAATTCCAGTTCGGGAGGAACTGGAAATTGCAACAACAATAGTAAAAAATGGGGGTCAAATCGAAACAACAATAAAGGAAAAAATAATGGCGGAAAGGGTCGTGGAAGGGGTGGCGGCCAACCCGCCGACAACAACAACAACCACCACTAGCAGGGGCTTTGGGGGAAGTACCCGCCGTGGTCTTGGGCACCACAATGGGCTGCCCCTTCATGCCCCTACCCCACCTCGTCGTGGTTCAGGCCATCATTTTCGAACCGAAAGCCTGGACTTCTAGGTTCTTGTCCACAACAAGCATTTGCAGCCCATGCACCATCTTCCGCAAGTTATGCTCCAACCGATATCGAACAGGCCATGAACAACATGAATCTGAATGCTCCAGATGATTCGTGGTACATGGACATAGGGGCTACGTCACACATGACGGCATCTCAAGATAATCTCTCGTCTTATTTTAATATGAGCAGTAATAATAATATTATTGTCGGCAGTGGGCAGAAAATTCTAATTTGTGGTATTGGTCAGGTAAAACTTCCCCTCCTCACCCACCGTTATACTTAAAAAATGTCTTACATGCACCAAAACGTATTAAAAACTTAACATATGTACGACGTTTTACAACTGACAACAATGTTTCTGTGAATTTTTATCCGTTTGGATTTTCTGTGAAGGATGCTTAAACGGGGATGCCACTAATGAGATGTAATAGCATGGGAGACTTGTATCCCATCACTACCATTTCCAACAACCACATGAAAAAATGATCAACCTTTGCAACTATTTCCCCTATCGTATGGCACAATTAGTTGTGACACCCGGGAGCACCGTTGTTCAATACTCTTAGGAAAAATAATTTTGTTGCTTGTAACAAACTTTTGGACTCTTCTGTTTGCCAAACTTCTGTGTTTGGGAAGCATGTTAAACTTTCTTTTTCATCATCTACTTCACATATGTTTTTGCCATTTGATCTTATGCATTGTGATTTGTGGACATCACCAGTTTTGAGTTTTGCAGGTCATAATATTATATGCTTATTTTGGATGATTATTCGAATTTTCTGTGGTCATTTCCCTTCGGACAGAAATCACAAGCCTTCATCGTTTTTAAATAATTTAGTGTTTTTATCAAAACTCAATTTGACAAATTCATTAAATGATTTCAATGTGACAATGGGGGGGAATTCATAAATGCTCAATTTAATAATTATTGTCACCAAAATGGAATGGCTTTGTGTCTTTTATGTTCACATACATCATCTCAAATTGGGAAAGCCGAAAGAAAAATTACGATTAATAATATGATTCACACACTTCTTGTGCATTCATCCACACCACCAATGTTTTGGCACCATGCACTTCAAATGGCCACATATCTTTAAATATTCTTCCTAGCAAACTACTTTCCAATGTGTCACCTACACAAAGGTTGTACCACCGTCTCCTATCTTTTACACATTTAAGGGTTTTTGGGTGTTTGTGTTATCCCGTGTTTCCATCCACAACCATTAACAAACTTCAGGCTCGTTCCACTCCTTGTGTGTTTTTGGGATACCCACAAAATCATAGGGATATAAATGTTATGATATGACGAATGGGAAAATCATTATCTCTCATCACATAGTTTTTGATGAGTCTACATTCCCGTTTGCTAATTCTCATGTGGCATCCCTACTTTCATATGTTTTTTTGGACAACGGAATATATCTGATTTTACATCACCACCTCCATACCCAAAATCAGATGGGACCGACCCAAAATAATCCCCAAATCGTACCAGCCCAACCACAAAATGGGACTGGACCAGTCCGTGGAATGGAGGCCACTACCTCTTTACCGTCGGTCTCGGCCCAGTCCACTACTAGTGGCTAGCAGGCCCAATCCCTCACCCGTAAACCCAACCCGGCATCCAGGACCATATTTTCAGGTCCATAATCCTGATCCCTCTCGGCCCAATAACCCGACAGAAAACAAAAATACCCAACAGTCTGTCTTGGCCCAAAATACTATCTCCTCTTGGCCCAATACCATACCCGACAGCCCTAATCCCCAGTTGTCAAATTTAGCCCAACCTCAGACCATTGAAACTCGTGCCATGCATGGGATTTTTTGGCCCAAACATCATTTTAACTTAACATCTTTGGTCCAACTATCAACTCTTCCCAAAAATCCCAAAGCAGCCCTATCAGACCCGAATTGGAAAGTTGCCATGTTAGACGAAATTGATGATCTTAATAAAAATAAGACGTGGGTGTTAGTGCCCTGTCCATCTAATGTGAACATAATCAGGCCTATGTGGGTTTTCTGTCATAAAAAGAATTATGATGGCTCCTTTGCGAGATACAAAGCTAGTCTTGTTGGTGATGGCAGGTCTCAGTAGGTTGGCGTAGATTGTGGTGAAACATTCAGTTCGGTGGTTAAGCCAGCAACTATCAACACTTTTCTTAGCCTGTCACTGTCAAAATTCTAGTCCATTTATCAGTTGGATGTCAAAAATGCATTCCTACATGGCCATTTATAGGAGGCAATTTACATGCACCAACCTTTGGGTTTGCGAGACTCTACACATCTGGATTATGTTTGCCTATTGAAAAAATCATTATATGATTTGAAACAGGCTCCTCGGGCATGGTATAACAGGTTTGCAGGGTTTGTATCCACACTGGGTATCTCACATATCAAGTCCGATCAGTCCTTGTTCATTTATAAGAAGGGAAGCGACATGGCATATATCCTCCTATATGTATATGACATCATTCTCACGACCTCATCTAAATCACTTCGCCGGTCTATTATGTCCATCTTTGCAGCATAATTTGCAATGAAAGATTTGGGTCCTTTGAATTATTATTTGGGAATTGGTGTAACCCAATATGCAGGTGGTCAGTTTCTCAATCAAAAGAAATACGCAGAGGAGATCATTGACAAAACAGGTATGTCCTCCTGCAAACCATCACACACACCGGTTGATACTAAGGCCAAATTGAGTAACTCTAGAAGTACTCCATACAGTGATCTAATACATTACTGCAGTCTGGCAGGGGCCTTGCAATATCTTACTTTTACGAGACCTGATATCTCCTATGCGATTAAGTAAGTGTGTTTACATATGCATGATCAGAAAGAAGAACATATGGGGGCTCTCAAGTGGATTCTGATGTATGTTAAGGGTACTCTTCATTTTGGATTGCATCTATATAAGTCCTCCATTTCGAGTCTCTTATCTTATACAGATGCGGATTGGGATGACTGCTCGGACACACGACGTTCCACCTCTGGTTATTGTGTGTTTTTTAGAGACGACCTCATTTCATGGTCGTCCAAATGACAACCAACGATGTCTCGGTCAAGCGCTGAAGCAGAATACCGAGGGGTAGCAAATGTGGTTGCTGAATCATGTTGGCTCCGTAATCTTCTATTAGAGCTCCATTGTCCGATTGAAAAGGCAACCATGGTTTATTGTTATAATGTGAGTGCGATATACTTATTCGGTAATCCTGTCCAACATCAATGCACAAAACACATAGAAATTGATATATTATTTGTCCGAGAAAAGGTTGCCCGTGGACAAGTCTGTGTTCTGCATGTACCTTCCCGTTATCAGATTGCCGACATTTTCACCAAAGGTCTTCCGCACGTACTATTTGATGATTTTAGCTACAGTCTCAGCATACAAGAACCTCTCGCTAAGACTGCGGGGGACTGTTAAGATACAAAAACCCCATAATTATCTCAAAACCCCATAATTATCTCAAATCACCATCAATCATGTAAATTATAATCACATAATTTAGGATGATTGTAAATTAGTATCATGTATTTTAGGATAATTAGATAGGTCTTCCTTAATATTAGTATGATACATTTGTATATATATTTCAAGATTGGAATGAAATCACTCATGGAATTGATTTCCTTCAATAGTATTCATGTGAAATGGTTTCCCCTAGATATAGGCATTACCAAACTAAATATTGATGGTGGTTTTGATGATATTAACCAACCCTATGGTCTAGGGGCAGTTTTGAGAGACTCCCATGGCAACTGGAAATTAGGCTTTATGGCCAAGACTCGTGCTAGAAATCATACTGAGATTGAATTAAGAGCATTACTGATGGGTCTTCAAGTTGCTTATTAGCATAACCTTGTACCTATGGAAGTGGAAACGGATTCCAGCGAGGTGATCTCTCTACTCCAATCTTCTGCTTCTCCGTTTAACACTATTATTCTCCAATGCAGGTACTGGTTGAGAAAATTGGGGAATTCAGTGGTCCGTCACAACTTTAGAGAAGGGAACCAAGTAGCTCATATGTTGGCGCAGTATGGAAAATAGGAAGCAGTGGATGAAGATCAACCTATGTTGTTTTTAACTCCTCCGTCTTTTATTATGCAAGTACTAAGTAATGATATGACAAGTCTAAGTGTTGTTAGGAAGGTATCTACTACTACGTGTAATAAGCTAGCTTCATTAGAAAATCTAAGTGTTATCCAGTCGGATGTAATGGTGAGCCCGGTTGTACTACCGTAATTATAAATAAATAAAGTCAACTTTATAAAAAAACATATATATACAACTTGATTCTCAAACGATGTTAAAAAGCATACTTGAGCTATCAAACACGTGAGGATTATTACTGTTGAAGTTTGTGACCATCTCATCTAAAATCTTAAGCTGTTAGAGAGAGATCACTTTTAATATTTAATTATATTCTCAACACGCCCTCACGTGTGGGCCTGATATTTGTTCATGGGCCAAGAATGTGAAAATTCTTTTTGATAATGGGTGACGGTGAGATTCGATCCCAGGACCTCTGCCTGACTCTGATACCATGTTGAAGTGTGTGACCATCTCATTTAAAATCTTAAGCTATTAAAGAAAGCACACTTTTAATATTTGATTATATTCGTTGTTCTATTATTCATGTCCACATCTATCTCCCAAGTTGCTTCCGTTTGCAGATGGTTCCTCTAAAACATTTTTATCAAAAAAATCTCTTTTAACGTCAACTTGCAAACCTGTCTGTCCAAAATAGTCATCATATTTCTTTATATGATAAATTCTATTTCAATTGGACGGTGCTAGATGGTTGACATGGGAATCATATCAAACATACTTGGAGATTCGATTCATCGAAAATCGGTTGCATCGCTAACTCGGGAAGCAATGAAAGCCTAAAAGCGATTGCACCAACCCGTTTCAAGATTTATACGGTCCAATAAACCTCAAACTCAACATTCCTTTTTCTCCCATACCTCATCACACCTCTCATAGGTTATACCTTCAGAAAACACGATCTCCAATCATAAACACAAGTTTATGACTTGATTTGTCAGAATAGGACCTTTGTCTACCACTACAAGAAAAACGACCTTTAAAAAAGGAAAATTTGGTCCCAAACGGACAATTATGACGGAAAAAGATGATCGCCACCCGTTGCAATAGCCTCCGCTGCTAAAGGTCAACAACGACGGTTCAAACACCTGGTCGTTAATTGATCTTTTTGGGTCGGGGAGGAAATCTTGCCGTTAAATACTTTTAGAGACTATATATCTCATCCCTTGTAGACGATATATATCATTGAAAATTTATATTTTTCATATCGTTAAACCTTTTTAGCGACTAGATGTTAACTGGTCCTATATTATATTTTAGAGACGAGTTGTACTCGTCCCTATTCGAAATAATTGTATTGATTTTAGCGATCATATTTCTGGTCTTTTATTGACCACGAGTGGTCCCTAAATCTTGACGTCACAAAACGTTATATATATATAGAGAGAGAGAGAGCGCTTAATTACAATAAAATGGTTAGCATCTAATTCAATATTTGCTCAACAACTTGGAAAATGTATATACGGGATACAATTATTTGATGCTTCAATAGATCTAATAGGAAAATCCATTATAATCTATCAATTATTCAAAATGGGAAGAAATAGCAATATCCGTGGGGATGAGGAAGATCTAAAAATGAAAATACCCTATACTGTGGACAAATTTCAAGAATGGTTAAGTCAAAAGAGCAATTGGACTGTTAACCCTGAAATCGAAAATAGAAGACATGCTAAAAGCAAGAAAATCATGCATCATTGGAACCATAAAAGGAGGAGACGTAGAAGAATTGATTACCCTATACTATAACAATGACATATTATCCCAAGACACCATTGAACTTACTAACATGTATGATAGGATTATGAACATGAAACACAAACATGCCAAAGAGACCCTGGATCAATACCAATTTTTGACAGGTCAGCGAAAAAGGCCTGTGATTAATACTAAACATATCACAAGTGCTGCAAATAATACTAAAAAAAGAAGGATCCTCTGATCCTTTTGCATGATACGGCCCAATGTAGTTTAACTACATCAAGCCACAATGTAATACTTTGATACGGCCCAATAGAGTCTAACTACAGTAATCCCATATATTACCCATATTACAATTCATATTACTATCAAGGAATCATCCAGATGCAACAAACCAGATATTCGAGAAAAATGTGGCAAGATAAGTTGACAAAGACAAATAAAGATAGCTGACACCAATGGAAAAAGAAGATAGCTGAAAAATTATTTGGGGAAACAATGACAGTTGTCCCAGTAATTATAAAAGCCATCGGACCCATGAAGATGAAAAAGTTGAAAAAAAAAACAAGACAAAAAAACTTCTCTGCAAAAGAAGAAATTATTTTCTACAAAGATGAAGGGACAAGACACTATACAACTTTTGACAAAGTTGCAATCAAAACCTGTAGAATTTACGACTTTTAAACGTATTTGTCATTTTGTAATAATGTAGAAGGCACCGAGAAATTCCTACCCTCTTTAGGGTTATTAGATGATGAAAAGATCGCCCCCCCTGAAATCGTTATCAGAGTTTGAAAAAGGAATAAAATTAAAATGAAGAAACATCCGTTGTTTGAACAAATTAATAGACAAAATAAGGCAAAATGGTTATGTAAAGAATTAAGGTATCTCTTGATAAAAAATAGAAATAAAAATGAATTAATAATAAATGAACTATTAGTAAAAAGAAAAGAATCATTATCAATGAAGAGCTAAATGACATAGTAAATAATAATCTAAGAAATTATAGAGAACTACTAAGATTACGCAGTGAAATATACACGCAAGACTATTTTATAGCAGATTTAAATACAGACTTATGGATGAGTACAAGTCATTATGGATGAAGATAAACTAAGACAACTTCAAGAAATAGCTGAAAAACTCTTTACCTATAATAGAGATATAAACCAACATATAGTAAGTTGCAGAATGAGTATAAATCTTATAAGAGATAGAGATCAACATTTACAAGTATATTCCCAACAAATAAGTGAACAAGAAAATACTATTACAAATCTAAGAAATATGATAGCACTAAAAGATGAAAGATTAAGACAAAAAGAAGAAGAAAATATGAAACTGAGAGAAGAAAAGTTGAGAGAAATCATCAGAAGAGATAATGAAATAAAAGACCAAAAAGATGTTATAGTAGAACAATACAAATATATTGACAGGTTAATTAATGGATAAAGGAAAAGAAATAGTAGACGACTCAAATAAAACATACTACGAGATGATTGCACATGAAGGAGGAATAACACAAATCTTAAGTTTTAAACCAGAAATATATCAAAAAATACAAGATGAAAAAGAAGAACTGTCAACTAAGAAAATATTTAAAACAAAATGGTTTGAAAGAAATAAAGAAGTAAGATATATAACACGAAAACATGAAAATATAATAGACACAACTAGTGTAAATAGTAGAGAAAAAATAAATTTAATAACATATGTAATAATAAAAAGAGAATTAGCAAAATTATCTACTAAAGAAGCAAAAAATAGAAATATATACTTTGGAGGAGTAGAATTTACTAGAAAAACATATTTTCAGAAAAATATAGACACACCCATACAAATACACATACTAGATGATAGAATATTAAGAAATTTACAAGATGCTTTAATATCAGTAGTAAAAGGAAATTTAATATATCAAAAACTAAAATTCACAATACAACCTGATTTTAGTATTTCATTAAAAGATGAACATAAAGACTTAGCCCTAACACTATTTATAAACTAGATGAAATAAATATGACACCAGGTAGTAAAGTTTTAAGTATTGAAACAAATATGATATATGTCTTAACATGAAACCATCATGTAAAGAAACAACATGAAATGAATATCTTAGTACCAAAGATGTATCAACAAATATTAGAACAAATAGAGCACAAGAAAAATTCTAAAATAACCATACCAGAAGAAATACATATGGATTTTAGTACTAGAACCATAACACCATTACAAAAGGTAAGACCACAAATGAAGGATCTAGACTAAGTATTAAAAAAGAACCAATATCAAGACAAACTAGCCTAAGAATTATGCAACCCAGAATATTAGACCTAATAAATATACTCAGTAATAGATTGAGAATTAATGTAATAATATTCAATGGTATAATAACAACTGATTGTATAGCTGAAATAAATATAAGAGCTATTAAAAGTTTTATACATATAAGTAAAATTAATGAAAAAGACTGTAATCTAATAGAACCACAAACTTGTAATTATCCTGAAAATGAAAGAGAAATAACAATAACTAAAAGTATTAATTTAAAATTCAAATCCAAGATTTAGAATATAAAATAAATATAGGAGTAATAGAATATGATAGTTTTAATGAATTATTATTAGGAAGTGACTTTTTAACCATGATAGATTACAAAATTAATAATAAAGGAATTGAAATAAATGATCAAGGGAAAACAAGATTTATAAATAAGATATGAATATCCAAAGAAAAATACAAAAGAAAAAACAAGAACTAAAAATAATAAAAACAGTTTTATAAGAAGAAATAATATCTCAACTTAAATACCTAGAATACAGTGCAAAAGAGATGAAATTAGAAAATAATATACAACAACTAGAACAACGATGTGAAAAATTTGATAAAATATGGATAGATATGGGAAATGGATGGAAGAAAAGAATAATAAACCTGAGTAATTTTAATGAAAAAATGGATGCGATATGGAACGAAATAATAGTAAAAGAACAGATAAAAATATCCTGATAATAATGGATGAAATGAGAGAAAACCAGACACAAATGCAACAATTAATAAGAGAAGAATTAACAAAATTATGGAATGTATCAGAAGTACCAACGTTTAAAATAATATTAGAACAACTTAACTTGTTAGTAGCACATATAAATAAAGGAAAACAAATAATAGGAGAAGATGAACCTAGTACAAGTCAAGAAAAAATAATTGAAAAAATAATAGATACTACAACTACACAACCAGAATTAGTACCAATAGATGCATGGAGAAGAAGTAAAAAACCTATAATTGTAGATATTAGAAGAATAAAACCTACATTATCAGAATCAGTAGAAAAACATTAAATAACCTAGCAATATTAAATTAAAAGGGACATTTTTTATGGAAAATAAAAAACATAGTGTAATTACATCTCTTAAAAACCACGGAAAAGATATAATAGAAAACGAAAGACACAAATATGAACCCATAAGAAAAAAAGACCTTAAACACACACCAGATAATAATGCTAATACTCCAAAAGATGAAAACATCTACCTATATAACACAGAAAAAACCGAATACCTATACCTAAAATTAGATAAACAAGAACAACAAATATGTGAATTAAAGACAAAAAATACAAAATTAAAATCACATAATATTAAAGAATGGTTAAGTAAATATAAAAAATATAAACATAATTTTAAAGATACTAAGAAACTGCTAGAATAAACTAAGATAGAATTGAAACAAACAAGAGACGAATTAAACCAAGTCAAACAAGAAATGGAAGAAGTAAAAAAAGAGTTACATATTCTAAGAGAAAAAATGACAAGGTTAAAAGAGAAAAATAAGTAAAGAAATCATATCATAAAGTGATGAAAATACTACTAGTAATGAAAAAACTGATAGTGATACAAACAAAGATAGTGATACTGAAACTACCAATGTTATAAGATAAAATAAATTAGCTAATCAAGATATACAAGTAGCAAAATTTATAGAAGAAGTAGAAGATGAAGAAGACACATAAATAGAAAAAGAAAATAATCAAATAATGAAAGCTTTAAAAAAATTGAAAACGGTAAATTCAATCATAGAAGAAAGAACCTGAAAGCGATGTAGAAGATGAATTTAATAGACCCATAGAAACAGAAATAGAGACAGATGATGTAGTAAATGAAGATACAAATTATTATCCTGAAGAAGAATTAATAGACCATAATTTAGAAGTAATAACAAGACATAATACTAAAATACCAAAACATATACCAGTAGGACAACAAGCTGAATTTAAAGAATTTGTAGGATTAATATCACAAGATGTAAATTTTAATGGATAGTTCCTAGATTTAGACAATGTTTATAATGAACAAGAAATAGGTAGAAGGATAAATGATTGGAATCTTGGAATGTACATAGCACTAATGAACTCTACACACACTAATAACCTAGATTACATTTATGACTTGATATCTAAAACATTAATTGGAAAAGTAGCATATTGACTGTAACCTATAGCATATCAACTAAGAGGAGAAGTATTTAGTCATGCAAGAGATTGTAAATCTATGTTAATGATATTTGATATTGCATTAAAAAGAATTTTTAGGAGAAAAATGGTTAGTAGCCCGAGAAAATGTATTTGCAGAAAGAAAAACTTTAACTATAATGAATTTAAATAACATGAAATGCTATAAAATTAATAAATTACCATAATATACTATAAGTTATAGTAAATTCTTTTATGAAGCAAGATTTTTACCACAAGAAGGTTTAATATATGAACAACTCTATTATGATCACTTACCAACACCATATAATACTGAAGTATCAAAATAATATACCCAACTAGAACCAAGAGAAAACACGTTAGGAGAAAGAATAAGATAACTAAGAGCATATTTAATGCGAAAATGTGAAGAATATAGAATGCAACAAAAAATTAATAAACATAAGAAACTAGGATTAAGAGAAATATGTCGATTTACAGAAAGAAGAGATAAAAGAATATAAAAAATAAGAGAAAGAAAATATATAAAAAATAAACATAAGTTTACTCATAAGAAGAGATATCAAAAATAGAATAATTACAATAAACCATATTACAAACCTTACAGGAAAAAGCGATTTAAAAAATATAGAAATACTACTGAGACCAGGAAAAAATTTAGACGCAAAAGAAAATATATAAAACCCTTTGAAGAAAAACCTAAGGAATGTAAGTGTTGGAACTGTAATGAAAAAGGACATTATGCTAATAAATGCCCAAAGCTAAAGAAGAAAGGCGTAAAATATATAAATACAATACAATTTATAATGAATCTACAACAAATAAAAGAAGATAAAAATAAATGGTATGAATATGAAGTCTTTTATGTCAGTCAGACTGATGAAGAAAGTGAAACAGAACCAGAAAATATTAGTTGCAGGCCTACCAAAAGGTGAGTACGACATTCTAGCCACCATGATACATCAGGCTGATCCGTTACCCAGTTTCAACAAGGCCCGCTTGCAATTGTTGTTAGAAGAAAACCGACGTGGAAAGTAGGACGAGCACAATCAGAAGGTGTAGCAGTGGATCCGCGGCAGAATAGCGGCGGCAAAGGCGGATGAGGAAGAGGCAGTGGATGTGGCGGAAAAGGGCGTGGGAAAGGGGGCCGCAGACAACAGCAAATCACACAGCCGCAGCAGCCTAGTTCTGTTGCTCATTGGACCGACCCAGCAGTCCCCTATCAGATGGGTCACTAGGCTCCCCCTCCTGCCTACACAGCGGCCCAATTCCCTTATCCACAACAAGGGGTATTGGGCCCCGCTCCAGTAGCTCGCTCAGCACAGTATCCGGCACACCAGGCCCATTTCATGCAGGCCTAATACCCACAACCTCCTTCTGGTCTGGCCCCGACTGACTTGGGCCAGGCTTTTAGTAGTCTGAACTTGCAGCAGCCGATGAAAATTGGTACATGGACTTGGGCGCCACATCTCACCTCACCCGATCTGCATGTAATATTCCAAAATTGTGTTGTTTAAAGCATCCGTAATACATTACTGTTGGAAATGACCATCGCATTCCAATCTAAGATTATGGTACCGCCCACACACCACCGCCTCATCCACCCTTTTCCATTAATAATGTCCTATATGCCCCAAGCATCATTAAGAACCTAATTTATGTCCGAAAATTTACTCGTAATAATTCTGTCTCTGTTGAATTTGACCCTTTTGGTTTTACTGTGAAGGATCTTCGTACAGGGACACCTCTTACATGATGCAATAGCACGGGGGATCTCTATCCATTCCCATCCACCTCAGCTGCCAGATCATGCCCTCCCATATCTCTTGTTGTTATCTCTCCGTCAACTTGGCATAATAGGCTTGGCCACCCAGGAGCTCCAGTTTTTAATTTTTTTAGAGGCAATAATTTTTTAAAATGTAATAATAATAAACTTGCCAAGCATTGTGTTTCTTGTTCTTTAGGAAAACATATTCGTCTACCTTTTAATCATATTCCAGTGTTACGTTTTCCCCTTTTGATATTATTCATGCTGATTTGTGGACATCTTCTATATCTAGTTCACTAGGTCATAAATATTATCTTGTCTTATTAGATGATTTTTCTCATTATAATTGGGTCTACCAACTCAAATTTAAATTAGAGGTGTTTGTCATATTATTCATGCTGATTTGTGGACATCTTCTATATCTAGTTCACTCTGTTTCATGCCTCCCTACCTCCCTCGATATGGGTCTATACAGTCAATGGTAGAATACGTTCTTAATATTTTACCCACTAGCACTCTTCACAACATGACCCCTACCGAAATATCATACCGACAGATAACTTCCTATGATCATCTTTGGATTTTCGGATGCCTGTGCTACCCTAATCTGGCCTCTACCGCTTCTCATAAACTGGCTCCCCGAACCACTCCATGTATCTTCGTAGGATTTCCATCCAACCGTAGGGGATATCTGTTCTATGATTTGTCTACCCATCAAATTCACGTCTCTCGTCACGTCACGTTTGACGAAGCCACATTCCCTTTTTCGGACATTCAAAAATTCTAAAAAATGGACTATACTTTTCTTGACGAGTCTGATATCTCTCCCGTCGTCTTCTGCGAACTGTGTCAGTCCACCATCCAAATTCTGCCTCCACCGATCACTGCCAACACCACCAACACCCTACCAGCAGCTATGCCACCTACAGTCGTCACTCCTAACCATGTCTCTAAGCCCATGTCACTGTCCTGTTCTCCGATTGCCACCACCGACGGTGGGCCCACTATACACGTCCCTCTTACTGTGTCCCTGGCATCGTCCCAAGGCAGCACCGTATCTATCTCAGCCATTAATAACTATTATCGTACCATCGACTATTATCGTGCCTGATACTGTTTCGGTAGTGCTGGTTGCCAAAAAGGACTTCGGTTAGTTCATATTCATAGCCAATAAATGAGTGACTTCTACCAGACCATTGATACGTCAGAAGGGCAGTATTATGTTAATTTTTTTTTGAGATTGTGAGGAATTGTCTCACTCATATACTGAAGAGATAATGCAAGACTGGAAAGCAAAATGGTTGTTGTGGGATACAAAAAAAAAGAGTAAAGTAAAGGAAGTACTAAGAACCGGAACGCAGAAGATTGTAAGGATTCTCTCTATAGACCTTATCGTGTTTATGATTGCAGTTATGCCTTCTTCCAGTATGTTATAAAAAGCTACACGTTTTACAATGACTTTTGCTGATTAGAGTGAGGGAATATGTTATGTATGTGCGACCTAATTTGTAATGTCTTACCTAGAATAGATTGGGAATTGTCCCAGGATATCATTAACGAGAATGGATTTCCACAATCGAATCGTCTGAAGAGTGGCCATCAGTAAATTTAAGAAGATCACGTAAAGTGACATACCCAGAATGGTGAGCCCATGTCATATATTAGGATCGAGTTATCCGCGGTAGTGGAAGGGGACATAAGCCTCTCATCCTTGCGTAAATTGCGATACCGCATATTATTGAGAATTACATGTATCAATGTTTGTAGACTCGGGTATTCTATATGTATTGCACTGATAAGGTCATGTTATTGAGAATTACATGTATCAATGTTTGTAGGCTCGGGTATTCCATATGTATTGGACTGATAAGGTTTTCGACTTCATTGTGCAGCATGTTACAATTCTAAATAACCTCTGGATAACAATAGCTTGTTAGGGGAAATTGAGGGCGAAAACTATGGAACAATCGAAGAATGGTCGTAAAGAATATGAAAACAGTTAATAAGTATGAATGGAATGGTATGATCAAGTATCAAGGCAGAAATGTTTCTTTTTAACGAATGAAAGGAAGGATTTCGACAAAAAGGATAAAGCTAAATGAGATTATAGTTATGTAGGTTTCACAAAGGTATGATTACTCTAGAACAGTGTAAGGACCAATGGTAGAGGAGGACAATAAGAAATCTTCGGCCAAATGTGATGATTCTCTGATGTTCAGGAAGAGAGTATGAGAAATACTTTGAGATAAGAGACCCCCCAAGGCAACTTGAAATGGAAATATAAAGGTAAGACGAATGATCACTCGACCGATGAGAGATCTAATAATGATTGGACAAGAAAGCTTGACAAGTCATGGGATCATGTAACACCGTGAATTGGATCTAAACATACGAAGCATCGGTTCCATAACACATGCAGCCATACCTCTCAGAAAGAAGCTTCCATTCTAGAAGTGGTAGCTTCCCGCCTCCCTCGGGGTGAGAAGTTCCCTTCCCTTTTATAAAATGCCTGAGTGGTTAAACGGAAGTAACAACGAGTAAAGTTCGAGATCAGCACCTAAACAGGTGAAAAGGGGCCAATGACGCCTATGGATACAAGGTAGACATTAAAGATATATGTCAAGAGATAAAGACATTATAATAAAGATAAAATGTCAGGAAAATGTAGATGTCTATGAGTATTTTTGAACTGACCAAAGGTTCTACGAGACAGATAAAGTAATGGGTTTACAACTTAACGAGATTGAGGGAATATTTTCCCGAAGCGCCATTGACAGAAAGTCTTAGCCATGAGGCAAGTACAGGAATTCGAATCTATGTATAATGCCCAAGTTTGGATAGTAGGCCAATGTCATGTAATGCAAATTCTCCAGAATCTTCCACATATAGAATTAGGGAATAAGTTAACAACTCATCCTTTAAGGGGTAGTAACGCCAAGAATTGGGATCAGAAGCAATGTTCGAGATTACGTATGTATACCAGAATATTCTGGAACTAAGAAGAGTACGACAAGTAAGAAAATGAGTGAACAAGTGTGAAAAAAGTAAGGAAAGAAAGTTGTTTATAATTACGAGTAGTGAGAAAGTACAAAAAAAAAATAGAAGAGATTCCTTTCAGACCATGAATGATAGTTAACTGCGATGATACGCGCACTTAAGATTCGATGGCATTTTCCATAAAGTGTTCATGATTGAGATACTATAAATGTAAGAGTTTTTAACACACCAGTTAGTAAACAAAGCTAAGTTGACAATAGAATCATTCACCCACAAGCGACTTGACGAATGAGAGAAGTTGACTTGAGGGAACGCATCAGTTAGCTAAGTGGGAGTGCGGTTGGAGGATTCAGATAGTGATAGCCCCATAACTCAGAATTCTGCAGGGTTGTCCCTCATACGGGAAGAAAAGGAACGTCATGATGAAGATCCCATTTTTAGAGAAGATCGGGAAAGATATTTAACAAAAGAGAACCGTAACCTTGGAGTATAGTGGGAGAGAGACCCCAGGTGGAAGGTCCATTTGTATATTCCCAATGTAGCAGGATTATGAGACAAGATTATGACAGAGGTCCATTGTTCACGATATTCCATTCACCCTGGATCTACTAAGATGTATCATGATCTCAAAGGTATGTGTTGGTGGAAAGACATGAAGAGGAACATTACAGAGTTTGTAACTCAGCGCCTTAATTGTCAGTAAGAAAACAAATGAAGCACCAAAAGCCTGGTGGCTTGACTCAGAAAATTGAGATTCCGATGTGAAAATGAGAAATGATTAATATGGATTTTACTACAGGTTTACCTCACCTTATCACAAGTTTGATTTTATTTGGGTGATTCTTGATAGACTGACAATATCAGTTCATGTCCTAGCGGTCAAAACTACCTACACAGTCGAGGACTATGCAAAGTTGTACGTTAAGGAGATTGTTCACCTTCATGGTATGCCTATTTCTATTATATCTGACCGAGGTGCGCAGCTCATAGCTAATTTTTGGAGATCATTTCAAAAGGGTTTGGGCACTCAAGTTAATTTTAGCACATCTTTCCCCTCTCAAACAGACGGGCAGGCCGAGTGTACAATTCAAATGCTCGAGGACATGCTACGAGCTTGCGTATTCGACTCCAAGGGAAGTGGGGATAATCAGTTGTCCCTTATTGAATTTGTGTACAATAGCAGTTATCATGACAGTATCAAGATGGCTCCATATGAAGCCTTGTATGGACGAAAATGCAGATCTCTTATCGGATGGTTCGAAGTAGGTGAATCAGAATTATTTGGGCCTGACGTAGTACACCAAGCTATAGAAAATGTGAAGCTTATCCAAGAATGGTTGTTAACCGCTCAGAGTCATCAGAAGCCGTATTCAGATGTGAGGCAGTGGGATTAGAGTTCCAAGTGTATGATTGGGTCTTCTTAAAGATTTCTCCTATAAATGGTGTAATGAGATTTGGAAAAAAAGAGGGGAAAACTCAATCAAAGGTACATTAGGCCATATCACATAATTCAACGAATAGGCCAAGTGGTTTACGAATTGGACCTGTCTCTTGAGTTGGAGTTTGTCCATCCGGTTTTCCATGTTTCCATGTTGAGAGCATGTATTGGGGATCCTTCCCGGATTGTACCGTTGATGATGTGAAGGTTATAGAGGACTTATCATATGAATATGTTCCTATTGCTATCTTAGGTCAACAAGTCCGCAAGTTGAGGACTAAAGAAGTAGCATCCGTGAAAGTTCTATGGCAGAATAAGAATATAGAATAAATGACATGGGAGGCGGAAGAGGAGATGAAGCACAAATATCCTTACATATTTCAGACCAATGCCGAGGTACCAAGAGAAGCATAAGGTGAGTTCTATTTAGGATTATTATAATTACTACTTGGTGACCATGTGAGGTCCGACATAAGGATAAAGTTATATTATATGACACGTGAAACGGTTTATGACATGTGAAATGGTAGATGTGTTTTCTGACTATGTGACGGAAATTAGATATGTCACCCAACATTCGAGGATAAATGTTTCTAAGGGGGGAAGAATGTAACATCCCGTACTTTTGGCCATGGTTTGAATCACTAGACGTATGTAAATAGACCCGAGCGCTGGAGGATTTTTTTTCATGTTCACGTATGCAAATAAAGAAGCTTAGTATATAAAAGGATGTGATCCGAAATAATTTAGGACTTAAGTAGTGTGACGACGAGAATTGAAAATAATAGTTGTATGTCCCAAAAGAGGTTATGGACTAGTGCTATATCGCATGATTATGCCATTGAGTATATGAAAGTTTTATAAGTCATTAAGATTTATGTAAAATGGGATCAAAAAATTAATTATGTGTGTGATGAGTTAAATGTGGAGTGTATGGTGATAGGGGATTATTTTATTTGTTAATGGATAAGTAGGAATTGTCAAATCCACGTGGTACAATGACAATTAAGGTACAGTGTGATTACTAATAAAGTATGGGCTGTTTGATGGACACCTATATGGGATAAGGATGAAAGTTAAGAATTGATGGACATTTGCATGGACTCCACGGTCCACTAAAGGTAGACACTTGGGGTCATTTTGTTTAATAGCTTCTTAGGTGATTAAATAGTTACATATATGCAGAAGTACTCTTTTTATGTCAAGAGTGAATAAATGATACTTTGCCAATGAAAAATAATGTGTTTCCACACACCAAAAAAATACGGAATGACTTGGAGGATATGTCCTCGTGCGGTTACATAATTTTGACATCGATTTCCTCCGGATGATAGCAAATCACATTATTTCGTAGTGAAGTGGGGTGGAATAAGAGTAGTTCTTGGCATACAAGATTGAGGTGTTATACAGCTGGTATACTTTGTGTCGACAACTAGATCGAATAAAGGTATGTTAAGGCAAATTATTTCTTCTTTTGGCATGTTCTAAGTTACGAAACGTAAGCGTAATATTTTCTCATAAATGATTCTACTCCCAGTAGTTAAGAATGTTCATGTTATTCATTCATATTGTCAAAGCATGTCTAAATATATCCCTGAATTCCTATTGAGGTATATGGGAACGATGTTAGTATTCATAATGTTAATCAGAGATAAAATGATATTACATCACTCCGACAAACTTATGGTGTATTATTATCATATCATTCATGCATTACATTCATGTACATACCTTGACCTCAAATGAGTTATATACTCTACTATATGTATGGGATACGATGCTATATACGCACACCACCTGTAGCTGGTACAAATATACACATTGATGATTATGCCCAGAGGTCGATATGACATGATGGGATGCCCACAAAGGCTTGATGGTGTTATATACGCATATGTGCATGACAGCATTGTGCATGGCATTTAGGCATATTATGTCCCTCAAAGGCATTCTACACAGACATGATACTTATGCATATTATGGCCCTCAGAGGCATTTCACACAGACATGATACTTATGCATATTATGGCCCATCAGAGGCATCCTCTACTGGTTGGTTGTTTCTTGTCTCATGTTACTTTCAGGTCTCTATTATGCTAATTTTCATGCATGACATACTCGGTACATTATTCATACTGACGTCCCTTTTGTCTGGGGACATTGAGTTTCATGCCCCAGGCGCAGGTAGATATGGTGACAGTTCACACTAGTAGG
Organism: Anisodus acutangulus; assembly: GCA_029783415.1. Classification (NCBI taxonomy): domain Eukaryota; kingdom Viridiplantae; phylum Streptophyta; class Magnoliopsida; order Solanales; family Solanaceae; genus Anisodus; species Anisodus acutangulus. The sequence continues at coordinate 38,616,567 of CM056506.1, read as the reverse complement.
TTCCTGGTTCAGCGGATATTGGAGCACTCTATTTATTCTGAAATAGCACGCTAATCTTGGTACGGTACTTTTGCATATGCGTGTGGGTATGACGGGTCCCTGTCCCGACCTTATGATGCCATGTACTCTTTAGAGGCTTGTAGACAATTTTCCTATGTATAGTAGTCGTGTATGGCCCTATCGGCCTTGATGTGTGTGTCAATAGGATATTTGGTAACGGTCCTTGTGGCCAGGATTGATTATGGTTAGATATTAATTATATGATTAGTGGTACTCGGCAAGTAAGACCCATGTGCCCGTCATAACCCTCCGGTTTGGGTCGTGACAATCTCGTGGCGGCCCTCGTGGTCCATGAGAAGTTACAGTTATATGCTAAATATATGATTAGTGGTACTCGGCAAGTAAGGTCCGGGTGCCCATCATGGCCTTATGGTTTGGGTTGTGACAAACTTGTTATCAGAGCAGGTCTGTCCTAGGGAGTCTACAAGCCGTGTCTAGTGGAGTCTTGTTTGTGGGTGTGTTGTGCACCACACTTATAGACAAGAGGCTACAGGGAATTTAGGATAATAGTTACCTTTCTTCTTGATCTAGAATCGTGCTATAGAGCTGAGTTGTAAGAATTATTTTGTAAATCTTATCGTGTTTATGATTACAACAATATTTGTTTTTCCAATAGGGAAATTGAGGTTGGATTAAGTGTAAATGCAAGCAGTATGCTCTTTATTGAAACAGATCTGTTAGAGGATATGAGTAAGTTGCTTTCACAAGTATCGATGAATCTAGTAGTACCAGAGGAGTTGAGGGAACCTCCCATACCACCAGTCCTACCACCGGTTCCGTCGCATAAGGATGTAAGGAAAGCGGTGCAGGTATTTAATCAATTGGTTGCCTCTCTGGCATGACTTCATCTTAGAGCATCTGATAGAGATAGGTCCCTTGACGGGTCAGGGAGCTCATAACCCAGGGAGTTTATTAGTCAGGAATTGCAGTTATTTAAAGTGTTTAAAGATGTCAATATCTCAGGGTCAAAGTTGTGAAGGTCGAATAGGACCACCCCAACCATCTTGTAGTCAGTATAGTCGAGCGTATGCCAAATTATGCCGCAAAGGTACAGGGGGTTGGTTTAGTATGGAAGCCATGGCCATGACGTTATGAAGTATCCTAAGTTGTTGCACAAAGGTAAGGATAAGATGAGTATGAGTTGTACAGATGAAAAGCAGAAGACATTATTGAAAGGTTTAGTATGTTATGAAAATCTCCATGTTTTACAGTGACTCTTGTTGATTAGAATGAGGGAATATGTTGTGTACATACGATCTAAATTATAATGTCTTACCTAGAATAGATTGGGAACTATCTAAGGATATCATTAACGAGGATTGACTGCCACAATCGAATCATCTGAAGAGTGACCATCAGTAAATTTAAGAAGATCACGTATAGTGACGTACCCAGAATAGTGAGCCCAAGCCATATATAAGGATAGAGTTATCCACGGTAGTGGAAAGGGACATAAACCTCTCGTCCGTGCGTAAAGGGCCATACCGCATATTATTGAGAATTACATGTATCAAAGTTAGTAAGCTAAGGTATGCTATAGGCATTGGACTGAAAGATCTTCAGCTTCATTGTGCAACATGTTACAATTCTAAAAAACCTCGGGATAACAATAGCTTGTTAGGGGCAATTGAGGATGATAACTATGGAACAATCAAAGAATGGTTGTAAGAAATATGAAAACAGTTAATAAGTATGAATGGAATGGTATGATCAAGTAGAAAGGCAAAAATGTTTTTCATTTAATGATAAATAGAAGGGAGAATTATGACATGAAGGATAAAGGTGAATAAGATTATAGTTAGGCAGGTTTCACAAAGGTATGATTACTCCAGAACAACGTAAGGACCAATGGTAAGGGGAACAATAAGAACTCTTCGGCCAAAGGTGACGAACCTCTGATGTTTAGGAAGATAGTATGAGAAATACTTTGAGATAAGAGACCCCCCAAGGCAACTTGAAATGGAAATGTTAAGGTAAGATGAATGAGCACTCAGTCAATGGGAGATCTAATAATGATAAGACAAGAAAACTTGACAAGTCATGGGATCATGTAACACCGTGAATTGGATCTAGACATACGAAGCATCGGTTCCACAACATATGCAGTTATACATCTCATAAAGTATGTAAACGGAAGTAACAGTGAGTAAAGCTCGAGATCAACACCTAAACAGGTGAAAATGGGCCAATGACGCCTATGGATACATGGTAGACATTAAAGATATATGTCAAGAGATAATGACATTATAATGAAGATAAAATGTCATGAAAATACATATGTCTATGAGCATTTTTGAACTAACCAAATGTTTTACGAGATATATAAAATAATGGGTTTACAGCTTAACGAGATCAAGTAAATCTTCTCCCAAAGCGCCATTGACAGAAAGTCTTAGCAATGACACGAGTGAAGGAATTTGAATCTAAGTATAGTGACCAGGCTTGGATATAGTAGACCAACGTCATGTAATGCAAATTCTCCAGAATCTACCACGTACTGAATAAGGGAATAAGTTAACAACTTATCTTTTAAGGGGTAGTAACGCCAAGGATTGGAATCAGGGACAATGTTTGAGATTACGTATGTATATTAGAATATTTTATAATGAAGAAGAGTACGACAAGTAAGAAAATGAGTGAATTGGTGTCAAAAGAAATAAAGAAAGGAAGTTGTTTATAATTACGAGTAGTAAGAAAGTACGAAAAAAGAGATTCCTTTCAGACCATGAATGAGAGTTAACTGCGATGATACGCGCACTTCAGATTCGATGACATTATCTATAAAGTGTTCACGATTGAGATACTATAATATAAGAGTTTTCAGCACACCGGTTAGTAAACAAGTTAAGTTAACAATAGAATTATTCACCACAAATGACTTGACTAATGTGAGGACTAAAGAAAGAAGTTGACCTGAAGGAACACATCAGTTAGTTAAGTGGAAGGTCCATTTGTGTATTCCCAAGGTAGCAGGATTACGAGACAAGATTATGACGGAGATCCATTGCTCACAATATTTCATTCACCTTGTATCTACTAATATGTATCATGGTTTCAAAGGTATGTATTGGTGAAACGACATGAAGAGGAACATGACAGAGTTTGTAGCTCAGTGTCCTAACTGTCAGCAAGTAAAAATGAAGCACCCAAAGCCTGGCGGTTTGACTCAGAACATTGAAATCCCGATGTGGAAATGGAAAATGATTAATATGGATTTCATTACCGATTTACCTCGCTCTTATCATAAGTTTGATTATATTTGGGTGATTGTTGATAGACTGACCAAATCAGCTCATTTCCTAGCGGTCAAAGCTACATACACAACTGAGGACTACGCAAAGTTGTACGTTAAGAATATTGTTCGTCTTTATAATATGCTTATTTCTATCTGACCGAGGTGCGCATTTCACAATTAATTTCTGGAGGTCATTTCAAAAAGGTTTGGGTACTCAAGTTAATCTTATAACAGCTTTTCGCCCTCAGACAGACAAACAGCCCTAGCATACGATTCAGACGTTCGAGGACATGCTACGAGCTTGTGTATTGGACTTTAAGGGAAGTTGGGATGATTATTTACCCCTTATTGATTTTGCGTACAATAACAGTTATCATACTAGTATTAAAATGACTCCATATGAAGCTTTGTATGGACAAAAATGTAGATCTCCTATTGGATGGTTCGAAGTAGGCAAATCATGATTTATTTTAGGGCGGACCTAGAACGGCAGGTCATAGAGAATATGAAGTTTATCCAAGAAAGATTGTTAACCGCTCAGCATCATCAGAAGTCGTATTCAAATGCACGACGGTGGGATTTAGAGTTTCAAGAGAATGATTGGGTCTTCTTGAAGACTTCTCCTATGAAGGGTGTAATGAGATTTGGGAAAAGGGGAAGCTCAGCCCAAGGTACATTGGGCCATATCTCATAATTCGATGAATCGGCCAAGTAGTTTACGAATTGGACTTGCCTTTAGAGTTAGAATTTGTTCATCCAGGTTTCCATGTTTCTATGTTGAGAGAGTGGATTAAAGATCCTTCCCGGAGAGTACTGATTGACGATGTGAAGGTTACAAAGGAACTATCATATGAAGAGGTTCATATTGCTATCCTAGATCGATAAGTCTGCAAGTTGAGGACTAAAGGAGTAGCCTCCGTGAAAGAGGAGATGAGACACAAATACCCTTACCTATTTCAGGCCAATGCTGAGACTCCGAGAGAAGCATAATGTGGGTTTTATTTCAGACTATTATCATTAATGCTTGGTAACTATGTGAGGTCTGGTATAAAGATGTATGTTATATTATATGGCCCCATGAAGCGGTGGTTCTATTTTCGACCGACGTGACAGGGATTAGATATGTCACCCAGCATTTGAGGATGAATGTTTCTAAGGGGGGGAAGGATGTAACATCCCGTACTTTCGGGTCATGGTTTGAATCGCTAGGCTTATGTAAAATCGCTAGGCGTATGTAAATATACCCAAGCCTTGTAGGATCAATGTCATATTCATATACGCAAATAAAGAGCTTAGTTTATAAAAGGATGCAGTCCCAAAATAATTTAGGACTTAATAAGTGTGACGACGGGGATTAATAATAATAGTTGTATTTTCCAAAAGAGGCTATGGACTAGGGTTATAGCACATGACTATGATAATGGAGATATAAAGTGTGCTAAAATAGTTACCATTTAAATGAATTAGGATCAAGAATTAATTATGTGTGTGTTGATTAATTTTTGGAGTGTAGTGAAAGAATTAAAAAAAAATTAACCAAAGACAAAAAGGGAGCTTACCATTATTAGGTGTGGGCACCATTCCACGTGGATGCATGACTCAAAATGAGGAAATGACTCATTCATTCAATATAGTGATATGGTGGTTGTATTTAAGAGGTGTATAATTCATATATGCTATTTAGGAGAAGTGGACCTCACGGTCCAAGGGTTATTAGTCATCTTGAAATACTACTTGAATGAAATTATTCTCTTACTTAGTTTGTAAGAAGCAATGAAACTTAGATCTTTCTTATGGTATGAAAATTTCTTTTACTTTAATTGAGGCAGTAACGAAAGTTAGCAGCAACAACGTTTTTCTCTTCATTATGTTGCGTGTTCTTGATATTTTGGGTAGAATACATGGATTCTTACTTGTACAAGATTAAGGTGTTGTACAGACTGCCTTGTGGTGTTGTCAAGAAAATCGACGCAAGGTATATTAGGGCAAATTATTTCTTTCTTTTGGCATGTTCTAAATTACGAAACGTAAACGTAATATTTCCCCATAAATTATTCTACTCTTAGTACTTAAGAATGTTCATGCTATTCATTCATATTTTGTCAAAGCATTTCTAAATAAGTTCCTAAGTCCTTATTGAGGTATATGGAAAAGATGTTAGTATTCATAATGTTAATCAAAGGTGGAGCAACATTACATCACTCCGACAAACTTATAGTGTCATATTATCATATCATTCATGCATTATATTCATGTGCATACCTTGACCTCAAAGGAGTTATATACTCTACTATATGTATGCATTATATATATGTATGGGGAATGGGGAAAGAGATATGGCGTTATATAAGCACATCCCCTGCAGCTGGTACATATATACATGATGATGATTATGCCCACAGTGGCCGAAATGATATGATGGGAGACGACGTTATATACGCATATGTGCATGACCGCATTGTGCATGGCATTTAGGCATATTATGGCCCTCAGAGGCATTCTACACAGATATGATACTTATGCATATTATTGCCCCTAGAGGCATTCTGCACAGACATGATACTTAGCCATATTATGGCCCTCAGAGGCATTTTCCATTGGTTGGTTTTTTCTTGTCTCATGTTACTTTCAGGTCTCTATTATGCTATTTTTCATGTCTGACATACTCGGTACATTATTCGTATTGACGTCCCTTTTGTCGGCGATGCTACGTTTCATGCACGCAGGCTCAGGTAAAGAGGATGACGGTTCGCGCTAGTAGGTTATTGATTCAACTAATATTGGAGCACTCTATATGTTTCAGAGTTGCAGTCTAGTCATGGTACGATATTCTTGATATGCATAGGGAGATGGCGGGGCCCTGTCCCTATCCTATGATGTTATGTACTCTTTAGAGGCTTGTAGACGGATGTCATGTGTATAGTAGTCGTGTATGGCCTTGTCGGCCTTGGTGTGTTTATGTATATAGGTTGGGTCCTTCAGGTCAGAATTTTGAATATATCTTTTCTAGTTTACTATTTTCATATATCAGCAGGGATTCTCGTGGTGGCCCTCGTGGTCCATGAGAAGTTACGGTTATATGCTAAATATATGATTAGTGGTACTCGGCAAGTAAGGTCCGGGTGCCCGTCATCGCCCTCCGGTTTGGATCGTGACACTATAAACTGGTCTTGCATGTATATTTCACTACGTAATCTTAGTAGTTCTCTATAAGTTCTTAGATTATTATTTACCATGTCATTTACTTCTTCTATTGATAATGATTCTTTTCTTTTTACTAATTCATTTTGATATTTTATTATTAATTCATTTTTGTTTCTATTTTTTATCAAGAGATACCTTAATTCTTTACAAAATCATTCTGTCTTATTTAGTCTATTAATTTTGTTTGAACGACGGATGTTTCTTTATTTTATTACTAAAAGAATTTTCTAATTTCATCTCTTTTGCACCGTATTCTAGGTATTTAAGTTGAGATATTATTTCTTCTGATAAAACTATTTTTATTTTTATTTTTTCCAGAAGAAATAATATCTCAACTTAAATACCTAGAATACAGTGCAAAAGAGATGAAATTAGAAAATGATTTCATCTTTGCAGAAAATTGCTTGTCTTGTTGTGAATTTTTTCAACTTTGTCAATCTTCATGGGTCCGGCGACTTTTATAATTTCTGGGACCACTGCCATTTTTTTCACAAATAATTTTTCAGCTATATTCTTTTTCCATTGGTGTCAGCTATCTTTATCTGTCTTTGTCAGCTTATCTTGCCATGTTTTTCTCGAATATCTGATTTGTTGCATCGGGATGATTCCTTGATAGTAATAAGGATTGTAATATGGGTAATATATGGGCTTACTGTAGTTAGACTACATTGGGCCGTATCAAAGTATTACATTGTGGCTTGCTGTAGTTAAACTACATTGGGTCGTATCATGCAAAAGGATCAGACGATCCTTCTTTTTTCATAGTATTATTTGCAGAACTTGTGATATGTTTAGTATTAATCACAGGCCTTTTTCGCTGACTTGTCAAAAACTGGTATTTATCCAGGGTCTTTTTGGCATGTTTGTGTTTCATGTTCATAATCCTATCATGCTTGTTAGTAAGTTCAATGGTGTAATGGGATAATATGTCATTGTTGTAGTATAGGGTAATCAATTCTTCTACGTCTTCTCTTTTTGTGGATCCAATGATGTAGGCTTTTCTTGCTTTTATCATGTCTTCTATTTTCTATTTCAGATTGCTCTTTTGGCACTTAACCATTCTTAGAATTTGTCCACAGTACATGGTATTTTCATTTTTAGATCTTCGTCTCCCCGTTTTGAATAATTGACAGATTATATGGGTTTTCCAGTTAGATCTGTTAGAATCAAATAATTGTATTCAGTAATCTCTTTCTTTTAACATTTTTTTTTCTTCTTGTAATTTCATTTTATTAAGAACTACTTTCACTATAAAAGAATATTTTCAAAAAAATATAGATACACTCATACAAATATACATACTAGATGATAGAATATTATGAAATTTACAAGATGCTTTAATAACAGTAATAAAAAGAAATTTAATATATCAAAAACTAAAATTCACAGTACAACCATATTTTAGTATTTCATTAAAAGACGAACATAAAGACTTATCCCTAACACTATATTATAAACTAGATGGAATAATTATGCCACCAGGTAGTAAAGTTATAAGTATTGAAACAAAGATGATATATGCCTTAACAGGAAACCATCATGTAAAGAAACAACATGAAATGAATATCTTAGTACCAAAGATGTATCAAGAAATATTAGAACAAATAGAGCACAAGGAAAATTCTAAAATAACCATACCATAAGAAATACATATGGATTTTAGTACTAGAATCATAACACCATTACAAAAGGTAAACCACAAATAAAAGGATCTAGACTAAGTATTAAAAAGGAACCAATATCAAGATAAACTAGCCTAAGAATTATGCAACCCAGAATATTAGACCTAATAAATATACCTAGTAATAGATTGAGAATTAAAGTAACAATATTCAATGATATAATAACAATTGATTGTATAGCTGAAATAAATACAGGAGCTATTAAAAGTTTTATACATATAAGTAAAATTAACGAAAAAGACTGTAATATAATAGAACCACAAACTTGTAATTATCCTGAAAATGAAAGAGAAATAATAATAACCAAAAGTATTAATTTAAAATTTAAAATTCAAAATCCAAGATTTAGAATATAAAACAAATATAGGAGTAATAGAATATGATAGTTTTAATTAATTATTATTAGGAAGTGACTTTTTAACCATGATAGATTACAAAATTAATAACAAAGGAATTGAAATAAATGATCAAGGAAAAACAAGATTTATAAATAAGATATGAATATCCAAAGAAAAATACAAAAGAAAAAACAAAAACAAAAAATAATAAAAACAGATTAATCAGAAGAAATAATATCTCAATTTAAATACCTAGAATACAGTGCAAAAGAGATGAAATTAGAAATTGATATACAACAAGTAGAACAACGATGTGAATAATTTGAAAAATTTAGATAGAAACTTGATAGTATATCATCTATGTTCTTACCCTCTTTAGGGTTATGAGATGCTGAAAAGATCCCCCCCCCCCCCGAAATTGGTATCAGAGTTTGAAAAATGTTAAAATTAAAATGAAGAAACACCCGTTGTTTGAACAAATTAATAGACTAATTAAGACAAAATGGTTATGTAAAGAATTAAGGTATCTCTTGATAAAAAATAGAAACCAAAATGAATTAATAATAAAATATCAAAATGAACTATTAGTAAAAATAAAAGAATCATTATCAATAGAAGAACTAAATGACATGGTAAATAATAATCTAAGAACTTATAGAGAACTACTAAGATTACGCAGTGAAATATACATGCAAGATCATTTTATAGCAGATTTAAATACGGACTTATGGATGACTACAAGTTATTATGGATGAAGATAAACTAAGACAACTTCAAGAAATAGCTGAAAACCCCTTTACCTATAATAGAGATATAAACCAACATATAGTAAGTTGTAGAATGAATATAAATCTTATAAGAGATAGAGATCAACATTTACAAGTATATTTCCAATAAATAAGTGAACAAGAAAATACTATTACAACTCTAAGAAATATGATAGCACTAAAAGATGAAAGATTAAGACAAAAAGAAGAAGAAAATATGAAATTGAGAGTAGAAAACTTGAGAGAAATAATCATAAGAGATAATGAAATAAAAGACCAAAAAGATGTTATAGTAGAACAGTACAAACATATTGACAGGTTAATTAATGGATAAAAGAAATAGTCGACAACTCAAATTAAACATACTACGAGATGAATGAATATGAAGGAGGAATAATACAAACCTTAAGTTTTAAATCAGAAATATATCAAAAAATACAAGATGAAAAAGAAGAACTGTCAACTAAGAAAATATTTAAAACAAAATGGTTTGAAAGAAATAAAGAAGTAAGATATATAGCACAAAAATATGAAAATATAATAGACACAACTAGTGTAAATAGTAGAGCAAAAATAAATTTAATAACAGATAAAATAATAAAAAGAGAATTAGAAAAATTATCTACTAAATAAGCAAAACAATACATAAATATATACTTTGGTGGAGTAGAATTTACTATAAAAGCATATTTTCAGAAAAATATAGAAATACTCCTGAGATCGAGAAAAAATTTAGACATAAAAGAAAATTTAGGAAAAAAAGTATATAAAACCCTTAGAAGAAAAACCTAAGGAATGTAAGTGTTGGAACTATAATGAAAAAAAACATTATGCTAATAAATGCCCAATTCTAAAGAAAAAAGGCGTAAAATATATAAATACAACTCAATTTATAATGAATCTACAACAAATAAAATAATAATAATAATAAATGATATGAATATGAAGAATTTTATGTCAGTCAGACTGATGAAGAAAGTGAAACAGAACCAAAAAATATTAACTTTATTAACCAATACTCAAATAGTGAAAGTAGTTCTGAATAAAATGGAATTACAAGAACAAAAAAGAAAAATGTTAAAAGAAAGAGACTATTAGATACAATGTGAAAGAGATTATGCCTATAAAATTAGCACAATCACTAATGAAACGGGATGTAGATATTATCATGATAGATACAAAAAGGTTGCTAAGAGGCTTAATAGAATAAGAAAAAGATTGAGTGAAATAAGATGGCACGAATTAAGAGATATAGGTAGAATAATAAAAGAGATAGAACAAGATGCTAATATTCAACAAGAATTAAGAGAAACAGAAGAGATAGAACAAAATACTAATATCCAACAACCTAATTAAATGGTAGCAATTTATATCGAAGCTCATATAGAAAATAAGCCTAATAAAATAATGAAACCAAAAATCTTTATAGACAGTGGAGCAGACGTCTGTCTAGCAAAAAAAGATGTATTAGACTCACATAGATGGAAAAGGTCTAAAACACATAGAATAAGGGCAACATGATTCAATGAATAAATGAATGAATTGGATATAATAGCAGAAAATATGAGAATAGTATTAAATAAGACAATATTCAGATTACCAATAATATACCAAGAAAATAATATGAAACGTTGGTACTTCAGATACATTCCATAATTTTGTTAATTCTTCTCTTATTAATTGTTGAATTTGTGTCTGGTTTTCTCTCATTTCATCCATTATTATCAGGGTATTTTTTATATGTTATTTTATTATTATTTCGTTCCATATCGCATCAATTATTTTATTAAAATTACTCAGATTTATTTATGCTTTTCTTCCATCCATTTTCCATATCAAGTTTCTATCTAAATTTTTAAAATAACGAACAAGTAGTATGTAAACGTTTATTATTAGGTCGAAATATATTTTTTAAATTAAAAGTCTATAACTTTCAACCAATATTAACATCATAATTGCAGAGACTACACTTATCAATATTATAATTAAAAACACATAGTCTAAAAATCATACCTCTTGTAGATTTTCAGGTTACTGGAATGCTCACTCACCCTGGCTCTTGACTCCATTTCTTCTTCACTGATAACGGGATAAATGGTCTAGGTGATAGGAGGCTCAACAGACTCTTCCTAAAAATCCTTTAGAGATGAGGGTCTTTGAATTAATATGGTTATAAATATAAACTTTCAAATTGTTTTTCTCTGGTATTATGATATTTTTATTTATATGGATTATAGACTAAGAGAGTGTTTAGCTAAGCATGGGAGAAAATATTCAGAAGATAGAAGTTCTTGTATTTCAAAAGTTGGTTTTAAATGTTACAATGAGGCTCTTTATATAGATAACCTCAACTGGTAAACTGGCTACCGGATTTTTCGGTTGCCTCCTACATTATTACAAAATAACAAATACTTTAAAAAGTCATAAATTCTACAGGTTTTGATTGCAACTTTGTCAAAAGTTGTATAGTGCCTTGTCCCTTCATCTTTGTAGAAAATGATTTCATCTTTGCAGAGAATTGCTTGTCTTGTTGTGATTTTTTCAACTTTGTCATCTTTATGTGTCCGGCGGCTTTTATAATTGCTGGGACCACTGCCATTTTTTCCACAAATAATTCTTCAGCTATCTTCTTTTTGTTGGGATACAATTGTTGTAGGGAACGGGAAGTAAGTAACTATTACAATGGTAGAAAGGATAAACAAACTATTACAATATAACTGGAAATCCAAACCTTAACAAACTGCTTGTGTGATTTGCTGAGTCGAGTGATAGCACTCTGTCTTTAAGACAAGATTGCCCCGTATATCTCTTTTTACGGTGTTGAGCAATAGTCTCCCAAGATACAACAACAACATTAACAAGTGAGCAAAGGAAACTCAATTGTTACTCTTGAAGAACTTTGAGTATAGTAACTTTGCTAGAGAGGAAGAATATGAATTCAGAAAATCTGGAGTATTTTTTAAGTGTTTTGTGTTGTTCAATTGAGCTAAAGGCCTCAATTTATAGTGTAAGTAGAAGACCCCTCAACTAGCCAACTAATGGCCTTCAATAGCCATGTAATCGCACTTGATTGAGAGGTTAGATTCAGCCAAATAATGGCTGAATTCATATGTCAAAGTAATGGAGAATCAATGCTCCAAAACAAGCCCAAAGGTCAGATTTTTCCAACTTCCCGTCACAGCTTTCTTCCTCCGAAGTGCCGCGGCACCGCGGCTCCAGTGACTGACCAACTAATTTGCGCCGTGGCTCCGACGGTGTGCCGTCGCGTCCCTTCACGGCTCCGCGGCGATTTCCGACTTGTTTCATCTTACACTTCGTACACTTCTTCCTTCCTTTACCAACGTGGAATACTTTGACATTTGACCAATAATCTTCCATAATTCTATGTCTCAAACGTATTATGTACGTACCAATATCTTTTTCACTGATGAAATTTACGATACTTGGAACTACGTGTGCACGTGTGTGGAAACGACGTTTCCGACATGCGGGGTCCAAATTGTTTGAGTCATAAATAATGAGATATACTTAATTCCACATTAGTAAATTTCCAACAATCCCCTCTTGAAAGAGATTTTGGCGCACACACTTGGTGCCTTTTCTAACAATCTTTTAGCGGACTGATGTTGCATCTGAATAGGTAGCATACGCTTTGAACCTTCCATAGTTGAATACCATCGGACTTACTTACTGTGTGGTGAACGTGATGTCTTGAACAGTCAGTGTTTAGTGTAAGCCAAGTTAGCGATACCAATACAACAACTTCCTCTACTCAGTTCTTCGTAATGTTTTGTCCGTTGTGACCGTGGACACTTCTTGGATTCTTAAGTGCGTCCATTTGAGGCGGCATGTCCTCGCACTTAAATAGGTGGTCTCCTACAAGGCATCCTGCTATACCCCACTTTACAAGTGTTAGGAACTATTAAAAATTTCCCCAAACCTAACCTCAACCGGTGAGGATCATTAAAGGTTTTGGAAACTTAACCTTCACCCACACTGTAGATAGCACTTATAGTCTATCTTGGGAACGGCCTTGGATTTGGTGTTTCTTTACAGAAATCACTATCCGAAGTGATCTTGCTTCCACCGAAGCGATCAACTAAACCTTTACAGCTTAGTTTTCCCATTGAACCTAATTCCTGGGATCTCCAATCGGTAAGGTTGGGTTACCACCATATTGGTCCTTATACCTTGGGTTTTAAGCCCATTCCCCTAGATAGGCAGAACATCTGATCTTTGGATAAGCCCTTTCTCAGCGGGTCTGCTATGTTATCCTTTGACTTTATGTAATCAATGGATATTATATCTGTAGTGATCAGCTGCCTAACGGTCTTATGCCTCCTTCAAATATGATGAGACTTTCCATTGTACATCGCATTCTGTGCCCTTCCTAGAGCCGACTGTTGTCACAGTGGATCATTACAGAAGGTACGGGTTTGTTCCAGCATGGAACATCATCTAAGAATACATACCCAGCTTAGTGGATTCCCAAGACACAGCCCCACCACCAATTATAAATGCATACCCACTAGTGGACTTGGTGTTATCTATGTCAGATATCCAGTTTGCATCACTGTTCCCCTCTAGTACAACTGGATATTTCGAATAATGTAACCCGTAAGTTAGCGTGTATTTCAGGTATTGAAGTACTCGATTCAACGCCTTCCAGTGATCATTACTCGGATTACGGGTAAACCTAGCCAACTTGTTGACTGCATAAGAAATATCAGGTCGAGTGCAGTTTGTTATGTACATCAAACTGCCAATCACCTGTGCATATTGCTCCTGGCATATGGGTGCACCACGATTTTTATCAAGCTTTTGATTTCTATCCATTGGTGACTTTATAGGCGAACTGTCAAACATCTCAAACTTTCTCAAAACATCCTCGATGTAGTGAGACTGAGATAAGACCAGTCCGTCAGACGTCTTAGAGATTTTTATCCCTATTATGACATCTGCGATATCCATATCCTTCATGTCGAAGCATTGTTTCAACATGTTCTTAGTCTCTAGAATTATGCTAGGACTGCTCCCTATGATCAACATGTCGTCTACATATAGGCATATCATAACAAACGAGTCAGAGTTACTTTTCATGTAGACACATTTGTTACACTCATTAATAGCGAAACCCTTCGATAGTAGAGTACTATCAAATTTTTTGTGCCATTGCTTCGGGGCTTGTTTCAACCCGTACAGAGATTTGACAAGCCGACAGACTTTCTTCTCTTTCCCTTGAACCACATACCCCTCGGGTTGGTCCATATAAATTTCTTCTTCCAAATCACCATTTAGGAAGGCTGTCTTGACATCCATTTGATGTATCTCAAGGTCACGCAATGCTATGATCGCAATGAATACTCGTATGAACGTCATCCTAGACATCAGGGAGTACGTGTCAAAGTAGTCAAGGCCTTCCATTTGCCGATAGCCCTTGACTACCAACCTGGCCTTGTACTTATCTATAGACCTGTCTGCTTTATACTTCCGTTTTAGTATCCACTTACAACCCAACGATTTATTTTCCGGAGGAAGATCAACCAACTTCCAAGTATGGTTATGTAGAATGGAGCCTATTTCACTTTCAATAGCTTCTTTCCAAAGCGGTGCCTCTGGATTTGACAATGCTTCAGTAATTGTCCTTGGTTCATCATCAACCATATAAGCTACAAAGTCAGGACCGGAGGATTTATCCTTCCTGGCCCTTTTACTTCGCCTTAGTTCCATCTCTGGAGTTTCCAAGTTCTGAGAATCTGGAACACTAGATTCCGGATATTCAGCCACTTCGAGATCCACTAGATCTGAACCATCTAG
Source organism: Anisodus acutangulus (assembly GCA_029783415.1). NCBI lineage: Eukaryota > Viridiplantae > Streptophyta > Magnoliopsida > Solanales > Solanaceae > Anisodus > Anisodus acutangulus. The sequence goes on along the minus strand of CM056506.1, from coordinate 38,601,464 downwards.
ATTCGGGCCGTCAACGACTCCTAATTCCTGAGAGCTTTGTTCATAACTTCGTTTGCGAGAGGCTATGTCTTTTTCCTTTCTAGGAAAGGTATCTTCAAAGAATTGAGCATTCATTGATTCCATGATTGTACCCCCGTAGATATCTGGAATATATGACTTATGCACTAAGAAGCGATAAGCACTACTGTTATTTGCATATCCGATGAATATGCAATCTACAGTCTTAGGCCCAATCTTGACCTGTTTTGGCTTGGGTAGTTCGACCTTTGCCAAACAACCCCACACCTTTAAATATTTATAGGTGGGTTTCTTTCCTTTCCATCATTCATATGGAGTTTTGTCCTTACCCTTATATGGGACTCTGTTAAGAATCGTATTAGTGGTAAGGACACCTTCTCTTCACATGTTTTGGGGAATACCGAAATTGATGAGCAAGACATTCATCATTTTCTTCAATGTGCGGTTCTTACGTTATGCCATACCATTCGATTGAGGAGAGTATGGAGCCGTCGTTTGATGAACAATGCCTGATTGGTCATAATATTCCTCAAACGGCGCTACGTATTCTCCCCCTCTATCGCTACGAATGGATTTAATCTGCATGCTTAGTTGGTTCTCAACTTCTGCTTTGTAACGTCGGAACGCTTCAAAGGCTTCATCCTTACTTTTCAACAAGTAAAGGTAACAATACCTTGTGCTATCATCAATGAATGTCACAAAGTACTTGTTCCCCCCTCTAGTTTGTGCAAACTTCAAATCACATATATCTGTGCGAATAAGTTCTAGAGGAGCGGTATTCCTTTCGACGGATCGAAAAGGAAGCTTTGTGAGTTTTGCCTCTACGCACACCTCACACTTATGTTGAGGGTTTACGTCGATAGATGGCAACAACTCTAACTTTACCAACCTTTGGATGGACTTGTAGTTGACATGTCCTAATCTATAATGCCATAAATTAGAGAACTCAAGCAAGTAAGAAGAAGATGCTTCAATATTATTGCTTGTGCGTAATACAGACATGGTGTTCACTTTGAAGAGGCCTTCACAGATGAATCCTCTTCCCACAAACGTTCAATTCTTAGTGACAACAAATTTATTGGACTCAAACACTAGCCTAAAACCAGCATTAACCAATAAAGGACCTGAAACTAAATTTCTTCTAATCTCAGGAACATGCATCACTTCCTTCAGAGTGAGCTCATTTCCAGAAGTCATCTTCAGGACTACCTTTCCTACACCCAGCACGTCAGAGGAAGCGTTGTTGCCCATGAACAACTTCTTATTTGTAATCGGTGTATAAGTGGAGAAGGCATCTCTGTTGGAACAGATGTGTCTTGTAGCACCTGTGTCCATCCACCATTGCATAGAATTCTCAACTAGGTTTTCTTCTAGCACCACCGCTGAGAACTCCTCAATCATGTCGTCCAGAAACTGGTCTTTGACGACATTAACCTGAGCCTTACCCTTAGCCTTGGCCTTCTCTTGTTGCACAGTCTTGAGCTTGCGGCAGTCCTTGATCATATGACCAGGTTTCCCACAGTGGTGACAGTTTCCTTTGAACTTCTCCGCTGCTTGGGTCTTGCCATCTTTCTGGAACTTGCGCTTCTTGCTTAGGTTCCCTTTGGCCTCAGCCAGATTTGCCTTTGCCTCAGTGGGTTGTTTACCCCTAGGCAAGGCCTTCTTATTATCATCTGAATTTGAGTTTGATAATAAGTTCTTCAAAGGTCATCTCCTTTGTCTTGAGCTTTAAGTAGCTCATAAACTCATTCCACGAAGGAGGTAACTTTTCAATCAGTGATGCAACAAAAAACTGCTTATTTGGCTTCATACCTTCCAAATCCAGGTGATGTAGAATCATTTGGAATTCCTGGACTTAGGACATCACTGTCTTACTATCCACCATTTGAAATTTCAGAAATTTCCCAACGATGAATTTCTTAGTACCTGCATCTTGTGCGTTGTACTTCTTTTGTAGTTTCTCCCACAACTCTTTGGCAGTGCCAACGGTCCAATACACCGTGTAGATAGGGTCTGACAAGCAGTTCAATATGTAATTCTTACATATGAAATCACTATGACTCCATGCATCAAGAACCATCTTCATGCCATTAATGACAATGATACCTAGGCCCCCTTCACCCATTCCAGAAGGCGAAGGGTCCATTTCATCTCCCGCTTGTGGAGGATCTTCTGTTAGGAAATGTGTCATTCCCATAACAGTCAGAGAGAATAGCATATTTTGTTGCCATCTCTTGAAGTTTGACCCCATGAACTTTTCAGGGCGTTCATGGTGAAATCCAGCGGGAGGAGGAACGACAACATTCCCTTGAGCGGCAGTAAAGGCGTTGGATGAGCCTTGAACAGTGAGGAAGACAGAGGGATTGCCTTGAGCAGCAGTAGCAGAATCAGAAGCAGTTTGATTTATGTCAGTCATCTTCTAACTTACTTACAACAAAATCTTGTCTTAAAATTGTTGGGATACAATTGTTGTAGGGAATGGGAAGTAAGTAACTATTATAATGGTAGAAAGGATAAACAAACTATTACAATAAAACTGGAAATCAAAACCTTAACAAACTGCTTGTGTGATTTGCTGAGTCGAGTGATGGCACTCTGTCTTTAAGACAAGATTGCCCCGTATATCTCCTTTTACGGTGTTGAGAAATAGTCTCCCAAGATACAACATCAACTTTAACAAGTAAGCAAAGGAAACTCAAGTGTTACTCTTGAAGAACTTTGAGTATAGTAACTTTGCTAGAGGGGAAGAATATGAATTCAGAAAATCTGGAGTATTTTCTAAGTTTTTTGTGTTGTTCAATTGAGTCAAAGGCCTCAATTTATAGTGTGAGTAGAAGACCCCTCAACTAGTCAACTAATGGTCTTCAATAGCCATGTAATTGCACTTGATTGAGGGGTTACATTCAGCCAAATAATGGTTGAATTCATGTGTCAAGTAATGGAGAATCAATGCTACAAAACCAGCCCAAATGTCAGATTTTCCAACTTCCAGTCGCAGCTTTCTGCCTCCGAAGCACCGCGACACTATGAATTAGCGCCGCGGCTCCAACGGTGTGGCGCCACGGCCCTTCACGGCTCTGTGGCAATTTTTGACTCATTTCGTTTTACACTTTGTACATTTCTTCCTTCGTTTACCAACGTGGAATACTTTTTCATTTGGCCAATAACCGTCCATAATTTTATGTCTCAAACGTAATACATACGTACCAATATCTCTTTCACTAATGAAATTTGCGATACTTGGCACTACGTGTGTGGAAACGACGTTTCCGACGTGCCGGCCCAATTGTTCGAATCATAAATTAATGGGATATACTTATTTCCACATTTAGTAAATTTCCAACACTTTTTCCATTGGTATTAGCTAACTTTATCTGTCTTCGTCACCTTATCTTGCCACATTTTTCTCGAATATCTGGTTTGTTGTATCTGGATGATTCCTTGATAGTAATATGAATTGTAATATGGGTAATATATGGGCTTACTGTAGTTAGACTACATTGGGCCGTATCAAAGTATTACATTGTGGCTTGCTGTAGTTAAACTACATTGGGCCGTATCATGCAAACGGATTAGAGGATCCTTCTTTTTTCATAGTATTATTTGCAACACTTGTGATATGTTTAGTATTAATCACATGACTTTTTCGCTGACCTGTCAAAAACTAGTATTGATCCCGGCTCTCTTTGGCATGTTTGTGTTTCATGTTCATAATCCTATCATGCATGTTAGTAAGTTCAATGGTGTCTTGGGATAATATGTCATTGTTATAGTATAAGGTAATCAATTCTTCTACGTCTTCTCCTTTTGTGGTTCCAATGATGCAGGCTTTTCTTGCTTTTAGCATGTCTTCTATTTTTGATTTTAGGGTTAACAGTCCAATTGCTCTTTTGACACTTAACCATTCTTGGAATTTGTCCACAGTACAGAGTATTTTCATTTTTAGATCTTCATCATCCCCACTGATATTGCTATTTCTTCCCGTTTTGAATAATTGACTGATTATAATGGATTTTTCTGTTAGATCTGTTGAAGCATCAAATAATTATATCCCGTATATACCTTTTTCAAAAGATTCCATCATTACTTTATCAGATTCCACTATAATGTTGGGTAGTTTAGAAATATTATAGAAAGTTTCATCTACTATTATTTTGTCAATAAAACCTTAAGTAAAATAGTTTTGACACTATATCAGGATTATCATTTTCACTAAATAAAAATCTAGGATATATACTTAATTTATATTAAAGGTTTTGATTCCTTTGTTAATTTAATTTGCCAAAATTCACTTTTACAATCAAATTTACTAAGCCATTTTTATTTCCTAATTTGTTAATAAGGTTTCTTTTATATGGTAAAAAAATGTCCCATCAAATATTGTCATTTTATTCAGTTCTCTATAGTCTATTACCATCCAAGCCTTTTTCTCGTTTCTGTTCACTATGTTTTCTCACTAAAAAGGCTGGACTGCTATGTGTACTTTTACTTTTTTGTATTATTTTCAGGTCCAATAATTCTTTTATCTAGGTTTCAAATTCTTTATGGTCTGTCGAACTATATCTAATAGGTTTACATCTAATTGTATCATTGTGATTTATTAATTTGATTTCAACATATATTTTTTCTTTTTCCCATAATTATACTGGATTTTCACCAAAATTCATTTTTAATATATTAAGATATTTTTCTTTTAATAGTTGTAGGTTATTATCCCTATCTTATCTTATATTACACAACTGTAATGTTTGTATTGGTAACATTCTTTTTAGTATTACCCATTTATTACAAGGCGTTTGTAAACTTAAAGTATTATTGTTTATAACTTGGGTTTTAAAGAAATCTAAGAAATTATTTCCTAGTAATACTTTTTGTTTCATATTATTTTCTCGGTATATTATTGGTAATCTGAATATTGTCTTATTTAATATTATTCTCATATTTTATGTTATTATATCCAATTCTTTCATTTGTTCATTGAATCATGTTACCCTTATTCTATGTGTTTTAGACCTTTTCCATCTATGTGAGTCTAATACATATTTCTTTGCTAGACAGACGTCTGCTCCACTGTCTATAAAGATTTTTTATTTCAATATTTTATTAGGCTTATATTCTATATGAGCTTCGATATAAATTTCATTTAATTAGGTTGTTAGATAGTAGTATTTTGTTCTATCTCTTCTATTTTTCTTAATTCTTGTTGAATATTAGCATCTTGTTCTATCTCTTCTATTATTCTACCTATTTCTCATAATTCATGCCATCTTATTTCACTCAATCTTTTTCTTATTCTATTAAGGCTCTTATCAACCTTTTTGTATCTATCATGATAATATCTATATTCCGTTTCATTAGTGATTGTGCTAAGTTTATAGGCATAATATCTTTCACACTGTATCCAGTAATCTCTTTCTTTTAACATTTTTCTTTTTTCTTCTTGTAATTCCATTTTATTCAGAACTACTTTCACTATTTGAGTATTGGTTAATAAAGTTAATATTTTCTGGTTTTGTTTTACCTTTTTAATCAGTCTAACTGACATAAAAGTCTTCATATTCATACCATTTATTATTATCTTCTTTTATTTGGTGTAGATTCATTATAAATTGTGTTGTATTTATATATTTTACACATTTTTTCTTTAGCTTTGGACATTTATTAGCATAATGTCATTTTTCATTACAGTTCCAACACTTACATTCCTTAGGTTTTTCTTCTAAGGGTTTTATATACTTTCTTTTCCTAAATTTTCTTTTGTGTCTAAATTTTTTCATGGTCTCAGGAGTATTTCTATATTTTTTAAATCACTTTTTCCTGTAAGGTTTGTAATATGGTTTATTGTAATTATTATGTTATTGATATCTCTTCTTATGAGTAAACTTATGTTTATTTTTTCTATATTTTATTTCTCTTCTTTTATCATCACATCCAAATACTAGTCTTCTTTCTGTAAATCACATATTTCTCTTAATCCTAGTTTCTTATCTTTTTAAATTTTTTTGTTGCATTCTATACTCTTCAAATTTTCGCATTAAGTATGCTCTTAGTACTCTTATTCTTTCTTCTAACGTGTTTTCTCTTGGTTCTAGTTGGGTATATTCTTTTGATACTTCGGTATTATATGGTGTTGGTAAGTGATCATAATAGAGTTGTTGATATATTAAACCTTCTTGTCATAAAAATCTTGCTTCATAAAAGAATATACTAAAACTTATAGTATATTCTTTTCAATTCTATCTTAGTTTATTTTAGCAGTTTCTTAGTATCTTTAAAATTATGTTTATATTTTTTATATTTATTTAATCATTCTTCATTATTATGTGATTTTAATTTTATATTTTCTGTCTTTAAATTCACATATTTGTTGCTCTTGTTTATCTAATTTTAGGTATAGGTATTCGGTTTTTTCTGTGTTATTTAGGTAGATGTTTTCATCTTTTGGAGTATTAGTATTATTATCTGGTGTGTGCTTAAGGTCTTTCTTTCTTATGGTTCATATTTGTGCCTTTCGTTTTCTATTATATCTTTTCCATGGTTTTTAAGAAATGTAATTAAACTATGTTCTTGATTTTTCATTAAAATTGTCCCTTTTTATTCAATATTGCTAGGTTATCTAATGTTTTTTCTACTGATTCTGATAATTTAGGTTTTATTTTACTAATATCTACCATTATAGTTTTTTTACTTCTTCTCCATTGCATCTATTGGTACTAATTCTAGTTGTGTAGTTGTAGTATCTATTATTTTTTCAATTGTTTTTTCCTAACTTGTACTAGGTTCATCTTCTCCTATTATTTATTTTCCTTTATTTATATGTGCTACTAGCACGTTAAGTTGTTCTAATATTATTTTAAACGTTGGTACTTCAGATACATTTTTGTTAATTTTTCTCTTATTAATTGTTACATTTGTGCCTAGTTTTCTATCATTTCATCCATTATTATCAGGGTATTTTTTATCTGTTCTTCTACTATTATTTTGTTCCATATCACATCAATTTTTCATTAAAATTTCTCAGGTTTATTTATTCTTTTCTTCCATCTATTTCCCATAGCTATCCATATTTTATCAAATTTTTTACATCGTTGTTCTAGTTGTTATATATCATTTTCTAATTTCATCTCTTTTGCATTGTATTCTAGGTATTTAAGTTGAGATATTATTTCTTCTGATAAAACTATTTTTATTATTTTTAGTTTTTGTTTTTTCTTTGGATATTCATATCTTATTTATAAATCTTGTTTTCCCTTGATCATTTATTTCAATTCCTTCGTTATTAATTTTTTAATCTATCATGTTTAAAAATTTACTTTCTAATAATAATTCATTAAAACTATCATATTCTATTACTCCTATATTTATTTTATATTCTAAATCTTGGATTTTGAATTTTAAATTAATACTTTTGATTATTATTATTTCTCTTTCATTTTCAGGATAATTACAAGTTTGTGGTTCTATTAGATTATAGTCTTTTTCGTTAATTTTACTTATATGTATAAAACTTTAAATAGTTTCTGTATTTATTTTAGCGATACAATCAGTTGTTATTATACATTACTGGGTATATTTATTAGGTCTAATATTCTGGGTTGCATAATTCTTTGGCTAGTTTGTCTTGATATTGGTTCTTTTTTAATACTTAGTCTAGAACCTTCTATTTGTGGTCTTATCTTTTAATGGTGTTATGGTTCTAGTACTAAAATTCATATGTATTTCTTTTGGTATGATTATTTTATAATTTTCCTTGTGCTATATTTTTTCTAATATTTCTTGATATATCTTTGATACTAAGATATTCATTTCATGTTGTTTCTTTACATGATGGTTTCCTGTTAAGGCATATATCATCTTTGTTTCAATACTTATAACTTTACTACCTGGTGACATATTTATTCCATCTAGTTTATAATATAGTGTTAGGGCTAAGTCTTTATATTCTTATTTTAATGAAATACTAAAATCTGGTTGTACTCTGAATTTTAGTTTTTGATAAATTAAGTTTCCTTTTATTATTGATATTAAAGCATCTTGTAAATTTCCTAATATTCTATCATCTAGTATGTATATTTGTATGTGTGTGTCTATATTTTTCTGAAAATATGCTTTTATAGTAAATTCTACTCCTCCAAAGTATATATTTCTGTATTTTTTTGCTTCTTTAGTAGATAATTTTGCTAATTCTCTTTTTATTATTTCACCTGTTATTAAATTATTTTTGCTCTACCATTTACACTAGTTGTGTCTATTATATTTTCATATTTTTGTGCTATATATCTTACTTCTTTATTTTATTTCCAACCATTTTGTTTTAAATATTTTCTTTGTTGAGAATATAATCAAATATTAAAAGTGTGTTCTATCTAACAGCTTAAGCTTTTAGATCAGATGGTCACACACTTTAATATGGTATTAGAGCAGGCCAAAGGTCCTGAGATCGAACCTCACTGCCACCCATTCTCAAAAAGAATTTCCACGTGCTTGGACCATGAAAATAAATCAGGCCAGCACGTGAGGGGGCATGTTGAGAATATAATCAAATATTAAAATTGTGTTCTATCTAACAGCTTAAGCTTTTAGATCAGATGGTCACACACTTTAATATTCTTAGTTGACAGTTCTTCTTTTTCATCTTGTATTTTTTGATATATTTCTGGTTTAAAACTTAAGTTTTGTGTTATTCCTCCTTCATATGCATTCATCTCGTAGTATGTTTTATTTGAGTTGTCTACTATTTCTTTTTTCTTTATCCATTAATTAACCTGTCAATATATTTGTACTGTTCTACTATAACATCTTTTTGGTCTTTTATTTCATTATCTCTTCTGATTATTTCTCTCAACCTTTCTTCTCTCAGTTTCATATTTTCTTCTTCTTTTTGTCTTAATCTTTCATCTTTTAGTGCTATCATATTTTTTTGAGTTGTAATAGTATTTTCTTGTTCACTTATTTGTTGGGAATATACTTGTAAACGTTGATCTCTATTTCTTATAAAATTTATACTCATTCTGCAACTTACTATATGTTTGTTTATATTTTTATTAAAGACCCTCATCTCTAAAGGATTTTTAGGAAAAGTCTGTTGAGTCTCATAGCACCTAGGCCATTTATCCTGTTATCAGTGAAGAACAAAGGAAGTCAAGAGCCAGGGTGAGTGAGCATTCCAGTGACCTGAAAAATCTACAAGAGGTATGATTTTTAGACTATGTGTTTTTAATTATAATCTTGATAAGTATAGGCTTTGCAATTATGATGTTAATATTGGTTGAATGTTATAGACTTTTAATTTAAAAATTGAATATCGACCTAATAATAAAACGTTTCCATACTGCTTGTTTGTTATTTGAAAAATTTAGATAGAAAATTGATAGTATACTATCTATATTCCTACCCTCTTTAGGGTTATCAGTTGATGAAAAGAACCCCGAAATTGGACCTAAGAAAAATCAAATTCAGTCTTTAAGTGCACATATAGAGGCGAGATAAGAAAAATCACCTCTGAAATACCATTGGTAGCGACTATTATAGTCGCCACAAAAAGGTGAACCTTCTGTGGCAACATACAGGATCGCCACTAGATGTCGCACTTATTTTTTGTAGCGAACCGGCAAGTTGCAGTAGTAGTTTAGAAGAATATAATTAAATGGACTCAATGCACGATGGTGGTAGATTGGAACATTTTATGTAGAATATTTTAAGCCTAATGTTATACTTGAAGAGATCTTTTTACTTTATTTTACTTTTGCTTTATTTTTCTTTACTTTACTTTTCTTCCAACCTTATCTGATCTTCTTTATTATGTCTTGTCTTGAGCCGAAGGTCTTTCGGAAATAGTCTCCCTACTTCTCAGGATAGGGGTAAGGTCTGCGTGCATTGTACCCTCCCCTGATCCCACCGTGTGGGAATACACTGGATATGTTGTTGTTGTTATATTTGATGAGAGATTTTGTCCTGAAACTTAGTATTCAATAATAAATGTCACAAACGGATAGCTTTGCAATATTAGATAAATTTTATCATTTAAAGTAATCTAGTCACAAAAAAATAAGGGTGGTAAATATAATATTTCAAACCACAAGGGAAGTCACCGTTATAAGGTAAATCTGAGAGGAAGTTTGTGAAATTATCTTAGGAAAAAGTAAGGGATAAGGCATTGTTACCTCTCTGAACTCTGGTCAAAGTTGCTACGACAAACCTTACATTTTCAAAAGTCCTATCACCCCCCTGAACCTTTTTAAAACGGAATAATTACCACCATAAGCCCTGACGTGGCAAGGAGAGTGCATTTCACTCTCAGAGTCACCAGAAGTCCTACTCGGATGTGAGGCGTAGAGACTTGGAATTTCAAGTTGATGATTGGATATTTTTGAAAGTTTCACCTATGAAAGGTGTCATCAGGTTTTGAAAGAAATAGAGGCTCAGTCCCAGGTATATCGAACCATACAGGATTTTGAGGAGAGTTGGCCAAGTGGCTTATAAACTTGAATTGCCATAAAATTTAGTTGTTGTACATCTAGTGTTTCATGTATCCATGTTGAGGATGTGTGCATGATATCCTTTGTTGGTTGTTCCTACCGAATCCATTACAGTTAAGGATGGTTTGACCGATGAGAAGATCCTTGTGGCTATTTTGGATCGCCAGATTCGAAAGTTGAGAACTAAGGAAATTGCCTTAGTGAAAGTGTTGAGGAGGCTACATGGAAGTCGAAGGAGACATAAAGTCCAAATATTTGCTCTTATTCTAGGAGCAAGCAAAAAACGATCAAGGTAAGTACCGTCAGTATTCGTGTCATGTTCGTTGCGTATCCACGTCTCATGTTTCACGTTCATGTATTCAGTACTCATGTTCTATGTCCCCATGTTCATGTTTTCATGTAATCATGTCATACAGTCTCATGTTCCATGCCATGTTTCTTCACGCTCATGTATTCATGCAATGTTTAGTTTCATTCTTAACCATGACCCATCATTCGAGGATGAATGATCACAAGAGGGAGATATTGTAACACCTCATACTTTCAAACTAAGCCTTATTCATAATTGAGGGGTGTAGGAAACCAAAATAGGGATTTTAGGTTAAAAACCCAGTTTCTGTTCTGCAGATCAAATTTTATGTCGAATTGTATGGACCGTACAGTTTGTTACGGTCTATCAAAATGAACCATCAATTTCATTTTTGAAATTGACGGCACCATGTAAATTCTACCGACCGTATAAATTTATATGGCCCATCAATTTCAATCATCTCAAAACCTTAGCTTTTATAGATCACTAGAAATTTGCACATTTAAAGACGGTCTAATTATACAGACCGTACATAATTTTACAGTTCCATGGCAGACCGTATAAAATTCGACGGACCGTCGGATTTGGCCGTCAAATCCTTCTGACTAGGAATAGTATAAATACGACAATTAGTTCTGAAAAAATGGTTTTCACTCTTCTGAAGTGCTAACACGAAGGTTCTCTCCTCTCATCACTCTCATTCACCAAGGTAAGCCTATTTCAAGTATTTCAAGTGTATTCTAACGCATATACACAAATTCTAAGTAGAAATTCATTGTTCTTAACCTAGGATTTTCAAGAAAACCCAACTCAAGGGATTAAAGTGAAAGTTTGGGATTCTTTCTTCCAAGTTCAGACCTTTAGTACAAGTATTGGAGCGGTTAAGGTATGTAGAGATTCTATACACGTGTGGTAATATTCATGTTCTTTCCCACACCACATTTATCCATGAAACTATGAATTTCTATACTAAGAGTTTTATTTCAAGTTCATGATAACCCTAAACTACATGTATCATGTTTTCCCATGTTTGTATTATTAATTCATTGTTGTATTCTCGATATTCTATTAAGGTTATTGGGAATCCGTCTGTAATCCATGAATACTCATAACCTTGAATCCAATTGGTTTATAAATATAGGTCATGAAGTAATATTTTCAATTTCCATGAAATTACATATGTTTTTACACAAGTTATATTATATATTTAATCACACGCTAGATTACCATCATGAATCATGTTCATACAGCCTGAAACTACAGTTGTCAGCGTAGGATAATGATCGCTCCATCCAGAGGACGATATCTTCATGTTACCTCTTGTGGGATTATTGGATCCATCAAGTTCATGTGTTATGTCTCATGCTCCGTTAATGTATGAGATGTCTTAGCTGATCGAGCAGAGATCAGACGCCACATTCACGTATGGTGGTTACATGTCGGTTATGGATGCCCATGTTGATTCCCTGAGTAGAGAATTCCGAGTATTCCTTTATGGTTCTTCATTAGAGGTATAATTCCACCCCTTTTTAATTATTATTGATCATTTAGTCTTCTATCCAATTGTAAATTCTATTTGGAGAAAAATATAGCCTAAGTTGTTCATGCTAGAATAACAGGCTAAGAATCTTGATTTGGGGATTGAATAATAATTAGATGATGGTAATATTGTAATATAGTATTGATTAATGATAGACGATGATGTTATAGGGATTAATTTGATCATGGAAACCATTTTAAATTTGAGGGAAAATCTAGGGTCTGTTAATTGGGGCTTTTTCTAAAACATGCAGTTGAAGGTCCAATTGAGATTAGGTTTCTAATTAACTTAAGGAAATGATTACCTAGTATGCATTTATGCTTTTTAGATAATAAAGTTTGGATTTTGATACCGTGGGCCCGGGGTTGGTTTTGGAAGCCTTGTTATGTTTATGGACTAGATCCTTGTATTATGTGTTAGCTTTATTGTAAAGAATAGTATATACGTGTTAGACTATGGGTACTACAAGGTGTCCCGAAGAATCAAGACGCGCATAGAGGGTTGTCCATTCGTGCCTCCTGCTCAACATTGAGGTAGGTTACAGTCTACTTTCACTAGACTCCGATAGAAGTACGTAACTAGTTATAAATATTGAGGGGTATTGGGATTATTTAGGGGTTTTACTCAGTCGTTTGTGATGAACGTTTGAGTGGGTACCTGTGTGGAACTGTGTTGATGGGTTATTTGGGGAATCAATCTTATGCTGGTTTCGACCACTGATTGATTGGGCTTGTCACCATATGTGGGCTTGTCGCCATATTTGCTATTGTATGTCTATTCATGACACCTACTTTCGATATGATATCCTGAATTGTACTTGGATTGTTATGTTGTTAAATTCTTGGAAGCATGTGATATTCATCTCTATACTTGGTTGCATCACATTACATCATGATATCTAGCCTTATATTGTCATTTGCATCATTTGCATTTATACACTCATGGTCCTAAGATATTGATATTAGAGTAGTATGAAAATGATGTGGGTCCTAAAGACCGGAAAGGTGAGAATACTTATGAGATTATGACAACACTGAGATGATGATGATACTCGGGGGGACGGGTTGCAGGCTTGCAACAAATATTATTTAGCCAACAGCTGGGCTCCGATGGGAAATTCCAAGGCAGTATATGGAATTTGCGGGTCCCCTATGGGTGTGTGTATTATAATAAAATTTTGAGCGCTTGTATACTGTATTATAAAGGTATCTGTCATATGAATTACATTCATACCATACATACATTCATTCATACATTGATTTTCTATTGTGTGATAACGTGACATGGTCGATTATTGGAACTTGGGTGATTCTTGATTAAATGGAATTGTAAGATTTGGATTGATTATATTGGACCAAATTGGCTACCATAATTGTCTTATTTTCTATGGATCGGACTGTATGGTTACACCTTTAGGAGTCTAAACACCAACTGTTAGACTTATTTGAGGTCGGTAGATTCTATTGGTCTGTATTGTTTGATTATTGTCAGTGTTATTTGTTAAGAAGTCTAGTAGGGATTATTGGATTGTTGTTGAGTAGTCTTTTCCTGGCATACTTTATGGTGTGGGGTTTCTTTCTTAATAAAAGCGTGTATAAAGAAGTGATGACCTATGGTTTAATAAGGGAATTTAAAGTACTATAGGCATCAAGGGCGTAATTGTTAAAGATTCGAGACAACATATAGATTTAATTAATTAGTGTGTGTTTACTTTTGTCGTATGTGATTATTCTTAAGGCTAGGGACTGTGGAATGTCGAGTGTTTCTATTCTTAAGGTAAACTGTGGAAAGTCTAAGGCATCGGTATAATGAAGTGAGTGTCAATGTAGTGCGTGTGTCAATTTGGAAGCTTGAGGTTAAACATGTTACTTAGTATCCATGAACCTTTCTGTGAATTAGATGTTTCTGTGGTTGATAACCTTTTATATGATTCTATGGTGTTCCATGAATTTGTGTGAGTTGGATCCTTATATGATTGGTCAATCTTATGTAGTTGTGAACCTTTACCTGATTTAGTGAATCTTCGTACGGACAAGTGACTTGGTGAATTTGTGAGCTATATGTGAACAATGTGATATATTGGGCTTATTGAATTGTTAGTGTAGGACTATGTGGTGTCAACTTGATATTTATCGCTATTTGTGTATCTTCCATCGTTGTCAGCCTATGATGCTTGTGGGAGTATGTTGTGTCTCACGCTATTCTTGTTGCATCTTTTACGTGGATGCAGGTACTTGATCTATTAGGGTGCAGTTTGGAGCACGGGAAGCCGAGACGGACCACTCATTCTGGTGGCATTAGATTCTATCTTATTTAGGGTGTCTTCTTTCATTCAGAGCAGTGTTGTTGTATTTCTCATTCATCTGTTCTATCTTAGATTCTTTGTACAAGTCATACTAGGTTTTTGGAAGAGAAGGTTATTGTAAAGATTGGTTATTTAAGGTTCTTAATCTTCTTGAAAAGTGTTTTGGGATTGGTTCACCTACCGGGGGAATAGTGTAGATGCCATCACGACACCCGTGATTTGGATCATGAAAAAGTTTGTATTATAGCTCTAGGTTCATCGGTCTCACGAGTACAAGGACGGTGTCTAGTAGAGTCTCATGAGTTGGTACGATGACGTCTATATCCTTGGGAGGCTATGAGGCATTTTTTGAACTCCTCTCTTCTTTCATTCCTATCCTGCTCCCTCTCTTTTAATTCAATACCTGGTTGATTAAAATTTGCATAATCTTTTACAGTGGATTGTGTGTGGAAATCATGTTCGAAAGTTATCGCGAAAGTTAGAACTATTGTTTAAGTCTGAAATTCTATTCTGGTTCAGGTATTCCGCCCCAGCGAAAGTTTTCCACGCCTCCGGAGCCGCGCCAGCGATCGTTGGGCTGTAGGTGTGTGTCTTGTTGTTATAATGTGTTCGCCTTGGTGAACATGGTCTGCCTTGGTGAACTCATTTCTGCGACAATGGTTCCACTGCAGCGAATATTTGTGCTTGTCTGCAGTCCGCTTATGCGAAAGTTTCTTGTAAGAGCGAGTCCGCCTCAGCGGAGACCACTCTCGCGCCAACAGAATCACTGGGCGGAAACCAGTGAAGTCTGACCCTATTTTCTTCCTCAACTTGTGCATACACAACCTATACCATAGCATTTCAAATTCAGAGACAATAGCAAAAAAAATTCAGATATCCAAAATACCCAATATCCTACAATCACAACCAGGACATAAATGAACAACTAGCTATAATTATCTGAATTGTCTGAAGCATTCACTAAACTAAGCAAACTAGAAATAAAACAAGCAAGCAAACCAAAAATATCCAAATATCCATATGCTAAAAAGGAGACTGGTAAAGGATAAAACCCTGAAGTAATTTTGGACGTAACAAGTGTGACGACGGGGATCGAAAATAAATTTGGTGTGCGCATAAGGAGGCGATATACTGATATTACATCGTAAAAATTATGACATTGAGTATATGAAGGTCATATAAGTTATTAAGATTTAAGTGAATTGAAATCACAAAATTAATTATGTGTGTGATTGATTAATTGTGTGAATACATTAATCAATATGGGAGACAAAGTTAAGTGGGGCAATTACGTGTGGTGTTCAACGGATTACCTAAAATGAATAAGGAATATTAGTGTACTTAGTGGCAGCAATTGGAGAAGTTTTAAATGGTAAGTGGGAGACCAAATCATTAAGGTAATTTAATGCTAATTTAAAGATTCATCCAAAGCATCTGTTAAAGGAAACAAATCGAGAATCATTGTTATAAAATCCTCCAATCCTTTTGTACGAAATGGAAGCAAACCATTTTATTCCTTTGATTTGAAAACAATACGTGCATAAGTATAGCACCTTTCACTAATCCTAAGTAGCAAATGTGGAAAATGTAAAGCAGCAACATGTTTTACTTCTTGTTGCAGCGAGGTGATCCATTTCATAGGTAACAGTTTGTATAGAATGCTTAGTTCTTATCAATGTATGTTAAGGCAAATTATTTCTTCTTTTGGCATGTTCCATGTAACGAAATATAACCATGATTTGTTCCATAAATTGTTCTACTCTTAGAAGTTAAGAATATTCATATTATTGATTCCTGTGTTGAAAGCATGTCTAAATATGTTCTCAAGTCCTTATTGAGGCATATGGAAAAGATGTTGATATTCACAGTGTTAGCCGAAGGTACAAGGATATTATATCACTCAGGATGTTTTATTGTCATTCATGCATTTTCATTTGCATTATATTCATATATTACATTGGACGTACTTGTGCTATGCACACTACTATATGATAAATATGATATGATATGTAGGGGATATGGGGAAAGGGAAAGGCGTTATATACGCTCACCACCTGCAGCTGGTACAAACTATCACGAAAGAGCCCGAAGAGGCCAATATTGATGCCCTTGGGTGGCCAATACGATATAACCTGATGCCCACAAAGGCGGTTAATGAAGGAAGTGAAACTGTTTAGGATGTTATTCCGTTCACTTATTACTAAGGTGGCGCGCACACCGTCGCAATAAGTAACCGTTCAAACACCCAACTCAAAGAAATTTTCTAGAATCTCCTAACCTGGCTCTGATACCAACTTGTCATGCCTCGACTTTTCTCAAGTCTTCCCTTAGGGTGTGATGGCACCTGGGCAACTATCCCTTCCCAGGCGAACCATTAACTACTTTTCTTCCTAAATTAAACATATATCTAAGTGCGGAGATAATAGAAACATGTACTTCTTTAATGAAAGCATGAGCCCATACTCGTGCATCCACAAATTTTTCTAGACTCGATGGAAATTCAAATACAAAATAAAAACATCCGAATCTTAAAAGAAAACAATCTCATGTCGGGCATTCCCCGAGATAATGAAATTTAATTTTTCAACCTACTTATTCAAGAAAGACCATCACCAAATCTGGAGCAATGGATTGGTGGTATAGTGAGGCTGCGGGACAGTCGCTAGCCCTGTTGCGGAGTTTTTCCTTTATCACGCTTACCTGAAATATGTTAGATAATAGAGTCAGCCCTACCATCCAGGGCTGAGTGAGGACCTCGCCTTACAATTCAAAGTAACCTCACAATACTCTAAGTACAATTATATTATAAACATAATAAGCACGTTATGAAATATATTACAACACTTTCAATGTACAAACCAATAATAATTGTTTGCAGACAAAAAGAAATACCCTCCCAACTTGTCCTAGGGAATGCTTAGTTTAACCAGTACACATTCACGAAAGAAATCGCGGAACGCGCAGCCCGATCCCATATATTATACTATATAATTATTGCGGCGTGTGTAACCCGATCCAATATTTTAATTATGTATCTGTTGCGGTGCATGCAACCCGATCCAATATAATATATAGTATATTTGTTGCGGTGCGTGCAACCCGATCCAATATATTATATATTTGTTGTGGTACGTGTAACCCGATCCAATATATTATATATTTGTTGCGGTACGTGCAACCCGATCCAATATATTATATCATATATTTGTTGCGGTGCGTGCAACCCGATCCAATATATTATATTATATATTTGTTGCTGTGCGTGCAACCCGATCCAATATATTATATATTTATTGCGGTACGTGCAACCCGATCCAATATATTGTATTATATATTTATTGCGGTGCGTGCAACCCGATCCAATATATTATATTATATATTTGTTGCGGTGCGTGCAACCCGATCCAATATATTATATATTTGTTGCGGTGCGTGCAACCCGATCCAATATATTATATATTTGTTGCGGTACGTGCAACTCAATCCAATATATTATATCATATGTTTATATATTTCCAGAATGATACTAAGACAATAATAGACTTCCATACTTAGTCATATTTTGGAAAAATACAAGTAATATTTCTTTCATTCAACTTTTCGCCCTTCTCACTTGTAAGAGTTATAACTCTCAACCCGTAGCCCCAAATAAGTTGTTTCTTATGCCGAATCGAAGGTAACACGGGGACCTATCACTATATCAAGTTTCCTCTATAAATACGTAGTGTAACTAGTACAAATTCGTGAAAGAAACATCTTTAAGAAAACTGTCTCGCCAGATTGTTTTGTAAAAACAGGACACGATCTTAAAACAGTCCTAACCTTTTATCCGTAAGTCGGATCGATCTCCGTAAAGTCTCAAACTGTCAAGAACAGAGAAAACTACAACTTTCATTCATCACAAACTTTCAGATTCTTTACCAAGTTGTACAGTTTTTCGTTATACTTTCTGCCCTTCTGGATTTCAATCGATCAGAGGCAGAAACTTTAAACAACGATAACTCTTAAAACGTATGTTGGTTTTGGCCCCGTTTGGACTCAATCTGACCGTGAAAGAGAGATGTACAATCCTGAAAACGTCGTCCAATTCTAACAAGTATAACTCAGCAAAACAGTCCGTAATCGCATGACCCAAACTAGTTATAAGATAATATTATATCAATTATTCATCTCAAGTTATACTACCTCCTTGTTCTTTTTCTTTTCATGATCATTCTTTCAGAATCCATATTATGTTCTAACATATATTATAACTCAAAATAAAGGATTATACTAAGAAATTATGTGTGAGAGAACTCACCTTTGTTGCTTCGTAACCGCGAACAAAACCTCAACTCCAACTTATCTTTCAACCAAACCTTTTGGGGACTCCTTAATGCTCTCAATATTTTTCTCTCACTGTGTGTAGTTCTCTCTCTATAGTTTCTATTTGTGTTTCTTCTACTAAAATCACTCTCTCTGTTTTTTTTTTCTCTGAAATTGTTTTGCTCTCTCTTTCCTTCACCACTGAACTATATCACTGTTTTTTTTATTATAGGTGTATGTGTGTGTTGTGTCGTGTGTGTATGTGTTGCAGAATTTTAGGAACGTGAGGGAGTGGTCTGTTATGTGTTTTTTTTTTAAAAAAAATCCAGGACTTTACAATGTTACAAAGCCTATTCGGTACTAGTTTTAAGTTGCTTTACATTTGATAAAGAAAAAATGTTTGTACATTAGCAACTGTTATAAGAAGGGTCCTTGCAAAACTCTAAGCTCCAATATCAATCCAAACAAAATGTTTAACGAACCATAAGTTAAAGAGCAAATCTTCAAAATAACTTGTAGAAAAATGGCTAACTACTCAACAACTTGGGCTGAAGTTAATATGCCAATCACACCACAAATTAAGAGATCTCAAGTCATTGCTATTAAATCTTCAACAAAATGGAAGCTCCATTTTGGTTCTTTGAAAGATACAAACAATATGGTAACCACTTTGCACGAATTTTATTGATTTTCTCTAATGAAATATTATAGATCAGTCAGATGCAGATGCGATGTATAATCAATAGGTTTGGCTGTTTCTACACAGAGCATAAATTATATGTAAAATTATTAAAATTTCAATAAATATTCAGATTTCTAGTTCGTTTGAACTCATCCAATTTAAATCCTTTATCCGAATCTGATATTAGACAATACTAATCGTTGAATTTTTTCCTCTACTGTTACTAGGTTGTTATTGGTGTGGTCCTTGCAAGTACATAGAACAAGTCAACCTGCTAAATATACCGACGTTGAGTTTGTCAAGATTGATGTTGATGAACTAGTAGTATGGACTTATACTCTATACCTTACAAAAAAAATTCGTTTTTTCTCGAAATAGATACTAATCTTGACTGACTGGAAACAAGATGTAGCTCAAGAATATGGTGTTCAAGCGATGCCATCATTCGTGCTATTAAAGAAGGGCAAGGTAGTCGACAAGATTGTGGGAGCAGATAAGGATGAGCTACAGAAGAAGATTGAGAAACACAAAACTAGGTTATACTAAGAAAACTAGCCTCTACAAACGCTTTTGATCCCATGAAATGGTTAGATTTAAACTTAGTTGGATGGCCTTGTTTATGTTGCATCGTTTATACAAAAAAATATAAATATATGTAACTTAAATAACAACGAGAATAACATGAATATAAATTACCTTACCATTGTCGGCTTCTATTTTTCAGGATATCCTCATAACTATCTTTCACATAATGCTCATCCAAATTAATTTCAAACCTCTCCTAAAAAACATATATGTTGTGAAGAAACACACAAAATAATCAAAATACCTTTTATATTAAAACAATAATTAATCATCACATCGGCTGATATACTAATTAACTTCAGATTCAAGTATATCGACCAACTGGACGATAGGAGGTCACAAGAAGAGTGTGATTCTAGATACTAAAGAACTAGAATTACCAGTTGTCAAAAACTTTGATATGTCCTGGAAAATTGGGATTTCACCTTAAGAGTAACTTTAGTTCATATCTTGTGTGGATAAAATTGCCTATGTCATAGTTAAGTAGTAGTCATAAGGTTCTTGGTGAAAAGGAGATTGAGTTTAAACTGAACTCTTCCTTTTTTCATACAAACAGGCAAAAACAATGAGAATGCAAATAAATTATTTTTAAAAAAAACTTAGAAGCATAGATTGCAGTTTAAAAAATTTGTACTACATAAGAGAAAATGATTGCAGCTCATGTATGAGTACTCTAGAGCCATATGGAGTAAGCTTTTACACTGTCAAGGAGTGCCTAGGCAAGCATTTAAATGGGCAGAAGAGTTGGAGTAGGCAAAAGCATATACAAAAGGCAATAGCTCTGCCGCTGAATTTACAGAATGGGCTTGGCAGCATGTGTTTACGATATTCGGATTGACAGGAATAACATTGTCTTCCGGGCTAAAAGGACTGATCCACAAATTGTTATCAAGAGAATTGTACAAGCTATCTTCTTTAGAGGATCCTTGATGAAGAGTTTAGCGAGGATGCTTGAAGAGATGAATCTCTACCCCTAGTTGCTCTTTTTTAGTAGACATAGTAGTTGATCTGATGTACTAGTTGTTTGTGTTAACAGTCCCACATCGGAAATGAAATGGGAACATTTGCTCCTTATATGGACTTGGACAATTCTCACCTACAAGCTAGTTTTTTGAGTTGAGTTAGGCACAATATCCATTCTTTACATGGTATCAGAGTCAAGACTCATTCCAATTCGTTGTTTGTCAATTTTGGGCCCCCAAATTATATTGTCCACGCTCCAGTTAACGAGGTCTGGGTCCACGCTCCAGTTACGAGGTCTGGGCGTGCGGAGGAATGTTAAGAGTCCCACATCGGAAATGGAATGGGAACATGGAATCCCTATATCGACTTGACAATTCTCACCCTACAAGTTAGCTTTTGGGGTTAAGTTAGGCCCAAGATCCATTATTTACCGTTTGTTTTCTAGTTTACTAGATGCTCCGGTAGTCTTTCAGAGCTGGTAATTAAATTCTTGTTATTTTCCAAAAAAAAGAGAGCGGATAATAGGAATCTCATAGAGAAAGCGAAAGAGACCATGAATTCATCCTTTCAAGACCTTTCCCTCTTGTCTTGCCACGACCTCTCCTGATTGTAGTGGAATTATCTGATGAAAAAAAGTCAGTTCAAAATATGACCTAAAATCTAAAAATGACAAGAGTATATATATATATATATATAGTAAAACATCTATAAATGAATATCCTTGGAACCTGAAAAATTATTATCTTATACGGGGTTATTAATTTATCGATAAATGAATATTTTACTAATTTATAGATAAATGAATATTTTATTAATATATAGATAAATTAATATTTATTAATTTATAGAATAATTTTTATTTTGTACATTAAATTTCTCAAATTAAATAATTAATTTTTTTCGGTAACTAAGAAAAGAAAATAAATAAATAATTAATTAATGATGGTGCATTGTATCTAAGTTTATTAATATTATCAAAAATAAGTTTATTAATCTTGGGTTGTCGTGATTCAAAATAGAATGCATGTACATTAGAATGTGAAGTGTTAGAATATGTGTTGTGAATTGTTTCAAGTACACAATGTAGAGTTTATAAATAGACACATGTACTTTAACTTCATATACCAAAATATAAAAATTCATATATTATATCTTCTCTTCCATGGCTACTCATTTGAAAGGTGTAAAACATTATGTAAGTACAAAAATAAGCATCCCTCTTCAAGTCAAAAAGATTTGCAACAATGGGTTTAACAAAAGTTTGATCTCTCTATTAGTCAATCAACAATATCAAATACTCTTAAAAGGTCAGCAGAATATTTGTTAAAAGAGATAACAAATAGCAATGTTAAAAGGCACAAATCAGCAAAATATCCTGAATTAGAAAATGTATTGTATGAGTGGTTTCTCCAATATCAAGAGAAAGTGAACATGACTGGAGAAATAATTCAAACTAAAGCAAGAGAGTTTCTACAGAAAATGTATGGTGATGCAAATCCAGAATTTAACTTATCAAGTGGTTGGCTAGAACGGTTCAAGGCGAGACATGGGATTAAGTCTTATAGAATGTTTGGGGAAAGTGATTCAATTGTTATGGAGAATATTGAAGAAGTTTTACCTGAAATTGGTAAAAATTATTTAGAAAGTGCTTTATTTTATGAATTAAATATGTAATTTTCATACGTATTTAATGAATTATTATTTTATATTTTCAATGTACCTCAAGGAATTTTTTTTAAATTATTATCTTATGCATTTATTGAGGTTATTATTTTATCCCATTGGCCCAAGTCGGGATCGGAGAAAATTATTATCTAATCGAGGTTATTAATTTATCGAATATTCATTTATCGAGTTTTTACTATATATATATATATATATATATATATATATATATATATATATATATTTACACGTATGGCACAACATGAAGACTAAAACAACTCAAAATTTTGTTTTCTTTTGTTGTATCTTAACAGATAACTAAGTCAAGAAATTCATCGACAAAACAGAAAGAATATAGGAGAGCTAATAATATCTCCGTTGATCATTCAGATCATACCCACTGATAATAAATTTCACAGATTACATAAAATATTATTGGATTCCAAAGGTGTATATTACAACAACTATCCATTCTGGAAAAGGTTCAAATTGTGCATATTGACAGAGTAGGCACCTTTACATATCTGGGTTTTATATCATGATGAGCAAATGAGAGCCGGTCAAGAATATGCCAACTCTAACGAATACAAGTTATTGTGAAGAAATTATTATTGTAATCTATGCCAATATTTTCAACTTCTTAGACTCAATTATGTAGCTTATATAACATACTGACAAAGAAAAATCACTTGCAACTGGTCATATAAATATCTAATGGCTTGCATTTTAAGAAAATACATGTAAGATAAAGGGTGATATCATGAAACACTTCATTTTAAAATATTGAAATATCATCAGATAACTTCATGAAATCCATAAATCTTGGGTTGATGATTGAATTACTGAAATAACAATCAAGATCATCATAAGAATCATTCGAGTAACTCAAAAATGCAGAAAAGAGAGGAGAAGAAATTAAACAACACAGAACAAAGATAAAAAAAAATCTGAATAAATATCATGAATTATAATTTTTTTGAATTTGCATTGAAATGATCTACTTTTAACTAGTAGAAGATTGATGAGTAAACTAATTAATTATTACAGATTTAGTACTTTCACTTTTTACAACCCCAAATCTGAGTATGTTAGCTCTGAAACTCCTAGGTAAAAGTTTCTAGATTACACTTCAAAAGAAGCTCCACTGTATCATAAAGAAGTTTAGTCTCCTTGTCACGACCCCTTTTCAGGAATCGTGGTGGCACCTACACAATCCTCACCGGTAGGCGAACCACTCCCAAATCATTCACATGATATAACGTAAGTAAAAGGGGAAGGATAACAATTACTACATAAGTTGTCTCATAATATAAATGCGGAACAAATATAAGTCTGACACATCAACAATATCCCCCAAGTGATCTAGTCTGTAGATACAAGAGTGCTAATAAAATGATACAAGTATGAAAATGAGGGCAACATAGTGCCAAAACCAATACATAAGCTAAAGAGGTTTGTCATGTCTCTCAAGTGCAAGTAAAAGACTGAAGTAGAGAATAAACATCCAAGGGTATGCTAGAGGTAGCATCCTCACCCTGAATGCTAGGAAATCAACCAACCAGACTCAGCCACTCTGTCTTGCACTGAGTCTGCATCCAAAAGAATGCAGCAAGCGTATCATGAGTACACAACGACGGAAGATACGTAAAAAGAGATAAATACCAAATTCACACCAAATAGTCCTATTCTAATAGTTAAATATTCAAGTATGATCACATTGTTCACAACATATTTTATAGAGTTCAATAACAACAATCCGAGTATCATTGAGTAAGTAACATTCTTCTTTTAATTCAGAAATTCAATCAAGTCATCAATAATCAATTCAATACTTGTTCATCGACAAGTAATCCATGAATGATATGTGTATGGTATATTATTAATGCAATGCAAATGCAGGTACCTTGATCTTCAAGTATAAAGGCGCTCAAGTTTTAATTATGAGATGCATACCCATGAGAGACCCGCGAAGTCCATATATTCCCCTAGAATTTTCCACCGGAGACCAGCTTTTTGGCTAAATAGAATCATGTTGCAAGCGTGTAACCCGTTCCCTCGAATATCATCATCATCATCTCAATGTTGCCATGATATCATAAGTGATCTCACATTTCCAGTCTCTTGGACCCACAACATTCCATACCACTGTCATTTCAATATCTCAGAACCATAAGTGTATGAATGCAAATGATAGTATAAGGCAAGAAATCATGATGTAATGAGATGCAACCAAGTATAGAGATGAATATCACATGCTTCCAAGAATTTAACAACATAACAATCCAAGTACAATTCAGGATATCATATCGGAAGCAGATGTGATGAATAAATAAACAATAAAAAATATGGAGACAAGCTCACATATATCGACAAGCCCAAACAAATCAGCAGTCGGAACTAGCACAAGGCCGATCTCCTAAATCACCCATCAACACAGTTTAACACTGGTACCCACTCAACCATTCATCACAATCGGCTGGGTGGGACCCCCAAACACGCTCAATACCCCTCAATATTTATAACCAATTACGCTCTTTTATCGAAGTCTAATGAAAATAAACAATAGCCTACCTCTGGGCCGAACAGGAGCTCTAACCAATCAAGTCTTGCCCTTCCACTGAGCCTTGTGATAGTCAAAGTGTAATCATGAATATACTATTCGTCGATGAAGAGCTTACACACCATACAAGGATATAATCCTTAACAAAGAAAGACTTTAAATACCAACCCCGGGCCTACGTCACCAAGACTCAAACTTTATTATTCAAAAACCAAGAACACATACTAGGTAATCATATCCTTAAATTTACTTAGGAAACTATTCACATTTGAGCTTTCAATTGAACAATATACAAAAAACCCTAATTTGGAACTCTAGAATGTCCCCCCAATTGAAATAGGTTTCTATACTCAAATTAAGCTCCACAACATGATAAGCTAGTATAATCCATCACTAATTCACAATAATACAAGTAAACTAATCCATAAACATCATTTAAATGAAGACTCAACTCTCTTATTCTCAAATGGGATCATACTTCATTTTACCCAACTCATAAACATACCAGACCACCATTAAGGGACTTAGAAAGATGGAATTGTTACCTCAAAGATGAATTTCCCTTCTAAACCTCTAAAATCTCTCCCTTGGCAGCTCTAGGTTTGAGATATACTATTTTGGGAAATGAAATCTGACATAGGAAATTTTATAGGACACTTGATACAGTGATTCCGCCCCAGTAGAATTGACTCCACTAGCGCGGACCAACTACGGCGTGAAAAGACCTCACTGGGCGGTGCCACTTGACACATCCCCTATGTACCACGGAGTATCCTACTCTGCAAAGACGGACTCGCACCTACGGACCAACCCTCTGCCAAAGCGGTAACTCCACACTTCCCCAACCCCCACTTACGCAAGCCAACCTCCCATCAAAGCGGACATGTTAGAGTGAGAACAGGTGCAGCCGAGGCAGACACCAGACACCAGAATATGGAAAATAGCCTCAAACTCCCATCAAACACTCGAAACACTCCCGAGACCCCCCGTACACAAACAAGACATGCTCATCTAAGATAAAACATTGCTACGAACTCACTCGTGCCCTCATATTTCCCATTTAACTGAGCTAGAGCATACTTTTCTACAGAATCGGTCGGAATAACCAAATATCCAAATTTCAAAAATAAGGGCACAAAATATATCTAATTATCTCGAGAAGCGAATAAATGACTGGACTAAGTCATAAATGACCCTCTAGAGCTACCGGAAGCAATGGAACCCGAAAACATCTAGTCAAAAGTCAACTTTGTGTCAAACTATTCAACTATAAGTTTCTAGTTTTGGGTTTTTAATTCGAAATACATGAAAATGGACCTCGAGATTTGTGCCGCCAATCCTCGGACATCACAAACCCTACAGAGTCTATGAGAAGGGAAAATAGTCAAATACAGGTCTTAGGCTGAAAATGACTGGACGGGTCGTTACATCAGATACCAATTAAACAAACATTTGTCATTGAACGGAGAGAAACGAATAGAGGAGCGTACTGGAAGTAGTAAAAAAGTCGAGATATCTACTCTGCATGTTATACTCTATCTCCCAAGTCGCCTCCTCAACAGGATGATGCCTCCATTGAACTTTCACAGAAGTTATCTCCTTAGATCTTAATTTCTTTACCCGCCTGTTCAAAATAGCCACAGACTCCTCCACAAACTTCAAATTCTGATCAAGCAATACAGAGTCCCACTAGATGATACAAGAACCGTCATGATGATACTTTTTCAGGATAGTCACATGGAAACTGGATGAATGCCTGAAATACTGGGTGGTAGAGCCAACTCATATGCCACCTCCCCAAACTCTCTGAAGAATCTCAAAAGGTCCAATGTACCTCGAACTCAACTTCCCTCTCTTTTCAAACCTCATCACACCCTTCATGATTGAAACCTTTAGAAGAACTCTATCCCTAATCATAAACTCAAAATCTCAGACCCTTTGATCCGCATACTCCTTCTTCCTGCTTTGAGCTACCAGGAGCTTATCCTAGATCACTCACCTTCTTTAAGGAATCTCTCAATAGATCGGTACCCAGAGGTTGGACACCGAATGCATCAAACCAACCAATCAGAGATCGATATCTCCTACCATAGAAATCCTCGAACGGTGCCATATCAATACTGGAGTAGTCGTTGTTGTTGTATGCAAACTCTGCCAAAGGTAAGAATTGGTCCCAATGACCACCAAAATCAATCACGCAGGCTCGTAATATATCCTTTAAAAACTAAATCGTCCACTCAAAATGACTGTCAGTCTGAGGGTGAAATGTTGTACTGAGATCCAAGCGAGTAGCCAACTCCTTTTGCAAAGTCCACCAGAAATGCGAAGTAAACTGAGTCACTCGGTATGAAATGATAGAAACAGGAACCCCATAAAGATGAACAATCTCATGAATATAGATCTTAGCCAACTTCTCTGCATTATAAGTCGTCTAGACCAGAATGAAATGCGAGGACTTGGTCAACCTATCAACAATGACCCAAATAGCATCAAACTTGCCCAAAGTGTTGGGCAATCCCACAACAAAATCCATGGCAATCCTCTCCCACTTCCACTCAGGAATAGGCATCCTCTGAGACACACCACCTAGTCGCTGGTTCTCATACTTGACATGCTAACAATTCTGACACCGAGACACGAACTCCACAATGTCTCTCTTCATCCTCCCCCACCAATAGTGTTGCTTCAAATCATGGTACATTTTTGTATCACCTGGATGAATTGAATACCTAGAGTTGTGGGACTCCTCTATAATCAAATTGGTCAAATCACCCATATGAGGCACACACTCTACCTTTAATCCTCAAAACCCCTTCACTATCAATCACAACCTCCTTTCTTTCTCCACTCATTAGCTTATCTCTGATTTTGCACAACTTTACATCATCATACTAGTGAGTTTGAATCTGATCCTAAAGAGATGACCTCACTTCCACACAATCCAGAATCTTCCCTGAATTCAAAATATCAAGCCTTACAAAATTGTTGGCTAGAGTCTAGACCTCTAATGCTAAAGGACGTTCAGAAGCGATTAGACGAGCTAAACTCCCAATGTTGACTGACTTTTGGTATAAGGCATCCACCACCACATGGCTTTGCCTAGATGATACAAAATGGTCATGTCATAGTCTTTCAACAATTCCATCCACCGACGCTACCTAGAATTCAAATCTCTCTGATTAAACACGTGTTGAAGACTGTGGATGTTAGTATACACCTCATAATGAACATAATATAAGTAATGCCTCTAAATTTTCAAAGCAAACACAATGGCAGCCAACTCCAAATCATGAATAGGGTAATTATTCTCGTGCACCTTCAGTTGCTTCGATGTATAAGAAATAACCTTACCCTCTTAAATCAACACACAACCCAACCAAATCCTAGAAGCATCACAATACACAGTAAAGTCCTTTCCCTCTACCGTAAGGGATAAAATTAGGGTTGTGGTCAAAAGGGTCTTCAGATTTTGAAAGCTTTCCTCACACTGATTGGACCATTGAAAAGGCACATCCTTCTAAGTCAACCGCGTCAGATGAGAAGAAATACAAAATAAACCCTTGATGAACTGGCGATAGTAGCTAGCAATACCTATAAAACTCTCAATCTCTATTACAGAAGTCGGTCTAGGCTAGTCCGTAACTGCCTCTATCTTCTTAAAGTCAACCATAATCCCATCATTGGATACCACGTGTCCCAAGAATGTCACAGAACTCAACCAAAACTCACACTTTGAGAATATAGCATACAACTTCTTCTCCTTCAATAAACCAAGGACCACCGTCAAATGCTACTCATGCTCCTCCCGAATCTTTGAATAGATTAATATTTCATCAATGGAAACGATCACAAAAGAATCCTAATACGGCTTGAATATCCCATACATCAAATCCATGAACACTGCAGGGGCATTGGTAAGTCCAAAAGATACCACCAAGAACTCATAATGATCATAACGAGTTTAGAAAGGCATCTTGGTAACATCCTCAGTCCGGATCTTCAATTGATGATACCTAGACATCAAGTCAATCTTTAAAAATACTAAAGTACCCTGAAACTGATCGAAAAGGTCATAAATACTATGGATGGGATACTTGTATCTGATAGTGACCTTGTTTAACTATCTATAATCAATGCACATACGCATGGTGCGATCCTTCTTCTTCATGAACAAGATAGGAGAACCTCATGGAGATACATTGGGTCGAATGAAGCCCTTACTCAGTAAGTCCTGAAATTGCTCCTTCAACTCTCTCAGCTCAGCTGGAGCCATACTGTACGGAGGAATATAAATGGGTCAAGCACCCAGCTCGAGATCAATACAGAAGTCGATATCCCTATCTGGCGGCATACCAAGTAAATCTGAAGGGAAAACCTCAGCAAACTCGCTAACTACTAGAACAGACTCAAGGGAAGGAGTCTCCGCACTCATATCCCAAATATGAGGTTGATACGCCAAACAACCCTACTCTACTAACTTCCTAGCCCGAATGAAAGAAATGATCTTCTTAAGAGCAGGGTTGGGAGAGCCTCTCCACTCTAACCTCGGAAGTCTAGGCATCCTAACGTGTCTGTCTTAGAATAGGAGTCCAGAATAACATGATATGGTGATAGCTAATCTATCCCCAGAATAATATCAAAATCAACCATGTCTAAGATGACAAAATCTACCCAAGTATCGTAACCCATAAAAGTAACCAAGCAATGCCGATAGACTCGATCTATAACCATAGAATTACCAATCGGTGTAGACACACGAATAGGAACATCCAGCATATCATACCACATATCCAAATCACCAGAAAAATAGGCAGACATATATAAGAATGTAGACCCAAATCAAATAACACTAAAGCAGACCAATGACCGACTGAGATGATACTTGTGATAACTGCATCCGATGCCTCAACCTCTGGTCTACCAGGGAAACCATAATAATGAGTGCGTCCTCCCTCAAACTGAGTACTTTACTGGCCGCCTCGACCCAAATGAGCTCCATCACGATTGGTCTGATGGCCACTACGACCTGACTGAGATCCTCCACAGCTAACCTAACTACTACTCCTAAATAGTTGTGTTGGCATACTAGGTGCACGGTATGCACTTGATACAGATTTGGGGAAATCCCTCCTAAAATACCCAACCTCATCATATGTGTAACACGTCCTAGCCGTTGAGGGCTGATAAATACAGATAGAAGAATACGAACTACCATAATCAGAATATCGAGACTAAGAACCCCTTGAAGACTGGCCCCCACCATAACTACTATGTCCTGTAGAGACACCGTCTATAATTTAAAGGGCTGCCTGAACGAGTTGACTAGGCTGCAACTGTTGATATCTGCCGTGCTGGCCATAACTATGAGAAGCAGATCTACTGAACTATCCATGTTGCCTCGCCCTCTTATCTGAATCATATCTAGGCATCTTGCCCCTCACAGACTCCACCATCCTTTCATGCTCAGTTACAGTATCAAAAGAAGCTCCAGCTTCCACTAACTGTAACGTAGCCAACTAAAGGGGAATACTCAAACCTCTAATAAAATATCTCACTCGTTCAACCTCTTACAGTATCAAAAGAAGCTCCATCTTCCACTAACTGTAACGTAGCCAACTAAAGGGGAATACTCAAACCTCTAATAAAATATCTCACTCATTCAACCTCCGTAGGTATCAAATGTGTTGTATAGTGCGATAAGGCTTGGAAGCTATTACACCCCGCTATTTTACGCGCAACCGAGAGTATAGCTAGCCAATTTTTGTTTTGGCAACCCAAGACCCTTCTAGAGGGTCACATACAACTTATATGAGTATTACAGAGGTATATGAAAGTTTGGAAGTCAATTGGATTAAGGAAAGTACATCACGGTATGGTTAGACGGAAATTAGGAGATACACTAAGAATTCCGCCCCACAGAAGCTAGTCCACCTCATCGATCAAGCCATGGATCAGAACCCAAACTTCCCCACCACAGTGCCACCATGTGCGATGGATTATGCGGCCATATATAGTGGTGTACGGTGCAGAACCAGCTGCATATGGGAGGCTGTGGGTGACACTATTTATAGCCCAAATCAATGGATTCCTCATTTTATTCCAATTTCGATCCAGACTTTTCCCAAACACTCTCAAGCTTCTCCTTAGAGTTGTTAGGTTACCAAGGATCCATTTCATATCATATTAAAGGCAAATCATACATAGATAACCACTGCAAAGCTTGGAGATTCTCTTAGAAGCAACATGAAGTACGACTCCTATTTGTGCTTGGAAATAAGGTTATGGTGCAAGTTCTCTTGGCTGATTTAAGGTAAGTTATTGATGCTCTTTATAGTCTTAAGCTTCTCATAGCTTTGTTGAGAATTATGGATAAAGAAAACTTGTGATAGTTGAGTTAAAACTCCATGAAAGAACTTTTATAGACCATGGATTGTTATTGAAAAATCTTGACATGATTTTAGCTTGAAGTTGAAAGATATGGTGTTGGAAGACCATTGAGTGTATATTCTTATTGTTGTTATTGTAGTTATTGTTGTTGCATTGATGTTAGTGCTATTGGTGTTGTGTTGAAGAAGAGTATATAACATGATGATATCCATAAAACATCATAATTAGAGAAGTATGCATCCTAGGTGTTTGTCCAATTGTTCCAATGAATTTATTCTTATTTTGTCGATCGTATCTTAATACAAAACCTATATATTGTGTAGATAATCACTTGTAAAGTATCTGGGGGTTTGTGTAACATCATTTACTAAGCGATGCAGGTATGTTAAGGTACTTCCTTTCATTTTTTTGGCATGATTCCAACGAAATGTAAATGAACAAATGAAATTCAAGATGACTCTATTCTTAGTGAAAGTAGGAGGCTCATGTTCATTAATCCTAAAACGGTATTTTCTACTTCATGATACTGATTCTTGGTCTTGTTGAAATATATGTTGATGATGTAAGTTCTATAATGATAATCGGAGGTGTAACGACCTTACGTCACTCTGACGAGCTTAAAAGGTTATTACATGGTCTTTAAGTGGTCTTTATGTATATGTATTACATATTCATATTACCCGCAGAGTCCTATGGCATTATATACACAGTTTATACAGATGTGATACTGATTATATTGCCCATAGAGGCCTAAGGCATTATATATGCAGCTTATACATATATGATACTGATGGTATTGTCCTCAGAGGCCTACGACGTTATATATACATGATTATATACCATTTATGTATAGTATGGTCCTCAGTGACACTTCTGAGTTACAAGTGTTTACTTTCAATTTCCTTTACCCATTGATGCTCTTACTTACGTTTACTTATGCCTTAAATATTCAGTATATTCTTTCGTACTGACATCCCCTTCTGAGGCACTGCATTTCATGCCCGCAGGCACATATAGAGATACGGATGATCCCTCATAGTAGGTGTCTCGACTCAGCTGAAGAGTGTCTCACTTATTTGTTCTGGAGCTGTGTAGTAAGTTGATAGGTATGGTATTTATATATATATGTACATAGTTGGGTATGGTGGGGAATTGTCCCGACCAAATGTTGTTGACGTACTCCTTAGAGGCTTATGGACAGTCGTCTTATCTATAGAAGTCTTGTATGACCTTGTCAGCCTTGTGGTATATATATATATATGTTAGGCCTTTTTTGCATGCAAGTGGTCACGTTATTTGATCAGGTAATCATTCGTCAGAGGCCTTGTCATCCCATGTATTGTTGAGTATGCTACATGTATCATGAGTGGTACGTTTGGGCCTTAGGGTACCGGATGCCATCCACCCCCCTAAGGTTGGGATGTGATAAACTTGGTATCAGAGCAGGTCAGTCCTAGTGATGTCTATAAGCTGTGTCTAGTAGAGTCTTATTTATGGGTGTGTAATGTGACACACTTATAAATAGGAGGATACATGAAATTTAGGATGGTTATCTTCTTTTCATAATCTAGATCGTGCAATAGAGCTGAGCAGTAGGAAATCAAGTCTAACGTATGCATTAACATAGGTCGTGCGGAAACATATGTAAACATATGGATGGTAGTTGGTCAAAACGTTAAGAAAGGGTTAGGAGGTTGCGGAATATGTACCCTTTATCAAAGATTGACCCATCCGAGGCTACAATCAGTACTAGAATAACTGCGAAAAGCTATAGCATCATCAAAATCACCATATCTACCAACTTCAACTGATTTGGGATACTAGAAAATGGCATAAATGTTGAAGTAGTTAGTTTCTTTACAGGCTTGGTATCACTAAAGGCTCTAGATATGTGATAAAAAATCTTGGAGGGTTAAGGAATTCATAGCTTAAGAAGTCTAAGGGACTACATTCATTTACATGTGTGGGATTGATGTTGGTGAAGTTATGAGAGGGATTAAAAAAGCTAGAACAGTTAAGGATTATGGAAGACTGCTGGGTGGTAGTAAGCTACAGCAAATCAGGATGGTGCAGTGAATTGAGTGTGATCAAGAGTTTCTCGGTAGACCCAGGCCATACCGCCGGCATAAGTATGTAAAAATAGTGCTAGTGTGGAAAAGTGAAGTTGCCTCGAGCATGGCGCCATCAATGCGTTAGGCGTATGCTGACATAATAATTTGTAATTGGTAGGATTAGGAGGACCCTAAGATGCAGGCGTGTCTAATACTTAGACATAAGGATCGATATATTAAAGGGGGACGAAGTGTCGAGCCCTAGTGTAATGTGAACTTTCTTCTAAAACAAAGATGTTGCGGTCCCATAATTTAAATATTGGGTTGTATTGACGAGAATTTGAAGCATTTTACTGTAATTATACACAAATATAAAGTAAGGAATCAAGGTGAAGCTCGTATATCCAGAGTATGATCAAGGTTACACTACTATCTTATTGGATCGATACGATATAGATATGTGCTAATGTCATAACGGATGTAGGGCCTAGTTTCTCCACTATGATGCTTATGGTAGCTAATAAACTATTAGTCGATGGTGTGAAAAGGGTTTAAGTGGACAGTCCCAGATTTTTTAAGTAGGTTGGAGCATATGCTTAGGTATGAAAGGTAAGTAATTAGGTCAGAATATGGAAGATATCATCAAGAAAGGGTTATAATTGTGGGATTGGTGCGCATAGTAATCTCAAATGTTTAAGGATTAAGACTAATTAGAGTAAGGAGTTTGAAAGCTAGATAGTATTTTGCAGAGAGACTCCGAGCAAGGAAAAGGGATGAATAATAGTTAGGGGTTGGTATACGATTCAGCATGGCTATGAATATAAATTGTAGAATTCTCGAGAAGATACAAGTTAAAATATCGAGGTACGATAAGATTCTTCACAGGGGGAGGAGTGAGCTTTAAAAGTTGTGCGAATAGTAGGGTCATGTTTTGGCATAAGTACATTAACAGTAGTGAATGAGCATTGTTGGGAGGTCAATTTATCAACGTAATCTAGAAAGGAA
Organism: Anisodus acutangulus; assembly: GCA_029783415.1. Lineage (NCBI taxonomy): Eukaryota > Viridiplantae > Streptophyta > Magnoliopsida > Solanales > Solanaceae > Anisodus > Anisodus acutangulus. The sequence continues at coordinate 38,566,610 of CM056506.1, read as the reverse complement.
GATACTAGAATGGACCGGAGTCAAGCCACTGACTGTAGGGCCACAAGATTATCATGTTAGTAGTGTTATGGCAAATAAGTAAATGAGTGAGTGTGAAGAAAATAAAGGGATGATGAAAGCATGTAATAGACAACTTCTTAACGGGTCGAGTGAACCAAGGTGAAGTTGGCTGGGAGAAGACACGATTGCAAGAGTGTATGAGGTTCTATGAATGTAAGATTCCTAAAATCCTCTTCGATGAGGTGAGATTACTTATGGTCCAAGCATAAGTTGTTAAGGAAGAAAGGTTGAGAGAGCAAGGAAAATTGGAGCCAGATCTAAGTACGACTGCAAATTTACCCTAAAATAAATCTGGAGGAAATTTCTATAGTGTTATCATTATGAAGTGGAAACCCCGAGGGACAGTCATAATGGTGGGGATGATGAAAGAATTAGTATGGTATTCCATTAGCATGAAAATGATAAAAGTTGACATGGAAGATAAACTTAGGGATTGATGAAAGGAAGGAAATGTACCTCTATGACCAATAAAAGAAAGGTCTAGGATAGCAAGTCTGAGGGAATGTACCAAGGGTAGCAAGAGCGATAAGCCAATGTAGGAATTAGTTAGACGTAATAATTAGGCGGTGGTAGAAGCACAGTGTAAAATACGGATTTGTTACAAAGTAATAATAATAGAAACCATCTATATGTTCATTCCCCCTTCCCCTTACAATTTGCACGTACATTCCCCCCCCCCTTTCCCCTTTAATCTCCCTCAATCTCTTCTCCTTCCACCTCCCACAAGTTACACACACATAACTCACTATATATTCTACATAGTACAAAAGAAAGAACTTAGCACAAAGAACAAGAAAAATCAGAAAAAATTAGAAAAATACCAAGAGAGCAAGAAGGGAAATGATTAGTTGGAGTTTGAAAGTTCATTTGCAGTACGAAGCAAGTCCTCTCACTTATAACTCTTAGTAAAATCCTTTATTTTACTTAACAATACATGTTAGAATATAATCCGCACGTTGGAAGAATGATCACGAAATTATTATTAATAGGTTATTTAATAACTAGTTTGGGTCATGAAATTACAATCTGTTTCGCTGAGTTATACTTTTTAGATTTGGATGAAATTTTACAGGGTTGTACATCTCTCTTTCAAGATCGGATTTAGCCCAAGAGGGGATAAAACAGACATACGGTTTGAGAGTTATCGCAGTTTAAAGTGTCTGCCTCGGATCGAATGAAATCCGGAAGGCAGAACATATGACGGAATAACTGAATGTTTCAGTGAGGAAACTGAAATGTTATTCTGATAAAAAAATTTATATTTCTCTGTTCTCGAAAGTTTGAGACTTTACAGAGATAAATCTGACTTACGGATACAAAGTTATGATTGTTTTAAGATTGTGTTTTGTCTTAGAAAAATCTGGCAAAATAGTTTTCTGAGAGTTGTTAAAATAAAAGAACTGAATGTTTCAGTAAAGAAATTGGAAAAGTTGTACTGAATAAAAGTTCTAAATTTCTCAGTTCTCGACAGTTTGAGACTTTTCGGAGATAAATCTGACTTACGGATAAAAAGTTATAACTGTTTTAAGATTGAGTTTTTTTTACAAACATTCTGGCGAGAAAGTTTTCATAGGGTTGTTTCTTGGGTGAATTTTTGCTAGTTACACTAAGAATTTTCAGAGGAAACTTGATATAGTGATAGGTCCCCGTGTCACCTTCGGCTTGGAATAAGAAACACCATATTTGAAGTTACGGTTCGAGAGTTATAACCCTTACAAGTGGGAAGGGCGAAAAGTTGAAAGAAGGAAATATTATTTGAGCCTTTTGAACATATAACATATATATATATATAATTATATAAATGCATTGGATAGGGTTGCACGTACCGCAACAAATATTTATATGCATTGAATCGGGTTGCACGTACTGCAACAAATATACAAATGCATTGGATCGGGTTGCACGTACCTCAACAAATATATAAATGCATTGGATCAGGTTGCACGTACCGCAAAATATATATAAATGCATTGGATCGGGTTGCACGTACCACAACAAATATATAAATGCATGGGATCGGGTTGCACATACCGCAACAAATATATAAATGCATTGGATCGGGTTGCACGTACCGCAACAGATATATAATATGTTATATGAGATAAAGCAGGGGTACTGGTTAAACTAAGTATTTCCTAGGACTAGTGGGGAGAAGATTTTGCACGTGAATATGTATTGGCTTATATAATGAAAGTGTTGTAATCTGTTTTTCACAACATGCTTATTATGTTTATAATATGGTTGTAATTAGAATATTGTGAGGTTACTTGAGATTTTAAGGCGAGGTTCTCACTCAATCCCGGATGGTAGGGCTGACTCTTTTATTTAACATGTTTCAGGAAAGCGCGATAGAGGAAAAGCTCCGCAACAGGGCTAACGATCGTCCTGCAGCCTGATTGTCTCACCAATCCATTACTTCGGATTTGGTGAAAGTTATTCTAGATTAAGTACGTTTGAAGAATCAAGTTTCGTTATCTTGAGGAATGCCCATATGAGACTGATTTCTTTTAAAATTCAGATATTTTTTTTTGTATTTGAACTTCCATCGAGTCTAGAAAAAAAATTGGATGCTCGAGTATGGGCTCGTGTTTTCATTAAAGGAGTACATGATTATATTATTTCCGCACCTAGATGTATGTATAATAGGAAGAAAAGAAATTAAATGGTTCGCCTGGAAAGGAAAAGTTACCGGGGTGTGACAAGTTGGTATCAGAGCTAAACCAGGTTATGAGATTCTAGAAAATTTCTTCGAGTTCGGTGTTTGAACAGTTACTTATTGCGACGGTGTGCGCGCCACCTTAGTAATAGGTGAATGGGATAACATCCTGAACAGTTTCATTTTCTTCATACTCTCCTCGTGTCTATCATAAGTCTTTTCAAAGACTTGGTTCTCGTACTACCTCCATCAAACGGATTAGGGAAGGAGACTGTACAACGATAAACTAACTAACAAGTGTTTTTGTAGATGGTGGTTATAATACGAGTTCTAACCAAGAGGGAAGTGCACATGGAAATGAAAAGGGCTATGCGAGTTCAGAAGGAATTCATGGATCGTAAGATGGACCCAAGAGACAACTTTGTCACATATGTGGATGACACAATCGTACGATGTATGGATTTGCTTAGGGCTAGACGGAAGAGGCAATCATCTGACCCGACCTTTTTCAACTATCCGATTGGAGTCATACTATAGATAATAGTCAACTCCATCCCGAAAGATTTCCACTCCTTGTTTAGAAGAGCAAAGATGCTAATTGGAGATATTAAAGAGGGCTCTTTGCTCAAATTTCTACGTCAAGTGAAGGAAGTATGGAAGATGAAATAAATAATGGACGATAAGGAAAGGGAGGCAAGGAACACAGTTCACAAGTAGCTGAATGTCAATATGCGGAGTAGGCGATTCAAGCAGTTAAGCCATTTAAAACGTGTTGTAGTAAATGCAAGTTTGAGTTGGAGATGGAATAACATGGAATGAAGTACTATGAATGCAAAAAGGAAATAATATGTTGTTAGTTTTGCATTTTACCTTTCTTGTGGTGTTGCATGCTTATGAGGTATAAGAAATTTTTTGGGAGTTAATGTAGACATCCAGTCTTCTAAAATATGGGTGTGTTTGTCTTTACAGAAAATGGTAGATTCACAATTACCGGTGGTGCGAAGGTCGATCAAAACTACCCGGGGAAGAGCGAGGGGACAATGGCAACCCCCAAGAACCCCGGTACAGGAACCGAGGGTTCAAAAGGAGGTTCACCATGAAGCTCATATACCTCCAGTTGAGAGAGCGGTGTCTGAAGATAGCGTGGAGAATGTGGAAGAAAACAAGAGTCAAATGGCCCAGGAAACGATGTGACAAAAATTAGATAGACTCATAGAGTTGATGACAGCTGCAGTTCCACACATGGTTCAGCCTGCACCTAGTGTCTCAGTCATGGCCCCGACCTAGAACCTGATGGCCCAGGAACCAGTTGTGACTACACCACTGGCCAAAAATATAGAAGCTTAGGCAGTACCGGATAGGCTATGGGCGAATTTTATGAGAAGAAGGGAACCTAAATACTCAGGGAAGGACTCCTCCAAGTCTAACCCGATAGTATTCCTCGATGAGGTAGAAGACCTAATGTTTACCCTAGGATGTGTGGAGACGTATGGCGTCAATTTGGTGAGTGCACATTTAGTGGACGACACAGGGGTGTTGTGGAGGAATTTTAGAAGAAATCATCCCCCGATGTCACCACCAATGACGTGGGGGGAGTTCAGAGCAGCATTCATTGAAAAGTATATTCCGAACACCCGAAAAGTTGAAAGAACCCAAAAAGTTTGAACAGCTGAAACAAGGGGACCACAGTTTGCAAGAATACGATACCCAATTCATGAGATTGTCGGCATAAAATGCACACATTGTTCCTACAGAAAAGGAGAATGTCAAAAGGTTTGTTAAGGGTTTAAACTCGAACCTGGCAGAGAACGTAGTGGCATTAGCCAATGATCGGACTTACCTTCATATCGTCGACATGGCTATGAGGGTAGAAAATTTTGCTAAAGCAAAAAGAGAGTATTCGTAGAAGAGGCTTTGATCGTCAAAATCCTTTAATCAGAATCAGAACCAGAGGGAAGAGAGCAGTAGGGGTTCTTCAAAACCGAGCCAGTTAGTAGGCCAGTCTCATTTCAGGCCCCAAGGGCATAGATGGGTCAATCATCAAGGTGGCAAGGTCAAGGCCACCAATCCTAACACAGGAGGTGACAAACCGGTCTATAAGGTTTGTCAAAAGAAACATGTTGGAGAATGTTGGTTCTCATCGAAAGGATGTTACAACTGTGAAGAACCAGACCATTATGCCAGGGATTGAAAGAGGAGAACCCAAACTCAGTTTTCTCATGGGAGGTCAGAAGCAACCACAGCTGCCCACAAGGGAAATTAGGGAAACTAGTCCCGACAGAGTCAGGGAGGTCAATAGTCTAACAATCCTAATTGGCTCTACGCTTTACCCCAGCGGAATGAGGCAGAGGCATCTAATGCGGTGGTCATAGGTATTTTGTTGGTCTCAAGTATTCATGCACTTGTATTATATGATTTTGGCTCTACATTTTCGTATGTGTCGATGAGTTTTGCTAAGAATATACATGTAGAACCTTCCTGTTTAAGTGAACCCTTTGAGGTCATGACACCAGTGGGGGCCTCAATTTAGGCCTCTCGGGTGATTAAAAATTTCCTATTAGAAGTAAATGGCAAAGGAACAATAGCAGACTTAGTATTACTTGATATGGTAGACTTTGACATTCTTTTGGGTATGGATTGGTTGTCGGCATGTTATGCCATATTGGATTGCCGACAAAAGGTTGTAAAATTATCTTTTCCTGGGGAACCAGATATAAGGGGTATAATTGGGACACCCTCGAGTCAACGTATTTCCTATCTTAAGGCTTAAAAGTTATTAAGAAGTCATGAAGTGGAATATTCTTACCTGGCCAATATAATGGATACCCAAAAAAAGTCCCCCGAAGTGCATGATGTCCCTATTGTTCGAAATTTTCTGAAGGTTTTCCCTGAAGATCTTCCAGGCCTTCCTCCAGATAGAGAAGTGGAGTTCGCTATAGAGTTAATTCTAGGTACAAGGCCCATTTCTATTCCTCCATATCGAATGGCCCCAGCTGAATTGAGAGAGTTAAAAGAATAATTGAAAGACCTCTGGATAAGGGCTTTATAAGTCCTAGTGTTTCCCCCTGGGGTGCACCAGTCCTTTTTGTGAAGAAAAAGGATGGTTCGCTCCGAATGTGCATCGATTATCGACAACGCAATAAGGTCACAATCAAGAACCGATACTTGTTACCAAGAATCGATGATCTCTTTTACCAACTGCAGGGAGCCAGTTATTTTTCCAAGATTGAACTTCGTTCGGGATATCACCATATCCTGATGATATATCCAAAACAACCTTTAGAACCCGATATGGCCATTATGAGTTCTTGGTAATGTCTTTCCGGTTAACCAATGCCCCAGCAGCTTTTATGGACCTCATGAACAGAATCTTCAAACCATTCTTAGTTTCGTTTGTGATTGTGTTCATCGATGATATTCTAATTTACAGCAAGAGTGTTGAAGAACATGAAGAGCATCTGAGGGTAGTGCTTCAAGTCTTAGAACAGGAGAAACTGTACGCTAAATTTTCAATGTGTGAATTTTGGTTGGAAAATGTATCCTTCTTTGGCCATGTTGTGTCACGGGATGGAATTATGGTAGACCCCCAAAAGATAAAAGCATTGAAGAACTGGCCAAGACCTACAACTCCGACAGAAGTTAGGAGTTTCTTGGGTTTGGCTGGGTATTATAGAAGATTTGTCGAAGGTTTCTCTAGTTTTGCTGCTCTTTTGACCCGATTGACTCAGAAAGCAGTTAAGTACCAGTGGTCAGAAGCATGTGAAGCAAGTTTTCAGAAACTGAAAGAGTTGTTGAATACTGCACCAGTCCTAACCTTACCATCGGGACAAGAAGGGTTCACAGTCTATTGTGATACCTCTAGGGTTGGGTTAGGATATATCTTGATGCAGTTTGGAAAAGTGATTGCGTATGCATCTCGACAATTGAAGATACATGAGAAGAATTATCCAACTCATGACTTGGAATTGGCCGTAGTAGTGTTCGCCTTACGAATATGGAGACACTATTTGTATGGGGTGCATGTAGATATATTTACAGATCACAAGAGTTTACAGTATATAACCACGCAGAAGGATTTGAATCTGCGACAAAGAAGATGGTTAGAGTTGCTTAAGGATTATGACCTTAGCATTTTTTACCATCCTAGAAAAGCTAACATGGTGGCTGAAGCACTCAGTAGGATATCAATGGGCAGCTTGGTATTACAAAAGAGGGGTATTGTCCGTGAGGTACAGAAATTGGGGAACCTCAGGGTTAGTTTAACTGAGGTCGGTGATGGCAGGGTGGCGGTGCATGATACCTCTCAGTCTCCCTTAGCTTCGGAAATAAAAGAAAGTCAGTTTGAGGATACGGAGTTTGTTAAGTTTCGGGAGAGGATTCAACAGGGAAAACATCATTAGAATTTCCCCCCAATTGTTACATTAGAATTTCCCCCCAATTGGAATAGGTTTCTATACTCAAATTAAGCTCCACAACATCATAAGCTAGTATAATCCATCAATAATTTACAGTAAACAAGTAAACTAATCCATAAACAGCATTTAAATTAAGACTCAACTCTCTTATTCTCAAATGGAATCATACTTCATTTTACCCAACTCATAAACATACTAGACCACCATTAAGGGACTTAGAAACATGAAATCAAATCATAAAGGATGGAATTGTTACCTTAAAGATGAAATTCTCTTCTAAACCTCTGAAATCTCTCCCTTATCGACTCTAGTTTTGAGATATACTATTTTGGTAAATGAAATCTGACCTAGGAAATTTTATAGGACACCTGATACAGTGATTCCGCCCCAGCGAAATCAACTTCGCTGGAATGGACCCTCTACGGCGTAAAAATACCTCACTGAGGTGGTGTCACTTGATACCTCGACTTTGTGCCATGACGTACCCGACTTCTCAGAGACGGACCCTCCCCTGCGGACCAACCCTCCGCCAAGGCGGAAACTCTACACTTCCTCAATCCCCGTCGAGGTGGACACCGGACACCATAAACATCTGAAATACCCCTGAGGCCCTTTGGACACAAACCAGACATGCTCGTCTAAGGTAAACAATGCTATGAACTCACTCGTACCCTCAAATTTCTCATTTAACCGATCTAAGACATACTTTTCTACAGAATTATCCGGAATAACCAAATATCCAAATTTTATAAATAAGGCCACAAAATATATATGATTGTCTTGGGAAGCGAATCAATGACTCGAATGACTCGACTAAGTCATAAATGACCCTCCAGAGCTACCGGAAGCGATGGAATCCGGAAACAAACCCATCTAGCCAAAAGTCAACATTGAGTCAAACTATCCAACTCTAAGTTTCTAGTTTTGGATTTGTCATCCGAAATTCATGAAAATGGATCTCTGGATCTGTGCCACCCTTCTCCGCTCATCATAAACCCACACACAGAGTATAAGGGAAGGGTAAACTAGTCAAATAGAATTCTCAAACTAAAAATGATCGGACGGGTCGTTACACTCATGTGCAGAATAATCAAAGTTGCACGAACCTCATTTCTCAATTATCAATAACCTTTTTATCAATATACCTAATATAAGTTATCAACTATTACATGCAATCTATGGCAGCATTTCTAACTTTATGTAGCTTATATACCGTATTGACAAAGCAAAATAATTGCAACTGCTCATACAAATATCGAATGGCCTTGTAAGATAATGGGAGATATCATGAAACACTTCTTTTTTTAATGTTGAAATTAGCATCAGATAGCTTCATTAGTTATATCCACAAATCTTGGGTTGATGATTGAATTACTTAAATAACAGTCAAAATCAACATAAGAATCATTTGAGTAACTCGAGAATGCAGGAAAGAGAGGACAAGCAATTAAAGAACACAGAAGAAAGAGCAAAAAAAAATCTGCATAAATAACATGAATTGTCAAAAATTTGAATTTACACTGGAATGATCTACATTTGAACTAATGTAAGATTGATGAGCACACTAAACAATTATTACAGATTTAATACTTTCGCTTTTTACAAGCCCAATTCTAAGTGTGTTAGTTCTAAAATTTTCTATATTTCACTTATAAAGAAGCTCCATTGTGTATCAAAAAGAGTTTCACTGTCATGTGCAGAATAATCAAAGGTAAACGAACCTTATTTCTCAATTATCAATAACATGCCTATCAATAACTTGCTTATCGTTCCAATCATCCGCGGTTGAATGATTTTTACTAGAGTGAACCGAATCAAATTCATTTATCCTACTATTTCGTTTGCCCAATATCACTCTCACCATCCTCATTTATTGAGCAAATGTCTATCTCTTTCCTTAACATAAATGAATGTTTCAAAGGTAAAAATAAGGGTGATAAGTGTAATATTTTAAACCGCAAGGGAAGTCACTGTTATAAGGTAAACCTGAGAGGATGTTTGTGAAATTATCTCTAAGAAAAAGTAAACTAAATAAGAACACTAGCTTATATAACATTAGTATGATTTTTCGAAGGTGGGATATCCCTTGTTATGTCATCAGAAGATATATCATGCAAAACGTTTAATTATAATTGAAATATTGAAATTGTTTTATCCAGTATAAAATGTTGTATAAGTAAATTTAAATTAAATTGATCAACAGAAATAGAATTGGAATGACCTGATTGTGTGATATTGGATCTAAACTATATTAATTGATTTCATTTGTCATCGTCTCATCATTAAAAGAAGTTTCATGCAGCTAGAGAAGCATATAATGAGTTAATGAACGGAGAAATGTATAGTTTGTCAGAACTACAATTTAATTATAATTTATATACACATAACAATGAAATAAGAATTTGAAGGAAACCATGTTAACTGATATCGTCACCATTCTTCATCATTTAGAAGAAACAAAATTGCTCTATACATAGTTGTGTTTTGCCCCTACCTACTGTAGTTCCTTTCCTTCTTTACATATCATTTTCTTCATTTTGGAATTGCATTTGCATCTATGTTTGATGATTGCCTCGACATGGACAAGACACTGAGTTGTTTGGGATGATAAGTTGATATTCTATTCCCATTTTCATCATATATAACCGTGTCATCGTGTTCATCATGATTTGGGACTTTACATTTCTCTCCTAACATGATTTGCTTCTTCCAAATCGAGTCTTCGTGTTTCAACTTGGAATTAATCTTTTCATGATGTTGTGTTAATGCCCCTGAAAATGCCGGAACCTTCATGCTCATACTTGTACTTAATTTTTTCTGTAGAGATTTCATGCTCGAATTCGACCTGGAAACTCGAGTAGGTGCCATTGAATTAGTCCTTAAATTATGAGATGAAGCAACTGCCCTCATAGCTGGTGGTGGTGGCAATGGTTGTTGCAAGATGTTTTCCTCACTTTTTTTATCACTTGATTCCTCATTATTTGCATCTGATATTTTTGCATTATTTTCTGGCTCATTCGGGGAAGTGCTAACAACAGTTGCATTTTCTTTGATATCTCCTGCAGAAGGGTCAGGGGATCAGTGTCAGAGCCAGAATTATCATTAAGGGGTTCAAATATGAAAAAATAAACACACGGAAGAAGCCAAAGGGATTCAAAATCTACTATATATACATATAAATAAATTTAATCATATATAAACAGTATAATTTTCTGCTGAAAGGAGTTCGGATGAACCCTTTGCCCTACCTGGCTCCACCCGTGCAGGGGATCCTTTAATTCTTTCCAAAAGACCACAAAGAGATGAAACTATACCAACGATTGCAGCAATGCTAGCAGTTAGAAATAAGAAATGTATGAGATGATGATTGGGATGAACCTCTCCGAATGGAATTTTCCTTCCCATGATTGAGTAGAAAATATAATGGAAAAGATCTTAGAAAAATAAAGAACTTCCTTTCTCTTCTCTTGTCCCGTTATTAGGAATTCTTCTCTCTGCTCCCCTAATTCATCTCTTGGAAATATCAAGGGAGCTTGAGGCTGCAAGATCTTTTTTTGGTGTTTTCTATAAGGGGAAAAACAGAATGCTTGAAACTAGGATAGCAACACCAAAAGGTGAGGCTATAAAAATCACCCTACTTGCTGCCGGTAGATTATTATATATATTCTTTAACTTTTCATAAACTAATTTGCACACATTTCATTTCCCCATATAAATAGGGGCATTATATACAATAGATCAAAATATATATATAATGACATAATGAAGTGGGCCAAAGGTTATATTTGAATGGAAAAATTACGCAACCTGTCAAACATTAGCACTGTATATATGATACATAGAGATAATTGTCTCAAATTACCATAGATAGTGCCATTTTGGGTTTTGCAGAAAATACCGCAAATTTAATACTGTATCAACTGTATGTCTGCTGCAGATTAAAATGGTTGCCTCTAATATCACTCTAAATTTCATCATTGTAAACTGTTTGAATCTTCAGAAAACCAGAACTTGTTTTGTTTAGTTTCCAATCAGAAATAATATTTTTTTCAGCAGGATGAACCTCAGTTAATACAACACACTAAAACAAAGTTATTTCCAGTTTAAACCTTTCCTCTATAGGCTTGAATCTTACAAGTTGTTGTTGGTATTACTGTTGGAGTAGTTTATAATCTGCCTAGAATTAGATCTAACTCTAAAGTTTGGAGTCAGATCCTTTTCCATATTGATCAATCTTCTTCCATGATTTGGGATGTCCTGAAAGTGATTAAATTCTATTGTACTTGCAAAATCAAAAACCAAGTTAGCAAAATAATCTGCAAGACGGTTCCCCTCTCTCAACACATACTCCACCAGTACTTCCTTATACATCCTGTAGTACTAAATGCTCTTAACCCCATTGCTCTACTTCAAGGCACCTCCTATATGTCATCTAGTACCTTATTCATGGTAAGGGAATCAGTTTCTATGATTACTAGCAATAGCTGATGATATATGCAGTATTAGATCCCATCTTCTATAGCAACTACTTCAGCCATCATGTTACTAGTGTTTCGTAACTCCTTTCCATTGCATTTATGATATCTCCTGTAGAACTCCTTACATAGAAAGTTGCTGAACTTCGCCCTGGATTGCCTCTTAAAGCACTATATGTGTTACACTTATGATAACCTGTTCTTGGAGGCTTCCACATTACTTTTCTACTTGATAAGGAAACCCTATACCCTTTTAGTGCTTGGACCATGAAAGGCCAGTGTTTTGGGATGTTTTGCAACGAGGGCTACCTATTTTGTTCTAGCATGTACATGTTTCTGTTGATCTCATGAATCACCTTGTTGTATGAAACTGTTCCCCTATGCCTCATTGTGTTTCTACTTTTCCAAATTTGCTACATAATCATAGTTGGAGCTGCTTAGAACAATGGCTTCAATCTTGCTACACAATGTGCATTCCATCAAGACAATATGTTTTGTCTAATTCGAATAAAAGGTCCCATTATACCTGTTGTTCTTGAGAAATACTTACAGACTTTGTGTGCAAATGGACCTGTGATAAAGAGATGATCCATATTTTTCTGTTGGTTATGACAACACCAAGATCTTGATATTATATTAATCCCCGACTTCATCAAAACTTCATCTATTGGTAATTTAGAAAATCATATCCTCCACAAGAAGAATGACACTTTGTATGGCAACACTTTTATCCAGAATTTGGAGCAGTACTATGACACTTGAGCTTTTTGTCTTGTGAGCTCCATGCACTTTTAACTGTAGACTTATCAGTGCTAACATTTTTCCACCAAGGTTTATATGTGTATTCTGATCTCACAAAATACCCCCAATTCATATTTAATATGATCAACAATGTGTGCAGGTAATAGTTCTTGAAGTTCTCAATAGTTCTGGTGTGCTCCATCTATTAATTCCTCCACATCTTTTACTAATTTATTGATATGGTATTGTGAAGGAAGATAATCATGAAATACTCCTAGTTTACTCCAGTTATCATACCAGACTGAAGAAGAACCATTATGAGATTCTCACCAAATTTTGTGTTCCATTTCATCCCTTGCTGCTAGAATCATCTTCCAAGTTTGTGATCCACATTTCCACTGTACCTTTGTGGGCCTGAATCTCTTATAATACTTATTCCACATGAATTTAGACCATAGTGTGTTACTTGTTCTAAATATCCACTATAATTTGGTAAAGAGAGCTTTGGATATTTTATACAGTGATCTGAATCCTAACCCTCTTTCTTGTTTTGAATAACACAAGTCCTTCCATCTAGATCAGTACATGCTTCTTTCATCCACATTTGTTAGCCAGAAAACTTTGTTGAATAACTTATGCAGATCTTTAATGACACACTTTGGTGGTATCTTTGCAGATAACAAATATATTGGGATACTTTGTAACACATAAGATATAAAAACAGCTTTCCCACCAAATGATAATATTTCCCTTTCCAAGCTTGCAATTTATCTCTTACTTTCTTCATCATATCCTTATAGAACAGTTTTTGCCTTCTTGCATGAAAAATAGGACATCCCAAGTATGTAAATGGAAATTCTCCTCTACTGAAGCTTGTAACTTGTTGAACCTCCAGACCAATTCTGATGTCACCTTTTTATGCATGAAAAAGAACTTTTATCTGTATTGATCTTCTATCCAGAAGCACCTTCATGATCATTTGTAGACTCTTTCTCAATAGATGCAAAGATTATTGTCTCATCAACATATGATAGATGATTCAAGTTTGAGCTCCACTTTGGCATCCCATAACCTCTAAACATACCATTACCAAACAATGAATATAAGGCAGTGGACAATGCCTTAGCAACCAGATTGAACAGAGCTAGGGACAACAGATCACCTTGTTTAACTCCTCTTGTAGAATGAAAGAATCCATAAGATTTCCCATTGATTAGAATTGAATACCAGTTGTTGGATATTATCCTCCAAATCATGTCCACATACACTTCTGCAAATCCCATTTTTCTCAAAACTTGAACAAGATATCTCCGAGAGACTCTATCATATGTCTTTTCCATATCAAGTTTCGTAATAACATTGTTAGGTTTTCCCCTTTTTCTTATATAAGTCACCAATTCTTGAGTAAGCAAGATATTCTCAATAATGTTTCTACCTTTCACAAATCCAGATTGATTGGAAGATATCAAAGAATGAAGGATGACTTCCAATTTATCTTGCAAGATCCTAGAAATTACCTTGTTAATTAAATTACTTAGACTGATTGACCTTAAGCCTGAAAAGGTGTTGATAGTAGACTTCTTTGGTAAAAACACTAAATTAGTATGAGTAACAGACTTTGGAAGTGTATTTCCATTATAGAAGTACTTAACCACATTATAAACATCTACACCTATTATGTTCCAACACTACTGATAAAAAATACCAGAATATCCATCATGACCACATGCACTATCCCCTGATAAAGAAAAAACTGCATTCTTCACCTCCTCCAAAGTTGGCATAGAACATAATGTAGAATGTGCTCCTGTGTTATTCTTTCTGGAATATGATCAAGTAGGCTAAAATTTGTTGAAGTTTTCTCGTATGAACTAGTTCTGATAGAAGGTAATAGTTTCTGTGGCAATTTGATCAATATTTTTTAACCAATCTCCATCTACATTTTGAATTCTAAAAAACTAAAGTCTCTTCCTTCTCCCCTTCACAAGGCTCTATCTCCTTTTGAATTGCACTGAATCCTAGCTTTTTGTCCAAAATGCTTCCTCAAAATAAAGATATTTTTTGAATTCTACCTATGTTCTTTGAAGCACCATTCTATTTCTTTCTGATGGATATTCTTCAAATAGCTGCTCCTTGATATTGATAATATCCTCTCTAATATTTAACTACTTGAACAGGTCACCAAAAGTATCCCTACTCTATTTGGATAATGAAAGTAACAAAAGGATCACGAAGGTAGTCAGTGTTCCAGTGTTGTTCCACTGCCTCCATAAAAGTATCATGCTTCAGCTAGAACTTTAAGAATCTGAAATACTTGTGAAACTTTTGAAATTGTTCTCCCGCGGTTAACGAAAGAGGTACATGGTCTGATCCAGTTTATGATAAATGTTTGATGCTCAGATTACCAAACCAATCTTGTAGATGCTGATTAACTAAGATTATGTCCACTCTTTTGAATATACAGTCTTGACCTGTTGTACCATCCCACTAAGTAAATGGACTTCCTCTAAACTCTACCTCATTTAGATCACATAAATTCATACAAAATGCAAAGTCTTCATATTCTGTCGGATAAACATGCAAACCTCCAATTTTTTCCCTCAATTATTATGACATTAAAGTCACCACAAACCAACCATGGAAGGTTCATATTACTATCTATATAATAGATATTGTCCCACAACATCAATATTTCTTGAGCATCACATTTGGCGTAGACCAGAGTTGTGACAAGATATTTTCCACAATCTTGTAGCAGCAATTTTATGGTCAATTGTTGATCAGTTGCTGATAAAACTTCCACTTTTACTCCTTTTGCACCAAAACCCATATCTTACCATTACAATTCTTACTAGTCATATTCCTACCTAATCTCCTTCTATATCTTTAAATATGTCTTGAATTTTGAAAAGGTTCCATCAAAGCTATAAGAACAATTTTGTGATGTTTATTCAATGTTTGCACTTTATGAAAACCTTCTGGTGTATTTACTGACCTAATTTCCACAATAAGTCTTGATCATCATTGACTGGATTTAGATGATGCCCCCTCTTTGGTAATACTCTTGAAGGCAATGTTTCACCTCCATTCTTGACTGTTGTTGTTGACTTCTTTGACATAGCTCTAGTATGTTGAACTTCTCCCCTACTCTTGTTCTTTCTCTTCCTCTTTTCAGTACTCTTAGCATTGTCCTTTGGTGTAATATAAACTTGTCTTGCTAAGTTCTGCAGAATGTCCTCCTCTTCCACTTTGTTCAGTTTTTGACCCTAAATATTTTCCTTTATGTGTACAGACTCGGAGTTATTGTCCATACTATTATGGTCATGAGATACCAAGGCATGGAGACCCTTATTTGGTGATGGTTTCATCTACACTGCTACAACATTAACACTTTCCTTTATTAATATCAAAGGATCTTCTGATGACTCTATGGTACTAGATACAACAATAGAGGATAGGAACCAACTGCTAGATATTTATTTTTGAAGTACTCATCAGTATTAGAATTGCTATTCTCCATATTAATAGCCTTCAATTGTGTATCCACCTTCAAAGTATCTTCATAATTTGCCACATTGTGCTCTAGCATGGTAATATCTTCATCTCCTCTAACCTCCCCTCCCATACATTGATAAGAAACTCTGTCTTAAAGGAATTAGAATTAATTCCTCTGGTTACACCCATTCTCCATGAGACATGTTTAGTAATTCAGTAATCTATCATAGTTAAGAAGTCACTTCCTAGTAATAATTCATTAAAACAATCATATTCGATTATTCCTATATTTATTTTATACTCCAAATCTTGGATTTTGAATTTTAGGTTGATACTTTTAGTTATTATTATTTCTCTTTCATTTTCAGGATAGCTACAAGTTTGTGGTTCTATTAAGTTACAATCTTTTTCGTTAATCTTACTTATATGTATAAAACTCTTAATAGCTCCTGTATTTATTTCAGCAATGCAATCATTTGTTATCATTCCATTGAATATTATTACTTTAATTCTTAATCTATTGTTGGGTATATTTATTAAATCTAATGTTCTTGGTTGTCTAAATCTTAAGCTAGTTTGTCTTGATATCATTGGTTCTTTTTTAATTATTAGTGTAGATCCTTTTCTATTCGTGGTCTTATTTTTTGTAATGGTGTTATGGTTCTAGCATAAAAATCCATATGTATTTCTTCTGATATGGTTATCTTAGAATTTTCTTTGTGTTCTATTTGTTCTAATATATCTTGATACATTTTTGGTACTAAAATGTTCATTTCATGTTGTTTCTCTATATGATGATTTCCTGTTAAGGCATATATCATTCTTGTTTCTATGCGTATGACTTTACTACCTAGTGGCATCTTTATTCCATCTAGTCCATCTAGTTTATAATACAATCTTAAAGTTAAGTCTTTATGTTCATCTTTTAATGAAATAATAAAATCTGGTTGTACTGTAAATTTCAGTTTTTGATATATCAAATTTCCTTTTATTACCGATATCAAAGCATCTTGTAAATTTCCTAATATTCTATCATCTAATATGTATATTTGTATGTGTATATATATTTTTCTGAAAATATGCTTTTATGGTGAATTCTACTCCTCCAAAGTATATATTTCTATATTTTTTAGCTTCTTTAGTAGATAATTTTGCTAATTCTATTTTTATTATTTCATCTGTTAGTAAATTTATTTTTTCCCTTCCATTAATACTAGTTGTGTCTATTATATTTTCATGTTTCTGTGGTATATATCTTACTTCTTTGTTTCTTTCAAACCACTTAGTTTTAATATTTTCTTAATTGATAATTCTTCTTTTTCATTTGTATTTTTTGATATATTTCTGGTTTAAAGCTTAAAGTTTGTGTTATTCCTCATTCATATGTATTCATCTGGTAATATATTTTATTTGAATTATCTACTATTTATTTTCCTTTATCCATCAATTAACCTGTCAATATGCTTATATTGTTGTAATATGACATATTATGAGTTTTTATTTCATTGTTTTTTCTTATTATTTCTCTCAATTTTTGTCTTAATCATTCACCTTTTAGTACTAACATGCTTCTTAGGGTTTTAATAGTATTTTCTTGTTCACATATCTGTTGGGATATTCTTCCAAACGTTAATCACTTTCTTTTATAAGATTTATACTCATTCTGCCTATGACTATATGTTGGTTAATATCTCTATTATATGTAAACGGTTTTTCAACTATCTTTTGAAGTTATTTTAATTGATTTTCATCCATAATGACTTGTAGTCATCTATAAGTCTGTGTATATCTTCTATAAAATGGATTTGTATATTTATTTCTCTGTGTAGATTTATTAGTTCTCTATATGCTCTTATATTATTATTTATCATGTATTCTGATCTTTTTAATGATAATAATTCATTTTAGTATTTTATTATTATTTCATTTTGATTTCTTCTTTCTATTAAGAGATGTCTTAATT
Organism: Anisodus acutangulus; assembly: GCA_029783415.1. NCBI lineage: Eukaryota > Viridiplantae > Streptophyta > Magnoliopsida > Solanales > Solanaceae > Anisodus > Anisodus acutangulus. The sequence goes on along the minus strand of CM056506.1, from coordinate 38,548,805 downwards.
CTTTGCATAACCATTTTGTCTTATTTAATCTATTAATTTGTTCAAATGACGGATGTCTCTTCATTTTAATTTTATTTCTTTTTCAAGCTCTGATACTAATTTCATGACGGATCTTATCTTCATCTATAGACCCTAAAAAGGGTAGGATAATAGATGATAATTTATTAAATAGCAAATATATAGTATGAAAGAAGTTGTCATTAATCCAAAATTCATTTTTTATTTATATGTCTATAACCATTAACCAATTTCAGCATCATAATTACAAAGATATTTACTTATCAAGGTTATAATTAAAAGCACATAATCTAGAAATCATATCTCTTAGCAGAATCTCAGTTCACCGGAGATCTCAACCCACCCTGGCACTGCTTCCCTTTAATCTCTTCTCAACAATAACGGGATAATTAGCCAAGGTGCTTGGAAGTTTCTCAACATAATATTTCTAAAATTCTTTTCAAGGTGCAAGTTTCTGGACTAATATGATTCTAATTATAGACTTTCAAAGTAACTTCTATGGTATTATAATATTGTTCTTGGTAACGATTATAGACTGAGAGGGTTTTTAGCTAGACATTAGAGTTTTTCAAAGAATGATTTTTATTGAAGTTTTTGAATGTCTTTCAATGTTTACAAGAGGCTCTTTATATAGATAACCTCGATAGATTACATGATTGTTACATGACAAAATTTAAAGTTGCTTTTACAAAAAGTCTAAAAGAAAATAGTAGTTTGTCTTCCATGATTGAAGATTTTTCTACATTTTTTTGTCTTATTGTAGGTTTGTCAAAGAGTTGGTGCCAGCTATCTTCCACGTTCTTGAATTATTCTTGTCTTGAATAATATCTTGCCAGATGCCTTGGATTCTTCTTTAATCATCCAGGTTGCTTTTTCAAATGATGTTGATATTTTGGTTTTGTATGGATTTTATCAGAGTAGTATGGATTACATTATGGGCTACATTGGGCCGTGTTATGATATTGGATCTTTTACATGAGAATTCAGGTAAATGGATCCAGATTTCTTTCTTTTTTTATTGTATCATTGGTAGCAGTAGTAACATGTTTAGTACTTATTATAGGCCTTTTCTTCTGGCCACTCAGAAGTTGATATTATTCCATGGTTTCCTTTGCATGTTGTTTCAGGATCATTATACGATCATGCAAGTTCGTGAGTCCAACAGTGTCTTGTGTCATGATGTCATTATTATAGTAAAGGGTCACAAGTTCCTCCACTTATGCTCCTTTTGTCATTCCAATAATACATGCCTTCCTGGCTCGTAACATGTTTTCTATTTTGGATTTTAGGGTTAATAATCCTATGGCTCTTTTTGCACTTAACAATTCTTGAAACTTTTCAATAGTACAAGGTATTTTCATTTTCAAGTCTTCATCATATCAACTAATAATACTATTTCTACCAGTTTTGAAAAGTTGGCAAATTACTATAGGTTTTCCTACTAAATCAGTTGAAGCATCAAACATTTGTATACCATACGTACCCTTTCCATAGGAATCCATCATGGCTTTTGTAGATTCAACAATAATACTGGGCAACTTAGCAATATTGTACATGGTTTCATCAACTATTATTTTATCAATAAACTCATAGGTAAATAGTTTTTCTACTATATTAGGATTAACATGTTCACTGCACAAGAATCTTGGATATTTACTGAGTTTAGCACTGTGCAAAGGTTATATTTATAATCATAAAACTTATTTATTTTTTCATAGGCATTAATAAAATCAGGTGTATATTTCAGTTTTGTCATTAATTGATATTGTTGATGATAACTAGGAAGAAGATAGTATTGAAGATGGCATAGTGGAAAGTTTAGACATAACAGGTGCAGAAGACGTTGTTGGATTTTTTGGTTTTTCAGAAATAGGCATAGGTGATTTTGGTGGTTGTAAGGTTTTCATGGTTTGTTGATCTTGTATGACTTCTCTAAGTTGGTTTATGAGATAAGTGCATTCTTGTATTTTTGTAATTATGGTTTCATGAGTTTGGGAAATAACTTCTGTGACATTGGTAATATATTCTTCAAAGTTGTCACTGTTGGTTGACATTGTTATAACTGCTAAGAAAATCAGCTAAAACATTTTTGGTTCCAGATATATTCTTAACAATAAAATCATAACAACAAAAGAAAGATTGTCACTTTCTTCTCTTGTTCAATTCTGGCAATGGATCTATTTTATTGGTTATAAAAGATTTTGCTTGGGTATTATCAGTTCTAACTATGAATTTTACTCATAATAAGTGATAATGTAATTTTTTTATTCCTAATTTCACAGCTAATAATTCTTTTTTATTAATATGATAATTTTTTTCATTTGGTTTCCATGTTCTTCCTCCATATCCACATATTAATGGTTTTTCTTTATCCATATCATTCTTATCGTAGGCTATAAGAACGGCTCCCCGTCCTATGTCACTAGCATCAGTATAAAGTTCTAATTGGTCATTTTCAGTTGGTATTCTATGTTTTGGTAAAGCTTTTACTTTTTCTTTAATTTCTTTAATAGCTTTATCATGTACTTCAGTCATTCAAATATTTTATGTTTTCTAATTAATTCTTGCAATGGTTTCCTTAAAAGTGGTAGATCTTTTATATGGTCTGAAGCATAATTTACTATTTCCAAAAATTGTTGTACTTCTTTTTTATTTTTTAATTTATCCTTAATTTTTTTAAATTTTTGTTACAACATGTTCTTGTAATTGTAATTCTTCTTTATCTATAACATATCCTAAATATTTTGTATGGTTTCTGATAATTTTAGATTTCTTCTCATATAGTAATATTCTATGTTGTTTTATAGTTTTTATAAAATCTTCTAAATGTTTTATATGGTCTTCTAAATTATCACCATCTATGAGTATGTCATCAACATATACTATACATAATTCTTTTAATTTTCTGAATACTTGGTCCATTCTTCTCTGAAATATTTGAGGTGCATTTTTAATCCAAATGGCAATACATTTCATTCATAATGTCCTTGAGGTGCACTAAAAGCTGTCAAATGTTTCGATTCTTTTGTTAACTTTATTTGTCAAAATCACTTTTACAATCAAATTTACTAAATCATTTTTTACTTCCTAATCTGTTAATAAGATTTCTTTTATATGGTAAAAAGTATCCATCAATTATAGTTTTTTTTATTCAGTTCTCTATAATCTATCACCATTCTAGCTTTTCCTCTTTTTGTTCACTATGTTTTCTTACTAAAAATGTTGTGCTACTAAATGGGCTTTTACTTTCTTGTATTATTTTTAAATTTAATAATTCTTTTATCTAGATTTCTAATTCCTTTTGGTTTGTTGGACTATATCTAATAGGCCTACATCTAATTTTATCATTAGGATTTATTAATTTGATTTTAGCATATATGTTTTTTCCCATAATTGTACTAGATTTTCTCCAAAATTTATTTTTAATATGTTAAGATATTTTTCTTTTAATAACTTTAGATTGTTATTCCTTTCTGACCTTAGATTACACATTCTTAATATTTGTATTGGTAATATATTTTTTAGTATTATCCATTTATTACAAGGTGTTTGTAAACTTAAAGTATTATTATTTATAACTTGTGTTTTAAAGAAATCTAAGAAATAGTTTCCTAATAATACTTGTTGTCTCATATTATCATCTTGATATATTAATCGTAGTCTAAATATTATTTTATCTAATATTATTCTCATATTTTCTGTTATTATGTCCAGCTCTTTCATTTGTTCATTAAATCATGTAACTCTTATTCTATGTGTTTTAGATCTTTTTCATCTGTGCGGTTCTAATACTTATTTCCTTGCTAGAAATAAGTTTGTTCCACTATCTATAAAGATTTTTTGTTTTATCATTTTATTAGGCTTATATTCTATATGAGCTTCTATATAAATCGCTACCATTTAATCAGGTTGTTGAATATTAGTATCTTGTATTTCTATTTCCTTTATTATACTACCTATTCTTTGGATTTCTTGCCATCTTATTTCATTCAATCTTTTCTTATTTTATTTAGGTTCTTAGCAACCTTTTTATATCTATCATGATAATATTTATATCATGTTTCACTAGTAATTGTACTAAGTTTATAGGAATGTTCTTTTTCACATTGTATGCAGTAATCTCTTTCTTCTTCTATTTTTCTTTTTCTCTTGCAATTCCATTTTATTATGAACTACTTTCACTATCTAAGTTTTGGTTAATAAAGCTAATATTTCCTGGTTACCATGTGGATATGAGAAAATTCCTGCTCGGGGGTGACAACACGGAAATTCTTGTTATCTTAGAATATATCACGCACCCTATTCCAAGTTTTCATTGCCGTAGTGTCGGGTTCAATGGTCGTTTGTAGGAGGTCAGTAGAAATAGTGAAATAAATCTAGTGGAGAACGGTAGCATCAAATGTAGTCCATAACATAGGATTTTCCTCGGGGTTAGGTACCTCCTCTGTGCGAGGTGTCGAGGGAATTATGTGATGGAGGACTTGATGCAAGCGTGCATAAATTTTGAATAATTCCGCCCATGTTGCATAATGGACGTTTTCCATCTCAGGAACAATAGGGATGTGGTTCGAGAAGTTGGAAATTGTAAGGGCTGAATGAAATAGGTTCTTTGACGTAGACATAACGAAAGAACAATAAGAGAATTATGGATTAGGAAGAAAAAATGGGAAGGGAGGAGGAAGAAGTCGGTCGGAAACCAAGAAGGGTTCTCGGAATTTGAGCCGAGAGTAGTGGAAGAAAATTGGGAAGGGAGAGACCAATATACACGTGTATATCATGGTCCAATTTGGACTCCACAAATTATAATTCATGTATAATTGTAATTATGGTATTAGTCTTGTTCTAGGAAAATGTATTAGAATTAGAGTAGGAAATGTTGAATTATTTTCCTATATTTTCCATATTTAGAAAATTGTATATTTGTATATATACCTCTCATTATCAATGAATATAATCAAGGGATTATTTCTTTCATGGTATCAGAGCTCTAGGGCTAAAATACCATCTCTCCAAAACTTCCGCTATCCCCTTCTTTTCTCGGTTTCCGTTACCTACTCTCGAATTCCGTGAATTTTTTTCTCCTCCTCTATTCCCAAATTTTCTTCCAAATCCCTAATTCACCTATTGTTATTTAGTTATGTCTACGTCAAATAACATGGTTATCCTGCCCTTACAGTTTCCAACATCAAGAACCACATCCTTATTGTTCTTGAAATGGAAACGTCCAATACGCGACGTGGACGGAATTATTCAAAGTTGACGCATGCTCGCATCAAGTCCTCCCCGGAGGATGACTCGGTGTTATGGACAACCCTTGATGCTACCATTCTATTGTGGATATATTCCACCATCTCTACAAACCTCTTGCAGACAATTATTGAACCCGACGCCATGGCCATGGAAACTTGGAATAGGGTGCGTGATATTTTCCAAGACAACAAAAATTCCCGTACTGTCACTCTTGAGCAGGAATTTTCCCATGTTAACATGGAAGATTTTCCAAACTTCTCAGCCTATTGTAAAAGGATGAAGGAATTGGCGGATCAACTCTGAAACGTTGGTGCGCCTGTTACCAATGATCGTCTTGTTCTTCAAATGGTTGCAAGCCTATCTGAGGCATATAATGGAGTTGGGACACTGCTTCGTCAAAGTAATCTTCTCCCACCATTTTATCAGGCTCATTCTATGCTCACTTTGGAAGAGGCCAGTTTGGCTAAGAAAGCGGCTACCAGAGCTAATTCCGTCATGATGATGGCCACGTCTGACGACCCTCACTCATTCTTCAGAAATTCGAGCCAAAACCGTACCAAAGGTGGTGGCAAAAAGGGTCAAAATTGGAAAAATAATGGCAAGAACCGCGGTGGCAGTCACAATGGTAACGGCGGCAGTGTTGGTGGATAGAACAGTGGCGGCGGCATCAGTGGTGCTTGGAACAATAGACCGCAGGCCTCCTGGCCGCAGCCTTGGGCCTCCTGGCCATGGGGCTAGGCCATTGGCCCAACAACCCTTATTTTCCACTAACGCCATATCTTGGAAACTGAGTCCAATTCTAGTCAGCTTCCAGGCCCAGTTTTCCGATCCAGAATAATGCATCACAATCTAGTGCTGGGCTAAGGTAGCAGGCAAGCCTGCTTGGGCCTCGCCTCAGTAGTCCTTCACTGCTGTGGCCCAGCTCTGATCCCCACACCTACTGATATTGAGGCCGCAATGCATACACTTGGATTAAATCTCTCATGGACACCGGAGCCACTTCTCATATGACGTCCGCACAAGGTAATCTCTCATCTTATTTCAATTTGAGCAAAAAATGTGGCATTATTGTTGGTAATGGCAACTCAATTCTAATTCGCGGTTATGGTCATATGAATTTGTCTCCCCCACATCCACCTCTAGTCTTGAAAAATGTTCTTCATGCCCTAACTTAATTAAAATTTTGGTTTGTCCGAAAATTCACCACTGATAATTGGGTCTCTGTTAATTTTGATTAGTTTGGATTTTCTGTAAATGATTTCAAGACGGGGATACCTCTAATGAGATGCAATAGTAGGGGGAGCTTTATCCAATCACCACCATTTCCACGAGTCAAAGCACACCTTCTACCTTTGTCGTTCTTGCTCCTTCCTTGTGGCATGCACGTTTGGGTCATACGGGGTTATCTATTATTTCTTCTCTACATTAAAATAATTTTATTGCTTGTAAGGGTACGCGTATTACTCCACTTTGTCCTTCTTGTCCATTAGGGAAAGATGTTAGATTACCGTTTGTAGCCTCTACTTCTCGTACTTTGATGCCTTTTGACAATATTCATAGTGATTTATGGTCATCTCCCATTTTTAAGTTCTTTGAGACATCATTATTATGTCTTATTCTAGGATGATTATTCTAATATTTTGTGGACCTTTCCTTTATCTAAAAAGTCTCAAGTATTTTCCACATTCTTAAAATTTAGAGCATTCATCCGTACCCAATTCGAAAGGGAAATTAAAAATAATCAATGTGATAATGGCAAGGAATATGAATGGGACATTTCGAGAGTTTTGTGAAACTAATGGCATATCTTTTCGATTTTCTTGACCTCATAAGTCCTCACAAAATGGGAAGGCCGAGAGAAAAAATCGTTCCATAAATAATATTGTCTGTACCTTGCTATTCCATGCGTCCTTACCACCTTCTTTTTGGCATCATGCATTACAAATGGCTACATATCTTATTAACATCCTCCCTCATAAAGGCTTAGCGTATCAATCCCCACTTAAAATTATTTACAATAAAGATCCTTCGTATTCTCATCTTAGGGTGTTTGGTTGTTTATGCTATCCACTTTTTTCATCTACTACAATTAACAAATTTCAAACCCGCTATACCGCTTGTGTGTTTTTGGGTTATCCATCTAATCATCGTGGTTACAAATGTTATGATTTATCCTCTAACAAAATCATAATTAGTCGTCATGTTATTTTTGATGAGTCCCAATTTCCGTTTCCTAAATTGTGGAGTTCTGTGTCTAGTTCGTATAATTTTTTGGATAATGAGATCTCACCGTATATTCTCCATCAGTGGGCCCAACCCCTTAGTTCTCCAGATCCACCAGCGGGCCTACTGCCTGCTGGCCCCACAAATCTCATACATAGTACCGCAGCACGGCCCAGTTCCGTGGTTGCTTCAATTTCTCGGCCAGCAGGACCATTGCCTGCTGGCCCATTACTTTCCCCGCGTCCAGCTTCAGTTCTTGAGCCAGCGGGCCCACTTCCTGTTCGCTAGTCTCACATTCTCCCAGTTTCCCATCTAGGTATTAGGCCAGTAGGCCCACTGCCTACTGGCCAGTCCGAAATAATTCAGCCCCCACCCCAAAACCCATCCCCAACCATCTCGAGTAAAGAGCCAACGTGGTATTTTTAAACCTAAACGACATTTTAATCTAAATTCTAATATCACTAAATCACCCCTACCACGTAACCCAGGATCTGCCTTTCATGACCTGAATTGAAAATTGGCCATGGATGACGAATATAATGCTCTTATTGAAAATAAGACGTGGGAGTTGGTGCCCCGTCCACCTGGTGTTAATATTATTCGGTCTATGTGGATTTTTACTCATAAAAAAATTCTGACGGTTTTTTTAAGAGGCATAAGGCACGTCTTGTAGGTAATGGTAAAGCACAACAGGTTGGCATGGATTGTGGAGAGACATTTAGTTCGGTAGTCAAATCGGCTACCATTCGCATTGTGATTAGTCTAGCTCTCTCGCAAGCATGGCCCATTCACCAGCTGGATATGAAAAATGTTTTCTTACACGGTGATCTTAAGGAGATAGTATATATGCATCAACCCTTGGGTTTTAGGGACCAATTATCCTCATCATGTCTGTTTGCTACAGAAGTCCTTGTATGGTCTTAAGCAGGCCCCACGGGCTTGTTATAAAAGGTTTGCAGATTATGTGTCTACAATTGGGTTTTCTCACAGCAGGTCTGAAGGCGTGGTACTTCTCTGGCATACATTCTGTTATATGTCGATGATATTATATTGATTGCCTCATCGGATATTCTACGCAAATCTATCATGTCCCTTCTCAGTTCCGAATTTTCAATGAAAGACTTAGGACCCTTGAGCTATTTTTTGGGCATAGCTGTCACTCGTCATACATGTGGTCTATTTTTATCATAGAAAAGTATGCGGCAGATATTATTGAGAGAGCTGTCATGTAATCTTGTAATCCTACTTCTACTCCGGTTGATACAAAACTGAAGTTGAGTGCTACGTCTAGCACACCATATGAGGATCCCACCCATTATCGTAGTCTTGTAGGGGCTCTTCAGTATCTGACTTTCACGAGACCAGATATTACTTATGCAGTACAACATGTATGTTTATTTATGCATGATCCGCGGATTGAGCACATGCATGCGCTCAAACGCATTATATGATACATACAGGGCACACTTGACTTTGGATTGCATTTATATACATCTTCCGTCTCTACTCTTGTGTCATATACAGATGCTGATTGGGGTGGCCGTCTAGATACCAGATGTTCGACATCTGGTTATTGTATGTTCCTTGGGGATAACTTCGTTTCTTTGTCATCTAAATGCCAGGCTACTTTATCACGATCCAGTGTGGAGGCCAAGTATCGAGGGGTAGCCAATGTGGTGTCTGAGTCATGTTGGCTACGTAATCTTCTACTAGAGCTACATTTTCCTATTCAGAAAGTTACCTTGCTTTACTGTGATAATGTGAGTGTAGTCTATCTTTCTAGAAATCCGGTCCAACATCAGTGCACTAAACATATCGAGATGGACATACACTTTGTTCGAGGAAAGGTAGCTTGTGGACAAGTACGCGTTCTCCATGTTCCTTCGCGATATCAGATTGCAGACATATTTACTAAGGGTCTTTCCTTGGTTCTATTTGAAGATTTTAGGGACAGTCGCAGCGTACGTCAACCGCCCGCTATGACTGCGGGGCTGTAAAAGACCGATATACACGTATATCATGGTCCAATTTGGACTACACAAATTGTAATTTATGTATAATTATAATTTTAGTATTAGTCTTGTACTAGAAAAATGTATTAGAATTAGAGTAGGAAAAGGTAGAATTATTTTCCTATATTTAGGAATTGTATATTTGTATATATACCTCTCATTATCAATGAATATAATCAAGAGATTATTTCTTTCATGTTTCACTTTCTTCTTCAGTTTGGCTAACATAAAAATCTTCGTATTCATACCACTTATTATTATATTCATTTATTTGTTCTAGATTCAAAATAAATTGTGTTGTATTTATATATTTTACACCCTTTTTCTATAGTTTTGGGCATTTATTAGCATAATGTCAATTTTCTTTCAAATTCCAACATTTACATTACTGGTTTTTGATATACTTTCTTATGGTATTTTTTATGTCTATGTTTCTTATATATCTTTTATTTTCTTTTACCATCCCATCCAATTACTAATCTTCGTTCTGTAAATCCACATATTTTTTAATCCTTGTTTCTTATTTTTTTAAATTTTTTGTTGCATTCTATATTCGTCATATTTTCTCATTAAATATGCTCGTAATACTCTTATACTTTCTTCTAAAGTATTTTCTCTTGATTCTAGTTAACTATATTCTTTAGATACTTCAGTATTATATGGTGTTGGTAAATGATCATAATAAAGTTGTTGATATATTAAACCTTCATGTGGTAAAAATCTTGCTTCATAAAAGAGTTTACTAAAACTTATTATATATTCTGGTAATTTATTAATTTTATAGCATTTGATATTATTTAGATTCATTATAATTTCAATTTTACTTTATGCAAATACATTTTCTCTTGCTACTAACCATTTTTCTCCTAGAAATTCTCTTTTTAGTACAATATCAAATATCATTAACATAGATTTTCAGTCTCTTTCATGACAAAATACTTCTGATCTTAGTTGGTATGCTATAGATTCTATCTAGAATGCTACTTTTCCAATTAATATTTTAGATATTAGATCATAAATATAATCTAGGCTATCAGTATGTGTAGAGCACATTCATGATATGTACATTCCAAGATTCCAGTCATTTATTCTTCTACTTACTTCTTGTTCATCATAAACATTATCTAAATCTAAAAAGTATTCGTTAAGACTTACTCCACGTGACATTGATCCTATAAATTCTTTAAATTCTTCTTGTTGTCCTATTGGTATATGTTCGGGTATTTTATTATGTTTTCTTGTTGCTACTTCTAAATTTGAGTCTAATAGTTCTTCTTCATGGTAATTATTAGTATCTTCTTTGTTCCTATCTCTATTTCTGTTTCTATAGGTCTATTAAATTCTTCTTCTATGTCCCTTTCTAGTTCTTCTTCTATGGTTGCATTAACATTTTTCAATTTTTCTAAATCTTCTATTATCTGATGATTTGCTTTTATCATATTTGAGTTTCCTTCATCGTGTATTTCTTCTATAAATTTTGCTATTTGTATTTCTTGGTGTTCTATAGTTTCTATAGCTAATTCATTTCTTTTTATAAGATTAGTAGTTTCCTTCCGTTTGTTTTAATTCTACCTTAGTATCTTTTAGTATTTTCTTAGTATCTTTAAACTTATGTTTATATTTTTTATATTTACTTAACCACTCTTCATTATTATTTGTTTTTAATTTTTTATTTTCTTTCCTTAATTCTAATTTTTTTGTTCTTGTTTATCTAATTTTAGGTGTAAAATTCATTTTTTCTATATCATTTAAGTAGATATTTTCACCTTTAATTATTATTATTATTATTATTATTTGGTGTATTTTTAAGTCTTTTTTTCTTTATAGGTTCATACTTGTATCTTTCTTTTTTAATTATATCTTTTTCATGGTTTTTAAGAAATGTAATTACACTATGTTCTTGAGTTTCCATTAAAATTGTCCTTTTTATGTAATATAACTAAATTATTTAATATTTTTTTCTACAGTGTCTGATAATTTAGGTTTTATTTTACTAATATCTACCATTATAGGGTCTTTACTTCTTCTTCATGTATCTATTGGTACTAATTCTAGTTGTTTGATTGTGGTATCGGGTATATTTTCAACCATTCTTTCTTGACTTGTACTAGGTTCATCTTCTTCTATTACTTGTTTTCTTTTATTTATATGTGCTACTAGTATGTTAAGTTGTACAAATATTATTTTAAATGTTGGCACTTCAGATACATTCCATAATTTTGTCAATTCTTCTCTTATTAATTGTTGTATATGTGTTTGATTTTATCTTATTACATCCATTATTATTAGGGTATTTTTTATCTATTCTTTTACTATTATTTCATTCCATATTGCATCAATTTTCTAATTAAAATTACCCAGGATTATTTATCCTTTTCTTCCATCCATTTTCCATATCTATCCATATTTTATCAAATTTATTATATTGTTATTCTAATTGTTTTATATCATTTTCTAGTTCCATTTCTTTTGCTCTGTATTCTAGATATTTAAGTTGAGATATAATTTCTTCTAATAAAACTTTTTTTAATATTTTCAATTTTTGTTTTTTCTTTCTTATTTTTTCTTGGATATTCATATCTTACTTACAAATCTTGTTTTTCCTTGGTCATTTATTTCAATTCCGTCATTAGTAATTCAGTAATCTATCATAGTTAAGAAGTCACTTCCTAGTAATAATTCATTAAAACTATCATATTCAATTATTCCTATATTTATTTTATACTCCAAATCTTGGATTTTGATTTTTAGGTTGATACTTTTAGTTATTAATATTTCTCTTTCATTTTCAGGATAGCTACAAGTTTGTGGTTCTATAAAATTACAATCTTTTTTATTAATCTTACTTATATGTATAAAACTCTTAATAACTCTTGTATTTATTTCAGCTATGCAACCAGTTGTTATCATTCCATTGAATATTATTACTTTAATTCTTAATCTATTGCTGGGTATATTTATTAAATCTAATGTTCTTGATTGTCTAAGTCTTAAGCTAGTTTGTCTTGATATCATTGGTTCTTTTTTAATTATTAGTCTAGATCCTTCTATTTGTGGTCTTATTTTTTGTAATGGTGTTATGGTTCTAGCACAAAAATTCATATGTATTTCTTCTGGTATGGTTATCTTAGCATTTTCTTTGTGTTCTATTTGTTCTAATATATCTTGATACATTTTTAGTACTAAAATGTTCATTTCATGTTGTTTCTTTATATGATGATTTCATGTTAAGGCATATATCATTTTTGTTTCTATGCTTATGACTTTACTACCTGGTGGCATCTTTATTCAATCTAGTTTATAATATAATCTTAAAGCTAAGGCTTTATGTTCTTCTTTTAATGAAATACTAAAATCTGATTGTATTGTAAATTTCAGTTTTTGATATATCAACTTTCCTTTTATTACCAATATCAAAACATCTTGTAAATTTCCTAATATTCTATCATCTAATATGTATATTTGTATGTGTATATATATTTTTCTGAAAATATGCTTTTATGGTGAATTCTACTCCTCCAAAGTATATATTTCTACATTTTTTAGCTTCTTTAGTAGATAATTTTGCTAATTCTATTTTTATTATTTCATCTGTTAGTAAATTTATTTTTGCCCTTCCATTAATACTAGTTGTGTCTATTATATTTTCATGTTTCTGTGGTATATATCTTACTTCTTTGTTTCTTTCAAACCACTTAGTTTTAATATTTTCTTAATTGATAATTCTTCTTTTTCATCTTGTATTTATTGATATATTTCTGGTTTAAAGCTTAAAATTTGTATTATTCACCTTCATATGTATTCATCTGAAATATGTTTCATTTAAATTATCTACTATTTCTTTTTCTATTTCCATTAATTAACATGTCAATATGCTTATATTGTTCTAATATGACATCTTTTGGGGTTTTTATTTCATTGTCTTTTCTTATTATTTCTCTCAATTTTTCTTCTCTTATTTTCATATTTTCTTCATCTTTTTGTCTTAATGTTTCATCTTTTAGTACTAACATGCTTCTTAGGGTTTAAATAGTATTTTATTATTCATATATCTGTTGGGAATATTCTCCCAAACATTGATTTCTTTCTTTTATAAGATTTATACTCATTCTGCAGCTTACAATATGTTGATTAATAGCCCTATTATATGTAAACGGTTTTTCAGCTATCTTTTGAAGTTCTTTTAATTGATTTTAATCGATAATGACTTATAGCCATCCATAAGTCTATGTTTATATCTACTATAAAATGGATTTGTATATCTATTTCTCTGTGTAGATTTAATAGTTCTCTATATGCTCTTATATTATTATTTATCATGTCTTCTGATCTTTTTAATGATCATAATTCATTTTGATATTTTATTAGTATTTCATTTTGATTTATTCTTTCTATTGAGAGATGTCTGAATTCTTTGCATAACCATTTTATCTTATTTAATCTATTAATTTGTTCAAATGACGGATGTCTCTTCATTTTAATTTTATTCCTTTTTTAGGCTCTGATACTAATTTCATGACGGATCTTATATTTCATGACGGATATTATCTTCATCTATAGACCCTAGGATAATAGATGATAATTTATTAAATAATAAATATAGTATGAAAGTAGTTGTCATTAATCCAAAATTCATTTTTTATTTATATGTCTATAATCATTAACCAATTTCAACATCATAATTACAATGATATTTACTTATCAAGGCTAGCACATAGTCTAGAAATCATACCTCTTAGCAGAATCTTAGATGACATGAGATCTCAACCCACCCTGGCACTGCTTCCCTTTAATCTCTTCTCAACAATAACGGGATAATTAGCCTAGGTGCTTGGAAGTTTCTCAACATAATATTTCTAAAATTCTTTTCAGGGTGCAGGTTTCTGGACTAATATGATTCTAATTATAGACTTTCAAAGTAACTTCTATGGTATTATAATATTGTTCTTGGTAACGATTATAGACTGAGAGGGTTTTTAGCTAGACATTAGAGTTTTTGAAAGAATGATTTTTATTGAAGTTTTTGAATGTCTTTCAATGTTTATAAGAGGCTCTTTGTATAGATAACCTTGATAGATTACATGATTGTTACATGACAAAATTTAAAGTTGCTTTTACAAAAAGTCTAAAAGAAAATAGTAGTTTGTCAACCATGATTGCAGATTTTTCTACTGTTTTTTGTCTTATTGTAGGTTTGTCAAAGAGTTGGTGCCAGCTGTCTTCCACGTTCTTGAATTATTCTTGTCTTGAATAATATCTTGCCAGATGCCTTGGATTCTTCTTTAATCATCCAGGTTGCTTTTTCAAATGATGTTGACATTGTTGTTGATATCTTGTTTTTTTATGGAATTCATCAGAGTAGTATCGATTACATTATGGGCTACATTGGGCCGTGGTATGATATTGGATCTTTTACATGAGAATTCAGGTAAAAGTATCCAGATTTCTTTCTTTTATTATTGTATCATTGGTAGCAGTAGTAGCATGTTTAGTACTTATTACATGCCTTTTCTTCTGGCCACTCAGAAACTGATATTGTTCCATGGTTTCCTTTGCATGTTTATGTTTCAGGTTCATTATACGATCATGCAAGTTTGTGAGTCCAACAGTGTCTTGTGTCACAATGTCATTATTATAGTAAAGGGTCACAAGTTCTTTCACTTCTCCTCCTTTTTTCATTCCAATAATACATGCCTTCCTGGCTCGTAACATGTCTTATATTTTGGATTTTAGGGTTAGTAATCCTATGGATCTTTTTGCACTTAACCATTGTTGAAACTTTTCAATAGTATGAGATATTTTCATTTTCAAGTCTTCATCATCTCAACTAATATTACTATTTCTATCAATTTTGAAAAGTCGGCAAATTACTATAGGTTTTTCTACCAAATCAGTTGAAGCATCAAACATTTGTATACCATACTACCCTTTCCATCGGAATCGATCATGGCTTTTGTAGATTCGACAATAATACTGGGCAACTTAGCAATATTATACATGATTACATCAACTATTATTTTTATCAATACACCCATAAGTAAAAAGTTTTGCTACTATATCAGTATTAGCATGTTCACTGCACAAGAATTTTGGATATTTACTGAGTTTAGCACTGCGCAAAATGCAAGGGATAGATTTATAATCATAAAACTTATTGATTTTTTCATAAGCTTTAATAAAATCAGGTGTATATTTCAGTTTGTCACTCTTTGATACTGTTGATGATAACTGGGAAGAAGATGGTATTGAAGATGGCATAGTTGCAAGTTTAGACATAACATGTGCTGAAGATGGATTTTTTGGTTTTTCAGAAATAAGCATAGGTGATTTTTGTGGTTGTAAGGTTTTCATGGTTTGTTGATCGTGTATGACTTCTTTGAGTTGGTTTATTAGATGAGTGCATTCTTGTATTTTTGTAATTATGGTTTCATGAGTTTAGAAAACAATTTCCATGACATTGGTAATATATTCTTCAAAGTTGTCACTGATGGTTGACATTGTCATACCTGCTAAGAAAATCAGCTAAAACATTTTTTATTCCAGATATATTCCTAACAATAAAATCATAACAACAAAAGAAAGATTACCACTTTCTTCTCTTGTTCAATTCTGGTAATGAGTCTATTTTATTGGTTTTAAAGATTTTACATGGTTATAATTAGTTCTTACTATGAATTTTACTGGTAATAAGTGATAATGGAATTTTTTTTATTCCTTATATTCACATCTGATAATTCTTTTTCATTAATATGATAATACTTTTTCATTTGATTTTAATGTTCCTCCTCCATATCCACATATTAATAGTTTTTCTTTATCCATATCACTCTTATCAAAGGCTATAAGAACGGCTCCACATCCTATGTCACTAGCATCAGTATAAAGTTCTAATTGATCTTTTTCAGTTGATATTCTATGTTTTGGTAAGACTTTTACTTTTTTTTAATTTCTTTTATAGCTCTATCATGTACTTCGGTCCATTCAAATATTTTATATTTTCTAATTAATTCTTGCAATGGTTTCCTTAAAAGTGGTAGACTTTGTATATGGTCTGAAGCATAATTTACTTTTCCCAAAAATTGTTGTACTTCTTTTTTATTTTTTAATTTATCCTTAATTTTTTTAAATTTTTGTTACAACATGTTCTTGTAATTGTAATTCTTCTTTATCTATAATATATCCTAAATATTTTGTATGTTTTCTGATAATTTCAGATTTCTTCTCAGATAGTAATATTCTATGTTGTTTTATAGTTTTTATAAAATCTTCTAAATGTTTTATATGGTCTTCTAAATTATCACCATATATGAGTATGTCATCAACATATACTATACATAATTCTTTTAATTTTCTGAATACTTGGTCCATTCTTCTCTGAAATATTTGAGGTGCATTTTTAATCCAAATGGCAATACATTTCATTCATAGTATTGTTGAGGCGAACTAAAGGCTGTCAAAGGTTTCGATTCTTTTGTTAACTTTATTTGCCAAAATTCACTATTACAATCAAATTTACTAAATTATTTTTTACTTTCTAATCTGTTAATAAGATTTCTTTTATATGGTAAAAAGTACCCATCAAATATAGTCTTTTTTATTCAGTTCTCTATAATCTATCACCATTCTAGTTTTTCCTCTTTTTTGTTCACTATGTTTTCTTACTAAAAAGGCTGGGCTACTATGTGGGCTTTTACTTTCTTGTACTATTTCTAAATCTAATAATTCTTTTATCTGGATTTTAAATTCTTTTTGGTATGTTGAACTATATCTAATAAGCGTACATCTAATTGTATCATTAGGATTTATTAATTTTATTTCATCGTATATTTTTTCTTTTTCTCATAATTGCACTAGATTTTCTCCAAAATTCATTTTTAATATGTTAGATATTTTTATTTTAATAACTCTAGGTTGTTATTCCTTTCTACCTTAGATTACACATTCTTAATATTACAAGGTGTTTGTAAACTTTAAGTATTATTATTTATAACTTGTGTTTTAAAGAAATCTAAGAAATTGTTTTCTATTAATACTTGTTGTCTCATATTATCGTCTTGATATATTATTAGTAGTCTAAATATTATTTTATCTAATATTATTCTCATATTTTTTACTATATGTCCAGCTCTTTCATTTGTTCATTAAATTATGTTACTCTTATTCTATGTGTTTTAGACATTTTTCATCTGTGCGGTTCTAATAATTCTTTCCTTGCTAGACATAAGTCTGCTCCACTATCTATAAAGATTTTTTATTTTATCATTTTATTAGGCTTATATTCTATATGAGCTTCTATATAAATCGCTACCATTTAATCAAGCTGTTGAATATTAGTATCTTGTATTTCTATTTCCTTTATTATACTACCTATTCTTTAGATTTATTGCCATCTTATTTCATTCAAGTTTTCCTTATTTTATTAAGGTTCTTAGCAACCTTTTTATATCTATCATGATAATATTTATATCCTATTTCACTAGTAATTGTACTAAGTTTATAGGCATATTCTTTTTCACATTGTATCCAGTAATCTCTTTCTTCTTCTATTTTTCTTTTTTCTTCATGCAATTCCATTTTATTCTGAAGTACTTTCACTATCTGAGTTTTGGTTAAAAAAAACTAATATTTCCTTGTTCTGTTCACTTTCTTCTTCAGTTTGGCTAACATAAAACTCTACGTATTCATACCACTTATTATTATTTTCTTTTATCTGTTCTAGATTCATAATAAATTGTGTTATATTTATATATTTTAGACCCTTTTTCTGTAGTTTTGGGCATTTATTAGCATAATGTCCTTTTTCATTCAAATTCCAACATTTACATTCACTGATTTTTCTTCTAAGGGTTTTATATATTTTATTTTTCCTAAATTTCCTTTTATGCTTAAATCTTTTTCTGGTTGCAGGAGTATTTTTATATCTTCTAAACCACTTTTTTCTATAAGGTTTGTAATATCGATTACTGTATCTATTATATTTTTGATATCCTTCCTTATGGTATTTTTATGTCTATGTTTCTTATAACTCTTTTCTTTCATTTTATCATCGCATCCAAATACTAATTTGCGTTCTGTAAATCCACACATTTCTTTTAATCCTTGTTTCTTATCTTTTTATTTTATTTTTTGTTACATTATGTATTCTTCACATTTTCTCATTAAATATGCTCGTAATACTCTTATTCTTTCTCCTAAGGTATTTTCTCTTGGTTCTAGTTGACTATATTCTTTAGATACTTCAGTATTATATGGTGTTGATAAATGATCATAATAAAGTTGTTGATATATTAAACCTTCTTGTGGTAAAAATCTTGCTTCATAAAAGAATTTACTAAAACTTATTGTATATTCTGGTAATTTATTAATTTTACAACATTTCATATTATTTAGATTCATTATAATTTCAATTTTTCTTTCTGCAAATACAATTTCTCTTGCTACTAACCATTTTTCTCCTAGAAATTCCCCTTTTAGTACAATATCAAATATTATTAACATAGATTTCCAGTCTCTTTCATGATCAAATACTTCTGATCTTAGTTGGTATGCTATAGATTCTATCCAGAATGCTATTTTTCCAATTAATGTTTTAGATATTAGATCATAAATATAATCTTCGGTATCAGTATGTGTAGAGCTCATTAATGCTATATACATTACAAGATTTCAGTCATTTATTCTTCTACTTACTTCTTGTTCATCATAAACATTATCTAAATCTAAAAAGTATTCGTTAAGACTTACTCCACGTGACATAGATCCTATAAATTCTTTAAATTATTCTTGTTGTTCTATTGGTATATGTTCGGGTATTTTATTGTGTTTTCTTGTTGCTACTTCTAAATTTGAGTCTAATAGTTCTTCTTCAGAGTAAACATTCGCATCTTCATTTATAATATCTTCTTCTGTTCCTGTTTCTACTTATGTTTCTATAGGTCTATTAAATTCTTCTTCTATGTCACTTTCTGCTTCTTCTATGATTGCATTAACATTTTTCAATTTTTCTAAAGCTTCTATTATCTGATTATTTTCTTTTATCATATTTGAGTTTCCTTCATCGTTTATTTCTTCTATAAATTTTTCTATTTGTATTTTTTGGTGTCCTATAGTTTCTGTAGCTAATTCATCTCTTTTTATAAGATTAGTAGTTTCTTTATCAGTGTTACTATCAGTTCTATCAATACTAGTCGAACTTTCATTTAAATTATCTACTATTTCTTTTCCTTTATCCATTAATTAACTTGTCAATATGCTTATATTGTTCTAAAATGACATCTTTTGGGTTTTTATTTCATTATCTTTTCTTATTATTCCTCTCAATTTTTCTTCTCTTATTTTCATATTTTCTTCATGTGGTAAAAATATTGCTTCATAAAGAATTTACTAAAACTTATTATATATTCAGGTAATTTATTTATTTTATAGCATTTCATATTATTTAGATTCATTATAATTTCAATTTTTCTTTCTGCAAATACACTTTCTCTTGCTACTAACCATTTTTCTCCTAGAAATTCCCTTTTTAGTACAATATCAAATATCATTAACATAGGTTTTCAGTCTCTTTCATGACCAAATACTTCTGATCTTAGTTGGTTTTCTATAGATTATATCTAGAATGCTACTTTTCCAATTAATATTTTAGATATTAGATGATAAATATAATCTAGGTTATCAGTATGTGTAGAGCTCATTCATGATATATACATTCCAAGATTCCAGTAATTTATTCTTCAACTTACTTCTTGTTCATCATAAACATTATCTAAATTTAAAAAGTATTCGTTAAGACTTACTCCATGTGACATTGATCCTATAAATTCTTTAAATTCTGCTTGTTGTTCTATTGGTATATGTTCGGGTATTTTATTGTGTTTTCTTGTTGCTGCTTCTAAATTTGAGTGTAATAGTTCTTCTTCAGGGTAATCATTCGCATCTTCATTTATAATATCTTCTTCTATTCCTGTTTCTATTTATGTTTCTATAGGTCTATTAAATTCTTCTTCTATATCACTTTCTGGTTCTTCTTCTATGATTGCATTAACATTTTTCAATTTTTCTAAAGCTTCTATTATCTGATTATTTTCTTTTATCATATTTGGTTTTCCTTCATCGTCTATTTCTTCTATAAATTTTGCTATTTGTATTTCTTGGTGTTCTATAGTTTCTATAGCTAATTCAACTCTTTTTATAAAATTAGTAGTTTCTTTATCAGTGTTACTATCAGTTCTATCATTACTAGTCGAACTTTCGTCGCTTGTTTTATATAGCATTTTTTACTTTCCCTTTTAATCTTGCCATTTGTTTTTTAGAATATATAATTCTTTTTCTAATTCTTCCATTTCCTATTTGACTTGATTTAATTCATGTTCCCTTTGTTTTAATTCTACCTTAGTATATTTTAGTCTTTTCTTAGTATCTTTAAACTTATGTTTATATTTTTTATATTTACTTAACCACTCTTCATTATTATATGTTTTTAATTTTGTATTTTCTTTCTTTAATTCTAATATTTATTGTTCTTGTTTATCTAATTTTAGGTGTAAGTATTCAGTTTTTTCTATATCATTTAAGTAGATATTTTCTCCTTTTGAATTATTATTATTATTATTTGGTGTATTTTTAAAGTATTGTTTTCTTTATAGGTTCATCCTTGTATCTTTCTTTTTCAATTATATTTTTTTCATGGTTTTTAAAAAAATGTAATTACACTATGTTCTTGAGTTTCCATTAAAATTGTACTTTTTATGTAATATAACTAAATTATTTAATATTTTTTCTACAGAGTCTGATAATTTAAGTTTTATTTTACTAATATTTACCATTATAGGTTCTTTACTTCTTCTTCATGCATTTATTGGTACTAATTCTGGTTGTTTGATTGTGGTATTGGGTATTTTTTCAACCATTCTTTCTTGACTTGTACTAGGTTCGTCTTCTTCTATTACTTATTTTTCTTTATTTATATGTGCTACTAGTATGTTAAGTTGTTCAAATATTATTTTAAATGTTGGCACTTCAGATACATTCCATAATTTTGTCAATTCTTCTCTTAATAATTGTTGTATCTGTGTTTGATTTTCTCTTATTTCATCCATTATTATTAGCGTATTTTTTATCTATTCTTTTACTATTATTTATTTCATTCCATATTGCATCAATTTTCTCATTAAAATTACCCAGGATTATTTATCTTTTTCTTCCATCCATTTCTCATATCTATCCATATTTTATCAAATTTATTATATTGTTGTTCTAATTCCATTTATTTTGCTCTGTATTCTAGATATTTAAGTTGAGATATTATTTCTTCTAGTAAAACTATTTTTATTAATTTCAAATTTTTTTTCTTTTTTTATTTTTTCTTGGATATTCATATCTTACTTACAAATCTTGTTTTTCTTTGGTCATTTATTTTAATTCCTTCATTAGTAATTCTGTAATTTATCATAGTTAAGAAGTCACTTCCTAGTAATAATTCATTAAAACTATCATATTCGATTATTCCTATATTTATTTTATACTCCAAATCATGGATTTTGAATTTTAGGTTGATACTTTTAGTTATTATTATTTCTCTTTCATTTTTAGGATAGCTACAAGTTTGTGGTTCTATTAAGTTACAATCTTTTTCGTTAATCTTACTTATATGTATAAAATTCTTAATAGCTCTTGTATATATTTCAGTTATGCAGTAAGTTGTTATCATTCCACTGAATATTATTACATTAATTCCTAATCTATTGCTGGGTATATTTATTAAATCTAATGTTCTTGGTTGTCTAAATCTTAAGCTAGTTTGTCTTGATATCATTGGTTCTTTTTTAATTATTAGTCTAGATCCTTCTATTTCTTGTCTTATTTTTTATAATGGTGTTATGGTTCTAGCACAAAAATCCATATGTATTTCTTCTGGTATGGTTATCTTAGCATTTTATTTGTGTTCTAATTGTTCAAATATATCTTGATACATTTTTGGTACTAAAATGTTCATATCATGTTGTTTCTTTATATGTTGATTTCATGTTAAGGCATATATCATTTTTGTTTCTATGATTATGACTTTACTACCTGGTGGCATCTTTATTCAATCTAGTTTATAATATAATGTTAAAGATAAGTCTTTATGTTCATCTTTTAATGAAATACTAAAATCTGGTTGTACTGTAAATTCAGTTTTTGATATATCAAATTTTCTTTTATTACCGATATCAAAGCATCTTGTAAATTTCCTAATATTCTATCATCTTATATGTATATTTGTATAGGTGTGTCTATATTTTTCTGAAAATATGCTTTTATGGTGAATTCTACTCCTCCAAAGTATATATTTCTATATTTTTTAGCTTCTTTAGCAGATAATTTTGCTAATTCTCTTTTTATTATTTCATTTGTTAGTAAATTTATTTTTTTCCTTCCATTAATACTAGTTGTGTCTATTATATTTTCATGTTTCTGTGCTATATATCTCACTTCTTTGTTTCTTTCAAACCACTTAGTTTTGAATATTTTCTTAATTGATAATTCTTCTTTTCCATCTTGTATTTTTTGATATATTTCTGGTTTAAAGCTTAAAATTTGTGTTATTCATCTGAAATATGTTTCATTTAAATTATCTACTATTTATTTTCCTATATCCATTAATTAACATGTCAATATGCTTATATTGTTCTAATATGACATCTTTTTGGGTTTTTATTTCATTATCTTTTCTTATTATTTTTCTAAATTTTTCTTCTCTTATTTTCATATTTTCTTCATCATTTTGTCTTAATCTTTCATCTTTTAGTACTAACATGCTTCTTAGGGTTTTAATAGTATTTTCTTATTCACATATCTGTTGGGAATATTCTTCCAAACATTGATTTCTTTCTTTTATAAGATTTATACTCATTCTGCAGCTTACTATATGTTGATTAATATCCCTATTATATGTAAACTATTTTTCAACTATCTTTTGAAGTTCTTTTAATTGATTTTCATCCATAATGACTTGCAGTCATCCATAAGTCCGTGTTTATATCTGCTATAAAATGTGTTTCTATATCTATTTCTCTGTGTAGATTTATTAGTTCTCTATATGCTCTTATATTATTATTTATCATGTCTTCTTATCTTTTTAATGATTATAATTCATTTTGATTTCTTCTTTCTATTAAGAGATGTCTTAATTCTTTTCATAACTATTTTTATCTTATTTAATCTATTAATTTGTTCAAATGACGGATGTCTCTTCATTTTAGATTTATTCCTTTTTCAGGCTCTAATACCAATTTCATGACGGATCTTATCTTCATCTATAGACCCTAGGATAATAGATGATAATTTATTAAATAATAAATATATAGTATGAAAGTAGTTGTCATTAATACAAAATTTATTTTTTATTTATATGTCTATAACCATTAACCAATTTCAACCTCATAATTACAGAGATATTAAATTATCAAGGTTGTAATTAAAAGCACATAGTCTAGAAATCATACCTCTTAGCAGAATCTCATATCATAGGAGATCTCAACCTACCCTGGCACTGCTTCCTGTTAATCTCTTCTCAACAATAACGGGATAATTAGCCTAGGTGCTTGAAAGTTTCTCAATATAATCTTTCTAAAATTCTTTTTACGGTGCAGATTTCTGGACTAATATGATTCTAGTTATAGACTTTCAAAGTAACTTCTCTGGTATTATAGTATTGTTCTTGGTAAATATTATAGACTGAGAGGGTTTTTAGCTAGACATTAGAGTTTTTCAAAGAATGATTTTTATTGATGTTTTTGAATATCTTTCAATGCTTACAAGATGCTCTTTATATAGATAATCTCGATAGATTACATGATTGTTACATGACAAAATTTAAAGTTGCTTTTACAAAAAGTCTAAAAGAAAATTGTAGTTTGTCTTCCATGATTGCAGAATTTTCTAAAGTTTTTATCTTCTTGTAGGTTTGTCAAAAGGTTGGTGCCAGTTGTCTTCCACATTCTTGAATTCTTCTTGTCTTGAATAATATATTGCTAGATGCACTAGATTCTTCTTTAATCATCCAGGTTGCTTTTTCAAATAATGTTGACATTGTTGTTGATATCTTGGTTATTTATGGATTTTATCAAAGTAGTATGGATTACATTATGGGCTACATTGGGCCGTGTTATGATATTGGATCTTGTACATGAGAATTCAGGTAAAAGGATCCAGATTTCTTTCTTTTATTATTGTATCATTGGTAGCAGTAGTAGCATGTTTAGTACTTATTACAGGCCTTTTCTTCTGGCCACTCAGAAGTTGATATTGTTCCATGGTTCCCTTTGCATGTTTATGTTTCAGGTTCATTATACGATCATGTAAGTTCGTGAGTCCAATAGTGTCTTGTGTCACGATGTCATTATTATAGTAAAGGGTCACAAGTTCTTTCACTTCTCCTCCTTTTTTCATTCCAATAATACATGCCTTCCTGGCTCGTAACATGTCTTCTATTTTGGATTTTAGGGTTAATAATCCTATGGCTCTTTTTGCACTTAACCATTGTTGAAACTTTTCAATAGTACGAGGTATTTTCATTTTCAAGTCTTCATCATCTCAACTAATATTACTATTTCTATCAGTTTTTAAAAGTTGGCAAATTACTATAGGTGTTCCTACTATATCATTTGAAGCATCAAACATTTGTATACCATAATATCCTTTCCATCGGAATCGATCATGGCTTTTGTAGTTTCAATAATAATACTGGGCAACTTAGCAATATTGTACATGGTTTCATCAACTATTATTTTATCAATACACTCATAAGTAAATAGTTTATCTACTATATCAGGATTAGCATGTTCACTGCACAAGAATCTTGGATATTTACTGAGTTTAGCACTGCGCAAAATATAAGGGTTAAATTTATAATCATAAAACTTATTGATTTTTTCATAAGCTTTAATAAAATCAGGTGTATATTTCAGTTTGTCACTCTTTGATACTGTTGATGATAACTGGGAAGAAGATGGTATTGAAGATGGCATAGTGGCAAGTTTAGACATAACATGTGCTGAAGATGTTGGATTTTTTGGTTTTTCAGAAATAAGCGTAGGTGATTTTGGTGGTTGTAAGGTTTTCATGATTTGTTGATCTTGTATGACTTCTCTGAGTTGGTTTATGAGATGAGTGCATTCTTGTATTTTTGTAATTATGGTTTCATGAGTTTGGGAAATAACTTCCGTAACATTGGTAATATATTCTTCACAGTTGTCACTGCTGGTTGACATTGTTATACCTTCTAAGAAAATCAGCTAAAACATTTGAAGTTGCAGATATATTCTTAACAATAAAATCATAACAACAAAATAAAGATTGCCACTTTCTTCTCTTGTTCAATTCTGGTAATGGATCTATATTATTTGTTTTAAAGATTTTACATGGGTATTATTTGTTCTAACTATGAATTTTACTGGTAATAAATGATAATAGAATTTTTTTAATTCCTTATATTCACAGCTAATAATTCTTTTTCATTAATATGATAATTATTTTTCATTTGATTTTCATGTTCCTCCTCCATATCCACATATTAATAGTTTTTCTTTATCCATATCATTCTTATCAAAGGCTATAAGAACGGCTCCCCATCCTATGTCACTAGCATCGGTATAAAGTTCTAATTGGTCTTTTTCAATTGGTATTCTATGTCTTGGTAAAGCTTTTACTTTTTCTTTAATTTATTTAATAGCTTTATCATGTAATTCAGTCCATTAAAATATTTTATGTTTTCTAATTAATTCTTGCAATCGTTTCTTAAAAGTGGTAGATCTTTTATATGGTTTGAAGCATAATTTACTATTCCCAAAAATTGTTGTACTTCTTTTTTATTTTTAATTTATCCTTAAAATTATTTATTTTGGTTACAACATGTTCTTGTAATTGTAATCCTTCTTTATCTATAATATATCATAAATATTCTATATGGTTTCTGAAAATTTCACATTTCTTCTCAGATAGTAATATTCCATGTTTTATAGTATTTATAAAATCTTCTAAATGTTTTATATGGTCTTCTAAATTATCATCATATAGGAGTATGTCATCAACATATACTATACAAAATTCTTTTAATTTTTTGAATACTTGGTCCATTCTTCTCTAAAATATTTGAGGTGCATTTTTTAATCCAAATGGTAATACATTCCATTCATAATATTGTTGAGGTGAACTAAAGGCTGTCAAAGGTTTCGATTCATTTGTTAACTTTATTTTCCAAAATCCACTATTATAATCAAATTTACTAAATTATTTTTTACTTCCTAATCTGTTAATAAGATTTCTTTTATATGATAAAAAGTATCCATCAAATATAAATTTTTTTATTCAGTTCTCTATAATCTATCACCATTCTAGCTTTTCCTCTTGATTGTTTACTATGTTTTCTTACTAAAAAGACTGGTCTACTATGTGGGCTTTTACTTTCTTGTATTATTTTAAAATCTAATAATTCTTTTATCTGAATTTTAAATTCTTTTTGGTCTGTTGGACTATATCTAATTTCGTACATCTAATTGTATCATTAGGATTTATTAATTTGATTTCAACATATAATTTTTCTTTTTCTCATAATTGTACTAGATTTTCTCCAAAATTTATTTTTATTATGTTGAGATATTTTTCTTTTAATAACTCTAGATTGTTATACCTTTCTGACCTTAGATTACACATTCTTAATATTTGTATTGGTAATATATTTTTTAGTATTATCCATTTATTACAAGGTGTTTGTAAACTTAAAGTATTATTATTTATAACTTGTGTTTTAAAGAAATCTAAGAAATTGTTTCCTAATAATACTTGTTGTCTCAAATTATTGTCTTGATATATTATTGGCAGTCTAAATATTGTTTTATCTAATATTATTCTCATATTTTCTTCTATTATGTACAGCTCTTTCATTTATTCATTAAATCTTGTTACTCTTATTCTATGTGTTTTAGATCTTTTCCATCTATTCAGTTCTAATACTTCTTTCCTTGCTAGACATAAGTCTGCTCCACTATCTATAAAAAAAATTATTTTATCATTTTATTAGGCTTATATTCTATATGAGCTTCTATATAAATCGCTACCATTTAATCAGGTTGTTGAATATTAGTATCTTGTATTTCTATTTCCTTTATTGTACTACCTATTATTTGGATTTATTGCCATCTTATTTCATTCAATTTTTCTTTATTTTATTAAGGTTCTTAGCAACCTTTTTATATCTATCATGATAATATTTATATCCTGTTTCACTAGTAATTGTACTAAGTTTATAGGCATATTATTTTTCAATTGTATCCAGTAATCTCTTTCTTCTTCTATTTTTCTTTTTTCTTCATGCAATCCCATTTTATTCGGATATACTTTAACTATCTGAGTTTTGGTTAAAAAAAACTTATATTACCTGGTTCTGTTCACTTTCTTCTTCAGTTTGGCTAACATAAAAATCTATGTATTCATACCACTTATTATTATTTTCTTTTATCTGTTCTAGATTCATAATAAATTGTGTTGTATTTATATATTTTACATCATTTTTCTGTAGTTTTGGGAATTTTTTAGCATAATGTCCTTTTTCATCAAATTATATTCACTGGTTTTTCTTCTAAGGGTTTTATATATTCTCTTTTTTCTAAATTTACTTTTATGCTTAAATCTTTTTCTGGTTTCAGGAATATTTTTATATCTTCTAAACCTCTTTTTCCTATAAGGTTTATAATATGGTTTATTGTATCTATTATATTTTTGATATCCTTTCTTACGGTATTTTTTATGTCTATATTTCTTATAACTATTTCTTTCATTTTATCATCGCATCCAAATACTAATCTTAGTTCTGTAAATCCACATATTTCTTTTAATCCTTGTTTCTTATCTTTTGTTGCATTCTGTATTCTTCACATTTTCTCATTAAATATGCTCGTAATACTCTTATTCTTTCTCCTAATGTATTTTCTCTTGGTTTTAGTTGATACTTCAGTATTATATGGTGTTGATAAATGATCATAATAAAGTTTTTGATATATTAAACCTTCCTGTGGTAAAAATCTTGCTTCATAAAAGAATTTACTAAAACTTATTGTATATTCTGGTAATTTATTAATTTTATAGCATTTCATATTATTTAGATTCATTATAATTTAAAATTTTCTTTCTGCAAATACAATTTCTCTTGCTACTAACCATTTTTCTCCTAGAAATATCCTTTTTAGTACAATATCAAAATATTATTAACATAGATTTCCAGTCTCTTTAATGACCAAATACTTCTGATCGTAGTTGGTATGCTATAGATTCTATCCAGAATGCTACTTTTCCAATTAATTTTTTAGATATTAGATCATAAATATAATCTTAGGTATCAGTATGTGTAGAACTCATTAATGATATATACATTCTAAGATTCTAGTCATTTATTCTTCTACTTACTTCTTGTTCATCATAAACATTATCTAAATCTAAAAAGTATCCGTTAAGACTTACTCCATGTGACATTGATCTTATAAATTCTTTAAATTCTGCTTATTGTCCTATTGGTATATGTTCGGGTATTTTATTGTGTTTTCTTGTTACTACTTCTAAATTTGAGTCTAATAGTTCTTCTTCAGAGTAAACATTCGCATCTTCATTTATAATAGCTTCTTTTGTTCCTGTTTCTACTTATGTTTCTATAGGTCTATTAAATTCTTCTTCTATGTCACTTTCTGCTTTTTCTTCTATGATTGCATTAACATTTTTCAATTTTTCTAAAGCTTCTATTATCTGATTATTTTCTTTTATCATATTTGAGTTTCCTTCATCGTTTATTTCTTCTATAAATTTTTCTATTTGTATTTTTTGGTGTCCTATAGTTTCTATAGCTAATTCATCTCTTTTTATAAGATTAGTAGTTTCTTTATCAGTGTTACTATCAGTTCTATCAATACTAGTCGAACTTTCGTGGCGTGTTTTATATAGCTTTTTTACTTTCCTTTTCCCTTTTAATCTTGCCATTTGTTCTTTTAGAATATGTATAATTCTTCTTTTAATTCTTCTATTTCCTGTTTGACTTGATTTAATTCAAGTTTCGTTTGTTTTAATTCTACCTTAGTGTCTTTTAGTATTTTCTTAGTATATTTAAACTTATGTTTATATTTTTTATATTTACTTAACCACTCTTCATTATTAAGTGCTTTTAATTTTAGATTTTCTTTCTTTAATTCTAATATTTGTTGTTCTTGTTTATCTAATTTTAGGTTTAAGTATTCAGTTTTTTCTATATCATTTAAGTAGATATTTTCACCTTTTGAATTATTATTATTATTAGTTGGTGTATTTTTAAAGTATTTTTTTCTTTATAGGTTCATCCTTGTATCTTTCTTTTTCAATTATATTTTTTCCATGGTTTTTAAAAAAATGTAATTACACTATGTTCTTGAGTTTCCATTAAAATTATACTTTTTATGTAATATAACTAAATTATTTAATATTTTTTTTACAGAGTCTGATAATTTAAGTTTTATTTTACTAATATCTACCATTATAGGTTCTTTACTTCTTCTTCATGCATTTATTGGTACTAATTCTGGTTGTTTGATTGTGGTATCATGTATTTTTTCAACCATTCTTTCTTGACTTGTACTAGGTTCGTCTTCTTCTATTATTTGTTTTTCTTTATTTATATGTGCTACTAGTATGTTAAGTTGTTCAAATATTATTTTAAATGTTGGCACTTCAGATACATTCCAGAATTTTGTCAATTCTTCTCTTATTAATTGTTGTATTTGTGTTTGATTTTCTCTTATTT
Organism: Anisodus acutangulus; assembly: GCA_029783415.1. Classification (NCBI taxonomy): domain Eukaryota; kingdom Viridiplantae; phylum Streptophyta; class Magnoliopsida; order Solanales; family Solanaceae; genus Anisodus; species Anisodus acutangulus. Next base: position 38,518,502 of record CM056506.1, on the reverse strand, counting down.
CATCCATTATTATTAGGGTATTTTTTTATCTATTCTTTTACTATTATTTCATTCCATATTGCATCGATTTTCTCATTAAAATACCCAGGATTATTTATCATTTTCTTCCATCCATTTCCCATTTCTATCCATATTTTTATCAAATTTACTATATAGTTGTTCTAATTGTTTTCTATCATTTTCTAATTCCATTTATTTTGCTGTATTCTAGATATTTAAGTTGAGATATTATTTCTTCTAATAAAAGAATTTTTATTATTTTCAATTTTTGTTTTGTCTGTCTTATTTTTTCTTGGATATTCATATCTTACTTACAAATCGTGTTTTTCCTTGGTCATTTATTTCAATTTCTTCATTAGTAATTCTGTAATCTATCATAGTTAAGAAGTCACTTCCTAGTAATAATTTATTAAAACTATCATATTCAATTATTCCTATATTTATTTTATACTCCAAATCTTGGATTTTGAATTTTAGGTTGATACTTTTAGTTATTATTATTTCTCTTTCATTTTTAGGATAGCTACAAGTTTGTGGTTCTATTAAGTTACAATCTTTTTCGTTAATCTTACTTATATGTATAAAATGCTTAATAGCTCTTGTATTTATTTCAGTTATGCAATCAGTTGTTATCATTCCATTGAATATTATTACATTAATTCTTAATCTATTGCTCGGTATATTTATTAAATCTAATGTTCTTGGTTTTCTAAATATTAAGCTAGTTTGTCTTGATATCATTGATTCTTTTTTAATTATTAGTCTAGATCCTTCTATTTGTAGTCTTATTTTTTTTAATGGTGTTATGGTTCTAGCACAAAAATCCATATGTATTTCTTCTGGTATGGTTATCTTAGCATTTTATTTGTGTTCTATTTGTTCTAATATATCTTGATACATTTTTGGTACTAAAATGTCCATTTCATGTTGTTTCTTTACATGATGATTTCCTGTTAAGGCATATATCATTTTTGTTTCTATGCTTATGACTTTACTGCCTGGTGGCATCCTTATTCCATCTAGTTTATAATATAATATTAAAAATAAGTCTTTATGTTCATCTTTTAATGAAATACTAAAATCTGGTTATACTGTAAATTTCAGTTTTCGATATATCAAATTTCCAATTATTACCAATATCAAAGCATCTTGTAAATTTCCTAATATTCTATCATCTAATATGTATATTTGTATAGGTGTATCTATATTTTTCTGAAAATATGCTTTTATGGTAATTCTACTCCTCCAAAGTATATATTTTTATTTTTTTTACCTTCTATAGTAGATAATTTTGCTAATTCTCTTTTTATTATTTCATCTGTTAGTAAATTTATTTTTGCCCTTCCATTAATGCTAGTTGTGTCTATTATATTTTCATATTTCTGTTCTATATATCTTACTTCTTTGTTTCTTTCAAACCACTTAGTTTTAAATATTTTCTTAATTGATAATTTTTCTTTTTCATCTTGTATTTATTGATATACTTCTGGTTTAAAGCTTAAAATTTGTGTTATCCATCCTTCATCTGTATTCATCTGAAATATGTTTCATTTAAATTATCTACTATTTCTTTTCCTGTATCCATTAATTAACATATCAATATGCTTATATTGTTCTAATATGACATCTTTTTGGGTTTTTATTTCATTATCTTTTCTTATTATTTCTCTCAATTTTTCTTCTCTTATTTTTAGATTTTCTTCATCTTTTTGTCTTAATCTTTCATCTTTTAGTACTAATATGCTTCTTAGGGTTTTAATAGTAGTTTCTTATTCACATATCTGTTGGGAATATTCTTCCAAACATTGATCTCTTTTTTTTATAAGATTTATACTCAGTCTACAACTTACTGTATATTGGTTAATATCCCTATTATATGTAAACTATTTTTCAACTATCTTTTGAAGTTCTTTTAATTGATTTTCATCCATAATGACTTGTAGTCATCCATAAGTCTGTGTTTATATATGCTATAAAATGGTTTTGTATAGCTATTTCTCTGTGTAGATTTATTAGTTCTCTACATGGTCTTATATTATTATTTATCATGTCTTCTGATCTTTTTAATGATAATAATTCATTTTGATATTTTATTATTATTTCATTTTTATTTCTTCTTTCTACTAAGAGATGTATTAATTCTTTGCATAACCATTTTGTCTTATTTAATCTATTAATTTGTTCAAATGACGGATGTCTCTTTATTTTAATTTTATTACTTTTTCAGGCTCTAATACCAATTTCATGACAGATCTTATCTTCATCTATAGACCCTAGGATAATAGATGATAATTTATTAAATAATGAATATATAGTATGAAAGTAGTTGTCATTAATTCAAAATTCATTGTTTATTTATATATCTATAACCATTAACCAATTTCAACATCATAATTACAGAGATATTAAATTATCAAGGTTGTAATTAAAAGCACATAGTCTAGAAATCATACCTCTTAGCAGAATCTCTGAAAGAAATAATCCCCTCCCTTATTTTCATTAATGAAATAGTATATATACAATTTACAATTTTCCATAATAGGAAAATCTTATTCCTATTCTACTCCCAAAACCCTATTTTAGTAGTACAAGAATCATATAATTATGGTAAGTTTACAATACTAATTAATACAATTATTTACACTATAAATCAGCCACAAAACCGTGATATACTAATTATGGTAAGTGTATATCACAGGTACAATATAGCTACAAAACCATGATATACACTACTTATGGTAAGTGTATATCACATGTATATTTAACACACCCCCGCAGTCATAGCGGGTGGTCTTCGTATGCTGAGACTGTCCCTAAAATCTTCAAATAGAACGGACAAAAGACCTTTCGTAAAGATGTCGGCAACTTGATACCTGGAAGGGACATGTAGGACGCGAACTTGCCCACAAGCTACCTTTTCGCGAACAAAATGGATGTCCATCTCAATATGTTTAGTGCGCTTATGTTGAACCGAATTGCCAAAAAGATATACGACACTAACATTATCACAATAAACCAAGGTATCTTTATGAATGGGAAAGTGAAGCTCCAAGAGAAGATTATGTAACCAACATGATTCAGAGACCACATTGGCCACCCCTCGATACTCAACCTCTGCACTGGAGTGGGATAAGGTAGTCTGCCGTTTGGCAGACCATGAGACCAAGTTATCACCAAGAAACATACAGTAACCAAACGTGGATCGTCTGGTGTCCGGACAGCCACCCCAATCAGCATCTGTGTAAGAGAAAAGTGTAGAGACCGATGACGGATATAGATGCAACCCATTATCAATTGTGCCCTATAAGTAGCGAATGATGCGTTTGAGCGCATTCATGTGCTCAACTCGAGGATCATGCATAAACAAACACATCTGCTGGATGACATAGGTAATATCAGGTCTCGTGAAGGTAAGATACTGAAGTGCCCCTGTAAGAATGCGATAGTGGGTCGGATCCTCATATGGTGAACCAGGCGCAGCACCCAACTTGGGTTTAGTATCAACTGGAGTGGAAGTAGACGTGCATGAGGACATACCAACTCACTCAATAATCTCAGATGCATACTTACATTGTGATTAGAATAACCCACCTGCATAACGAGTGACGGCAATTCCCAAAAAATAACTCAAGGGCCCCAAGTCTTTCATAGCAAACTCAGAACTGAGCATGGTCATGATAGGCTTGCGCAATGCATCAGTAGAGGCAGTCAAGATAATATCATTTACATATAATAGAATATAAGCTAGGGAAGAACCATGATGATAGATGAATAATGAATTATCAGACATTGTTGTGCGTAAACCCCATAGACGATACATAGTCTGCAAATATCTTATACCAAGCCCGTGGGGCCTGCTTAAGCCCATACAAGGACTTCTTCAATAAACAGACATGATAATATTTGGGGTCACGGAATCCCAAGGGCTGATGCATGTAAACAGTCTCCTTAAGATCACCATGTAGTAAAGCATTATTCACATCTAACTAATGAATGGGCCAAGCCTTCGAAAGAGCAAACTGAGAATAGTGCGAATGGTAGCCGGTTTGACCACCTGACTAAACGTCTCACCACAATCCATGCCAACCTGCTGAGTTTTACCATCACCTACAAGACGAGCCTTATGCCTCACAAAAGAACCGTCAGAATTATCCCTATGAGTAAAAATCCACATAGACAGAATAATATTAACACCAGAAGGACTGGGTACCAACTCACACGTCTTATTCGCAATAAGAGCATCATATTCGTCGGTCATAGCCAATTTCCAATTCGGGTCATATAAGGTGGACACGGGGTTACGGGGTAGAGGGGATTTAAGAACATTAGAATCTAAATTAAAATATCTTTTCAGTTTAAAAATACTCTATTGACTATGAGTGACCGGTTTGTTACTCGGGGGAGAATTGGGTGAATTTTGAGAAATATCGGGACATGTGACGGATCGCCAGAGCAGTGGGCTCTTCTGCCCAACACGAACTGAAATGTAGATGACGCAGGGTGGATCGGATCAGGGCGTAAACAAAATCGGGCCAAAATTAGGTCGAGAGGCGTCAGCTTGCTGGACCCACGACGGTGGACTGTGACGGTACTGGAGAACCAGCGGGCAGTGGGCCCATTGGCGGATTTAAGGTGCAAGATATGTCGGATAAATGGTGGATAATATACGGGGAGACATTGTCATCTAAAAAATTATACGACCTAGGCACGGGACTACTCACCTTAGCAAACGGAAATTGAGATTCATCAAAAATAACATGGCGACTAATGATGATTTTATTAGACGATAAATCAAAAAATTTGTAACCACGATGATTAGACGGATAACCCAAAATCACATAAGGGGTAGACCGGGCCTGAAGTTTCTTAATTTTAGTGGACGGAAATAGTGGATAACATAAGCACCCAAAGACCCTAAGATGTGAATACGAAGGAGTCTTATTATATAATATTTGAAGGGAGGTGAATATGCCAAACCTTTGGTAGGAAGAATGTTAAGGCGATAAGTATCCATTTGTAGAGCATGATGCCAAAAGGAAGGAGGTGCGGAAGAATGGACCAATAAAGTGCGGATAATATTATTAATGGTACGAATTTTGAGTTCGGCTTTTCCATTTTGTGAGGATGAGGACAAGAGAAACAAAAGTTGATACCATTATTACCACAAAAATCCCGATACAACCCATTATCATATTCTGTTCCATTATCACATTGAGTATTCTTAATTTCCCATTCGAATTGGGTACGGATGAAAGCTCTAAATTTTAAAAAGGTGGGAAAACGTGAGATTTTTTCGCTAACGGAAAAGTCCATAAAAAATTAGAATAATCATCCAAAAAAAAATATAATAACGATGGCCCAAAGAACTGAGAACAAGATATGTCCATAGATCTCTATGAATAATATCAAATGGCATTAAAGTACGAGAATTAGAGTCGACAAACTATAATCTAACAATTTTTCCTAGAGAACAAGATTGACAGATCGGAGTACTACGCGTACCCTTACAAGAAATAAAATTATGTTTATGTAAGGAAGAAACAATAGACGACCCAGGGTGACCCAAACGTGCATGCCATAAGGAAGGAGCGAGCGTTGCAAAAGTAGATGACAAAGCCTAACTCGAGAGATCGGATGTGGGCGTGATAGGTTACATATCTCCCCTACTATCACGCCTCATGAGAGGTCCCCGTCTTGAAATTCTTCACAGAAAACTCAAGAGGATCAAATTCAACAGAAATAGAATTATCAGTGGTAAATTTACGGAGAGACACCAAATTTTTAATTAATTTAGGGGCACGAAGGACATTTTTCAAGACAAGAGGTGGATGGGGGGAGACAGTTTTATGACCGTAACCACGAATTGGAATTGAATGTCCATTACCAACAAATATGCCACGACTGTTGCTCAAATTGGAATAAGACGAGAGAGTACCTTGATCGGATGTCATGTGGGTAATGGCACCAGTGTCCATGTACCAATTTGAATCCATGGGATTTAAACCAAGTGTGTACATCACGACTTCAATGTAGGTAGGAGTGAGGCCCACTGCAAGGTGGGCCTGGTGGGGCCGAGGCCCAAGTACGTCGGCTGGCTGCCATAGCCTAGAATTGCCTCATGGGTTCCACTGTGAGCCAGAACAATTGGGCCTGCTTGGCTGCGGAAACGAAGCCGAGTTTAGCTGGGCAGTGTATAGAAAATAGGGGTTGTTGGGCCTAGGCCCACTGGCCCAGTTCCACGGCCATGGGCCTCAGGGCTGTGGCCAGTTGGCTTGTGGCCCACTTCCTTGAGGAACATTTCCACCCCCGTTATTTCCACCGGAGTTTCCGCCACGATTCTTGCCATTATTTTTTCAATTCTGACCCTTTTTGCCGCCACCGTTGTTGTGGTTTTGGCCGGAATTGTTGGAGGCAGGCGGAGAAAAATTGGACTCGATCATCATGATGACAGAAGGGGCCCAAGTGGCCGCTTTCTTATCCAAGCCTGCTTCTTCGAGTGTGAGCATTGAACGGGCCTGATAAAACTGTGGAAGAGGACTGCTCTGACGAAAAAGCATACCGATGCCACTATAGGCCTTAGATAGGTCTGCAACCATCTGAAGGACGAGACGGTCGTTGGTAAAGGGCACACCAATATTGCGGAGTTGGTCCGCCCATTCTTTTAACCTTTTGCAGTAAGCTGAAACGTTAGATAAGTCATCCATGTTGACGTGGGAGAATTCATGCTCAAGTGTAACAACTCGAGAATTCTGATTATCTTGGAATATTTCACGTACTCTATCCCAAGCAACCATCGATGTAGCATCTGGTTCGATAATCATTTGCAATAGGTCGGTAGAGATAATGGAGTAAATCCACTGAAGAGCAGTAGCATCAAGAGTTGTCCATAATTGAGGATCATCCTCGGGTTTAGGAATCCCCATAGCCGTAGGAGCCGGGGGGATAATGTGATGGAGGACTTGATGCTAGAGTGCGTGAACTTTGAACAGTTCAGCCTACGTCACGTATTGGACATTTTCTATTTCAAAAATAATAGGGATGTGATTCTTGATGTTAGAAACAGTAAGGGTAGGGTGAAATGTGTTCTTAGCCATAATAGCAATGAACGACGTGAGGAAGGGATTTGGAAGAAAATTTGGGAAGAGAAAAGGCAATTTCGGGCATGGAAACCGAGAAGAAGGGCTCGGAACAGCGGGTGTTTGGATGGAATTCGGAGCGGAAATATGGAACCTAGACTTCTGATACCATTAAAAAAATATTCCCCTCTCTTATTTTCATTTATGAAAGAGTATATATACAATCTACAATTTTGCATAATAGGAAAATCCTATTCCTATTCTACTCCCAAAACCCTAGTCTAGTATTACCATAATCCTATAATTATGGCAAGTGTACAATACTAATTAATACAATTATTTACACTATAAATCAGCCACAAAACCGTGATATACACTAATTATGGTAAGTGTATATACGGGTACAATATTGCTACAAAACTATGATATACACTGCTTATGGTAAGTGTATATCACGTGTATATTTAACAATCTCAGATCACCGGAGATCTCAACCCACCCTGGCACTGCTTCCCTTTAATCTCTTCTCAACAATAATGGGATAATTAGCCTACGTGCTTGGGAGTTTCTCAACAGAATCTTTCTAAAATTCTTTTTAAGGTGCATGTTTCTGGACTAATATAATTCTAATTATAGACTTTCAAAGTAACTTCTCTGCTATTATAATATTGTTCTTGGTAAAGATTATAGACTAAGAGGGTTGTTAGATAGACATTAGAGTTTTTCAAAGAAAGATTTTTATTGAAGTTTTTGAATGTCTTTCAATGTTTACCAGAGGCTCTTTATATAGATAACCTCGATAGATTACATGATTGTTACATGACAAAATTTAAAGCTGCTTTTACAAAAAGTCTAAAAGCAAATAGTAGTTTGTCTTCCATGAATACAGATTTTTGTAAAGTTTTTTGTTTTCTTGTAGGTTTGTCAAAAGGTTGATGCCAGATGTCTTCCACGTTCTTGAATTCTTCCTGTCTTGAATAATATCTTGCCAAATGCATTGGATTCTTCTTTAATCATCCAGGTTGCTTTTTCAAATGATGTTGACATTGTTGTTGATATCTTGGTTTTTTATGGATTTTATCAGAGTAGTATGGATTACATTATGGGCTTACTGTAGTTAAACTACATCGGGCCGTGTTATGATATTGAATCATTTACATGAGAATTCAGCTAAAAGGATCCAAATTTCTTTCTTTTATTATTGTATCATTGGCAGCAGTAGTAGCATGTTTAGTACTTATTACACCTTTTTTCTTCTGGCCACTCAGAAGTTGATATTGTTCCATGGTTTCCTTTGTATGTTTATGTTTCAGGTTCATTATACGATCATGCAAGTTTGTGAGTCCAACCGTATCTTGTGTCACGATGTCATTATTATAGTAAAGGGTACAAGTTCTTCCACTTCTCCTCCTTTTGTCATTCCAATAATACATGCCTTCCTGGCTTGTAACATGTCTTCTATTTTGGATTTTAGGGTTAATAATCCTATGACTCTTTTTGCACTTAACCATTCTTGAAATTTTTCAATAGTACGAGGTATTTTCATTTTCAAGTCTTCATCATCTCCACTAATATTACTATTTCTACCAGTTTTGAAAAGTTGACAAATTACTATAGGTTTTCCTACTAAATCAGATGAAGCATCAAACATTTGTATACCATACTACCCTTTTCATAGGAATCCATCATGGCTTTTGTAGATTCAACAATAATACTGGGCAGCTTAGCAATATTATACATGGTTTCATCAACTATTATTTTATCAATAAACCCATAAGTAAATAGTTTTGCTACTATATCTGGATTAGCATGTTCTAATTGGTCTTTTTCAGTTGGTATTCTATGTTTTGTTAAAGCTATTACTTTTTCTTTAATTTTTTTAATAGCTTTATCATGTACTTCAGTCCATTCAAATATTTTATGTTTTCTAATTAATTCTTGCAATGATTTTCTTAAAAGTGGTAGATCTTTTATATGGTCTGAAGCATAATTTACTATTCCAAAAAATTGTTGTACTTCTTTTTATTTTCTAATTTATCCTTAAAAAAGTTTATTTTTGTTAAAACATGTTCTTATAATTGTAATCCTTCTATAACTATAATATATCATAAATATTCTATATGGTTTCTGAAAATTTCAGATTTCTTCTCAGATAGTAATATTCCATGTTGTTTTATAGTTTTTATAAAATTATCTAAATGTTTTATATGGTCTTCTAAATTATCACTATATATAAGTATGTCATCAACATATACTATACAGAATTCTTTTAATTTTCTGAATACTTGGTCCATTCTTCTCTGAAATATTTGAGGTGCATTTTTTAATCCAAATGGTAATACTTCCATTCATAAAGTCCTTGAGGTGCACTAAAGGTTGTCAAAGGTTTCGATTCTTTTGTTAACTTTATTTGCAAAAATCCACTTTTATAATCAAACTTACTAAACCATTTTTTACTTCCGAATCTGTTAATAAGATTTCTTTTATATGGTAAAAAGTATCCATCAAATATAGTCTTTTTATTCAGTTCTCTATAATCTATCACCATTCTAGTTTTTCATCTTTTTTGTTCACTATATTTTCCTACTAAAAAGGTTGGGCTACTATGTGAGCTTTTACTTTCTTGTATTATTTTTAAATCTAATAATTTTTTTATCTGGATTTTAAATTATTTTTGGTCTGTTGGACTATATCTAATAGGCGTACATCTAATTGTATCATTATGATTTATTAATTTGATTTCAGCATATATTTTTTCTTTTTCCCATAATTGTACTAGATTTTCTCCAAAATTCATTTTTAATATGTTAAGATATTTTTCTTTTAATAACTCTAGGTTGTTATTCCTTTCTGACCTTAGATTACACATTCTTAATATTTGTATTGGTAATATTCTTTTTAGTATTATCCATTTATTACAAGGTGTTTGTAAACTTAAAGTATTATTATTTATAACTTGGGTTTTAAAGAAATCTAAGAAATTATTTCCTAGTAATACTTTCTGTTTCATATTATTTTATTGGTATATTATTGGTAACCTGAATATTTTCTTATTAATACTATTCTCATATTTTCTGCTATTATGTACCGCTCTTTCATTTATTCATTAAATCTTGTTACTCTTATTCTATGTGGTTTAGATCTTTTCCATCTATTCAGTTCTAATACTTCTTTCCTTGCTAGACATAAGTCTGCTCCACTATCTATAAAGATTTTATTTATCATTTTATTAGACTTATATTATGTATGAGCTTCTATATAAATTTCTACCATTTAATCAGGTTGTTGAATATTAGTATCTTGTATTTCTATTTCCTTTATTATACTACCTATTCTTTGGATTTCTTACCATCTTATTTCATTCAATTTTTCCTTATTTTATTAAGGTTCTTAACAACCTTTTTATATCTATCATGATAATATTTATATCTCGTTTCACTAGTAATTGTACTAATTTTATAGACATATTCTTTTTCACATTGTATCCAGTAATCTCTTTCTTCTTCTATTTTTCTTTTTTCTTCGTGCAATTCCATTTCATTCTGAACTACTTTCACTATCTGAGTTTTGGTTAGTAAAACTAATATTTCTTGGTTTTGTTTCACTTTCTTCTTCAGTTTGGCTAATATAAAAATCTTCATATTCATACCACTTATTATTATTTTATTTTATCTTTTCTAAATTTATAATAAATTGTGTTATATTTATATATTTTACACCATTTTTCTGTAGTTTTGGACATTTATTAGCATAATGCCCTTTTTCATTACAATTCCAACATTTACCTTCACTGATTTTTTTTCTAAGGGTTTTATATATTTTTTTTTTCTAAATTTTCTTTTATGCTTAAATCTTTTTCTGGTTTCAGGAGTATTTTTATTGCATTATGTATTCTTCACCTTTTCTCATTAAATATGCTCGTAATACTCTTATCCTTTCTCCTAAGGTATTTTCTCTTGGTTCTAGTTGACTATATTCTTTAGATATTTCAGTATTATATGGTGTTGGTAAAGGATCATAATAAAGTTGTTGATATATTAAACCTTCTTGTGGTAAAAATCTTTCTTCATAAAAGAATTTACTAAAACTTATTGTATATTCTGGTAATTTATTAATCTTACAACATTTCATATTATTTAGATTCATTATATTTTCAATTTTTCTTTCTACAAATACATTTTGTCTTGCTACTAACCATTTTTCTCCTAGAAATTCCCTTTTTAGTACAATATCAAATATCATTAACATATATTTTCAGTCTCTTGCATGACCAGATACTTCTAATCTTAGTTGATATGTTATAGATTCTATCCAGAATGCTACTTTTCTAATTAATATTTTAGATATTAGATCATAAATATAATCTAGGTTATCAGTATGCGTAGAGTTCATTAATGCTATATACATTTCAAGATTCCAGTCATTTATTCTTCTACTTACTTCTTGTTCATCATAAACATTATCTAAATCTAAAAAGTATCCGTTAAGACTTACTCCATGTGACATTGATCCTGTAAATTCTTTAAATTCTGCTTGTTGTCCTATTGGTATATGTTCGGGTATTTTATTGTGTTTTCTCGTTACTACTTCTAAATTTGAGTCTCATAGTTCTTCTTCAGGGTAATAATTCGCATCTTCATTTATAATATCTTCTTCTGTTCCTGTCTCTATTTCTGTTTCTATAAGTCTATTACATTCCTCTTCTATGTAACTTTCTGGTTCTTCTTCTATGATTGCATTAACATTTTTTAATTTTTCTAAAGCTTCTATTATCGGATTATTTTATTTGATCATATTTGAATTTCCTTCATCATCTATTTCTTCTATAAATTTTGCTATTTGTATTTCTTGGTGCTCTTTAGTTTCTATAGCTAATTCATCTCTTTTTATAAGATTAGTAGTTTCTTTATCAGTGTTACTATCAATTCTATCATTACTAGTCAAACTTTCGTCACTTGTTTTATATAACTTTTTTACTTTTCTTTTCCTTTTTAATCTTGCCATTTGTTCTTTTAGAATATGCAATTCTTCTTTTAATTCTTCCATTTCCTATTTGACTTGATTTAATTCATGTTCGGTTTGTTTTAATTTTACCTTAGTATCTTTAAACTTATGTTTATATTTTTTATTTACTTAACCACTCTTCATTATTATGTGTTTTTAATTTTGTATTTTCTTTCTTTAATTCTAATATTTTTTGTTCTTGTTTATCTAATTTTAGGTGTAAGTATTTGGTTTTTTCTATATCATTTAAGTAGATATTTTCACCTTTTGAATTATTATTATTATTTGGTGTATTTTAAAGTCTTTTTTCTTTATAGGTTCATACTTGTATTTTTTTTATAATTATATCTTTTCAAAAACATATAGATACACCTATACAAATATACACATTAGATGATAGAATATTATGAAATTTACAAGATGCTTTGATATCGATAATAAATGAAAATTTGATATATAAAAATCTAAAATTTACAGTACAACCAGATTTTAGTATTTCATTAAAAGATAAACATAAAGACTTGTCTTTAACATTATATTATAAACTAGATGGAATAAAAATGCCACCAGGTAGTAAAGTCATAAGCATAGAAACAAAAATGATATATGCCTTAATAGGAAATCATTGTTGGGTTTAAATGATAGATTGAATGGAAAATGGAAGGAGTTCCCTCTTGCTTTGTCCCACATCGGTAGTGGAAAGAAAAGTGGGAGTTCCCTCTTGCTTTATAAAATAAGCATTTGTCCCACATCAGTAGTGGAAAGAAAAGTTCTTCTACTTATAAGTAGAAGTACTCCTTCTTATTGCTAAAGGGTTAAGAAGAGGGTCTCCCCTCGCGCCGTCGTCATCGCTCAGCTCGGCTTCGGCTTCGGCTCGGCACGGCTTCGTCTTTGATAATCTTTTTGGACCAAATTTTCTTTAATTTTTAATTATTATTTAATTAAATTAATTAACTAATCCAATCCTACCCGTTAGTGACCCAGATCCGTGTGTCTGACCCGCGACCCAATTTCTTTCCCATATTTAAATTTCCCACCAGTTTTTAGTGATTGTTCAGAAGGGTTGCAAACCTTCAGAAACAGTACTTCCATGGCTATAAATTCATTTGTTTCCTCAGAATTTTACTCACTAATTTTCTGGAAAAACAAAAACTTCTTCTTCTTCTGCACAAATAAATTATGTGTGATATACTGCCGTTGAGTGGTTCACCTCTACCTGAATTTGGAGTACTACTATTCTGGTAAGATAATCGTTCTATCCTGGGAGGGGATATTCCATCAACCTCGAGTACTGTGAGGGGAATAATTTCCTTAAGGACACACTTTGAACTAATAAGTGGGCTCGATTATATTCTGAAAAATTATTCTTATTTTTCAACACTGATTCTGTTTATTTTCAGTTATTATTATTTACTGATTTTTTGGAATACAGATTAATAACAATCTTAAGGTAATTATATTTTTAGATTAATCTGTATTCTGTTTTGGAGACTAAAACCTATGTGGTTTTCTACTCCGTATGAAAGTTCATATTCTGACTTGAAGACATAAAAATTTCATTGGAATATTAAAGTTCATACTTGTACAACAATTTGAAGAACATAAAAACTTTATCGTTGCTGTATTCTGGTTTGGAGATTAAAACTTGTGTAGTTTTCTACTCCATATGAATATTAGTATTCTGACTCGAAGATATAAAAACTCTGTTGGAATACTAAAGTTTCATGATTATACTGCGATTTGAAGAAATAAAATCTTCATCGTTTAAGTCTGTGATTGAATTGCTATTCTGGTTTAATTAATTAAAATAGTTTGTCAATTTGACAGTGACAAACGAATAATGGCAATTGAGACTGGAACTACCTCTGCGAATACTGCACCAGCGGTTACTCCTACAACCTGCATTGTACCACACCTACCGAGAAACCTGCAAAGTTCACCGGTGCCAACTTTAAAGGATGGCAGCAAATAATGTTCTTTTGGCTTACCACCCTTGGTATGCAAAAGTTCACCAGTGAGGACCCTCCCGTGCCTGCCGCCGACATGCCTGACAACCAACAATTCATGGTTACTGAGGCTTGGAAACAGGCTGATTTTTTGTGCAAAGGCTACATTTTGAGTGCCTAAGAAGATGACTTGTACAACGTCTACAGTGCAGTAGAGACTTCCAAAGAACTATGGAGTGCACTTGAAAAGAAGTACAAAACTGAAAATGCTTGCTTGAAGAAGTTTGTGGCTGCCAAATTCCTAGACTACAAAATGGTGGATGGAAAAACCGTTGGAACCCAAGTTCAAGAGCTTCAACTTATCTTCCATGACCTTATTGCTGAAGGTATGGTAGTACATGAAGCGTTCCAAGTGGCTGCAATGATTGAGAAGTTGCCACCCTCATGGAAAGATTTCAAGAATTATCTTAAGCACAAAAGAAAGGAAATGAAGTTGGAAGATCTTGTGATTCGTCTCAAGATCGAGGAAGATAACAAAACCGCTGAGAAGAGGTACCGTAAGACTTCACCAATTGAAGGGGCAAACATCGTTGAAGATGCTACTCTGAAAAAGAACAAGAAAAGGAAGAGGCCTTCTGGAAAGGAGAAGGATTCCAACAAGAAAAAATTCAAGGGCAACTGCTTTAATTGTGGGAAAGCTGGCCACAAAGCCCCAGATTGTCGTCTCCCAAAAAAGAACAAGGGAAAAGGACAAGCCAATATGCTGGAAAAGAATGATGATATGGATGATTTGTGTGCAATGCTATCGGAGTGCAATTTGGTTGGAAACCCAAAGGAGTGGTGGCTTGATTCTGGTGCCACTCGTCATGTTTGCTCTATAAAAGAAGCATTTGCAACCTATGCTCCCGCTGGACCCGAAGAGGTACTGTTTATGGGAAATACTGCAACAGCCAAGGTTGAAGGATATGGGAAGATACTTCTGAAGATGACTTCCGGCAAGGTCCTGACTCTCAACAATGTTATGCACGTTCCAACAATTCGAAAGAATTTAGTTTCAGCCGGACTACTCGTCAAAAACGGGTTTAAGTGCGTGTTGGTTAGTGAGAAAATTGTAATAAGTAAGAATGATTTGTTCATAGGAAAGGGCTACCTCACCGAGGGCCTTTTCAAACTCAATGTAATGGTTGTTGACAGTATTAATGAAAATTCAGCTTCGTCTTACTTATTGGAGTCAAATGATTTATGGCATGTTCGTTTAGGACATGTCAACTACAAAACCTTGCGAAAATTGATTAATTTAGAAGTATTGCCTAAATTCGAGTGTAATAAATCTAAATGTGAAATCTGTGTTGAATCTAAGTTTGTTAAACATCCATATAAGTCTATTGATAGAAATTCAAATCCTTTAGAATTAATTCACACAGATATATGTGATATGGAGTCAATACCATCTCGCGGTGGGAAAACGTATTTTATAACTTTTATTGACGATTGCACTCGATATTGTTATGTGTATTTGCTTAATACTAAGGATGAAGCAATTGATGCATTTAAACAATACAAGAACAAAGGGGAAAATCAATTAAATAAAAAGAAAAAAATGATTAGAAGTGATAGGGGTGGAGAGTACGAATCTCCTTTTGCAGAGATATGTTTAGAATATGGAATTATTCATCAAACTACTGCCCCTTACACACCACAATCAAATGGAATTGCGGAAAGGAAAAACCGAACATTAAAGGAAATGATGAATGTCTTACTAATAAGTTCCGGTTTACCGCAAAGCTTGTGGGGGGAAGCTATCCTTACAGCTAACCGAATACTCAACAGGGTGCCCCACAGCAAAACACAATCTATTCCATATGAACTATGGAAAGGAAGAAAACCTAACTTGAAATATTTCAAAGTGCGGGGGTATTTAACAAAGGTCCAAGTTCCTTTGCCCAAAAGGGTAAAAATCGGACCAAAAACTGTGGATTGTGTTTTTATTGGCTATGCTACAAACAACAAAGCTTGTCAGTTTTTGGTTCACAAATCGGACAATCCCGAAATTCATGTTAATACGGTAATTGAATCAGATAATGCTAAATTCTTTGAAAACATTTATCCGTATAAAACCGAATGTGAGTCGTCAAGTGAAAAACCTAAACGACCGCGGGAAGAACCAAAGGAAATTACACCAAGTAAAAAGGATGCAAGGCGTAGCAAACGTCAAAGGACATCTACTTCCTTTGGACCAGATTTTGTGACATTCTTGCTTGAAAATGAGCCTCAAACATTTAAAGCAGTGATGTCTTCTTCTGATTCAGCATTTTGGAAAGAGGCAGTCAATAGTGAGATTGAATCAATTTTTAACAACCATACATGGGAATTGGTTGATCTTCCTCCTGAAAATAAACCTTTAGGATCAAAATGGATTTTTAAAACGAAAATGAAGGCCTTGATACTTTGACACATACTCGCCGGTAACAAGAATAACATCTATTCGGGTGTTAGTGGCACTGGCGGCCGTATATGGTCTTGAAATCCATCAAATGGATGTCAAGACAGCTTTCTTAAATGGAGAATTGGAGGAAGAAATTTACATGGAACAACCTGAGGGCTTTGTGGTTCCTGGTAAAGAAAGGAAAGTGTGCAAACTTTTTAAGTCACTTTATGGACTTAAAAATGTCATGCGAAATTTGACCAAATAATGTTGGCAAATGGATTTAAGATTAATGAGTGTGACAAATGTGTCTACATTAAAAATACTCCAAATCATGAAGTCATTATTTGTTTATATGTTGATGACATGTTGATAATAAGTAGAGATATTACCGATGTAAATGCTACGAAGCGTATGCTGGCTAGCAAATTTGATATGAAGGACTTAGGAGTTGCTGATTTGATCTTAGGCATCAGAATTCATAAAACTCCACAAGGTCTAGCATTATCGCAGTCTCATTATATTGAAAGAGTACTTGACAAGTTTAAGTATTTAAATTTCAATGTTGCAAAGACTCCAATTGATGTAAGTTTTGCACTTCAAAAGAATGAAGGTGAAAGTGACTCACAATTGGACTATGCACGAGTTTTGGGAAGTTTGATGTATATTATGAATTGTACACGACCAGATATAGCATGTGCTATAAGCAAGCTGAGTCGATTCACGAGTAATCCCAATCAAACTCATTGGATGGCAATGAAACGAGTCTTGGGGTATTTAAAACACACCCAAACCTATGCTTTGCATTATAATAAATATCCCGCAGTAATTGAGGGATATAGTGATGCAAACTGGATCATCAGATCATCTGAAGTTAAATCCACGAGTGGATATATTTTCACCGTTGGTGGAGGAGCAGTGTCTTGGAAATCATCAAAACAGACATGCATCGCCCGCTCTACAATGGAATCTGAATTTATAGCTTTAGACAAGGCCGGTGAAGAAGCTGAATGGCTCCAGAATTTCTTAGAAGATATTCCATTCTGGCCCAAACCTTTGGCTCCTATATTTATACATTGTGACAGTCAAGCAGCAATAGGTAGGGCAGGGAGCGTAATGTACAATGGAAAATCTCATCACATACGACGAAGACACTATACCGTTAGACAACTCCTCTCTAGTGGTGTTATCACGATTGACTATGTAAAGTCAAGAGATAACGTGGCGGATCCACTTACAAAAGGCTTATCTAGAGAGGGAGTTAGTAGATCATCAATGGGAATGGGGTTAAGGCCGAGAAAAATTCATCATGGCGGTAACTCTACCTAGCAGACTGGAGATCCCAAGAGCTAGGTTCAAGGAGATCAAACAAAGTTGTGACTGACGGTTCAACATTGTCAAATAACTCAACCCATTCTCGGATGAAGACAATGTTCAGAAATAAGGATAAAACCTTATGGCTTGTTAATGAGTTAATAAAGCATTAAGGTTCTTTAATGATTATCTAAATCTGGCAGTGTATGACCAGATAATGTGGCTATAGGACCACATGTTTAGAAATCACCTATGTGAGTGTTAAGTGTAAGCCGCTTTAAAGGGGAATGACAGTGAAGGCCCATTCTCTACGCACTCATGAAACCACGAAGTGTTCATGGCTGAAACGAACACAACCATGAGAACCATAAATGATTGAGGGTTGATTGTGTGACTTATGTTGTCTAGGTATACAAAAAGGTTCGACGGTTCAAAGATATCAAATCTACAGATTGATCGAGTATATCCGATATAAGTTCACTACAGAAAGTTCAAAGGGAAACCTACTTATCCAGATGCAGTCAATTCTCGCTTGTATATCACACTTGTCCGCGCATTCCTTTATCTTATAGTCATTCCTCATTCATGTGGGGGATTGTTGGGTTTAAATAATAGATTGAATGGGAAATGGAAGGAGTTCTCTCTTGCTTTGTCCCACATCGGTAGTGGAAAGAAAAGTGGGAGTTCCCTCTTGCTTTATAAAATAAGCATTTGTCCCACATCGGTAGTGGAAAGAAAAGTTCTTCTACTTATAAGTAAAAGTACTCCTTCTTGTTGCTAAATGGTTAAGAAGAGGGTCTCCCCTCGCGCCGTCGTCGTCGCTCGGCTCGGCTTCGGATTTGGATCTGATTGATTGATAATCTTTTTGGACCCGCGACCCGGTTTCTTTCCCATATTTAAATTTCCCACCAATTTTTAGTGGTTGTTCAGAAGGGTTGCAAACCTTCAGAAACAGTACTTCCATGGCTATAAATTCGTTTGTTTCCTCAGAATTTTACTCACTAATTTTCTAGAAAAACAAAAACTTCTTCTTCTTCTGCACAAATAAATTTTGTGTGATATACTGTCGTTGAGTGGTTCGCCGCTACTTGGCTTTGGAGTACTACTATTCTGGTAAGATAATCGTTCTATCCTGGGAAGTGATATTCCATCAACCTCGAGTACTGTGAGGGGAATAATTTCCTTAAGGACACACTTTGAACTAAGTGGGCTCGATTATATTCTGAAAAATTATTCTTATTTTTCAACACTGATTCTGTTTATTTTCAGTTATTATTATTTACTGATTTTTTGGAATACAGATTAATAACAATCATCATATAAATAAACAACATGAAATGAACATTTTAGTACCAAAATGTATCAAGATATATTAGAACACAAAGAAAATGCTAAGATAACCATACTAGAAGAAATACATATGGATTTTTGTGCTAGAACCATAACACCATTACAAAAAAATAAGACCACAAATAGAAGGATCTAGACTAATAATTAAAAAATAACCAATGATATCAAAACAAACTAGCTTAAGATTTAGACAACCAAGAACATTAGATTTAATAAATATACCCAACAATAGATTAAGAATTAAAGTAATAATATTCAATGGAATGATAACAACTGATTGCATAGCTGAAATAAATACAGGAGCTATTAAGAGTTTTATACATATAAGTAAGATTAACGAAAAAGATTGTAACTTAATAGAACCACAAACTTGTAGCTATCCTGAAAATGAAAGAGAAATAGTAATAACTAAAAGTATTAACCTAAAATTAAAAATCCAAGATTTGGAGTATAAAATAAATATAGGAATAATCGAATATGATAGTTTTAATGAATTATTACTAGGAAATGACTTCTTAATTATGATAGATTACAAAATTACTAATGACGGAATTGAAATAAATGACCAAGAAAAAATAAGATTTGTAAGTAAGATATGAATATCCAAGAAAAAATAAGAAAGAAAAAACAAAAATTGAAAATAATAAAAACAGTTTTATTAGAATAAATAATATATCAACTTAAATAACTAGAATACAGAGCAAACGAAATGGAACTAGAAAATGATATAAAACAATTAGAACAACAATATAATAAATTTGATAAAATATGGATAGATATGGGAAATGGATGAAAGAAAAGGATAAATAATCTTGGGTAATTTTAATGAGAAAATTGATGCAATATGGAATGAAATAATAGTAAAAGAATAGATTAAAAATATCCTAATAATAATGGATGAAATAAGAGAAAAACCAACATAGATACAACAATTAATAAGAGAAGAATTGACAAAATTATGAAATGTATATGAAGTGCCAAATTATTGAAGAAGACGGACCTAGTACAAGTCAAGAAAGAATGGTTGAAAAAATACACGTTATCACAATCAAACAACCAGAATTAGTACCAATAGATGCATGGAGAAGAAATAAAGAACCTATAATGGTAGATATTAGTAAAATAAAACCTAAATTATCAGACTCTGTAGGAAAATATTAAATAATTTAGCTATATTACATAAAAAGGACAATTTTAATGGAAACTCAAGAACATAGTGTAATTACATTTCTTAAAAACCATAGATGAAGATAAGATCCGTCATGAAATTGGTATCAAATTTCCTCTTATTACTGATATCAAAGCATCTTGTAAATTTGTTAATATTCTATCATCTAATATGTATATTTGTATAGGTGTATCTATATTTTTCTGAAAATATGCTTTTATGGTGAATTATACTCCTCCAAAGTATATATGAACTTCTGACATCCGGAGCCTTAACTTTTTTGTTAAGGTTTTAATAAGAGAGAGCCCTTATTTTTAATGGTGTTGTATAAGAAGATGTCTCCTGTTCATTATGACACAATTTTTTTGATATGTTTAAGATAATAATATATGTATTTATTCTCGTGATGGCAAAAATTTATTAATCATATAAGAAATTTTTTATTGATTTCTTTGACTTACAAATGTGAAGACAAATGCAAAAATAATTTCATTTCCATCTAGTGTGGTCAGTCATGTTACATATAATCTGAATATTTGGGCAGTCCCCAGTATCTTAACTATCTGGGCAGTCCCCTGTATCGGGTGCTTTCCTTCGAAGTGCTAAAATTTCATAAAATCTTCTTCCACTCCATTCTGGATGGATATGGCCCTCAGTATCTGGGAGTTCATGCTATGAAGACTCGGATACTAGATAACTCTCTCCAGTAGCAAGACAAGTAACATGCTCATTTTGCGATGCTGCCTCATTAAAAATATTGCCGGAAAAACCTAATTGGAATGAAAATCGGATTAAGGGAAAAAGAGTGCAGCGCATGTTCTATCTTACTACACATAGTACTTCTTCAAATAACTTACATTATAATTAATTGGAAGCTTATTTCCTTGTTGGTCTGTTAGCTGATAAGCTCCTTTACCAGCAATATCGGTGACAGTAGATGGTCCTTCCCAGTTTGCGCCTAGTTTCCCTACGTTATGCTCCCGGGTACTTTGAGTTACCCTCCGGAGCACCAAGTCCCCAAGTTTAAATGTCGGAGATTTGTGCGCCAGTTTTAGTATCACTCTATTGACTATGCATTTGATGTATCATCAACCCAGAGATATCTGAAGTTGGGAGTTCCCACCTCTACCAGGATCAAGGCCTATGCACCGTAGATCAGGGAACAAAGAGTTTCTCCATTACTCATATTTTCTGTGGTACGATATGCCTATAATATCTCTGACAGCATAGACGACCAATTTCCTTTAGCTGCCTCGAACATCTTCTTTAAATTTGGATTATAGTATTGCTCGTTGACTCCGCTTGACCGTTTGCACTAGGATGATAAGGAGTATAAGTGACCCGCTTAATAGTTAAGCCATCAAGGAATTCCCTGACCTTGGCTCTGATAAAATTCTGGTCATTGTCACAAGTTATCTCCTTCGGGACACCGAAACGATAAATGATGTCTTGCTATATGAATTCCTTCACCTCTTTCTCATGTATCTTTGTGTAAGATGCAACTTCAACCATTTAGAGAAATAATCAGTCATAAATATAATTTGACATACCTATCCTGGTGCCGCTGGCAAGGTTCTGACAATGTCCATCCCCCACTTCATGAACAGCCATGGGGATACCACCAGATGTAGTTCTTGTCCCGGTCGGTGTAATAGTTGTTCATGGCACTGTCACTTATCACAATTTTGTACAAACATTTTTGTATCTTCTTCGATCCTGGGCCAATAATAACCAACCCTCATGAGCTTCCTCATTAGGGATTCTGCTCCCTAATGATTTCCACAAATGCCTTTATGGACTTCCCTCATCACATAATCAACTACATCGGGGCCTATGCAACGAGCTAGGAGACCATAAAACACCTACAATAAAGTTTCCCGTCTACGACACAGTACTGGGCAACTTTAGTCCTCAAGGCTCTGGATGCTTTCGGGTCCTCCGAGAGCTTTTCGTGCACAAGATAGTCCAAGAACTCATTTCTCCACTCCCAACTTAGGCTGGTAGAATTTATCTCATCGTATCCGATGAGATCCAGTGTCGAATGCAACAACTGAACAACCGACTCGATTTTAGAACTTTCAGCCTCCATGCCGGAGCTTAAGTTTGCGAGTGCATCTGCCTCTATATTTTGTTCTCGGGGTATATGCACCACCATCCATTCTTGGAAATGAGACAAAAGCTTCAAGGCCTTTTCAAGGTATCTTGACATGCATTCTTCTTTGACTTTGAACAATCCGTGGATTTGGTTCACTACCCACGGTGAGTCACACTTGACTTCAATGATTTGTGAGCCTAATCCTCGAGCCAGCTCTAAACCTGCAACCAAAGCCTCATAATATACTTCATTGTTAGTCAACAGTGGGTTGTGTATTAATTTCCTTAAAGTTTCACCTATGGGAGTTCACATTACCACTACCAGACTGGTCCTATTGACGTTGGAAGCACTGTCTATATAAAGAATCCATATCCCGAGGGCACTCCCCGAGACCAGGATAGCCTCTTTTTCTACTTGGGTTACTCCCGGACTGAAATCGACCATAAAGTCTGCGAGGACTTGCGAATTTATCGCAGTCCGCGGTCTATATTCAATGTCAAATTCACTTAGTTCTATCGCCCATTTAGCCAGGCGCCTGGAAAGCTCGGGCTTCTGTAACACAATTTTAAGAGGAAATGTAGTTACTACGAAAATTGGGTGGCATTGAAAATATGGTCGAAGCTTTCGAGTAACGGGTACCGGGTTTTGACCCCTAAAATTACTCTACTTACGTAATAGATAGGAAATTGTGTACCTTTTTCCTCCCGTACCAGCACTGCACTTACCGCTACCTCTGAGACTGCCAAATATATCAATAGTTGTTCTATATCCTTAGGCTTTGACATGAGCGGAGGACTGGATAAGTAAGTTTTCATGTCCCGTAAGGCTTGCTGGCATTCAGGCGTCCAAATGAAATCGTTCTTCTTCTTCAGAATTAAAAAGAACCTGTGATATTTTTTTTGAAAATGGGGAAATAAACCGGCTTATGGCCTCCACACGCTTGGCCAATCACTGTACTCATTTCATATATTCAAGTGTGTCCGGTATATATTCGATAGCCTTTATTTTGTCAGGGTTCATCTCAATTCCTCTTTGGGAAACCAAGAAATCCAAAAATATTCCGGAGCCTACCCCGAAAGTACATTTCTCGGGATTTAGCTTCATGTTGTACTTCCTCAGCACCTCAAAGGTTTCCTGTAAGTGACTTAAATGGTCTTCTGCACGAAGATTTTTAACAAGCATATCGTCTATATATACTTCCATTATTTTTTCTATTTGTTTTTCAAATATTTTATTTACTAACCTTTGATACATGGCTCCGATATTTTTCAGTCCAAAAGGCATAATATTATAACAATAGGTACCGAAAGTAGTTAAAATATGTTTTTTCTCGATCCTCCGGGTGCATCTTTATTTGGTTATACCAAGAGTACCCATTGAGAAAACTCATGATCTCATTTCCGACCGTAGCATCGATCATCTGATCTATGTTCAGTTGCGGAAATGAGTCTTTATGACATGCTTTATTCAAATCTTAAAAGTCAATGCACATTCTAGATTTTTTCCCTTTTAGGTACTATGACTACGTTTGCTAACCAATCCGGGTATTTTACTTCCTGGATGGACCCTATATTAAGTAGTCTAGCTACCTCTTCTTTTAAAAACAAGTTACGGAGTTCGGCTATGGCCGTTTTTTCTGCCGCACCGGAGGGAAACTAAGATTCAGGCCTAACTTATAAGTTGTGACTTCTGGAGGAATGTCTGTCATATCTTCATGAGACCATGAAAAGTAATCAACGTTAGACATAAGATATTTAAGAATTGAATCCCTGAGCCCTGGGGTTAATCCGATGCCCAGGTATACATTCCTTTCGGAGGTTTTCGGACGTAGCTCAATCTGCTCTAATTCCTCTGCAATGGACTTTATGGCATTTGATTCATCTGGTACCTGAAAGCATATGTGTACTTGGTACCGATCCAAAAACTCTTCCTCCGGATAAGTTGACTTTATTTCTATCGACGGAACCTAGTGAAGATCTTCTAGCACCGGCTCCGCTTCCTGTGATTTCTATTTGGGGTCTGCCGCCGCCTCTGGTTCCTCTATGGCGTACATTTCCCTTACAGTGGATTGTTCACCCCAAATTTGCTGAATCCCCTCTGGTGTAGGTAATTTCACCAATAGATGCAGTGTTGATGGGACCGCCTTCATATCATGTATCCACGGCCTTCCTAATATTGAGTGATACCTCATTCCCCATCGCGGACATAAAATTTTGTCAACTTAATAACTACCATTGCATCCACCGATAGATCTACTTCCTCCTTTGTGGTTTCACTTGACATATTGAAGCCTGAGAGAGTCCTGGCGGCATGAACTATCTTGTCTGCCATGTTCATTTCTTCCGCCACCTTCAGTCGTATTATATTAGTTGAACTCCTGGGATCAATTAGAGCTCTCTTCACCTGAAAGCAATCCATAGGTACCATGACTACTTGTGCATCGTTGTAAGGGAAGATAACGCAACAACTTCCTCCGTGAACGTGATAGTAATGTTCATCAAGTATCTCCCGGAACCTCTTCTCCCGGGTTACTGTCATGACCCAAAATCCTATTGTGCCATGAAGGCACCTACCCTAACCCATAGGCGAACCCTACTCATACAACCTATGAACATGCGGAAATAAATGCGGAAATAAAAGAATTAGAAGAGAAGTAATTAACAAGTCTTTAAATAGAAATGCAAGTCTGAAGAAAACCCCAAATACAGATCCGATAGTCATGAGTACAAAGCTCTAATATGAATACAAGTCTGAACTAAAATAGCAATACTATCCGAAAGTAAATGAAATAAATATAAAGATAGATAAAAGCTCCAGTGTCAAGAATCATCGGCTCACCCTAAAGTCTCAAAATGGTCACATCAGATTAAGCATGATCAGCTGCTCCGTCACCTCCTGGCTCAGTACCTACACATAGAGTGCAATAAGCATAGAGTGAGTATGGGAAAAACGTGTACTCAACAACATCATCGACCGACCCTAGCTATAACGGTGGAGAGGATTGGTACTTTCCGATACCTCTTTACTAGTTAGTCACTTAGGCAATATATAATCAGCTAACCAATCTAACAGTAAACCTACGGTTCAATAATGTACAAGTTCTCTCTTATTCTCAAGTTTGCACAAGATTGAGCCTATACCCCATAATTAGGTGTAGTCCCATCAAACCTCACAACGGTTGCAAGTCTCAACTCTCAAGTATCAATAGTTCTTCCAACAAGCCACAAGATCAAGTAGTCTATCAGACATCAACACCGAGTACACACAACATCAAGTACATATCAAAATGAAGATGAATGCAATGCAGATGATATGTATGTATGCAATGGCTATATGTGCCTGGTATAAACACGCTGCTACAATAGCTGCTTCACATGACCCATGGGGGACTCATGAGGTCCATATACCCATTCGGAATGTCCCATCGGATACCAGCTCTGTGGCTGAAGTGCCATCAACAATCATCACTCACATATCATGTACCATATCCTTTACCCAACTTTCCAAGATGTTTCTCAATAACATATCAATAAGCCAATGCCAATGATAGAATTTATGAATGATATGAATATGCGTACACATTGCAATTAGCATAATCAGTTTAATCAGTATTTATCAGTATACATTCAGGAGTTCAGACAAGAGGTGGAGTGATGAATGCATGACAAGTCAAATCATAATATCATATCAAATGGCTACAAGCCCAAATAAACATAAATCATACCAACCTAAGCAGACTCTTTCACCGCACATTGTGGCCCGAAAGCTAAACGCATAAACTCTTTTACATGTATATTTCTGATTCACTAATTACCCAATTATGTTCACCCTTTACCCATATTAGTGCTCGTCACCTCACTAATACGGGACCCAAAAATCTCCATTACTCCCTTTAGTTCATTACAACACATACCAACACGTAACGCTACACTATAGTCTAGAAAGTCTCAATTTTTCTAGATAGAGCCGAAGAAGTCACGCGGTAGCTTTTCCTTTTCGTAGAACCTCCTCACGAGCCCACTCTGATCAATCATATCAATAATATGAGATTACGGTCTAGTCGATACCCCTAATCCCCAATCTAGTTTACAAAGGAATCCCAATCCCACATTACCAAAAATGCAGATTTTTCTACAAAATACGATCCATACGAGCTAGATAGTCATAATACCAAGTTAATTTAACAAGGGACCGCAATTGGGTCCTCCATTTCAAGATAAGGCAAAATCCCCAGTTCAAAACCCCAAAATTTCCCCCAATTCTTAAAAATGGTTTAAGCATACCATTGGTCAATTAATTAACACCTACTAGTCATTTACATCATTAATATACAATACCCATAACAATAGTCCACTAATCCCCAAATTCTCAATTAAGACTCTTATTTTCAACATAGTCAATTTCCCTTTTCCCAAACATAGATTCAAGGCTATAATAATTTAATACATCAACATAATTGACTAAGATTAGGGTTTAGAAGTTACCTAGATATAGAACCTCAAATATCCACCGTGAATCTCCCCAAAATGTGCTTAAGAACTTGGAAAAGGAAAATGGGAACAAATGGTCCGGTCTAGGGAATAAATTATTGCTGCTACAATGCCTTCATCGCGATTGTGAAACCCCACACGTGATCGCGTAGGCTAACCCGACCTGACTTTGCTTGACTCATCGCGAATGCAGATAGGACCACGCGATTGCGAAGCACCACGACTCAGTCCTCCTCTAGGCGCGTGTCCACGCAACCGCGACTACTACCCCCCGTGATTGCGAGAGCCTGAATTCATCAAGGCTCGTTATCATGCTCCCTGCCTCGCGATAGCGAAGAAAGAAACCAAATAGCAGTCACTAGATTTTTGTGGTTTCACCCAAACTCTTAACCAACCCTCAAAAATCATTTGAAAGCCAAATAACACAAATCAAACATGCATTCTTATCAGAAAACACATTCCGGACACGCTCATGCACTCGAAATTCCTAGAAAATGTCTCTAAGACTCAAGTTTGTCTAAAGTCAACTCTTAAACTCAATTTTCACAATATTACAACCAAACTCTCAAAACTCATCGGGCTGCCTCTGGAACCGAACTAAAGGCTCAACCAAGGCATAAACATCGTTCTGGAACTAATGGAACTGACAAAACTATGAATGGAGAATGTTTATCCAAAAGTCAACTATAGGTCAAACTTGTCCACTCTCTTAACTTGGAATTTCTCAAACCTACTAAAGTGGGTCTGAAACCTACCTGACCACCTCAGGAACCGTGCCACCCATCCTCGTAAGTCACAAACAAGAGAATAAAGGCTCGAGGAGGGTAATTTGGAGGATTTCAAGGTAAATAAGTAATAAGATTTCGAGTCATTACATCAGGTACAACTAAAACAAACGTTATCCTCGAACGATAAAGAAAAGGGAATACTTGGACTCTCAATTTGCTCGAGGTAGTTAGCCCGCATATCAGACTCAGTCTCCCATGTAGCCTCCTCCGTTTCACTTTCATAGAAGCTATATTTTTAGACCTCAACATTCTGACTTGCGTGTCTAGAATAGCTACAGGCCCCTCCACATAAGCTAGATTATGATCCAACATCACTTAGTCCCATCTAATCACATGAGAATCATCAAGGACAGACTTTCTCAACACCGACGCATGGAACATCGGATGTATACTAGATAAACTAGGAGGTAAGGCCAACTCATAGGCCACCTCGCCAACTCTATCCAAAATCTCAAAAGGGCCAATAAACCTTGGTTTAAGCTTGCCTTTCTTCCCAAACCTCATCACACCTTTCATGGGTGAAACCTTCACCAATACCCGCTCACCAACCATAAACTCCAAAGGATGAACTCTCTGATCCGCATAAATCTTCTATTTGCTCTAGGCTGTAAAACCTCAGAAGTGTCAAGGTCAAACCTTAGAAGTGTCAAACCACCCGATGGGAGAAAGACACCTCCTACCATATAAGGCCTCGAATGGTGCCATCTTAATACTCGAATGGTAATTGTTATTTTAAGCAAACTCCGCCAAGGGTAGAAACTGATCCCAATGACCCCTAAAATCAATAACACAGGCTCACAATATGTCCTCGAGAACCAGAATAGTCCGCTCAAACTGGCCATCAGTCTGAGGGTGAAAGGCTATACTAAGATCTACTCTAGTACCCAACTCCTTCTGCATGGACCGCCAAAAGTGAGAAGTGAATTGTGTACCCCGGTCAAATGATATAAATAGGAACCTTGTGCAATCGGACTATCTCTCGAATGTAAATCTTAACTAACTTTTCAGAATTATAGGTAGTCTAAACTAGAATGAAATAGGTTGATTTGGTCAATTTGTCCACAATGACCTATATATCATCGAACTTGCCCAATGTACAGGAAATACTACTACGAAATTCATAAAAATCCTCTCCCACTTCCACTCAGGAATGGACATCCTTTAAAGCACACCACCAGACCTCTGGTGCTCATATTTCACTTGTTGGCAATTCAAGCACCAGGATCCAAACCCCACTATGTCCCTCTTCATCCAACACCTCCAGTAATTCTATCTCAAGTCATGGTACAACTTCATAGCTCGTGGAGGGATGGAGTACTTCGAACTATGGGCCTCATCCATGATCAATCTGGTTAAGTCACTCACCTTAGGAACAAAAATCTGACCCTTGATCCTCAAAACACCCTCACAACCTCTTTTGCCTCTCCCCTCAACACCTTGTCGCGGATTTTGCACAACTGAGCAACATCACCTTGTCACGGATGCTGCTCCAACAAGAAAGACGGCACCTCCACATAAGCTAATACCATATCGGGCTCCGAAATATCAAGCCTAACAAACTGATTTGATAAAGACTGAACAACCATGGGCCATATGACGCTACTCCACATACAACATAGCCAAACTACCCATGCTCACCGCCTTGTCTTTGCCCGAGTGATACAAGATAGTCATGTCATAATCCTTCAGAATCTCCAACCACCTACATTGTCTCAAATTAAGATCCTTCTAATTGAACAAGTACTAAAGACTACGATAGTCGGTGTAAACCTCACAATGCACACCATAGAGATAGTGCCTCCAAATCTTCAAGGCCAACATGATCGATGTCAACTCTAAGTTAGGGGGATAGTTCTTCTCATGAACCTTCAATTTCCTCGAACCATAGGTTACCACCTTCCATTTATGCATCAACACACACCCAAGACCCACTCCAGAGGCATCACAATACACAGTAAAACTCTCTCTCTCTCAACTGGAAAGGTCAAAATAGGAGCGGTAGTCAATAAAGTCTTGAGCTTTTAGAAGCTCGCCTCACACTCCTCGGACGACTGAAAGTCCACTTCTTTCTGCATCAATCTAGTCAACGGAGCTACAATGGATGAAAATCCCTCCACGAACATCGATAATACCCTACAATGCCGACAAAACTTCGAACCTCGGTGGCTGAGATGAGCCAAACCCAATCCTTGATTTTGCTCAATCTTTTTGGATATACCATAATACCATCTTTGGTCACCACATGCCCCAATAAAAGTACCGAATTAAGCCAGAACTCACACTTTGAAAATTTTATATAGAGTTGCTTCTCTTTCAGAATACCAAACACGTTCCTCAAATGCTGCTCATGCTCTCCCTTGCTCTGAGAATAGATCAAAAGGTCATCGATGATCACCACCACAAATGAATCTAAGTAAGGTCGGAACACCCCATTTATCAACTCCATAAAGGTTGCAGGTGCATTCGTCAACCCAAAATAAATCACTAAAAACTCATAATGTCCATATCGAGTCTGGAAGGCCTTCTTAGGAACATCCTCGACCCTAATCCTCAACTGATGGTAACTGGACCTCAAGTCAATCTTGGAAAAGACTGAAGCTCCATGTAGTTGATCAAATAAGTCATTAATACGCGGTATGAGATATTTGTTCTTAATAGTCACCCTATTTAGTTACCTATAATCGATATACATGCGCATGGACCTATCTTTCTTCTTTACGAAAGACACCGGAGCATCCAAGGAGAAATACTGGGTCGAATAAACCCCTTACTCAATAAATCTTGCAATTGATCCTTCAACTCTCTCAACTCAGTTGATGTCATCTGGTATAATGTAACAGAAATTGGTTGAGTGCCCAACTCTAGGTCAATACAAAAATCAATATTACGCTCTGCCAGAATTACTGGAACTAACTCCAAGGGAGGAGTCTCCGCACTCGTATCATGAAAATAAGCCAAGTAAGAAAGACACCCCTTATCTACTATCTTATGAGTTTTAAGGAATAAGATCACTCACTTTAGACACTGGCTAAGTATACCCTTCCAAACTAACTGAGGAATACCTGGCATGACTAAGGTAACAGTCTTGGCATAACAATCCAAGATAGCGTGATATGGAGCTAACCAGTCCATACCCAAAATAGCGTCGAAATCTACCATACTCAAAACCTTCAAATCTACCTAAGTATCATACCCCATCAACGTAACTACACAACCCAATAAGCCCGATCTACCACTACAGAATCCCCAACAGGCATAGAAACATAAATAGGTATGGCTAGACACTCACACATCAAATCTAAACTCAATGAAAAGTAGGCAGACACATAAGAATAGGTAGACCCTAGATCGAATAAAATTGTAGCAGGTCAATGGCAAACTGAAAGAGTACATGTGATCACAACATCAGAGGCCTCTTCCTAGAAAAATATAGAAATGGCTACGATCACCTGCAGTTTGCGCACCCCAATGTCCGCCACCTCGGCGGGACTGAGCACCATCCTGGCCTATCTGAGGGTCATGTCTACCGCCCTGCGTACCATCTCTAGCACCCTGGGACCCACCTCTAGCCAGCTGCCGCATTCTAGATTCTGAACCTTGAGAACCCTGGTGCTGGCCACCACGCCTGAGTCTGGGGAAATATCTCTTGAAATACCTAAAGTCACCATACTCGTAAACCCTCTCAGAGCTGCTATCAGCTAACAAGAAGAATAATTAGCACCGACATGACCACCATGGCTAGAGGGCTGATAAAAACTCAAGGTTAACTGCTCCAAACCATAAGAAGTACAAGAAGACTAGCCCGTCTCTAATGTAGGCATACCAACAACAACTGGCCTAGTACTTGAACGGTGGTTTCCTCCACCATAATGACCCCTACCTCCAGACGAGGTAAATACCTAAGAACTATAATGAGGCCTCTTGACTGCTCAATCCTCTCTCCAAATAAACTCAGCCTCTCTCATGTCATCAATGATTTATTAGAAGGTGGAACCTATGGCAGTCATCTGTGTTGCAATCAACCGAAGAGGACATACCAACCCATTAGTGAACCTTCTCACTCTCTCAGATTCATCAAATAAAATCATCAAGCCATGGTGAGACAATGCATGGAAACGTGTCTCATACTTGGTCACAGATATATGCCCCCGGTGTAAATCCTCAAATTGAGCTTGTCCCTTCTCTCTAACACTGCGAAGCACAAACTTCTCTAAGAATATCTGGGTAAATAAAACCCAGGTCATAGGAGGGACCCTGCTAGTTTGAACTCAAGATAAGACCTCTACCGCTGCTTGGCAAGTCCAATAATCTGGAAATCAGTATAATCAACACCATGTGCCTCCACTAGTCCTAGGTTGTGCAACCTTTCGTGACAACTAATCAAGAACTCATAAGCATCATCCTCAAGATCCCCATCATATCTAGGAGGATTCAAATTCATGAACCTCTCAAACATCTTCTGATCCTCAATACACATAGCAGGCTGGGGAGTTGGAGGTGTAGCCAGACTGAGTATAGACACACCAAGAAATTGAAGGATCCCACCAGGTGCTAGATAAACCCTTGGTGTCCTAAATCCAGGCGTAGCAGCATGGTCAGGAGTTTGTCCTCAACCTTAATATAAGATTCATTAGAAGTAACCGGATGGACACCCTGAGATATAGACTCCAAGAAGCTTATCATCCGAATCAAGGTATCCTGAAGTACTAGCATAGCAATGAAACCCGGGGGCATCTGATTATGTCTGGCACCATCAGCCTGACCCTGCTCATCCTCATTAACATGAACCTCATCATCCTCTGGAATAGCCTCAGGCCCCAGAGACTAGTCAGCCATGAGCCCAAGAAACTACAGGTGCTCGGCCTTGGGCTGCACCTTGAGGTCTACCCCTGCCTCTACCTCTACTGCGACCCCTTCCCCATACACCATCTCTGATAACTGGTATGGGTACAGGTTCAGGATTATCATCTCCTCTTATGGTTGATCTAGTTCTCATATCTATGAGAAGAGAGAAACAAAGAGATTTAGAATTCAATCATAATCGAATCGCATGAAAGAATTAAAGAATGAAATTTTCCTACATGTCTTCTAGCCTCTCGAAGATAGGTACAGAGCTCTTCGTAACGATTCGCAAGACTCTGCTAGACATTGCTTATTTACTTATGAGACCATTAACCTAGTGCTCTAATACCAAATTTATCATGACCCAAAATCCCATTGTGCCGTGAGGGCACCTATCCTAACCCGTAAGCAAACCCTACTCATGCAACCTATGAACATGCAGAAATAAATACGAAAATTAAAGAAGTAGAAGAGAAGTAATTAACAAGTCTTTAAATATAAATACAAGTCTGAAGAACCCCAAATATAGATCCGGTAGTCACGTACAAATCTCTAATACGAATACAAGTCTGAACTGAATTAGCAACACTATCCAAAAGTAAATGACAGAAATGTAAAGATAGATAAAGAGCTCCAGTGCCGGGAATGCATCATCGGCTGACCCTGAATTTTCCAAATGGTCACCTCGGACTAAGCATGATCAACTGCTCTGTCACCTTCTGGCTAGGCACCTACACATAGAGTGCAATAAGCGTAGAGTGAGTACCAGAAACATGTGTACTCAACAACATCGTCGACCGACCCTACCTATAACAGTGGTGAGGGTTGGTACTTTCTGATACCTCTCTACGAGTTAGTCACTTAGGCAATATATAATCAGTTAACCAACCTAACAGTAAACATATAGTTCAATAATGTACAAGTTCTCCATTAATCTCAAGTTCGCACAAAACTCGGCCTAAACCCCATAATCGGGTGTCTAGTCCCATCAAACCTCACAACTTAACCTCACAACAATTACAAGTCTAAAGTATCAATAATTCTTCCAACATGTCACAAGATCAAGTAGTTTATCAGACATCAACACCGAGTACACACAACATTAAGTACATATCAAAATTAAGATGAATGCAATGCAGATGTTATGTATGTATGCAATAGCCATATGTACTCGGTATACACACGCTGCTACAATATCTGCTTCACGTGACCCATGGGGGACTCATGAAGTCTATATACCCATCCGGAATGTCCCATCGGATACCAGCTCTATGGCTGATGTGTCATTAAGAATCATCACTCCCATATCATATACCATATCATTTACCCGACTTTCCAATCCATTTCTCAATAACATATCAGTAAGACAATGATAGAATCTATGAATGATATGGATATGCGTACACTATGCAATTAGCATAATCAGTTTAATAATTATTTATCAGTATCCGTTTAAGAGTTCAGAAGAGATGTGGAGTGATGAATGCATGACAAGTCAAATCACAATATGATATCAAACTGCTACAAGCCCAAGTAAACAGAAATCATACCAACCTAGCGGACTCTTTCACCGTACATCGTCGCTCAAAAGCTAAACACATAAACTCCTTCACATGTATATTTCTAATTCAATAATTAACCAATTAAGTTCACATACATACGTGCTAGATAGTCATAGTACCAAGTTAATATAACAACGGCCCCAATTGGGTCTTCAATTTCAAAATAAAGCAAAATCCCCAATTCAAAACCCTAGGATTTCCCCCAATTCTTAAAAAGGGTTTAAGCATGCAATTGGTAAATTAATTAACACCTACTAGTCATTTACATCATTAATATAAAATATTCATAATAATAGTCCACTAATTAACCCCCAAATTCTCAATTAAGACTCTTATACTCAACATAGTCAATTTCCCTTTTCCCAAACATAGATTCAAGCCTATAATAATTGAATACATCAACATAATTGACTAACATTAGGGTTTAGAAGTTACCTAGATAAAGAACCTCAAATATCCACCATGAATCTCCCCAAAAAGTGCTTAATAACTTGGAAAAGGAAAATGGGAACAAATGGTTCATTCTAGGGAATAAAGTACTGCTGCTATAGTGCCTTCATTGCGAATGCGAGACCCCGTATGCTATCGCGTAGGCCAACCCGACCTGACTCTGCTTGACTCATCGCGAACGCAGATAGGACCACGCGATTGCGAAGCACCGTGACTCAGCCCTCCTCCAGGTGCGTGTCCATGAAACCGCGACCACTACCCCCGCGATTGCGAGAGCCTGATTTCATCAAGGCTCGCGATCATGCTCCCTGCCTCGCGAGAGCGAAGAAAGAAACCAGATAGCTGTCACTAGATTTTTGTGGTTTTACCCCAACTTTGAATCAACCCTCACAAATTATTTGAAAGCCAAATAACACAAACCAAACATGCATTCTTATAAGAAAACACATTTTGGACACGCTCACGCACTCGGAATTTTCAGAAAAGCTCTCTAAGACTCAATTTTGACTAAAGTCAACTCTTAAACTCAATTTTCATAATTTTACAACTAAACTCTCAAAACTCATAGGACTGCCTCGGGAACCCAACCAAAGGCTCGACTAAGTCACAAAAGTCATTCTAGAGCTAATGCAACCGATGAAACTACAAACAGAGCACTTTTAGTCAAAAGTCATTTATAGGTCAAACATCTCCACTCTTTTAACTTATAATTTCTCAAACCTACCATAGTGGGTCCAAAACTGACCCTACCACCTCAGGAATATGCCACCCATCCCCGTAAGTCACAAACAATAAAATAAAGTCTTGGGGATGGTAATTAGGGATTTCGAGATAAAATAAGAAAAATGACTTTTTGAGTCATTACAGTTATCGAGAGTTTTATCTTATTGGCCACGATGAAAGATGTAGCGGTAATCATTGACCCACCCTAAATCATGCTTATAACATGGGGTGGTGCAGTCAAATTTGACTTATTTTCTAAGGGCGGTCCCCGCTCATAATTATTGCGAGCCATTTCGCTCAAATACTCTCGGAGGTGGCCCCTTCTTAGCATTCCTGCTATCTCTTCTCGTAGATGTCTACAGTCTGCAGTTTTATACTCGTGTGTGCCCTAGAAATTACACCAAGTGGAGTGGTCTCTTTTTCTAGGATCTGATTGTAGTGGTTTCGGTGGTCGGGACGCCGGATAAATTCTTAGTACTGCCACTATTTGCTCTTCGTCGATGTTGAAATTATACTTAGATAATTTTGGGTACCTAGTACCCTTAGATGAGTTACCTTTATTGGAATTTACCAACCCTTAATTGTTTCGTTTGGAACCTCCTTTGTTATTTGATTTTTCAAAGGAGCGAAAACCCTATCCACCTCCCTGCTTTCCAGAAGTAAGATAAGGTTGATAACTGTTCTTCGAGGAATTTCAATTAGTTCTGAATCCTTTGTGAAGCTTTGCAAAGATGCTCCTGACTTTAGATCAAAACATATCATCTTTAATATAGATCTTTGACTCATATCTATTGTGCACATCTTCCCAAGTTATCGCCTGAAACTCCAAGAGATTTTCCTTGAGGTTTCGGGAGGCATCTAAACTTACTGGATTCAAACCTTTTATGAAAGACTCTGTAGCCTATTCATCTAGGACTGCTGGTAACAACTTCTGCTCCTTTTAGAAGCGTGTAAAAATCCTTAAGGAGTTCTGTTTCTCCTTGCGTAATGCAAAAGATATCCGCCTTGCGTGTATTCACCTTTCGGGCCCCCGTATAAGCCTTTATGAACATATCAGTGAGATAGGAAAACAAACTGATTGAATGCTCAGAAAGTTGTGAATACCATATCAAATCTCTCTTATCAAGTGTTTCAGTGAACGTTTTTATTATAACCGATTCTATTTCATGTTTCCTTATATCATTTATTTTTACGGCCGTAGTATAGGACATTATATGCTTATTGAGATCAGTCCCATCATATTTGGCCAAAAAAGGCATTTTTAACCTTTTGGAGATTAGTTCGGGCGCAACCTCTGACTTATACGCCAATTGAATGTATTTCTTTGCATCCGGATCATTAACCATAGAAGGAGCCCCTGGTATCTAGCTGAACCGGCGCCGGAACTCCTGGGCGGTTTTCTCTGCCTTCTCTGCATTGGTGTCGACTTTGCTCGTCATGTCCTTCATGAATTTCAAAACTTGTTCCTGCAATGCAATTTTAAGGGTGGCTTCGGTCTCTGAGCCATCATTTCCTAATCTGCCTTGATCATTACCGGTTTCACCATTTGCATTTGGTGGAGGCATTGGTTCCCCTGTTGGTGTACTGTCATCATTTTTGGACATGAACTTCTCTTGAAACTGCTTCAGACTCTCCAACTCCTCACTCACTGTGGCGTTCTACACCCGAAGATTCTGTGTAGCTTTTTCATATGTTTCATCAGTGGGAACATCCTCATGTTGATTATGTCCCTCTCCGGATGTGACTTCATATGTAAACATCGGGTCTTTGAGTCTCATGGTTCCTATCGACTAACCGTCCGACCCAAGATTGTTTATGGTGTCCTCGATACTACGACTGCTTTCTCCTATTCCTGTCATTTGTCTGATCTGAACAAAGAATAAGACTTAAAGAAAAAAATAGATTAGTAGAGGGGTCACTTATGACACAATAATTGTCCAAGCCCGATGGTGGGCGCCAAACTATTTACCCATAAAACAGTACAGTTGAATTTGTATACGTGGTCAAGGACACGTGGATCTCAAGTGACACCTTAGATAGGAATTCCAGATAAATAATACTAAAAATAAGGAATAATGAGATAAAGTAAAGTAATGATTAGCCTGAGCCTTGTGACAGCTCCTGGGCAAAGCTATGATAACTTGTATGAAAGCACAAATATCGAGAATATGAGCAAGCATCTTGTAATAACTAGAATATGATCATTTACAATGGGATAATGTATCCTATTTATACATGAGATACACTGGTACACAACCCACGAAATGTGCCCTCATTAATACAAGAGAATGAATGTTGTAATAATTGGATAATCAATATCCAATAGATATCATTAAAGCTTCATTGGAAGACGTATGAACGGTTTGGTAACGGCCGCCCATTACAGTTCAAACGGCTCTCAGCCTTCTGTATTACCGGTACCAGCCATGCTTGTGTCGCTCCCAGTACCACAAGCATATAAAATTACCTTTTTTTAGTTTCCTTTTTTTTTGGCTTTCGAATATAAAATTGCAAACCTTCTACATTCAGTGCTTAATCCATAAAATTATTTCAAATGCCATTTTAATCATTATCAGATCTTTTATTCTATTTGCCAAGTGGATAGAATGACACTTTTACTGTTATTATAACACATATCAATGGCAGGCAGCAAGTCAATGACTACCATCTTTAGTCCTGCTTGCTGTTAAATTCAAGATTCGTAGAACTTTTATGGCTGATGCTATGTGTTCCCCCGCGGATTTATAATCTAATTTATAGTGCACGTGAACCCATGGTCTCTCCATTAAACTAGGTATTTTATGTACATATTTCCTAGAATAAATCTAATAGTATTAGTTGACACTCATGATCCTAAAAGGCTAAATGGTGCATTTGATTGAATGCTAAGTTATTTACCTAGAAGAATAGGGATCAATTTCTATTTGATACTTCCTTTTTTCTCCTTTTTTAGTGGTGCACCCATATTTTAAAATTTTTAGATCCGCCTCGGTGCGTTCTAGAAGGAACTCAATATTACAAACTGAATATCATATGGTTGCTCTAATGTACTCTCTTTCAGACGAAAAAAAAGGACAACCCGATGTACTAAACTCCTGCTATGCGCGGGGTCGGGGAAGGGCAAATTCCAAAAAAAAAATATGAATATTCAGTTCACAAATTGGGTGTCATGAAATTCAATTGTAGTAATTCGAACTTCGCTACATAGTGTCCTGAAGGTCACTTGTAGTACTTCGAATTCAAGACACTGTCGCGAAGTTTAATTGTAATTACTTTAAACTTTAGGATGTTGTCACCCGAGTTTACTTATGAAGTATTTTCAGGACATTGTATCCTGAAGTTCACTTAGTTCGAGCTTTAGAATACTATGCCACGAATGTTAACTTGTATTGGTTTGTACTTCAAGATACCCCTTCCTGAAGTTTAGTTGTAGTATTTGGAATTCCAGGACATCATGTCCAGAAGTATTTTGAACATCAAGACAGTGTCCCTATCCTAAAAGTTCCAACTTCTGTCGTTGAACTTCAGGACAATAGTTGAATCCTTGCATTTCTTTTTGGAACAAAACATGAAAGAGTCCTAACTAATCTGCATTGGTTTTGTATCATCGATATACTACATAGCTAAAACCTGTTTTCTACAAATATTGTTTAGAGGTGTTTTGAGAATGATTAATCATCGTCATATTGTATTCCTCAAAACCAATAGCTAAAACCCACATATTCGATGTCTTTAATGCAAGTCATGTAGTGATGGGAACACAAGAATGTTATTAATCTTCTTTTTTCTCCCTAAAGTCTGCAAACTGGGAAATAGCAGAGGGATCTGCTTTAGAAGTTCTAGGCAGCAACACTATATAATGTGAAGTCGCGCAAATAAGCGAACATATGATTACAAATTAGCTTGACTAGCTTATAAGCTTAGCCAAACACCCTCTTGAGACAACCATATCAATTAGTTAGAAATTAATTTTCATCACTACTCACCATGTTTACAAAATAACACACGATGTGTGTCAAAAATGGGGTCCGGGGAAAGTCTAAAGAGTGTAGAAGGATTGTAACAGTATTAAATGCTAGACTCTCATGTATAAATGGAATGAATCCTCAGCCACAAACAGCCTGCACTGAGCTGAAACTGTACTGTACACACCAGATACAATGTGATCAGCCCTCAAGTTACATTTACAAGAACCGTGAGCAAAGTCCAACCTTTTGAGTTATCATTTTAATTGCAATGACACAGTTCAAGCCTTAGCTTTAGAGGGAGTTGCTATCAAATGATGTAAAGTTGACGCCTGGATAACAGCGCTTGGACTAGTATCTCTACTCCATGTTGGCACAGATTGCCTGAGACCCATGTTTTTGTCAACCCCACTTCTTAGAACACGTCGCCAAGACTGTGGAAGGCTTCGCACCAGCCGTGTTGACGCTACCAGCAGAATCACACCAAGAATGATGCACATCCTGTACAGAAAGATCTCATCATGTATAGTATTTCCTTTGGACAAGTAAATGAAATTTCATTTATTGCACTGAGAATGCACATTTATATACAGCAAAAAGACTTCCAGTTCCCGTATAAATGTAGGAATCCAGGAAGACGACCAAGGCATCTATATCAGAGCCATACTTTCAGATAAACCACGAATCTGAAGCCGTGATACTCTCAATTTGATATGGTGAACCTCTGTGTACTTGTTTTCGAAGGGAAAAAAAAGAGAATCCGCTGTGTACTTGTGCTTAAAACATCTATTAACGGCTAATAATCTGATTGTACTTAGGATATTGTGCTAAGCAACGAAAAGTGAAAAATGAATAACCCCAGCTTTCCTTTATGGACATTCCGAACAAGAACAATATCCAGTTTCTAAACAAACAACTCAAAAACAAACTTTGTGTAATTAAAAGTTACAGATGACCCACATTTACTCTTCAACTGCTTTCACATTACAATTTTAAAGGATTTAAAGGTAATATTAGGTTCACATGTCTCAGGACACCGAAAGATACTCCCTCCGTCCCAATTTATGTGACACTCTTTCCTTTTTAGTCAGTCTCATAAAGAATGATACATTTCTATATTTAGTAACAATTTAACTCAAAACTTCTCATTTTTATCCTTAATGGGATGATTTATAACCATACAAATATCTATGGTATATTTCAGACCACAAGTTTCAAAAGTCTTCCTTTCATTCTTAAACTCAGTGTCCAGTCAAACACCTTCACATAAAATTAGAACAGAAGGAGTACATATTTTCAACATTTCTCTTAAACTCTAATAAATGTGTAAGGTGAAAACAAATCATTCAATTTTTCTATTTTTTATAACTGTTGTGTCGAAGCCAAGCTTGCACGCACCTCGAATAATTACACGGGTTCACCACTACCTCATACCGGCACAGCTACCGGGTAACCCTATCCAATAAGGCTTAGACAGATGGAAAAAAAACACCTAATATTTTTGCCCCAACCTACTTCATTGACCACTAGATCACACCCTTGGGTGCAACAAGAAATTCAATTTTGAAATGGAGGGACTAATATGTGGCATCATAAAGATAGGATCATAAAAGTTTTGAAACCCACCTGTCATTTATGTAGAGAAGGGAAGAAAGGCTCCGGTAAAGATTTCGGTAAGAACTAATGAATCTTCCTATTTATCCCGACTCAAGTATTTCAGTTAAAAATGGTTTCTTATGGACAAGGAGATAAAAGACAGAGAGCATGCCTCTCTTGTAATAAAGAAGCTTAACAAGCAAAATAGATGGTAATAGGTCAAAAGGCAAATGGGAAAAGGCAAAGAAAATCAACATGTCATGCATACCATCCAAGCAAAAGCCAGAGACGAGATGTTGGTGCTGAAGGCAACCGTTCACCCAAAGCAAACATACCAGCAAATACACCAGTTACAATTGATGCAACAGCTGCACATGTCGACACTACAATTGCCCTTCCATGCTTCAAGCCACGTGTCTGTTTGGAAGAATAGAAGTACTTAATGAAAACTGTTCATAAGACAAGACAGGATAAAAATAGTTCTCTTGAAGGGAAAAAATACAATAAGTTAAGACTATAGTAGTTTCATGGCCACATCTCATCTATCTTTGCCATGATATCGAGCAAAACCAGACAAGGGAAGAAAACATTTGATCATGAATATGCTATGCTTGGAGTTGCGATATCAGTATTACTGATAAGTGGTGATAGCAGAAATAAATAATGTTGATCACAAGAAGTACCTGACATACAAAACCAGAAGCACTACAACAAATGCTTATTGATATACAAACGGGTACCAACAACTTGGAAAACCCCTGCTCCAAGAATAAAAATCCCATCTTTGATATCACGGATGAAATCCTGTAATAACCATATTATAGAGTCATTATCTGTAGTAAGATGCGAGGGCAAACACATAACCACCAACACTTTGAGATTGAAATAAACCACCAACACTTGACATAGGAAAAGATGACCTGGGCAAGCTTACTATATCAAGACTAACTGATATTTGCTCAATGCAGTCAAACATACAAGTTCATTTATATGATTGCAGTAGTTGTTAATAACAATCCAGCTAAAAGAAAACTAATCAAGCAACAAAAACTACTATTGACAGTTGTGAGTTCTGCCTTGTGGGATTTTAAATAATAAATAATATCTAGGCTCATTGTTTCAAGAGAATGGAATGAAGATGAAGATGTTATTCATAGGATTAAAACTGGATGGTTGCAGTGAGAAGTGCTACCTAGGTGTTATGTGGTAGAAAGTTACTACCAAAAGGTAAAGTTATATAGAACAGCTATAAGTCCAGGAATGATATACGTAAACGAAAGTTGGGCTGGTAAAGTCCAACATATCCACAAGATGAGTGTTGCAGAGATGCAGATGCTAAGATGGATGTGCGGTCATTCCAGATTAAAAATGATCACATTCGCCAGAAGGTGTAAGTAGTAGGGGTGGCAAAATGGTTAAAATTTTACAGTTTTCCGTGCAACCTGGGTTGGATAGATATCCGATCATTTCAAAAGTGGGTCAAATATGGATCTAACCCATATTATCCATCATAGAATATGGATAACCCATGGGTATCCACCAACTGCACTCCCGTTAAATTATTTAAGGGAGTAGGAACCCCCAAAAGGTACTCATTAAAAGAGAAAAAGAAGAAGAAATCTTTGTAATCTGGGAGTACTTATTTCTTTCACAAATGTTTCCCTTTTTCTTGATTGATAAAACTAAGATTTAGTTTACTACAGTTTCTATATTTTGAATAAATTTGTTTATTCCATTCTCCTAGTCAAATCTGTTAAAAGTACTAACATATGAGATATGAAATTTTGATTTATTTGAAAACATGTTTT
Source organism: Anisodus acutangulus (assembly GCA_029783415.1). Classification (NCBI taxonomy): domain Eukaryota; kingdom Viridiplantae; phylum Streptophyta; class Magnoliopsida; order Solanales; family Solanaceae; genus Anisodus; species Anisodus acutangulus. Next base: position 38,475,900 of record CM056506.1, on the reverse strand, counting down.
TTCATAGGTACTGAAAACAATTATTTACCCATGGAGAATATAATGAAAAGTACCTAAAATTAAATTAGAAAATACATCATTACCCCCCTAAACTTGTACCAGATTTTCAAGAAGACACTTTAACTTTGGCGGGGACCTATGACCCCCTGAACAACTTAGAATTGGTATTAGTATGCCCCTTTTCGATCGCCTGGCATAGTGAGTGTATATCACTCTCCTAGGGAAAGTGAGGAACAAAATAAAAAAGAGGAAAAGCTTTTTTTCTACAGTTTTTTTTAAGAGTTATTTTCCTACCTTTTCTTTTTCATTTTACTTTTTTCCTTTATCTTTTCTTTTTCTTTCTTTTATTTCTCCCTTCTTCTTTCTACAACAATGGCGTTTTTCTTCAGAGACCGCACTTTAGGCTATTCCCATAGAGACTCCAGCACCGCCGTTGCCGCTGTATCCACCACGACAGCGGTGCCACCAGTAGTTGTCGCTTCTCAACTTCCAGCTCCGCCTTGTCCTCTGGAAAGCAGTTATGTCTGCCGAAGAGCCTTAACCTACATTCTTTCCAACTCCTCCGACCGACCTCTGTCGCCGTCCCCTTCAGCTTCGAATTCCAACTCATCTTGTCAATAACAAATGTCCCTATAAAGATATTTTCTTGTGAACATTTCTGTGGCAATTCAATTAGAGCAGATAACAAGATGGCTTACTTTTCATTCTCGTCTACTAGAATTGTTGAATACCTAACATTGTTATCTTTCACTTACAGTTCTGTCTTTAGAAAGATGAGGAATTACCAGAAGGTCCCTTAAAATGGTGGAGTGATTCTTAGTTTTTTTTTTTTTAAAGCTAAGCACCTCCAATTTTTATTTTCTGGAGACGGTTAGGGGAAGGGGAGGAGGGGTGGGTTTAATTTTTTAATTTATTAAAGTCTTTTTTAAAATTGATATTTTTGGGTATTTTGACACATGGCCATTAGTGATTGGTGTCTGAACTCACTCTCTTTCTCAAAATTAGGATTGACCGAAAAAGGGCATCCTAATACAAGTTCAAAGTTGTGCAAGGGCGTAATAGGACTCCCGCAAAGTTCAAGTGTCTTTTTGAAAATAAGGTCCAAGTTCGGGGGGTAATGATGTATTTTCTCAAAATTAAATAGAAACAGAAGCTAAGAACCATAATTGATCGGAAGAAATGAAATGGAGAAAAAAGAAGATAAGAAGATGCAATCAAACGGAAACACCACAATGATGGGAGGTTCGCAGTTAACCGAGTATACAAGCTGGAAGTGTTGGTGCAACCAGGAGTCTAGGAGGAAGAACAGGTCTATGGTCAAAGGTATGGAAAAATCTAGTTCCATCCGAAATAAAGTGCTTCACTTGGCTTGTCTCACACATGAAGCTTTACAGAAGAGGGGAATTCCGTTGGTCTGCAAATGATTTCTTTGCAATGAGATTGCAGAAACAAACAGCCACTTGTTTCTGCACTGTAGAGTGACAACTCATCCTTGGTCATTATTCTTTTAGTCTTACAGGAAACAGTTGCTCCATGCCAGAACACACACCAGACCTACTTAGCTGCTGGATCAGAACAGGGGGAAGCAAGTCTCAGAAGAAATGGTGGAGAGCAGTTCCATCATGTAGCTGGTGGATAATTTGGAAGGAAAGTAATGGGAGGTTCTTCGAGGAGAAATTAAATACTCTGCAAAAAATTAAGTGAAATTGTCTTGTAAATATTCATTTCTGGTGTAAAGAAGCAAATATAGAGCGTACAGATCAATTGGTAGATTTTTTAGGAGCCTTGTAAATAGCATTTTGACTCGTAGCTCCCTGTTGATAACTTTTTAGAGGTCTCCAGCATTATATGCTGAGGAATACAACTTACCAATTTTCAAAAAAAAACATAGAGAAGAAGGCAGATTGAAGAAAAGAAGCTCACAACTTATGTAAGAAGCAATGGATAATATCCGAATTATCTGTAGGTTAACTCATTTTTTATCGGTATTAAATATGGATGGATCGAATATTTTATCCGTTTTCACCTAAGCTAATTTTAACCCACCTATATCCAACCCGACCGTTTGCCACCCCTAGTTGAGAAATATGTCTTGCTAAAGAGTTGTGATCACAATTGATGTAACTAATTTTTTTTTTTTGACATGGTAACAGTTGTATTGAAATCAAAAAGGGCCAGTGAAGGCCATAGTTACAAGGAAGCTTTATAAAAGCTACAGAAATTCAACTAGCAGCTAAAGAGACTCTAGGAACTGTGTTAGAGTCTCTGTATCATCTATATTCTTTTCTTTACACCAAAAATACAAAAGTTGAATACAGTTAAGCTTTATCTTCTGGATAGGGTTGCTTTTGTTTTCAAAACATCTTGAGTTCCTTTCCTTCTAGATAGTCCACCATATGCAGCCTGGGATCATACTCCAACTCTTTTTTTGAGCTTTAGTTCCTCTTTTTCTGCTCCAACTAGATAGCATATCTAGTGTATGAATTGGCATTGCCCAGCTCAAACCAATTTTAGCAAGGAATATGTCCCATAGTTGTGTAGTCACCCTACAATGCAAAAAACAACGACTATTTATTTCTGCATACTTTCCACATAAGTGGCAGATAGAGCAAAGGTGTATTCCCCTTCTTTGCAATTTGTCTTGTGGCAAACGAGCCTTGTTTACTACCAACTAAACAAAACATTCCACCTTGTATGGTATGTTTGTCTTCCATAGTTGCCTCCAAGGCCCTGGAGATTGTTGTTGTGATTCCTAATGTGGTATGCTGTTTTGACGGAAAATACTCCTGATCTGTCTCTCAACCACCACAATCTGTTTTGCTCTGGTGAGACTCCATTGAAGAGATTAAGAGTGTTAATGAAGGCTTCCTTGTCCATCTCCTAATCATTCAAAGGTCTTCTGAAACTGAGAACTCATCCTTGATTGTTCCATACCCCATTAATATTAGCCCTTAGCTGCTGATTCAGGATGTAAACATCTGGATATAGGTGCCTGAGGGAACCATTACCTAACCAGTTGTCTTCCCAAAAGGAAATTTGTTGCGCGTTCCCAACCCTGTATCTGATATTAATGCTGAAAATCTTCCAAAGATTTCTGATGGTCTTCCAAACACTAACCCCATAGACTGTGTTGACAATTTTGGTATTCCAGGCATCATCTTCTCCATACTTTTTCTTAATCACCTTCTTCCACAGTGATTGGTCTTCATTTGAGTACCTCCAGAGCCACTTCATGAGCAAACATTGGTTCTGCTTCCTTAGGTTTTTTATGCCAAGTCCCCCTTGTTGTTCAATGAGTGTCAGAATTTTCCATTCGACAAGATGAGTACCTCTTTTTTCTTTGTTGCCTTGCCACAGAAAAATGCTTCTGAACATATCCATTCTCTTCTCAACTTGTGGGGTATAGGAAAAAGAGACATCATGTAGGTAGGTCGAGCATCTAGGACACTATTTATGAGAATTAGCATGCCACCCAAAGAAATTACTGGCTCTTCCATATAGTGAGTTTTTTCTCACATTTCTCTAAAACCCCATTCCAAATGTCACTGGATCTACTATTTGCACCAAGTTCCATGCCTAGGTAAGTTGTAGGCAAAGATCTCACTTCTCTTCCTAGAATATCCACACATTGCTGGAACTGTTGGGGCTCATTTACTGGTAACATTAGGCTCTTCCTCCAATTCACATATAATCCTGACACCCCTTCAAAGATAGTTAAAATAATTCTTAAAATCTTCATTTGGTCATTATCTGCATCACATAGGATAATTGCATCATCTGCATACAACAGAGTGTAATTTCCAAGCTATCACCTTGCTTGTTGCTGACCTTGAAACCTCTGAACCAATTATTCCTTTGAGTTGTGATCAATATGTTCTTCAGACCCTCCATGAAATTATCAAAAGGAGGAAGGGAGAAAGGGGATCTCCTTGTCTCAATCCTCTATGTGAACGAAAAAATCCCTCAGGGGATCCATTGATCAGGACTGAAAACCGGACAGTACTGAGACAAAACTGAATCCATTTCACCCATTTAGTGCCAAATCCGATTTTCTTCAGCATATTCAATAGGAAACCCAGTTCACATGATCAAAAGCTTTTTCTATGTGAAACTTGCATAGGATTCCAGCTTTTCCCTCTTTTATTCTAGAGTCCAGGCATTCATTTGCAATCAAAGCAGCATCCATGATTTTCCTGCATTTAATGAATGCCATCCAGTTCACATGATCAAAAGCTTTTTCTATGTCAAACTTGCATAGGATTCCAGCTTTTCCATCTTTTATTCTAGAGTCCAGGCATTCATTGCAATCAAAGCAGAATCCATGATTTTCCTGCATTTAATGAATGCCATTTGATGAGAATCCACCAGCTTGTGCATTACTATCTTGAGCCTTACTGTCAGTAGCTTGGAAATGATTTTATATACACTGCCAATCAAACCGATAGGCCTATAGTCCCTCAACTCCTTTGCATCATTTTTCTTAGGTATCAATGCTATATAGGAGGCATTGAAACTTTTCTCAAAAAACTCTTGGCTGTGAAAATTCCGAACTGCCAACATAATGCCTGCTTTGGTCACTTCCCAACAGATATAGAATCTCATGTTGAATCCATCTGGCCCTGGTGCTTTATCAACATCACAAAGCTTGTTACTGTCAAGAACCTCCTGTTCCTAAAAAGGCCTCTGAAGCCATTCCTTTTCTTGTTCAGTTATCTTAAAACCATTAATTTGATTAAATTCTAGTCTCCAACTTTCTGTTTGAGTAAAGATGCTCATAGAATTTGATCATTTCCTCCTTGATAGCCTAGGATCTTTTGTTTCTACTCCATCGACCACTAAAAGATCAATGTTATATCTTTTGTGGGCATTAGCAGTTCTCTGTAAAAATTGTGTTCTTGTCCCCATGTTTTAGCTATTAATTATTTTAAGCTATTTATATAATGATGCTACATTAAGAATAGTCAATAATCAGATACGACATGGAAATCCTAAGCATAAGTGTCTACGACATGCCTATGTAAAAGATTTGTTATCAATCTTTTATGAATGTTTTATGTTGATCTTGCAAGATTTATTTAGAAGAAATGCAGTACAAATAAACTGTGAGCAAACAAGGCTAAAACCCTTAAAGTAATGGAACCAACCTTGAATTAATATACACTTTAACAACAAGTTCAATTGTAATAACAAGTTACTTTGTGTTGCTAAAGCATGAGGCTCCTTTTTTAGAGCTTTGATTTCAATATAGTGCATATTGTTACGTGAGGAGTTACGAAGTTGATAAATGCTTGAAATAACAGGGGTATAATACAAACTCCATAGTGCAAATAGTTACAAAAAGAGGTTGAATTTGTTCTTACTGGAATTAATAAATGTCTGCAATAACAAGGACATAGCAACTAATTTCACCTATATGAATATTGAAGCGGCGCCGCTTCAAAGAAGATCTAAAGGGTTGGTCTTGTAAATATTCACGAAATAAGGATTGAGTGCATGGCCGTAAAAGTGTTAAGAGCAAAATACTGAATTACTTAGCTACTAAATGATATTATGTGTGTGATACCTTTAGTTTGACATTATATATATTGTTCAACTATTAGGATACCATCAACTTCGTCAGACGTTAAAGTACACTAATGTATTTACACTATTGGAAAGTTCAAATCTACGGAAGATACTTTCTGGTATTTATGATATTATGAGATATATTACAAACTAGAGGAGGATTGTTGAGTTAGTTTGTAATATTTGGAGGTCTTAAATTGAAGAGACATATCTATTTGTGAAAGGGAATGACTATTCAGAAAAGTCATCTCTAAGTTCTATATATATATATATAAGGACTCAATTGAAGTAGCATAGTTAATTTGCAGTATACTGAGACTTGGTTGAATCCTGAAGCAAATTGTTTGTAACCCTCTAAAGAATATACGGGCAGTATTCCTTTAAGGACAACTACTTTTCATTGAAAATCCTTTCTTCTTAAATTATGTTTTCCTATTCTTCAAACAATCTCTAGGTATGTGGTATAAGTACTTAGTACGTTATGATGTGATAGATGCATGGAATGGTATTTTGTGAGGATCTTGTCTATCTTTCGTTATTTTCCTCTCTTTTTCTGTATTGGTTGGGGAAAAGTAGAGTGAATTTTAGTCGAAGTTACTGTTCTTTTTCCTTTAAAATTTGAACCATTTCTCGGTTTACCTGTGTCATCCTTTGGCAGGAGCCATGCCGATCTTCTCTATATCGTTCCAATGTTTATCAGATGTCCCAAAGGGACAACCGAAGTCGCTTCAATGACCAATAAAGACCGATCTAAGTTTCAGTTTTAATATGGTCATAGTGCTTCTAAAACTCTTTGATAATTCATGAGATCTACATTGCATTATCAAATATGACAAACTGTAATTGTGATTTGATTAAGGTGTGATTATATTTTTTTTGGAACTCCCTTACTCTAATCTCTAATTGTTGAGTTCCTCTAGCACTACAAGTGCGGCTCGCATCCTAAAATCAAAGAGAATAACTCCTAAAAATTTGACCTTCCGTGCAACCATAGCAATATTTTGATAGAGATCGAGCCTTATAGAAACTAATTAAATGGTATATTTGATGGAAATAGATCAATAAATCCACAGCAAGTGAAATGGACGTGCATTTTCTTCAGTTGATCAGAATTGTAACTTTAAAAGCATCAAATTTTTTGGACTAGATCTATTTCGGGGTATTTTTTAGTACATCTTAGTATGTATAAATAATCTTGCAGGGGAATTGAGAACCAAATGTCCTTGGTTTTCTCAGTCCATGACTTCATCATGGCAAAGTAGAAAGTATAAGAAACTGGAGAGAAGATTCATTTGATTAGGTCAATTGGTTGTGGCCATTACATTTTTAAAAGTTTTATGTCAAACCTTTCGAAAGATCTTTGTTTTTACACATAAGATATTGAAAGTAAAATACAAGAGATCTTTGTGGGTCATTTTCTTCTATTTAAATTGAAAAAGAGTGATGTTGAAAATTCCAAGTTACAATAAGGTACATACAGAGGGATTACGACCTTTTAGGCCGCGGAAGTTTGAGGCAATAACATGTATGTGATGCCCTTAGATGTTCTGGGCCGCACATACGCAATATTGATGTATTCAATGACTTTATAGCCATAGCCGACATGCTTGGGTAATCTTAGAGTATCTATATATTTATGCTTAATTTTCACCAAATTTGGACTATTACTAATTGCCATGGTTCAAATTTCACTTACTAATATATTATCATCTTTCCCCCACCCCTTTTTTGGTATCTTTTTCTGAATATTTGTGCCTTTCAAATGAAGAAAAGCCTATTTCTGATGCAGGGGATACATTAATTTCTTCCAGCAGACATCATACGTGGAACGAATTTCTCAACTTCGCGAAAGGAGAACAAAAAAAAGGGAAAATGAAAGTAAAACATAAACGTGAGGATACAACTTTAAGTTTTGGAGTGCTGAAACCAATTCTAGATCACAATTAACCTAAAACAGACCGCTTGCACTTCTTACATAAATAAAGCCAAGACAATAATAAATCTTCTTATTGTTTTAATTCATTATCAATTTTAGATTGATGAATGACTATTAGTCTACAGTAGAAAGTTCGTAACTAAATTTAACTGATATATATACATATATATTATTTTTTAGACTTTTTGAAGCAAAAAGATCATTTTTGGAAACCACACTAACAACAACAGTAATAAAGGCAGAAATAAATATTAGAGGATCCAGTAAACATAACAGAAAGATCGATCATAGATTTAATAAGTGAATGAAACAACAGGCTTTGAGAAAAAAAAAAACAGACGATAGACGGACACTTCAATAGGTAAAAATCTGAGTTGAGGTGTCTTCTGTGGACAACTTTAAGGGGTCGTCGATGACTTAAGCCTTGATTGAAAGTATCACTGAGAGGAAAGCCTCATACAAGAAAAGACAGAAAGAGTTATTGAAAAAGGCTTAAGAACTCAGCCCCCTTTGTGATGTTGATATTGCTACTGGCGTTTACAGTGATTACCAAAATGAACCTGAGGTATTTCCAAATCATGATGCTGTTATCAATACCTTTACAAAGCTTAGGGAGCTGTCGGAGTTGGAGCAATCAAAAAAGATGATGACACTATAAGAGTTCACCAAGCAGAGGATTAAGAAGTTAGAGGAACAACAGCGGAAGGTAAGGAAGAAGAATAGGGTGAAGGAGTTAACAAACAAGATGCATGGAGTACAATAACTCCTTCACCCTATTCTCTTTCCTTACCTTCCGTAGTTGTTCCTCCAACTTCTTAATCCTCTGCTTGGTGTACTCTTCTAGTGTCACCATGTTTTGATTGCTCTAACTCCAACAGCTCCCTAAACTTTGTAAAGGTATTGATAATAGCATCATGATTTGGAAACACCTCAAGTTCATTGTGGTAAGCACTATAAACGACGGTAGCAATATCAATATCACAATGGATGTTGAGTTCTTGAGCCTTTTTCAAGAACTCTGTCTTTTCTTGTATGAGTCTTTCCTATCAGTGACACTTTCAATCAAAGAAAGCTTCACTTTCTTTCCGGTCATCGCTAAAGAGGAGGAAAAGGAGGAGAAATGTGTTTTGTTTGGATATGGGATCAAATGGCTTTGTTGTTGTGGTGTGTTCCTTTGCCTAGGACTCCTATTTATAGGGGCAAAATTTTTAGATTCGGTAAACTTTTTAATAGTTTGAATTAGAGGATTCTTAGTTGTCACCTTTAGCAATTTTAGCATGAAATCAAATGAGGACAGATTTGATACAAAGTTAAATCGAAATATGTGAAGTTTATGGCTCTGATTGTATGTTGACCAATTTTTTTCGAGTCAAACTTTGGCTATTAGGAGAATAATTTAGTTGAAAAATTTAAGTAATATCCATAAAAGATGATCATAGAGTAACAACAAATGTGCTTGCTTACTAATTTTAGTCATCAAGAAAGTAAAAAATAATAATAATGCAATCTCTATAAAAAAAAAATATGGATGTACAAAAATAAATATTGAAACAAACGAGCATTTTAAATAAAAGATGTAAAAAATTAATTACCTATAGTAGCTAAGAATTTTGGAATATCAATTTCGACAATATTTGAATATGCCTAAAAAGACAATCCATTTAATGGTTAGTTTTTAAGAATACAAATATTTATTGAAAGTTAAATGGTGATAAGTATATGATTATAGCCGTTGCAGTGCTTCATAGAAACACATTTTATTTTTTCAAATTTGCAGAAAACATATTTAGTAGAAACTTTATGCTGTTGTAAAATATATTAAAAACTAAATCCTACTTAAGTTTTCTTTTTACAGGCGGATACTCACCAACCTGTCACTCCACACACGTTGAAAAAAATTCAACGCAAAGTTTAATCTTCGCGATCGCGATGGGTGTCCGCAATAGCGACGAAGAAAAATGTCATATCGGGATTTTTGGTTTTTTTAGCATATTTGGAGTTCTAGAGCTCAGAATTGGGTGATTTTCGTTGTGTTCTTGTTTTGAAAAGGGGTTAAGTATCTAACCTTTATTTTGGTGTTTCCTCATGATTATTTCCGTTGGTTATCATTTTTATTTGTGTTGGGTCGTAAAAATTGGGGTTCTGAGCCCCAAAGTTGGGAAATGGTAAATCCTTGTTTTGAGTATTGATTCGTGGAAGAAATTGGATGATTTTTTTAGATTTAGGACCTATGGGTAACCTGATTTTGCGACGAAATTAAAGTTTTGACCTTCGAGCTCGGGATTGGCTTTTGGGGTGACTTTTTGCGGTGTCTACGGACTCGTATACTCATGTAGATTATGCATTTGATAGTTCTAGAGCGTTCAAAGGTACTCTCGAAAGGAAAAGCGATTTTCATGGGTTCGTTTGCTCGGCTTTGAGATGCGTTAAGAATTCTAGACTTCGTTTGAAGGATGTTCTGAATAAATATAACAAAAATAAGCTTAATAATAAGCGGTAAGGGTGTAACAAGGGATCTCATATCCGTGATGTGACGAGCACTGATACGAATACCGGTGCCATGATATGAGTGATAGTGTAGAGTGATAGTGTATGATGTAGTTGTGGGCCGTGACCCAAGAATGCCAAAGCATGTGCGCATTAGTTGTTCAGTGCTATTTTTTTATATTGACTGTTTAATTGTATTTGGTACTCTAAGGAATCTCGTACACTTGTGATAAACATGTTGATGAACTTACTTGAACTTTGTTGGCTATAAAGTCTGAATTACTGATGAACTTATTTGAACTTGTTGGCTATTAAGTCCGGATTACTTAGATATTCACTCTCTTATATGTTGTATCATACATATGCATTGATTTGGATCTATATGACCTGAGAGATCCGGATTTCAAGGTAACTGATGGTTACCAGGCCTAAATGGTCGGTTGATGGATATTTTGGCCTCATAAGGTCACTTGCATGATATTTCGGCCTCTTAAGGTCGGTTGCTTGATGTGATCTGAAAGATCTGGTATTCCGGGTGGTATATGGACTTAGCGGTCCCCCATGGGTCACATCTCCCGTACAGTTCGGTGGAGCTCTGTGGGTATACGAGAGCATATTGTATTGCATTTATTTATTCACTTCTTATCTAATTACCTGAGTGACTGTTTATTTGATTCTCTGACTATCTAATTTCCTGAGTACGCGACTTACTTGGTATTTTTACATTCTTTACCCGGTAAATGGTTTGGTTCGGAGTTAAGGTAACTGGAAAGGTTAAAGAGGCTTTTCCTAATACTTCGTCACCACTTCTTTAGTTGTCGGTCTATGAGATATACTTTTAGTACACGTGTTTTCTGTACTCATAGTACACTTGTTGCACTCTTGTTGTGCAGATTCTATTCTAAATACGAGTGGGTTCCGCGAAGTGGTCGGAGTCTGAGGTTGTTGATTCGGGAGACCTAATGGTGAGCAGTCTGGATGATCTGCAGCACCAGCCCCTTTCTACCTTTATTTATTTGTCTTTTTACATTCCGGATAGTGTATTTGGTCGATTCAGACTTGTATTAGTAATCTTAATAGCTCTTGTACACGTGACACCAGTCTTGGGTGGTAATTGTATTTCCGCACTTTGTTTTTGAGTAAAATACTTCACTTGGGTTAGTTTTGTGCTATCACTTTACTTGTCGTATAAATAAATGAATTGGTTGACAATTGATTTGGCTTACGTATGGGATTGAGAGTAGGTGCCATCACAGTTATCGGATTTTGGGTCGTGACAGTTGTAACATGAATGAGGGTGTTACAATTGGGCACCAAAATAGACTTGCACGGAGATGCCTTGTAACAATCCGGTCGATCATTTTGAGAACCGATGCTCTATTTTGCATGTCGTCTATTCCAAAAGCTACGTAATAATTATTGACTTGCTTGCAAAATTTTGAGTCAAACGGATATCATTTCATTCACTTTAGGTGAAGGTTTCATTTTGGAAATCCTATTATTTAATTATTTGAATTAATTATTTATTTCGAGAAAACGTGATCTGATTGACAACGTGAAGATTTCGTTGGATTTGTAATATTATTTACGACCGGTAGAAATTGACGGAGCTAAACTTAGAGTTTGTTTGGTTGGTTTTTGACAATTTAGTCGATTTTAGCCAGTGTTATTAAAAGCGAAAAGCGTAAAAAAACTCTAAGGTCCTTTTTGGGGGTTTAAGCGCAACGTGCAAATAAAGTGTGGGCTTTATTCGAAAAAGGCGCAAATAGAAAAAAAATACAAATATGTATGTGTAGTCCAAGATTAATAATCACAAGCATGAATTAAAAAAATTAAGATAAAGCGAAATATCAATTGTTTAGTGTCGCATCTTCAAGGATTAAGCTCATTGGCAAGGAAAAGTATGTCTTAGAACCATGATGACGACACTGAAGCGCACATAAAGCGATGCGAAGAGCTCAACATGTTTTGCGCCTCGCTTCAGGGCTTAAAGCGCGCCTTTGACAACATTGGTTTTAGCATTGAATATGCCTATTTACAATGAAAAGATGGTCACGGAAAGAAATATGAATCGGGTTGAAAATTTGTTGATTCCGTTAGCTCTGTATGTATCATTTGTGACTTGTAGGAACTTTTAAAATTGGATTTGGACTTTGTTTGGTCAAGTTTTGGTGTTTGAATCGTTGCCGTAAGTCGAATGCCTCCGATGTTTTGATGTAGCATTATATTCATTTGATGTTGGATTTGAGTTTTGATTATTGGGATAGATGCGTATCAAAATTTGTGAGTCGTAGCAACAAGAATCATCGATTTTCGACGCCGTATGAGAGAGTTAGGGTAGTTTTAGCACGGACAATTGTTGCTAGTTACTTCTGAGTTTGCAAATGCGAACTTTTGGTCGCTAATGCGGGGTCACTTGTGAATTGTAGGAACTTTCGAAATTGAATTTGGACTTCGTTGTCAAGTTTTGGTGTTTGAATCATTGGCGTAAGTCAAATGCCTCCGACGTTTGATGTTGGATTTGAGTTTTGATTGTTGGGATAGATGAGTATCAAAATTTGCGAGCCATAGCAGCAAGAATCGTCGAATTTCAACGTCGTATGAGGGAGTTATGGTCTTTTTAGCGCGGACATTTGTGGCTAGTTTCTGGTGAGTCCGCAAATGCGAGGCCTGGTCGCAAATGTGAAATCCGGCCGCAAATGCGAAAACTCCGGTGTTAAAAATCAGACTTCGTCCATTTGGTATTTTCATCATATCTTGAGTTCTAGAGCTCCGTTTGAGATGATTTTCGCGGCCTTGTTCTCGTCTTTGAATGGGGGTAAGTATCTAACCTTAATTTGGTGTTTTCCCATGATTAGCTCCATTGGTTATTGTTTTTATCCGTGTTTGGGTTATACAAATTGGAGTTTTGAGCCCCAAAGTTGTGAAATGGTAATTTCTTGAATTAGAGGTCGATTCATGGTTGGTTTTGGTTTATTTTCTGAATTTAAAACCTATGGGTCATGGGTAAAATGATTTTGTAATAAAATTTTAGTTTTTCCCTTAGGGGCTCGGGGTTACCTTTCTAGGTTCGTTTTTTAGTTCCAAATTAAAGTATAGTAATATGGGTATCATTGGACTCGTTTAACCTTGTAGGGTACTATTTTGACTAGATTGAACCCGAATTGTGACGAAATTACAATTTTGACCTTCAGGACTCGGGATTGCCTTTTTGGGTAACTTTTTGGGTCCGGAATATTAGTTTAGCGATATGGGTGTCTACGGACTTGTGTGCTAATGTACAATTTATATTTGATAGACTTTGTACGTTCGGAGGCACTTCAGAGGGAAAGACCCAGGATTGAACGTTCGTGCCTCCTGCTCAGCTCTGAGGTATTATGGCGTACTTCTGTTTAAACTCTGATTGGAGATGCGTATATAATATATAAATATTAACGGGGATTTGCATGTGAGCCTTCGGCCATTGGAGGTAGTGTTACTGGCTTGGTATGGTTGTTGATTATGTGGGCTTGATGGCCATGTTTGACTTATAATAGTGATTGTTGATTCATTATGCAATCATCACCCCACATCTCGTTTAAAATATGGAAAAGGGAACTATCTTGGAAATTGAATTGATATTATGCAATTGCATGTTGAACGCATATCCATTTCATACCAGTATGATGTTTTGGCATAATATGGAATATCTATTGTTTGCATACACTTCATGCATAATGTGATCACTCATACTTATATTGCTTGATTGGAATGAGTCATAGAAAGAGATATGAGGTGGTCTCAATCTTTTGAGACCGGGAAAAAGGTAAGAGTTATGTTCACACAGTTCGAAGATATATGGAATCGAGTTGCACGCCGCACCGGGTATATGGACCACGCAAGTCCCCTACCGATCATGACTAGACGGAATGACCGCTAGCATGTGTGTACCGGGTTTATATTGGCCAAATGCATTGCATCCATTCAATCATTCATTCCTTTAATTAATCTAATTGACAACATGCCTATCTGTTTACTGCATGAACCATGACTTTCGTTATCGTAACCTAAAGGAATAAATTCTCAATTGGATATGAGTTGTATGACGGTCTTTAGATTCTCTATGCGTTGTCTCTTCGTTGTCAGTCTATGATACTTACAGAGTACTAGTGATTCGTACTCATACTACACATTTTGCACTCTTTTGTGGTGCAGATTCGATCCCGGATCCAAGTACGTCTCGCGGAGCACTGTGAGCTTGATTTCGGCATTTGGAGTTGTGGTGAACCAATTGGCTGCCCACTTCTCCCTCTATCTTTATTTATTCTATCATTTTAGTATTCAGACAGTGTATTTCGGTATTGAGACTTGTATTACTCTTTTAGAGCTCTTGTACGAGTTATAACAGGTTTGGGGTTGTAATGACTAAGTTCTCTTTCCGTACACTTCTATATACATTTAAGACTATTGGATGATACTTTAAATGTACTTATCTTGTCCGCATTTCTTTTCAACTGATTTGACAACTTGGGGATAGTTCACCCACCGGTGGGATAGTGTAAGTGCCATCATGACCCGTGATTTGGATCGTGACATGCCTGTAAAGGGTGAAATGGAGATGTTTCACTGTACACGAATTTTAAGAAAGAACGAATGAATGAAAGATTTTCTTCAACTTGTGTACAGTGCAACAAGTTATATAAATTTTTGTAGCTAAAAAGTAATGTGATGAAGGGTAAAATGAACATTTTAAAGTTAAATTATTTCAAAAATAAAGAACGTTGACATTCTTTTTGGACGTACTAAAAAGAAAAGTGAGCTAAATAAAATAGGATAGAGATAGATAGAGTGACAAGAAATACTATTTATGAAAAATGGAATTAAAAATCTAAAAAACAAGAAAAATTATTGCATGTTACAACTAGTTAAAATATAGAGAAAATACATAAAATTCACCCTAAACTTGTTCCCAAAACTTACTTTAGCACTGTAACTTTATGAGCGTTCAAGTACACACCTAAACAACTTTCAAGTGAATTTTATTCAACCCGGCCTTGCCCAAACCAGGTCAAAGTTAGGTGTTGTTGAGCCACGTACGAGGCGAAGTCATTAATGAATTTTTCTTAAAACAAAATTATTCCAAACTTCAAAAATAATTATAAAATAAACAAAGGTCAACCCCAAATTAAAATTCAAACCATTTCCAAACAAATACCCCTAAATTTCTTCAATCGCGATACCTCTGCCAAAATCGTCTTCATCATTCTTCCCAATCATATATTGTTCTCTCTCTGAGTTGTTTCATCAATACTCCATCTAACGTCATTCTAAAAAAACCTCAACGCGTGGGAAATTCGTTAATACAAAGATCACGAACTATACCAACATATTTGGATACAAATATCAGGAAACGAAACCGCAAAGAGCAGAATTAATCCCTTAAAACAAATGGAAAACCGGCAATGAAGAACAACAACAAAAGGTGACAACGATTAAAAGTAAACGTTAACTAAGACTACAACGCCAATCAAATATCTCCATGTGTTTCAAACGATGAAAACACAACAAACCATAGAAAGATGCAGCATGAGGTGGAATGAAGAGATCAAATATAGAAGGCACCGAATGCATTGTTCGATGCTCTTCAATATAAATTCCACAGAAAAGAAAATCCCTAATTCAAAACCCTAGGCTCTACTGTCAAAATGAATGGATAAAGAGAAGATGAAAACCAATGTTTTGAGATATGGAAGGATAAATCAATTCACTATAGCGGGATTGGGGAATTCCTAAAATCAGTCGTGAGAAAGAGGGAAGAAGTAGAAGAGAAAAGAAAAAGGGACAAATAAAAAAAATTAAGAAAGGAAATGTTCAATATTAAGTGTATTTATTTGTGTAATGACCAATTAGAAAATGACATATGGACATGTTAGTCAGTTTTAAGCATCATTTTTTCTCACGCTCTTTCAAGAAAAAAAGTATTGTGGAGAAGTTATTAGGCATGACATGGCGCAGTTGCAATTTACTGAGGATATGACCTTAGATAGGAGGTTGTGGAGGTCGCGGATTAGGGTGGAGGGTTAGGTAGTAGTACGAGTCTCATGTATCCTTCCATACTAGCAGGCGTAGTGTTACCTTGTAGGTTTTTGTCCTTTGATTTTCTGTTACTATTTGCTATCTCTTGTACTCCGATTATCGTACCAGTTGATGCATTTATTGTTAAATTTCTCCATTAATGCTTATCTATAGTATTATGTCATGATCTCTTTACTTTACTTTACTTTACTTTACTTGCTTTACTTCACTTTCTTCAAATTGTATCTGACCTTTTTTGTCTTGTTTTCTCTTGAGCCAAGGGATAGCCTCCCTACCTCCCAAGGTAGGGGGTAAGGTCTGCGTACACTCTACTCTCTCCAGACCCCACCGTGCGGGATTACACTGTGTATGTTGTTGTTGTTGTACTCTTTTTCAAGAAAGTGTACATACTTTCTTTGAAAAATCACCTCCAGAGGGGGTATAAATTACACTTTGAACGAGATTAGGGGGTATTTAAATGCCTGTAACGTTACAGTGCTAAAGTAAGTTTTGGGGACAAGTTTGGGGGGATTTTATGTATTTACTCTAAAATATACTAATAGTTGTAGAACATTTTTATACTGTCAGGGGTCATATGGAATTTGAAAGACAAATTATGCAGGGAGTAGTTATACAAAAATTAGTTATGCAGGGATAGGGGTGACAAAATGGTTAAAATTTACAATTATCCGCCCGACCCGACCCAACCCATTTTAAGATGGGTAGGATATCCGATCATTGCAAAAGTGGATCAAATATGGATAACCCAGTGGTACCAAATCAACTCCCGTTAAAGTATGTAAGGGAGTAGGACCCCTAAAAAGTACACTTATTAAAAAAGAGAAAAAGAAGAAGAAATGTTTGTAATCTGGGAATACTTATTTCTTTTACACCAATGTGTCCCTTTTTCTTGATTGATTAAAACTAAGATTTAGTTTGCTACATTTTGTATATTTAATTTATTTTTCCATTGTCCTAGTCAAATCTGTTAAAAAGAAGTACTAACATATGAGATTTTGATTTATTTGAAAACATGCTTTTTCATAGGTACTGAAAACAATTATTCCCCTGGAGAATCTCAACGAAAAGTACCTAAAATTAAATAAAAGCAAAAGCTAAGAACCATAATTGATCGGAAGAAATGAAAAGGACAAAAAAAGATAAGAAAGAGAAGAAGGCAGATTGAAGAAAAGAAACTCACATCTTATTTAAGAAGCAATGGATAATATGGATTGGTTGGTTAACTCATTTTTTATCCATATCAAATATGGGCGGGTAAGATATTTTATCCGTTTTCAGCTAACACATTTTCGACCAGCCATTTCCGACCTGACCCGCCCGTTTGCCACCTCTAGTAAGCAGCACGCATTGAGGATAAGATGCGAGAAGGTCCCTTGAGATGATTTGGACATGTTCTGCGTTGACATACAGATGCACCGGTCCTTATGTGTGGAACTATGTTAATTGAAGGTGTTAAAAGGGGACCAGGTAGCCTTAAAATCACACGGAACGAAGTTTGTCTCGAAGGGCCTACAAATCCTTAGTATCAATGCAGACTTAGCTAAAGATATGACACAATGGAACAAAAAGATCCATATAGGTATGATTGTTGTTGTTATTATTATTATTATTATTATTATTAACTTATTCTTCCCTTTTTTTACTATGATGATGATACGAAATTAGCTTAAAGAAGAAGTGTAGAATCGTATAGCCAACCCCAACTTGTTTGGGACTGAGGCGTAGTTTTTGTAAATAATATCTAATATAAGTCTCTACTCGTTCTGATATAAGCAGTGATAAAAGGGGTCTGGTACTAGTCCACTCTCATTTAGCATGCATCAATACAAATTCCGTCTATAAATGCGACAGTCGTTAAAGGGTAATCTAGTGTAGGAGGCTTCTGCATTTTAGGGCCAGTTGCAATAATCAAGAAATAAGCTGAGCCTATAATCAAGACAAGCAAAAGATAAGTATAAGACAAGAAGTAGTACCCAAACAAAATTCCAGATTCCAATCCATAAATAATTTCCTCGATTACTTCATATTGCATCTGCATTGGGGAAAATTTGCATATGGCATCAGGCATGTTCAAGAGCATCATATGTAAGAGCTCAGTGGAAAACTCATACCAGCTCTTGTTCTCTTCGCTGGCGTCTATAAATGCGGAGCCATCCATTAAGGAGTACCTATATCCATTGAAGAGTATAAGATTATCGAATTCAAAAAGTACAAAAGAATTCAAATACTCCTTCATCTTAGCTAAACGATACGTGAATATTTCATAAATAGAACAGTACAAGTACAAATGAATATTTCATAAGTAAAATATATCCATTGAAGAGTATAAGTGAATATTTTACTAAATGAAGAAAGTTATTAAGCATCGCAGTGGGCATGGCAAACCAAGTTAATTGTTTTCTTCTAAAGCTATTAGAACAACGAGCCTGTAACAACGGTCTCCGACAAGAGCATTAACAGACAGCACCAAGCAGTCTCCTTCACTAAATTTAGATAGATAATATCTCCTCCCTTCGTCAAATACATTCTCGTGTAGGACCAGTTATCCAAGAAACTGACATCAAAATATATTTTGTATTACATACAGATGTCTACAACCTGTGTCCCTAAAATAGGCATAAGTTGGAAAAACGATCAGAATGTTTGATAGGACGTGACTGGTCCTAAATTTTTATGACCATCCATTTCAGTTGCATAAAACTCTAAAGGGCCTGACTACTTGGATCAACTGTACCGTCTAGGACGTTTGTAAAGAAAAAGGACCATTACTAAATGAACCTACTTATATGTGTTATCATTACATACCTCAATCTTCAGTTGTTCGCTATTTAAGGCACAAACTAAATTTCTGTTTGAGATTGAGTTCTTCAGAGAGTTACCTAAGCACTTAGATGACTTTCTGACATTCTTTGGTTTCAAGTAAACTATAGACAGGATCTAAGCCACCACTTTTGGTTGAAGGGTAAAAAACAGTTACACATGAAAAAGACAGATAAGAAGGAAGAAGAGAAGACAGAAATTAAGAAAAAAAGCAAACCCATGACGATAATGACGTTGAAATACACCTCAACCTGATTAGCCACCAAAGTTATTAGTTATGAGGTGTTACTCTCTTCATACATATAGGGCTATAATAAAAACCTAGGAACTCGAAGTGCTGACATGATAAACAACTGGTGACTTCAATGTAATTTGCAAGTTAGGTTTTTTTTTTTGTTTGATAAGGTAAACTATGCCACTTTTCATTTTAAAGGTTAATATAAAAGTACTCTTAATATGTAAAGAACAACAAAAACTAGTAGGAAAAAGGGAGGAAAGAAGTGGGCATGATGGTGTTGTGGAATGCTTGAAGATGTTCAATTCATCAAATAAATCAATTATTTTTGCATTTTTTAGCAATCACAAGGACCATAAAATTTGACGCTAGACAAAACAAGCTTTTCATGAAAAAAGTTTTGTGCCAAACTCCTTGTATATCAATCTGAAAGAAACAGCTGCAAAGTGCTATCAGTGGTTCATCCTCCCTATCCCATCTATTCAACTGCTTTTTAGGTGCCAACTTACTGCAATTGCTTGGTTAAGGAAAACCACATGCGTTGAAAGGACAGAGGTCTTTTCTCTTAAATTAACAATATAGGAGCCGGATATACAAAAAGAACTCAGCACCTAATCACTCCAAACTTAAAAGCACCAGGGAAAACCTTCTCAAACAACTAACTTAAAGTGTTCTTGTTTTGTGCATAGAATAAGATACCTACAAACAAGATTGCAACAGCACATGCCAGCCACGGTAGATGAAAAATTGAGATAGCCGAGGCCTGCTGCTCCTCCCCTCCAGCACCAACAGCTAACAGAGAAAAGAGAAGTGGTAAGTTAAAGTTTTTCTGATATTCATATCCCAATGAAACATTTCAGTATATAGATACAAGGTTCCATAAGAACAGAGATGTAGTAAGTTACAGAACAATTGATTCCATTAGCTACTAATTTCGTTTGGCAGTCAGGAAGCTCAGAAATGCAGGGTAAGGCTGCGTACAACAGACCCTTGTGGTCTAGACCTTCCCCGGATCCCGCACATGCTTAGTGCACCGGGCTGCCCATTTAGTCACGAAGCTGATCTTGTACAAACACTATATATATATATATATATATATATAATTAACTGAATATAAAACATCATTTAAGTTAATAAAAGTGGTTAGCTTTGGTCCTTGGCTAAACAAAACCCCAAAAACTAACGGGAAAAAGTTTTATCTAACAGCTGGAAACAACAGTAATAGAAAGAAGGAAAAGGGCACACTTATTTTACAAAATCTCTCGTCAGATGTGAAAGGAAAAATGCTCTAAACTCTTGCCTTTTGGCGCCAAAACCATTGTTCCAAAGTCAAGTGAAGAATTTTGAGAAGAAAGTTTTCTTGTATTTCAGTATATCTGTGCAACCTATGAGCTAGAATATTTATACAATAAGTCCTATCTCTAATTTAGGGAACACAATCAATGCTGATTACAATCAAATAAAATAAAATAGAATAAGATCTCCTATTATTAAGGTAGGAGATAAATCTCCTAGAATCAAGCTAATCAAATAATCAACACAAAGAACTGTCATTGTGTTATTGCTCAGTTACCAGCGACGTTCATCAAAAGATGTGGTAGAAGAGAATCAACTCCATGTTATGGTGAGAGAATCTATATTTGCTTAGTACTAGAGAAGGCTGAAACACAGTTCTCCTTTGATTTTGCTTGCTTTTATTTTTTTAATTCTATTTTCACCAAAGAAAAAACTGAAGCTTCTAAGATCATATTTGCACTTATTTTCTGCTTTTGCCTACTTTTTAATTATTTTAGTATGTTCTTTTTTACATTTAAGTTAAGTCCTCTACACAAATATAATGGATTTGATACATGATTTTTTCTTCCATCAAACTTCAATTCTTTGCTTATCTTAGCCTTCCAGAGACCTCAAGAGCTGATCACCATTTTTGTATAGATCATTAAATCCCTCCACCGCTGACCACCAATTTTCAAATTTAAAAGCTCTATTTTGTTCCCAGTTTCTACACTCAAAAGATAGTGGGGTGTGATCTGAAATTCACCCTAGGCAATATCCTTTGTTTTAAGCTCCTAGAAGTTTCCTCCCAATCCACTGAGAATAAGAATCTGTCAAGCCTAGCTGCACTATAGTGATTGATCCCTCTGAACCGGGTAAATCTGCCCCCTATACAATGGTGGATCGGATAGCTCCATGTCTTCTATCGGAGAAGTCAGTCATTGCATTAGTGATCCTGTTGCATTTCCTTCTTTCATGCATAAACCTGTTAGTGCCGAAATCACCACAGGATACCCATGGACCCTCACATAAACCTCTGAATGCTGAAATCTCCTCCCAGCGTAATTTCCTTTCCCTTCTGATGCATGGTGGTGCATATACTCCTGTTAGACACCACTTAAAAGATTGTTGCACTGATTCAAAACTATAGGTAATTGAATAACAGCTTTTTGCAATCAGTTCCCCTTCCACACTCTACTATCCCATAACATTAGAATTTCACTACTGCTACCTTCAGCTTCAAGATATCCACATCTCATCCATCTACAAGCCCATAGTTTCTTGGCAATAATATCCACATCTTTTTTCTAATTTTGTTTCCCAGAAACAATACAAGTTTGCTCTCCGTTTCTCAATTAGGCTCTAAACAAGATTCCTTTTAGAAATCATGTGAAGTCCCCTAACATTCCGTGATATTAATTTGACCTTCATTGATAAGTTTACAGTACACTCCCCCCCCCCCCCCGCTTCTGACTTTTCTTTCTTTCATCTAGCTTCATATAGAGAGAGCTAGAGCTTCCTTTTCACATCCCAGAAAAGCAGAAGTGTATTGACTACTCAATTCGAGGACATTGGAATGAACCTGAGCCTATATAGCCACTGGTTCAACTAGAAGCATGTCAGCCAAAGCATCATAAGGAATTGAAAAAGTAACAAACTGATGATCTTTTCACAACCAATAAGATGTGAAGACCTTCCAGAACAATTATATCAACTTTGAACCAAGCCAATTTTTTAAAAACCGTACAGGTAATTTCCTCACCTTCCATTATATCAGATTCCAGTCTCTCTGCTTTTCTATGAGGTCCCCAAGTCAAATTATAAGTTAACCGAAAATAAGACAGATTAACTGCATTGGTGCTTGAACAAAAGAATACTAAGAATAGATTGATTAGATGCCAAATATCATGAGAAGCAAAGACCAAGTAATAGCAATCCTCTACAAAATAGCACTCCAACTCCAACCAGGATAACCTGATGGACCAGATATGGTGTGTGGCTGCATGATCCGCTTGCCAACTACTTCCTCCCGTGGAACAATGACTAGTACGCATAAGGCCATCAATCCAGTAACTCCATGCTTAGCAATACAGAGGAAAATGCAAAGTATTAGGGAACTTACATTACCTATGGTGCCAATGCCCGCCAAGGTAATTCCTATCCAATCAATAACATTCATGATCTCCTTTAGATAAAAATGGGAAAATACTGAAAGTATAGCAAGTCCACAGCCAGAAACTGGTTGAATGACCGATACCTGGAGTATATCATTGAAATGGTAAGTGAGAAGGATTTGTCTAGCTATCAGTATAAGAAAGAAACATTATGTTTAGGGTTTTCTCTACTAATGTATTTAGTTTCAAACTATCAAGTTCAATTCCCAAAACATGCATAACAGAAAGCTTGCTGGAAATACACTTACTGGAGCTAGAGATAGTGCTCGCAACATCAGGAGTGCTCCAAACAAATCCATAAGTAAACCAAAGATCCATGCCTTGTTGAAAGCATAAGCTTTAATCACCTGTAGACAGAAATCATGAAGCTTCCCAAGTAGTTGTGTTTCATAGAAGAAATGTACCGAATTCATAAAAATAAAGGTAAGCAGGATAGCATCTGGGAGGCCAACATGATATAACAAAGAACATGAAGAGCAACAAAGAGATGATGTCTGCGTAATACTAGAGATAGCCAGCCATAAGAACATTCACAGCTATTTCACAATAATCGGCAGTCACACTCGATGACCATTCAATAAAAGACATTCCTCTTTTTTGTTTGGTTGATAAGTACCATTCAATTAATGATATTTTTCTATAAACATGGTGTTCAGGCCAACTTGCGCGCACCTCGACTAATTCCTTACTACCGAAGCTTTAGTTCAGTAACAAAGGTTATACAGCACGAAATGTGTGGCAAGCGCATGTAGCAAGTTGGAATCTTACTGTGGACCAAGTCTTGTATTTGAGTAGGGACAGGTATATATGCATGGAGTTTTGAAAAGGGAAGCAACGGATTTTCAGTTACAAAGGCAAGCCCCAGTGCCGAAGGCTCCTGCCCAGGAGGGCAGGGGAGAAAGCAAATTTAGACAGCCTTACTCCTTACCGAAGAGGCTCGTTCCAATAATTGGAACCTGATGACCGATAGATAAGCAGCGTGTTTCTCAGTTGCACTAAGACCCACCTTTAGGATTCAGTTACCAAAAGAAAAATTCAACTAATCCTACAAGCTGAGTTGGATTTTGCAAGCTGAGGTCCGCTACATGAATCTTTAAAACAAAATTAGGCGTTCTCTGGTGTTGGATCTTTACATTTTTTCTGGATAGACAAATCTCTACTCCCCCCCCCCCCCAAAAAAAAAGACTCCCTGTAAAGACCAACTAATGTAAGTGCACTTACAGATACACATTACAACCCAAGAAACAAATTCATGACCAGACATTTGAACCACATTTCCATACAGAATATACGATATATCATAACCAGACACAAAAAGAAATTTCAATCTTTGTTAACAAAGAAACAGAAAAAAGAATTGAATCCAATCACCAAAATGAACAGTTTTAGCATATACCTTGAGCTTGAAAGATAAAGGAGGCAGAATGAGGGTGCCCTTCTTCTGCAGAACTTTGCCGATGTTGTTACCAGCCGTCGCCGCCACCGTTAGGCAAATTGATTCCCACATCTCACCTCTTCGATCAATATTTCTTGATTGGAGTTTTGTTGATTGCCAAGATCTCAGTTGTTTTTTATTTGGTTGCTTCAGATTAAATTAAAGGCATATTTGCCGAGTGCTTGTTTCGTTATTAGCTCCTAGCTCTTTCATCTTCATTTATTCATTTTCATATATTTTTTATTTTTTCCCTTTACTGGTAGTAGAACCCGGGCAGCTGTAAAATCCGAATTCACCGATAAATTAAATTGAAAATATTGTTATTGGTTCATTGCTATTGAGTAATAATTGAGTTAATGATTTTAAATAATTTTATAAAAACAATTAGAGAAAAGGACACAGAGTGACCGTCATAAATCCCGCGAAATAGACCTTCGGCCCAAACAAATTCCAGCGAATAGCCCATCGGCCCAATCCCAAAATTATGCATTCACTAAACCTTGTTTCTCCCTTTTTTCTTCTTCTTTTTTAGAGAAATGGTGCAGCATAAACACATTTAATAACAGCATAATTCAACCCACAAACTAAGTTTTTAATAGTGCAACATAAAGACAGCAGAACATAAAAACAGACTGGCATTCTATAGCCTAACAAAATTGGCTTAGCTTGTTTCCAACTTTCCATCTAGTTATCTACTGAACAAACGACTCTAATATCAATGAATCTTCGTCGTATCTTAAGTGGAATTTTTTACCTGCCCGCATCTCTATTTCTATTAATTATTGTAATCTCCTCTGTCGAACTTTTGACCAACATACCAATGCACAAAAGCACGCTTGGCGAATACAACAACAACAAATCTAATTAAATTTTACAACGTGGGGTCTAGAAAGGAATGAATGTACACAGACCTTACATCTACCTTGGTAGGTAGAGCGACTATTTACGAGAGACCTTCGGCTCTAGACAAAGCACAAGCACAAGCAAAGTAAGACAAACAAAGCGACTAAGCTATGATAGCGAATTCTGAAAAAGAAGCAATAACTAGTGCAGGTAAATAAGACAAACAAAATACACATAGCAGCATACATCAAACGATAGGGGAATATAAAATACTATTGTGTCTACTAGTATGATAGGTTAAGCGAGCCTACAATACTAACACTACAACTACCAATTTGTAAGTGAATATAGGACTACACTGGACTACCTACTACACTTCTACCCTAATATATGTCCTCCATAACCCCCTATCTAATGTCATGTCCTCAGTGAGTTGCACCTTCGTCATATCCCGTCTATTCACATCTCCCCAATACTTCTTCGGCATACCTCTACCCCTCATGTACCGGGCAACCTCTCACACCTTCGCACTGGGGCATTTGTGTCTCTCCTCTACACGTGTCTGAACCATCTCAATCTTGCTTCCCACATCTTATCATCCACTGAGGCCACTCCCACTCTGTCCCTGATATCATCATTTCTAATTATATCCCTTCTTGTATGCCCACACATCCATCTTGGCGCATAAATCATATCGAATTTGTGGTCAATGTCCTTTTTTATTAAATTAGTATTTCTCTTTGTATTTGAGAATTTCTCTTTTTCTTATGTTTTTCATAAACATACCTATATTATTTAACATTACAAACAAACTATATAATAATTATATAATGTGTATATGATTAGTAAATATACGTTGATTTTATATTTATTATACATAAATTATATAATAATGATCCATTTTTTAGACATGTACTAAAGGGATACATATTTTATACAATAATGATACGGTTTCTATATATATGATACAATTTCTATACATATACAATATTGATACATATTTTATACAATAATGATATAGTTTCTATACATATACTGTACTAATACATATTATATACATCAATAATATAGTGTATATATGTATGATATAATTTCTTTACAATATTCATACATATTCTATACAACAATGATACAATTTCTATATATATTCTATAGAGATACATATTATATACAATAATATTACTGTTTATATACATATGATATATTTTCTATACATATTCTATACTATAACGATACAGTTTCTATACATATGTGTTGGAAAAAATCTAAAAAAATTCATTGATAAAAAGAAAAAAAATAGAATTATTACAAAAAAAATATTTACAAATTATATTAAATAAATTGTAACGGAAGGAATATGTATGGTAGGTGGAAGGACTCAAGGAGCTTTTATGAAGGAAATAAGTGGTAAAATGTTACCCTAGATCGGTGCTCCGACACGTTGAAGGCCCGGCAATTCACCTTATTCTCCTTTTTTCCCGGCTACTGTACACTCTGTCCCTACTACTACTTCCATTTCTTCTTCTATTAAAAATATAAAAAACAAATAAAAGGTCAAAACAAACTTCCTCTCTCTCATTTCCTTTCCCTATCCCCTTTTTCTTCTTCTTTCTCTCTTTCATATCCCCATTAAACTTCATTTTTATTGATTTATTATTCTCCTTGGATAAAGATTACTTCATCAATGGCGGAATTCCTAATCCACCCCTCCCATTCGTCCCAATTGGTTCACAAAAATAAACTCAAGCTGAAAAGAAGTTACATAAATAATTACTGGCTAGCAGTTGGGATTAATTTAGGGCTTGAAATGGGTTTAGAAAAAGTTGGATCATTCGGTTGTCAATAGTTTGGGTTGGATGTCTAGTTTTATCCTTGCCCCAATTTTTTATTGAACTATCGGTTTGGTTTTCGATTTTAAGTTTTTAGTTAATGGTTAAATCGATAACCAAATAAAATTATTTTAAATTATATTTTTATCCCAAATTATATTGGTGATTTCATACTCGCGGATGACAAAGTCTTGATTGATAAGCTCGCAGCGGAGTCAACGTTAAGTTAGAGGATTGTAGACAAACTCTGGAGTCTAAAGAGTTTAAGTTGAGTAGGACCAAGATCGAGTACTTGGAGAGCAAGTCCAGTGACGTATCGCATGAGGTTGACGTGGAAGTGAGGCTTGGTACCCAAGTCATCCATAAGAAATGAAGTTTCAAGTATCTTGGGTCTAATATACAAGAGAATGAGGATATTGACGATGATGTCACACATCGTATTGGTGCAGGGTGGATGAAATGGAGGCTCGCTTCTGGAGTACTGTGTGTTAAGAAGGTGTCACCAAAACTTAAAGGCAAATTCTATAAAGTGGTGGTTAGACCAACTCTGTTGTATGGGGTGAAGCGGTGGTCAGTCAAGAACTCTCACGTTCAAAAGATGAAAGTTGCGAAAATGAAAATGTTGCGATAGATATGTGGGCACACTAGGAGAGATAGGATTAGGAATGAAGATATCTGAAAAAGGTAGGTGTGGCCTCGGTGGAGGACAAGACGGGGAAGGCGAGACTGAGATGGTTTGGGCACGTGAAGAGGAGAGACCCTAATGCCCTAATGCGGAGGTGCTATGGACAATTTAGGAGAGGTAGAGGTAGGCTGAAGAAGTATTTGGGAGAGGTGATTAGACAAGACATGACGCAGTTCCAGCTTACCAAGGACATGATCTTCGATAGGGGGTTATGGAGGACGCGTATTAAGGTATTAGGTTAGTAGGTAGTGCGCTTATCCTTTTGTACGAGTAGTCGCAATTTTGCTCTTTAGTTTCTTGCTGTCTGATTTACGATATTATATGTTGTCTCTTGTATCTAATGCCCTTTTTCAGAGAGTTTTATCATAGCTTTTTTTGTTTTCGCTATTTCCGTTTTCATACTGCTTTGAATTGCTTGTCCGTATCTAATCGTCTTTTTGACATGCTTTCTCCTGAGCCGAGGGTCTTTCAGAAATAACCTCCCAACCTTTCAAGGTAGGAGTACGTTCTGCGTACACTTTACCCTCCTCGGACCCCATAATGTGAGATTTCACTAGGTATGTTGTTGTTGTATTTCATATTTTAAATACAAACCCTATTTCTTAAATGCTTACTTTCATTCCAAAACTCTATTTCCACACGTGACACCTTAGTTCCCTCAAACTAGGGAGAGCCCCTCTGCCTTTCAAGACCAAAAGAAAATAAGTTTGTGCAATAACGTTTTTGAATTTATTTCTGCTTGCAATTTGTGTAGACTTTTATGCATGAATGTAGTGTATATATGAACAAATAAAAATAAGACAAAGCAAAAAAAATTAGAGCATTTTCTTATCATAAAACTTAAAACCGGACTATTAAGGACCCTAAATTGATTAACCAAAAACCGATAACAAATATCTTATTGGTTTAATTATCGATTTAGCATGTTTATAAATTGAAAATTGATAAAATCGAACATGTAATACACAAAACCATACTGAATAGACCAATAAGCACCCCTAGTATAATTAAACAGAAAGAATTAATCCTAGCATATTGATATTTATATTTCATTGCTAATATCCCATTAAATTTATTTTTTAAGATATTAAACTGTCTTTTTCCCTGAAGTTGTTTTTTATTTATAATATAAATTGAAGATTGTTAAAGTGACTCTTTAAATGGATTTAAGTTAAGAAAATAGAAGGCGGCTTAGAATCTAGTCATTTGTACTTTTTCCCTATTTTGTGTTGGTCTTTAATGTTTGGCCCTTCAAATGGGTTGGTCTTTAATTTTTGTCCTTCAAAATTAAATTTATACCATAGAGACATAGATTACACATCATTATATCCACAAATTATGCCAGCTCCCTTAAAGAACTTATGCCTTTATAGGCATAAGTTCAAGTTTGAAGGGTTAAAATTAAAGACCAGCCCATTTGAAGGAAAACCGTGCAATTACTTGATTTTTATAGTCAATTAGTGTCACAAAGATTATTACTAATAATTTACCCGCTCCCATCTATATTAATATTCTTTGAAAAAAACACTATATTGATAATCAAGTCTTTCCAAATTATTACTCTTTATCATATTTCCTCTTTAACGAAGAATGATTTTGTTATTTTTCAATTAAATAAAAATTAACTACACTCAATTTAAAAGATTTTCAAATCAGATTAAAAAATATCATCAATGTGAAAACAAATGAATGAACATACACTAAAAAGGTATAATGGAAATAATTATATATTCATAATTAGATGTATTCATGGAGAATTAATAATATTTATTGATATCATTCATTACTTACGCTATAAAATAAAGTCTTCCTTTTAAATTAGGTCAAATTGTACATTTGATTATTTTTCACTCGAGTTTTCAGAACAACAAAGTCTAAATATAAATCACCGAATAATAAAATTATTACTAATAAAAAAAAATAAGAAACTTTGCGGAAAGATATAACTTTCAACATAGAAAAATAAAGTATGTTAAATATGATTTTCCCTTTTGCAAACAAAATACTCATGTAATCAAATCTATTAATTCTGAAGTGAAAACCTTTTTGGGGATGTAGTTTGTAATATGGAAGATACTTAAAAAAAATACTATAACACATTGAAAAAATAGATTGTCAAACCTGTTATCTTTTATGATATACAGCTAAACAAGAAATCATAGTAATTAGTAATTACCCAATTTAGGTGCAACCATAGAGCTATCTTACTCTTATCATATTCTCTTTTTTTTTTTTATCTAAATAACTTGTATTAATCACCAAATTAAGTGCAACATTAGAAAACGACCCAATGAAGTTATGCACATAAGTTATTCGATAAAAAACTTAAATAAATTTTTCTATAGAATATGAATTTAATATTGATACCAACCCTTTGTGTGATTAGATAACCGTCTGTAGCAGGTATGAGAACTCGTGGGACATTGTACCTTTGTGAATAAGGTATGTAAGGCCTACTTTCTTCTCTTTTGGCATGATCAATATAACGATGTCAACCACGAAATGCTCCCCAATAAGAAATCTATTCTTAATCGTTAATAAGATACTTAGATTTTATTCTGTTGATTGATTGTTGTACCCTATCAGTGATTGTTGTACCCTATCGGTTTCCCATCAGAAGTATGTTTCACTCTCGACACTATCATCTTCATATTGATAAAATAAGATTTATTGGTGTTACTCTAAAAGATAGTAAAGTTGTACCCTAGCCTAATCTTAAGTTTATACAAGTGTTGGATTTAATTTTGTTGGAAGATTCTTGGAGAAGTTAGTAACTACAGAACATAAGCTAAGCTTTATTGTGTGGAGTGTTTTTACATGATTTAAGCTACCAAATGGAGTTGTAAAGATATGGATAGAATTGTAGGGATAAGAAGGAGTATGGATGAGGATTATTGTGCTAAGACATGTTGAATTCAAACCATAAATGACCCTATGAAGTTATGCACATAAGTTGTTCGATAAAAATCTTAAATGAACTTTCCTATAGAATATGAATTTGATATTGACACCAACCCTTTGTGTGATTAGATAACCGTCTAGAGCAGGTATGAGAACTCGTTGGATATTGTACCTTCGTGAATAAGGCATGTAAGGCCTACTTTCTTCTCTTTTGGCATGATCAATATAATGATGTCAACCATGAAATGCTCCCCAATAAGAACTTTATTCTTAATCGTTAATAAGATACTTAGATTCTATTATGTTGATTGACTGTTGTACCCTATAGGTTTCCCATCAGAAGTATGTTTCACTCTCGACACTATCATCTTCATATTGATAAAACAAGGTTTATTGGTGTTACTCTAAAAATCTAAAGATAGTAAAGTTGTACCCTCTCACTGATTCAAAAGCAAATGAAAGACAATATGTAATCCTCATAAGGATAGCTGGAGGTGTAACGACATTATGTCACTCTGAAGGGATTAGTAAGTATTCCATGTACTCCAGTTGGTCATCATATATACATATTATGCATTTATACTGCCCTCATAGGCCTATGTCGTTATATACGCAACTTATACAAATATAATATTGATGATATTTCTTGCAGAGGCCTACGACGCTATATATGTGATATACTATACATATATGATATTCTATACAGAGGCCTACGACATTACATATGCGATATACTATACATATATGATATTGCCCACAAAGGCCTACGACGTTATATACGCGATATACCATATAAATGATACTACCTATCAAGGCCTACGACGTTATATACGTGATTATATTATACTTATGCACATCATGGTCCCTCGTGGCATTCAGAGTTATAGGTTGTTTCCTCCTTATTATTCCTTCCATTGCGGTACCTATTTACATTTTCTTGTCTTACATATTCAGTACAATATTCGTACTAACGTCCCATTTCTGGGGCGCTGTATTTCATGCCCGCAAGTACAGAAACGCTCATTTCTACTAGGATCTCAGCTTAGTGGTAATGTCAGAACTCTCCCCTTGCTTTGGAGATGTTAGTTAGAATTGGTATGTTTATATATATATATATATATGATTATGGCAGAACCTTGTTCTCCCCAGGTGATGTTCATGTGCTCTTTAGAGGCTTATAAATAGTGGTCATGTATAGACATGTCATGTATGGCCTTCCCGGCCTTTCATATGGTTTGATATATATATCTATATATCTATATATATATATATATCTATATATATATATATATATATATATATATATATATATGGGGTGTGTATTTCAATAATTGTTTCAATAAAGGGGTGTAAATATGATTGTGTAGTCATACTCAGTACTCCCTTCCCGTTGTAAATCTCCTTATGTTAGTTTTTTCAATCAAATAGCTATCTCCTGGTAAAATAATATTTTTTTTAATCTGGACTCTGTCCAGTCACTAGTCCTTAATTACTATTCATCATCTCTGTCATTCGTCCTTGGTTACTGTTATGTTCTTGACTACGCTATGCTTTTTTATTTCTCCTTCTGAACAGTTCATCTCTTCTTTTAGACTTTACCCCTATCACGACAGTCGTCTTTAGCTACACCCAATTTTCAGGCCAAAACAGTCCTTCAGCGGACATCAACAGGCCAATAATCAACCACCGTTGACATAGGAGTTTACAAGCTAATCCATTAAGGTCATGACGGAGTCCAAAGATAACCATATACTAAGTTCAGAAGATAACCATATCCAAGCATATTGCAGTTAAGATTACAACAGTAATTTCTAGATTCATGACATAATTTATAACAGTAAATAAAGATTCATGATGAAAATAACAACATTATATTAACATACTGGTTCCTGCATTTCTACAGGATTTCATAAAAACATAAAACATAATATACATGGTGGAGATAACTACTGAAAGAAAAACTTACATAATTCGAAGTACGGGGAGGTTTCCCTTTCGGGAGTCCCGGAAACTACTGCACACTAAGGAAAAACTTGCTCCAAAATAACTATCTTACATATGGTTGTTTATACAGTGAGGGGGAGAGAGAGGGTTTGCATTTTGGGAGTGGATTTTGATCTTTTTCTCTCTATGTTTTTCACTTCTTTCGCTCTCTTTTGCTCTCTGTCTAACTTCATCCCAAGAGTCTGATATTTATACTGTCTTCCGGACATCAACTTTGGACTTCAAAATGTAAAGGAATCTTTAAAGCTTCGGCCGGGTGCGCTGTGGGTCCCATCGTCGCTTTAACTTTGAAGATTTTTCTTTTCACTTTGTCGTCTTCTGTTGCTGGCATCTGCTTTTCTTAAAGTCTTTCTTTTTCTTTTTGAGATGTTGTCCTTGCTGTCTATCCTGTCTGCTACTTTCGGCTGCTTTTGGCCAGTCTCTTTCTTTCTTTTTATCTAGCCTTCTGCACCGTTCTTTTTATTTTCTGTCGTTGTCTCTGATTTATGTATCTAAATTGTGTAGAGCCACTGAATCAAAACTCATGCCTGAATCGTCGTTTTCATTTGGATCCTGAGCATAATTGGATTCTAGAAACTCATTGTCTGAAACTGTATTTGATACATGATCTACGCTATTTTCGTCTGAATTATTTTCTGTGTCTTGTGCTTGAGTCCTGGAAGTCTCTGGCTTTATATGTTTATCCTTGCTCAAGGTGTCTGTTTTTTCTCTAAATATATTTTCTAGAGTTTCTTTTATGATCTGTTCTATTTTTTTATTTTGTCTGTGTACTGGTCTGCTCCTTGTCTGGGATGTAGATCCTGTCAAAGTTTGAGGGAGCTTGCGTCTGTTCTTTGAGGATTTTTCTTCCTCATTTTCACTTTTTGGCAAAGTGACAGCCATTAACGGATTTGATGAGTCTTTACCGGCAACCGTTTGCACCGGACTAGTTGTACCTATACCTGGTACAATAGGTTTCTTAGCATTCATAAGGGAATGCTCACCTATCTTATCCATTTTTGAAGGAGATGGAGAACTCTGAGTCTGTCTGAGTTGGAGTTCTAATTTAGAGACTTGTTCTAAGAGATGTATATTTTGTATTTGGAGTTATTCTTTTGTCTGGTTAAGTCTTTTGAAAGCTTCGGTCATTGTACTACAATGATCGCAAAAAATTATTTTGTCTGTGTCTTTTTGTATTTTGTACCGAGGAGTCTGGGTTTGGGTATATCTTAGTGCTGGGGATATGTAGTAGTTGGCCCCAAGGGTTCCTCGAGCATAGTCTAGAGCTTCGGTGAAAACATTGAAGCCTTTGAACAACGGAGTCTTGAAATCTTTTATAGAATCTACTACTTCCAGCCAAGTTTGAAAAATACCATTTGTTTTTCCATGGACAACAACGTAAAATTTAAATTTTTTGTCCAGGTTCTTTTCATTTAAATAAAAACAAGTACTATTTAGTGTAGCCACAAAGTGACTGGCGTCTTTACGGTTGTGGGCTATCCACAAGTTGTCTATCAGGCATCTCTGCTGTCTGTCTAACACATAATCTGGCAAAATTTTAAATGTTAAGTTAGACTGTGGAAAAGATACTAAATTATTCTTACCAAAATAAAGTCTTTCTAATGTTGGAGTCTCATAAGCAGTTATGGGCCTGAAATTCAGATTACCCAATACTTTTTGTCTATAATCGTCTTGGGGTTTGGCTGGGCCTTTCCCCTTTGTCTTTCGGATTAGTCTTTGACGAACTCATTCTGCTAAGAGATAAATAAACTGATTAGTTCGTTGTAATCTTTAGCCTACTAAGTTGATCTGCTAAGCTGTTATCCTTTCCCTTTATATGTTCGAATACTAAATTATAAATTGATATAGTGTCTAGGAAGTTAAGCCATCGTCTTCGACTACTATTCTTATCATTTATTTTTTGGTTAAATTTAACTATGGCTTCACAATCCGTTCTAATTAGGGTCTCTGGTTTGTTTAGAATGTATAATCTAAAAGCATTTAGACCATATACTACTGCTAGTATTTCTGCGTCTATGCTACTCATATTTCCTTTTTCTCTATACTTACCGCTTTGGTAAGCGCAAATCTTTTCTGAGGTTTTACTACTATATTTATTTGTTCTAGCTTTTAATACTGCACCCCAGCCTTCAAAACTACCATCTGTTTCTATAATTAAGTAATCTGTTTCTAAAGGCATACTTAGATCAGGGATGTTCTGGATCTGCTGTTTTAGTAGTTTTACTATCTTAATGTCTTCTGCATTGAAATGTTTTTGACCTGTGGAACCTGTCTTGGAATACAATGGTCCCGCTATCTTTCCTAAGTCTTTGATAAAGGTTCTAGCGTAATTTAGGATTCCTAAAATTTTTTGCAAATCTTTAGTGTTGTCTAGCTTATCTGGCATTTCTAATGCTTTCTTCGCTATATGAGGCTGTAACTTAACTTTACCTTCTCCTATAGTTAATCCTAGGAAGTTTATGTATTTTTTACATAACTCCATTTTTTTCTTGCTAATTATAATTCCGTTACTTACAAATAGTCTAAAAACTGTCTGTAGATGTCCTAAATGTTCAGTCATATTATTACTGAAAATTAATATGTCGTCTACGTATACTATTACAAATCTTTTGTAATCTCCAAAAATTTCATCCATTTTCTTTTGAAAAATGGGTGGAGCAGTCTTTAGGCCGAATGGCATAACCAACCATTCAAAATGTCCTTCTGGACAAGTGAATGTTGTCCATTCAATACTGGCTGGATGCATTTTTACCTGCCAATATCCTGATTTACAATCAAATTTACTAAATATAGTCTTTCCTTGTATTCTATTAATTAATCCGGACTTGTCTGGCAGCTTATAACCATTACTTCTGGTATTATCGTTTAGTCTCTTGTAATTTATCACCATTCGGGCCTTTTCTCTAACTATTTCCGAATGATTTCTGACTATAAAGGCTGCTGACCTGTGTTTTGACGTTGACCGTCTTATAATCTCTAAGTCCATTAATTCTTTAATCTGTAGTTTAAAATCTTCTATGTCTTTGTTGGTTGCTTCTATTGAAGTTGTTCTTATAATATATTCGGGATTTATAATTTCTAATTCACATAATATTTTATTGTTATTCCAGTGTCTAAGTGGTTTTTCTCCTATAATTTCTAATTCATCTAGAATTTTTACTATATTGTCTAAATCTGTTTTATCTTTTATTATTCCTATTTTTTCTATTCCATTTTTAAAATTATAAAATTCTGTTTCTAAATCTATTAACGTGTAATTCTTTTCTAATACTTCATAGTCTTCTTCTAAGATTTCTTCTAGCATTAAGTTTTTGTTATTCTGACAGCAATATTTGTCTCCATTGCTGCAATCTTTACAACAACTGTCTTCTTTATTTTTTAAATATATAGAGGAAATCTGTATTATTTTAGTCTCAGTCTTTTGAGTTTGTACTGGCGTATAAGTACTATTTTTCTGGAATAGTATCCCATCTCTAGTGATGGTACAGCTTCCATTATTATCTAATAAGAAATCTAGACCTATTATAAAGTCTGTATTTATATTTAATTCCCTTACTAATATTTTATTCATGCTATAACTAGGATTATAAAATTTTGCACAAGTATTTATAAAGCTAATTGTTGCTTCTTGTAGGTAATATTTGTAGAAGTTATGGGTTCCATCCATCTGCATTGCTGAAAATGGCTTATCTAGTGTTTTTACTAGATGATTAGGAACAATTTTCTTATTTAAAATACTTCTTGTACAACCTGTATCTACTAGGGCTAGTGTAGTAATCTCGTAGTCTTTAATTTTAATCTTTGTTAATAATCTTAGTGAGCTAAACTTCTGATCTTCGTTACATATTAAAGTTTTTTCTTCTGAATTCATTAGCTCTGAGGTTACTTCTGTAATTAATTCTCTTTCTAATTGGTCTTCTTCTAGAATCTGATCGTTTTCTATATCTTTCTGCTTTCCTTTTTCTAGCTGAGCTAATCTCATTTCTAAAACATTTATTCTGGTTTCGAGTGTTATTAATCTTATTGCTATAGTTGTATCTTCTTGAATCTGTGTTTACCGGTTCTTTATATCCTATAGTAATTCCTAATTCTTTCTGGAGGCAATTTATACAACCTTCCATGTAGCATTTTTTACATTTGGCCCTTTTACTTCTGCTAGGGAACCATTTGCAAATGCAACATGACGTGCTATCTAGACCTTTATTTCTTTCAAATAAATGGTCGCACTCTACTACTGTGTTTACTAGATTATTTAAGTCTTCATTTATATCCAATTGTTCTGTTCCTATTTCGTTAATAAATTAAATGCTTACAGTCTGAAGAGTCTAATTTATTACTTTCTCCTGTATCTATACTTACTATGGAGTATATACTTTCTGTATCTGACATATATTCATCTACATTTATTAACGTTTCTTGGAAGTCTTCTATTAACTGAGAATTTCTAGTATTATTATTAATTCTCTTCGGACATGTATTAGCTAGGTGTTCTATGCTACCGTAAGTAAAACATTCTAATTTATTTTTGTATGTCCTATCATTTCTATATTTTCTTATATGCTTA
Organism: Anisodus acutangulus; assembly: GCA_029783415.1. NCBI lineage: Eukaryota > Viridiplantae > Streptophyta > Magnoliopsida > Solanales > Solanaceae > Anisodus > Anisodus acutangulus. Next base: position 38,439,072 of record CM056506.1, on the reverse strand, counting down.
TTTCTATCTAAATATGGTTTTCTGGCTCATGATTTTCTAAGGTAATATCTTTTCTTCTTATACTTATCATAGTTCTGATATCCATATTTCTTACCTTTTCTTTTATAGCTTTTTCTTTTCTGGGGGTCTTTATCATAACTCTGTGTGGTATATATTACACTTTTACATAAGTTCAACTCGTTTTGTTTAAGTTGTTTCTGTATCTGTAAATGAGTACATTTTTCTTGTAATATTTCCATAACATGCTGAATTCTATGTCCTATAGACCATCTAGCGTTTGGGTTTTGTAAAATTCCATCACGCTTGTTCCAGCGTTCTTCGATTTCTCTACCTAAAGCTCCTGATAATTTATTGAAAAGCTTTTTTACCTAAGTCTTGATCAAAAGAGTTACCGCTGATCATACAATAATAAAAGAAATCATTTAAAAATTTCTTTATGTATACCCAATTACTAATACTTAATTGTTCTAACTTAATTAGTGCATTTCTTTGTAATACTACTAGTCCACTATTTGGGTCTTCACCCATAATTAAAGTGTGTATCTTATTGGTGAAGTTGTATGGGTTTGACCCCATAGACACCAACTGGTGGAATTCTTCTGGGAAATCTGTTTTATAAGCTTCCCATAAAGCCTTAGTAGATTCTCCTAAAAAGGTCTCTAAGTATTTATACATTGTCTCTGGGTCTGTTTCTACATAGTTTTGTATATAGTCTGCTACCACTATTCCCTTCCATAAATCTATTACGGAGTTCCATCTTTGTGGATCGTGGGCAGCTATATTTAATATCTTTCCTCTATTCCCTCCTTCTTGGAGAGTTATAGGTTCTTCTAACGGCATTCTTCTTCCTGAAGGTTTAATATTTTCTATAGGTTCTCCTGCAGTTTTAAATACTCTTCGTCTAGGTATATTACTTGTACTAGTATCCACCGTAATACGTTCTCCTGTAGTTCTCTGGAAAGGACTGGAGCTAGATGTGCTAGCTTCCATTAGTTCTTTCTAACTAACTTCGGAGTTTGTCTCAAATTCTTCTTCATTATTTAATGTGAAATCTTTCCATATTTCTTCAAACATTGCTATTTTTTCTTTGGAAAGCTTTTCTTCTTTATATCCCGCATTATCTGTTCTAATCTCACATGTTTTAAAATATTCTATTGTTTCTTCTAATTCCATATTGTCTTTTTTACAACCCTTGCATCTGAATAACATCCAGGGTTTTTCTTTTTTCCGGTCTCTAGCCTTTTCTATGGCGATGTCTACTTCATATCCTTCTTGGATTATTTCTATGTTCATAAGATTAATTTCTTCTTCTTCTATTGTACTTTCTTCTTCACAGTTCTTCTGTGGAGTGTAATTATAATCTGTAAATCTTATAGAAGTCTCTCCTTTAAGGTTTGTTGGTTCCTTTTCTGCGTGCAGGTTGTTACATAACCACTTATTAGATGCCTTGTTGGCCCAACTCTTGTGATATTGTCCTTACGTTGTATGACTGGTACGCTCGGGCCTTAGGGCACTAGGTGTCGGCCACACCCCCAAGGTTGGGGTGTCATAATTTAGTTAGTTTTGTTTTATAATTAAGCTGGTTCTAACATTTAATATGCCTATTGATGGTGAAACGATGGTAACGGGAAGAAATAAGAGATGGATTATAAATTTGTTGGTTCCATTAACTTCGTATTGATGTTTATGACTTGCGGTGAATAGTAGAATGATTCCCGAGGCTTTCGGATGAGTTTTGGGTAAAACAAATATTTTGGAAATCTTTAAGTTAAGAATGAAAAAGTTTAACCAAAGTCAACACCGCGGGTAAATAAGTCTTTTCCAAAGTTTCATCGATTTCATTAGGTTCGGAATGTGATTTTTAACTTAGTCGAGTCAATTGTTTGATTACCGAATGGTTTGAGTGTGATTTGGGTCATTTGTCGAGAAACTAGTTAAGGAATTGGAGTTGACCACGGTTAACATCGAATCAAGATGATCCCGTATCGATGGTCTGAAAGTTCCAACATATTTTATGATGGTTTTGGACTCGTCCACAAGTTTTAGTGAGATTCCGATGAGTTTCAGATGGATTTGAGTTGTTTCATGCTTGTGTTTGAAGCTTCGACGTTGTTTCTTTGGCCATAAAGGGTAACATATTACGAAAACGACCTTTGGTTTTGTGATTTTATTGAACCATTAGATGCGTATCCAAAATTTTGAGCCGTAGCAACTTGAATTGTAAAATTTCGATATCGTATGAGGGAGTTATGCTCATTTCAGTATCAGAAAAAATTATTATTTTCTGGTGCGATAATTTGTGCTTCGCAAATGCGAGGAGAGACCTTTGAATGCGAAGAAGGATTTTTGGGTTGACTGGTCAACACAAATATTGCTCTTCATGAAGGCGAAGGTACCCCGCAAAGGTGATGAAGGAAAAATGACTGGATAATGTTTAAATTGGACAAATCTGAAATATTTGGTATTTTCATCATATCTTGAGTTCTAAAGCTCCGTTTGAGGTAATTTTCACGGTTTTGTTCTCGTCTCATCGAGGGTGTAAGTATCTAACCTTTATTTTGATATCTCTCCATGATTATTTCCGTTATTTATCATTTTTATTCCTGTTTGGTTGGGGAAAATTGGGGTATTGAACCCAAAAGTTGAAAAGTGATAAATCATGGATTTGTGGATCAAGATGATGGATTTTTGAATGTGTTTTCTAGATTTAGACTAATTAACCTATGGGTAAACCAATTTTATAATTAAATTCCAGTTTTACCCTTGAGAGCTTGGGGTTACCTTTTTGGGTCTGAACTAAAGTATAGCAGTATAGGTATCATTGAACTCATTTAACTGATAGAGTACTGTTTTGACTATATTGGACCCAATTTTGCAATAAAATTATAATTTTACCCTTCGAGGCTCGGAATCCTACTTTGGGTGATGTTTTGGGTCCGAACCTTCCATATAGCAATATGGGTGTCTATAGAATTGTGTGTTAATGTACCTTCCATATTTAAATAGATTTGAATCATTCGAAGGCATTACAGAAGGACAAGGCTTCGTTGTGACTATCATACTCCTATTCCATAAAAGTTGAGATCTTTTACCTTATTTTAAGCGTCATGGTTGATCTAATGAACTAAGTAAGAGGGTGTAATGGATATAATAAGGGGGTCCCAATACTAAGAGGGTGTAATTGATATAATAAGGGGGTCCCAATACTTGTGAGGTGACGAACACTTGTATCGGGTACTGGTGACATGTTATGGGAACTTGTGCTTAAAATTGAATAGTGAATGTCATGCTTTGTGCACTAGCTAATAGTATAGTATGGATATTGCTATTAGTCCCAGCTCATTGATAAAGTTCTTCAAATCCCTCCTATGGATCTGTGATTGGGGTACGAAGTTCGTAATTTTTGTCTTATGATTAATTGCCTGTCTTATATATGATTGTGTATTTCCATTATTCCTACGTTGCTCGTTTAAAAGTGAAGAAGAAGCTAAATGTTGAGTCCTTATTGTGAATTGGCTAAAGGTCGAACCTTTATGACCAATATTTATTTACAGATTGAATCTTTATTACATATCCTTGATTCTTATGATTATGCATGTCATATTCATGCTTCATATGGTAACTCATGCATGCACATTTGCTAATACATATGTGGGCCCGAGGGAAATATTTTCGGATGAAGTGATGCTATATTTATGAGCCCGATTGGCTAGAGACAGGTTTTGTGAGCCTACATTTGGCTAAGTGATGTGATTGAGAGCCTAAGATTGGCTAAAGAACTTGCAGGAAAATGATTCCGGATGGTTTATGGACCTCGCGAGCCCCTCATGGGTCACGATTCATAAAATGTGAACGTGTGTGTACCTGTGATGAGTAATAAAGGTCGTGCATTGAATTTTCATTTGAATCTCATATCATTCCATCTATATTTTGTTTGATTGAGGCTTAACTGTTGCTTGAACTCTATTGACTTGATTATGTGAATACTTGACCCAACTTGAGGAACTAGATGCTATAACCTAGGCTTGGACTCATGATTTAAGTGTACTTATAATTACAGTTATTATGATGGACTAATGGTGGTTAGTTTTGTAGTAGTAATCAGAAAGCTAGACCTCGTCTTCATTTAAGATAGAGTCGGCTGATGATGCTACTGAGTACACATTATTTCTCATACTCACACTACACTTGCTATACCTTTTTGTGTGTAGGATTTATTCCTAGTTCTAGTGGCTTCACGATTATCCAGCCCACCGAGGAGCTATTCGAAGGATTTGGGGTGAGCTACATGGTAGATCCGTCAGACCAGATTATTCTTTCTTATTCCTTATTTATGTCTTTTCATTTCTAGACAACTATGTATTTAGGGATATATTCCTAACCTTGTATGTTTTAGTTAGTTATTGTACTACTGACACTGGGTTTTGAGAAATTATTGTACTCTTCATATTTTTCTATGTTAAGGTTTCATTAAAGTCCTAAAAAGTATTTTACTTTATTATTCTGCATTTGATTTCCTTTATAATTTGGATAATTGGATTGTGGTTGACTTACTGACTCGTGGGAGGTAGTGCCATCATGACTTTTTAAATGTATTGACAAATTGGTATCAGAGCGTTAGGTTCACTAGTCTCACAAATATAAGAACAATGTCTAGTAGAGTCTTGCGGATCAGTACAAAGAAATCTATACTTATCTTCGAAAGGCTATGGGACACTTAGGAAAGTTCCATTCTTTCAATCCTCATCGTGCGTATGTGATTCGATTTAAGATATAAACTTCTATGTTTCAATCTCTCACTGATGGTGAGGATACGTCATCGGTTCGCACATGAGCGGTTGGTTTGATGTGACGTCGTGTGGTATGGTAAGAGATGTGTCATCATGATGAGGACTCATGATTAGATTCATATTACAACTATTATTCGAAACTCAGTTGGGTGTAGTTATGATCCAAACTCTCTAGTTGGTGATATCCCTAGGGAATGAGAGTGATGGTGCAAATGACTACATAATAGCTAAGTTTCAGCGGTTAGTGGGTCGGAAGTCGAGAAAGTGCATTTATGGTATATCTAGTGATAAGAAGAGATTTGACAATTCTAAATGGTACAGTTAGCAAATTAACCAGATGATGAGTGTTGTGGCTTTGAAGACTACACTTAAAGAGGTTTCAGCATAACATAAAGATTTTTGAGATGCAATGAGATGGGGGCGTGTACTAATATTCTAAAGACAAAGGGAAACTTAGATAAATAAGTTGATTGGACAAAATGAATCGTTGATGAGGCTATGAAGAGAAGTTTGGAAAGCATATAAACCTAAAAGATGACCTTTTATGATAAGGTATGAGGAAATATGACTTTTTATTGGGGTGCGTGTGAAAAGTCTTCAGTTACTCGACGAAATATGGATGTAATTAAAGGAATTCAAATGGATCATTTTCAGTTATAGGACGAGCACAAGTGGTGGATATGCTCATTGGGCAAAAGTTACTATGGATGATTGAACCTTGTGGGAATAATCAGGTGTAGTCTTTTAGCAAAGGTCGTGTTTGAAGGTTCACTTGATATCTTGGGGTATGGTTATAAGAAGTAGTCATTTCAAACTATGAGCTTGTTGATGTTGTGAGACTACTTTGTTTATGAAGTGAGTGCTAAGGAAACATAAATTGAAAGTTTGACTACGTTGTTGGCTTCTAGGGTAAACAGTAACCAACTAATAGAAATGACTCTACCGATGAATGAGTGTGATGATTAAATTACTTGAAGAGTTATTAGTTTTTTCATCTAATTTGGAGAAGAAATGTGGATATTGTATATGTGATGTGTTTGGCTAAAGGAATGTTTCATTTTAAGGTTCGAGTGAGGCAATGGAACTTTCAAACACCTCAAGATCGTGGTTGACTACTACCTCCATGATTGACTTAGCTATTTTAAAGGAGGTATGTTATTTTGATTCACCCCACATGTGGGTTTGATTGATTTTTAGTTGATGACGATAAAAGTGTTTTTGAATGGAATATGGAAACTGAAGAACTAAGATAAAGGCATCTTACTATCGATTTTTGAGTATTGAGGTTCAAAATACTTGAATTTGATGTAGCTTGACTACTTGAATCATGTACGGGTTATGGTGACGTTATGTTATATTATTCATATTGGGTGTAAAAGTGATAAGTATGCTTGAGGAATAAAGTTTATGGACAATTCGACTTAGTGAATGGAAAGTGCCAACATGACTTTGTGATTGAAGATTGATGAGGAGGTAACTTGTGCAGTAAAATGATGGTTACTTTTATGGCATCCTTGAATGGAAAAACTAGATTTGATTGATAAGAAGAAATCTCTACAAATGAAAGTTGAAGTCATAATTTTGAAGTAAGACTATGCTTGTAGTAGTATATTATGTAGAAGTGATAGTTAGACATTATGGTTGAGTATTTCAAATACGAATGACTTGATAGTATTTGTGTGTGGTAAGACACATGGATTGTAAGATTTGATACTTTTCTATTGCTAGAGGTATAATGCTCGACTGGGTGTTGTTGGATACAGGAGAAGCTAGAGTAGCTCTTTCTTGGGTAGGGACGAGGATCCTTCCAATAAGTCAAGTGGCTTTAGAGATTTTATAGTGGTGAAGGGTTAAGTATGGGGCCATAGGCCTTATGTTGGAGTGTTTGAGGAGATGAATGAGTTTAGCGAAAGTACAAGGAGGAGATTTCGATGTAATTAGATTTCATGAAGATTTAAAGTCATAAGGTATAGTTTATCGATACTCGGTTGACGACTTAGGAAAATTTTAGCTTTTGAGGTTAGGAACGACAACACGAGGTTGAGTATTCTGGAACAACAGATTAGAATGGGTCACCACAGACTTATGGCAGACTTGTATAAATATTTGGAAACCATTTGGGTGATTATTGGTGACATTCAGGGAATGATGCATTTTTTACCGGGTCAGGTCTGTTCATTTAAAACTGGGCGGCTTGCGGTTATTTTACCAAAAATATTTGTGGATATTCTAGTAACTCATTTCTGAAGAATTGATGGATTTTAGTTCGGAATAGAGGTATGGCAGGTTTACCGAGCGTTATTGGAGTTTACACGGAGATTTGATAATATTTTGTTGACGACAACTATACGTGCAAATTCTAATGGTCTACATGGATACTTAGTTACGTTTTTAGGAGGTATAAATGGATATGAAAAGTCTTTGGGTGATTAGTTAATTTTTACAGATTTGGCACAACAAGATAATCACTAGAATGATACGCATAATATATTGTTTGAATGAGTAAAAGGGATTGGACGATGAGAATTGACGCAGTAGTTTCATCTCGTCAAAACAAAATTAAGGGATTTAAAATTAAACGGTCTTGGATAAGTCATTTTTTTATGGGAAATGCTTGGAATTAGCTCAACACAAGCACAAATTCTTTTCTAATAAAAGGAAGTCACGATTTAGACTTGCGGTGTGTGTCAACATGTTTTTTATGGATTCCTTGTACCAAAGATGTCTTTGAAAGGTGTGAAAGAAAGATACGTAGAATCAGAGTACTTTACTAGTACAAGTTGGGCAATGGGTTGTGGCTACAACTAAAGGATCGTGGCGACTATGATGATAAATGTGGAATCAATCAAATGCATTTACAGTTATGGTTATAATCAAAATCAGGTATTTCAAGTGAAGCCGGATCAAATGTGTAAGGATCACACCACTAGGTTAAGTTAAAGGAAGATTTGACGGATTAAGTGAGCAAGTGAGTTGCTATGGACTTTGTGGTAGGATTAACATAGACCTTGGGAAGTTTGATGCTATTTGGGTGATTGTGGATCGGTTGATGAAGTCAACTCACTTTGTCTTGGTTTAGACTATTTATAATTCGGAGAAGTTGGCCATAATTTATATTCGGGAGATAGTTCGTCTGCATGGGGTGCCAATTTATATCATTTTGGATAGAGGCACGTAATTTACATCCTACTTCTGGAGGTATTTGCAGGAGAAGTTGGGTACTCGGGTTGGGCTTAGTACAACACCCTCAGACGGATGGTCAGCCCGAACATACTATTTTGGTCCTTGGGGATATGTTGTGGCCTTGTATAATTGACATTGATTGTCATTAGGATGGATTCTTGCCTTTGGTATAATTTTCTTACAATGATCAGTTTTCATTCTAGCATTGAGATATCACCATTTGAGGCATTGCATGGTAGGAGGTGTCGTTCTCTATAGGTTTGATGCATTCAAGGTTAGGCCTTAGGGTACAGATTTGTTGCGTGATTCGTTGGACAAGGTTAAGTTTATTCAAAAGAGGCTTTTCATAGCTCAGAGTAGGCAAAATAGTTATGCGGATTAGAAGGTTAGTGACTTGGGGTTCATGATTGGTGAGCGGGTTCTATTGAAAGTTTCACCCATAAAGGGTGTGATGAGGTTTGAAAAGAAGGGCAAGTTTAACCCTAGGTATATTGGCCCATTCAAGATTGTTCAGCGTATTGGTGAGGTAGCCTATGAGTTAGCTTTGCCTTTTGGTTTATCAGGTGTTCACCCCGTGGTTCATATTTCTATGCTCAAGAAGTACCATTCGTATGGTTCGTATGTGATTTGATGGGTTTCAGTGTTACTCGATCAGAGCTTGAATTTTGAAGAAGAGCCAGTTGCTATTTTAGATAGATAGATTGGGAGTTGAGATCCAAAGATATCGCGGGCTTCAATAAAGGTTCAATAGAAGCATCGTTTGGTCAAGGAGGCTACTTGAGAGATCAAGTCAGACATGCGGTGTAGATATCCCCATTTGTTTGATAGTTCGAATACCTTCCTTCTCTTTACATTCGAGGACGAACGTGTGTTTAATGGTGGATAATGTAACGACCCGGTTGGTCATTTTCAGAACCGATGCTCTGTTTTGCGTGTTGTCTATTCCATAAGCTCCGTATAATTATTTTGACTTGCTTGCCAAATTTGAAGTCAACATATATCATTTGATTCACCTTGGGAGAATGTTTCACTTTGGAATTTTCGGCATTCAATTAGTTGGATATATTATTTCTTTTGAGAAAAAGTGCTCTTATTGGCGATATGAAGATTTTGTAGATTTAAAATATTATTTATGACTTGTAGAAATTGACGAAGCTAATTTTAGAGTTCGTTTTGTTGGTTTTTTGATAATTAAGTCAGTTCTATCATTTAATATTCTTATTGATGGAGAAAAGATGGTCACGAAAAGAAATAAGACCCGAATTGTAAATTTGTTGGTTCCATTAGCTTCATATTGATGTTTATGACTTGTGGGGAATGATGTCATGATTTCTGAGGCTTTCGGATGAGTTTTGGGTAAGGAAAATGATATTTTTGAAATCCTTAAGTTAAGAATGAAGAAGTTTGACCAAAGTCAACACAAAGGGTAAATGAGTGTTTTTTAAAGTTTCGCCGATTCCATTAGGTCGGGAATGTGATTTATGACTTAGTCGAGTCATTGGTTTGGTTCCCGAAGGGTTCGGGTGTGATTTGAGTCATGATTGAGAAACTAGTTAAGTTAAGGAATCGGAAATGACCACGGTCAACATCGGTTCAAGACGATCTCATGTTGATGGCTTGAAAGTTCCAACAAGTTTGTATGATGATTTTGGACTTGTCGCCATGGTTTTTGTGAGATTCCGATGAGTTTCAGATGTATTTGGGTTGTTTCGTGCTTGTGTTTGAAGTTTGGACATCATTTATTTGGCCATAAAAGATAACATATTGAGAAAATGACATTTTATTTGTGTTTCGATTAAACCATTTGATGCGTATCAAAAATTTTGAGCTGTAGCAACTTGAATCGTCAAATTTCGACATCGTATGAGGGAGTTATGCTCATTTTAGTATCGGAAATAATTGCTGGAGGGCCCCACGAACATGAAGAAGGATTTTTGGGTTGACTGGTCAACGTGAAAAATTGCTCTTCGGGAAGACGAAGGTACCCCGTGAAGGCAATGAAGGAAAAATGAGTAGACAATGTTTAAATTGGACAGGTCCGCAATATTTGGTATTTTCATCATATCTTGAGTTCTAGATCTCCGTTTGTGGTAATTTTTGCAGTGTTGTTCTCGTATCAATGAGGGGATAAGTTTATAACCTTTATTTTGATATTTTCACATGATTATTTTAGTTAGTTATCATTTTATCCGTGTTTAGTTGGGGAACTTGGGGTTTTGAACTCAAAAGTTGAGAAGTGGCAAATCATAGATTTGAGGATCAACATGATAGATTTTTGAATGGTGTTTCTGGATTTAGTCTAATTAAGCAATAGGTAAACCAATTTGTAATAATTTTTTACTTTTTTCATTGAGGGCTCGGGGTTACCTTTTTGGGTTCATTTTTGAATTCCGAACTAAAGTATAGCAATATGGATATCATTGAAGTCGTTTAAACCATACAATACTATTTTTACTATACTGGACCCAATTTTGCAAGAAATTACACTTTTACCCTCGAGGCACGGAATCTTACTTTGTGTGACATTTTGGGTTCGAAACTTCCATATAGTAATATGGGTGTCTATAGAATCGTGTATTAACGTACTCTCCATATTTGAATAGATTTAGACTATTTAGAGTCATTACAAAAGGGCAAGGCTTCAATATGACTATCAGACTCCAATTCCAGGCTAGTTGAGATCTTGTACCTTATTTTATTGTACCTTATTTTAAGCGTCATGATTGGTTTTATTAACTAATTAAGAGGGTGTAATGGGGATAATAATGGGTCCTGCTATTTGTGAGGTGACGAGAACTTGTATCGGGTACCGGTAACGTGTTATGGGTACTTGTGCTTTAAATTGAATAGTGAATGCCATGCTTTAGGCACTAGCTAATAGTATAGTACGATCATATGGATCTATAATTGGGGTATGAAGCCCGTACCTTTTGTCCTATGATCAATTGCCTGTATTATCTATGATTGTGTATTTCCATCACTTCTACATGCTCATATAAAAGTGAAGAAGATAAAGGGATAGTCATTTTTGTGAATTGGCTAAAGGTCGGACTGTTATGACCTATATTGATTAAAGATTGAATCTTTATTGTATATCCTTGATTTTTATCATTATGCATGTCATATTCATTCTTTTTATGGTATCTCATGGATGCACATTTGCTGATACATATGTGGGTCCGAGGGAAATATTTTTGGATGTAGTGATGCAATATTTATGAGCCCGATTGTCTATAGACATGTTTTGTAAGCCTATATTTGGCTAAGTGATGTGATTGAGAGGTTAAGATTGGCTAAGAAATCCGAAGGGAAATGATTCCAGATGGTATATGGACCTCGCGAATTCTCCATGGGTCACGATTTATAGAATCTGAACGTGTGTGTACCATTAATGAGAAATAAAGGCCTTGCATTGCATTTTCATTTGCATCTCATATCATTCCATCTATATTTTGTTTGATTGATGCCTAAACTGTTGCTTGAACTCTATTGACTTGGTTATGTGAATACTTGACTCCACTTGAGGAACTAGATGCTATAATCTAGGCCTGGACTCATGATTTAAGTATACTTATAATTACGATTATTATGACGGACTAATGGCGGTTAGTGGTGTAGTAGTAATCAGAAGGCTAGCCCTCATCTCCATTTAAGATAGGGTCGGTCGATGATATTTCTGAGTACACGTTGTTTTCCGTACTCACACTACACTTACTACACCTTTTCATGTGCAGGATTTATCTCTAGTTCTAGTGGACTTTGCGACTATCCAGCCCGCCGAGGAGCTATTAAAAGGATTTAGGGTGAGCTACATGGCAGATCCGTAGCACCAGATTCATCTTCCTTATTCCTTATTCTGTCTGTCATTTCCAGACATCTATGTATTTAGTGATATATTTCTAGGCTTGTATTTCTTAGTTAGTTCTTGTACTAGTAACACCAGGTTTTGATAAATTATTGTACTCTTTGTATTTTTCTATATTAAGGTTTCATTAAAGTCCTAAAAAATATTTTACTTTATTATTCCGCAATTGATTTCCTTTATAATTTGGATAATTGGGATGTGGTTGACTTACTGACTCGTGGGAGTTAGTGCCATCGCGACTTTTTAAATTGGATCGTGAAAACCAAAGACTTTTTGGTTATAGTATTTGTGCATGACCAGATATTTTGGATCTACAATATGCATCAATGGCTTGCAACACCTTAGTTGGAATAACAAACAGTTGGGCGCAATAAGCTTGTATTCCAGATAGAACTAATTGGACTCCTCAGCATGTGATAATTGTTGGAAATTTGCCTTTGGTGGGGAGGTGCGTTCACCCATATTTAATGACTTAAACACTAGGGTTCCGTATGTTGGAGGCTTTGTCTCTTCATACGTACATAATCTACTAACTGAGTACATGACCGTAGGGCCAAGAATCATCAAATTTCATTGAGAAATAAAAGAGATATTGGTCCACGAAGTAAGGTGTTTGAGGCATGAAAATATGATGTGGGACAAATTTACCACATCGGTGTAAAAAAAGAATTGCTCTTTTTATAAGTATCAAAATTGGCAAAGAGTTTGGAACCCCAAGGGGTAACCAAAGTGTTTGAAGGAGGGAGGACGTAGATGTACTTGGGTCAAGGCTAAGCCCACACGCGCGCCGCCGCCGCCGGCCCGTCCTGGCTCGGGTCGCGGGCCTTGGGCTTCTTCTGATAGACCCCCAAAGTTTCTGCGTAGATATTGGAGCCTTTTGGCTCAATTGCAGAGAAAAAAAATATACAATATAGAACACAGAAACAAAAGAGAGAACAACTGAAATTCTGTCCACAAACAGTGAACAGAAAACTCAAAACTCTTCCTTCCTTTTCCGTTCTTCAACAAGTCGTTTCGTGTTTTGTTTTCTTCGTCAGAATCAACCTATTTGTTTTGTAGTGTTGATTAGTTATTGTTTTATCTTGGGAGACTATTACCCATTAACATAAAAGCATATATACGGGGCAATCTTGTCTTAAAGACAGAGAGCCATCTCTCGACTCAGCCACAGTTGTAACAATCCAGATTTAGTGTTTCTTGATTTCAGGTTATCAAGATTCAAGACTCAACAAGCTCGCGGCAGTTCTGAACATTGGCTTGTTTGTTTATCCTTCCGAACACTTGTAATATTTATTTACTTTCCGTATTGCTTTACAAATCCAACAATTTTAAGACAAGATTTGTATTAGTGTTCAAAAGATGTCGGTCGAACGCTGTGTGACCAAATCTGGATATGGCTGTGGTTTTCTGGTTGAAGAGAGTTTTGACTATGCTGTTGAAGGTCAACGTGTTCATGGTGTCACCGCTCCTGGGAGTGGTGGGAACAAGCGCCCACGAGAGGCTGTGGATGTCAACTGGGACAAGAGGAGATGGCTGAAGATGTGGTTCGATCTTGTAGCAGAAGGTCTATATCTGTCCCAGACAAAGGATCTGAATTATGGTAAGGAGGAAATTGACACTCAGTCCGATGAAGTGACTGAAGTGGGCCAGAATCCGAAGTTGGGATAAGTAACTTTTCTTCCTTGTCAAAAATAAGATTAAATGATGTTTGATTAAAAAAGGCTTAAAGTAAGGAGGAATATGAAAATGTTTTCCAAAATAATTTATATTCCTTACGCTTTAAAATCAGAAGTTTAATCTTATCTTCCTTCCCGGTTAAAGATTGAATTTTGTAAACGACATAAAAAGATCCGTTTTTTTAAGTGTAATTATTAAAAGTGTGTAAAGTATGTTCGCACATACGAGGGAGAAAGATCCACTGACTGTGTGAAAACTGTTACCACTCTTAAGTAAGCGCTAAAAATTGTCTGGGCATCAATCATAACGTAAGAAGACTAAAAGCTAAAGACGTTGAGCCTGTCACACTATTTGGCAGAAGATCCTTCATAGATTATATTGGACACTCAGTCATACAAAGCCTACGAGCGACTAGAGTGGGGACAAAATTCCTTTGATAGGATGATATTGGACACTCAATCATACAAAGCCTACGGGAGACTGGAGTGGGGCCAGAATTTACTTCATAGGAAAATTAATGGACACCTAGTGTGGTGGGCCAGAATTTCCAGGTCTCTAATGATCTGAAGGCCAAAAGAAAGGCAAAAGAGTAATGGACACCTAGTGAGGTGGGCCAGAGTTTCCAGGTCTGAAATGATCTGAAGGCCAAAAGAAAGGCATAAAAGAAATTGGACACTCAGTCTGCCAAAGCAACTGCAGTGGGCCAGAGTATCCAGATCACATATGATCCGGTAATGCCCTAACCACGGGCAAGAGGTTGTTCATGTGAAGCAACGCCACCTCTAAAGTAGAAGGGGTTGGAGAGGTTGTCCTCAATAGGACTTCAGGGAATGCGATCACTCTCAGATGAGGTGATACATATCCCAAACTTTGTTTAAGGGACACTGTTGGTCAAGCTGGTTTGAGACTAGTCCAACAGGTCTGTAATAACTAAGAATTGTACAGTATGTCTGTAGCCAAATGAATGATATATTTGTAATCCGTGCATCTATGCCATCATAGATTAAGACACGTTAAATAGAAAGTCATTCAAAAGCTAACGAAGTTGAGATTGTTGCCTTCTGTCGACATAAACCCTCAAAATGAATGTGAGGTAGACAAAGAGGCAAAATCATCTTTCCATTCCGTCAAAGGAATAGCGAAAGAAACACCGCTCCTCTAGAACTTAGTCACACCTACATGAGTGATTTGAAGTTTATACAAAATAGATGGTGAGACAAGTACTTTGTGACCTTCATTGATGATGGTACAACGTATTGCATCATTTGTTTGTAGAAAAGCAAAGATGAAGTTGTTGAAGCGGATAAGCGCTACAAAGCAGAAGTTGAAAATCAACTAAGCCTATGAATTGAGGAATTCATAGTGATAGAGGGGGAGAATATGAAGCATCATTCATTAAACGATTGCTAATTACTCACCTCAGTCCAATGGTATTAGCCAAGCGCAAAGCCGTACGCCCATATTATGTGGGGCAAGGCGATCCTTACCGCTAATACGATTCTCAATAGAACTCTGCAAAAGGATAAGGATAATCCTCCGTGTGAAACATGGAAAGGATCTCACATACAAATGTTGTGATGTGGGCTGGCTTGATAGAAGTTGGAATACCGAAACAGGTCAAGTTGGACCTAAGACTGTAAATTGCATTTTTACTGGATCTGCAAATAACAGTACTGCTTATCGCCTCTTGGTGTCAAAGAATGATGAATTCTTTGAGGATAACTTTCTTTGAGAAGGAAAAAGAAGTAATTACTCGAGGTTAACAAGAACCCGCGAGGGCCTGGCTGTCCAGAACTTGACGTTCCGTATCTACAGGACTCGGAATTTGCTGTCTTTCCAGAACTTAATATTCCAGATCTACAGAACTCAGGGATTCTAGATATGGAACCGAGACGCAGCAAATAGGGGACAAAGACTTGTTCCAGACCTTCTAGCTTGTATGGTTGAGAACGAACCATGGACAATTAACAAAGAATTGTCATCTCCAAAAGCGCTGTTTCGGAAAGAAGCTAAAGAAAGAAAAAGATTTCATCATATAGAACCATACTTGTGTAATAGTTGATCTTCCTCCAGGAAAAGAATATTTGGGTTGTGAAAAAGAATACTCAAAAGTGAGTACAATGTAGATGGATCTACTGACGAGTATAAGGCATCGACTGCTTGTACACGTGCTTCCATGTGAATACCTTAACATCCAGGGCCATTACAGTCTTGCGTGGCATGGATGTTGAAACAGTCTTCCTAACCGGAGAGTTGGAAGGGGAGAATCAGAGTTGGTTTGCTGGACTGTTGAGCTTATTCCTAAACTTTAATTTTGGTCCCTAAAATGTTTACATTTTGGTCCTGGAAGTTTCAGATAAAACAGAAACAATGAATCTGACCACAGAAATATTGACTCAGAAGTTAGAAAGCCTACAGTTGGAAAACCAACAGTCTGAGAGTGGAAGTCATATTGAAACAAAGTCTCGATTGAAATATATGAGTATCACATATGACATCTTAGGAATTGGGATTTCTAAGACATCTAACGGACTGGTATAACTCCAAACTTAGTTGTGAGATAGTTGACAGTCTCGTTGAAGCCACCAATGAATATGAATCATAGAACTGATTGGAATCATGGTGCACCCATAGACAAGGAGCGATATGTGCAGGTCACTTGTTATTCAATGTATTGTACACACTACAACCGACCTGGTATCGGCCTACAAAACAGATCAGTTGAACTAAGGTTCACTGATGATTTTAATAAATGATCAATAGAAGGTGTTGAGTCGGATATGACGATATCTGAAATATTCGCTTATCTACGGATTATGGTATTCTGGATGTCCTGCAGTTTTGGGAGAACATAGTGATGCAAACTGGACATCAGATGTGAAGAACACCAAAGCCATAAGGAAATGTGTATGGTGGGTCTTGAAAAAATCGTTAAGCAAACTTGCATTGGCCGATTCATGATGGAATCGGAGTTTATCGCTTTATACAAAGCATGAAAGAAATTGAGTAACTTTATGACTTCTTAGATGGCGTCCTTTATTGGGAGAAACTTGTGCCTTCAACATTTATACACTGTGGCTAGCCAGTTGGCTTTAGAAAGGACACGGATGATGGCGTCTGGACATATCTATCAGGATCTGTCGGATACATAAGACGGTATGACAGTTAATCATCACGGGTGTCACTTTCTTGATTACTAATCAAAGGATATAGCGGACACTTTAACTAAGGGACTACCCGTAGATCAAGTGTTCTGCATGTCTAGGGGAATGAGCTTAAAACCCAAACAATACGAACCTTTGCGGTGGTAACCCAACCATACTGACTGGAGATCCCAAAAATTTGGTTCAATGGGAAAACTAAGCTGCAAAAAGTTCAGTTGAGCGCTTCGGTGGAAGCAAGAATAATTCGGATGATGATTTCTGTAGGGAAACATGAATCCAAAGTTGTTCCCGTGATAGACATTAAAGTGCTACCTGCATGGTGGGTATAGGTTTAGCTTCCAAACCTTTAACGATCCTCAAACGGTTGAGGTTAAGGTTGGAGAAACTTTTAATGATTTCTAACACTTGTGAAGTGGGGTATAGCAGGATATCTTGTAGGAGATCACCTATTTAAGTGCAATGATAGGCCTCCTCAAATGAACGCACTTAAGAATCCAAGTGTGTCCACGGCCACAACGGACAAAACAATAAGAAGAAAAAAATGAATAAGAAGAGTTATTGTGTTGGTATCATTATCTTGGCTTACAATAAACACTGACAGTTCAAGAGATCACGTTCACCGCGCAGTAAGTAAGTCCGGTGGTATTCAACTAGGGAAGGTTCAAAGCAGAAGCTATCTCTCTTGATGCAATATCTTTTCGCTGAAAGATTGCTGAAAGTAGACACCTTGTGTGCGCGCCAAAATCTCTTTCAAGAGGGGATTGTTGGAAATTTGCCTTTGGTGGGGAGGTGTAAGTGAGTAGATGACCGTAGGGCCAAGAATCATCAAATTTCATTGAGAAATGAAAGAGATATTGGTCCACGAAGTAAGGTGTTTGAGATATGAAAATATGGTGTGGGACAAATCTACCACATCGATGGAAAAAGAAAGAATTGTTCTCTTTATAAGTCTCAAAATTGGCTAAGGGTTTGGGACCCCAAGGGGTAACCCATGTGTTTGAAGCGTAGGGCTTGGGGCTTGGTCTGATATTATCTCTTTGGATCCCAAATTGCTTAATATTTACAGTTTGGTCCCTGGAGTTTCTGGAAAGCTAAAATTCAGAAAGACGGAAAGCTGAAACTTTCTGCTTACCGTTGGAGTTGATTTTTGGAGCGTTAAAACTCCATTAATCTGCACCTTAAACCTCCCCAACAACTCCTTAATGTTGCACATTAAATCAACCATTACTTGGCTGATTAACTCCCTCACTAATGGCCATAAACAACCATTACTTGGCCATAAACTGCCATTACTTGGTAGTTGAGAAGTCCCTCCCCTTATGCTCTATATTGGAGCCTTTTGGCTCAATTGAAGAGACAAAAAATATACAATATACAACACAGAAACAAAAGAGAGAACAACTGAAATTCAGTCCACAAACAGTGAACAGAAAACTCAAAACTCTTCCTTTATTTTCCGTTCTTCAGCAAGTCGTTTCGTGTTTTGTTTTGTTCATCAGAATGAACCTATTTGCTTTGTAGTGTTGATTAGTTATTGTTTTATCTGAGGAGACTATTGCCGATTAACGTAAAAGCATATATACAGGGCAATCTTGTCTTAAAGACAGAGAGTCATCTCTCGACTAAGCCACAATTGTAACAATCCAGATTTAGTGTTTCTTAATTTCAGGTTATCAAGATTCAAGACTCAACAAGCTTGCGGCAGTTCTGAACATTGGCTTGTTTGTTTATCCTTTCGAACACTTGTAATATTTATTTACTTTCCGTATTGATTTACATATTTAACAATTTTAAGATGTATTAGTGTTCGAAAGATGTCGGTCGAAAGTTGTGTGACCAAATCTGGATATGGTTGTGGTTTTCTGGTTGAAGAGAGTTTTGACTATGCTGTTGAAGGTCAACATGTTCATGGTGTCACCGCTCCTGAGAGTGGTGGGAACAAGCACCCACGAGAGGCTGGGGATGTCAACTGCGACAAGAGGAGAAGGCTGAAGATGTGGTTCTATCTTATAGCAGAAGGTATATATCTGTCCCAGACAAATGATCTGAATTATGGTAAGGAGAAAATGGACACTCAGTCCGATGAAGTGACTGAAGTGGGCCAGAATTCGAAATTGGGATAAATAACTTTTCTTCCTTATAAAAAATAAGATTAAATGATGTCTGATTAAAAAGGGATTAAAGTAAGGAGGAATATGAAAATGTTTTCCGAAATAATTTATATTCCTTACGCTTTAAAATCAGAAGTTTAATCTCATCTTCCTTCCCGGTTAAAGATTGGATTTTGTAAACGACTTAAAACGATCCGTTCTTTTAAGTGTAATTGTTAAAAGTGTGTAAAGTATGTTCGCACATACGAGGGAGAAGGATCCACTGACTATGCGAAAACTGTTACCACTCTTAAGTATGCGCCAAGAATTGTCTGGGAACCAATCATAACGGAAGAAGACTAAAAGCTAAAGACGTTGAGCCGGTCACACTATTTGGCAGAAGATCCTTCATATATTATATTGGACACTCAGTCATACAAAGCCTACGAGAGACTGGAGTGGGGCCAAAATTCCTTTGATAGGCTGATATTGGACACTCAGTCATACAAAGCCTACAGACGACTGGAGTTGGGCCAGAATTCACTTCATAGGAAAAGTAATAGACACCTAGTGTGGTGGGCCAGAATTTCCAGGTCTCTAATGATCTGAAGGCCAAAAGAAAGGCAAAAGTGAAATGAACACCTAGTGAGATGGGCCAGAGTTTCCAGGTCTTAAATGATCTGAAGGCCAAAAGAAAGGCATAAAGGAAATTGGACACTCAATTTGTCAAAGCAACTGGAGTGGGCCAGAGTATCCAGATCACATATGATCCGGTTACGCCCTAACCACGGGCAAGAGGTTGTTCATGTGAAGCAACACCACCTCTAAAGTAGAAGGGGTTGGAGAGGTTGTCCTCAATAAGACTTCAGGGAATGCGATCACTCTCAGATGAGGTGATACATATCCCAAACTTTGTTTAAGGGACACTGTTGGTCAAGCTGGTTTGAGACTAGTCCAACAGGTCTGTAATAACTAAGAATTGTACAATATGTCTATAGCCAAATGAATGATATATTTGTAATCCGTGAATCTATGCCATCATAGATTAAGACACGTTAAATAGAAAGTCATTCAAAAGCTAACGAAGTTGAGATTGTTGCCTTCTGTCGACATAAACCCTCAAAATGAATGTGAGGTAGACAAAGAGGCAAAATCATCTTTCCATTCCGTCAAAGGAATAGCGAAAGAAACACCGCTCTTCTAGAACTTAGTCACACCTACATGGGTGATTTGAAGTTTATACAAAATAGATGGTGAGACAAGTACTTTGTGACCTTCATTGATGATGGTACAACGTATTGCATCATTTGTTTGTAGAAAAGCAAAGATGAAGTTGTTGAAGCGGATAAGCGCTACAAAGCAGAAGTTGAAAATCAACTAAGCCTATGAATTGAGGAATTCATAGTGATAGAGGGGGAGAATGTGAAGCATCATTCATTAAACGACTGTTAATTACTCACCTCAGTCCAACGATATTAGCCAAGCGCAAAGACGTACGCCCATATTATGTGGGGCAAGGCGATCCTTACCGCTAATACGATTCTCAATAGAACTCTGCAAAAGGATAAGGATAATCCTCCGTGTGAAACATGGAAAGGATCTCACATACAAATGTTGTGATGTGGGTTGGCTTGATAGAAGTTGGAATACCGAAACAGGTCAAGTTGGACCTAAGACTGTAAATTGCATTTTTACTGGATCTGCAAATAACAGTACTGCTTATCGCCTCTTGGTGTCAAAGAATGATGAATTCTACGAGGATAACTTTCCTTGAGAAGGAAAAAGAAGTAATTACTCGAGGTTAACAAGAACCCGTGAGGGCCTGACTGTCCGGAACTAGACGTTCCGTATCTACATGATTCGGAAGTTGCTGTCTATCCGGAACTTAATATTCCAGATCTACAGAACTCAGGGATTCTAGATGTTGAACCGAGATATAGCAAAGAGAGGACAAAGACTTGTTCCATGCCTTCTAGCTTGTATGGTTGAGAACGAACCATGGACAATTAACAAAGAATTGTCATCTCCAAAAGCGCTGCTTTGGAAAGAAGCTAAAGAGAAATAGATTTCATCATATAGAACCATACTGGTGTAATGATTGATCTTCCTCCGGGAAAAGAACCTTTGAGTTGTGAAAAAGAATACTCAAAAGTGAGTATAAAGTAGATGGATCTACTGACGAGTATAAGGCCTCGACTGCTTATACACGTGCTTCCATGTGAATAACTTAACATCCAGGGCCATTGCAGTCTTGCATGGCATGAATATTGAAACAGCCTTCCTCACCGGAGAGTTGGAAAGGGAGGATCAAAATTGGTTTGCTAGACTGTTGGGTTTCTTCCTGAACTTTCATTTTCGTCCTTGAAATGTTTACATTTTGGTCCTGAAAGTTTAAGATAAACAGAAACAATGAATCTAACCACAGAAATATTGACTCAGAATTTAGAAAGCCTACAGTTGGAAAACCAACAGTCTGAGAGTGGAAGTCATATTGAAACAAAGTCTCGATATGAAATATATGAGTATCACATATGACATCTTAGGAATTGGGATTTCTAAGACATCTAACGGACTGGTATAACTCCAAACTTAGTTGTGAGATAGTTGACAGTCTCGTTGAAGCCACCAATGAATATGAATCATAGAACTGATTGGAATCATGGTGCACCCATAGACAAGGAGCGATATGTGCAGGTCACTTGTTATTCAATGTATTGTACACACTACAACTGACCTGGTATCGGCCTACAAAGCAGATCAGTTGAACTAAGGTTCACTGAGGATTTTAATAAATGATCAATAGAAGGTGTTGAGTCGGATATGACGATATCTGAAATATTCGCTTATCTACGGATTATGGTATTCTGGATGTCCAGCAGTTTTGGGAGAACATAGTGATGCAAACTGGACATCAAATGAGTAGAACACCAAAGCCACAAGGAAATGTGTATGGTGGGTCTTGGAAAAACCGTTAAGCAAACTTGCATCGGCCGATTCATGATGGAATCGTAGTTTATCGCTTTATAAAAAGCATGAAAGAAATTGAGTAACTTTATGACTTCTTAGATGGCGTCCCTTATTGGGAGAAACCTGTGCCTTCAGCAGTTATACACTGTGGCTAGCCGGTCGTCTTTAGAAAGGACACGGATGACGGCGTCTGGACATATCTGTCAGGATCTGTCGGAGACATAAGACGGTATGACAGTTAATCATCACGGGTGTCACTTTCTTGATTACTAATCAAAGGATATAGCGGACCCTTTAACTAAGGGACTACCCGAAGATCAATTGTTCTGCCTGTCTAGGGGAATGGGCTTAAAACCCAACAATACGAACCTTTGCGGTGGTAACCCAACCATACTGACTGGAGATCCCAAAAATTTGGTTCAATGGGAAAACTAAGCTGCAAAAAGTTCAGTTGAGCGCTTCGGTGGAAGCAAGAATACTTCGGATGATGATTTCTGTAGGGAAACATGAATCCAAAGTTGTTCCCGTGATAGACATTAAAGTGCTACCTGCATGGTGGGTATAGGTTTAGCTTCCAAACCTTTAACGATCCTCAAACGGTTGAGGTTAAGGTTGGAGAAACTTTTAATGATTCCTAACACTTGTGAAGTGGGGTATAGCAGGATATCTTGTAGGAGATCACCTATTTAAGTGCAAGGAAAGACCGCCTCAAATAAACGCACTTAAGAATCCAAGTGTGTCCACGGCCACAACAGACAAAACAATAAGAAGAAAAAACGAATAAGAATAGTTACTGTGTTGGTATCATTATCTTGTCTTACACTAAACACTGACGGTTCAAGACATCACGTTCTCCGCGCAGTAAGTAAGTCCGGTGGTATTCAACTAGGGAATGATCAAAGCAGAAGCTACCTCTCCTGATGCAATATATTTTCGCTGAAAGATTGCTGAAAGTAGACACCTTGTGTGCGCGCCAAAATCTCTTTCATGAGGGGATTGTTGGAAATTTTCCTTTGGTGGGGAGGTGCGTCCGCCCATATTAATGACTTAAACACTAGGGTTCCGTATGTTGGAGGCTTTGTCTCTTCACACGTGCATAATCTACAAAGTAAGTAGATGACCGTAGGGCCAATAAACGTCAAATTTCATTGAGAAATGAAAGAGATATTGGTCCACGAAGTAAGGTGTTTGAGGCATGGAAATATGGTGTGGGATAAATCTACCACATCGGTGGAAAAAGAAAGAATTGTTCTCTTTATAAGTCTCAAAATTGGCTAAGGGTTTGGGACCTCAAGGGGTAACCCATGTGTTTGATCGTGGGGCTTTGTCTGATATTAACTCTTTGGATCCCAAATTACTTAATATTTACAGTTTGGTCCCTGAAGTTTCTGAAAAGCTGAAATGGGGAACGACGGAAGACATAAACTTTCTGCCTACCATTGGAGTTGATTTTTGGAGCGTTAAAATTCCATTAATCTGCACCTTAAACCTCCCTAACAACTCCTTTATGTTGCACATTAAATCAGCCATTACTTGGCTGATTAACTCCGTCACTAATGACCATAAACAATCATTACTTGGCCATAAACTGCCATTACTTGGCAGTTGAGGAGTCCCTCCCCTTATGCTATATATTGGAGTCTTTTGGCTCAATTGCAGAGACAAAAAATATACAATATACAACACAAAAACAAAAGAGAGAACAACTGAAATTCTGTCCACAAACAGTGAACAGAAAACTCAAAACTCTTCTTTCATTTTCCGTTCTTCAGCAAGTCATTTCGTGTTTTATTTTCTTCGTCAGAATTAACCTATTTGCTTTGTAGTGTTGATTAGTTGTTATTTTATTTTGGGAGACTATTGCCGGTTAAGGTAAAAGCATATATACGGGGCAATCTTGTCTTAAAGACAGAGACTCATCTCTCGACTCAGCCACAGTTGTAACAATCCAGATTTAGTGTTTCTTGATTTCATGTTATCAAGATTCAAGACTCAACAAGCTTGCGGCAATCTGAACATTGGCTTGTTTGTTTATCCTTTCGAACACTTGTAATATTTATTTACTTTCCGTATTCCTTCACATATTTAACAATTTTAAGACAAGATTTGTATTAGTCTTCGAAAGATGTCGGTCGAAAGTTGTGTGACCAAATCTGGATATGGCTGTGGTTTTCTTATTGAAGAGAGTTTTGACTATGCTGTTGAAGGTCAACATGTTCATGGTGTCACCGCTCCTGAGAGTGGTGGGAACAAGCGCCCACGAGAGGCTGTGGATGTCAACTGGGACAAGAGGAGATGGCTGAAGATGTGGTTCGATCTTGTAGCAGAAGGCCTATATCTGTACCAGACAAATGATTCAAATTATGGTAAGGAGGAAATGGACACTCAGTTCGATGAAGTGACTGAAGTGGGCCAGAATCCGAAATTGGGATAAGTAACTTTTCTTCCTTGTCAAAAATAAGATTAAATGATGTCTGATTAAAAAGGGCTTAAAGTAAGGAGGAATATGAAAATATTTTCCGAAATAATATATATTCCTTACGCTTTAAAATTAGAAATTTAATCTCATCTTCCTTCCCAGTTAAAGATTGGATTTTGTATACGACTTAAAAAGATCCATACTTTTAAGTGTAATTATTAAAAGTGTGTAAAGTATGTTCGCACATACGAGGGAGAAAGATCCACTGACTGTGCGAAAACCGTTACCACTCTTAAGTAAGCGCCAAGAATTGTCTGGGCACCAATCATAACGGAAGAAGACTAAAAGCTAAAGACGTTGAGCTTGTCACACTATTTGACAGAAGATCCTTCATAGGATGATATTGGACACTCAGTCATACAAAGCCTACGGGCGACTGGAGTGGGGCCAGAATTTACTTCATAGGAAAATTAATGGACACCTAGTGTGGTGGGCCAGAATTTCCAGGTCTCCAATGATCTGATGGTCAAAAGAAAGGCAGAAGAGTAATGGACACCTAGTGAGGTGGGCCAGAGTTTCCAGGTCTTAAATGATCTGAAGGCCAAAAGAAAGGCATAAAAGAAATTGGATACTCAGTCTGCCAAAGTAAGTGGAGTAGGCTAGAGTATCAAGATCACATATAATCTGGTTACGCCCTAACCACGGGCAAAAGGTTGTTCATGTGAAGCAATGCCACCTCTAAAGTAGAAGGGGTTGGAGAGGTTGTCCTCAATAGGGCTTCAGGGAATGCGATCACTCTCAGATGAGGTGATACATATCCTAAACTTGGTTTAAGGGATATTGTTGGTCAAGCTGGTTTGAGACTAGTCCAACAGGTCTGTAATAACTAAGAATTGTATAGTATGTCTGTAGCCAAATGAATGATATATTTGTAATTCGTGAATCTATGCCATCATAGATTAAGACACGTTAAATAGAAAGTCATTCAAAAGCTAACGAAGTTGAGATTGTTGCCTTCTATTGACATAAACCCTCAAAATGAATGTGAGGTAGACAAAGAGGCAAAATCATCTTTCCATTCCGTCAATGGAATAGCGAAAGAAGCACCGCTCCTCTAGAACTTAGTCACACCTACATGGGTGATTTGAAGTTTATACAAAATACAGGGGGGAGACAAGTACTTTGTGACCTTCATTGATGATGGTACAACGTATTGCATCCTTTGTTTATAGAAAAGCAAAGCAGAAGTTGTTGAAGCAGATAAGCGCTACAAAGCAGAAGTTGAAAATCAACCTAGCCTATGGATTGAGGAATTCGTAGTGATAGAGGGGGAGAATGTGAAGCATCATTCATTAAACGACTACTAATTACTCACATCAGTCCAACGGTGTTAGCCAAGCGCAAAGCCGTACACCCGAATTATGTGGGGCAAGACGATCCTTGCCGCTAATGTGATTCTCAATAGAATTCTGCATAAGGATAAGGATAACCCTCCGTGTGAAACATGGAAATGATCTTACATACAAATGTTGTGATGTGGGGTGGCTTGGTAGTGGTTGGAATACCAAAACAGGTCAAGTTGGACCAAAGACTGTAAATTGCATTTTCACTAGATATGCAAATAACAGTAGTGCTTATCGCCTCTTGGTGTAAAAGAATGATGAATTCTTTGTGGATAACTTTCCTTGAGAAGGAAAAAGAAGTAATTACTCGAGGTTAACAAGAACCCGCGAGGGCCTGACTGTCCGAAACTAGTCGTTCCGTATCTACAGGACTCGAAAGTTGCTGTCTATCCGGAACTTAATATTCCAGATCTACAGAACTCAGGGATTCTAGATGCTGAACGAGACGCAGCAAAGAGGGGACAAAGACTTGTTCAGGCCTTCTAGATTGTATGGTTGAGAACGAACCATGTACAATTAACAAAGAATTATCACTTCCAAAAGCACTATTTTGGAAAGAAGCTAAAGATAGAAATAGATTCCATCATATAGAACCATACTTGTGTAATAGTTGATCTTTTCTGGGAAAAGAACCTTTGGGTTGTGAAAAAGAATACTCGAAAGTGAGTACAAAGTAGATGGATCTATTGACGAGTATAAGGCTCAGCTGCTTGTACACGTGCTTATCTGTGAATAACTTAACATCCAGGGTCATTGTAGTCTTGCGTGGCATGGATGTTGAAACAACCTTCCTAACCGAAGAGTTGGAAGGGGAGAATCAGAGTTGGTTTGCTCGACTGTTGGACTTCTTCCTGAACTTTCATTTTGGTCCTGGAAGTTTAAGATAAAACAGAAATAATGAATCTGACCACAGAAACATTGAATCTGAAGTTAGAAAGCCAACAGTTGAAAAACCAACAGTCTGAGAATGGAAGTCATATTGAAACAAAGTCTGGATATGAAAGATATGAGTATCACATATGACATCTTAGGAATTGGGATTTCTAAGACATCTAGCGGACTGGTCTAACTCCAAACTCGGTTGTGAGATAGTTGACAGTCTCGTTGAAGCCACCAATGGATATGAAACATAGAACTGATTGGAATCATGGTGCACCTATAGACAATGAGCGATATGTGCAGGTCACTTATAGTTCAATGTATTGTACACACTACAACAGACCTGGTATCGGCCTACAAAGCAGATCAATTGAACTAAGGTTCACTGATAATTTTAATAAATGATCAATAGAAGGCGTTGAGTCGGATATGACGATATCTGAAATATTCGCTTATCTACGGATTATGGTAATCTGGATGTCCAACGATTTTGGGTGAACATAGTGATGCAAACTGGACATCAGACGTGAAGAACACCAAAGCCACAAGGAAATGTGTATGGTGGGTCTTGAAAAAACCTCTAAGCAAACTTGAATCGGCCGATTCATGATGGAATCAGAGTTTATCGCTTTATACAAAGCATGAAAGAAGTTGAGTAACTTTATGACTTCTTAGATGGCGTCCCTTATTGGGAGAAACCTGTGCCTTCAGCAGTTATACACTGTGGCTAGTCGGTCGGCTCTAGGAAGGACACAGATAATGGCGTCTGGACATATCTGTCAGGATCTGTCGGAGACATAAGACCGTATAGCAGTTGATCATCACGGGTGTCACTTCCTTGATTACTAATCAAAGGATATAGCGGACCCTTTAACTAAGGGACTATCCGAAGATCAAGTATTCTGTCTGTCTAGGGGAATGGGCTTAAAACCCAAACAATACGAACCTTTGCGGTGGTAACCCAACCATACTGACTGGAGATCCCAAGAATTTGGTTCAATGGGAAAACTAATCTACAAAAGGTTCAGTTGAGCGCTTCGGTGGAAGCAAGAGCACTTTGGATGATGATTTCTGTAGGGAAACATGAATCCAAAGTTGTTCCCGCGATAGACATTAAAGTTCTACCTGCATGGTAGGTAAAAGTTAAGCTTCCAAACCTTTAACGATCCTCAAACGGTTGAGGTTAAGGTTGGGGAAACTTTTAATGATTCCTAACACTTGTGAAGTGGGGTATAGCAAGATATCTTGTAGGAGATCACCTATTTAAGTGCAAGGACATGCCGCCTCAAATGAACGCACTTAAGAATCCAAGTGTGTCCACGGCCACAACAGACAAAACAATAAGAAGAAAAAATGAATAAGAAGAGTTATTGTGTTGGTATCATTGTCTTGGCTTACACTAAACACTGATGGTTCAAGACATCACGTTCACCGCGCAGTAAGTAAGTCCTGTGGTATTCAACTAGGGAAGGTTCAAAGTAGAAGCTGCCTCTCCTGATGCAATATCTTTTCGCTGAAAGATTGCTGAAAGTAGGCACCTTGTGTGTGCGCCAAAATCTCTTTCAAGAGGGGATTGTTGGAAATTTGCCTTTGGTGGGGAGGTGCGTCCACCCGTATTTAATGACTTAAACATTAGGGTTCCATCTGTTGGAGGCTTTGTCTCTTCACACGTGCATAATCTACTAAGTGAGTAGATGACCGTAGGGCCAAGAATCGTCAAATTTCATTGAGAAATGAAAGAGATATTGGTCCACGAAGTAAGGTGTTTGAGGCATGGAAATATGGTGTGGGACAAATCTACCACATCGGTGGGAAAATGAAGAATTGTTCTCTTTATAAGTCTCAAAATTGGCTAAGGGTTTGGGACCCCAAGGGGTAACCCATGTGTTTGAAGCGTAGGGCTTGGGGATTGGTCTGATATTATCTCTTTGGACACCAAATTGCTTAATATTTACAGTTTGGTCCCTGAAGTTTCTGAAAAGCTGAAATTGGGAACGACGGAAGGCAGAAACTTTTTGCCTGCCGTTGAAGTTGATTTTTGGAGCGTTAAAACTCTATTAATCTGCACCTTAAACCTCCCTAACAACTCCTTTATGTTGCACATTAAATCAGCCATTACTTGGCTGATTAACTCCCTCACTAATGGTCATAAACAACCATTACTTGGCCATAAACTGCCATTACTTGGCAGTTGAGGAGTCCCTCCCCTTATGCTATATATTGGAGCCTTTTGGCTCAATTGCAGAGACGAAAAATATACAATATACAACACAAAAACAAAAGAGAGAACAACTGAAATTCTGTCCACAAACAGTGAACAGAAAACTCAAAACTCTTCCTTCCTTTTCCGTTCTTCAGCAAGTCGTTTCGTGTTTTGTTTTCTTCGTCAAAATCAACCTATTTGTTTTGTAGTGTTGATTAGTTGTTGTTTTATCTTGGGAGACTATTGCCCGTTAACGTAAAGGCATATATACGGGGCAATCTTGTCTTAAAGACAGAGAGCCATCTCTCGACTCAGCCACAGGTGTAACAATCCAGATTTATTGTTTCTTGATTTCAGGTTATCAAGATTCAAGACTCAACAAGCTTGTGGCAGTTCTGAACATTGGCTTGTTTGTTTATCCTTTCGAACACTTGTAATATTTATTTACTTCACGTATTGCTTTACATATCCAACAATAATTTCTTAGCTCAAGAAGTAATTCTAGCTACAATTTTCTCAATAAGAGGGATCCATTGCACTAAATTTAGTTTTCTGGTAGGTAGTGGAATGTATAAGTTGTTGGAAATTAGCCTTTGGCGGGAGTTGCGACCGACCAACTTTAACGGCTTAAACACTAGTGTTACGTATGTTGGAGAATCCGGTTCTTCACACATGCATGATGTACTAAGTACGTAGATAACCGTAGGGCCAAGAATCGTCAAATTTCATTGAGAAATGAAAGAGATATTGGTTCACGAAGTGAGGTGTTTGAAGCATGGAAAGTGTGGTGTTGTGTTCAATTCTCCCTCATCGGTAGAGGAAGAAAGAATTGTTGTGTATATAAGACTCGAAATGTGTTTGGGGTTTGGGACCCCAAGGGGTATCCCATGTGTTTAAAGGAGGGAGGACCTAGATGTGCTTCGGTTCAAGGAAAGACCACACGCGCGCCGCCGCCGCCCGTCCGGTCCGGTTCCGGTTCCGGGTTCTCGGGTCCTCGGGTTCACGGGTTCACGGGTCGTGGGTCGTGGGCTGTGGGCCTTCTGATATTATCTTTTTGGGCCAGAAAACTTTGTCAGAAGTACAGTTTGATCCCAGAAGTTTCAGATGTGCAGTTTGGATCAGAATTCTTTCAGATGTGCGCTTTGGTCCTGAAGTTTCAAGATGTACGATTTGATCCTCAAGTTTTTCGTAAAATCAAATTCGACGGTCGAACGTAAACGTTCCAAAGACTCAATTCAGCCATTTATTTTGGCTGAATTACACCTCCACTAATGGCCAATCCGTTGGCGCTTTTCTCCATTTATTTGGTGGCTTTACTACCTCCATAATGGTCATTATTTGGCCAATAATGGTCATTATGGAAGCGATCAAACAACCCTCTTCCTCCTATATAAACACCCTTACACCATTGTTGAGGCACACTTCATATACACGAAATATACACAAGCGTAAAGCAAGCAATCTTCCTAATCTTCCAAGCATCATTTCTTATTCAATATTCTTCACGGTAGCTTTTGAGTTTCCTTTGCTCAATTGTTCCATTCTTTGTTTTATCTTGGGAGACGAATTGTCCTAACGTATAAAGGATACATACGGGCAATATTGTCTTAAGGACAGAGTGCCACACTCGACTCAAAGAAAATCAAAGCAGTTTCGGTCTTGTTCAAGAAATATTGTAATTTCGCTTTTATTGTTATATTGTAATTTCCGCTTTCTAGTTGAATTGTAATTTCAATTCTTACGTAGCGATTACTTGTAATTTCCGTTCGCAAATCCTTTGTAATACCCAACAACTTAAGACAATATTTTGCTTACGGTGAATCGCAATAACATGGTCGGAAATATGACCGATGTTGCCGCTGCTGCCGCCGCCGCTGCCGCTTCTCGAGGCAACGTTGTCGCTTTTCCCATCGCCGCCATCGCCAAGGCAAGAACCCCTCCGCTTTTCACCGCTGCCGCGTTCCTGCTCAAGGCAGAACACCGCCGCTTTCCCGACCGTTGGAGCTCCCTCTTCTTCACACCACCATGATCGCCTGAAAAGTTCATGGGATCAGAATTTAAAAGATGGCGACAAAGATGCCGTTTCTACTTAATGATTATGGGCATGGCCCGGTTCCTTACGGAAGATCCTCCACAAGTTGGAGATGAAATGGACTCTTCGCCTGCTGAAACGGGTGAAGGGGGCCTTGGTATCCATGTCGTTAACGGCATGAAGATGGTTCGTGATGCGTGGAATCATAGCGATTTCATGTGCAAGAACTATATACTGAACTGCTTGGCAGACCCTCTCTACACGGTATATTCTACTGTTGGCACCGCCAAAGAGCTGTGGGAAAAACTGCAAAAGAAGTACAACGCACAAGATGCGGGTACTAAGAAGTTCATCGTTGGGAAATTTCTAAAATTCCAAATGGTGGACAGCAAAACAGTGATGTCCCAAGTCCAGGAATTCCAAATGATTTTACATCACCTGGATTTGGAAGGACTAAAGCCAAACGAGCAGTTTTTGGTTGCATCACTGATTGAAAAGTTACCTCCTTCGTGGAATGAGTTTATGAGTTACTTGAAACTCAAGACAAAGGAAATGACCTTTGAAGAGCTTGTTATCAAACTGCAAATTCAGGAAGATAATAAGAAGACCTTGCCAAAGAGTAGACAACATTACGAGGCAAAGGCGAATCTGGCCGAGGCCAAAGGAAAACAAGCAACAAGCGGAAGTTCCACAAAGACGGCAAAGCCCCCGCAAATGAGACGCTCGTGAGGTAATCGTCATCACCGCGGGAAACCTGGTCACAGGATCAAGGAATGCCGCAAGCTCAAGACCGAGCAACAACAGAAAGCCAAGTCGAAGGCAAGGCTCAAGCTAACGTCGTCAAGGACACGCTCCTGGATGACATGATTGAGGATCTCTCGGCCGTGGTGCTAGAAGCCAACTTGGTGGAGAATCCAATGCGGTGGTGGGTGGACACAGGTGCAACAAGACACATCTGTTCCAACAGAGATGCCTTCTCCACGCACACTCCGGTCTCCGACAAGAAGTCGTTCATGGGCAACAACGCTTCTTCGGACGTGCTAGGGGTTGGAAAGGTGGTCTGAAGATGACTTCCGGCAAGGAACTCACTCTGAAGGAAGTGATGCACGTCCCAGAGATTAGAAGAAATCTAGTTTACGGACCTTTATTGGTTAATCT
Organism: Anisodus acutangulus; assembly: GCA_029783415.1. Classification (NCBI taxonomy): domain Eukaryota; kingdom Viridiplantae; phylum Streptophyta; class Magnoliopsida; order Solanales; family Solanaceae; genus Anisodus; species Anisodus acutangulus. The sequence goes on along the minus strand of CM056506.1, from coordinate 38,407,242 downwards.
TTGGTTTTAGGCTAGTGTTTGAATCAAATAAATTTGTACTCACTAAAAATGGCACATTTGTGGGGAGGGCTTCGTCTGTGAAGGCCTCTTCAAAGTGAATGCCATGTCTCGTATTGCGTCAAGGAAATAAAGTTGAACCTTCTTCTTATTTGCTTGAGTCTTCTAATTTATGGCATCATAGATTAGGACACGTTAACTACAAGTCTATTCAAAGGTGGTAAAGATGGAGTTGTTGCCGTCTATCGACGTAAACCCTCAACATAAGTGTGAGGTGTGCGTAGAGGCAAAACTTACTAAGCTTCCTTTTCGATCCGTCGAAAGGAATACCGCTTCCTCTAGAACTTATTCACACAGATATATGTGATTTGAAGTTTGCACAAACTAGAGGGGGGAACAAGTACTTTGTGACATTTATAGATGATAGCACAAGGTATTGTTACCTTTACTTGTTGAAAAGTAAGGATGAAGCCTTTGAAGCGTTTCGACGTTACAAAGCAGAAGTTGAGAATCAACTTAGCCTACGGATTAAATCCATTCGTAGCGATAGAGGGGGAGAATATGTAGCGCCTTTTGAGGAATACTGTGCCCAAGAAGGCATTATTCATCAAACGACGGCCCCATACTCACCTCAATCAAACGGTGTGGCGGAACGTAAGAACCGCACATTAAAGGAAATGATGAATGCCTTGCTTATCAATTCCGGTCTTCCCCAAAACATGTGGGGAGAAGCCGTCCTTACCGCTAATATGATTCTTAACAGAGTCCCACATAAGGGTAAGGACAAAACTCCATATGAATCATGGAAGGGAAAGAAACCCACCTACAAATACTTTAAGGTGTGGGGTTGTCTGGCAAAGGTTGAAGTACCCAAGCCAAAGCAGGTCAAGATTGGGCCTAAGGCGTAGATTGCATATTCATCGGATATGCAAATATGATAGTGCTTATCGCTTCTTAGTGCATAAGTCGATATTCCAGGATATCCACCAGGGTACAATAATGAAATCAAGGAATGCTCTATTCTTTGAAAGTACCTTTCCTAGAAAGGAGAAAGACATAACCTCTCTCAAACGGTTATGCACAAAGCTCTCAAGAACCGGAGTCCTTGATCGCCTCGGATCGAATGGTTCAGATCTAGCGAATCTCGAGGTGGCTGAACGTCCGAATCTAGTGTTCAGATTCTCGTAACTTGGAGACTCGAGAGATGGATCTAAGGCGAAGTAAAGGGCCAGGAAGGATAAATCCTTTGGTCCCGACTTTGTAGCTTATATGGTTAATGATGAACCAAGGACAATTGCTAAGGCGTTGTCAACTCCGTAAGCACCGCCTGGAAAGAAGCTATTGAGAGTGAAATAAGCTCCATTCTCGCACAACCATACTTGGGAGTTGGTTGATCTTCCTCCGGAAATAAACCGTTGGGGTGTAAGTGGATACTCAAACGGAAATACAAGGCGAGATGGGTCTATAGACAAGTACAAGGCCAGGTTGGTAGTCAAGGGCTATCGGGACGTAAGGCTTTGACTACTTTGATACCTACTCCCGGTATCGGATGACATCCATACGGGTATTTATTGCGATCGCTGACTTTGCGTGACCTTGAGATACACGGATGGATGTTAAGACGGCCTTCCTAAATGGCGATTTGGAAGAAGAAATCTATATGGACCAACCCGAAGTGCGTGGTTCAAGGGCAAGAGAAGAAAGTCCGTCGACTTATCAAATCTGCATGCGGGCTGAAACAAGCCCCGAAGCAATGGCACGAAAAATTTGATAGTACTCTACTATCGAAGGGGTTCGCCATTAATGAGTGTGATAAATGTGTTTACACGAAAGGTAACTCTGACTCGTTTGTTATGATATGCCTGTATGTAGACGACATGTTAATCACAAGAAGCGATCTAGGGTAATCCTAGAGACTAAGAACATGTTGAAACAATGCTTCGACATGAACGATATGGGTATCGCAGATCGCATCTTTGGGAGTAAGATCTCTATGACGTCTGACGGTCGGTCTTATCTCCGTCTCACTACATCGAGGATGTTTTGAGAAAGTTTGAGATGTTAGACAGTTCACCGATAAAGTCACCAATGGATACAAATCAAAAGCTTGATAAAAATCTTGGTGCACCTGTATACCAGGAGCGATATGCGCAGGTGATCGGTAGTTTGATGTATATAACAAACTGCACCCGACCTGATATTGCTTACGCAGTCAATAAGTTGGCTAGGTTCACCCGTAATCCGAGTGATAATCACTGGAAGGCGTTGAATCGGGTATTACAATACCTGAAATACACGTTAAATTACGAGTTACACTATTCGAGATATCCAAATTGTACTAGAGGAGTCCAGTGATGCAAACTGGATATCTGATATAGAGAACACCAAGTCCACCAGTGGGTATGTATTTACAATTGGTGGTGGGGCTGTGTCTTGGAAATCCTCTAAGCAAACTTGCATCGCCCGATCCACAATGGAATCGGAGTTTATCGCTTTAGACAAAGCAGGAGAAGAAGCTGAGTGGCTTCATGACTTCTTAGAGGATGTTCCGTGTTGGAACAAACCCGTACCTTCGGTAATGATCCACTGCGACAGTCAGTCGGCTCTAGGAAGGGCACGGAATGCTATGTACAACGGCAAGTCTCGTCATATTCGACGGAGGCATAAGACCGTTAGGCAACTGATCACCACGGGTATAATATCCATTGATTACATCAAGTCAAAGGATAATATAGCAGACTCATTGACAAAGGGCTTACCCAAAGATCAGATGGCTTGCCTGTCTAGGGAATGGGCTTAAAACCCAAAATATAAGGACTAATACGGTAACCCAACCTTACGAACCTGGAGATCCCGGTAATTTGGTTCAATGGGAAAACGAAGTTGTAAAGGTTCAGATTGATCGTCGGTGGAAGTATGAGCACTTCGGATAGTGATTTCGAAAAGAAACTCCAAATCAAAGCCGTTCCCGCGATAGACTTTAAGTGCTATCTGCAGTGTGGGTAAAGGTTAAGTTTTCAAAACCTGTAATGCTCCTCAACAGTTGAGGTTAGGTTTTGGGAAACTTTTAATGGTTCCTAACACTTGTGAAGTGGGGTATAGCAGGATACCTTGTAGGAGACCACCTATTTAAGTGCGAGGACGGGCCGCCTCAAGATGAACGCACTTAAGAATCCAAGACGTTGTCCATGGCCAAAACGGACAAAACATTACGAAGAAGAGAGTAAGGGAATTTGTTGTGTTGGTACCATTGACTTGGCTTACACTAAACACTGACGGTTCAAGACATCACGTTCACCGCGCAGTAAGTAAGTCCGATGGTATTCAACTATGGAAGGTTCAAAGTTGATGCTACCTCTCCTTATGCAACATCGGTCCGCTGAAATATTGCTGGAAATGAAAAGACACCATGTGAGTGCGCCAAAATCTCTTTCAAGAGGGGATTGTTGGAAATTAGCCTTTGGCGGGAGTTGCGACCGACCAACTTTAACGGCTTAAACACTAGTGTTACGTATGTTGGAGAATCCGGTTCTTCACACATGCATGATGTACTAAGTACGTAGATAACCGTAGGGCCAAGAATCGTCAAATTTCATTGAGAAATGAAAGAGATATTGGTTCACGAAGTGAGGTGTTTGAAGCATGGAAAGTGTGGTGTTGTGTTCAATTCTCCCTCATCGGTAGAGGAAGAAAGAATTGTTGTGTATATAAGACTCGAAATGTGTTTGGGGTTTGGGACCCCAAGGGGTATCCCATGTGTTTAAAGGAGGGAGGACCTAGATGTGCTTCGGTTCAAGGAAAGACCACACGCGCGCCGCCGCCGCCCGCCCGTCCGGTCCGGTTCCGGGTTCCGGGTCTCGGGTCCTCGGGTTCACGGGTTCACGGGTTCACGGGTCGTGGGCTGTGGGCCTTCTGATATTATCTTTTTGGGCCAGAAAACTTTGTCAGAAGTACAGTTTGATCCCAGAAGTTTCAGATGTGCAGTTTGGACCAGAATTCTTTCAGATGTGCAGTTTGGTCCCTGAAGTTTCAAGATGTACAGTTTGGTCCCTGAAGTTTTTCAGAAAATCAGAATTTCGACGGTCCAGAACAGAAACGTTCCAGCACTCAATTCAGCCATTTATTTTGGCTGAATTACACCTCCACTAATGGCCAATCCGTTGGCAGTTTTCTCCATTTATTTGGTGGCTTTACTACCTCCATAATGGTCATTATTTGGCCAATAATGGCTGTTATGGAGGCAGTCAAACAGCCCCTCTTCCTCCTATATAAACACCCCTTACACCATTGTTGAGGCACACTTCATATACACGAAATATACACAAGCAGAAAGCAAGCAATCTTCCTAATCTTCCAAGCATCATTTCTTATTCAATATTCTTCACGGTAGCTTTTGAGTTTCCTTTGCTCAATTGTTCCATTGCTGTTTTATCTTGGGAGACGAATTGTCCGGAACGTATAAAGGATACATACGGGGCAATATTGTCTTAAGGACAGAGTGCCACACTCGACTCAGCAAAAATCAAAGCAGTTTCCGGTCTTGTTCAAGAAATATTGTAATTTCAGTTTTATTGTTATATTGTAATTTCCAGTTTTCTAGTTGAATTGTAATTTCAATTCTTACGTAAGCAGTTACTTGTAATTTCCGTTTCTGCAAATCCTTTGTAATACCCAACATAAGTATGTAAAAGGAAGTTCACCTTATGCATATCCAAGTTTATGAAGAATAAGGGTCTTGACGTGATTTGAAACTCCCCCAAAATATACAACTCTTTCCCATATTAGCTTACAGCCCAGAAGAAGAAGAAAAAAAAAAATATTAAAACAGTTGTTCAAGGCTGTTATTGAGGTCAAGTCCCCTATAGCAAATAGAAGGAGGTCATCAGCAAAACACATATGAGTTATTCCTAACTTACCAAACTTGGGATGGTGTTTTAACTGCTTATTCCCTTTGAGATAAGTTAATAATCTGCTGAGTTACTTCATTGCAATTGCAAACAAATAAGGGGAGATTGGATCCCCTTGTCTAAGTCCTTTCTTTGCATTAAAGGGAGGGGTGGGTTCTCCATTGACTAAAATTGAACAATGGACAATGTATAGACATTCCATAATCCACTTAGTGAATATATTAGGAAAATCAAGATAGTTCATTACCTGTTATAGATAGGACCACTCCACTGAATCATAAGCCTTTTGCAAGTCTATTTTCAGCACACATCTAAGAGATATATGTTTTCTAGTATACCCTTTGACCAATTCTTGAGCTTATAACGTGTTGTCTGCTATTTTTCTGCGTGGGATAAAGCCAGATTTGAGCTTGACTTATAACAGATTTCATGACCATTCACATTCTAGCAGCCAACACTTTTCCAATTAACTTATACATAACAGTGCAATAAGAAATTTAAAAGCATGCATTTTAATCATCCACACTAGGAGTCTTGTCTTTCCCAAATGGAACATAATCATTTGTAAATTTCTTCCTCATTAACTTCACCACACAGATCAATTCTTTGTTGTTGGGAAAGAATTGGTCGATTTCTTATGACCTTACTAACTGCTGTAAGAGAAGTTTTGTTTAAGCCCATCAAGTTCTTGTAGAAATTAACAATTTCCTGACTGATTTCTTTTGCATCAGTTTATGTTGAACCTCTCACTGATTGTAATTCCAATATCTGCTTCCTATGTACCCTTTATTTTATCACAACAGTGAAGTACTTTGAGTTTGTCTCACTTAGTTTGACCCATTGTGCTCTATACTTTTGCTTCAAAGTATTCTCCTCTAATAAAGACCATTTTTTCAAATTCACTAAAGCGTTTTCTCCATATATTGTAAAGTATCAGAATACTGGATTCTCATATGCTCCTAAATGAATTGTAGTTCCTGTTTAGTGTCCAGTTTTGGAAAATGCCTTTAAATTCTTGAGCATTGAGCTTCTTGAGTGTAAGTTTGAGTTGATGCAACTTCTTCCAGATGATATGCATGTGGTTACCATTATGAATTTCTCCCCATACTTTCTTAACCATGTCAATAAAGTGAGGGTGGTCAGTACAGTGTTCCGGGTGTAGCAGGAAAAGAGGCTGTACGTTCTAGACTTTAAAAAATCTAAGTAACTTAGGACTCCATTGTGAGGGGAATGATCAGATATGTTTGGAAGTGCACACTCAGTGCGAATGTGAACCCAAGTAAGCATTCATTCATGATTTCTCAATGTCCTATCAATTCTACTGCACACCCTATCAACCCTATGTTGCCTGTTGGTCCAAGTGTAATATTCCCCTTTCTATTTTAACTTTGATAAGTGTAGATCATGTATACAATCTGAGAAATCTTTTAAGTTTTGTGTATGAAATTGGATTACCCCATAACCTGTCTTGAGGGTGGAGAACAACATTGAAGTCTCCACATAGTAGACAGGGAATAGTGATTCCTTGAGCTATTGTGTGAAGAGATTCTCATAGTGCCTTACTTTTCTCTATTGTATTGTAGCCATAGATAACAGTTAACAAACAAGTAAAACTTCCAGCTCTACTAATTACTTCACAATGAATTTCTTGTGGATCAGCTCTGAGCATCTTCACTGTATATAAAGAAGTATCCATGAGACCCAAATTATCTCATTTCTCGATTCTTGATAGTTAGTATATAAGCCCCAGTGTGAAGCAATCTTATCATGCACCTTCTTGCAATTATTCTCCTTCACCCTTGTTTCTATAATTTCAGGCAGCTTTATTTTATTACTAACAATATAATTTCTAAGTTCATTTTGTTTATACCTCTTATTTACACTTCTAATATTCCAGAATACCAATGCATTTATATTGAGGCAAACCCCCTCCCTAGTCTAGGGACATAGACACTGCATTTTTAGTTCCAACTTGAATCTTATGAATAATCCCAGTTCTATTTCTCATTGGTATAGCAGATAGAGCATGCAAGTTTATAATATTCAAAGCAGGGCTTTGCTGTTTAGTTATGGTAGCTGGGCAAGTTAAACTGAATTTCTATTTTGAAGAGTCACTACTTGAACATGAAACATGTTTAGCTGTATTGTTGAGTAACTGCTCCTTTGATGGTTGATGTATTACTTATTGATTCTGAGGTTGAGCCTAAGAAATATTAGCATCTGTAGTTGCCTTGTCCATCATAGGTTTAACAGGCTGTATGAACCCTCTGGACTTCCACTCATGCACCATTCTCTTAACAAGAACATTACATTTATGACCAACTTGCTAGCATTTCTCACAGTATTTAGGTCTCCAATCATAGTCTATAACCTGTGAGAACTGTTTGTCAAAGGGATTCATTACCTTAATCTCCTCTGGCAATGGTTGTGTGATGTTAACTTCAATGAGAATTCTAGCATATAAGATTCTGAATTGCTTTGTAGTGCACTCATATGCATAGTGTGGTACCCCAATAGCACTTAGCTCCTCCATCAATTTAATCACTGTTCCATTGGTAGCAATAGTTGAAACAGCAGGTGGGGTTCAACGATTAACTTCATCAGCCACCGGAGTTGCTGGATCTGCAACTTTAGCTATATATTTTATCCCAGAAGTCGATGGTGATGAATCATGGGTTGTCTTCTTCGTCTGAGCTGGGGTTTTATCATGGGTTAACTTTTGATATGTAATTGGTATTTTCCTAGGTCTGCCACGACCTTGTCCCCGTCCTCTCGCCATTGTACCCACTCCCGACGCCGTTCAACTAACGTGCGCCGACAGCATGAGAGAGAAAATTAATGTGCACCTTTTTTTTAATCTATTTTTTAATTTTTAATTGAACAAAAAATTAACGATACTCAATTTAAAAATCTTTGGAATCAAATTCAAAAAAGTACCATCAATGTGAAAACAAAACGAATGTACATGCACAACATTTCCTGTTTAGTATTATTTTTCAAACCTATGTATAATCAATATTAGCACAGGTAAAATCTTATTTGGTATTATCCTATGCATAACTAATGCATAGCAAATCATGATATTAGCAACGCAAGATTTTTTATTACATGCATAAATATGGTTAAAGACATAATTATCCTTGAAGTCCATCATATAATATAAAGGATATTTTTGTAAACAACTATATTTTTCAAAAACATTATGCAATGTATTATTCCTAATACACCAAACCAAATAGTGGATAAGAAATAATCCATTCATAACAATGCCAACATAATATATGCATTGCATGATGTACACATATCCATTACATTCATTCATGATATTATTGACATCTAATTGATGAGATGCGAGAAATGGTCCATAGAGGCCTGAATATTAGATATATTACATGGACAGAGTGATGATAATGATGATATCATAGTTTATGGGCTGATACTCGATGTGATATGGGAAATCTGACATTCCGGGTGAGTATATGGACCTTATGAGTCCTCCCATGGGTCATATGAAATCTACTCCACGAGTGTGTGTATGCTAGTGCATATGGTCATTGCATTACATACATATCACTTGCATTGCATATCATCCTTACTTGTTTGCTTTGTTTCGTATCATACTTGGCTGGATTGTTGAAAAGGTTTAATCTTTATAACTATACTTGAAAAGAGAAAGCTTTATGATTTGGTCGAATTGCGGATTTCTTAACTTAAATGCTTGAACACTTATAAATTGTGAAACTCAATCCTAACAAGGAAATGAGGTGAGTATCAGAAGTACCAACAATCGTCATCGCTATAGATTAGGGTCGGTCAACGATACTGCTAGGTACACGTGCTTCCTGTACTCACTCTACACTTGCTGCACCTTCTGTGTGCATGTTCAGATCTGAGTACGAGTAGAAGTTGGGATTGTTTTGATCACCGAGGAATACATTGGAGTCTAGGATGAGCCGACGATGGTCTCGCATCACCAGACTTCTTCCTATCATTACTTTCTGTCTTGCTTCATTTCAGGAAATTATTATATAGTGCTTTCAGACTTGTATTCAGTTTAGCAAGCTCTTGTACTTATGATTTACATATTTTGGGGAGTAGTTTGACTTAGAATTATTCTTATTTAATTTATTAAGACTATTTAAGTACATTTGGGTTGTTTTATTTTTACTTTCTGATTTGAAACTTGTTTTGATTTAGGGTTCGCCTACGAGTTTGGGTAGGTGCCCTCACAGTACAAAGGAGATTTTAGGCCGTGACAAATTTGGCATCAAAGCACTAGGTTTCTTGGTCTCATGAGTACAAGAGCAATGTCTAGTAGAGTCCTGCCTATACGAAGACGTCTATACCTATCTTCGATAGGCTATAGGCAATTTAGGAAATTTCACTTCTATCATTCTTGTCGTGCGTTCTTGAATTTTTTGAGTTTTAAATCTCTTTTTGTCTCACTCTTTGTCACGGATGGTAAGGATTTGTTCGACCACAGATGGGGATCAGGAGCCCGCACCTGCACCTGCACCTGCACCGGCTTCTAGGGTCACTCTACGAGGCAGGGCAGAGGTAGAGGTAGACCTCGAGTTGTAGCACCAGCCTGAGGTTGAGCATCATCGGGTGCTCAGGGCTAAAGCCAGAGGTTGTTCCAGATAATGAGCATGTTCAGGCTGATGGGGTGCCCGTCACCTCACGAATACGGGACCCCCATTTCCCATTACACCCCATAATTACTTAAATCAACACATAACACTATAAAAAGGGTCTAGTAAGTCTCAACTTGCCTGAATCCGAAGATGAAGAGTCACTCCACGACCTTCTATTTAATCAGAGCCTTTGAAATACCCCACTCTATTCAAATATCTATATGAGAATATGAAGCTAACGATACCCATATTTCCATATAAAGGATTCGAGTCTAAAAAGTTAATCCAAAATTCCATCCAAAGCCCTAAAGGTCAAAACGGTAATTTCAACTTAACTTCATCTTATCCATAGTCTAAATAGTTATAATCCTAAAAATCATGACGTTCTAATCACAAATTGACATTTCAATTTGACCAAGAACACTAAACCCATGTCCATAGAGAGAACCCTTATTTCTATATTCTAAATCATGGGAGGAATCACTAAATAATGAATGGAAACAAAAATAAATGCTTAGATTAGAGTTAAGATCTTACCCCAATGATGAATATAAAAATAACACTTGGAATCACCCAAATTCACGCTCCATAGCTCTCCAAATGTGCTTAGAAAGATGAAGTTTGAAATAAGGGTTTTAAGATTCTGCCCAGGTAACAAATGGCCTTCGCGATTGTGAGGCCAGCCAGTCGCGATCACAAAGAACTACCTGATCCGACCCAACTTTTGCTCTGCACGATCACGAGCCACCAAGGCGCGATAGCGACCACACGCATGATACCTCATCACGATCGTAGGCCCCCCTCTCGCGATCGTGTAATGACCTGTCTGGTCATTTTAGTTAAGGACCCTTATTTGACTAAATTACCATTCCCATAGAATCTGTCTGGGGTTTGTGATGCGCGAGGATGGGTAGTACAAATTCCGAGGTACCTTTGTGATTTTTTGTAAAAAAAGCCCAAAATGAAGATTTTAGAAATTATAAGTTTGACCAAAATTTGACTTTTGGGTATATGGGTTTGTTTCCGCGTTTCATCGCTTTCGGTAGTTCCAAAGGGTCATTTATGACTTAGTTAAGTCATTGGTTTTCTTTATGAGGTAATCAAATGTATTTTATGACTCTTCTTGTAAATTTGTGAAATTTGGATGTTTTGGGTGATTTCATAGAAAAGTAGCTCGGTTGTATAGGAAATACGAATGCGCTAGTGAGTTTTTAGAACCATTTACCTTGGGGGTAGCATGTTTAGTTTGTATCTGGTGGGTCTCAGGAGTGTTTAAGATGTTTGGTACAAAATTGGCTAAGTTTCCTAGTTGTTCGTTTCTGCTGTGCCGCACCGGCGAGTCCTGGCCGCTTCTGCGGGTCCACCTCTGCAGAGGTTAGCTCGTAGATGCAGGCCTTTTTTGTTCCGCTTTTGCGGACATTTCCTCATAAAGGCGATCTACCTCTACGGAGTGGTTTCTGCTCCTGTGTCCATTCGGGATTTTAAGTTGTTCCATCTTGGTGGCATTTTTACACCGAAGCGACTCTGCCTTAGCGACTTCGATTTTGCCGAAGCGGAATCGCTGTTTCTAGAATACGAATTTAATACCCAAAAATGATTTCACTTTCCCAAATCATTTTCTTGGGGTTACAGCTTGGTGGAGAGGGATTTCTTGGGTCATCCATCATTATTCTTCTTGGAGGTAAAGTTTCATCCTTTTTTATTGATTAATTATCATTTGAGTCTTCTAAATTCTAGTGTAATTCCTAATATGGGGAAAGATAAAGCATAGTTTCATGATAGAATAAGGGACTATGAATCATGATTTAGGGATTTATTAAGGTTATATTGTTATGATTTTGTAATGTAGTGTTGGGTAATGATAAAATATGATATTGTGATGGTTAATTTGATATTGAAACCCTTTCTGAAATTGGGGGAACGACGCTGGAATGGCTGTAACCTCGGGTTCGGGAAGGTGCGGTTCTGGTTCTCTCGCAGGAGTGGATTCACAATCCAATGCCTTGATCCACTTGGCTACATCCGCCCCCTTGCCTACTTACATTCCATTCCTAGGGTTTGAATTGGGGGTTTTTTCTTAAACATGAAACTGAGGGTCCCAACGTGAATAGTTTTCAAATTAACTTAAGGATATGATTCTATAGTATGATATCATGCTTTATGAGTAATAAAGTTTCGATTTTGCTACCGTAGGTTCGAGGTCAATTTAGGGTGAATCTTTAGATGTTTTGAAAGGACTAAGTCCTTGTATTTGTGTTAGATTACTTATTAATGTAGAATCTATGTGTTAGACTATGAGTATTACGAGGCGCTTTGAAAGGGCAGGGCCTGCGTTGAAGATTGAGGTTCGTGGCTCCTGCTCGGGTATGAGGTAGGATATGATTTGTTTTTATAGATTTCGATAGATGTGCGTAGTCATTATAAATATTGAAGGGTATTGGGTGTGTTTTGGGGTCACACCTTAATGACTGTGATGAACGCTTGGGTGGGTACCGATGTTGAACTGTGTTGATGGGTGATTTGGGGAATCAACCTTAGGCTGATTCCGACTGCTGTTATTTGGGCTTGTCTCCATTGTTGATAACTGGTGTGTTCATTCATCACATTGCCTCTGATATGAAAGAATGATCTACATGGAAATTGTGTGTTATTGAGTTTATGAAGCCTGTGATATTCATCTCCTATATTTTATTGCATCTCATACATCCTGATTACTTGCCTTGTTATTGTTATATTCATACACTCATGTTATTCTGATGATATTGAAAGTGGAGTAGTATGGAGATGTTGTGGGTCCAATGAGACCGGAAAGGTAAGGATGTTCTTATGAGATGGCTAAAATACTGAGATGATGGAAATAATTGATATGACTCAAAACTATTCTTAGGTTCTAGCCAGATACGTGTGTTGAATTCTGGCTGGCTAGGAGTGGTATATGGAAGGCGCGGGTCCCGCATGGGTCACTGTTCATAGAATGTGAACGTGTGTATACCAGGTTGTGAACAAGTATCTTGCATATGCATTCATATCATACATTCATTTACACATTGATTACTTGTTGTTTGGTAACATGATTTGGAATCATTCTTGGAACTTGGTGACTTTATGATTAATGGATCTTATTGATTAACTCCATAGTATTTGGGCTGGCGGTTATTGAACTCTTATATGAACAACGAGGCTTATGTGATTCATTGAACTGCTTAGAATAGGATCTACTTGAGAGTCAACTTGATGTTTATTTCTATTACGTATCTTATGTCGTTGTCTGCCTATGATGCCTACAGGGGTACATTGTGTACTCACTTGCTGCATTCATTTTGGATGCAGATACAACGCCATCTACTAGTTCAGGACTTCGAAGCTGAGTCTGAGTTGGAGGATTTCCTGTGTTCGGGGTGAGCATGCCCTGGATGCTCTTCTCTTTATTTATGTCTTTACTTGAGTTCGAGAGACATTTTCAAACATTCAGACTTAATTCTGCTTTTTAGAGCTCTTGTATTATTGATCAGATATTTGGGGGTTGTAATAACTTATTATCAGACTTGTTTTCTGATTTCTTTCAAAGCTCGAACTAACCCCTGAAACTCATTCTAAACCTCCCGGATAACAATCAAATATGCATTTCAGTCCTAAAATATGCTCCGTACTCGCTCGTATACTCAAAATTCCTGAAAAAGGTTGCCTTGACCCGATGTTGACTGTCATACCCTAACCTTGGGGTATGTGACCGACACCCGGTGCCTTAATGACCTGAGCGTACCAGTCATGTAATATAGTAAAAATATAACAGGATCTGGGCCGACAAGGCCTTAGATTGATAACTATATAGCAACCTATAATCAGATGACAACCTATCCATTTATATTTACATAACTAGGGCCGACAAGGCCACCATACATATAAACAAACTATCAGGAAGGCCAGCAAGGCCATACAAGACAACCATACACATGAAAGTCTACAAGCCTCTCAATACAACATGGAGCAGCAACAGGCCGGGCTAGGGCCTGCCATAATCAAAATACATATATACATCAAAACCATACCCAACAAACACCCTTTGATAGCTCTGAAAGAAGTGAGCGGGACAATCAATAGCTGGATCAGGTCACCTACTATGGGGAGCGTCTGTATGTCTATATGCCCCCTACAGGCATGAAATACAGCTCCCCAGCAAAGGGACATTATTACGAAAGAATGTACTGAATAAGTAAGGCAAGTAAACATAAGTAAAGACAGTAACAAAAGTTGGGTAAGGCAAAGAGACAACCTGGGACCACAGAAAGCCACTGTGGGCATATGAAATGCATGCTTTCATTAAAAACGTATACGTAAATATACAAGACATACTATGGGGAAATATCATTGTCAAATGGCTATATGAGGCTAATAAAACATACCCAACTGCAGTGGTGTGCATATATAAGTGTCGTACCCGACCGATTATAGCGCGACTTAGTGTCATAAAATAGATATATATATATATATATATATATATATATATATAAAATGCATGAATGACCTTAGAAAACTCTCATGAACAGGGTCAGAGTGACATAAGGTCAATACCCTCTGACTATCATAATGTAACTATGCATATCAATCGTCGTAAACCATCAAGAAGCTCAGAATCATCAGATAACATAATAATGCGGAAAGTACTCCCGGCAAGGGACGTATAAGGTTCACGAAACATTTCAAGGATCAAGAACAACCATACTTTTAACCTTCAAGAGTAGAATTGCTTAAGGAACATTTCATTTTGTGATGTTTTCGCTAAGATTATGCCAAAAGAAAGAAAAGGTAAGCCTTACATACCTCATTGTCTGACCAACATTAGTCCTACAAGGTCTCACCCGCTCTACAACTGACGTCCTACATAATAGAGTTAGTTCAGATCAACATCAAGTCGATAGTTACAAGATTGATTAATTACAACATTCTATCGAACACTTGGAGTGCAAAATTCTCATGTTTTGTTCTTATGGACACCAAGATACTATCAACTCCTCTTCATTAATTACAACAAGACCAATATCACAACTATCATACTCCACCATATCCAGCCATAAATATCTCAAGAACTTAACCGAAACAATCCAACAATCAATATACCTCTATCATAGAGTTTATCTCATAGCCAAGACATCTTCCACAACAAGCTTCCTTCTACGCTCCAAGAAACTCTAATCTTCAGTCAATAAATAAAAGAAGATTTCAAGATGATCTTGGCCTACCAAGGGGGAAATCACCTCCTATGCTTATGGAAATGTTCGTTAATGTGATAGTAGTATTTCGACAGTGTGATAGCATTTGGGGCTAGGTGGGGTAAAAAATGACGTACCAAAAGTTAGGCCTCAAATTAAACTTAAATAAGCGCCTCACCATCGCCTCACATGTGCGGGTAGATATGCGCCGTAGATGGTGATTTGCAGCCGCATATCCCACCATATATGGTGGTAGTGTGGTGACCTTAAGCTGCGGCCAAATCCGCCAGGTAGAATAGATTCCGCGACGCAAAACGCTTAGCAATCACGCTAACTTCATCGAACATCATCGAGGGATGTTTTCTTTAATCCAAATGACCTCTAATCTCCCGTACGCCTTTTTAACATCCATCTAAGTCATAGGTGACCCTAAAAAAGGATCTTGAGTTACCGGGGCTCAAGTCGAATAACTACACTCTCACTCACAAAAGTACATGGTGTAATATCTTTCCCCCATTAAGAACATTCGTCCTCGAATGTTAGGGTAATGTATCTTAGTATTCCAACTCTTAGATTTTTCTGAAAATTTCGAAAGAGTTTCATCTATAAATAGGACTATCTTAACCTGCCATGCAGCCAGAAAACACAGTTATTGCCTCATAGGGCCACACAATGTAACATATATCACAACATTGGTCTTACGTGACCATACACTTTATCCATAGAGTCATATAGTAAATCATAACTCACCTAAAGCATCGAATCCCAATGTCTAATCTGCGTCTTTCAATTCTATATTTTGATAATCACCTAAATAGGGAGCATAAGATAAGGTTATTGGAATAAAGTAAAGATAAAAGGAAATTATCTCACAACTATCGTTATAAACCTTCGGTTTGGAAAAGATATGGATATCTAGACTCTATCTCTTATTCTGCCTCCCACATCATCTCTTCCACATTATTGTTTTCCATAATACTTTGACGAAGGCTACTTCTTTAGTCCGCAACTTCCAGACCTAACGATCTAGAATTACAACTGGGACCTCTTCGTAAGATAGATCCTATGAAATTTGAACATCCTCTACAGGAGTAATACGACAGGGATCTCCTATACAATTTTGAAGCATCGATACATGAAACATATGATGGACTATCTCTAGCTTTGGAGGTAACTTAAGCTCATATGCTACCTGGTCTATTCTCTTAACAATCTTGTAATGCCTGATGTATCTTGGGATAAACTTGCCTTTCTTGTCGAATCGCATTACACCTTTCATAGGTGATACCTTTAAGAATACCCAATCACCAACGGTATATTCTAATTTCCAACATCGAATATCTGAATACATCTTTTGTCGACTCTAAGCAGTCAATAAGTGCTCCTAGATCAGTTTCACATTCTCTACTGCTTGCTGAACCAAATTGTGACCCAATAACTCAGCTTCACCCACTTCAAACCAGTTAATGAGAGATCTACACTTCCGCCAATACAAGGCTTCATATGGAGCCATCTTGATGTACGAATGATATGTATTATTATAAGAGAGCTCAATTACGGTAAATGATCATCCAACTACCTTTGAAGTTTAATACACAAGCCCGTAGCATGTCTTCGAACGTCTGAATAGGGCGCTCGGCCTGACCGTTGGTTTGTAGATGAAAAGCTATACTAAGGTTTACTTGAGTACCCCAAACCTATTTGAAATGACTTCCAGAAATTACCTATAAATTGGGCACCTCTATCAGATATAATAGACACTGGAACCTCTGAAGGCAAACTATTTTTCTTATATATAATTGGGCATAATCTTCGGTGGTATAGGTAGTCTTGACTGGAAGGAAATGAGAAGACTTTGTCAATTTGTCAACAATCACCCAAATCAAATTATACTTCTATTGTGAATTTCCATGTCAGAAATTCTATATTCTGAATAAGTCCCCCTGGCTTCTGGTGCTCAATCTTAACTTTCTGACAATTCGGACATTGAGCTATGTATTTTGAAACATTCATCTTCAGATCATTCCACCAGTAGAGTGCTTTGAGGTCGTGGTACATCTTTGTCGACCCTGGATGAACATAATATCGTGATTGATGCACTTTTTCTATAATATTCTCTTTGGGTCCCCCAACATCAGGTACACACAAACGACCTCGATATATAAGAACTCCATCCTTCCCAAGCTCTAGTATTGGTTTATTCTACTGCGAAATTCCTTCTTTTATTCTTATCAATTCAAGATATTCAAACTGTCGCTCCTTTGCTTCAGCTATTAATGACGATCTTGCCATATTCTGGAGAACAACACCCTCATTACATGAGTCAAATAATTGAATGCTTAAACTATCCAATTAACATAAGTCTTTATTTATAGGCATCTTTTCTGCTGCGACACCACTCAGAATACCTATGGAATTACGACTCAGAGCATCAGCTACCACATTAGCTTTGCCAGGATAATATAGAATGTCAACGTCGTAGTCTTCCAATAACTCCAAACACCTTCTCTGCCTCAAGCTCAACTCATTCTACAGAAAGATATATTGAAGGCTCTTATGGTCAGTATAAATATCAACATGAACCCTATATAGATAATGACACCATATCTTCAAGGCAAACACTACCGCTGCTATTTCAAGATCATGAGTTACGTAGTTCCGCTTATGATTCCTAACTGCCTCAAAGCAATTGCGATAACCTTGACATACTGCATCAAAACACAACCCAAGACAACTCTGGAGGCATCACAGTAAGCAACATACCTATCAATGTCTTTAAGGAGTGTCAAGACAGGTGTTGATGTCAACTTATCTTTCAACTTCTGAAAACTCTGCTCACATACCTCTGACCACTAAAACTTAGTTGCCTTATGAGTCAGCTTGGTCAATGGGGGCAGAAATAGAATAGAAGCCTTTTATAAACCTCCGAGAATAGCCTGCCAGGATCAATAAATTATGAACTTATGTAGGAGTAATAGGCGTCGGCCAATTCTTCACATCTTCAATATTCTGACTGTCAACTTTAATACCCTCATCCAAAACTATATGGCCAAGAATGGTCACTGAATATAATTAGAACTCGCATTTGGAAAACATGGCATATAACTTATGATCTTGAAGTGTCTATAACACCGCTCACAATTGATCAGCATACTCCACATCTGACCATGAATATACTAAAATATCATCAATAAACATAATACAAAGATATCCAAGAATGTCTTGAACACCTGATTCATCAAGCCCGTGGAAGCTGCCAGCGCATTAGTAAGCCTGAAAGACATTACAAGAAACTACGGGAAAGGTAGTTTGGCAAAAAGCAAGAAAAAAATTCAAAATGACTAAGTGGGTGTTATAGGAGAAGGCCACACCAGTGATATATGCCTGACGAATCTAGAGTCGGTTTTATTGAGAAATGCAAGCAGAGTCCAGTGTAATCAAAATGTGTAAGTTAACATGTATAACCTCGCCTGAAAAAGCAACCCAAACTTCTCTTGGGATAGAAATCAAAGGAATAAAAACTAGTATAGAACACAGGGACAACAACAGAACTATCAACAAAATTAGGGCACTTGGGTTAATTTTCAATCGAGTAGTGTAAAAGAGATGTTGAAGAATATTTTGGCTAATCAAGCTAAGATGGAGGCTGAAATGAAAAATCATGAGTTAGATGTTCGAAACTTTGAGCGACAGATGGGTCAAATAGCAGGTGCTCATAATACTAAACCACATGGGGTCCTTCCAAGTAATACTGATACTAATCCGAAGCCATGTAATATAGTCACTCTCAGAAATGGAAGAGAATTGGAGGAACTTGCTCCAAAGAAGGCAACTCGGGATGAAGTTGAAAAAGAGGTAAATGAAGATGATGTTATTGAAGGTAGGAGGGTAGAAAAGGAGCGCATGGTGAATCATCCACAACCTGCGGTTTCCAAACCACCTCCTCTCTTCTCTCAATAATTGGTAATACAAAAAAAAGAGGCAACTTACAAGAAGTTTCTTGATGTACTTAAGCAGGTGCATGTGAATGTTCCCTTGGTAGACATATTATAGGGGATTCGTAGATATGCTAAGTATATCAAAGACAATGTAACAAAAAATAGCCGATTCACTGAGTATCATATCTCGAATTTACAACAGGTTGCCTACTAAGCTGAAAGATCCTGGGAGTTTCATTATTGAGATCACTATCGAGAAGCAAATTACTGTAGGGCATTGTGCGATCTTGGGGAAAGTTTTAATCTCATTCCCTCATTGATGTTTAGTAAGCTAGGGTTGGGAAAGCCGCGATTGACTAATATTGTTTTATAGCTGGCAGACAGATCTTTGGCCAGACATGTTAGGATCAGGCTACTCCTATTCATTTCAAGAATCATATGCTTAAAGAAGTTTGCATACTAAGGACTTGTTGCATAATATATAAAATAATACATAAAAGTTTTTATGTGGAAATCTCCTTGCTCAAGGGAGTAAAAAACCAAGACCTATCTCTTATAGAATTTAACCAAATTTTCACTATAATCCGGTGTGATAATAGGTTTACAACTTTCTTGTCAAACCTAAAGGACATGTTCCTCAAACAATCCGTCTATAATCCTAGTAACTATTTTCACCAACTACACTTATCACCAATATTTGCAAAGGCAAATAAGTGGAACCACAATCAAAACCTAACTATTACAACAAAAGAACTAAAAGGATAAATCTTGATAAGCTCGGGTTCTTTGTTGGTCAGTTGGCTCTTTCTGAGATCAAGGTGTTGATTGCGCTCACCCTTGTCTCTATTTGGAATTTGTTGTAATGTTGGATTTGTGGTTGATTTTCAATGCTCCTTCGTGTTGTGTATATATAGTAGTTGTTGCCACCTTTAGTTCTTGAATCCTTGAAGGTTTTAGATTTATTTTAATGAGTTGTACATGAAAACCAAACCTTGTAAAACTTGGATCTTCCTTTTCCTTTCTTGTACGTGTGTCGTCTTCCTTGTCATGCTTCAATGCTAATTTCAATGTTATTCAAATTATGGTATATTGTAGAATATTACCATAACTGAAGTCCAACTCTTCATAGAATAGGAATCGGTAAATATATCATTTTCTCTAAATCGACATGAAAGTCTCCAGTGAGGACCTTTGAGTAGTTCTTCATGTATGTTGAGATTGCTTTATTAAGTCCTTTGGAGATCTAATGGGATTTCTAGTTCTTCAAATGATTTCCTCCGTATTTCTCTAGTTGATTGTCTTAGGTACATTGTTTATCAAATCATCAAAACTTGAAATGCATATACCATAATTATTGAGCCAGTAGATACTCAACAATTTCCCCCTTTTTAATGACGAAAAACACATAATAACTTCATATATAACTTCAAATAATAATGTGTCCAACTTACTTTATCTTTAGATCTGGATCAACTTCAAATAACTTTATATGTCCAGCTTACTTCATCTTCAGTTATGAATTAACTTCTTCCCCCTTAAGCTTTGTTACAACAACAACAACAATACACCCAGTGAAATCCCACAACGTGGGGTCCGGAAAGGGTAGAATGTACGCAGACCTTACCTCTACCTTGGTAGGTAGAGCCGCTATTTCTGAGAGACACTTGGCTTAAGACAAAGCATAATCACAAGCAACGCAAAACAAGAGAAGCGGTCAGACTCAGACAAGAAATTAAAGCAGTATGAGCATGCTAATAATAAAATCGAATACGCCATGGTAGCGCATTCTAACAAAAGAAATCAGTAGCTAACACAACTAAATAAGATAGACAAAGTACACTAAAGAACACATATCAACAGAAATTAAACTACAATGGACTATAAAGCAATACTACGCTTATAAGTATGATATGCTAATCGGGCCTACAGTAATAACACTACAACTATCATTTTGTAAGCGTAAGTAGGACTACGCTTGACTACCTACTACCCTTCTACCCTAATCCGTGTCATCCACAACCCCCTATCTAAGGTCATGTCCTCAGTAACTTGCACCTGTCCCATATCCCGTCTAATCTCCTCTCCCCAATACTTCATCGGTCTACATCTACCCCTTCAGAACCCGTCTATAGCCAACCTCTCACACCTCCATAGTTGGGCATATGTGTCTCTCCTCTTCACATGCCTGAACCATCTCAACCTCACTTTCTGCATCTTATCCTCCACCGAATATCATCATTTTTAATCCTATCTCTCCTTGTATGCCCACCATCCAATTCAACATCCTCATTTCCGCAACTTTTATCTTTTGTATGTGCGAAGTCTTGACTAGCAAACACTCTACCCCATACAACATAGTCGGTATAACCACTACCCTATAGAACTTGCCTTCGAGTTTTGGTGGCACATTTTTGTCGCACAAAACTCCTGATGCGAGCCTCTATTTCATCCACCCTGCCCCAATACGATATGTGATATCATCATCTCTCTATTCCCTTGGATGATATACCCTAGGTACTTGAAGCTTCCTTTCTTTGGAATGACATGAGTACCAAGCCTTACCTCCACACTTGTCTCATGGTCGCTCTCATTGCTGCACTTGCACTCCAAATATTCTGTCTTGGTCCTACTCAATCTGAACCCTTTAGACTCTAGAGTCTGTCTCTAAACCTTATTAAAATCCATTTATGTCATAAAAGACCATCAGGACGGGGCTCGAGTCGTCGGAGCTCAAGTCAGTTAACTATACTCTCAGTATGCACGAAACGACGGGTGTAGCTCAGAGTCTCTTAGCATAGACTTCCAACCTTGGTCCAAGGCATTCTTTAACCTTTTATGACCATCATAACTCTTCTCATTTCACATCATTTTACACGACGTACACCACATAAGGATTACATGCATGAAAGTCTTCACTACACATAAATTTTTATGACCTCCTCGGATTTCAATCTCAACCGTTTCAAAATCTTCCCAAGGGAACCTTATTCCTTATCTTAGGGTATATTTGATGAATAAAATTACAGGGTGTAATAATTTCCACCCTTACTGGATTTGTGCCAATATTTGCTTCCTTATTAGTCTCTTTATCAATCTCTTTAACAATCTTTTCTGACTCCTCCACAAAAATACTACCATCTCCTCATGGATCATGGAAATCTTCAATGGATTTATCAAGAAAAATAGCCTCCTGCCTTCCTAAGTCTTGATATGAATCATCACCCCTATAATCAATCACCATGGCTTATTGGCTCACCTTATCAACAATATCTTCATAAACTTTTGGTTCCCATTCTCCTCATATATATTCTTCAATAGGGTGATCAAGAGATAGACCAGCTCCCTTTCCAAAGTCTATTGATAGATCACCACCTCCAATATCATGAACCTTAGTTCCTGAATCCACCTTATAATCAGCACCATCGTGACCTCCTGATTCCTGAGGTTGATGAATCATGTTGCATTTTTCTGATACATCTTCTACTCTGTCACACCACAGCTTGGTAGGCTCTACTACTGTATCCTTAGCATGGATGTCATCATTCTCCATTTCAGTACTTTGGTTGGCCTCATCCAAATTGTGTACCTTCTGAATTTCCTCATCAAGATTAGTGCTACTCTCATTCTGAACTCTGCTGCTAACATCATTGTTGACCTCTGCTGGCTGGTAATCTTCATTTAAAACATCAAACTTGTTATGAACAATCATATTATGATATTACAGG
This sequence comes from Anisodus acutangulus, assembly GCA_029783415.1. Lineage (NCBI taxonomy): Eukaryota > Viridiplantae > Streptophyta > Magnoliopsida > Solanales > Solanaceae > Anisodus > Anisodus acutangulus. The sequence goes on along the minus strand of CM056506.1, from coordinate 38,384,831 downwards.
CCTTGTTGTTCCTTCTCCTTCACATTTTCTATCTCAGCTTGAGTTGGTGCACCAAAGACTATTATCCTTGATAACATTCCAGTTACCAGGATTTCGAAGGACCTTACCACAAGATAATATTCTCGCATTGAATCTCCTTCTATTGTGATAAGAATTGTTCTTCTTCTTCTTCTGTTCTTGATAAGCAAGTTTGTCTTCCTTAACATATTGATCCTCAATAACCACTAACTTCTTTCTCAATATTTTCAACTCCATTAGTGTCAGTTATTCCTTCCACCTTATAAGCTAATTCAGGGTGCAAATGTTAGCATTCCTCTTCACTATGAGCTTGTAATTTACACTCCCCGCAATATTTAGGAAGATAGTCATAATGAATCTTCACTTTTATAGTTCTAATCACATTTGCATCCTCATCCTTAATTTCCATATTAACAGAATTTCATAAATCTGATTGTAGATCCACCAATACTTTCACCCGAGCACAACTAGGTCTAGTACGATTGATAGTAGCTAGATCTAATTGTAATGACGGACCAATAACAATAGCTAGTGAAACAAATTACTCCCTCACAAAGAAAGTTGGCATCAGATTAGGAAAAGAAATCCAAGAAATAACCTTAGACGTTTCTTCCTCCATTTTAAAATTAGTATTATAGATTAATGGTCGCATTTGATAAGATAATCCATCTTTAGATTGTAGGTAATACAATGCCTTCGAGCATAGGTTAATGAAATCCTTCATTAGTTATAATGTTATCAAAATATGCCTAGATCGAAATGGACCAATTTTACACTTTCCCTTGATCCCACATTGCGATGGGATGATGGATCTCAATTCCTCCATTGAAGGCCAACCATGAGAAAACTTGCCGATGACAACATGTTTAAGGTTCTCCAATACTTCCGTTTGGTCGACTTCCTTCTAAGTCCATTGCAAAACTGGAGTCCCATTAACAAAAGAAATTTTTTTCAAAGGTATCTTGGACGTAGTAGTAGGGTTTGTAGGGTTTTGCATGGGATTCAATGTCTCTGGTTTGAAAAAATTGTTGTATTTTGGATTAGGTGAAGAAAAGTTTATATCTAAGGAAGAGTAGGTGTGGAAGAGGACTGGCTGACCACCGGACGTGGCTGGCCAGTAGCCACCGCGGCCATAATCTGGCACCGACCTACACGTAAGCTAGGTTTTGCATGTAGGGTTTTTTGAGAGCGTTCGAGTTTTCAAATTTAAGTCTTTAATAAGTTTCATAATATAGAAAATATGGAAAACAAGTACTACCAATCCCTAACAGACTGGTGTCACTAGTACAAGAACGACTAAAAGAAATACAAGTCTGAAATATAATCTGAATACATATGTTGTATTAATATAGAAAAGACAGAATGAAAAATAGATGAAGAATTTGGTGCCACAAATCAAGCTAGTAGCTCACCTCGAATCCTCCAGAATGACCTTCTCAATGATCAGCTATGGCTCTGCTAGTACGGGGAACCAAATTTGTACACATAAATGGTGCAAAGACTGTAGCGTGAGTATAATGAATAACGGGTACTCAGTAGCATCATCAACCAACCCTAGATAAAACGGAGATGAGGGTTGGTCGCACGAATACCACTTTCACACTAACCGCTATTAGTCTGATATAACACAAGAATGACTAAAAGAAATACAAGTATGGAATATAATCCGAATACATATTCTATCTTGAAATAGAAAAGACAGATTGTAAAATATTCCGGTGCCACAGATCAAGCTAGTAGCTCACCTCGAATCCTCCAGAACGGCCTCCTCAACGACCAGCTCAGTCTCTGGCTCTTCTGGTACATGGAACTAAATATGCACACATAAACAGTGCAAAGAGTATAGTGTGAGTCCAATGAATAACGGGTACTCAGCATCGTCAACCAACCCTAGATAAAATAGATACGAGGATTGGTCATACGAATACCACTTTCACACTAACTGTTATTAGTCTGATATAATAAATAATCCATAAACACAAAATTTGAGCCTATGTATAAGAAGCCTTTAATTGTTCAGATCAATTGAAAATAATCAAGTAGCGTAATAGAATAAGTCAATAAGCAATTTAGGCAGATAAATCAACAAAGAACAATAGATAAAATGGTATGCAAATGCAATACAAGACCTTTTCGTCACCGGTATACACACGTTCAAACATTAATGAATTATGACTTATGGGGTACTCACGAGGTCCATATACCATCCAGAATTATTTTCCTTTAGGTTCCTTAGCCATTATTAGGCTCATATTAACTATCTCTAGCCACTCGGGCTCATATCAACGCATCACTCTTTTTGGAACCATTTTCCTCGGACCCACATATGTATCCGCAAGTATATAGTGCATGAGATATCATATGAAGCATGAATATAACATGTGCAACAAGAAGAAGTCAAGATATGCAATAAAGATTCAATCTTTAATCAATTAGGACATAAAGATCCGCCCTTTAACCAACTACACAATAATGTTACAATCCTTAGCTTCTTTTACACTTTTAATAAGTATTTTGGAGTGACAAGTTGTAATGCCACGACTAGGGGATGTGGTTAGCACCCAATGCCCTACTGACCCGAGCGTACTACTCTGATGACTAGTCTTCTGTATGAGTAGAGTTTTTGGCCGACAAGGCCGTACTGGATTATATCACAACAACGACACTGAACAAGAGGGATTAACCCAACTTATATACACAATAAGACTAATAAGGTCACAACATGATTCAACAAAAATAACATAGTCAACAAGGCTATACATCAACACTATACATATAAAAATAAGTTTGTGAGCCTCTACGAGTAACTAAACTGACATATGGCCGGAATATGGCCCCAACCTACCCATATTATACATAACCCTGCAAAACATACTCCATATCGGACTAGAAAGCTCCGAGAAAAACAAATCTTACTTACTGATGACTGAACTGGACAACTCCTACTGTGGTGGCCTAGCAATCTCTAATAGAACATGTGGCCTGAAAACACAGCGCCCCCAATAAAAGGGACGTCAGTACGAAATAATGTATCGAGTATGTAAAGCATGAATAACAATATGAATCTGTAAACGGTAAGGAAAGGCAGAAACGCAATATGAAACGATAAGTTGTAAATGAAAGCATAAGCAACCTGGATGCCATATGAGGCTAATAATGAAACTCTGAAACTCAAATACAACCTGTCTGGATAGGCCTTTACATTATAAACTACATTCGTCTTATAGTGCGAGGTATATAATATGTCATTACTCTTAGATATACTCTAAGGTGTATGTATGAATATGCAATGAAATCTGCACACCGACTTATGTATATGTTGTGGAATGGGAAACCCGATCCATTATATATATATATATATATATATGTTGTAAAATGTGCAACTTGATCCAATATATATATATATATATATATCGTGGAACATGCAACCCGATCCAATATATGTATATGTTGCGGAAGATGCAACCCGATCCAATATATGTATATGTTGCGGAATGGGCAACCCGATCCAATATATGATCATAATTGTATGCATGATATCAAATACCAAAAAATATATCAATACCAACGGAAATAAGGAGTGTGGACAACAGACTGTGATGATACTGGCTCCTTGGTCTATTTTGAAACTCATAAACTATTTGACTTTGCCTTGATACGACTCTGGGTCGACTCGACACTTAGCTCTTTAGAATGCTTCTTTCTGAAGACTTATAATAAGATAAACCAATAACCAACAATGATGATTATGAGAATGTGAATAATAAATTAATACTTCTTGACAAGAAATTTCCATATACAGTAGGACAAAGCTTTTGGCTTTTCTTTTCGAAAATGATAACTCTTTGGATTTCATTCTTTTGAAAAAGAAAGGGATAGCCTTACATACCTTGATCACGAAGATACAAGTCGCTCTATAAGACTTCGTGTTCCTTATGAAGGATCATCTATACCATATAGAAAGTTGATATCAATATTGACTTCAAATTCCATAGAAAAGTTCATGTAGGTATCTTACCAACAACTTTGAACACCTCGGGTTATTAGATTATTTTACAAGGGATACTTATGTAATTCCATCCCATAGTTCAATCAAAAATACAATTTCCATAGAAAATTCATTTAGGTGTTCTTCGACAACTTTAAGCTTATATGATTCTTTAGGCTTCTCTTATATGAAAGTTTTCTGTGATTCGATCTCACAATCCTTCAACCCATATTCTCCTTAATTCATAACATACACAATCCACTCAATTATCCAATTTAACTCATACATAGAGTAATATAACCCAACAACTCATACTACTAGGATTTCATAAGTTTACAAAGTTTTGATTATGAAAATCCTTTCATAACTTTCTCCAAATCACCAATTAATCACAAACATAAGTAAAGGAGGATAAAATTTACTTGTACGCCTTATAATTTTCTCAAAACAGCAAGCTATCTTACTCTCAAGGGTTTTCCAAAACCAACCTTGTATGGTGAAGAAGATTACTATGATAATCACGAGTTTTATCATGTCACCCTTGCGTAATTTGGATTTGATTCTGACTTAGGATGTTGAGGTATGTTAGAGAGGGTCTAGGGAGAGTGTTAGGGCTTGGGGTTGAGGAAAAATGAGTTGCAAATCACGAAATCCCAATAAAAACCTGTAACAATGTATGCACCACCGTAAAATGACGGTCTATTTTTATGGACCGTCAATCTTCCCGTCAAACTGACAGGAAAATTGACGATTAAGTGTGGGCATTTTGACGGTCTGTCAAATTACCCAGTTTCTTATTTTCATCGAAATGTATTTTCTTTCAATCCGTTTAACTTTCAAACATTCCGGTACATCTATAACAAGATGTAAAGCTTCATTACCCTTCTGTAAGGTCATACCTTTCCCCAGGACTTCGGTATCCATTGATGACACGGTGAATCACGGGGCTACAGGGTGTAACATCTTTCTCCCCTTAGAAACATTCATCCGCAAATGGTGGAAATATTCTAACTCTCAAGATTTTCCAAAATTTCAGTAGAGTTTTCTTTGTAAACGGGACTATCCAAAACCAGTTAAGCAGTCCAAACATATATCCAATGCCACACAGGGAAACACAACAAAAAATAATATCCACTTGGCCTAACAAGACCGCTTGTACTGATAATAATATGAGAGTTTAGCCATAACTTATGTTGACATCCTCTTGCTAACATCTGAGTTGTACCTGATACATTTTCTTTTGAAATATAGTCTAAATAAAGTACATGGTCCAACTTCAATAAACCGAATAGGAATAGAGGGATTATGTCGTATGAATTCTAACATGGAGCTAGAATCTGAATTATTCAAGTAGAGCGATTCTTAGGTTCCATGACTATTCTGATAGAGTTCATTTCGAACCAAAGTTGTCTCAACCTGTCACTTGACCAGGTTATATTAACATTTTACCACTGGTACATCATCGACTTTCACATGGTTGTACAGTTCTATTACAAAATTGTTGATACCATTCTGTTACATAATTGTCTAATGGCTGTAATGTGTCTGAGATATTGAATTCTATCATCTAGGCTTTGTCTTTCCTTTTTGTGTTACGATTCATTTTATGATGGAATTTAGGTGATAGAGTTTGTAGGCACGAAGCGCAAGATGATGATGAAATATTGTGGCATGATGATCTCCAAAGTCGAGGACGTGAAATTAGTAGAGTTATTCGAGTCCACTTTTCCTCTTCCTTTTTTCTTGATAGTGTCTTTATACATTACATAAGTTTTGAGCATCCTACTGGCCTAGAAATTTCTTTCATCGATATATCTCTTTTTCACTTTTATTTGAAGTATTTTCTGGATAAGCGCCTCTGATTGGAACTATGCTCTGCTTGCTGGTTACTACCTTTCTCAACTGAGTCTGGTACTATGTTCTTGAATACGCTTATGTGAAATCTTTCTTCCTTTTCAAGTTGAATCCTAATTCGAACACCAATTTCTTACTTTATTTCCTTGTTGATCTAAGTATTTCCTCATAACTTATTCCTCAGATCTGATATCGTTACTCCGGGTTCTTTTCTTTTTTGTGGCCTTGATAAGAGTTTTATTCTCTTGCCGTGTATAGTTCTTTATTTGTTGGTCTGGTAGAATATTACTTAATTGTCATCAATCCTAATTCCAAATTTCTTCCAAAGTCTATATGTTCACTCTCGGCCTGGGTCCGGTAGTCTCACCTGAAATCTTCATTGGTCATCTTAGAACGGGATGATGGAAATTTTGAATACTCATAACTTCTTTTAAACTAGTCCTCCCCTTAGATTTTTATCTTAACAAACGATCACACAATGATTTGAGGTAGTCTTCAAAATAAACTTTCAATCAAGTTTTGATCGTATAGTCAAACTTAACTGTTAAAGTGCAGGCTTACGAGCCATTTAGGCGTAAATATCCCTAAACCAAAATAGTTCCCAATGATCATATAATGGCCATAATGATCCCCAGATCACTCAATAATCCATATGTAATATCTTAATTTCAAGGACGACTCTTCATGAACACTATTACTCGATACTCTTAACCCTTGGATCTTGATAGGGTTCTTGCTATTACCCTTACTTTGCATTACAAAACCTTTCAATGGGATTTAAATGGGGTGATTTGTTTTGACACTCCTCAAATTCCCAATGTACGGGAGAACTCTTTTACATACCGCTTCGGGACGTATCATCCGAGTTTTATTATGGATGGCTACTTGTTATTTATTTGGAGTCATTTCTTCTTGTAATTCCCTTAATGGTCCTTAGTATGCGGCTCTATGGTCCATTACCTTCCTATTTATTACCTCGGAATTTCTTGCTTCTTATAACGCCTTAAATCTGCATACTTCCTTGGCAGTGTTGTGTTTTTTAAGATAGGTTCATCATTCCTTAGTTGTATTCTATATTTTCTCAAGCATTTTCTATTGATTCATATCATTACCCTTCTAATTTTCTTAATTTTCCTTTTTCGTTAAATATTAAAAATAAGATGTTCTCTCTTATTCGACGTTGCTTATCCTTTTGTTGACCTTATTCCTTAAGCGTCTACTATATTTACTAGTTCCAGACTTATCATTTTTTCGAAAATAGCATTTCCTTCCTATTAAGAGTGCACACTTGCCCCTTGTAACTCTAAGATTCCTTATATGTCATATTCGATTGTTCATTTGTTGAGTATCTCTTGTACACTTGTCTCAAGGTAAACCTTTGACATACTCGTGTTATTTTTTAATATTACCTATGCTATGAGTCATCCTATCTGCTTTTTCATTGAAGGTTTTACTTTTGCAAGGTGTTGATCTACTTGATCCCTCCATGTATACCCTTCTTGAGTCAACGCTACTGTCTTCATATCCCGATTTCAACCTCATTTGCGACTCTTGTCCTTAACCTTATAACCGTTGCCTTATCCTTCTTGTAGGGTCTCTAGTTCACTTAGATGTTACCATCTACCATTACTTGCTCGTTCACCTCTTATTTTCTTGCTCTTATCCTTTAGCTCTTTTCTTTATTTATTTTCTTTATTATCCTATCATATGGTCGTATCGGATTTCATTCGTTTTTACCTTCCCTCATATATATCTATAAATGTCTTATCGATATTCGTGGTGAAACTAGTATTTAACATCTTCAACTTCAACTCTTGGCGGGATTCAATCTTGTCGATAGTTTGATCTTCCTTCCCTTACTGGTATTAGAATACTCTTCCTTTTGTCGTCCAGCCAACCTATTAGTATATTACCAATTTAAATTCCTTTAAAAATTCCATGTCTTAGTGTGCTCCCAATGCTTTCATTTATGGACATTATAGATTTCATCTTTGGCTCGGAAAGCTTGAGTACCATCTCCGTACTAATATCCTTATCTTGTAGTGTCAATCTTGTTGCTTGGAGTCTCACTCCAATCCCATTATGGACATTCTTTAGCATTTCTTTCTTTCCAGCGATCTATTGGTGTGAAAAAATTCTTTGACTTTATTACGTTGTCATAACACTTTTGATTGTATCCACCAGACACTCATACATCTTCTATCACTATTGACTTATCAAAAATCTTGCTATCATTTGCTATCGTCCATGCACAGGCTGTTATGGTGAGGAAAGTATGTCCTTCGCCTTTAACCACAACGCTTCCTTCGTCTCATGGTCTCCTTAAGTAGTTTAGCTCTTGTGGAAGAATTTGGGGTCGCTGGCTTATATACAACATTTCACGTCCTTTTTCCTTAACTATTTTCTGAACAAAACTTCAGGGTAACTTATTCCCAAGAATCCATTTTCCTTATCATTCTCCTGGGGCTTCCCTTAATTCTTTGAATTCACAACATTCCCTTTGTAGGTCACATCCCCTGTCCATATATCTTCTGTGTTCCAGTATTACTCACACTACAGAAACTAAAGGTATTGGGTATGTATGTAACCAAAATATGGTTGATTCCTAGATCACTTTACTTAGAACCTTTATGTAGAACTATAACTTTTCTCACCACCTTTTACTCTTATTATCCATTCATGGTATATATATATATGTATGACACACTTTCTACCTCAATGATAACTGACCAATCATAGGCATAAACACAAATATTCTTTAATAAAATTATCTACATACCTAATTAGATACGTAACTTCTGAGTAACACTGGGACCTGCTATTTCCCCTGGCTTAATCTCAAGCATCTATACACTCTATGAATTATTCTCCCGCACCAATAACATTCATCTAGATCACCTGGGCATTGTCCATAATGCATCTGTCCACACTGATGATACAACGACTGAAACCTCTCGGGCATTGGTCAACCCAAATGACATGACTAAAAACTCATAATGCATGTATCAGGTCCTAAAAGCTATCTTAGGGATATCATTACCCTAATCTTTACTTGATGATAGTTGGATCTCAAGTCGACCTTAAAGAAGACTGAATCACCCCGGAGCTGGTCAAATAAATCATCATTATGCGATAATGGGTACTTGTTCTTAATTGTCACCTTGTTCCACTGCGATAATCAATACACATCCGAATAGAACCATCCTTCTTCTTTACAAATAATACGGGAGCACTCCAAGGGAGACACTAGGTCTAATGAGCCCCTTGCTTAATAAATCCTGCAATTTCTCTTTTAACTCCTTCAACTCTGTCGGTCCCGTCTGTATGGTGGAATAGAAATGGGATGAGTGCCCTACATCAAATCAATCCCAAAACGATTTAACAGCCGGGCGGAATACTATGGAGGTTTGTAGGGAACACCTTCGGAAACTCTCTCACTACTGGTACTGACTTAAGAGTTCGAGTTTCAGCACTAGTATCTTGAATATACACCAGATATGCCAAACACCCTTTCTCCACCATTCGTTAGGCCTTGAGAAATGATATCACCCTCTTCGAAGTGTGACTAAGAGTCTATTTTCACTCTAATTTAGAAACTCCCGACATGACTAAAGTAATTGTCTTGACATGACAGTCTAAAATCGCATGATAGGAAGATAACCAATTCATGCCAAAAATAATATCAAAATCCACCATGTCAAGAATCACCAAATCTACCCAAATATCACAACCAATGATAGTGAATACTCGTGACCGATAAACTTGATCCATTATCACAAAATTTCCGACAAGTGTGAAAACACGAACATGTAAATTAAGCGAATCACATAATGTATCTAGGATCAAAGTAAAGTAGGCATACAGATAAGAATTGGTGAAGCCTCAATCAAATAATACTGTAGCTGCTCGGTGGCCAATCGAAATAATTTACAATTCCAGCACAACTAGTGTAAGTTGTGCGAGTCACAAAATAAAATTTTTCATTGAAGGTTATCTTTGACATTTTGAAAATACAAGCATTGTACCAACTCATTTTTGTCTTAAGATCCATGGGTTCTATTTCTCATTAAAAACTGAACGATATTACTCATACGCAAGAGATTAAGGGTGTTAATTGAAACACTCAGTAAATATTGGTATAATTAAGACTATTCTATATACTATCATCGGTTTATAATAAGTGTCATTTTAGCATTTGACACATTTATTAAAAAATACTAATTCTTAGAAAAAATAGGCTGAATCCATCACGAGTCTCTTATGGTCGATAAGATTTTTCCACTTAGTATTTTTTAAGTGGAAAATCTTGTCGATCACAAGGGACCCGCGAGAGTTCAGCCAAAAAAATAAGTATTTTGATTAAGTTATCCTTCATAGAAATTTGGAGTAATTTAATCCTTAAGATATGTAAATAAGGGTAAATTTTAAAAAATAAAATTAATTCCTTTTTTATTATGTAAAAAATTCTTATTTGGATCAAAATAAAAAAATCAAAAAGACACCTATTATGGATCAGAGGGAGTATTTGTAAAAAATGGATAAAATCTTTAAAAACAACGATAATATGGACCAAAAGATACTAGAGTGATTAGAATAAGAAGATGCATTGGTAAGACTAATTTGAATTTATGGGGGTCAAAGATAAGTTCGTTAAGGGTTTCTTGGAAAAGCAGTATGCAACAATCAGTCTTTCCTTATCTCTCTCATATATCTCTATCTATGGACTGTTGGTGTCCGTGATCTGGGAATAAAATATTGCTACTGTAATATTAAAATTACCATAAAGAGACCCACATTTATTCCTTACGTGATGGAACTGTATTTGGTTTCTTATTCCTATATTAGGGCCTCGAGACTCTCAACTCTTTTCACATTCACACATCAATCAAATCATAAATTAAAAGCAGCTTTGTTCACATTTCTAATGGAACAGTAGCAGCTTTCAAATCTAGGGTTTTCTTCATGTCTTTGTGGTGAAAATCTATCATAAAACGGTTAATTCAGTGTAATTTCATGAGTAAGATGTACTGTATACACAATTTCTATCTTCTAGAGGTAGAAAGATTGTCTCGGATAAATCGTCTAATCCACACCCCTTGCACTTGATGAATCCAAGACTCAAATATAAACACTGGTAAAGAATTATGGTGACAGAAGAGAGTGAGCACATATTGTATTTTCTTGCATGATCCATGCTTGAAGCTATGCGTGCTCACTTCTCTATCTGTCACCACATCTCCTCCTTTCTTAATTTCTGTGTGTTGTTTCGTATGTATAATATAAGGGATGTGCTCATTTGGAACCCACAATTTGGTGTGTGCGAAAATCTGTATTTCTCCATATTATTAACACTAATGATGACATGATTTGAGTTTGATAAATGGTTAGTGAGGATTCATATAATCAATCCCAACTTGTTTGAGACTGAGACAAAAGTTTTTGTTGGTACGTTAAATTTTCAACCCATATCTTTCACAACCTTGAATCCGTGGAGATTAATTTCTAGATCTGTTTTTGTGTGTGTGATTACTGTGTGCCTGTGTGTGTGTTTGCACGTTTCTGTAATTCTAGTTGTGAACATAGGGATACATAAGTTGTCGATTCATATGTAAGGTTTGGTTTGTTGACTGGATTTGTCGCTGTTAGACCTAAGTTGTCAAATAATTTTCTGGATTATTTATTTATAGATTTTGTATCAATGGATAGAAAACCTCTTTGAAGTTTTGTGCAGCTGTCTAAAGATTTTGCATATATTTATTTCATCTCTTTGCCTTCAATTTAATTTCACTTAATCACTTTCTTCTATTTTTGGGCGGTTTTTTGAGTTTTTGAGATGGGGAAGGCAGTCAGAATCACCTACTGTCTTTGCATGTGTTGTGATATGTTCTTTGGTAATATTCCAGTGTTTGTGTTCTCTTCCCCAAGGAAAATTGATTAAACATTTTAGATATGCTTGTTAATTCCCGTTTTACAAAATTTTTGCTTACAGATCTAAATTTATATAGGAGAGAAAAATCTCTTTCTAAACGTTTATTAATTTTGAGTGATTATATATGTTGATATTAAGACTTGAGAAATGTATCAAAAACACTACCATAGCATAGGATATACTTTAGCTCAGGGATAGATCTAGAATTTGTAGAGAATGAGTACATCACTTTAAAAAAGGAGAAAAACAAAAGTATATAACTCAACATAAAAAGGAGAAAAACAAAATAGTATATAACTCAACATTCAACCAAGTGCATCATTAGGTCTTTTTGCAGCATGAGTTATATAGTAGGTAATATTATATAAATTTTGAAAAATATATACATAAATACCTAGTTATGTGGAGATCATTGATTCACGTGCACCATAATTTAACCCATCAAGACCGCCCTTGCTTTAGTTCTTTTTGACAAGTTGAACTTCTATACATTGACTAAAGATAACTATATCTATAGTAGTATGTGTAATTGCGATAATAAGTGAAATTATTACTCCCTCCGTCCCAATTTAAGCATCTTAGTTTGACTAGACACGTAGTTTAAGAAATAAAGAGAGTCTTTTGAATTTTGTAGTCATAAATTAAAGATTTGTATAATGTACTAAAATGTCTTATTTAATCTTGTGGTTATAAACTTGTCATATAAGATCTTTGAGTTGTCAACTTACTAAATGTGGAAAGAAGCACGCTTGTTGGGACAGACCAAAATTGAGAGTAAGACACTTAAAATGGGACGGAGGGAGCATTTTAAAGAATATAGCAGGCAACTTTCTGCAACATGTATTATACACTTCTAAATGTGTGCAAGTTAAATTCATACCAATTTGACTAGTAGTTGCTAAGGATACACTAGAAGTAGGTACTGATGTAATCTCTTCTTGGTTAAGTTTCTGAAACATCCACTTTGCTCTCTGCTTTAGATTATCACCATATAAGTGAATAGAAGTTGTGGATTATGACATCCAACTTTCAGGAATTCTTCAAACATGCTTTTTGATGTAAGACATCAGTCAAGTCAGTTTGTATCTGCTCCTGTATTTCTTATCTTTTTATAATTAAATATCAACTGAGCATTTTTATTCATCTTTCAAAAATATGAGTACAGATTATTTGTTGGAGTTGTACCTAGCTACTAACTACTACCCTAATCTTTCATGAAGGATAGATAAAATTATCCCCAATACTAAGAGAGATGAAGTAAATGCAACTGGTAATTTGGTACATAGGCCATTTAGCCATGATTTCCGAGCTATCCCATCTATACAAAAGATGAAATTCCTCTACCTCTATAGTTGTACATAGTCTTCATGTTTCGAGGTGGCTCGAAAGTAATTTCTACCTTTTTTCTTTTAGAAGTTTGTATCGCTGGCTAGCTTCATATATCTATTCACCGTGATGAGGCCTTTGACTTGTGTTGGTACTTCAGTAAAACTATGAAGCAATTGTCAATGGTGAGAGGCATAACTCAAGTTGGTTAGCTTGTCTTCAACTTGATTAGTCTCTCTGAACACATGCATCATAGAGACATATGCTTCATAATGCAACCTGAGTGTTCATGGATTCCCTTATTTCCTCCACCTCTTTTAAGATCCTCTTAGAAATGAGGTTAATCGAGCAGAGGGTCTTTTAGAAACAGTCTCTCTACCTCCTCGAGGTAGAGGGTAGATCTGCGTACACTCTACCCTTCCAGACCCCACTTATAGGATTACACTGATTATGTTTTTTTTTCTGTTAGGAATAAGGTTAACTAGTAGCTTTGAATCACTCTCAGGTATAATGTATTGAAAGTTAATTATTGTCCAACCACCATCTGATGCCAAAAAGGATTGTTGTTACCTCAGTCTAGTTGTTTGTTCCGATGCCCAGAGCTAGAGTGTATGCAAAGATGACAAGATCACCGCTACCTAGAATCACTCCACCCCTCCACATCTGCCATTGCTATAGCGATCATCGGAGTTGAGCTTAACAAAGCTTGTTATTGGCGCTTCGATCCACCTAACAATGATTTTTTTTGTTGAGTGGATGGTGCTGCATAATAAATGTGTAATGTTATCCCGGTTTGGACTCAATTTGGTTGTTTCTTAGTTCAGACTAATTCATCAAATTCCAGGGATCTATTTTGTGATTCATTCAAAGATTATTTGTTCATAACTTGATAACTAGGGTTTTCTTGATTTCCTTTCTCATCTTTATACAATTTTTTTTAATATATGAATTTTGCACCGTAAGGAGGCGTGGTCCTGCGAAAGAAAATTAAAGATGTGCAAAATAAACCTTCTCCTTTAGTCATTAAAGGAGCATGCTTGCGCAGACATTTATGTGTATATGTTTATCTAATTTGCTTTGCCTATATAGAAGCTGCTAGGTCCCTATTGCTAGCTATATCTAGCAAACTTCTTTTTTTCTTTTAGCAAACTCTCGAGCTTATAATTTTCATAATCATATTTCATATATTAGTTGGTATAGCCTATTTGAGTACTTATCAGATTTAGAACCTAATCTACTGTAAGGCTTTTATAATCACAATATATGAAGCACTAACAAAAGGTAATTACCTTCATGTTTTATCAGTACAAAAGAAACTAATGTATAATTTTTAATAATTGGGTTCTTTGATGAGAAGCTATTCAATCCACTATCTTGGCTGACCATGAAGCTTCATTCTTCTATAAGCAAGACCTTGAGGCCCTTAGAATAAAAACTAGATTAGACCTATTACTTTTGGTCAAAGAGGTCAGCATGTCCTCTTAGGGTAAGTGTTTCATAAGACATGAAATGTATTAGTTCAATGATCCTTTTTTTTGTTTTTCCTTACTGTTCGATATCCGCTTTGGCGTAAGATTAATTTGGATTTGCGCCGGAAGTTTCACCGAAGTAAAGTGTTCTTACAAAAAAAAGACTTCATTTCCAAAACTCGAATCTAAAATCTTTAATTAAGAATAGAGGGGTATTTACCATCCACCACAACCCTTGTATTTAGTTCAATGATCTAGTTATGCATATATACTACTTCCTCTGTTTGTAATTTATGTGAAATCATTTGATTAGATATAAAGTTTAAGAAAAATAAAGGAAAACTTTCAAAATTTGTGGTCTAAGTTAAATTTTAGATATTTGTGTGACTATAAATTATTCCATTAAAGGTAAAAAGAGATTTTAAAGTTAAGTTATCTCTAATTATAAAAATGTGATTTTTTTTGGGACAAACCCACGTAGTGGAATTTCACTGAGTAGGTTATTGTTATTGTTGTTTTGAGACAGACTAAAGAAAAATATGTCACATAAATTAGGACAAGTAGAGTACAAGAGAAGCCAGTTTGCTGATCTATTCACTTTATGGTATAAAATCTACTACATCTTACATTGCTTTGTACAAAGACCTATATGCTAAGTACAAAGACGCTGAGAGGCAAGCGACGTCTTATACGTCAGGATAAGCATCCCCTCCCTAGGAGTGGCAGATGGGTCGTTTGGGGTAAAGTTGGGCGGATTAAGATGGACTGAATTAATTCAATCCTCAACCCCGCTCAAAGCTTACTTGGGCTAAGATGGGCGCGCCAAGATGAGCTATGGGATAAGAAAATTTTCTCATTTTTTATAAAATTTTTATATAAGTAAAATAAATATATAAAGTAAAAACTTCAGGAGGTGGGGCGGGAGGGCAGGGGGGTAAAGGGGAGGTGGGGCGTGGGGGTAAAGGGAGGTGGGGCGTGGGGAGGGGTTGAATGGTGGGGTAAGAAATTTTTTCAATTTTTTATATAAGTGAAATAACGATATAAAGTAAAAACTTCGGGGGAGGGAGTGGGGGTAGGGCAGGGGGTAAGAAAAAGTTTTATATTTTTAATAATTTTATTATAAAAATAAGAAAAAATATGATATAGAAATTTGAGGATAGGGTTGGGCATGGGGCAGGGGTAGTGTGGTGGGTGGGTGGGGTACGTTGGTATATTTTTATTGTTCCGAAATAATAAAAGAAGTTTTTAAGTAATTATTTATAAATAAAAATCTTAATCTAGAGTCGACCTCTAATGATTAAGATTGAACATTTTTGTGGGTCAAGTTTGTGCATAATCATGAATTTACTTGGGCTGTTAATTTATGATGAATCAACTTGGGTTAGCCCAAAACAACCAATCATCAAAATCACTCTTAACCAAACCCATCAAATCTTGGACGGATTGAGCAAGTCATTTGGACTTGGGCTAATTTTGCCACCCTACTATCCCCAAACAATCACATTGCTATATAATCTGCAAGTTCCAAATACAGTTCTTAGGTGATAAGATGTATACTGATATGTTCTTGTAAATACCAAGAGGCAAGCAACATGTAAGCTTTGGGATAATCATTCATTTTTGTTTTCTTTTTCAAACACAATAATGTTATATAATCTGCAAGTTCACTACCAAAGGCTTCTCACGAGATAATTTGCGAGATTATTTTATTTCACGTTTGATTAATGGAATAAAGGATAACAATTCCATGGAATGTACTAAATGATGAGATTAGATGTCCTATATAGAAGGTGGGTAGCTAATCCCCTGAAATATTTTTGTCTATTCTATCCTGCATACAAGATGAGTCCTAAATAGAATACCTAGTGATACCGTTGAAATCTTCCACACAATATACATACAGGTTTAGTTCTCACTGTTCGCTTCCCCTTTCTCATTTCTTGATGGACGAACTAATATTCTCCTTGTCCCAATTTATCTGATATATTTCGTTTTTCGAGATTTAAACTGCATAAACTTTGACTAACATTTTAAAATGTTTCTTTTCATCAAATTGACGTAATAAAAGTTGCAACTTATAGTATAGTACTTTTCAAATATATACGTTTTAAACTTAAAATATTAAGTTAATTTAATTCAATTTAATTTCAAAATTTAGTCAAATTGAATCTTGAAAAGCGAAATCAAGAAAGTAGAATTTTCTTTTCTAGAAAAAGAAAATATAATCTGCGAATTATTCAAATTTGGTTCTTAGTTGATAAGATGCGTATACATAGTGGCCTGCTGGCCCTAGCCACACATTCAGGCAGAATTTGTCCCCTTTTGTTATGCCGTTCCAATTGGAGAAACAAATGAAACCACTATTTTCAAAGACCCGTGATGATCTGATGGAGTTTAGGACCATTCGTTATCTGATGGATGTTTACGGGACCATATTATTTTATATTCATCAATGACAGGTTCGGTTTTACTTTTGGGAAGTAAAGTTTCTTATATTATCTCCTTAATATCTTCTTTTCATCTATAGCACAATTTTATAATAATAATAATTAATAAATAAATGAAAGCCTTGTGGTTTTCTTGATAACTAATGTAACAATTGCATTGTTGAACGATTGTTGCAGGCTATGGACGTTGAAGATGTTTTCAAGACAACTTTATCTTAAAAGTAACGAAGTGGTCACATTTTAGTTGTGTGATGATTTTTTGAAATTGTGTTGCATTCGTTCCCTTTTATTTTTCCAAATAAATTTTTGCACTTCTTTTTAAAAAATAATAAACGAAGGACATATTTTATTTGGAAAATGGTCAAATTTTCTCCCCAACTATGTTTTATGGAACAACTTTGCCATCCATTAAACTTTGGGATCAATATACCCTCACCGTTTGCAAACTTATTAAATTTACCCTCAATTGGACGAAAGGTGTGTTGGACGCCACGTTGGATCCACCTGGACGCCACGTCGGATCCACGTGGACGCTACATCGGATCCACGTGGACGCTACATCGGATCCACGTGGAGGACAATCACACACATGGTATGTGGGACCCACACCAAACAATCGCCCCACTTCTTCTACTCCCTCCGTTCTCCGTCTCCCACTGCTATGGCGAGAAGCTCCAGCTCCGGTGAACCGGAGCAGCCAACAACCAACCCCCCACCATGAAACCACCCTCTTGCGTTTCCCTCTCCCTTCTCCCTCTATCTCTTTTATTTTCACCAACCAAACAACCTCGCCACCACTACCGCGTCGCCGGACCACCAGCTCTGTCACACCCACCAATAACAAACAGCCAAACCACCATCAAGTCTGTAAAGACTAGATGATTTGGTGGCAGATCATGAGTTTGAAGAAGCAAAAACAAACATCAAGGTTATCGGCGTTTATGGTCGTGGCGTTGTGGTGGTGGTGGTTAGCCGTTTGGACGTCGAATGGGCAGTTCGGTTGTTGGTTCATGGCAGATCTGGTGTTTGCTGGTGGTTGCAAAGCAGCGATGGATGCGGGGAGTTGTGATGTTGTCGTTGTTGTGATTCACCGGAGACGATGGTGACGTGGTAGGCCCACTTATGGATCTGGCTGGAGTTTGATGGGGTTTACCGGAGTTTTTGTTTGTCGCTGTGATGTTTTTTGGTTTATGGTGTGGTTGTGTTGGTATGGTGGTAGTGGTGTACGCAATAGGGGTGGTCAGCGTTGGTTGTTGGAGGCCGGAGTGGTGGTGCGGTTGTGGTTGCTGGAGGAGTATTTGTTGGTGGTTGTGATGGTACATGGATCGTTTGGTTGTTGAAGCAGTAGGTTGGCAATGTGGTGTGGTAACGGTGGTTTGGGTAGTGGGGTGAAGGACGGCGGCTCGTCGACGATGGCGGTGGAGAGCCGATTGTTTGGTGTGGGTCCCACATGCCATGTGTTTGATTGTCCTCCACGTGGATCTGACGTGGCATCCAACACACCTTTCCGTCCAATTGAGGGCAAATTTAACAAGTTTGCAAACAATGAGGGTATATCTGATCCCAAAGTTTAACGGAGGGCGAAGTTGTTCAATAAAACATAATTAGAGGGCAAATTTAACCATTTGCCCTTTATATTATTACTCCCTCCTGTCCACTTTACTTGTCATCCTTCCTAAAAATAAATTATCCAAAATAGTAGTCATTTAAGAGAATCAAGATATAATTGAGTACATTCTTTCCATTATCCTTAGTAGTAATAATTATTCTTGGAAGTGATAAATACTCTCAATTTATGCGACACATTTTTTTTTAAATCTGTCCAAAAGGAATGTTACATTTCTATAATTCGAAATAATTTAACTTTATGAAATGATTTACAACCACACAAATATCTAAGACTTGTTTTGAACCACAAATTTCAAAAGTCTTCATTTCTTTCTTAAACTCCATGCCTAATCAAATGATGTCACATAAATTGGAACGGAGGGAGTATTGATTAATTAGAATAGAAAATCTAAGTAAAGAGCATGGACACATACCCCAATTTTGTGATTTGTTAGTAAGACAGATTAAAGAGAGGATATTTATTAAATAAGATTAGCATTATAAATGATTAAAGATAATAAATAAGGGTATGATAGTCAAAAGACTTGTTTTCTTAAGGGATGTGTAAATAAAAAATGTGATAAGTAAAGTGGACAGGAGGGATTAACATTTCAAAAAATCATGGGAAATGATTTGAGAAATTAGTAGTAAGAATATGGATAAAACAGCAAAAAGAGATAGCCTTTCTTTGATATGCTAAAAATAACAAGTAAAAGTGAAGATATTTAATATAATGAACAAGTAAAAATGCACGGATGTAATATAGATTAGGAGGAGATTTCAAATAAAAATGAAAAACAGAAGGTCGTTAACTTTTTATATGCATGTTTATATGACTGATGAAGAGCTTAAATGGTGCTCCTAAAGCTCTTCAATCTGTAATTTCATGTCTATCATCTAACAATTCAAGCAAAATCTCTCTCCCTGCTCTTAGTTTTTTTTTTTTGTGCAGTTTCCATTTGAATTTGAGCAGCCTTTTTACAGTTCCCCTTTTTCACCTCGACAATTAATTAGCATGTAACATGAATTCTCTTGAAGGATTTAAGTAATATCGGTAATATCCCAAGAAATTAAGGGGCATTTTAGACCCAAAATAAATATAGTAACGAAAATAATAAGCGCAATAATTTCAGAGACTTCCCCTCAGTTTTTGGTTCATAACGCTAACATCTCGTATGATTTACAGTATTACGTTGACCTCCCTTATTTTACTTTTTTTTGTAACAATAACTTTAATTCATTTATTATTAGTATACACGGATATAGCTAGACAAATTTTCTCTTAATAGTTATTCTTTTATAATTAATCTATAAACATCTTTTATTAGTTTCTTCTTTTTCTTATTCTATTACTATTAGTGCTTAGAAAGCAAAATAAAAGTGGGTAAGTCTTCAGAATTAATGTCTATAGAAATTTCTAGTTTTGATTTCTTTTCATTTCACTTAGATTATGTTTTGTTAAATCAAAAGACGAATAGAAAAGGAAAAGAAAGTCCCCCGAGCATAGCTAAATGGCAAAGGAGAGACTTAAAATTCAGCTGGAGGCCTGCAATGTGGGTTCGAACCCTGGTGGGAGCAATTTGCTCTCTTCTGGGGTAGGACCTTGTAGGTGATATCAGTTGTTCTGTTCTCAAACTATTATCATTCAGACACATTCCGTGATTTAATCCTGTTCATTCAGGCACATTCCGTGATTTACTGGTAGTAGTGCTGGGGGACCGATTATTCAACGTAGACCCCTAACATATAAATTAAAAAATCAAAAAGTGAAAACATAAGGGAGAGGGACATGAAACCTAACCTCCTCAAACAAAAGAAGAGGATTAAACATGCTCAATTCATTACAATTCGAGTGCAATTACTCAGGGATGGGATGATCAAAGTACAATGGGATTGTATTAGATAGAATGCAGAAGTTCTTCCTATTATATAATACACAAAATAGAAACCCTCAAAAGAATCCAGATCATATGCAAAATATTATTTTTGGACTGTCTTGAAGTTTGATACTTGAAGTTTATCCAAGCATAACTGCCCTCTAGCTTCAGCTGGCATTTCTCGGGTTGTATGGTACCCTTACTCGGACTGCACTCCTTCATTAGCAAGTATATCAACTATTTTATTTTCCTCTTTGAAAATGTGAGTAATGTGAAATTTGTTGGAAATTAGCCTTTGGCGGGAGTTGCGACCGACCAACTTTAACGGCTTAAACACTAGTGTTACGTATGTTGGAGAATCCAGTTCTTCACACATGTATGATCTACTAAGTATGTAGATAACCGTAGGGCCAAGAATCGTCAAATTTCATTGAGAAATGAAAGAGATATTGGTTCACGAAGTGAGGTGTTTGAAGCATGGAAAAGTGTGGTATTGTGTTCAATTCTCCCTCATCGGTAGAGGAAGAAAGAATTGTTGTGTATATAAGACTCAAAATTGGTTTGGGGTTTGGGACCCCAAGGGGTATCCCATGTGTTTAAAGGAGGGAGGACCTAGATGTGTTTCGGTTCGAGGAAAGACCACACGCCCGCCCGTCCCGTCCGGTACGGTTCCGGGTCACGGGTCTTCTGATATTATCTTTTTGGGCCAGAAGTACAGTTTGATCCCAGAAGTTTCAGATGTACAGTTTGGACTAGAATTCTTTCAAATGTAAAATTTGATCCCTGAAGTTTCAAGATGTACAGCTTGGTCCCTGAAGTTTCAAGATGTACAGTTTGGTCCCTGAAGTTTCCAGAAAGTCAGAATTTGGACAGTCAAGGCAGAAACTCCAAGCACTCAATTCAGCCATTTATTTTGGCTGAATTACTCCTCCTATAAATGGCCAATCAGTTGGTCTTTCACCATTTATGTTGGTGACTTTACTACCTCCATAATGACCATTATTTGGCTGTTATGGAGGCAGTTTTCAGTCTCTCCCTCACCTATATAAACACCCCCTTACACCATTGTTGAGGACTAACACTAACACTTGATATACACGAAAATATACAAGCAGAAATCTCTTCTTCCTACAACTTCCAAGCATCATTTCATTACTCAATATTCTTCACGGTAGCACTTGAGTTTCCTTTGCTCAAGTGTTCCATTGCTGTTTTATCTTGGGAGGCAAATTGTCCAGGACGTATAAAGGATAAATACGGGGCAATATTGTCTTAAGGACAGAGTGCCACACTCGACTCAGCAAAAACAATTTCCAGTTTTTCTTGTGCAACAATTGTAATTTCAGATTTCTAGTTGAATTATTGAATCTTTGTTTATCCTTTCGAATACTTGTAATAGTTATATACTTCCCGTACTGCATTATAAAGTACAACAGAGTAAAAACTCCCAACAACTTAAGACAATTTTGTATTGTATTACTATTAGTGTTCGAAAGATGTCGGTCAAAAGTTGTGTGACCAAATCTGGATATGGCAATGGTTTTCTGGTAAAAGAGAATGATGATGATGAACGTGTTCATGGTGTCACCGCTACCAAGACTGGTGGGAACAAGTGCTCACGAGAGCCTGAGGATGTCAACTGGGACAAGAGGAGAAGACTGAAGATGTTATTCTATCTTGCAGCAGAAGGCCTATATCTGTCCCAGACAAAAGATCCGAATAATGGTGATAAGGAAATGGACACTCAGTCTGATGAAGTGACTGAAGTGAGCCAGAATCCGAAATTGGGATAAGTATTTTTCTTACTTGTCAAGAATAAAGATTAAATGATAAGTATTTTTCTTACTTGTCAAGAATAAAGATTAAATGATGTCTGATTAAAAATGGATTAAAGTAAGGAGGAATATGAAAATAATTTATATTCCTTACGCTTTAACAAATCAGAAGTTTAATCTCATCTTCTTTTCCGTTTAAAGATTGGATTTTGTAAACGACTTAAAAAAGATCCGTTCTTTTAAGTGTAATTATTAAAGTGTGTAAAGTATGTTCGCACATACGAGGGAGAAAGATCCACTGACTGGTAAAAATCGTTACCACACTTAAGTAAGCGCCAAGAATTATCTGGGCACCAATCATAACGGAAGAAGTCTAAAAGTTAATGACGTTGAGCCTGTCATATTATTTGGCAGAAGATCCTTCATAGGATGATATTGGACACTCAGTCCTACAATGCATCCGGGCGACTGGAGTGGGCCAAAATTTCTTTGATAGGATGATATTGGATACTCAGTCATACAAAGCCTCCGAGCTACTGGAGTGGGCCAAAATTCCTTTGATATGATGATATTAGACACTCAGTCATATAAAGCATCCGGGCGACTGGAGTGGGGCCAGAATTCATTTCATAGGAAAAGTAATGGACACCTAGTAAGGTGGGTCAGAGTTTTCAGGTCTGAAATGATCTAAAGGCCTAAAGAAAGGCAGAAAAGAAATTGGACACTCAGTCTGCAAAGTAACTGCAGTGGGCCAGAGTATCCAGATCATATATGATCCAGTTACGCCCTAACCACGGGCAAGAGCTTGTTCATGTGAAGCAACGGGGCTGGAGAGGTTGTCCTCAATAGGACTTCAAGGAATAAGATCACTCTAAAAAGAGGTGTTACATGTTCCTAACTTGGTTTAAGGGACGCTGTTGGTCAAGCTGGTTTGAGACTACTCCAACAGGTCTGTAATAACTAAGAATGGTACAGTATGTCTGTAGCCGAATGCATGATATATTTGTAATCCGTGCATCTATGCCATCATAGATTAAGACACGTTAAATAGCAAGTCATTCAAAAGCTAGCGAAGTTGAGATTGTGGCCTTCTTTCGACATAAACCCTCAAAATGAATGTGAGGTAGGCGAAGAGGAAAAATCACCTTTCCAAATTCCATCAAGGGAATAGCGAAAGAAGTACCGCTCCTCTAGAACTTAGTCATACCTACTTGGGTGATTTGAAGTTTATACAAAATAGAGGGGGGAGACAAGTACGTTGTGATCTTCATTGATCGTATGAAATCCTTTGTTTATTGAAAAGCAAAGATGAAGTGGTTGAAGCGGATAAGCGCTACAAAGCAGAAGTCGGAAATCAACTAAGCCTATGGATTGCAAAATTCATAGCGATAGAGGGAGAGAATGTGAAGCATCGTTCATTAAACGACTGTTCATTACTCACCTCAGTCCAACGGTGTTAGCCAAGCGCAAAGTCATACGCCCAAATTATTTGGGGTGACTTGGTAAAAGTTGGAATACTGAAACAGGTCAAGTTGTACCTAAGACTGTAGATTGCATATCCACTGGATCTGCAAATAACAGTAGTGTTGATCGCCTCTTGGCGTCAAAGAACGCTGAATTCATTGAAGATAACTTTCCTTGAAATAGGAAAAAAGAGTAATTGCTCAAGGTTAACAAGAACCCGCGAGGGCCTGACTGTCCGGAGCTAGACGTTCCGTATCTACAGGACTCGAAAGTTGCTGGCTATCCGGAACTTAATATTCCAGATCTGCAGAACTCAGGGATTCTAGATGTTGAACCGAGACGGAGCAAAGACGGGGACAAAGACTTGTTCCAGTCCTTCTAGCGTGTATGGTTAAAAATGAACCATGGACAATTAACAAATAATTGTCATCTCCAAAAGCGTTGCTTTGGAAAGAAGCTACAAAGAGAGAAATAGATTCCCTCATATAGAACCATACTTGCGTAATGGTTGATCTTCCTCCGGAAAAAGAACCTTTGGGTTGTGAAAAAGGATACTCAAAAGTGAGTACAAAGTAGATGGATCTACTGACGAGTTCAAAGCCTCGGCTACTTATACATGTGCTCCCCTGGGAGTAGCTTAACATCATGGGCCATTGCAGTCTTGCGTGGCATGAATGTTGAAATAGCTTTCCCAACCGGAGAGTTGGAAGAAGAGAATCAGAGTTGGTTTTCTGGACTGTTGGGCTTCTTCCTGAACTTTCATCTTGGTCACTGAAATGTTTACACTTTGGTCCTGAAAGTTTCAGATAAAACAGAAATAATGAATCTGACCACAGAAACATTGACTCTGAAGTTAGAAATTCAACAGTTGGAGAATCAACAGTCTGAAAGTAAAAGTCATATTGAAACAAAGTCTCGATATGAAAGATATGGGTATCATAGATGACATCTTAGGAATTGGATTTCTAAGACATCTAACGGACTGGTCGATAGTTGACAGTCTCGTTGAAGCCACCAATGGATATGAATCATAGAACTGATTGGAATCATGGTGCACCCATAGACAAGGAGCGATATGCACAGGTCATGTGTAGTTCAATGTATTGTACACACTACAACCGACCTGGTATCGTCCTACAAACAGATCAGTTGAACTAAGTTTCACTGATGATCTTAATACATGATCAATAGAAGGCGTTAAGTCGGATATGACGATATCTGAATTATTCGCTTATCTACGGATTATAGTATTCTGGATGTCCAGCAGTTCTGGGAGAACACAGTGATGCAAACCAGACATCAGATCTGGAGAACACCAAAGCCACAAGTAAATGTGTATGGTGGGTCTTGGAAAATCCTCTAAGCAAACTTGCATCGACCGATTCATGATGGTATCGGAGTTTATCGCTTTATACAAAGCATGAAATAAGTTGAATAACTTCACGACTCATTAGAGGACATCCCATATTGGGAGAAACCCGTGTCTTCAGCAGTTATATACTGTGACTAGCCGGTCGGCTTCAGGGAGGACACAGATGACGGCGTCTGGACATATCTATCAGGATCTGTCGGAGACATAAGACCGTATGGCAGTTGATCATCACGGGTGTCACTTCCTTATTTACTAACTAAGGGACTACCCGAAGATCAAGTGTTCTGCCTATCTAGGGGAATGGGCCTAAAACCCAAAATATACGGACCAATACAGTGGTAACCCAACCTTACTAAATGGAGATCCCAGTAATTTGGTTCAATGGGAAAACTAAGTTGTAAAGGTTCAGTTGATCGCTTCAGTGGAAGCATGAGCACTTCGGATAGTGATTTCTGAAAAGAAACACCAAATCCAAAGTCGTTCCCGCGATAGACGTTAAGTGCTATCTGCAGTATGGGTAAAGGTTATGTTTTCAAAACCTGTAATGATCCTCAACAGTTGATGTTAGGTCTTTGGGAAACTTTTAATGGTTCCTAACACTTGTGAAGTGGGGTCAGCAGGATACCTTGTAGGAGACCACCTATTTAAGTGCGAGGATGGGCCGCCTCAAATGAACGCACTTAAGAATCCAAGACGTTGTCCATGGCCAAAATGGACAAAACATTACGAAGAAGAGAGTAAGGGAATTTGTTGTGTTGGTACCATTGACTTGGCTTACACTAAACACTGACGGTTCAAGACATCACGTTCACCGCGCAGTAAGTAAGTCCGATGGTACTTAACTATGGAAGGTTCAAAGCTGAAGCTACCTCTCCTTATGCAACATCGGCCCGCTGAAATATTGCTGGAAATGAAAAGACACCATGTGAGTGCGCCAAAATCTCTTTCAAGAGGGGATTGTTGGAAATTAGCCTTTGGCGAGAGTTGCGACCGACCAACTTTAACGGCTTAAACACTAGTGTTACGTATGTTGGAGAATCCGTTTCTTCACACATGCATGATCTACTAAGTACGTAGATAACCGTAGGGCCAAGAATCGTCAAATTTCATTGAGAAATGAAAGAGATATTGGTTCACGAAGTGAGGTGTTTGAAGCATGAAAAAGTGTGGTATTGTGTTCAATTCTCCCTCATCGGTAGAGGAAGAAAGAATTGTTGTGTATATAAGACTCAAAATTGGTTTGGGGTTTGGGACCCCAAGGGGTATCCCATGTGTTTAAAGGAGGGAGGACCTAGATGTGCTTCGGTTCGAGGAAAGACCACACGCCTGCCCGTCCCGTCCCGTCCGGTTCCGGGTTCTCGGGTCACGGGTCACGGGTCGTGGGTCATGGGCTGTGTGTTGTGTGCTGTGTGCCGTGGGTCTTCTGATATTATCTTTTTGGGCCAGAAGACTTTGCCAGAAGTACAGTTTGATCCCTAAAGTTTCAAGATGTACAGTTTGGTCCCTGAAGTTTCCAGAAAGTCAGAATTTGGACAGTCAAAGTAGAAACGCCAAGCACTCAATTCAGCCATTTATTTTGGCTGAATTACTCCTCCTATAAATGGCCAATCCGTTGGTCTTTCACCATTTATATTGGTGACTTTACTACCTCCATAATGACCATTATTTGGCTGTTATGGAGGCAGTTTTCAGTCCCTCCCTCACTTATATAAATATAATGGCCATTATGGAGGCAGTTTTCAGTCCCTCCCTCACCTATATAAATACCCCCTTACACCATTGTTGAGGAGTAACACTAACACTTGATATACACAAAAATATACAAGCAGAAATCTCTTCTTCCTACAACTTTTAAGCATCATTTGGTTACTCAATATTCTTCACGGTAGCACTTGAGTTTCCTTTGCTCAAGTGTTCCATTGCTGTTTTATCTTGGGAGACAAATTGTCCAGGACGTATAAAGAATACCTACGGGGCAATATTGTCTTAAGGACAGAGTGCCACACTCGACTCAACAAAAACAGTTTCCAGTTTTTCTTGTGCAACAATTGTAATTTCATATTTCTAGTTGAATTATTAAATCTTTGTTTATCCTTTCGAATACTTGTAATAGTTATATACTTCCCGTACTGCATTATAAAGTACAACAGAGTAAAAACTCCTAACAAAATTCATCAAAGAGTGAATCCATTTCAAATATAATGTTGTTGATGTTATGATCCTTACACCACTAGACATCATATCTTAAGGCATTTACGTCCGATAAATTATTGCTTTGATTGGCAAGAGGTATAGCAGATGCCACTAAAACGTTTCCTTTGTTTTCTCTAACTATACCCCCTGTTGACTCTTCATAATTTTAATTAAGTAGTTTACTTCTTAAAGTATTATGAATATTATTCGAATAAGTGCGTGATGAATTGCAGAAAATTTGAAAGGAAAGAAAGCATGCTCAAATTGATGATAGTGAGCTCATACAATCTATATATATTATTGTTGCCAATAACCTTATTCAACGTATAACCTTTTCTTATTGAGTGCATTTAATATTGTTAAATACACAATATACATGTGTATATGTGTATATTGTGTATATTACTCTTGGTTTCTCCCTCTCGGTTTTACCGTATATAGAGTATATATTTAAGTAATATTTAGTATCCTAGTTTAGGTAATGTTGTAATGTAATTAGTATTGTACACTCACCATAATAATTGTATTACCATAAATGTATAAGTTAGTATCCAAATAGAATAAAGTTTTAGGAATAGAATAGGAATAAAATTCTCCTATTATGGAAATATGTAACTTGTATAAATAGTCTTTCAATTAATGAAAATAATCAATGGATTATTTCTTTTATGGTTTCAGAAGTCTAGGTCTTAAAATCCTCTCCCCCTTCTTCTTCCTCTTGATCCGTCGACCACATATACCCAAAAACGAGACCAAAGTTTTTCCGCAACTTGTTCTCGGATTGGTTGATTCCGACGGTACATCTACTTCCCAAATTTTTTTCTCCCAAAATCCCTCAATCACATATTGTTCGATCAATATGTCTACATCCCAGAACACGTTTCATCATGCCCTTACACTTTCTAACATCAATAATAACATCCTTTTTGTACTTGAAATAGAAAATGTCCAATATGCGACGTGGGCCGAACAGTTCAAAATTCACGCATGATCGCATCAAGTCATCCATCACATAATCCCCGTGGCTCGTGAGGATACGGTGGTGCCAAAACGCGAGTATGATCCTAAGTTGTGGACGACTCTTGATGCTACCGTCCTTTAGTGGATATATTTCACAATTTCTACCGACCTTTTGCAAACAATTATTGAGCCTGACGCTACGACACAGGCGACTTAGGATAGACTGCATGATATATTCCAAGATAATTAAAATTCTAGAGCTGTTACCCTTGAGCAGGATTTCTCCCACGTCAATATGAAAGATTTCCCTAATGTTTCGGCCTATTGCAAAAGATTAAAGGAATTGGCGGACCAACTTCGCAACGTTGGCGCGCCAGTTTCAAATGATCGTTTGGTCCTCCAAATAGTTTCGGCCTCTCCGAGGCCTATAGTGGTGTGGGAACGCTTCTTCGGCAAAGCAACCCGCTTCTGCAATTTTATCAGGTTCGTTCTATGCTTACACTCGAAGAAGCAGGTATGACAAAATGAGCGACTACCGGTGCTAGTCCCGTAGTCATGGTGACTGAGTCCACGGTGTATCCTACCGGTTCCAACAACTCGGGCCAAAACAGCAACAACGGCGGTGGCAAAAAGGGTGGAAATAAGAAAAATAATGGCAAGAATCGCGGCGACAGCCGGTAGAATGGTGGTGGCGGTGGGGGTCCTCGCCGTGGTCAGCAGCAGCAACATCAGTTTCGGGGCCCACAGTGGGCCCCTATGCAATGGTAGTGGGTCCCACAACAGCAGATTGGGCCCATCCAAAGACGCCCGATCGTGGCGATTTCAGCCCGATTTACGCCCAACTAGCGATGGCGGCCCAACGATCCAGGCCCAATTCAGCCTGGTCCACATACAATCATCAGTTTAGGCCGAGACCGCAAGCAGGGGTGCTTGGGCCTCGGCTCACGCAAGCCCATCACACAGCGGCACCCACGTCTACCGACATCGAAGCCGCAATCCACACGCTTGGTTTAACTCTTCCGAACCCAAATTGGTATATGGATACCGGTGCAACTACCCTCATGACATCCGATTCAGGTACGCTCTCGTCTTATTCCAATTTGAGCAACCCTCGTGGTATAATTGTTGGTAATGGTAATTCTATTCTAATTCGTGGTTATGGTCATAAAACTTTATCTCCCCCTCATCCACCTCTTATCTTGAAAAACACCCTCTACGCCCCCAAATTGATTAAAAACTTAGTCTATGTCCGTAAATTCACTACTGACAATTCCGTTTCTATTGAATTTGATCAATTTAGTTTCTCTGTGAAGGATTTCAATATGGGGAGTCCTCTCATGAGGTGTGATAGTAGGGAAATCTTTATCCTATTACACCCAGTTCCCGTCCATCGAGTCAAGCCTTGCCATCCGCTTATGCAACCATTTCTCCTTCCTTGTGGCATGCTCGTCTTGGTCATCCGGGATCATCTATTTTGTCGTCTTTAGATAAAAATAGTTTCAGTTCATGTAAGGGTATGAGTAGTACTCCAAATTATCAATCTTGTTCTTTAGGAAAAATTGTTAAGTTGTCATTTGTAGACTCAAATTCTCATACTTTAATGCCATTTGATATTATTTATACCGACTTATGGACGTCTCATGTTCTTAGTTTTGTGGGTCATCGGTATTATGTTCTCTTTTTGGATGATTATTCTAAGTTTTTATGGACGTTTCCGATAGCGAAAAAATCTCAAGTTTTTTCCATCTTCCTAAAATTTAGAGCATTCATCTGAACCCAATTCGACCGAGAAATAAAAAATATTCAGTGTGATAATGTCAAAGAATATGACAATTTGGTGTTTCGGTATTTCTGTGCTAATAATGAGATCAATTTTCATTTTTCTTGTCCTCATACATCTTTACAAAATGGGAAAGTCGAACGCAAAATTTGTTCCATAAATAACATTGTCAGAACGTTATTGATTCA
Organism: Anisodus acutangulus; assembly: GCA_029783415.1. Lineage (NCBI taxonomy): Eukaryota > Viridiplantae > Streptophyta > Magnoliopsida > Solanales > Solanaceae > Anisodus > Anisodus acutangulus. Next base: position 38,354,583 of record CM056506.1, on the reverse strand, counting down.
TGCTTCCGTACCCCCGTCTTTTTGGCATCATGCTCTCTAAATGGCTAACTATCTCCTTAACATAACCCCTTCCAAAGGTTTGACATATTCTTCCCCCCTTCAAATTTTATATAATAAAATTTCTTCATATTCACATCTTCTGGTTTTTTGGTGTTTGTGTTATCCGTTATTCCCTTCCACCACAATTAACAAACTTCAGACCTGGTCTACTTCGTGTGTGTTTTTGGGTTTTCCGTCTAATCATCATGGCTACAAATGCTTTGATTTATCCTCTAATAAAATCATCATTAATCGCCATGTCATTTTTTGATGAATCCCAATTTCCATTTGCTAAAGTTAATACTCCCGTGCCTAGTTCGTATAATATTTTGAATGATAGTATATCTCCGTATGTTATTCAGCATTTTTAACATCTCCCTCACCCAAAATTCTCCAGCGGGCCCACTGACCCGTCACCCCCTGTCTCTCCCAGTACCTCCACTGGACCAGTTCCAGCGATTGGGCCATTCCAGTCCAATTCTAGAACGGGTCCAGTTACTGTTCCAGTATACCGTGTTGGGCCAACAGGCCCATTGCCTGTTGGCTAGTCTGTCCCGAAGCTGATGTAGCCGCCTACGTATCCCACCGAGGGAATCAGGTCATAGCGTAGTTCATGCTGCAAAAGAGATTTGTAAGAATTTTTTTTTTTTTTGTAAAAGAGAGTGACTAGAGTTTGAAAAATGATGCAATATATTTTGCAAGTTTTTTTTTTTTTGTGAAAATATGTAAAAGACAGAATCACGTCTTGACTTCGGTTGGTACCAACAATTAGTAATGTGCTTAGGGGCTCCCGTTATTGCTTTCTGTATAACCGAAACTGACTCCATGGTAATTCCTACAGCTTCAGATGCTACCTCAGACATACCTGAGTATCGACACTTGCTTCAAGCCAAGGTTTTGACATATATGCATCCTCATGTTTCAAATGCCCTCACTGAAAGAAAGTCCCTTTCTCATATGTATTTCAATATTTTGAACTTTGGGACGTCTAGAGAAGTACACTCACCCTCAGAAAGATGTTCAATGCATTTAATTGTGATACCATAGGCTTGGCCTTCATGTGAGTATCCACTAATGTGAGAACCCTCGGTATAGGATCATGTAGGGCTTGTTATGGGTTTGTAATGTAGGCTCGGGAAAGGAAATGATATTATTTGGGTAAAGAGTGACTAATCCTTCCTTGAGCGTTGGAATATGTCCGTGCTTGATATTTGTGTGCCTTGATTCCGATTTGCTTCTTTTTGCCCCATTTGGTTTTGTACCGGCTTCTTTTGAATATTTCGTTTGGAGCTTTTTTCCCCTTTTTTTTTTCGGAGTTATTTCCTTTTTTTTTCTTTTTTTTGATATTGTCGGGGCTTTTAACTTTCTTTTTGTGTGAAGTCGTCCTTTTGTTTTGTTTTGTTTTCCTCTTTTGGGAGCATTGCACTTCAACTCGGATCTCTTCAGCAATTTGCACATTTCTGATGCGCTCAAGAAGGTCGGGCCAAAAGAGGGATAGTGTGTGTACGCACTCAGAAAGGATATATGCATAAGATGTGGTTGTTAAAAAAAATAGTCTTCAGGCTCAAAGGGGAAGTACTATGGATAATGTTATTTGGTAAGCTGAAAAGGCTCAAACGGATCAAAGAAAGCCTACGATCCTTTTCTATACCAAGTGTTACTCAGGATTTCGCCTCAACAAACATTCGAGCCAAGTTCTAAATCAAAATGCAATGCAATTGAACTTATTCTAAAAATTCACCACACAATGCACATGAAACGATGAGGTTGGCTTTGTTCATATCTTGGAAGCATGAAAAACAATTTTTTAAGTGTCAACACAGGCGTGAATGAGAGGTACCAGAAGAATCTATGGTTTACCACGAAGACAATCTTCTCCACTTGTTCTTTCCTATGCACACTCCTAACTGTGTTGGTATCAACCAAGTCCATCAATGATTCTTAATTAATTTTTTTTTTGTATTTTTGAATAAAGGGTACCGAACCCGAATAGGGCTGCCTACGTATCTCATTTTTGACGAGAATCAGGTGTGCGTAGTTTGTGCAGAAAGTAAAAAAAAATTCAGCCATGATAGGATGGTAAAAGTAAAAAATTGTATAAAACAGATGATTGTCCACTATGGGGCGAATGCAAAGTAAAATATAATTGTCCACAGTAGAATGAATACAATGAAAAAATGATTATCCACAATAGGATGAATGTAAAAAAAAATGATTGTCCATTATAGGATGAATGAAAAGATTAATAAACCACATATGCCCCTCTCTAAGGCGGACAAGGAAGTGTGTTTTTTTTTGATTGATTTTTTTTAGTGTTGTCGAACCCCGAGAAGGGCTACCTACGTATCACACAGAACGGTGAGAATCAGACACTCGTAGTTCGTGCAGAATGTTGTAAAAATGGTATGATATAAAGAAATTATGTAACGAAAATTAAACATATCAACTGAAATTGCAAATATGTAACAAAACAAAAGTATAGACAAATTAAAATGATGACTCGTTGAATTTGGTGTTGGCTGACTTTTTCCAGTCAAAACATCTTTCGGTCATCTTTGTGAAAGCCTTTGGCTTTGTTCTTTCCTGGAGTATATCCAGGAATAATGTTTTAGAATGACCACACCCGACTGTTCGCATAAGGGCGATCAACTTTGCAAAAATAAAAGCACCAGGTGAAAGAAGGAAAGTCACAGAAAGAATAATAAAATGTGAAAGTGTTATAGTATAGTCAAAGACTCCCCTGATTGCTTCACAAGATCCGAGTCTTGATGTCCAAGAACGCTTTATCCTTGGGCAGTGACACAATTTCTGTTCAAGAGTCACAAGCGACATGGTATGATATGTACAAAATTGAAGCAACTAATTATTGCATTAAATAATATGTACAGAGATAAAAGAAGAAAAATAGCAAACAAACTGGGAGGGAATTAAATATGCGTCCTATCATGCATGGAGCCTCTCTTATGCCAGAGGTGGGCCTAAACGCCAAATATGAGAGATTATGACAGAATAATCCAAGCTGTCAAACTACAGTGCTTTTGTTGGAAATGAAGACAAAATGTATGTACATTTTCCAATATCGACATGTCATGATTAAGCTTGGATTAGTCCATCATTATCACGCTACAAATAATATGTTGATGGTCGTTGGGGGCGCGAGACCCGTCGACAATTTTGGTGGATTTCTTAATTATGGAGTCGATGCCAAGGATCGACCCACCTATAGTGTATGTATGCATGATTAAAAGTAAAAGGGTATAGCTCTATCCTAAATTTACTAAGATTAGGCTTACTGGACTCAAGGTTCCCGAGCGGACTACTCGAGTGAGAAGGCTACTGCCTCCGGATGGTCAGGACACTCCGCGATACGCCAACTCTCCTAAAATTTGGTAATTTGAAAGAATTTGCGGGTGCGCAAAACACACCTCGCGTGTAATGTGTGATAGTGTCAATTTTCCATAGTGGAAGAAATATGAGCGAAATGTCAATTTAAGGAAAGCAATAAAAGAACATAGCTATTAAAGAAGTTAAACATACAAAATTTCAAAAAGAAAACAATTAGAAGCAGTAGAATAAATAAGAAGTAAAATAAAGCGCAATAATAATTAACCTGAACTTGCTATGGATAAGAACCTGAATTTCCCGATTGGAGTCGCCATGTCGTCGCACTGCTTTTTGACTGCGGGCCAGCGACGCGATGGCGTCGATTCCCTCTGGATCGGTTACAAATGCTTGCTTTGAGGAGTCGCCACCTAATTATTCTAAGGTGAATTAGGGCACCTAAATACTAACTAAAAGCTGTAAAATAACTCCAATTTTATGATCTACGAAACTAATGAGATTCTAGGTAATGGTTCTTTATTATCCTAAAGGGAAGGGGTTAGGCATCCTTTAAGATCCGCTAACTTGCGGTTATCCGGTCAAACTCAGGTTAATTATTATGTTAAAAGTGCATGTTTTACAAGTATAAAAATAATGTTGCAAGTATTTAATGAAATGATGCATTTGTACAAGCATGCATTTGTATGACAATAATATACATGTAAAGCTAAAAAAAGAATATGAATATGCATTCGTATGAAAAATGATAAAGATGTATGCAATGTGATTTCTTATGGGCGACGGGCCTAAAAATAGATAAACTAGCGATTAACAATTTTAAAACTAACCGAGCCTAAAAATAAATGAACTAGCAATGGGTTTCAAGTTTTAGACTACCCTATTAATTAATTCTATGTCTACCTATTCTAAATATTTCAATAATTTCACGAGTATAATAATATTACAATAAAGAATGAAATAAAGCTGAATTAAAGAAAGTAAAAGACAACAACAAAATAAATAATCTCCGAGGGTTATTTGCCTTTTCTGACTTTATCTTTGCAAGCTGTCAAGAATAAACGGTTAGAAATAATTAAATATACATAGCTTCGGATCCGCATCCAAAACAATAAATGTTTTGATTACGGAGGGCTCAGACTTAAATTTTGAAAAGATCATTCCAATCACGTCGTGGTTGCGAACATATGACTCGTTGGTCATTTTAGTTGCCTTGCCTATCGAACATGTTGGTCTCTCGGGTGAAAAAGATTTAAGTTTCATCCTTGCCCAAAAGCTTTATTTTCCGTCTTTACAACTGTGGAGGCCTCAAAAATCGACGGATATTTTTTCATCGGCCAATGTAGTATTTAGTTCAAATCAGTAAAATTTGTACCGAAACAGTGGAAAAAACAGAAATTGAGAAATGATGTCCGAAGGGACGCGGCCTCGAATTTAATTTCATCGGCATAAGTGCAGTATTAGTTAAGACAATAAAACAGTAAAACAGAAAGATATCCGTCGCACGGATGTTAAAGAAAACAGTAAACAGAGAAACAAAACGAAAAAAGTGCGGCATCGAATTTAATTTCATCGGCCTAAATGCAATATTAGTTAAAAACAATAAAACAGTAAAACAACAAAATATCTGTTGCACGAATATTTAAAACAGTAAACAGAAAACAGAAAACTGAGAAACGAAACAAAAAAAAGCGCGGCCTCGAATTTAATTTCATCGGCCTAAATGTGGTATTAATAAAAATAATAAAATAGTAAAACAGTAAGATATCCGTTGCACGGATGTTTAAATGCCAAAATAAACCAACAGTTTGCAATTAAAATATATCCGATCCGAAGTCTGAACAGTGAAACAGTGAAGAAGAAGAAAAAAGGTGTTTATACCCAGTGCTGAAAACAGACCCGGAATCAAACATTTTTTGGAATTTTTAGATAACCAACAACAAAATATTAAACACAAAAAATATGGAATTATTACTGCACGGTGACCGTCCGGATCACAAGCCTCGACCGAAACATAAATCGACCGAAATCATTTTTTTAATTTTATTTTGGATAGCCAACAACGAATATAAAACACAAAAATCTGAAAATTTACTCGAGCGGTCGACCGATCCGGATCGATGACCCGACCTGGATCGGATGTTTCAACCCGAATCGATTTCTTCCAAATTTCAGATAACCAACAACAAAATATTAACACAATTAATCTGGAAATTTAACCAAACCGGGTCGACCCGAATCGGATCAGTGACCCGACCCGAATCGGATGTTTCAACCCGAATCGATTTCTTTCCAAATTTCAGATAACCAACAACAAAAAATATTAAAACACAAAAATCTGGGAATCTATTCGAACTAGGTCGACCCGACCCGGAACAGATTTTCCCAAATTTCAGGTAACCAACAGCACAATATAAACATACAAAAACTGGAAATTAACCGAACCGGGTTGACCCGACCCGGGTTAGTGACCCGACCCGATTTTCCTCCAAATTTCAAGTACACCAACAACAAAATAAAAACATAAACTTGGAGATTTTTGTCCGACAAGGGGTGACCCGACCCTGATTGTTACTCGACCGGAACAGTGACCCGACCCGGAAACGTTGATTTTTTGCTTTCCGGACTGCTAATTTTCTGATATTTAGCCTCTGGATTCTGACCCGACCCGGATTTTTTCCTGACCCGAAAACAAAACAGCCTCCAAACGACCAAAAATGTGAAGAATGAAATATGATTTTCGGATTGAAAATTATGAAACAAATAGGAGAATTTTTGGATTAAAGTTAAGAAACAAAAGGGGGTATTTATAGATGGGTTTCGGATTTTGGGGGTATGGGGTTGACGGGTTGGTTGGTGTCGGCGAGGTGTGGAGGGTGTAAGGTGACCGGCGATGTGAGGGGGTAGGTGGTGGCGTGTGCGGCGTCGTGGTGTTAGGGTGGTGGTGTGTGCGGCGAGGTGACCGGGGTTAGGGGGTATGGGGGTGTGCGGCGGCTGATCTGGGAGCAAAAGGGTAGGGTTTTGGTTTTTTTCTTTGTTGTTGTTGTGGAGTGTGATATATATGTTTTAGGTTTAAAGGGGTAGATAAAAAGGGGATAATGGGTTGGGTGTTGGGCTCGGGTATTTGGCCGGTTGGGCCTGGGGATTGGGTTGTGAAAATGGGTTGTTTTTATTGTAATGGGTTGAGTAGAAATTGTTTTGGGGGAAATGAAGTGGGTTATGGGTTTAAAATATAAAAAAAGAGATTTTATTATATAAAAAGAAAGCTTTGCAAAATTTATAAACTGTAAAGATGATAATATGATAAAAATATAATATTTGTGAAATGCTTCATGCTTAAATAAAAAATAAAAATGCAATGCCGTTTTGCGAAAATAAAATAACATATAATATTAGGATAAAAGTATGATTGTGATATTAAAATGCAAATGACAATAAAAATGCAAATAATAATAATAATAATAATAATGATATAAATACATATATATGCCTATATTTTAAAATTGTTTTAAAGTGTCAAAAATATTAAAAATTGCAAATAAAATCATAAAAGATGGGACAAAATTGGGTGTCAACAGATGCCCCTCTTTGGTCGGAGATGATGAAAGAGTTTTCGGCCAAAGAAGTTGACTGAGTAGCCAATTTTGTCCCGATCATCGGGACTCAAGGGAAGGCTAGGGATGTGTGGGAAGAAATAAAATCCCGACGGGGAGAGAAGTTGCAAAAGATTATGCACATTCAAGAAACAATGCCCCAGTGTCGACTTATGATGACACTGGTTGCAGATGTGGCGAGATACTGGGGAAGGGTGGAACAACGTTCGAAGTACTTCCCCAATGCAGATGATGATGTAGCATATGCGTAATGAGGTGACGTCGTTGCTTAGACGTTATGCAGATGGCGTCGTTGCATAGGCGCGATTGAAATTAAAATACCCGCATTAGGAGGTGGGCGCCTGACAGAAATTAAAATACCCGCATTGGAAGATGGGCGCCTAACAGAAATTAAAATACCCGCATTCGGAGGTGGGCGCCTAACAGAAAATAAAATACCCGCATTAGGATGTGGGCGCCTGACAGAAAATAAAATACCCGAATTAGGAGGTGGGCGCCTGACTGAAATTGAAATACCCGTATTAGGAGGTGGGCGCCTGACTGAAATTGAAATACCCGCATTAGGAGGTGGGCGCCTGACTGAAATTGAAATACCCGCATTAGGAGGTGGGCGCCTGACTGAAATTTAAAATACCCGCATTAGGAGGTGGGCGCCTGACTGAAATTAAAATACCCGCATTAGGAGGTGGGCGCCTGAATGAAATTGAAATACCCGCATTAGGAGGTGGGCGCCTGACTAAAATTTAAAATACCCAGACAGGGAGGTGGGCGCTGATCAAATTAAAATACCCGCATTAGGAGGTGGGCGCCTGAATGAAATTGAAATACCCGCATTAGGAGGTGGGCGCCAGACTGAAATTTAAATACCCGCATTAGGAGGTGGGCGCCAGACTGAAATTAAAATACCCGCATTAGGAGGTGGGCGCCTGACTGAAATTAAATACCCGCATTAGGAGGTGGGCGCCTGACTGAAATTAAAATACCCGCATTAGGAGGTGGGCGCCTGACTGAAATTTAAATACCCGCGTTAGGAGGTGGGCGCCTGACTGAAATTGAAATACCTGCATTAGGAGGTGGGCGCCTGACAGAAATTGAAATAGCCGCATTAGGAGGTGGGTGCCTGACTAAGATGAAATACCCGCATTAGGAGGTGGGCGCCTGACTGAAATTGAAATTCCCGCATTAGGAGGTGGGTGCCTGACTGAAATTGAAATACCCGCATTAGGAGGTGGGCGCCTGACTGAAATTTAAATACCCGCGTTAGGAGGTGGGCGCCTGACTGAAATTGAAATACCTGCATTAGGAGGTGGGCGCTGATGTGAAATTGAAATAGCCGCATTAGAGGTGGGTGCTCGACTAAGATGAAATACCCGCATTAGGAGGTGGGCGCTGGTGAAATTGAAATACCCGCATTAGGAGGTGGGTGCCTGGTGAAATTGAAATACCCGCATTAGGAGGTGGGCGCTGATGAAATTTAAATACCCATTAGGAGGTGGGCGCTGATCAAATCAAATACCGCGTTAGGAGGTGGGCGCTGATGAAATTGAAATACTGCATTAGGAGGTGGGCGCTGATCAAATTTAAATACCGCGATTAGAGGTGGGCGCCGATCAAACTGAAATACCCGCATTAGGAGGTGGGCGCCTGACTGAAATTGAAATACCCGCATTAGGAGGTGGGCGCCTGACTGAAATTTAAATACCCGCATTAGGAGGTGGGTGCCTGACTGAAATTGAAATACCCGCATTAGGAGGTGGGCGCCTGATTGAAATTTAAATACCCGCATTAGGAGGTGGGCGCCTGACTGAAAATGAAATACCCGCATTAGGAGGTGGGCGCCTGACTGAAATTTAAATACCCGCATTAGGAGGTGGGTGCCTGACTGAAATGAAATACCCGCATTAGGAGGTGGGCGCCTGACAGAAATTAAAATACCCGCATTAGGAGGTGGGCGCATGATTGACGTCGTTGTATTGACGTGATGCGTTTGTGACCCGCATGGGTTGAAATGACGACGTTGCATAGACGTGGTGTGTTGAAGACGTCATTGTGTAGACGTGTTGTGCAGATGACACCGTTGTACAGGCGTGTTGTTGATGACGCCATTGTATGGGCGTGTTGTTGCTCTTTTGTCAACCTGAAGACCTGCACTCAAAGAAATTTGTGAGTTGTAGCTTTTGCCCTGGACGTTTGCAAGCTCATACTAGTTTAGATTGAAGACTCAGTTGTCTGGCATTTTCCAGGTCCATTGACATATTCTTGGAGTGCACCCTTAAATATGCCCCAGTTTCTGGTATATATGAAGATGTTGAACTTCTAACGGGACAAAACCGAGTCTGTGCTGGCAACTTGTTTGTCCTGTTAAGGCAATCATGTGAGCCTATTGCGTTGTGTGCAAGATAATGGAAGAAAGATTCCAATGGTGTGACCGAAGCCGATGTAGGCCGCCTACGTATTCCGACAAGGGAAATCAGGTCATAACGTAGTTCGCTGCAAGCAAAAAGGTCTTTCTAAGGATTTTCTAAAAAATGAGACCGAAGCTGATGTAGCCGCCTACGTATCCCGCCGAGGGAATCAGTTCATAGCGTAGTTCATGCTGCAAAAGAGATTTGTAAGACTTTTTTTTTTGTTTGTAAAAGAGAGTGACTAGAGTTTGAAAAATGATGCAATATATTTTGCAAGTTTTTTTTTTTTTTTTTTGTGAAAATATGTAAAAGACAGAATCACGTCTTGACTTCGGTTGGTACCAACAATTTGTAATGTGCTTAGGGGCTCCCGTTATTGCTTTCAGATATAAAGCCCGACTCCATGGTAATTCCTACGACCAGATGCTACCTGAGACATACCTGAGTATCGACACTTGCTTCAAGCCAAGGTTTTGACATATATGCATCCTCATGTTTCAAATGCCCTCACTGAAAGAAAGTCCCTTTCTCATATGTATTTCAATATTTTGAACTTTGGGACGTCTAGAGAAGTACACTCACCCTCAGAAAGATGTTCAATGCATTTAATTGTGATACCATAGGCTTGGCCTTCATGTGAGTATCCACTAATGTGAGAACCCTCGGTATAGGATCATGTAGGGCTTGTTATGGGTTTGTAATGTAGGCTCGGGAAAGGAAATGATATTATTTGGGTAAAGAGTGACTAATCCTTCCTTGAGCGTTGGAATATGTCCGTGCTTGATATTTGTGTGCCTTGATTCCGATTTGCTTCTTTTTGCCCCATTTTGTTTTGGACCGGCTTCTTTTGAATATTTCGTTTGGAGATTTTTTCCCCTTTTTTTTCCGGAGTTATTTCCTTTTTTTTTTTTTTGATATTGTCGGGGCTTTTAACTTTCTTTTTGTGTGAAGTCGTCCTTTTGTTTTGTTTTGTTTTCCTCTTTTGGGAGCATTGCACTTCAACTCGGATCTCTTCAGCAATTTGCACATTTCTGATGCGCTCAAGGAGGTCGGGCCAAAAGAGGGATAGTGCGTGTACGCACTCAGAAAGGATATATGCATAAGATGTGGTTGTTAAAAAAAATAGTCTTCAGGCTCAAAGGGGAAGTACTATGGATAATGTTATTTGGTAAGCTGAAAAGGCTCAAACGGATCAAAGAAAGCCTACGATCCTTTCCTATACCAAGTGTTACTCAGGATTTCGCCTCAACAAACATTCGAGCCAAGTTCTAAATCAAAATGCAATGCAATTGAACTTATTCTAAAAATTCACCACACAATGCACATGAAATGATGAGGTTGGCTTTGTTCATATATTGGAAGCATGAAAAACAATTTTTTAAGTGTCAACACAGGCGTGAATGAGAGGTACCAGAAGAATCTATGGTTTACCACGAAGACAATCTTCTCCACTTGTTCTTTCCTATGCACACTCCTAACTGTGTTGGTATCAACCAAGTCCATCAATGATTCTTAATTAATTTTTTGTATTTTTGAATAAAGGTCTTGAACCGAATAGGGCTGCCTACGTATCTCATCTTTGACGAGAATCAGGTGTGCGTAGTTTGTGCAGAAAGTAAAAAAAAAATTCAGCCATGATAGGATGGTAAAAGTAAAAAATTGTATAAAACAGATGATTGTCCGCTATGGGGCGAATGCAAAGTAAAATATAATTGTCCACAGTAGAATGAATACAATGAAAAAATGATTATCCACAATAGGATGAATGTAAAAAAAAAATGATTGTCCATTATAGGATGAATGAAAAGATTGATAAACCACATATGCCCCTCTCTAAGGTGGACAAGGAAGTGTGTTTTTTTTTTGATTGATTTTTTTTTTAGTGTTGTCGAACCCCGAGAAGGGCTACCTACGTATCACACCGAACGGTGAGAATCAGACACTCGTAGTTCGTGCAGAATGTTGTAAAAATGGTATGATATAAAGAAATTATGTAACGAAAATTAAACATATCAACTGAAATTGCAAATATGTAACAAAACAAAAGTATAGACAAATTAAAATGATGACTCGTTGAATTTGGTGTTGGCTGACTTTTTCCAGTCAAAACATCTTTCGGTCATCTTTGTGAAAGCCTTTGGCTTTGTTCTTTCCTGTAGTATATCCAGGAATAATGTTTTAGAATGACCACACCCGACTGTTCGCAAGGACGATCAACCTGCAAAAATAAAAGCACCAGGTGAAAGAAGGAAAGTCACAGAAAGAATAATAAAATGTGAAAGTGTTATAGTATAGTCAAAGACTCCTCTGATTGCTTCACAAGATCCGAGTCTTGATGTCCAAGAACGCTTTATCCTTGGGCAGTGACACAATTTCTGTTCAAGAGTCACAAGCGACATGGTATGATATGTACAAAATTGAAGCAACTAATTATTGCATTAAATAATATGTACAGAGATAAAAGAAGAAAAATAGCAAACAAACTGGGAGGGAATTAAATATGCGTCCTATCATGCATGGAGCCTCTCTTATGCCAGAGGTGGGCCTAAACGCCAAATATGAGAGATTATGATGAGAATAATCCAAAATTTGTCAAACTACAGTGCTTTTGTTGGAAATGAAGACAAAATGTATGTACATTTTCCAATATCGACATGTCATGATTAAGCTTGGATTAGTCCATCATTATCACGCTACAAATAATATGTTGATGGTCGTTGGGGGCGCGAGACCCGTCAACAATTTTGGTGGATTTCTTAATTATGGAGTCGATGCCAATCGACCCACCTATAGTGTATGTATGCATGATTAAAAATAAAAGGGTATAGCTCTATCCTAAATTTACTAAGATTATGCTTACTGGACTCAAGGTTCCCGAGCGGACTACTCGAGTGAGAAGGCTACGCGGCCTCCGGATGGTCCGGACACTCCGCGCATACGCCAACTCTCCTAAAATTTGGTAATTTGAAAGAATTTGCGGGTGCGCAAAACACACCTCGCGTGTAATGTGTGATAGTGTCAATTTTCCATAGTGGAAGAAATATGAGCGAAATGTCAATTTAAGGAAAGCAATAAAAGAACATAGCTATTAAAGAAGTTAAACATACAAAATTTCAAAAAGAAAACAATTAGAAGCAGTAGAATAAATAAGAAGTAAAATAAAGCGCAATAATAATTAACCTGAACTTGCTATGGTTAAGAACCTGAATTTCCCCAGTGGAGTCGCCATGCTGTCGCACCCGTTTTTGACCTGCGGGCTTCGCGACGCGATGGCGTCGATTCCCTCTGGATCGGTTACAAATGCTTGCTTTGAGGAGTCGCCACCTAATTATTCTAAGGTGAATTAGGGCACCTAAATACTAACTAAAAGCTGTAAAATAACTCCAATTTTATGATCTACGAAACTAATGAGATTCTAGGTAATGGTTCTTTATTATCCTAAAGGGAAGGGGTTAGGCATCCTTTAAGATCCGCTAACTTGCGGTTATCCGGTCAAACTCAGGTTAATTATTATGTTAAAAGTGCATGTTTTACAAGTATAAAAATAATGTTGCAAGTATTTAATGAAATGATGCATTTGTACAAGCATGCATTTGTATGACAATAATATACATGTAAAGCTAAAAAAAGAATATGAATATGCATTCGTATGAAAATTGATAAAGATGTATGCAATGTGATTTCTTATGGGCGACGGGCCTAAAAATAGATAAACTAGCGATTAACAATTTTAAAACTAACCGAGCCTAAAAATAAATGAACTAGCAATGGGTTTCAAGTTTTAGACTACCCTATTAATTAATTCTATGTCTACCTATTCTAAATATTTCAATAATTTCACGAGTATAATAATATTACAATAAAGAATGAAATAAAGCTGAATTAAAGAAAGTAAAAGACAACAACAAAATAAATAATCTCCGAGGGTTATTTGCCTTTTCTGACTTTATCTTTGCAAGCTGTCAAGAATAAACGGTTAGAAATAATTAAATATGCATAGCTTCGGATCCGCATCCAAAACAATAAATGTTTTGATTACGGAGGGCTCAGACTTAAATTTTGAAAAGATCATTCCAATCACGTCGTGGTTGCGAACATATGACTCGTTGGTCATTTTAGTTGCCTTGCCTATCGAACATGTTGGTCTCTCGGGTGAAAAAGATTTAAGTTTCATCCTTGCCCAAAAGCTTTATTTTCCGTCTTTACAACTGTGGAGGTCTCAAAAATCGACGGATATTTTTTCATCGGCCAATGTAGTATTTAGTTCAAATCCGTAAAATTTGTACCGAAACAGTGGAAAAAATAGAAATTGAGAAATGATGTCCGAAGGGACGCGGCCTCGAATTTAATTTCATCGGCATAAGTGCAGTATTAGTTAAGACAATAAAATAGTAAAACAGAAAGATATCCGTCGCACGGATGTTAAAGAAAACAGTAAACAGAGAAACGAAACGAAAAAAGTGCGGCCTCGAATTTAATTTCATCGGCCTAAATGCAATATTAGTTAAAAACAATAAAACAGTAAAACAACAAAATGTCTGTTGCACGAATATTTAAAACAGTAAACAGAAAACAGAAAACTGAGAAACGAAACAAAAAAAAGCGCGACCTCGAATTTAATTTCATCGGCCTAAATGTGGTATTAATAAAAATAATAAAATAGTAAAACAGTAAGATATCCGTTGCACGGATGTTTAAATGCCAAACTAAACCAACAGTTTGTAATTAAAATATATCCGATCCGAAGTCTGAACAGTGAAACAGTGAAGAAGAAGAAGAAAAAAGGTGTTTATACCCAGTGCTGAAAACAGACCCGGAATCAAACATTTTTTGGAATTTTCAGATAACCAACAACAAAATATTAAACACAAAAAATATGGAATTATTACGGACCGGTGACCGACCGGATCAGCAAGCCTCGACCCGAAACATAAATCCGACCCGAAATCATTTTTTTTTAATTTTATTTTCAGATAGCCAACAACAGAATATAAAACACAAAAATATGAAAATTTACTCGAATCGGGTCGACCCGACCCGGATCAGTGACCCGACCCGGATCGGATGTTTCAACCCGAATCGATTTCTTCCAAATTTCAGATAACCAACAACAAAATATTAACACAATTAATCTGGAAATTTAACCAAACCGGGTCGACCCGAATCGGATCAGTGACCCGACCCGAATCGGATCAGTGACCCGACCCGAATCGGATGTTTCAACCCGAATCGATTTCTTTCCAAATTTCAGATAACCAACAACAAAAAATATTAAAACACAAAAATCTGGGAATCTATTCGAACTAGGTCGACCCGACCCGGGTCAGTGACCCGACCCGGAACAGATTTTCCCAAATTTCAAGTAACCAACAGCACAATATAAACATACAAAAATTGGAAATTAACCGAACCGGGTCGACCCGACCTGGGTCAGTGACCCGACCTTATTTTCCTCCAAATTTCAGGTACACCAACAACAAAATAAAAACATAAACCTGGAGATTTTTGTCCGACAAGGGGTGACCCGACCCTGATTGTGACTCGACCGGAACAGTGACCCGACCCGGAAACGTTGATTTTTTGCTTTCCGGACTGCTGATTTTCTGATATTTAGCCTCACGGATTCGACCGACCCGGATTTTTTCCCGACCCGAAAACAAAACAGCCTCCAAACGACCAAAAATGTGAAGAATGAAATATGATTTTCGGATTGAAAATTATGAAACAAATAGGAGAATTTTTGGATTAAAGTTAAGAAACAAAAGGGGGTATTTATAGATGGGTTTCAGATTTTGGAGGTATGGGGTTGACGGGTTGGTTGGTGTCGGCGAGGTGTGGAGGGTGTAAGGTGACCGGCGATGTGAGGGGGTAGGTGGTGGCGTGTGCGGCGTCGTGGTGTTAGGGTGGTGGTGTGTGGGGCGAGGTGACCGGGGTTAGGGGGTATGGGGGTGTCTGTCGATCCGGGAGCAAAAGGGTAGGGTTTTGGTTTTTCTTTGTTGTTGTTGTGGAGTGTGATATATATGTTTTAGGTTTAAAGGGGGGTAGATAAAAAAAGGGGATAATGGGTTGGGTGTTGGGCTCGGGTATTTGGCCGGTTGGGCCTGGGGATTGGGTTGTGAAAATGAGTTGTTTTTATTGTAATGGGTTGAGTAGAAAATGGTTTGGGGGAAATGAAGTGGGTTATGGGTTTAAAATATAAAAAAAGAGATTTTATTATATAAAAAGAAAGCTTTGCAAAATTTATAAACTGTAAAGATGATAATATGATAAAAATATAATATTTGTGAAATGCTTCATGCTTAAATAAAAAATAAAAATGCAATGCCGTTTTGCGAAAATAAAATAACATATAATATTAGGATAAAAGTATGATTGTGATATTAAAATGCAAATGACAATAAAAATGCAAATAATAATAATAATGATATATATACATATATATGCCTATATTTTAAAATTGTTTTAAAGTGTCAAAAATATTAAAAATTGCAAATAAAATCATAAAAGATGGGACAAAATTGGGTGTCAACATTAAGTATGTTGTCCAGCAGGTGTGTTTGTTCATTCATGATCCAAGAATTGAGCACATGAATGCACCCAAATGCATCATTCGGTATATTCAGGGTACACTAGACTATGGTTTGCATTTATATCCTTCCTCGACATCCACACTTGTCTCATACACAGATACTGATTGGGGTGACTGTCCAGACACCAGACAGTTTACGTCTGGCTATTGTGTGTTCCTTGGCAACAACTTGGTCTCCTGGTCTGC
Organism: Anisodus acutangulus; assembly: GCA_029783415.1. Taxonomy (NCBI): domain Eukaryota; kingdom Viridiplantae; phylum Streptophyta; class Magnoliopsida; order Solanales; family Solanaceae; genus Anisodus; species Anisodus acutangulus. Next base: position 38,338,411 of record CM056506.1, on the reverse strand, counting down.
GAAGCACCAGTCGACTGTATCCCGCTCAAGTACCGAGGTTGAATATCGAGGGGTAACTAATGTGGTCTCAGAATCATGTTGGTTACATAATTTACTTTTGGAGCTTTATTGTCCCATTTAGAAGGCCACCTTTGTTTATTGCGATAATATTACTGCCATCTACCTTTCTGGTAATCCGGTTCAGCACCAACGCACTAAGCATATCGAGATGGACATTCACTTTGTCCGGGAAAAGGTTGCGCGGGGTCAGGAACGCGTCTGTCATGTCCCATCAAGATATCAAATTGCAGACATCTTTACAAAGGGTCTTCCCTCGGTCCTTTTTGAAGATTTTAGGGACAGTCTCAGCGTTCGAAGACCGCCCGCTATGACTGCAAGGGTGTGTTAAATATACACAATATACACATAATATACATGTGTATATTGTGTATATTACTCTCGGTTTCTCCCTCTCAGTTTTACCGTATATAGAGTATATATTTAGGTAATATTTAGTATCCTAGTTTAGGTAATGTTGTAATGTAATTAGTATTGTACACTTACCATAATAATTGTATTACCATAAATGTATAAGTTAGTATCCAAGTAGAATAAGGTTTTAGGAATAGAATATGAATATGATTCTCCTATTATGGAAATATGTAACTTGTATAAATAGTCTTTCAATTAATGAAAATAATCAAGAGATTATTTCTTTCAAATATATCAAATATCCAGCTTATGTGATTTTTCAACAACACATAATTAAATGTGAATATGAGCAATATTACTTATAGTTACAAATACTTCACGTCTTAAAGTTTGTGCCTTGTCTTTAAAAAACTGTAACCTTCACTTCCTTACAGCTACATGCAAATTAAGAAGTTAGTTGTCGAATGAAAGTCGTATTCTGTAGAAGTTGTACGGAATTCCGATTGACACATATCTCCATTAGAATGGCTAGTCGATTATTGCAACTTCACGGTGTGCACCTGTAAAAAAAATTAGTTATTTGTTGTTGAGATACTTAATAATTATTCACATAAGTGAATTTAATTGATATATATATATATATATATATATAAATCATAAATCATAATTGCACGTATATAAGTACCCTTTTGTACCAAAAACAAAGTGTAGGTACCCTTTCTCTGATTCAAACATACGAGTCCTTTCATCTGTGTGAATTTGACAAAAAGTATTAGTTGAATACTTGAATCATATATATAATTGTGTTATGATATACAACACGATAATAAGTCAACATCGACGCATATTTTGCGCGAGCATGCAACACCAGATTAGACAAACGTAAAAGCAGTAGTGTGTACCTTTGTTTGCAAAAAAATGTTGAAAGTACACCAAGTGTGTATTTTCACGGAAGAAGCACATAATGACGTGGTAAAGGATCAAACGATAGCATTTTATAGGATCTAATATCGATATGAAAGATTTTTTAAGTGATAGTATAAGATAAATGAAGCAGAAGATTTTAAATTAAGTGTTAAACAGAGCAATATATCTGTGATATACACTGAATATACAGAAGTATATATCACAGGTATACAAAAGCAGTGGACCAACAAAGCAGGGCAGTGGCCCAAAACCGACAAAGGCCAAGAGGGCTCAGTGGAAGCCCATCGCGCAAAGTGGCTTGTAAAGCAGTGGTGTATATATGGAATGTATATTGTTGATATATTGTAGTGTAAAGGTTACCTTAATTAGTCTTGTACACTTACTATAATTGTATAGTTAGAATTATGGTAGAATAAGGTTTTAGAAATAGAATAGGAATATGATTCTCCTATTATGGAAATATGTAACTTGTATATATAGCCTTTCAATTAATGAAAATAATCAAGGGGATTATTTCTTTCATGGTATCAAGAGACTAGGTTTTACAAAAAAAAATCTCTCCCAAATTGTTTGAACCATTCTCGGCCGAGAACTCCCCCTCGGGTTTCTCTCCCAAATTTCGTCTTCCGCTCTAAAAACCTTTTGTTCTTTCAATATGTATAAGAACAATTATCATCCTGCCCTCATGGTTTCCAACATCAAGAACTATATCCCTATTGTCCTTGAGATGGAAAACGTCCAATATGCGACGTGGGCGGAGTTGTTTAAAATTTACGCTCTCTCCTATCAAGTTCTTCATCACATCATTCCTCCCGCTAAACCTCTTCCTGCGGAGGATCCTGAGTTATGGATTACTCTTGATGCTATCGTTCTCCAGTGGATCTACGCTACTATTTTGGTTGACCTTCTACAGACGATTATTGAGCCGGATACCACGACTATGGCTGCCTGGAATAGATTGCGTGACATATTCCAAGATAACCAACATTCACGTGTCGTCACACTCGAGCAGTAATTCTCTCTAGTTCGAATGGATGAATTTCGGAATGTTTATGCATATTGCAAGAAACTAAAGGAGTTGGCGGATCAACTCCGGAATGTTGGCGCACCAATAACTAATAATCGTCTTGTTCTACAGTTGGTTGCCGGTCTTTCGGAGGCCTATAATTGTGTTGAAACTCTCCTTCGCCAAAGCAACCCTCTTCCAGACTTCTATCAAGCCCGCTCCATGCTTACTTTGGAAGAAGCCGATTTGGCTAAAAAGGCGGCTACCGGAGCAAGCCCCGTCGTCATGGTAGCGTCCTCTCCTAGTTCTTTGGGTTTTTTTAATAATTCGGGCCAAAACCATAATCATGGTGGCGGCAAGAATAATCGCAAGAATAATAACAAAAACCGCGGGGGCAAACGCGGCAGTTCTGGTGGCGGCTCCGATGGTCAGCAAGCAGGCGGTGTGCCCCATCTAGGGAACAATGACCCACCATCCCCCTGGTCCCAGCAGTGGGGCCCATGGCAGTGGGGCTGGGGCAGTGGGCCGTGGGCGGCGACTCTTATCATTCAAAGAGAAATTCCAGGCTGGGTAGCCAATTCAGGCCCAACATCCAGCAGTGGCGGCCCACTGGCCAGTGGCCCAGCAGCAGCTATGGTCCAGCTCCATCACGGACAGAAATTCTTGGGCCCCGTCCTCCGCAAGCCCATCATGCAGCAGGCCCCACTCATACCGATATAGAGGCCGCAATGCACACGTTGGGGTTAACTCAACCGGACCCAAATTGGTATATGGACACCGGTGCCACAACTCACATGACTTCTGAATCAGGTACTCTCTCATCTTATTCCAATTTGAGCACCCCTCGGGGGATAATTATTGGTAGTGGCAGTTAGAAAACATTGTCTCCCCCCAATCCACCCCTTCTCTTGAAAAATACTTTACATGCTCCTAAATTGATTAAAAATTTAGTGTTTGTCCAAAAGTTCACAACTGACAATTCGGTTTTCGTTGAATTTGATCCTTTTGGTTTCTCTGTGAAGAATTTCAAGACGGGGAGCCATCTCATGAGGTGTGATAGTAGGGGGGATCTGTATCCTATCATGCCCGATTTCAATCCATCGAGTCCAGCCTTGCCGTCAGTTTTTGCAGCCATCTCTCCTTCCGTGTGGCATGGTCGCCTGGGTCATCCGGGATCTTCTATTTTATCAGTTTTAGATAAAAATAGCTTTATTTCTTGTAAGGGTACGAGTCGTACTCCACTTTGTCAGTCTTGTTCATTAGGAAAAATTGTTAAGTTGCCATTTGTAGACTCCAATTCTCATACTTCAATGCCATTTGATATTATTCATAGCGACCTATGGATATCTCCTGTTCTTAGTTCAATGGGTCATCGATATTATGTTCTCTTTTTAGATGATTATTCTAGATTTTTGTGGACGTTTCCAATTGCGAACAAATCACAAGTGTTTTCCGTCTTCATCAAATTTAGAGCGTTCATTCGTACTCAATTCGAAAGAGAAATAAAAAATATTCAATGTGATAATGGGAAAGAGTATGACAATAGGGAGTTTAGAAAATTCTGTGCTAATCATGGGATCAATTTTCGGTTTTCGTGTCCTTATACATCTTCACAAAATGGAAAGGCCGAACGCAAAATTCGTTCCATAAATAACATTGTCCGAACTCTCTTAATTCATGCCTCCATACCTTCATATTTTTGGCATCATGCTCTACAAATGGCCACATATCATCTTAACATAATTCCGTCTAAAGGTCTGACATATTCTTCCCCCCTCAAAATCCTATATAATAAGAACCCGTCTTATTCTCCCCTTAGGATTTTGGATGCTTGTGTTATCCGTTATTCCCATCCACCACAATTAACAAACTTCAGGCTCGGTCTACCCCGTGTATTTTTTTGGGTTATCCGTCGAATCATCGTGGTTATAAATGTTTTGACTTATCTTCCAAGAAAATCATAATTAATCGCCATGTCATTTTTGATGAAACCCAATTTCCTTTTGCGAAATTTCATACTCCCGAGCCTAAGTCGTATAATTTTTTGGATGACCAAATATCCCCGTATATTATTCGGAATTTTTCGGACATCTCCCGCACCCAAAATTCTCCAGCGGGCCCATCGCTCACGCCCCACAGCCCGTGCTCGGTTCACCATCGGAAAAGTTCCAAAGAAATGGGCTAGTCCAGCCACCTCGAACTGGTCGATTCACGCCACAGTTTCACGATTTGGGCCAAGAGCCCAGCTCACCGCCACCCGTCCCGAGCCCAGAAAATTCCCAAAATTCCCTCGATTCTTCCTTGAGTCATAGACCGGTCACTCGTAGTCAGCGGGGTATTTTTACACCTAAAAGACATTTTAATTTACATTTTGATGTCTCTAAATCCCCCTTACCCCGCAATCATGTGTCCGCATTAAATGACCCTAATTGAAAAATTGCTATGACTGATGAATATAATGCTCTTATTGATAATAAGACATGGGAGTTGGTGCCCCGTCCATATGGTATTAATGTTATCAGGTCTATGTGGATTTTTTCTCATAAGGAGAATTCAGATGGGTCATTTGCTCGACATAAGACACGACTTATTGGTGATGGTAAGACTCAACAGGTTGGGATAGATTGTGGTGAGACGTTTATCCCGGTGGTCAAACCGGCTACCATTCGCACTGTGCTTAGCCTAGCTCTTTCAAAGACTTGGCCAATACATCAGTTGGATGTCAAGAATGCTTTCCTACATGGTGATCTCAAGGAAACAGTCTATATGCATCAGCCGTTGGGTTTCAGGGATCCAAATCGCCCTCATCATGTATGTTTGTTGAAGAAGTCCTTATATGGGCTTAAGCAGTCTCCAAGGGCCTGGTACACGAGGTTTGCTGACTTTGTTTCAACTATTGAGTTCACTCACAGCAGGTCAGATAATTTCTTATTCATCTACCGTCGTGGTTCGTCCTTGGCCTACATTCTGTTGTATGTGGATGATATCATCTTGACTGCCTCTTCCGATGCCTTGCGCCAGTCTATCATGACCATGCTCAGTTCTGAGTTTGCTATGAAAGACTTAGGGCCTTTGAGTTATTTTTTGGGGATTGCCGTCAAGCGTCATTCAGGTGGCTTATTTTTGTCTCAACGAAAGTATGCTGCTGAGATCATAGAGAGGGCTGAGATGTCATCCTGTAAGTCCACTTCCACGCCAGTTGATGCAAACCCCACGCTGAGTGCTGCAACAGGTGCACCATACGAGGACCCGACCCGCTATCGCAGTCTTGCAGGGCCCTCCAGTATCTTACCTTTACCAGACCGGATATTACGTATGCGGTTCAGCAGGTGTGTTTATTCATGCATGATCCCAAAGTTGAGCACATGAATGCAATCAAATGCATCATTCGGTATATTCAGGGGACACTGGACTATGGGTTGCACTTGTATCCTTCATCTACATCCACACTTGTCTCCTACACGGATGCTGATTGGGGTGGTTGTCCCGACACCAGACGGTCGACTTCTGGCTACTGTATATTCCTTGGCAACAACTTGGTCTCCTGGTCGGCAAAGCGTCAGGCAACTCTATCACGGTCAAGTGCAGAGGCAGAATATCGAGGGGTAGCGAATGTGGTCTCCGAATCATGTTGGCTACGTAATTTTCTTTTGGAGCTTCATTGTCCCATTCAGAAGGCAACCTTGGTATATTGCGATAACATTAGTGCCATCTACCTTTCAGGTAACCCGGTTCAACACCAACGCACCAAGCATATCGAAATGTACATTCACTTTGTCTGTGAAAAGGTTGCTAAAGGCAAGTTCGCGTATGCCATGTCCCGTCTCGTTATCAAATTGCAGACATTTTTACAAAGGGTCTACCCGCGGTACTTTTTGAAGATTTTAGGGACAGTCTCAGCGTTAGAAGACCGCCCGCTATGACTGCGGGTGTGTGTGAAACAGAGCAATATACCTGTGATATACACTGAATATACAGAAGTATATATCACAGGTATACAAAAGCAGTGGACCAACAAAGGTGGCAAGGGCCCAAAACCGACAGCAAGAGGCTCAGTTCGAAGCCCATCACGAGCAATGGCTTGTAAAGCGATGGTGTATATATGGAATGTATATTGTTGATATATTGTAGTGTAAAGGTTACCTTAATTAGTCTTGTACACTTACCATAATTGTATAGTTAGAATTATGATAGAATAAGGTTTTAGAAATAGAATAGGAATATGATTCTCCTATTATGGAAATATGTAACTTGTATATATAACCTTTCAATTAATGAAAATAATCAAGGGATTATTTCTTTCATTAAGAAAACGCACAACGTTGTTGAAATTAAAAGAAGCAGAAAGTGGGAAAAAACGGACAAGCCTTCTTACAATAAAAGCTTGCTGAAAGCCTTAATATGTACACACTAATGTACACACTATTAAATATTTGTGTCGTGATTGGGGAAGCGAGCAACTTCAGGTAATATGTATGACTTTTTTATTGTATAGTTTAAAATAAGTAACTATAAAAGTGAAAGATTGTTATCAATTTTGTGATGCCGTCATCCAAATAGCTTGTTGTGGTAACTATAAAACTGAGCAAATTTGGTTTATGATATTAAAATAAAATTCATGTTAACGTCATGGATCCCCTTGAACGGGAGTTATCACATCATTATAATTACGAAATCAACAGCCCCGTAATCTCCTACACAAATTTGAACTAATTGTGTGTTTGAAACGGAGGGGAGACAAACTACTCTCTCATTTTTATAACATTTTACTTGACAGAACCACTATTTGGGAACTATTAGGGGAGTTTAGTGTTTCCTATGTTATTATTGTTGATATAGTGCAAAGCAGTACGAGAAGTAAATAAATATTACAAGTGTTCGAAAGGATAAACAAATAGGCCAATGTTCAGAACTGCCGCAAGCTTGTTGAGTCTTGAATCTTGATAATCTGAAATCAAGAAACACTAAATCTAGATTGTTAACTCTGTGTGTTGAGTCGAGTGATGACACTCTGTCTTTAAGAGAAGATTGCCCCGTATATATGCTTTTACGTTAACGGGCAATAGTCTCCCAAGATAAAATAACACTTTAATCAACACTGCAAAGCAAATAGGTTGAGTCTGACGAAGAAAATAAATACGAATCGACTTGCTGAAGAAATGGAAAAGGAAGGAAGAGTTTCTATTTTTCGTCCCAACGTTACTGCTCACGTTTTGGACTGTGTTTTACTCTTCTGTTTGTTTCTGTGTATATATTTCTGTCTCATTTTTCTGTATGTTCTCTGTCACACAATTGAGCCAAAATGCATCAATATATAGCAAAATGGGAGACCTCTCAACTGCTAAGACATGGCTGTTAATGGCCAATGAAGGAAGGAATTAAACAGCCAAGTAATGGTTGTTTATGGGCATTAATAGAGGGAGTTAATCAGCCAAGTAATGGCTGGTCCAAATAGATAATACCAGAAGAAGCCCACGATCCACGACCCGTGCTCGAACCGGACGAGCGGGCGAGGGCGGCGCGCGTGTGGGCTTAGCCTTGAACCCAAGCACATCTAGGTCCCCCCTCCTTTAAACACATGGGATACCCATTGGGGTCCCAAACCCTTAGCCAATTTAAAGACTTGTAAAGAGAGAAATTCTTCATTTTTCCACCGATGTGGTAGATTTGTCCCATACCATATTTCCATACCTCAAACACCTTACTTCGTGGACCAATATCTCTTTCATTTCTTAACGAAATTTGACGATTCTGTTGGAAATTAGCCTTTGGCGGGGAGATGCGTCCACCCATCTTTGATGAATTAAACACTAGTGTTCCACATGTTGGAGACTTTGTCTCTTCGCACATGCATGATCTACGAAGTGAGTAGATGACCGTAGGACCAAGAATCATCTAATTTCGTTGAGAAATGAAAGAGATATTGGTCCACAAAGTAAGGTGTTTGAGACATGGAAATGTGGTGTGGGACAAATCTACCACATCGGTGGGAATAGGAAGAATTGCTCTCTATATAAGTCTCTAATTGGTAAAGGGTTTGGGACCCCAAGGGGTATCCCATGTGTTTAAAAGAGGGAAGACCTAGATGTGCTTGGGTTCAAGGCTAAGCCCACACGCGCGCCACAGCCACCCGCCCGTCCCGTCCGGTTCCGGGTTCACGGGTTCACGGGTCGTGGGCTGTGGGCTGTCTAATATTATCTTTTTGGACCAGAGAACTCTGCCAGATGTACAGTTTGATCACTGACGTTTCATATGTACAGTTTGGACCCGAATTCTTTCATATGTACAGTTTGGTCCCTGAAGTTTCAATATTTACAGTTTGGTCCCAGAGTTTCTGGGAAGGTGACAGAAGGCCATTGGACTGCATTTTGGAGCATTAATCAGCCATTACTTGGCTGATTAACTCTCCATTAACAACCCATTAGTTGGGCAATTGAACAGCCTCCTTCATGACCTTAATTCACCTCATTCATGGCATTAAAACCTGCCATTACAGCCCTCCTTTAAGGGCCATTACAGCCTTGTTTTTGGCTCAAAACGGGAGCAAGAAACAAGCTGGAAAACAGATGCATACGTGACTGAAATTCAGCACAAAACATTGAGAAAAACAGCCACCAAACAGTGAGTGAAATTCAGCGAAAATCAGTGCAATTTTCGACTGAAAAACAGTGACCAAGCCCTCACGTATACACAAGATATACACTATAGAGACACACTATATACACAGAGACAAAAGAGAAGAGTAGACAGAAACTCTTCCTTCCTATTCCATATCTTCAACAAGTCAAGTCATATTTGTTTTCTTCGCCAGGCTCAACCTATTGGCTTTGTAGCGTTGAGATTAAAGTGTTGTTTTATCTTGGGAGACTATTGCCCGCTAACGTAAAAGCATATATATGGGGCAATCTTGTCTTAAGGATAGAGGGCTATCCTCGACTCAACACACAACGTTATAACCATCCAGATTTAGTTGTTTCTTGATTTTAGGATATCAACATTCAAGAAATAACAAATTTGCGGCAGTTCTCAACATTGGCTTTGCAAGGTGATCAAGATTCAAGACACAACACACATGCGGCAGTTTTGAAGATTGACCATTTGTTTATCCTTTCGAACTTTTGTAGTAGTTATTACTTTCCGTACTGCTCTATAAAGTACCATAGAAATACCAACAAGTTAAGAAAAGATTGTATTGTAATACTATTAGTGTTCGAAAGATGTCGGTCAAAAGTTGTGTGACCAAATCTGGATATGGCAATGGTTTTCTGGTAGAAGAGAGTGATGATGATGAACCTATTCATGGTGTCGCCGCTACCAAGACTGGTGGGAACAAGCGCTCTCGAGAGCCTGAGGATGTCAACTGGGACAAGAGGAGAAGACTGAAGATGTACTTCTATCATGCAGCAGAAGGCATGTATCTATCCCAGACAAAAGATCCGAATAATGGTAAGAAGGAAATGGACACTCAGTCTGATGAAGTGACTGAAGTGAGCCAGAATCCAAAATTGGGATAAGTAGTTTTTCTTACTTGTCAAGAATAAAGATTAAATGAGGTCTGATTAAAATTTGATTAAACTAAGGAGGAATATGAAAATAATTTATATTCCTTACGCTTTAAAAATCAGAAGTTTAATCTCATCTTCTTTTCCGTTTAAAGATTGGATTGTAAACTACTTAAAAAGATCCGTTCTTTTAAGTGTAATTGTTAAAGTATGTAAAGTATGTTCGCACATACGATGGAGAAAGATCCACTAACTATGCGAAAACTGTTACCACTCTTAAGTAAGCGCCAAGAATTATCTGGGCACCAATCTTAACGGAAGGAGTCTAAAAGTTAAAGACGTAGAACCTGTCATACTATTTGGCAGAAGATCCTTCATAGGATGATATTGGACACTCATTCATACAAAGCCTCCGGGCGACTGGAGTGGGCCAAAATTCCTTTGATATGATGATATTGGACACTCAGTCATATAAAGCCTCCGGGCGACTGAAGTGGTGCTAGAATTCATTTCATAGGAAAAGTATTGGACACCTAGTAATGTAGGCCAGAGTTTCCAGCTCTTAATGATCTGAAGGCCTAAAGAAAGGCAGTAAAGAAATTGGACACTCAGTCTGCTAAAGCAACTAGAGTGGGCCAGAGTATCGAGATCACATATGATCCGATTGCGCCCTAACCATGGGCAAGAGGTTGTTCATGTAAAGCAACGCCACCTCTAAAATCAAAGGGGCTGGAGAGGTTGTCCTCAATAGGACTTCAGGGAATGAGATCACTCTAAGATGAGGTGATACATATCCCTAACTTGGTTTAAGGGATGCTGTTGGTCAAGCTGGTTTTAGACTAGTCCAACAGGTCTGTAATAACTAAGAATGGTACAGTACGTCTGTACCCAAATGGATGATATATTTGTAATCCGTGCATCTATGCCATCATAGATTAAGACACGTTAAATAGCAAGTCATTCAAAATCTAACGATGTTGAGATTGTTGCCTTCTGTCGACATAAACCCTCAAAATGAATGTGAGGTAGACGAATAGGCAAAATCACCTTTCCAAATTCCGTCAAAGGGAATAGCGAAAGAAGCACCGCTCCTCTAGAACTTAGTCACACCTACTTGGGTGATTTGAAGTTTATACAAAATAGAGGGGGGAGACAAGTACGTTGTGACCTTCATTGATGATGGTACAACGTATGGAATCATTTGTTTGTTAAAAAGCAAAGATGAAGTTGTTGAAGCGGATAAGCGCTACAAAGCAGAAGTTGAAAATCAACTAAGCCTACGGATTGAGAAATTCGTAGTGATAGAGGGGGAGAAAGTGAAGCATCGTTCATTAAACGACTGTTCATTTCTCACCTCAGTCCAACGGTGTTAGCCAAGCGCAAAGCTCGTACGCCCAAATTATGTGGGGTGGCTTGGTAAAAATTGGATTACTGAAATAGGTCAAGTTGTACCTAAGACTGTAGATTGCATATCTGTCAGGATCTGCAAATAACAGTAGTGTTGATCGCCTCTTGGCGTCAAAGAATGTTGAATTCTTTGGAGATAACTTTCCTTGAAAAAGGAAAAAGGAGTAATTGCTCAAGGTTAACAAGAACCCGCGAGGGCCTGACTATCCGGAACTAGACGTTCCGTATCTACAGGACTCAAAAGTTGCTGGCTATCCGGAACTTAATATTCCAGATCTGCAGAACTCAGGAATTCTAGATGTTGAATCGAGACCGAGCAAAAAAGGGGACAAAGACTTGTTCCAGTCCTTCTATCTTGTATGGTTAAGAATGAACCATGGACAATTAACAAATAATTGTCATCTCCAAAAGCGCTGCTTTGGAAAGAAGCTACAAAGAGAGAAATAAACTCTATCATATAGAACCATACTTGCGTAATGGTTGATCTTCCTCCGGGAAAAGAACCTTTGGGTTGTAAGATGTGCTCCTCTGTTAGTAGCTTCACATCCAGGGCCATTGCAGTCTTGCGTGGCATGAATGTTGAATTAGCCTTCCCAACCGGAGAGTTGGAAGAAGAGGATCAGAGTTGGTTTGCTGAACTGTTGGGCTTCTTCCTGAACTTTCATTTTGGTCCCTGAAATGTTTACATTTTGGTCCTGAAAGTTTCAGATAAAACAGAAACAATGAATCTGACCACATAAACATTGACTCTGAAATTAGAAATCCCACAGTTAGAGAATCAACAGTCTGAAAGTAAAAGTCATATTAAAATAAAGTCTCGATATAAAAGATATGGGTATCACATATGACATCTTAGGAATTGGATTTCTAAGACATCTAACGGACTGGTCGATAGTTGACAGTCTCGTTGGAGCCACCAATGGATATGAATCATAGAACTGATTGGAATCATGGTGCACCCATAGACAAGGAGCGATATGCACAGGTCATGTGTAGTTCAATGTATTGTACACACTATAACCGACCTGGTATCATCCTACGAACAGATCAGTTGAACTAAGGTTCACTGATGATTTTAATACATGATCGGTAGAAGGCGTTAAATCAGATATGACGATATCTGAATTATTCGCTTATGTACAGATTATAGTATTCTGGATGTCCAGCGGTTCTGGGAGAACACAGTGATGCAAACTAGACATCAGATCTGAAGAACACTAAAGCCACAAGTAAATGTGTATGGTTGGTCTTGGAAAATCCTCTAAGCAAGCTTGCATCGGCCGATTCATGATGGAATCGGAGTTTATCGCTTTATACAAAGCATGAAAGAAGTTGAGTAACTTCACGACTCCTTAGAGAACGTCCCTTATTGGGAGAAACCCGTGCTTTCAGCAGTTATACACTGTGGCTAGCCGGTCGGCTTCAGGAAGAACACGGATGACGACGTCTGGACATATCTTTTAGGATCTGTCGGAGATATAAGACCGTATGTCAGTTGATCATCACGGGTGTCACATCCTTGTTTACTAACTAAGGGACTCCCCGGAGATCAAGTGTTCTGCCTGTCTAGGGAAATTGGCTTAAAACCCAAACAATACGAACCTTTGCGGTGGTAACCCAACCATACTAATTGGAGATCCCAAGAATTTGGTTCAATGGGAAAACTAAGCGGCAAAAGGTTCAGTTGAGCGCTTCGGTGGAAGCAAGAGCACCTCAGATGATGATTTCTGTTCGGAAACATGAATCCAAAGCTGTTCCCGCGATAGACATTAAAGTACTACCTGCATGGTGGGTAAAGGTTAAGCTTCCAAACCTTTTAAAAGATCCTCAAATGGTTGAGGTTAAGGTTGGGGAAACTTTTAATGATTCCTAACACTTGAGAAGTGGGGTATAGCAGGATACCTTGTAGGAGATCACCTATTTAAGTGCGAGGATGACCGCCTCAAATGAACGCACTTAAGAATCCAAGTGTGTCCATAGCCACAACGAACAGAAACGTAAGAAGGAAAATGAATAAGAAGAGTTATTGTGTTGATATCATTGTCTTGGCTTACACTAAACACTGACGGTTCAAGACATCACGTTCACCGCGCAGTAAGTCCGATGGTTTCAACTAGGGAAGGTTCAAAGAGAAAGCTACCACTCCTGATGCAATATCTTTTCGCTGAAAGATTGCTGAAAAGTAGGCACCTTGTGCGTGCGCCACAATCTCTCTTTCATAGAGGGGATTGTTGGAAATTAGCCTTTGGCGGAGAGATGCGTCCACCCATCTTTGATGAATTAAACACTAGTGTTCTGAATGTTGGAGACTTTGTCTCTTCACACATGCATGATCTACGAAGTGAGTAGATGACCGTAGGGCCAAGAATCGTCTAATTTCGTTGAGAAATAAAAGAGATATTGGTCCACGAAGTAAGGTGTTTGAGACATGGAAATGTGGTGTGGGACAAATCTACCATATCGGTGGAAATTGGAAGAATTGCTCTCTATATAAGTCTCTAATTGGTAAAGGGTTTGGGACCCCAAGGGGTATCCCATGTGTTTAAAGGAGGGAAGACCTAGATGTGCTTGGGTTCAAGGCTAAGCCCAGACGCGCGCCGCCGCCGCCCGCCCATCCCGTCCGGTTCCAGTTTCGGTTCCGGGTTCTCGGGTTCTCGGGCTCTCGGGCTCTCGGGTTCACGGGTTCACGGGTTCACGGGTTCACGGGTTCACGGGTCGTGGGTCGTGGGTCGTGGGGCGTGGGCTGTGGGGCTGTCTAATATTATCTTTTTGGACCAGAGAACTCTGCCAGATGTACAGTTTGATCCCTGAAGTTTCATATATACAGTTTGGACCAGAATTCTTTCATATGTACAGTTTGGTCCCTGAAGTTTTAATATTTACAGTTTGGTCCCAGAGTTTCTGCGAAGGTGATGGAAGGCCATTGGACTGCGTTTTGGAGCATTAATCAGCCATTACTTGGCTGATTAACTCTCCATTAACAGCCCATTAGTTGGGCAATTGAGCAGCCTCCTTCATGACCTTAATTCACCTCATTCATGGCATTAAAACCTGCCATTACAACCCTCCTTTAAGGGCCATTACAGCCTTATTTGTGGCTGTTGGACAGCCCCTCATGCTATATATTGAGCTTCTTTTGGCTCAAAACGTGAGCAAGAAACAAGCTGGAAAACAGATGCTTACGTGACTGAAATTCAGCACAAAACTGTGAGAAAAACAGCCACAAAATAGTGAGTGAAATTCAGCGAAAATCAGTGCAATTTTCGACTGAAAAACAGTGACCAAGCCCTCACGTATACACAAGATATACACTATAGAGACACACTATATACACAGAGACAAAAGAGAAGAGTAGACAGAAACTCTTCCTTCATATTCCATATCATCAGCAAGTCGAGTCATATTTGTTTTCTTCGCCAGGCTCAACCTATTGGCTTTGTAGCATTGAGATTAAAATGTTATTTTATCTTGGGAGACTATTGCCTGCTAACGTAAAAGCATATATACGGGGCAATCTTATCTTAAGGATAGAGGGCTATCCTCGACTCAACACACAACGTTATAACCATCCAGATTTAGTTGTTTCTTGATTTCAGGATATCAACATTCAAGACACAAAAAATTTGCGGCAGTTCTCAACATTGGCTTTGCAAGGTGATCAAGATTCAAAACACAACACACATGCGGCAGTTTTGAAGATTGACCATTTATTTATCCTTTCGAATATTTGTAATATTTATTACTTCCCGTACTGCTCTATAAAGTACCATAGAATACCAACAGATTCTTGGCCCTATAGTCATCTACTCACTTAGTAGATTATGCACGTGTGAAGAGACAAAGCCTCCAACATGCGAAACCCTAGTGTTTAATTCATTAAATATGGGTGGACGCACCTCCCCATCAAAGACAAATTTCCAACAATTATATCTTCCTCTTAATCAGTAAATTAAAAAGTGAAGAGTCTTGAACATGAAAATGACAAAATCTGTAAAGTTGTTTTAGAAAATGCTCTTGAATCTCATATGAAAAATTCACTTTGTTAGTGGTTTGTAGTAAAAATGAAAATAGAAGCTAAAGGTAAGTTGTTACATATCTGCTGAGTTTGTTTCCGCCGATGGTGAGGGCTATGCATATGTTTGATGTCCATTTATATTTGATGCTTAATGAGCAAAAATTAATGAAAATTCATCATTACTGCTATCGACTTAAAAGAAGGAGAACAGAGAGGCAGAAACGCTGCAAAAGTTGAGAACGCGCGCTACTAATTTATTTATTTATTTATTACTGAAAAATGTTTAGTGGTTATTTCCTATTGAATATCAGTGAGAAGAAACTAAATAGTAGTGTTTTCACACAGAAAAATTATGAAGTTTTCTAGCGTTTCAATGGGAATCTGTTTTCCACAATGCGTTTTTCCAATGTCACGACCCCTTCTAGGGACTGTGGTAGCACCTACTTATTTCCACCGGTAGGCGAACCACTCCCAATCATTCACATGATATAAATAAGGAAAAGCGAAAAGGTAACAAAATATACAATAATTGTCTCATGATATAAATGCGGAACAAAGTCTGAAAAATAAAAAACCTCCCAAAATCTAGTCAATCATACAAGAGCACTAATAATCTGATACAAGTCTGAATACGGCACGCAGACCAAAACAAAATATAATAACAAAAAAGTCTGAACATGTCTCTCGATCTCTAATAAAAGACAAGATAAGGATAGAATATCTAAGGCATGCCTGAGGTAGCATCTCGCCTTGAATAATGAATGTCTGCCCTCTCGGACTCACACTCGAGCTCGCGAACTGATAGTAGGATCAATATCTGCACCAGAAAAGATGCAGCAAGTGTAGTATGAGTACACAACATACACCTGTAAGCATCATAGGCCGACAACGATGGAAGATACGTAAAAAGAGATAAATACCAATTTGACACCAAATAGCCCTAAGTTAGTAGTTCGATAACCCAATTACTATCACATTATTCAAGAATGGTTCACATAATCAGCATAAGACCTTGTTCATATAAGATTTCATATTCACGTAAGTCACCCAGTCCCACAATAGTTCAATAACATGATTCAAAGTATCAATGAGTAATTATCAATCTTTCTTTATTCAGGAATTCAATCAATTTATCCATAACCAATTTAACACTTAATTCAACAACATATAATTCATGAAATAATATATGTATGATATGTATGTAATGCATATGCCAGGTACCTTGATTCTCTAGTATACAGGCGCTCAAGTTTTTATTATGAGATGCACACTCATGGGAGACCCGCGAAGTCCATATACTCCTATGAAATTTCTCATTAGGGCCCAGCTCTTGACTGAATAATAATTGTTGCAGGCGTGAAACCCGTCCCCTCGAGTATCAACATCACCATCTCAGTGTTTCTATAATCTCATAAGAATTCTCCCGTTTCCAATCTCTTGGACCATAACATTTCCATACCACTCTCATATTAATATCACAGAACCATGAGTGTATGAAGGCAAATGACAATATAAGGCAAGAAATCATGTAATGAGATGCAACCAGGTATAGAGATGAATATCACATGCTTTCAAGAATTCAACAATATAACAATCCAAGTACAAATCAGGATATCATATTCGAAGAATGTGTGATGAATAAACATAAAATAGCAAATATGGCGAGAAGCCCACATATGGCGACAAGCTCAATCAATCAACAGTTGGAACAATCATAAGGCTGATTTCTGAAATCACCCATCATCACAGTTCAACACCGGTACCCACTCAGAATTTCATCATAACCGGTGGAGTGAGACCCCCAAACAAGCCCAATACCCCTCAATATTTATAACTAATTACGTACTTCTATCGGAGTCTAGTGAAAGTAAATAGTAGCCTATATCTGGGCCGAGTTAGAGTCTCCAACAGTCAAATCTCTACGACAGGCTTGCCTTTTCGCTGCACCTCGTGATAATTAAAGTCTAATTACGCATATACTATTCGTTAATATAAAGCTCACACACATAAAATGACATAATCCTTAACAAAGAAACACTTCCAACCCCAACCCCATGCCCATGTCGCCAAGACTCAAACTTTAATATTAAAAAAATATCAATACATACTAGGTAATCATATCCTTAAGTTAATTGAAAACCTATACTCATTTGGACCTTCAATTGAACAATATACCAAAAAGTCCCAATTTGGAACCCTAGAATTTCTCCCAAATTTGAAGAGACTTCCATATTCAAATTAAACCTCACAACATGATAACCTAGCATAATCCATCACTAATTAATAACAATTGTAGTAAACTAATCCATAAACACTCTTTAATCAAGTATGCAAATCTCTTATTCTCAAATGGAAGCTATAAATCATTCTACCCAATTCACATGTACAATCTATCACTATTAAAGGACTTGAAATCATGAAACCAAAATATAAATGGATGGAAATCTTTACCTCAAAGATGGAATCACTTTTAAACTTCATAAACCCTTTCCGTGTGGCACTAGGTTCGATACTTTTTATTTTGGGAAATGAGACTGACCTAGAAAGTTTAATATGACACATGACCCAACAATTCAGCCCTAGCGGAATCGACCTCGCTGGCGTGGACTCGCTCTCGCGAACAATAGCGTCGCTAGGGCGTAGTCACTTGACAGTTTGCCCCAGCATCATAACAAACCCGAACCCGAACCCATAGAGGTGACACACCCACCTCTGTGGAAGTCCTATCCGCCAAAGTAGAAAATTAATAGATTTCCAAAATCCACTTCTGTGAGCCAGCCTCCCACTGAGGCGGACACGCAGGAGCGAACAAAAATGTTGCCAAGGCGGATACCAGACACCAGATCACAAGAACAACTCAATATTCCACCAAACACCCGAAACACTCCCGAGACCTCCCGGACACAAACCAGACATGCTCCTCCAAGGTAAATTCACTCGAACCCTAGGATTTGTCATTTGACCTAGCTAAGGCATACTTTTCTAAAGAATCATCCGGGAAACCAAATCCAAACTTTACAAATAAGGCCACAAATTACATCCACTTGTCTCGGGAAGTAAACCAATGACTCGTCTAAGTCATAAATGACCCTCTACAGCTATCGGAAGTGACATAACTCAAAAATGAACTCATCTACTCAAAAGACAACCTTGAGTCAAACTATCCAAGACTAAGGTTCTAGTTTTGGGTTTTTCATCCGAAATTCATGTAAATAGACCTTGAGATCCGTGCCATCCATGCCCGCGAATCACAAATCCCACATAGAGTCGATGGGAAGTGTAAAATAGTCAAATAGAGGTCTTAGGCTAAAAACAACCGGACGGGTCGGTACATCAGATAGCAATTAAATAAACGTTCATCCTAAAACGGAGAGAAATAAAAAGGGAAACATATCAGAAGTAGTAAACAAGTCAGGATATATGCTCTGCATGTCAGACTCTGTCTCCCAAGTTGCTTCCTTAACAGGGCGATGCTTCAATTGAACCTTCATGGAAGATATCTCTTTCGACCTCAACTTCCTCACTTGCCTGTCTAATATAACCATAGGCTTATCCTCAAAATCCAAATTCTAATCAAGAAATACAGAGTCCCACTGGATGATATAAGAACCGTAAGCATGATACTTCTTCAATATAGACATATGGAAAACCGAATGAACGCCTGGAAGACCTGGTGGCAGAGCCAACTCATATGTCACCTCCCTAACTCTCTGAAGAATCTAAAAAAGGTCCAATATACCTTGGACTCAACTTCCCTCTCTTGCCGAATCTCATCACACCCTTCATAGATGAGACCTTCAGAAGAACTCTATCACCAACCATAAACTCCAAGTCTCAGACCTTCCAGTCGCATACTCATTCTGCTTGCTCTGAGCTGCCAGGAGCTTATCCTGGATCACCTTCACCTTCTTTATGGAATCTCTTAATATATCCGTACCCCAGGGCCGAACCTTAAATACATCAAACCAACCAATCGAAGATCGACATATCCTACCATACAAAGCCTCGAACGGTGCCATATTAATACTAGAGTGATAGCTGTTGTTATACGCAAACTCTGCCAAAGGTAAGAACTAGTCCTACTGACCACCAAAATCAATCATGCAGGGTCGTAACACATCATACAAAACCTGAATAGTTTGCTCGGACTGACTATCGATCTGAGGGTGAAATGTTGTACCAGATCCAAGCGAGTACCCAACTTTTTCTAAAAAGTTCACCAGAAATGCGAAGTAAACTGAGTCCCCCAGTTTGAGATGATAGAAATAGGATCCCCATGAAGATGAACAATCTCACGAATGTAGATGTTGGACAACTTCTCTACATTATAAGTCGTCTGGACCAGAATGAAATGCGCGGACTTGGTCAACCTATGAACAATGACCCAAATAGAGTCAAACTTACCTAAAATCTTAGGAAATCCCACAATGAAATCCATGGAAATCCTTTTCCACTACACTCGGGAATAGACATCCTCTGAGACACACCATCGGGTTGTTGGTGCTCATAATTGACTTGCTGACAATTCTGACACTGAGACACAAAATCCTCAATGTCTCTCTTCATCCTACCCCTCCAATAGTGTTGCTTCAAATCACAGTATATCTTAGTAGTACCTGGATTAATCGAATACCTAGAACTGTAGGCCTTCTGCATAATCAATCTGGTCAAATCACCTACACGAGGCACACACACTCTACCCTTCATCCTTAAAACCCGTCACTATCAATCACAACCTCCTTGGCTTCTCCTCTCATCACCTTATCTATGATTTTGCACAATTTCACATCATTATACTGGTGTGTCCGAATCTGATCCAAAATAGACAACCTCGACTTCACACATGTCAAAATCCTACCCAGATAAATATCAAGCCTCACAAAATGGTTGGCTATAGATTGGACCTCCAATACCTAAGGACACTCAGAAATGATCAAATGAGCTAAACTCCCCATGCTGACTGCCTTTCGTTTCAAGAAATTGCCACCACATTGGCCTTGCCTGGATGGTACAAAATGGTCATGTCATAGTCTTTCAACAACTCCATCTACCGATGTTGTCTAGAATTCAAATCCCTCTGATTAAATATGTGCTAAAGACTGCGGTGATCGGTATACACCTCACAATGAACACCATACAAGTAATGCCTCCAAATCTTTATAGCAAACACAACGACAACCAACTCCAAATCATGAATAAGATAAATTCTTCTCGTGCACCTTCAACTACCTCAATACATAAGCAATAACCTTACCCTCCTGCATCAACACACAACCCAACCCAATCTTAGAAGCATCACAATACACATTAAAGTTTTTTTTCTCTACCGGAAGGGATAAACTCAGGGTTGTGGTCAAAAGAGACTTGAGCTTTTGGAAGTTCTCCTCATACTAGTCATACTAGTCATACAATTGAAAAGGTACATTTTTCTGAGTCAAACGTTTCAGATGAGAAGCGATAGAAGAGAAACTCTTGATGAACTGACGGTAGAAGATAGCGAGACCCATAAAACTTTGAATCTCTGTCACAGAAGTTAGTCTAGGCCAGTTCTTGATTGGCTCTATCTTATTACGGTCAACCATAATCCTATTATTGGGCACCACGTGTCTCAAGAATGACACAAAACTCAACCAAAACTCACACTTTGAGAACATAGTATACAATTTTCTTTTCTTTAATAACGCAAGGACCATTCTCAGATATTGCTCATGCTACTCCAAACTCGTCGAATAGAACAAGATATCATCAATGAACCCAATCACAAAAAAAATCCAAATATGGCTTGAATATCCCATTCATCAAATCCATGAATGCCGCGGGGGCATTGGTAAGCCCAAAAGGCATCACCAAGAATGCATAATGACCATAAAGAGTCCAAAAAGCCGTCTTGAGAATATCCTCGGCACGTATCTTCAACTGATGATACTTGAACCTCAAGTCAATCTTCAAAAAAACAGAAGCACCCTAAAGTTGATCAAACAAGTCATCAATATAAGGGATCAAATACTTGTTTTTGATCGTTACATTTTTCAACTGTCAGTAATTAATACACATATGCATGGTGCCATCCTTCTTCTTTACGAATAAGACAGGAGTACCCTATGAAGATATACTCAAGTCGAATGAAGCCCTTACTCAACAAATCCTGAAGCTGCTCCTTCAACTCTCTCAACTCTTCTGGAGCCATATGGTACAGAGGAATAAAAATAGGTCGAGTATTCGGCTTGAGATCAATACAGAAGTCGATATCCCTGTCTGGCAGCATATCCAGTAAGTCTGAAAGAAAAATATCGGTAAACTCACTAGCTACTGGAACAGACTCAAGGAAAGGAGTCTCTGCACTCATATCCCCAATATGAGCAATGTAAGCCAAACAACCCTTATCTATAAACTTCCTATCTCGAATGAAAGAAATGATCTTATTAGGAGAAGGGCTGGAAACGCCTCTCCACTCTAACCTTAGAAGTCCAGACATCACTAATGTGACTGTCTTGGAATAAAAGTCCAGAATCGTATGATACGGTGATAACCAATCCATCTCCAGAATAATATCAAAATCAATCATGTCTAAGATGACTAAATCTACCCAAGTATCATTACTCATAAAAAGTAACCAAGCAATGCCAATAGACTCGATCTACTACCATAGAATCACCGACAAGTGTAGACACACAAGTAGGGACATCAACCATATCACACCACATATCCAAATCACCAGAAAAGTAGGCAGACACGTATGAGAATGTAGACTCCGGATCAAATAACACTGAAGAAGGACGATGACAGACTGAGATGATACATGTGATAACTGCATCTGATGCCTCGACCTCTGGTCTACCTAGGAAAGCATAACAATGAGTGTGTTCTCCCTCAGACTGAGTACTCTACTAGACACTTCGGCCTAAATGAGCTCTATCTCTACCTGACTGAGATCCACCACGACTAGTCTAATGGCCACCATGTCCTGACTGAGATCCTCCTCGACTAACCTGACCACCAGCCCTAGATGGCTATGTTGGGTCCTGGGTGCACAAGATGCACTCGATATAGATCTAGGGAAATCTCTCCTGAAATGCCCAATATCACCACAGATGTAACAAGTCCTAGCCGTTGTGGGCTTTTAAATAGAGATAGAAGAACCCGAACCATCATGATCAGAATACCGAGATTGAGAACCCCTCAAAGAATATCCCATACCATAACTGCTTTGCCCCACAGAGATACCATCAATAATCTAAAGGGTTTCCTGAACCAGTCGACTATGCTGCGACTGATGATATCTACTCTGCTGCCCAGAACCATGAGAAGTAGATCCACTGAACTATCTTTGTCACCTTGCCCTCTGATCAGACTCATATTTGGGAATTTTACTCCTCACAGGCTGCACCATCCCCTCATGATTAACTACAGTCTCAAAAGAAGCCCAACAATCACTAACTGTAATGTAGCCAACTGAAGGGGAATACTCAAACCTTTCACAAAACATCTCACTATCTCTGCCTCTGTAGGTAGAAACGGTGATGCATAGCGCGATAAGGCATGGAAGCGATTCTCATAAACTGCAACTGAATAACCCCCCTACTTTATCCTCTAAAACTCATCACGCCTACTCAGGCGCAAGCTAAGAGGTACATACTTCTCCAGAAATATGCGATAGAACCTAACCCATGACAGTGGAGGCGACCCCACTGGTCGACAGTCAATATAAGCTCTCTACCACTATTTAGCATCTCCCAAAAACTGAAGAGCCACAAAACTAACTCTATGCGACTCGACAATACCCAAGATATACAACCTCTCATGGCTGCTCACAATAAACTCATAAGCATCCTCTTTGGGACGACCATAGAATACTGGAGGATTCATGTTCGAAAAGTACTCTTAAATGTTCCGCTCATCATGAGTCATATGTGTCCCTACAATCAGTCGGATACCAAATTTTAGAGTAGGAACCTCATCAATACGGGGCACTGATATCGCCGCTGGCTGAATCCTGGGAGTACAAAACTTGGGAGTCTGAGTTTGTCCCTCTCCTATATGTGTATGAGAACCAATTGGAGTAGTCAGATACACGCTCGCCTAGGAAAAATCATCTAGAATACTCAATAATCTGACCAACATGTCTTGTAGAACCGGAGTAGAAATAAATCTAAGCTGATCCAGGGTTAGCCCCATCTCCTCATTAAGTAACTCACCATGAGGCTCAATAACCCGCTTAGGGGAGACTGGTCTAGTATGAGTCTGACCCACTCCCTAGGCCTCACCACGAGTTGGTGTAGCTCGTCAGGCTCTACCTTAGCCTCGAGCACATCCTCTATCGCGACCGCTCACTACAGGTTCTGGTGCCAGTGCCTTTTACTTCGTTGCATCAGCACGAGTCCTCACCATCTATAAGAGAATAGGAAAAAAGATCAGATACCAATTTGATTCAACTTAGCACGAAATAAACAAAGAAAGTGAAATATCCTAAATGTCACATAGCCTCTCGAAGATAAGTACGGACGTCTTTGCACTGATCCGCGAGACTCTACTAGACATTGCTCTTATATTCAAGATTGTTTACCCTAAAGCTCTGATACCAACTTTATCATGACCCCTTCTAGGGACCGGCGTGGTAGCTACGTATTGCCACCAGTAAGCGAATCACTCACATGATATAAATAAGAAAAAGCAAAAATGTAACAAAATATACAATAACTATCTCATGATATAAATGCAGAACAAAGTATGAGAAATAACAAAACCCCCAAAATCTGGTCAATTATACATGAGCACTAATATTATAATACAAGTTTGAATATGGCACACATGCCAAAATGAAATCTGATAACATAAGAGTCTGAACATGTATCTCGATTACAAATAAAAGATAAGATAAGGATAGAATATTCAAGGCATGCCAGAGGTAGCATCTCACCCTGAATACTGAATGTTTGCCTGCTCGGACTCACACTTTTGCTTGCGAACTGGTAGTAGGATCAGTATCTGCACCAGAAAAGATACAGCAAGTGTAGTATGAGTACACAACTTACCCTTGTAGACATCATAGGCCGACAATGACAAAAGATATGTAAAAAGAGATAAATACCAAGTTTACATTAAATATCCCTAAGCTAGTAGTTCGATAACCTTACTGTCACATTATTCAATAATGGTTCACAGAATCAACATAAGACCTTGTTCACGTAAGTCACCCAGTCCCAGAATAGTTCAATAATATGATTCAAAGTATCAATGAGTAATTAACAATCTTTCTTTATTTAGGAATTCAATCAAGTTATCAATAACCAATTCAACACTTAATTCAACAACATATAATTCATGAAATAATATATGTATGATATGTATGCAATGTATATGCCAGGTACCTTGATTTTATAGTATACATGCGTTCAAATTTATTATGAGATACACACTCATGAGGGACCCGCACAGTCTATATACTCCTCTGGAATTTCTCATCAAGGCCCAGCTCTTGACGGAATAATAATTGTTGCAGGCGTGCAACTCGTCCCCTCGAGTATCAACATCATCATCTCAGTGTTGCCATAATCTCATAAGTATTCTCACCTTTCCGTTCTCTTGGACCACTGCATTTTCTTACAACTCTCATATCAATATCACATAATCATAAGTGTATGAATGTAAATGACAATATAGGGCAAGAAATCATGATGTAATGAGATGCAACAAGGTATAGATATGATTATGACATACTTCCAAAAATTCAATAACATAACAATCCAATTACAAATCAGGATATCATATAGGAAGCACGTGTGATGAATAAACATACAATAACAAATATGTCGACAAGCCCAATCAATCAGCAGTCAGAACTAGCATACGAATGATTCCCCAAATCACCCATCATCACAGTTCAACACCGGTATCCACTCAAATGTTCATCACAACCTGGTGAGTGGGACCCCAAATACGCCCAATACCCCATAATATTTATAACTACTTACGTACTTCTATCGGAGTCTAGTGAAAGTAAATCGTAGCCTACCTCTAGGTCGAGCTGGAGCCACAAACAGTCAAATCTCTGCGACAGCCTTGCATTTCCACTGTGTCTCATGATGATCGAAGTCTAATCACGCATATACTATTCGTTAATATAAAGTTCACACACATATAATTACATAATCCTTTACAAAGCAAGACTTCCAACACCAACCTCGGGCCTACGTCGCCAAGACTCAAACTTTAATATTAAAGAAGCATCAATACGTACTAGGTAATCATATCCTTTAGTTAATTGGAAACCTATACTCATTTGGACCTTCAATTGAACGATATACCAAAAAGCATCAATTTGGAACCCTAAAATTTTCCCCAAATTTAAGGAAACTTCCATAAATAAATTAAACCTCACAACATGATAATCTAGCATAATCCATCACAAATTAATAAAAATTGAAGTAAACTAATCCATAAACATCCTTTAATCAAATACGCAACTCTCTTATTCTCAAATGAAATCCATAAATCATTCTACCCAATTCACATGCACAATCTATCACCCTTAAAGGACTTAGAATCATAAAACCAAAACATAAATGGATGGAAATAATTACCTCAAAGATAAAATTACTCTTAAACTTCAGAAACCCTCTCCTTGCGGCTCTAGGTTCGAGACTTTCTATTTTGAGAAATGAGACTGACCTAGGAAATTTAATATGACACCTAATGCAGCTATTACGCCCCAGCGGAATCAACCTCGCTAGCGCGGAGTCGCTCCCGCGAATAATAGCTTCACTGGGGTGCAGACATTTGACAGTTTGCCCAGTGCCATAATGAACCCAAAACCGCAGAGGCGTACCCGACCCTACGGAAGTCCCATCGGCCAAAGCGAAAATTCAACTTATTCCCAAATCTCGCTTGCGCAAGCCAGCCTCCCGCCGAGGCGGACGCGCAGGAGCGAACTGAAATATCGTCGAGGTGGACACCAGACACCAAACACCGGATCACAAAAATAACTCAATCTTCCACCAAACACCCGAAACACTCCCGAGACCCCCAAACACAAAACCAGACATGCTCCCCAAGGTAAACAGTGCTACGAATTCACTCGAACCCTCGAATTTCTCATTTAACCGAGTTAAGGCATACTGTCCTAAAGAATCATTCAAGAAACCAAATATCCAAACTTTACAAATATGGCCACAAAATACATCTGATTGTCTCGGGAAGCGAACCAATGACTCGACTAAGTCATAAATGACCCTCCGGAGCTACCGAAAGTGACAAAACTCGGAAACGAACCCATCTACTCAAAATTCAACCTTGAGTCAAACTATCCAACTCTAAGGTTCTAGTTTTTTGTTTTTTCATCTGATATTCATGTAAATGGACCTCGGGATCCATGTCACCCATCCCCACGCATCACAAACCACACATAGAGTCTACGGGAAGGATAAAATAATCAAATAGAGGTCTTAGGCAAAAAACGACCGGACGGGCCGTTACACCTAGTGAGCTGGTTAGGTGAGATTGAGGTGGAAAAATCATGTTTAATAGCACAAAATTTTCACTGAATGTCAGTGGGAAAAATCTTTATTTCTAGTAGTGGTGTAAAAACTATTATATGTTGAGGGCAATTAAATAAGGCAGTGTGTAGTAAATATTTAAGGTTATTACTTTCCTTGTGAATTTGAAGTGTGCCAACGTATAAGAGGCAGGAAAAGGAAAATGTCATACTCTCTCCGTCTCAAATTATTTATTGTGGTTAATAAAAATAGTTGTCTCAAATTATTTATCGTTTTAGAAGTTCAAGACATAATTGATTTTTCCCCCAATTTTACCCTTTGACATTAATGAAGATGACACATAAATAGAGTAAATATCTAATGGAGATAGATTGTAACTTAAACATAAATAAGAGTAATATAGGTCAACTATCCCTCCTAATTAATTTTTCTTAAGAGGCGTGTATGTTAGGATTTGAGTCTCAAATCCTACCTAATCAGAAAATAGTAAATAAGCAAAGAACAAATAACACACACATATTTATAGTGGTTCACCCTCAATGTGAGAGCTACGTCCACTTTGCCGCTGCAGATTTTATTATAATCAAATAGGGAGTTTGAGTTTACAATTCTCTCTTTCTCTCTTCCTCGAGGTCAAAGAAAGAAAAACGACGCCCTAGTCTATATATAGCGAAAGCTAGGGCGAACATAATACAAACCTAAAATTTTTGAAACACCCTCCACACTCTACGTAGGGTCTTCATAGTGTCGGCGGTGAATTAGGCTCCACAACTCAACAGTGTAAACCAAAAAGTGACAAATAATTTGAGACAGAGGGAGTAAATTTCAACTATTTGGAATGAGAACGTGGAGTTTAGGATGCAGGAAAAATGTCATAAATTTCTACTAATTGGGTATGAGAACGTGTGATTTAGGATGCATCAAAATGGTATGAATTTTTATTGGGATGAGAACGTGTAGGGATTTTAAAATGGTTGTGGAGTATTAAATTAGGCAGGCCATTTAATATTCATAAGGTGTAGAAATTATTTAGAGAATGAGGGGTATTAAATAAGGCATTCATATCAATATTAATGCATTCAACTGGAACGTGGGATTGTTTCAACTTTTGCTTGTATTTCAACCTAATTAATGATTTTCTACTTTCATCTTCTCGTTAGCACACTGTAAATATTAGGAATGGTCAAATTGAGAATTTTGAAAATGACGGAAGTTATGAATGATTAGAATAAAAAATATAGAAAACAAAAAGATATTAGCAATCGATGTCCTACACGGCTACACCTAAACAGGTCCACGATAATACCTTGTGAACTATTGTAATTCCTATAAAAATTAATAGAATTGGATCTGGCGAAATGATTAATGACTGAAAATAACTACCAAATTGTGAAAACCTCTCCCCATTAAGTAGGTAAGGGGTAATGAAGAGAGCTGCTTTAATGTGTCAACTTTAATATGCTGATTTTTATTTTAGTAGAATGTGTAATTTCATCTTTGTACAAAAATAAAATATTACTATAGTACTTTTTGCTTGAAGGATAAAAAAGTCGTTTAACTTTGAAGGGCATTATGGTAATTCAACTTAGAACTATGGAGCTTTCCATTTTAGTATTATATGATTAGTCAAATTTCTTGAATTATATACAAAGTAAAATAAGTATTTATAAAGGTAAAAAATATTTTCTAAATAATTTATTCAGTACTATTTTTCCATTTCATTTGACAAAACATTCTAATATAGATTTTATATATTTTACATATGATTTCAAGTATTAATTATGTCTATATAAATTAATCATATGTTATTTTAAGCATATTTATTAATTTTAAAATTAATTTATGTCAAAAACAAGTGTTTAATTGAGTACATCTTTTAAATTGTGAATTTAAGGTTGTTTACGGCTTAATTACTATAGTTAGTTTATTTTTACAAATAAATATTTTTATTTATTATAGTTAAGAAGCTTAATTAATTGATTAAATAATTCGTCTCAATTTTATCTCAAATTAGTTTAGTTTTAAGATTGGTATGATTTTAATTTAAAAAAATTGACCACTTTTACAAGAAGTTGGTTGCAATTGCAATGCAAAAGGGTTCCATTCTAAATTCAATTTTAGGCCCATTATCACTCCCAAACCAGCCTCTTTGCTATGCCATCTCCGGACTAATTTAAGCCCAATTGACCAAAACCCGATCCATCCCAAAACACCGACCCGACCCACCACCTCTTTAAGATCCAAAACACCATTTCTCACCATTATTTCATACGATTTCTCACCCAAACCCAAAACGTAGATCAACTAAACCGCCACCAGTTCCCCCACGAACCCTAGCTCACAATGAGCTATTTTCAGTTAAGGCACAACAATCTTTCATAGTATCTGTCACGATCTAAAATTCCATTATGCCGTGAGGGCACCTTCCCTAACCCGTAGGCGAACCCTAATCATTCAACATAATAAAATATAAGTAAATGCGGAGAAATAAAAGAATCACAGATTATTATCATGTCTTGGAACTTAAATACATAAACTTGCAATAAAACCCTCAAAATCCGGTAGTCATGAGTACAGAACTCTAAAGTGAAATACAAATCTGAATAAGGAAATACGAATAATGTCTGAAAGTACAAAAGACAGAATCATAAATGTAAGAAGGGAGTTCCTGTGCTGGGATGGAAGTTGCAGGTCATCCTGGACTCCACGAACAATCTGCTAGAATCTTCTCAAGCTGCTCCTCTATCGTCCGGCTCGGTACTTGCACATGGAGTGCAACAAGTTTAGAGTGAGTACGGGAAACACGTGTACTCAACACATCATTGACCGACCCTAGCTATAACAGTAACGAGGGTTGGTACTTTCTGATACTTCTACACTAATTAGTTAGCTAAGTATAAATACAATTCAGTTATCCAAGCCCACCAATAGTTTCTATAGGTTAACAAAAATATAGGTGTTATCAAGGTTCACAAGTCTTAACACAGTCTCCAACAGTAGTACCAAATTAGCCTAAACCCCATTCAGGGTGTCTAGTCCAATCAAGTTTCACTACTCGACCTCATAATAGTTAGAAGTCTCAAGTATCAGTATTCCTCTTACCATGGCCAAAAGATTATAAGTCTACCAGATATCAACATCGAGTACACACAACATCAAGTACATGTCGGAATATAAATGAATGCAATGCATATGATATGTATGTATGCAATGATCATATGTATCTGGTATACACATGCTGCTGCAGTACCTGTCACGTGACCCATATGGGGACTCATGAGGTCCATATACCCATCCGATCTCATAAGACCCCAACTCTGTGGATGTAATGTCATCTTTAATTATCACTCTCGTATCATGTATCATATCCAATAATTAGGCTTTTATGCCCCTTTCAGCAGTATATCAACAGTTCAAATGCCAATATATGTATGAATGATAGGGATATGAATACACCATGCAACAAATATAATTAATACAATCAGTATTATCAGTTGCCTTTCAAGTATTTAGACGATATGTAGAGTGATGAATGCATGACAAGTCAAATCAATGATAATATGACAAATATGGCTATGAGCCAAAATAATCAGCACTCATATCAAACCTAAGCAGATTTATGCCCCGCTCACAGTCCAAAGGCTAAACACACAATATCCATCATGTATATCATTCTAAGTTCATTAATTACCCAAGTTAAGTTCATGGGTACCCGTACAAGTGCTCGTCACTTCATTAGCACGGGACTCCCAATACTCCATTACTTCCATTAATCAACAAACAGTATACCAACACATAATACTATACTAGAGGCTATTAAGTCTCAACATGCCTGATAAAGAGCTGAAGAGTCACGCGACAACTTTTCCCTTCCTTAGAGCTTCCTCACGAGCCCACTCTGATAAATTATATTAACTAAATAAGAATACGAGTCTAACAGTACCCATATCTATAAGTAAAACTAGAATCCCCAAGTTAAACTACAAAGGAACCTGGGCCCATAATAACAAAATATGAACTTTATTAACCAATTACCGCCATAACATGCTAGATAAAATCATATCCTTAAGTTAATTTGATATCTAAGCTCGATTGGATCCTCAATCTCAATTTTAGGCAAAAATCCCCAATTCTAACCCTAATATTTTCTCCAATTCCCAAAAGAGTTTCTATCATGAAATTGACTAATTAAACATCATCCTCTAACAAGGATTAACACTAGCTTACATTCTCAACAATAATAATTCAATAATCAATCTCCAAACCCCAAGTTTTATTCTTTTATTCTAAAAAAAAGCTAAGTCCTCACTCCCCCAAAAATGATCATACTTAGGATAGAAATTTAACTAGTACACAATAATTAAAGGGGGAAAAATATACCTCTATCGATGAACTCTCTTGAAACCCCGAAGAAAATCCCTATGGCTCGAGCTCTAATACCAAGGAAGAATATTTAGGGAATGAGAATGTTTTAGGGCATTACACACATTAGATTTTGAACAGCGATTCCGCTTCAGCAGAATCGATCTCGTGGGTACGAACTCGCTTCGACGGAAAACCCATCCGCTGAGGCGAGTTCACTTACTATGCTGAAAATCCGCTGGGCGGAAGAAACTCTACAGAGGCGCACTCGCCTTTGTGAGGAAGTCATCTGCTAAAGTGGAAAATCTGCTCGAGGGCAAGTCTCCATCTACGAGCCAAACCTCCACAGAGGCAGACACGTAGAAGTGGACCAAGGCTCGTTGGTACGAATACCAGAAACCAGCAACAGCCAAATCATGCCAAACTCATCGTCAAACATCTGAAACTCTCCCGAGACCTCCCGAAAACAAACCAAACATGTATTCCTCTCAGAAAACACATTCCAGACCTTCTCACGCACTCGAAATTTCTGGAAAAGGTCTCTAAGGCTCGAGTTTGACCAATGTTTACCCTTAACTTCTAGTTTCACAATTTTTCTAACCAAACCTCTAAAACACACCCGACTGCCTTGGGAACTGAACCAAAGGCTCGATTAAGTCATAAACATCATTTCGGAGCTAATGGAACTGACAAAATTATGAATAGAGCGCGTTTATCAAAAAGTAAACTATGAGTCAAACTCCTCTATTCTCTTAACTTAGCCTTTAGGAAACATACCAAAAAGGACCTGAAACATACCCGATCACCTCGGGAACCGTGTCACCCATCCACACAAGGCATAAATAAGCAAATAAATACTCGAAAAGGATAATCTAGGGATTTCTAGGCTAAACAAGCATAATGAATTTCTGAGTCGTTACATGAGATACCACTTAAATAAATATTTGTCCTCGAATGGTAAAAAAAGGAATACCTGGACTCTCAAATAGCTCGGGGTAGTTAGCCCGGATATCGGACTCTGTCTCCCATGTAGCCTTCTCCACTGGGTGATTTCTCCCCTGCACTTTCACAAAAGCTATCTCCTTGGACCTTAACTTTTGAATTTGTCTGTCCAAAATAGCTACATGCTCCTCCTCATAAGCTAGATTCTGATCGAGCATCACCGAATCCCATTTAATCACATGAGAACCACCAACAACATACTTCTTCATCATTGACACATGAAACACAAGGTGTACACTCGACAACCAGGAGGTAAATCCAACTCCTAAGCTACCTTACCAACTCTGTGAACTTACTCAAAAGGACCAATAAACCTCAGTCTGAGCTTGCCCTTCTTCTCAAACCTCATCACATCCTTCATGGGTAAAACCTTCAGCAAAACCCACTCTCCAACCATGAACTCCAAGTCATAGACCTTTCAATCCGCATAACTCTTCTGTTTGCTCTGGGTTGTAAGAAGCCAATCTAGAATCAACTTGACCTCTCATCCAAAGAATCCCTCAAAATATCAGTACCCCAAGGCCGAACCTCAAAAGCATCAAACCATCCAACTGGTGAACGACACCTCCTACCACATAAGTCCTCAAATGGTACCATCTCAATACTCAAATGGTAATTGTTATTGTAAGCAAACTCCGTTATATGTTTAATGAAACGACGTTACAGTTACTTACCTCTTGTATCCTTGAGACTTGTCAATATAATGTTTTGCATTCTCATTCATTCACTTATATATTTAGTTGATTAAAAAATGGAAAATGAGATACGATATGGGGTTAAGAGCTAAGAAGGATATTGTCTATGCCCGATGAGAACTATTCCAGATAGATGATGTAATGATATGGTAAGTGCCTGATAGAAACTATTCCGGGATGATGAGATATTGATATGTTAAGTACCCGATGGGAACTATTCCTGGTGGTACATGAACTTCACGAGTCCCCATGGGTCATGACTTTGAGGCATTGCCCTTAGCATGTGTGTACGAGAGTGGAGTAAGAGAGAGATGGTCACATTTTATTTCATTGCTACCATTCAATCATATACTTAATTGATCATTGGTGACCCATATCTTTCATTGGTTGATTACATGTTTCCTTGACACTTTACTTGTACATGTTTGGTGACCACACTTGATTGTTTTACGTGCTACTTGTTAGTTTCCACTTCTTCATGCGTCATCTAATCATTGTCGGCCTATGATACTTATCATTAGTAGTGTTGTACTGATACTACCCTTGCTGCACTTTTTGTGGAGTGTAGAGTACGATCCAGGTTCCAGTTTTACGCCCCGTGGCTGATACGCGAGGGTGAAATCTCTCGGTCAATCAGGGTGAGCTACTTGGTCATCCGTGGCCCCTAAAAGACCCTCCTTTATTTACTTATGTATTTCATTTTGTAGACAGTATGTAGCATATGGGCACTTTCAGACTTGCATTTTTAGGTTCGTATTTAGAGCTCTTGTACTATTTGACCAAATTTTGGGGATGTTGTTGGATATTTGTCAAGTTATGCTAAGTATTAAGATTTGATGACTCGTTCTTATTTAAATTCAGTTTTCTTAATTTGTTTCTACTGAATTATGGGATGTGGTTGGCCTACCCGGGGGATAGTGTAGGTGCTACCATGATCCGTTATCTGGGTTGTGACAGTGGCTAGCTAGTAGCAGGTGATCACGGCCCTGGGGTTTGTGATCACGACACACGACCACTTAAAATCTGCAATATTATATCAAAGT
The DNA here is from genome assembly GCA_029783415.1 of Anisodus acutangulus. Classification (NCBI taxonomy): domain Eukaryota; kingdom Viridiplantae; phylum Streptophyta; class Magnoliopsida; order Solanales; family Solanaceae; genus Anisodus; species Anisodus acutangulus. The sequence goes on along the minus strand of CM056506.1, from coordinate 38,304,549 downwards.
TGTCCGATACATATCAAATGAATTCTAAATTTGACGAAATTAGTTTCTATGAGTTACAAATAAGGATATATACTAACCGTGCGGTTGAATTACTCTTTTGACTACTAATACACAAAATGAGAGGTCGGGTTCTTTATTTTTTTCTTCAAATGTTATTTATGTGGAAAGTTTTCTAAAGCCACTCAAACCATCTCAGAATCTAACTAAAATCTACGGACATGTCTAAAATCAACATATAAACTTATTGGAACCTTCAAATCAAGAATTCAAACTCATTTACTCAAAATGTTAACTTTGGTCAAATCTATGAACTACAAGTCACTAGTTGGGTTCAAGTGCTCCAAAAAATTTCCAAGCCCCTCGAGACACATGCCACCCGTACTCACAAGCAAAGAATCATCAAATGAACCTATAGAAAGTCTCAAATATGAAAAAAGAGTTCTATAATACAGAACGATCAATTGAATCGTTACATTTACAGTTACAAAATTACATAAATATATAATAAGAAATTAATAATTTGACTTTAATTCAACTTAGATTTAAGTATAAATTTATTTATAAGTCACACATGAATTAAGTGTTTGCGAGTATAAATGAGCCTAACGTATGTACTATGGTGGCTCGAAAGTAAATTATGTGAAGCGAATACATATGAGCTACTAGAAGTTCAAGTTAATTAAGAGAACTTGATTAGTAATAATCTGAAGAAAAGTTAATAATTAAATGATATGTCGACCAATTGACTATGTTCACATTAAAAAGAATTATGAGAATCTAACATATTATCTACATCCTACAAACAATAAATCAATATTGACCAAATATCCAAATATGGGGATGACACTATTTTTCTTCTAAAATAGCTAAAACAATAAATATGATCCTGTTAATTGCTCCTCATCTATCTTCAAAAATATTTTCTCTCTTCTAAAATTAGTTATCTATATAAACATTCGATATTTCATTCCTCAAACTACTTGCTTCGCAACTATCACCTTGGGGTTTTCTTTAAGTAAATTTTGTTTCTTTTATATCTTTCTTAGAAAGATATGATGGAATATGTAAAGCAACAACAGGAATAGTAAATAACTATTACAGTGATCGAAATGATAAACAACAATTAGGACAACAACAAGTTGTCAATATCTTGATCTTGAATGAAACTTCAAATATAGAACTTGTATTCTGAAATACAAGAACATGAACTGCTACACTTGTGTCTTGTAGATCCGCTGAGAATACGAATGGTTAGAGTCCTTCGTCTGTTAAGTTTACACATGAAACACTTAGCAACCAATTAGATAAACCACAACACCACTGGCTGAGTTGAGAGATGACTCTCTGTCTTTAAGACAAGATTGCCCCCGTATATAGGCTTTACGGAAGTGTGGACAATAGTCTCCCAAGATGAAAAAACAAACTATCAAGTGTGCAAAGCCTACATAAATGATCTCATCGAAGAACATGAATAATCAAGATTGCTAAGAGAAGGATTTCTTATCAGGAAAATTTGATCTCTTTGTTGTGTTGTATACTTGTTTTTCTGTTCATATGTGCATATACGTTCCTCTATAGAATTGAGCTAAGGCTTCAATTTATAGGTGTGCAATATGGCCTCTTCAAGTGCCCCACAATGGCAATCAATTGCCATGTAATGGATGACATTTAACCCCCAAGTAATGCAGCAACATAATGATCCAAGTAATGGCCATTATTGGGTGGTTTCAATGTCATTGAAGCCCCCTCAACAACCAAACCTTTGGGATTCCGTCGAGCAAACACTGCCTGGGAAGCGCCATGGCGCTGCAGCATTTAGCGCCGCGGCGCTGCAAGGGGGGCGCCGCGACGCTTCAGCCCAGTCCGGGAAGCGTCGCTGCCCTTCTCGGCTCCGCGGCCTTTTCCGACCCATTCCATCTTACACCTCGCACAATCCTTACTTCGTTTACCAACGTGGAACACTTATCATTTAGCAAATAACCGTCCTCATTCTATGTCTCAAACATTTCACTTACGTACCAATATCTCTTTCATTAACGAAATTTACGATACTTGGCACTAAGATTGCACGTGTGTGGAAACGATATTTCCGACGTGCGAGGCCCATTTATTCGAGTCATAAATAATGCGATAAACTTAATTCCACATTAGTAAATTTCCAACAAGATATTCTAATCTCCATCCTCGTATGTCCATGGCTTGTTCATATGAAGTGAATACTTGTAGAGACAGTTTCTTATGTGCCATCAATTTCAACAATTAGTACTGCTCAAATAATGGTTAGGTGCTTTCTATATAAGATTACTCTATCAACGATGAAATTTTTTTATTTGTTACTTAAGATGTATGGATCATTTGAACATTTTTTTTGAAAAAGTTTTTCAGATTCTTCTTTTTAAATTGGAAATTAGAGAAGTTGTTTTACAGAAAAATAGAAGGGTTATCTGATTGATTTATTAATTTTTTTTATTAATTGGGGTTTGATGTAAGAATAACTTGCATAACTAAAAATTGTTAAATTTTGTGTACTGACATTTTCAGAAAATTACTAGAGGTATAGGAAATCAGAAGAGTTTATGAAATATGATATGTAATTATTATCCATTTAGATTTATATAAATTAAAATTTAGGGTATACGTATAAAAGAGGATTTTATACTGTCTTTGTTTCTTTTTAAATTATTAAAATTGTATGTATTACAGGTTCGACAAAACCAACAACATAGCACAAAATTTATACTAGAACCTACTTCAATATCAAGTCAGCCAATAACAGTAAGATTTCTATAACTTTATTTTCCCCTTTTTTCTCTCTTGCTTGATGCTTTAATTTTCTTCTTTTTTTTTGCATATGTTGTCTGCTGTAGATGTGCTTTGATTCTTCTTATGTATTACAAATAATATAGATGCAAATTTCTACTGAATTTCCTCCTTCAATTCCCTAGAGAAGTTTGGACACTCATGAACAGTTGGTGTTGCTGACATTTGAATTTGTCCTCATATATGTCTTGAAAAAACATAGAGGAAACTGAAAGAAATAATCCCTTGATTATTTTCATTACTTGAAACACTATATATACAATTTACATATTTTCATAATAGGAGAATCTTATTCCTATTCTACTCCTAAAACATTATTCTACAAGGAGATTAATTATACAATTATGGTAAGAGTACAAGACTAATTAAGGTACACTACCACTATACAAACTTGTGTACAATATGGACAATATTCGAGAGGGAAGCCGAGACCAAGTGTACATAGGATATACATGTGCATAACGTGTATATCGTATGTATACTCGGTATATTTAACAGAAACTAAGTTTATATCTAGGTTAGAATTATGATTATCAAATAATCATGTTTATATATAAAAAGGTTGTTACTTAACTTTTGTTTCCAGATTTATTTTAATTTAATCTGTTAATACAATGACAATATATCATATGATTCTTTTTTGTAATTTTCATTTCTATTTAATCAAAAAGAAAGAAATATGAAAAAAAAATAAGTGAACACTTTGCTGAGGAACGGAGCTTCATATTTGTTTTCTTGCAAACGTCTCATCTGACAAACCTTGGATCTATTTGTAATAAGGAATATTTTCTATCGTCTGAATTTTAATATTCCCGAAGGAACTATTTAGGGATTTTTCTTTTTGTGGCTTTGGTAAAAGGTGGTCATAATAATAATGAAGGAAATATTTTTTATATCTTTTTCATTCATGAATACAATAATATATATATTAACAGATGACTAATTCTAGGCTACAATTTTGGTAGACTATCCTAAGAATATACTAATTATATTTACATCCTAATTACATGGTATATGATTTGATTGAATTATGGAAATAATAGTGATTATTTCCATAATTATCTAACAGTCCCCCGCAGTCTTAGCAGGAGGTTCTCATATGCTGAGACTGCCCCTGAAATCATCAAAGAGTATGCGCAGAAGACCTTTCATAAATATATCTGCAATCCGATAGCAGGACGGTACATCGAGAACACAGACTTGTTCACATGCAACCTTTTCGCGGACAAAAAAGATATCCATTTCTCTGTGTTTTGTGCGTTGATGCTGGACAGGATTACATGACAAATAAATCGCACTCACATTATCACAATAAACCACAGTTGTTTTTTCGATTGGACAATGAAGTTCCAAAAGAAGATTACGAAGCCAACATGATTCAGGGACCACATTAGCTACCCCTCGATATTCTGTTTCAGCACTCGATCTAGATAGTGTCGATTTGCATTTTGACGACCATGAAATTAGATTATCTCATAGAAATACATAATAAGCAGAGGTGGAATGCCATATATCCGGGCAGCCATCCCAATCAGCATCTGTATAAGATGTGAGACCAGAAATTGTTGACTTTTACATATGCATACCAAAATCAAGAGTACCGTTAACATACCGCAAAATTCATTTGAGAGCCCCCATATGGTCTTCCTTCGGGTGATGCATATGTAAATAAACCTGTTGGACCGCATAGGAGATATCAGATCTCGTAAAGGTGAGTTACTGCAATGCCCCTACTAAGTTGCGGTAATGTGTTAGATCACTGTATGGAGAACCTGTAGAGTTACCCAATTTTTCCTTGGTATCAACCGGCGTGTGTGACGGTTTTTAAGATGACATACCGACTTTTTCAATTATCTCCTCGGCATATTTTCTTTGACAAAGAAATAGACCACCTGCATATTGAGTTACAGTAATACCCAAAAAATAGTTTAAAGGGCCCAAATTCTTCATAGAAAATTCTGAAGCAATGAGGGATATAATAGACTAGCGAAGTGACTCAGATGATGTTGTGAGGATGATGTAATCCACATAGAGAGGAATGTATGCCATGTCATTCCCTTTCTTATAAATGAACAATGATGGATCAAATTTACTATGTGAGAACCCCAGTATGGAGACGAACCCTGCAAACCTGTTATACCACGCCTTGGGGGCCTATTTTAAACCATATAATGATTTCTTCAACAAGCAGACATAATCAGGATCTCGGAAACTCAAAGGCCGGTGCAATGTACAATATTTCCTGTAGGTGACCATGTAGAAACACATTCTTTATGTGCAACTGATGAATGGACCATGATTTTGACAGAGCCAGACTGAGAACTGTTTTGATAGTCGTTGCTTTAACTACTAGGCTGAAAGTTTCACCACAATCCACACCAACCTGCTAAGACCTGCCATCACTAACAAGACGAGTTTTGTGCCTCGCAAAAGAACCATCTGAATTCTTTTTATGACAGAAAACACATATAGAACATATTATATTCACATTATATGGAAGGGTCACTAACTCCCATATCTTATTTTTAATAAGAACATCAATTTCCTATAATATGGAAGTTTTCCAATTCAAGTCTGATAGATCAGCTTTTGGATTTTTCGTAATTGGTGATGGTTGGACCGAGGAGGTTAAATTAAAATGATGTTTGGGCCAAAAAATCCCGTGCATAGCATGGGTTTCAATGGACCGAGGTGGGGCCGAGATGTGGATTTTCGAGAATTATATTGGGCCGAAAGGGACTGACCGGGTAGGCTTGTGTTATTGGGCCTATTTTCCGGGTTAGTGAAGTGGATGATGGAGCAGTGGGCTCCCTCATTTGGGCCAACTGGTTGTGGGACCTGTACTGGGCCGAGACCAATAGGGAGGGAGCAGTGGGCTCCCTTAATCTGACTGGCCTAGTATTATTTGGTGGCTGGGCCGTTGCAATTTGGGGTTTAAGTTTGGCTGGTGCAGTCGGGACCGATGGTAGTAACGAGGGAGTAGTGGTCCCCCTCGTTTAGGCTTGGTGATATGGGCTATTTATATGGTAAGTCAATAATGGATGTAGCCCCTCGTCCAAAAAATAGTATGAAGGCGGGGACGACGTGTGAGAGTTAGCAAACGGAAATGTGGACTCATTAAAAACAACGTGATAATAGATGATAATTTTTCCATTAGACATATCATAACACGTATAACCCCTATGATTTTGTGGGTATCCCAAAAAGACACACAGAGTGAAACGGGCTTGAAGTTTGTTATGGTTGTGGATGGAAACAATGGATAACACAAACACCCAAAAACCCTCAAATGTGTATAGGAAGGAATACGATGGTACACAATTTATGTGGGTGATAGGTTTGAGAGTAGCTTGCTAGGAAGAATGTTTAAAAGATATGTGTCCATTTGAAGAGCATGATGCCAAAATGATGGTGGTATGGACGAATGCGCATGAAACGTGCGAATTAAATTGTTGATTGTTCATATTTTTCTTTTGGCTTTCCCATTTTGAGGAAAAGTATGTGGACATGATAGACGCAATGACATACCATTTTGGTGACAAAATTCCTTAAATTGATCATTTATAAATTCCCTCCCATTGTCACATTGAAAACATTTATTGGACTTCTCAAATTGGGTTTGGATGAAAATACTAAATTGTTTAAAAATAGTGGGGACTTGTGATTTTTTTCCAATGGGAAATGTCCATAGAAAATTAGAATAATCATCCAAAATAAGCATATAATATTTATGACCTGCCGAACTTAAAACCGGGGATGTCCACAAATCCATATGCATGATATCAAATGGCATAATAGTGTTGAAAGTAGATAAAGAAAAGAAAATTTAACATGCTTCCGAAAAATGCAATACTGACAAACATGTGAGTCCACAAATTGGTTACAATCAATAAATTTATTTTTTTAAAAGAGAATTGAACACCGATGCTCCCGGGTGTCCCAAATGGTTATGCCATAAAATAGGAGAAATAGCAGCAAAGGTTGATGGAGTGGTGACTTGGTTGTTGGAGGTGTCGGTGATGGGATACAAATCCCCAGTGCTATTATATCTTATTAGTGGCATCCCCATCTGAAAGTCCTTCACTGAAAACCCAAATGGATCGAAATTAATAGAAACATTGTTGTTAATGGTAAAATGTACATATATCAAGTTTTAATAAGTTTGGGTGCATGTAGGACATTTTTCAATGTAAGGGGGGGGAGGGAGGTTTAATTGACCAATACCACAAATTAGAATTTCCTGCCCACTGCCAACTACAATTTTTTTACTTCTCATATTAAAATAAGACGAGAGAGTACCTTGAGATGCCGTCATGTGTGAGGTTGCCCCCGTGTCCATGTACTACGAGTCATCAGGAACATTGAGTTTATATTGTTCATGGCTTGCTCGATGTCCGTGGGAGCATAACTCGAAGACGATGGTCCATGGGCTGAGAATGCTTGCTGTGGACGGTTGCCTAACATACCGGGCTGCCTGTTCTGAGTGTTGGGCCTGGCCCACTGGCTATCGGGTATGGGCAGGGTAGGCCCCACTACTGCGGGTTCCAGCGCCAAGGACTGACCCCACTACCCGCTACCACCAAACTGCTGCGGCTGCTAGTGAGGACTGTTCTGCCTATGCTGCCGGCGACTGCCTTCCCTACCGAAAGTGTTCTCGTCGTCGCGGCCCTGCCCCATTCCACCATTATTTTTTTGTTTGTTGTTGTTGTGATTTTGACACCTCTTTTGTCCATTATTGTTGCGATTTGACACACCTCCCGAACCAAAATTTTGAGAGCCAAAATCATCCGTAGACACGTTAGTGTAAAGTAGGGCGGTACCGGCATTGTTTGCCGCCGTCGCCGCCTGTTTCACCTTCCGGGTTTCTTCAAAAATCAACCTCGAATGAGCCTCATAAAATGGGGGTAACGATTTACTTTGTTGAATGAATGTAGCAACTCCATCATAATGTTCATTCAAACCCGCAATTAGTTAGAAAACCAAACTTTGATTGTCACCGGTGCACCAACGTTGGATAGTTGATCGGCAAACATTTTTCATTCCATACAATAGGCGGAAATATTTGAAAAGTCATCCAATTTGACATTGGTGAATTGGTTTTCAAGATATACCGCCCGAGAAATCTATTATCTTGAAAAATGTTTTGCAAACGCTCCCAAGCTTGTTGAGCCGTAGAGTCCGGTTCCAAAATGGTGTGCAAAATGTCATTAGATATAGTGCCTTAAATCCATTGAAGGACTATCGCATCCGAGTGAGACCATAGAGTCTTGTTAATATTGGTGTCCTCCGACTGAGACTTAGGAGGAAGAATATAGTCAATAACTTGGTATGTGCGGAAATGAATTTTGAATAACTTCGCCAAGATGAATATTGTCCTTTTTCCATCTCAAGAATCACCGGAATAAAGTTCTTGACGGTTTTTATGGCAAGAGCGGAATGAAATTTGTGTTGGTCGGCCATTGTTACTCATGAGAAACAAGAAAAGATGAGGAGATAAGATATTTTGGTGATTGGAGGAAGTGGGAGGAGAACCCTAATTAGGGTTTGGAGGTTGATGAAGCCGGAAAGAGGGGAGGGGGTAGGATTTTTGGCTAGGGTTTGGAGAAAACCCTAATTAGGGTTTAGTTGATGAAGCCGAAAATGGGTAGGGTTTCGTCTAGGGTGGTGGGAGGGCCGACGGTGGTTTAGTTTTTGGGAAAAAAGGGGGGGGGGGGTTAATTTTTGTCTCTGATACCATGAAGGAAATATTTTTCATACCTTTTTCATTTATGAATACAATAATATATATATCAATACAAGACTAATTCTAGGCTACAATTTTGGTAGACTATCCTAAGAATATACTAATTATATTTACATACTAATTACATGGTATATTATTTGATTTCATTGGATTATGGAAATAAGAGGTGATTATTTTCATAATTATCTAACAAATAATTTTAGTTTTTTAGATGTCTATCATGAAATTAATTTTAATACAAATACATCATTAAAAGAATTTAACTATTAGATAATCTAATAAATTACTATTCTAATATTTGCATTGTTTCTTTATAATGGCCTAATTATATATGGTAAAAGGATTATTATTTCAAATCCAGATAAAGTTACACTGAAAAACTCAAGCAATTTTTAAATGCTAAATTTTCTCTTTAATTTAATTACAAAAACTATTCGATATATTTTCACCTAGTGAGCCAACTCTTTTATGTTTGAGCATTTAGCAAAAGCTTTTCAATGATTGTTGATTTAAATTTTCTTGTATGAAGAATTACTATTAACTCAATTGAGGGTGATTAATGTTTTCTCATATTTATTTGATAAGAGAAATTCATTGAGTATATAAAAGAATATTCTTATAAACATGGTCTCTTTTAGGTAGATTATTGAGTAGAATTTATAGTTTTTTTAAATTTTTTATTGTCAAAGTGAGAGGGAGATTAACAGCGCATTATTAATCGATATGAAAAAAATAAATTCATCGAATATAAGAAAAAAATCCAGGTTAGTAAAAAGTAAAGTCAACACTTTGCTTTGTCTATTGTTTTAATTAGTAGTAGGTTAGTAAAAAGACTTTAATATTTATACACTTAAACTGTATAGAAATTCTACCGCTAACTTACGATTGATTCTCATAGTGTGTCATATTAAGAAAAAATGTTATTCCCTTGATCCATTTTATGTGATACTATTTATATTTGTTTTTTTGAAGAGTGATGTATTTTATATCATAAAATAATTTAATAATGAACTTCAAAATTTTTCTTTAATGGCCATGAAATTTAACACTTACAGCATTAAACTAAACAAGGTTAGTGCATTTGGGTACGAAAATTATTTCTATTAATACACTCAAATATATCTATAGAGACGTCATTTGTGATGTAAATCAAACCCCATGCTCGATTCATCAATTCGAGATAACAAGAGAAGTTCCAAGAACGCCAGTGGTGAGCCTCAAACACACAGCCAAGAGCGTGGAAATGTATGGAGTTTGGAATGGCTTAGGTGACAACACTTAATAATCTTAAGGAGTTGAGTTTTATTCGGTTTTACATGTTGGTCTTGGCCGAGGCCTTGTTTAATTATTGTCTTTAAATTCCGAGTTAAGTGTTAGTTACTTAGGACATATTAAAGGGATGTAATAACCCTTAGCTAATCACTAGGACACATTCAATGAGGGGAAGATGACTAATCCGAGAGGAGCCTCATCCCATGGTGACATGGCTAGGCTTGTACACGACAACAAAGGGAGTGAATGCTCCATGTAGAAGTGTGGTCTTCAAAGTGAGTGAACCCTGTATGGAATTCCTCAATAGGAGAACACCAAAACACGGTTTGGGGAAGCGGAAGGGTTGCTCAACTTGCCATCTCCACAATCGGCCAAGGGCCATGTACCTCAACACACTCGAATGAGCTCATTCAAGTGCTAACCAACCGTGTATGGGATCTATCAAATAAGGTTCTAAAACACATTGCATTTGGGCGTGACACTCCCTCGGCCGAGGACTTTTCCCATCCCCCATTCCCACATAGTCGACTAAGTATTATAGTTTGTGTCTTTCTATTTTACTTCTAGAATGGTCCTTTTTCTACTATAAAAAGGACCCTTAGGCCATTGTAAATAATCAGAGTTTGTTGAATATAAAACTTGAGTATTTACTCATTTTGCTAAATCTTTCAATTCGGGATTGTAAGTTCTTAGTTGATCCTCGGGGAAGGTCGCTTGGTTCTCCGGGAGAACCACCTATATTTTACAAGGTTTCGGTCATCCTTGCTTGGTTAGTGTTGAGCCTAGCGGTCAGCAAACCTCAACCCAGTCCTTGTGCAATTGACCACAACATACTTGGAGACCACACGAGCAATTAACTCCTCGTGTTACCATCCAATGACCCATATCGACCTAATTGTGACTTGGGTTGCTCTCGAATTATTTCCAACAATCCGTATACAATCCTTGTTCTAATTACTTGTTCCTCTTCATAACTACACTCCACAACACCATCCAAACATCCCCTCAAAAGGGTTCCACCCGAACCCAACCATAACCCCACACATACGCCACCAAACATATCAACATCTCGTCCAAACTCCCATCTCATATACCCTCACTATCTCGGTGCACTTTCGAACCATAGCACCACCAAATCACAAAACCACCACCACCATCCTGTCCCGAAAGGCCCCCGCAACACACTCCTAAAACACATTAACACACCTTCAAGCCATTCCATCCTAATCGGCCTTCAACCACCCCATTGGCCATCCCACCTGAGAAACCAATAACCCTACTATTTTGGCTCAGTGCCACAACCTTACCACCACTAAAGTACTGAACCCCGACCATCATTCCCACCCTCACATCACATGTAACCACCACACAAATCCTCTTGGCCCGATTCCTTCTATACCTACTCGAAACCATCACCAAACACTCCTAATCTCGGCTTACCGAGAGCCCACGAAGCCAAACCTTGCATTTCAATCTCGGGTCGATCCGGTCATACGACCCACTTACCAACTCAAAGTCCTTCGTACATACATCAAATTGGTATCAGATCCAAGTGTTCCCGTCCCACGCAATAATGATATGGCCTACACTGAATAAAAGTATTGGAGGATCATGTATGACGTTTTAGCCAAATGTGAGCAAGAAAAAAGAAAGGAACTTGCGGGTTATGCCATGAGTAAGAACACTCCTACAAGGGTTATACAATACAATCTAAGATATGAGAGGGAAGAACCTCACGGTGGTGAGCATATCTTTTCTACGTGGCAAAACAAAACCAAGAAATGCTGAGGGGAAAGGAAAGACCATGCCTTGGTTAATAATCCGTTATATAGCATTGAAATAAAGGACCATACCTCATTTATAAATCTATTCTATGATAAGGAGGATGTGCCTCTAGCAGAAACACATGAAGGCTCAATTCCCCGACATGTTCTAAGCATTCAACTTGATGCACACGAGAAGACGCAAAATGAACATTTCTTTCACACTCGGTGTAAAGTGAAAGACTATGTGTGCAACATGATCATTGATGGGAAGATTTGTATCAATGCGGCTTCAATCGAGAGGGTAAACAAATTGGACCTACCTTCCCACAACCATCCTCACCCGTATATTCTTCAAAGGCCAACCCAAGACGAAGAACTACGAGTAACAAGACAAACTCTTGTTAGTTTTCGTATTGGAGGATATGAAGATAGCATTTGGTGTGACATCCTACCGATGGATGCTTGCCATATTCTATTGGGCCAACCATGGAAAGTTGATCATAAGGTACAACACGATGAGGAGAGAAATAGCTATTCTCTTTGGAGTAATCGCAAGAGGATTCGATTGTTATCTATGTCACCTAGTGAAGTGAAGGACATGAAAGTTGGAAGGGCGGAGAAGCGCAAAACCGAGGCTTTATTAGTTGATGTGCGGGGAATCGAAGAAGAAGCCAAGAAGGGGAGTCTTCTAGACTCATTGGTTGGCAAGAACGACCTTGCAATAGACACGGTTAAAGATGCGGCCCCGAAAAAGACCGTGAAGACATTGGCGAGGGTTGTGTGCACGGATATTATCATTCCACCATCCGCGGGGGTTGCTACATATGATATGGAAGTAACTTCTTGGAATTCACTACCTACCCATCAAGTTTATGGTTCTTATTTGGAGAAAGAAGGTGATTCCATTACGAAAGATGGTGTGAGATTGATGCTCCAACATGTATTGAATAGCCAACCAGAGGAGCATGAAGAATCGCAAAGGGAACATGTATTCTACACTCGTTGCAAGATAAAAGAGAAAGTATACAACATGATTATAGACGGAGGTAGTAGCGTCAACTTGATTTCCATTGGGATAATCGACGAGTTGTAATTTCCAAATCGCATGCATCCTAGACCTCACTATCTTCGATAGGTAAATAGAGGAAACAGATTCACAATAGCAACTCAAGCCCATGTCAACTTCTGGATCGGTGAATATGTAGATGAATTATGGTGCAACGTCCGTCCAATGGATGTGGGTCACATCTTGTTGGGCAGACCCTGTCAATACGACCAAAAGACGTTGCATGATGGGGAGGAAAATACCTATTCCTTCCATAAATATGGCAGGGACATTCAGTTATGACCTCTTTCACCTAGCGAAGTGAGAAAAACCAAACTTCAAAACGCAAGAGAGTGTAAAGAAGAATCCGAGACTCTCTTGATTGAAGGGCGAAGAAAATAGGAAGAACTAAAGAAGGGGAGACCGTGGGACATGTTGGTGTCAATACCGGTTGTGATGGCACAAAGGGGAAGTGACACGTGGTTCATAAGTGTCAATGATCATAAGATTTTCAAATTTGTCTTGAGGTACAACCCTATAATACCGAGAGTGGTTGGATGTTGGAGTCGAACTAAAGCTCTTTCCAAGATAACGTTGAGAGAGGGTCAATCGAAGGTTCCCAAGGGAAACCTTTACGAGTCCAAATGGATTGTGGGATCGCTTGGGACGTATTTTGATTTGGGCTATCCGAGAGACATAAGAGGCCAAGGAGGTTGGTCCGAGAGTTCAAAAACTAGCCGAGACCATGGTTCGGATGTCCCTTACCCTCGGGTATTCTGAGTCCATGGATAGATTGATACTCCTATCACAACCATGGGAGAACTCTTTCACAGGATGCAATGAATGGATGTCTACTTAGTCCAAGAATCGCATGCCATAGATACCTATGGTGCGGAATTGAAGGATGACCATCATAATCATTGGATGTATGATTTCATGGTCAATGATCATAAGATTTTCAAATTTGTCTTGAGGTACAACCCTCTAATACCGAGAGCGACTAGATGTTGGAGTCAAACTAAAGCTCTTTCCAATATAACATTGAGAGAGGATCAAGCGAAGGTTCCCAAGGGACAACTTTACGAGTCCAAATGGATTGTGGGATCTCTTGGGACGTATTTTTATTTGGGCTATCTGAGAGACTAAAAAGGCCAAGGACGTTCGTCCGAGAGTTCAAAAACTAGCCGAGACCATGGTTCAGATGTCCCTCAACCTTAGGTATTCCGAGTCCACAGACAGATTGATGCTCCTATCACAACCATGGGAGAACTCTTTCAAAGGGAGTAAGGAATGGATGCCGATCTAGCACAAGATCCGCAAGCCGTGGATGCCTATGGTGTGGAATTGAAGGATGAACATCATAATTATTGGATGTATGATTCCATGGTCCAATGGGAAACATATTTGAAGAATGGTCCCTTTAAATGGTTAGCCGAGTTCCAAGAAAACTCTTGCAAGAAATCAAGTCCCAAATGAAAACATGTATACCACATGGTACAATTAATAGTTGTCCTCATATTTGATTCCCAAGAATTTGAGGGAAAATTCTTCCAAAGAAGGGGAGAATGATGTAAATCAAACCCCATGCTCGATTCATCAATTCGAGATAACAAGAGAAGTTCCAAGAACGCCAGTGGTGAGCCTAAAACACACGACGAAGAGCTTGTAAATGTATGGAGTTTGGAATGACTTCGGTGACAACATTTAATAATCTTAAGGAGTTGAGTTTTATTCAACTATACATGCTGGTCTTGGACGAGGCCTTAATTAATTATTGTCTTTGAATGTTGTCTTTAAATTCCTAGTTAAGTGTTAGTTACTTAGGACATATTAAAGGGATGTAATAACCCTTAGCTACTCACTAGGACACATTCAATGAGGGGAAGATGACTAGGCCGAGATGATCCTCATCCCATGGTGACATGGCTTGGCATGTACACAACAACAAATGGAGTGAATGCTCCATCTAGAAGTGTGGTCTTCAAAGTGAGTGAACCGTGTATGGAATTCCTCAATAAGAGAACACCAAAACATGGTTTGGTGAAGCCGAAGGGTTGCTCAACTTGCCATGTTCACAATCGGCCAAGGGCCATGTACCTCAACACACTCGAAGGAACTCATTCAAGTTCTAACCAACCGTGTATTGGGGCTATCAAAGAAGGTTTTAAAACATATTGCATTTGGGAGTGACACTCTCCTAGGCCAAAGACTTTTCCCCTCCCCCGTTCCCACATAGTCGACTAAGTATTATAGTTTGTGTCTTTATATTTTCATCTAGAATGGTCCTTTCTCTACTATAAAAGGACCCTTAGGCCATTGTAAATAGTAAGAGTTTGTTGAATATAAAACTTAAGTGTTTACTCATTTTACTAAGCATTTCAATACGGGATTGTAAGTTCTTAGTTAATCCTCTGGGAGAACCACCTATCTTTTACAAGGTTTTAGTCATCCTTTCTTGGTTAGTGTTGATCCTAGCGGTCCGCTAACCTCAACCGAGTCCTTGTGCAATTGACCACAACATACTTGGAGACCACTCGAGCAATTAACTCTTCGTGTTACCATCCATGGTCCCATATCGACCGTATTGTGACTTGGGTTGCGTCTCAGATTTTTTCTAACAATCCGTATACAATCCTTTTCCAATTACTTGTTCCTCTTCATCACTACACTCCACAACACCATCCAAACATTCCCTATAAGGCTTCCACCCTAATCCAACCATAACCTCACACATATTCCACCAAACATATCAACGCCTCGTCCAAACTCCCATCTCGCATACCCTCACTGTCTCGGTGCACTTCCAAACCTTAGCACCACCAAATAACCAAACCACCACCACCATCCTGTCCTGCAAGGCCCCCGAAACACACTCCTAAAATGCATTAACACACATTGAAGCCATTACATCCTAATTGGCCTTCAACCACCCCATTGGCCATCCCACCCGAGAAACCAAGAGCCCTACTGTTTCGGCTCTGTGCCACAACCTTACCACCACTAAACTACCGAACCCTCGACCATCATTCCCACCATCACATCACCCGTAACCACCACACAAAGCGCCTTGGCCCCGCTCCTTCTACACCTACTCGAAACCATCACCAAAACTCCTCATCTTAGCTTACCGAGAGCCCGCGAAGTCAAACCTTGCATTCCAATATCGGGTCGATCCGGCCATAACCAAGACGCGACCAATTACCAACTCAAAGCCCTCCGTACATACATCAATTTGTATAGATATTTTATGTATGCTATAGTGAAATATTATAGAGAACTTATAATATAACATAACATGTAAAAGGGTTGAGAAAATGAGAAAATGGTCCTTTATGTTTGATGGTAGGTTCAAAATAATCCCTCAAGTATGCACTTGGCAGTTTTAGTCCTTTAAATTTGTCAAAAGTTAACATTTTCAGTGTCCGTCAAATATTTACGAAACTCTGTCTGTTAGATTTGACGGGAACTATGAAAAGAATTTTGGGGGAACTCAAATTTAGAGGTAAAATATTTGTAGTTCCTGCTATTTTTAATTTATTTTTAAAATATGGTGCAACTTTTTGAGGTGTAACTTCTACCATGTTTATATTTTTTTAGTGTCTAGTGTAACTTTTCGTGATGCAGATTTTTTGATTTGATGATATTTTCTTGGTGCTTATAGTGAATTTTTTTTCATATATCCGTCAGATCTACCAAACAGAGTTAATAAATATTTGATAGAGACTAAAATTATTAACTTTTGATGAACTTAAATGGCCAAAACTAGTTAAGCATATACTTAGAAAACGATTATGAACCTAACCTCGAACATAAGAGGTCATTTTTGTCATTTTCTCAAAAGCGATTCAATATAAAACTTGATTATTATAGTAAAATGTTATTATAGAAAATTCTGACTATTTTGCTATGAACTCAAATGATGATGATAGACGAAGAATATGGAAACTAGTGGGTCCGATTCCAACTCCACACGAAGTGGGCACCCAATAGCTCAAATGGTTGAAGTTGCACAACATGAAGTAAAGCAACAAAGAAAACAAAGGTGAAGTAGTATAATGAACGAAAAACAGATATCACTTATTGAAAAGGCCCTTATGGATCAACCTGATATGCAGCGAAATAAGGATTTATTAGAATATTGGGCTGATGAATTAAGTGTTCAGGTATGTCACATGCATTTTTTTTTTTTTGGTTCTGCACTTTTTGTCAATTAATTACTTAAGACTTTCCTTTGTTTGTTTCAGGGAACAGAGGTTACAAAGTTGCAGCTAAAGAATTGGTAAGGCTGATAGTATTTCTTTTGATTTATATTATGTTATCACCTTTGAATAGTTTATCTTAAACTATTTTATTGTCAAAATAAGGGGAGGGGTAGGTCTAAATAAGTGTCATCTATTAAGAAAATGTAAAAATAAGTCTTATTTTTGAGAGAGAAGAACACATAGTGTGTTTGGTATGAAGATTTTTTTTTTAAATAAGTAAATTTCTTACTTATTTTATGATGTTTGTTAAATAGAGAAAAATATCCCAATATCAATTATATAAACTCTAAGCAAACATTATGAGGGTGGAGGTAGTTTGGGGGTGTGATTGGGTGTGTTAGCAGATGTGGAGGAATAAAATATCACTTATGAAACTTATTTTTCCTACTTGCATAAGGGAAGTCATTTTCCTCATTTTTAAAGAACTTATTTTCCGACCAACAAAACATAAAAAAGTTAAAAATATTTTCCTCTTACTGAACACACCATAAATAGGTCTCAATTTGATTCAGTGAGGTTGTTTCTTATCTTGTCCTCTTGCTAGAGAATCAATTCCATTTTGAACACATACAAGCTAAATAATCGGAAAGCGAGGCTAGCTCGTAGTGCTAAGGATGGTCGTAAGCTATCTCTAGGGGTCAATCCTGAAGAAGAACCAATTAGTGATCCCCATGGACTTAATTGCTAATATTATGATATGTTGCACGGATGGACAGCTGAATAGAGAGAACGTCGAGATGGAAGATGTGAAACGGTAAATCTAACTTCTTTTATGATATATTTCTTTCATCTGAATGTTGATACCTCGCTAGTTTTCTGAAGTACAATCGCATTATATTTATCTATCTAGCTAGATATTTATGTTTATTCTTCAGAACGAAGGTCTCAAAATTACCTTCAACATGTATGATATCCTTTTTCATACTTGGGAAGTGGGATTTCATGACTGTCACTTTCAAGTAGATCATCCACTTAGTTCTTGCTCGTTTCACTTTTCTTCTACCTACAAAAAAATTGTCTATCATATTTATTTTGTGTGCATTAGGCGATCGTCAAACATATGATCTTGTAACTACTAAACTACAACGGTAAAATCGCTCTCGAGACTTGTTTAAAGATTTATATTTTATTGTTAAATATGGCAATTTACACACAAAATACAAGTGTATATTGCCATATTAAGTGCCATGATTTATGGCCATTATTCTCTCGGTTTTGTGGCTGTTTTGGTAGTCAAGAATATTGTATATTTGGAAAATATATGTGTAGTATATTGTAATGTATTTGTTACCATAATTAGGAATATACACTACCATAATTGTAGAGTTAGAATTATGGTAGAATAAGGTTTTAGAAATAGAATAGGAATATGATTCTCTTATTTTGTATCTTGTATATATACCTATTCAATTAATGAAAATAATCAAGGGGATTATAAGGAGAATTCAGATGGGTCATTTGCTCGACATAAGGCGCGACTTGTGGGCGATGGTAAGACTCAGCAGGTTGAAATTGATTGTGGTGAGACGTTTAGTCCGGTGGTCAAACCGGCTACCATTCGCACTGTGCTTAGCTTGGCTCTTTCAAAGACTTGGTCAATTCATCAGCTGGATGTCAAGAATGCTTTCCTACATGGTGATCTCAAGGAAACAGTCTATATGCATCAGCCGTTGGGTTTCAGGGATCCCAACCGCCCTCATCATGTCTGTTTGTTGAAGAAGTCATTATATGGGCTTAAGCAGTCTCCACGGTCCTGGTATACACGATTTGCTGACTTTTTTTCGACTATTGGGTTTACTCACAGCAGGTCAGATAATTCCTTGTTCATCTACTACCGTGGTTCGTCATTGGCCTACATTTTGTTGTATGTGGATGATATCATCTTGACTGCCTCTTCAGATGCCTTGCTCCAGTCTATCATGGCCATGCTCAGTTCTGAGTTCGCTATGAAAGACTTAGGACCCTTGAGTTATTTTTTGGGGATTGCTGTCAAACGTCACTCAGGTGGTCTGTTTTTGTCTCAACGAAAGTATGCTGCTGAGATCATCGAGAGGGCTGGGATGTTATTCTGTAAGTCCACTTCTACTCCAGTTGATGCAAAACCCAAGCTTAGTGCCGCGGCAGGTGCACCATACGAGGACCCGACCCCCTATCGCAGTCT
Organism: Anisodus acutangulus; assembly: GCA_029783415.1. Taxonomy (NCBI): domain Eukaryota; kingdom Viridiplantae; phylum Streptophyta; class Magnoliopsida; order Solanales; family Solanaceae; genus Anisodus; species Anisodus acutangulus. Next base: position 38,285,480 of record CM056506.1, on the reverse strand, counting down.
TGCAGAGGCACTCCAGTATCTTACATTTATCAGACCGGATATTACGTATGCTGTTCAGCAGGTGTGTTTATTCATGCATGATCCTAGAGTTGAGCACATAAATGCAATCAAACGCATCATTCGGTATATTCAGGGGACACTGGACTATGGGTTGCACCTGTATCCTTCTTCTACATCCACACTAGTCTCATACACAGATGCGGATTGGCGTGGTTGTCCGGACACCAGACGGTCTACGTCAGGATATTGTATGTTCCTTGGCAACAACTTGGTCTCCTGGTCTGCAAAGCGTCAGGCGACTCTATCCCGCTCAAGTGCAGAGGCAGAATATCGAGGGGTAGCTAATGTGGTCTCAGAATCGTGTTGGTTACGTAATTTGCTGTTAGAACTACATTGCCCCATTCAGAAGGCGACCTTAGTATATTGTGATAATGTTAGTGCCATCTACCTCTCAGGTAACCCGGTTCAGCACCAACGCACAAAACATATCGAAATGGACATTCACTTTGTCCGTGAAAAGGTTGCTCGGGGGCAGGTACGCGTATGTCATGTCCCATCAAGATATCAAGTTGCAGACATCTTTACAAAGGGTCTTCCCTCGGTACTCTTTGAAGATTTTAGGGACAGTCTCAGCGTTCGAAGACCGCCCGCTATGACTGCGGGGGTGTGTTAAATATGGCAATATACAAGTGTATATTGCCATATTAAGTGCCACAATTTATGGACATTATTCTCTCAGTTTTGTGGCTGTTTTGGTAGTCAAGAATATTGTATATTTGGAAAATATATGTGTAGTATATTGTAATGTATTTGTTACCATAATTAGGAATATACACTACCATAATTGTAGAGTTGGAATTATGGTAGAATAAGATTTTAGAAATAGAATAGGAATATGATTCTCCTATTTTGTATCTTGTATATATACCTATTCAATTAATGAAAATAATCAAGGGGATTATTTCTTTCATTTATATTTTTCTTTAATTTTAAAAAAGTATCTAGTTAGTTCTTATCCTAAGTAAAGAAATATGTTCCCCTTGATTGTATTCGTCAATAATGTACAATATATATAATAGAACAAGAATATTTAAAATAGGTAACTAATCAACCTAATTACAATAGGAAATATAATTCTACCTAAAATAGGAGACCTAATTACAATAGGAATACAATTCTACCTAAAATAAGAGATATACAATTAATGAAAGAATATTCAGGAAATATTCTATTACACCCCCAGTCGAAGCGGGAGGTTCACGAACACTGAGACTAGCTCGAAAATTATCAAATAGTATGCGCGGAAGTCTTTTGGTGAAGATGTCGACAATCTGATATCTCGAAGGAAAATAAAGGACACCACCTTGACCACAAGCCACTTTTTCGCGAACGAAATGAATATCCATCTCAATGTGTTTAGTGCGCTGATGTTGGACGGGATTGCCGGAAAGATATATCGTACTAATATTATCGCAGTAGACCAGTGTTGCCTTTTGAATCGGGCAGTGAATCTCAAGTAGAAGGTTACGGATCCAACAAGACTCAGAGATGACTTTAGCGACACCTCTGTACTTTGCTTTGGCACTTGATCGGGATAGTGTGGGTTACCTTTTGGAAGACTAAGACAATAGGTTATCTTTGAGGAAAATGCAGGAACCAGACGTGGAGCGTCGGGTGTCAGGACATCCACCCCAGTTAGCATCAGAATAAGCAGTGAGACCAGTAAGTGAGGACCTCTATAGATGTAATCTGAAGTGAAGTGTACCTTGGAGGTATTGTAAAATACGTTTGAGGGCATGCATGTGTGCTTCCGTCAGATTGTGCATGTGTAGGCAGATTTGTTGCACGACATAGGATATGTCAGGTCTCGTGAATGTGAGGTACTGCAGGGCCCTAGCCAGGGATCAGCGCTAAGCTTGGAATTGATGTCTATTGGCGTGTGAGATGGTTTGCAAGATGTCATGACTGCACGGTCAAAGATTCCTTCGGCATACTTCTTCTGACACAGAAATAGGCCGCTAGAATGTCGAGTGACAAACATGACTAAGAAATAACTCAGGAGGCCTAGATCCTTCATAGCAAACTCAGAGAAAAGTTGAGACATAATAGACCGGCGGAGAGGATAAGATGATGTGGTGAGGATGATGTCATCAACATATAATAATAGGTAAGTCATGTATGTACCGTTGTTGTAGATGAACAGGGAATGATCTGATATGCTGTGTGAAAAACTGATAGATGAGACATAATCGGTGAACCGCTGGTACTATGCTCGATGAAACTGTTTCAGTCCATAGAACGATTTTCGCAACAGACACACATAATTCGGATGAATAGGATCCCTGAAACCCATAGGTTGATGCATATATACCATTTCATGAAGATCCCCGTGTAAGAAGGAATTCTTGACATTAAGATGATGAATGGGCCAAGACTTGGATAGAGCAATGCTGAGGACGGTCCGGAAGGTTGGGGGCATTACGATCGGGCTGAACGTTTCATCATAGTCTACTCCCACCTGTTGATACATGACATCACCTACAAGACGAGCCTTGTACCTCTCAAAAGAACCATCAGATTTCATGTTATGTCTAAAAATCCACATAGAATGAATAATGTTAGTATCAGGTGGACGAGGTACTAGGTCCCACATCTTATTATTAATAATAGCATTATATTCGTCAATTATTATGGCTTTCCAATTAGGGTCGGACAAGGCATCATTCGGATTTCGAGGGACAGGGGAAGGGACAACTGAAATGGATAGGTTAAACATCCATTTATGTTTATCAATTTCGTGCATGACACATATTTCCATGGTCCGAGAGCATGTCTTGGAATGCGATATGGGAGGCAAAGGGAAATTGATACTCATCAAATAGGACATGAGGTGAAATATTAATTTTATGGCTTGACAAGGCATAGAACGAGTAACTATGATGATTAGCGGGGTAACCTAGAAACACATACGGGGAAGACCGGGGTTGGAGTTTGTGAGTGGTCGGATGTAAAGGATAACAAAGACATCCAAAGATATGCAAGTTTTGGTAGAAGGGTTCCTATGAAATAGAACTTTTGTGGGCGACCACTGAGCTAGAGACTTATTTGGGATGATGTTTAGGAGATAGGTGGCCAAGGAAAGTGCGTAATGCCATAATTGAGGGGGAATTGAGCCGTGAGAAAGTAGGGCACAAATTAGATTGTTTATTGTGCAGATTTTCTGTTCGGTTTACCATTTTTGGAGGAGGTGTGAGGGCAGGAAAAATGAAAGGTAAGACCGTTAAAGGAGCAAAATTGTTTGAGTTGATTATTATTGAATTCTTTGCCATTGTTACATCGAAAACATTTAATGCTTTTTTCAAATTGTGTTTTTACGAGAGCATTAAATGTGGAAAAAATGGGGTAGACCTGAGATTTATTGCCAATTGAAAAAGTCCATAGAATGTTGAAATAATCATCCAAAAACAACACATAATATCGATGGCCTGCGTACTTAAAATAGAGGACGTCCAGAAATCACTATGTATGATATCGAAAGGCATTAAAGTACAATTTGTGGATGCATAAAATGATAATTTAACATGTTTCCCAAAAATACAGGATTCACATATAGGAGTCTTAGAATTACCGTTGCATTGAATAAAATTATTGTTCTTAAGGGAGCGTAAAATAAAATCTCCCCGATGTCCTAATAAAGAGTGCCATAAGAAAGACGAAAGAGTAGCAAAGGTTGATGGAACTAAGGCTGGATTATTGACGGCGTTTGAAATAGGTTAGAGATATCTGGTGCTGTCACATCTCATTATTCGTGTCCCTGTTGTAAAATCCATCACAGAAAAACCAAAAGGATCAAAGTCAAGGGAAACATTATTATCAGTTGTAAAACGTCACACATATATTAGATTCTTAATGAGTTTAGGGGCATGGAGTACTTTTTTTAAGATTAGTGGTGGGGATAAGGATGAATAACCAAAACCGCGAATGGGAATACCTTGTACACTAACAACAATAATATTCCGATTTAAATTACACAAATTGGAATAAGATGAGAGAGTATCTTGTGATGTCGTCATGTGAGATGTGGCTCCTATGTCCATATACCAATTTTTGTCTAGAGCATTGAGTGACATTGTGTTCATAGCTGCCTCAATGTTAGTCGGTGCATAAGTTGAGGGCAGGGGGGCATGTGTTGTGTAGGCCTGTTGGGGACGTGGGCTAAGTATGCCAGGGTGGGCCTGTCGGTTCTGAGGTGGAGTCCATGAGGATGTCGGATATGGGCTAGGAGGAGAGAACCATAATAGTGGGCCCCACGACCCACGTCGGAGGTTGCTGCCACTACCGCGGTCGCTGTTGGCTATTTTTTGCCGGTGGGGACTACTCCTTCCCGCCGCAGTTATTTCCAGAATTCCATCTACCACGGCCCTTGCCGGACTGCCTACTTCGGGTGTTGTTGTGGGTGGATGCGGGCTGCTGTGGGTCCTCGGGTCGGCGGTTATGGTTGCCGGAGTTGGAGTCGCTACCGTCGATGGAGGGCCCGATGGTGGTGGTGAGGGAGGCGTCGACAATGCTGGCCTGAGTGGTGCTGCGCTTGATTTTCTAGGTTTTCTCAAGAATAAGTTTCTAACGGGCCTCATAAAACGGAGGTAACGACGTGCATTGCTGAAGGATGTTGGCAACACCGTCATAGGATTCGTTCAACATACAAGAAGTTGTATGACAAATTGCTGATAGTGCATGGTGTGCCGACGTTGGAGAGTTGGTCGGCAAGCATCTTGAATTCTTGAAAATATGCTGACACGTTTGGAAAATCGTCCTGATGAACGTCCCTGAACTGATTTCAAGGTATAACGCTCGTTGAGTTTTGTTGTCGTGGAAAATACTTTCCAAACATTCCCACGCTTGGCGGGCAGTGGCATCGGTCTCAATGATGTGTGTAACATATCATTAAAGATTGTGTTGTATATCCACTGGAGGATGACAGCGTCCAAACGAGACCAGAGTGCATCATCAGAAGTCGAAGCCGAGGGTAGGTCTGCGGACTTCGGTGTAGGAGGGATGATGTGGTCGATAACTTCGTAAACACGACAATGGATCTTAAAAAGTTCCGTCCACGAGGAGTATTGACCCGTTTCCATCTCAAGGGTGATAGGGATGGATTTTTTGATGTTGTTTACTGTAAGTGCATGATGATATTTGGTTTTGTCAGCCATAGAAGATGAAATTTAGGAGGAGAAGGGAAAGAGAATGGCTGGAAAAAAAACACTAGGGTTCCGGGGGGGGGGGTGGCCGAGAGCTATGGTCGTCGGCGGTGGAGGTATTTTTAGGCTACTGATATCATAAAGGAATGTGTTCCCCTTGATTGTATTCATCAATAATGTATAATATATATAGTAGTACAAGAATATTTAAAATAGGTAACTAATCAACCTAATTACAATAGGAATAAAAATCTACCTAAAATAAGAGATATACAATTAATGAAAGAATATTTGGGAAATATTCTACTACTAAGGACCATTGAATCTCTAAAACCAAATGATAAATTAAAAAAAATGAGAGCCTGTAAATTTAATAACATTTGTAATGTATTAATAATTACTAAACGTAAACTTCAGAATTTGTTTTTGTTGGATTGCAGTTTTACTTCCATCATAGCAAACGTGGCGAGTGTCGATCGATTGGCGATGTAAAAAGACATATATTCAAAGGTTTTGAGAAATTGAAGATGGAAGTTGATCTTGAGAATAATGTAGTGAGGGAGTCACTGGTAAGCTCTTACATTACATGCATTTTGGTGGACAATTATAGCCCGTTTGGCTAAATTATTGAAAAGCTAAAAGTGCTAAAAACATTTTAAAATGATTATTTTAGAGAGTTGTTATGTTTTGCATATGTTTTCCGCTGTAGATATGCTTTGATTCTTCTTATTTATTACAAATTATATAGATGTAAATTTCTACATGAATTTCCTCCTTCAATTCCCTAGAGAAGTTTGGACATTTATTTACACTTGGTGTTGGTGACATTTGAATTTTTCATATAATTCTTGAAAAAACATAGAGGAAACTAAGTTTATATCTAGGTTAGAATTATGATTATCAAATAATCATGTTTATATATATAAAAAAAGGTGTTGCTTAACTTTTGTTTCCATGTTTATTTTAATTAATCTGTTAATACAATCACAGTATCTCATATGATTCTTTTTTAATTTTCCTGTATATTCAATTAAAAAGAAAGAAACTTGAAAAAAAATAAGTGAACACTTGCTGAGGAACAAAGCTTCGTATTGCTTTCCTGCAAATCCCTAATCTAGAAAACTTTAGATCTATTAGTAATAAGGGATATTCTTTATCATTCCAATTTTAATATTCCCGAAGCAACTAGTTACTAATTCTTTTTTTCTTTTTTGTGGCTTTGATACACGATGGTCATAGTAATAATTTTAGTTTGCCAGATATGCATCATGGAATTAATTTGAATACAAATACAACATTAAAAGAATCTAATTATTAGATAATCTAATAAATAACTATCTCAATATTTGCATTGTTTCTTCATATTGGCCTAATTATATATTGTTTCTCAATATGTTAGTATATTGGGTTGGGAGGGGAGGCTAGATTTTATTTTACCTATCTCAACTCTTTCAAAAAAGTGACTCTTCCATTAGAGCTTATCATTGTAAATAAGGTATAATAGAGAAGACTTCCAATAAAGATTAGAATATTCAGCAAAGACATATATTAAACATCATGGCAAGACAACTACCTTTAATAGAAACTCAACCTTTTGTTAGAGAACTTCAAATTTTTATTTTGATCCAAAGTTTCTGATGAAAGTCCATATGAAATTAGAAAATCATTAAGAACCAAAGGAATCCAGCTAATATAAAAACTCTACATTTCCAGCCATATCTCATGCAATAAAAATGCCATGTCATTCAAACTATACTAGAACTGGATTAAGAGACAAGTTCTTGCTTTTCGTTTTCCTTTATATTTCCCCTACTTCCCTTGAAATGTACGCAAAACTAAAGGACCGTGTGTATCATGGTCCGATTTGGACTCAACAAATGTAATTCATTTATAATTGTAATTATAGTATTAGTTTTGTACTAGGAAAATGTATTAGAATTAGAATAGGAAAATGTAGAATTATTTTGCTATATTTTCCATATTTAGGAATTGTATATTTGTATATATACCTCTCATTATCAATGAAAATAATAAATGAATTATTTATTTCATGGTATCAGAGCGAATGAAGGGATTATTCGCTCCATATGGATTTTACTCATAAAGATAATTCTGATGGTTTTTTTTAGACATAAGGCTCGGCTTGTAGGTGCTGGTAAAACTCAACAGGTTGGCGTGGATTGTGGTGAGACGTTTAGTCCGGTGGTCAAACCGACTACCATTCGCACTATTCTCAGTTTGGCTCTTTCGAAAGTTTGGCCCATTCATCAGCTAGATGTGAAGAATGTTTTCTTACATGGTGATCTTAAGGAGACAGTTTACATGCATCAGCCCTTGGGTTTCGAGACCCCACATATCCTAATCATGTCTGTTTATTGAAGAAGTCCTTGTATGGGCTTAAGCAGGCCCCACGGGCCTAGTATAAGCAATTTGCAGACTATGTATCTACTATTGAATTTTCTTACAACCGGTCTGATAATTCTCTGTTCATCTATCGTCATGGTACAACCTTAGCATATATTCTATTGTATGTGGATGATATTATCTTGACAGCTTTTTCTAATGATTTACACCGGTCTATCATGACACTACTCAATTCTGAGTTTGCTATGAAAGAATTAGGGCCCTTGAGTTACTTCTTGGGGATTGTTGTCACTCGTCATGCATGTGGGTTGTTCTTATCCCAACGGAATTATGCCGCTGAGATAATTGAGCGAGCTGGTAAGTCTACTTCCACTCCAGTTGATGCAAAACTCAAGCTGGGTGCTGCGGCTGGCTCTCCTTACGAGGATCCCACTCACTATCGCAGTCTTGTTGGAACTCTTCAGTATCTTACTTTCACGTGACCGGATAATACGTATGTCATACAACAGGTGTGTTTATTTATTTATGATCCTCGGGTTGAGCACATGAATGCGCTCAAACACATTATCCGATACATCCAAGGTACAGTTGACTATGGTTTGCATCTATATCCATCATCAGCCTCTACAGTTTTCTCGTATACCAATGTTGATTGAGGTGGCTGTCCAGACACCAGATGCTCTATATCTGGATACTGTATGTTTCTTTGCGATAACTTGGTCTCATGGTCTGCAAAACGCCAGTCTAGTTTATCACGATCCAGTGCGGAAGCCGAGTATCGAGGGGTAGCCAATGTGGTGTCTGAGTCATGTTGGCTACGTAATCTTCTACTAGAGCTACATTATCCTATTCAGAAAACTACCTTGGTCTACTGTGATAATGTGAGGGCAGTCTATCTTTCTGAAAATCCGGTCCAACATCAGCGCACTAATCATATCGAGATGGACACACACTTTGTTCGAGAAAAGGTAACTCGTGGACAAGTACGCATCCTCCATGTCCCTTCGCATTACCAGATTGCAGACATATTTACTAATGGTCTTCCCTTGGTTCTATTTAAAGATTTTAGGGACAGTCTCAACGTACATCAACCGCCCTCTATGACTGCGGGGGTGTAAAGGATCGTGTGTATCATGGTCCGATTTGGACTCAACGAAATGTAATTCATGTATAATTGTAATTATGGTATTAGTCTTGTACTTATGAAAAGGTAGAATTATTTTCCTATATTGTCCATATTTAGGAATTGTATATTTATATATATACCTCTCATTATCAATGAAAATAATGAAGGGATTATTTCTTTCAAAAACTTCACAAGAAATAAAGTAATAGTAATATGTTGCTACCTAAAGATATAAACTCATTATGCTCTCGCAAAGTTGCAACAAATCCTTTCCAGATACTAGAAATTCAAGTTCAAGGATATTATAGAATTATTATGCATAAATGAAAATACGGTAAACAAATAAAAGGTAATCAAAATAAAAAGTTAACAGTAAGAAAAGTCGTAGCAGTTTAAAAAACCTTCTTAAGCGTCCAGAACACATAAGAATTTTTGGCTTAGCCTGCAGCTTTGCTTTAGCGGTTACCATTAGGTTGTGATAGTCCTGATTGACATTGCTTCTGCTTAGGGTGTTCTTTTGGTCATCCTGTCATCTAAAAAAATCGATTCGTCATCATATTTCTCTGTACCCTTTTAGGGTCTTAGTTAACTACATTGTGTTATTCTTTTGGTCATATTTTCATACTATTCTTATTATCACTTCATAGCCTACCATCTATTGAGACTTGTTACCTCTCACTAATTATCTCTAACACAACTCTGTATGGTAGTGCTACTTAATATGTGATCTAATAGGCGAGCAAGAGCTCACGTATATAAGTTGTAGCATATAATCTTTCACTGCACCTTGATTCTTAAACCAAATTGTACATATGTATTGGGTAATCCATACGTAATCTTGCTTTCAGTTCATAAAGATTTAGTGAGAACTTGGGGCATTTGTCCCAAAAAGTATACTATTTGCATGTAGGCCTTTCGTATAGCTATACTCCAACCACGAATTTTGTAATTCATCATGTCATAGATATATAATATCATTTTCCAAACATAAAATGATAATTGGAAAATTAAACTCTTCTAGATAGTGTTGGTGCATGTAAACCTGAAAAAGAATCTTACTATTTTCAAATGTGAAAGAAATAATCCCTTCATTATTTTCATTGATTGAATAGATATATATACAAGTTACATCTTTCCATAATACTACAAATCATTTTCCTATTCTACTTCTAAATCCTTATTCTACCATAATTCTAACTATACAATTATGGTAGGTGTATAACACTAATTAAGGTAACCTTTTTATTACAATATACTACAAATATATACCATATATACACTATCCTAATATCACTTGGATATGTACAATCTGGCCGAGAGGCCCAATGGCCGAGAGGCCCAATTCGGACAGCCCACTGCTTCATTAAATCCAGTGATATATATGTGATATACACTGCTGTATATTCAGTGTATATCACATGTATATTGCTCTGTTTAACACACCCCCGCAGTCATAGCGGGCGGTTTTCGAACGCTGAGACTGTCCCTAAAATCTTCAAAGAGAACCGCTGGTAGACCCTTTGTAAAGATGTCTGCAATTTGATAACGAGACGGGACATGGCATACGCGAACTTGACCCTTTGCAACCTTTTCCCGGACAAAGTGAATGTCCATTTCGATATGCTTGGTGCGTTGGTGTTGAACGGGGTTACCTGAGAGGTAGATGGCACTAATGTTATCGCAATATACCAAGGTTGCCTTCTGAATGGGACAATGAAGCTCCAAAAGCAAATTACGTAGCCAACATGACTCGGAGACCACGTTCGCGACCCCTTGATATTCTGCCTCTACACTGGAGCGTGACAGAGTTGCTTGACGTTTTGCCGACCATGAGACCAAGTTGTTGCCAAGGAACATACAGTAGCCAGAAGTCGACCGTCTGGTGTCGGGACAACCACCCCAATCAGCGTCCATGTAAGAGACAAGTGCGGATGTAGATGAAGGATACAAGTGCAACCCATAGTCCAGTGTCCCCTGAAGATACCGAATGATGCGTTTGATTGCATTCATGTGCTCAACCCTGGGATCATGCATGAATAAACACACCTGCTGAACCGCATATGTAATATTCGGTCTGGTAAAGGTAAGATACTGGAGGGCCCCTGCAAGACTGCGATAGCGGGTCGGGTCCTCGTATGGTGCACCTGCTGCGGCACTCAGCTTTGGGTTTGCATCAACCGGTGTGGAAGTGGACTTACAGGATGACATCCCAGCCCTCTCGATGATCTCAGCAGCATACTTCCTTGAGATAGAAACAAGCCACCTGAATGACGCTTGACGGCAATCCCCAAAAAATAACTCAACGATCCTAAGTCCTTCATAGCAAATTCAGAACTGAGCATGGCCATAATGGACTGGCGCAAAGCATCGGAGGAGGCAGTCAAGATGATATCATCCACATACAACAAAATATAGGCCAATGACGAACCACGGTGGTAGATGAACAAGGAATTATCTGACCGACTGTGAGTGAACCCAATAGTCGAAGCAAAATCAGCAAATTGTGTATACCAGGCCCGTGGAGACTGCTTAAGCCCATATAGTGATTTCTTCAACAAACAGACATGATGAGGGCGGTTGGGATCCCTGAAATCTAACGGCTGATGTATATAGACTGTTTTCTTGAGATCACCATGTAGAAAAGCATTCTTGACATCCAACTGATGAATTGGCCAAGTTTTTGAAAGAGCCAAGCTAAGCACAGTGCGAATGGTAGCCGGTTTGACCACCAGACTAAACGTCTCACCACAATCAATTCCAACCTGCTGAGTCTTACCATCACCAACAAGGCGTGCCTTATGTCTAGCAAAGGACCCATCTGAATTCTCCTTATGAGCAAAAATCCACATAGACATGATAATATTAATACCATATGGACGGGGCACCAACTCCCACGTCTTATTATCAATAAGAGCATTATATTCATCAGTCATAGCAATTTTCCAATTAGGGTCATTTAATGCGGACACAGGATTGCGGGGCAAGGGGGATTTAGGGACATCAGAATGTAAATTAAAATGTCTTTTAGGTGTAAAAATACCCCGCTGACTCCGAGTGACCGGTCTATGACTCGATGAAGAATTGAGGGAATTTTCTGGGCTCGGGACGGACTGGCCAGCAGGCAGTGGGCCTGCTGGCCCAAATCGGTAAATGCTGGGCTCGGTTTCTGGACCAGTTCCAGAATTGGGCTGGACAGGCCCAATTGCTGGAACTGTTCCAGTGGCAGAAACTGCTGGATGTGGCGTTACTATGGAGCCAGCGGGCAGTGGGCCCGCTGGAGGATTTTGGGTACGGGAGATGTCCGAAAAATTCTGAATAATATACGGGGATATTTGGTCATCCAAAAAATTATATGCTTTAGGTTCGGGAGTATGAACTTTCGTAAATGGGAATTGAGTTTCATCAAAAATGACATGGCGATTGATTATGATTTTCTTAGAGGATAAATCAAAACACTTATAACCACGATGATTTGACGGATAACCCAAAAACACACACGGGGTAGACCGAGCCTGAAGTTTGTTAATTGTGGTGGATGGGAATAACGGATAACACAAGCACCCAAAAATCCGAAGGTGAAAATAAGAAGGGTTCTTATTATATAGGACTTTGAGGGGGGAAGAGTATGTCAGACCTTTAGACGGAATTATGTTTAGAAGGTAAGTGGCCATTTGTAGAGTATGATGCCAAAAATATGGAGGTATGGAGGCATGTATTAGGAGAGTTCGGACAATGTTATTTATGGAACGAATTTTGCGTTCGGCTTTCCCATTTTGTGAAGATGTATGAGGACATGAAAAACGAAAATTTATCCCATGAGTAGCACAAAAATCTCGAAACTCCCTATTGTCATACTCTTTCCCATTATCACATTGAATATTTTTTATTTCTCTTTCGAATTGAGTACGAATGAACGCTCTAAATTTTATGAAGACGGAAAACACTTGTGATTTATTCGCAATTGGAAACGTCCACAAAAATCTAGAATAATCATCTAAAAAGAGAACATAATATCGATGACCCATTGAACTAAGAACAGGAGATGTCCATAAGTCGCTATGAATAATGTCAAATGGCATAGAAGTATGAGAATTGGAGTCTACAAATGGCAACTTAACAAGTTTTCCTAATGAACAAGATTGACAAATTGGAGTACGACTTGTAGCCTTACAAGAAATAAAGCTATTTTTATCTAAAGCTGATAAAATAGAAGATCCCGGATGACCCAGACGAACATGTCACATGGAAGGAGAGATGGCTGCAAAAGCTGATGGCAAAGCTGGACTCGATGGACTGAGACCGGGCATGATAGGATACAGATCCCCCCTACTATCACACCTCATGAGATGACTCCCCATCTTGAAATCCTTCACAGAGAAACCGAAAGGATCAAATTCAACAGAAACAGAATTGTCATTTGTGAATTTTCGGACAGACACTAAATTTTTAATCAATTTAGGAGCATGTAAAGTATTTTTCAAGAGGAGTGGTGGATTAGGAGGAGACAATGTTTTCTGACCATACCCTAGAATTGGAATAAAACTGTCATTACTAACAATTATCCCCCTAGGGGTGCTCAAATTAGAATAAGATGAGAGAGTACCTGATTCGGAAGTCATGTGAGTAGTGGCCCCGGTGTCCATGTACCAATTTGGGTCCGGTTGGGACAATCCCAACGTGTGCATCGCGGCCTCGATATCGGTCTGAGTGGGGCCTGCTGCATGATGGACTTGCGGAGGACGGGGCCCAAGGACTCCATTTCGTGATCTTTCTTTGGGCCGTAGGTCTTGGATACTGCTTCTTTGTTGGGCCATCGCGATGGGCGCCACCGCTGGCGTTGGGCTTGGACTGTTGGCCAGCCCGCTGGCCGCTGGAATCTGTTGCTGGAGGGTGCGGGTTCCACTGCCAATGGCCCCACTGCTGGGCCCACAGTGGTGGTGGCCCACTGTACCCTGGATGGGACCCACCGCCTGCTTATTGATCACCGGAACCGCCACCAGAACTGCCTCGTTTGCCCCCGCGGTTTTTGTTACTTTTGCGATTATTCTTGCCGCCACCATTATTATGGTTTTGGCCTAAATTATTAACAAAACCCGAAGAACTAGAAGAGGATGCCACCATGACAACTGGGCTTGCTCCGGTAGCCGCCTTTTTAGCCAAACCGGCTTCTTCCAACGTCAGCATGGAGCGGGCTTGATGAAAGTCGGGAAGAGGGTTGCTTTGGCGAAGGAGAGTTCCAACACCATTATAGGCCTCCGAAAGACCGGCAACCAACTATAAAACTAGACGATTACTTGTTACTGGTACGCCAACATTACGGAGTTGATCCGCTAATTCCTTTAGTTTCTTGCAATATGCAGAAACGTTCGGAAATACGTCCATTCGAACGAGAGAGAATTCCTGTTCGAGTGTGACGATACGGGAATGTTGGTTGTCTTGAAATATGTCACGCAATCTATTTCATGCAGCCATAGCCGTGGTATCAGGCTCCATAATCATCTGTAGAAGGTCCACTGAAATAGTGGCGTATATCCACCGAAGAACGGTAGCATCAAGTGTAATCCATAACTCAGGATCCTCCGCAGGAAGGGGTCTAGCGGGAGGAATGATGTGATGAAGAACTTGATAAGAGATAGCGTGAATTTTAAACAACTCCGCCCACGTTGCATATTGAACGTTTTCCATCTCAAGGACAATAGGGACACTGAGCTTGATATTGGAAACCGTGAGGGCAGGGTGAAAATTGTTCTTAGACATATTTGAAAGAACAAGGAAGGAGGTTAAATTTAAGAGAGGTTTTTGAGAGCGGAAGACAAAATTTTTGGAGAGAAAACCCGGGAGGGGGAGGGGAGGGGGGGGGTTCTCGGCCACAAGGAAAAGTTGAGAGAAAACTTTTGTGTAGACCTAGTCTCTTGATACCATGAAAGAAATAATTCCCTTGATTATTTTCATTGATTGAATAGATATATATACAAGTTATATCTTTCCATAATACTACAAATCTTTTTCCTATTCTACTTCTAAATCCTTATTCTACCATAATTCTAACTATACAATTATGGTAGGTGTATAACACTAATTAAGGTAACCTTTTTATTACAATATACTACAAATATATACCATATATATACTATCCTAATATCACTTGGATATGTACAATCTGGCCGAGAGGCCCAATGGCCGAGAGGCCCAATGGCCGAGAGGCCCAATGGCCGAGAGGCCCAATTCTGTAAACTGGCCGAGAGGCCCAATTCGGACAGCCCACTGCTTCATTAAATCCAGTGATATATATGTGATATACACTGCTGTATATTCAGTGTATATCACATGTATATTGCTCTGTTTAACAAAATGTAAATACAATAATATAATATTTTGATATATCGCCCCAAATTCCTCATCTTTCCATATCACGGTGATATTGGGGGACTATATGAGTCATTATATTGGTATTATAGAGGGGAACAAAAAATTAAGATCATTAAAGATTTATCTAAGTTGTTCACTAACAAAAAAATATACATGTGTTTAATGTGTTGACCACCACTACACTCCAATCGAACTACGGTTGCATAAAGTCTGGTTGGTACACCTTCTGTCTGAGTTCCCTCATCAGTTGCACCTTGCACATTCAGAATATTCATGTCGGAAACAGTGATAGTATGAATGAATGAATGAATATGGTAAATTAGGCAATATCATGAAAGGATGAGATGGAAGTCATGTACACGAGAGATGATTAATCATGTGCTTCAATATCATCAATTTTGCAGCGATTATAAAGATAATTCTTTTCACATATAAAAGTATGGGTGGCGGTGGGCGGGCTCTGTCTGGCGGGCCGGTCCGGGGTCGGGTCGGGCGGACGGGAGAAGGGGCGGGTCGGGTATGGCGGGCTCCGGGTCGGGTTTGGATCGAGCAAGTCCTGCTCGATCCCGATCCCGTCTGCCTGCCGGGCGGGCTCGGCCTGGCCTGCCTGCCTCGATACGGCGGTTTTTTTTTTTTTAGAAAAATAACATATGTATAAAAAAACTCAATAAACAAAACAAGATAGTATAATAAAAACATCCCAAAATTTGTTTTGTGCCTCTTATATTATTTAATAGACATATGATTTTTTGTAATACAAATACAATTGTCTAAAATCTAAATTGCAACTTTGTGGTGTTGTCCAAAAGTTACAAATTACATAATAAAATTACAATTAAAAATTACATTCTCAAAAACCTGTTCTAATTGCTTGATGATTTCATGTGGTTCTTCGGTTGGAATTGGTATTTGTTGGTCAAATTGATCCACGTCGCTTCCACTACCTTATGTTAAGATTTCGTTGTAGTTTTCATCATCTTCTTCGTTGATCTCCGGTTGACCGCACCTTCTCCGCTCCGCTCGTATCCAATCTCTGAATAATACTGCAATTTCCAAGCTGTCTCCGGCTAATGAGTGTCTGTGGTCTCCTATTTGATATCTGCCTGCAGAAAAAGCGCTTTCAGACGCAGTTGGCGACGCTTGAATGTTCAAAACATCTCGAGCCATCATTGAAAGTGTCGGAAAGGTCTTCTCATTCCCCCTCCAGTATTTCAGCAAGTCTTCATGTCCATCTTCATTGATAACTTCTTGATACGGTACAGAACCCTGCAAAACAAAAATATCCAACTCGCTAATTTGGTTAGTAGTAGAGGTACGACCGCACATTCTATTTCTGAGACTTTCAATAATAGCCGCAGAAACAGCATGTCTTTTGTGAGGTTGTATTGAAGATGAAGAAGATGGTATGGAAGCTGGTAAGTTACTAGCATTTTCTTGTTGATAAAATCTATATATATTTTTGCATTGGTGTTCTACGCTAGACAATACTTCTTCTTTAGTTTGTTCAATAGGTGGTGGGTGATTTAGATTTTTGAGACTTGGAGGTGGTAGTACTTCTATACAATCGTAAATAGTTTCAATTAGTGATTTAGTACCGTCTATTTTAATAGTAGGATTTATCTGAGAACCAATAATATAAATAGAGGGAATAGGAATAAAATATTTTTTATTTTGAGAAACATTTTTAATAGCTGCCTTATAAGTTTGGTTTTCCATATATTCACTAAGTAATAAAAATATTAGAGTTATATAAAATAACATAGTTGAAATAGTAGGATAATATATACCGGAAAATTCTTTTGTTGCTTGAAAAAATTTCTCTAAAAATACAATAAGTTCGGAAATTTTTTCCCAATCACTATCTAAAATCATATCAGCTGGCTTTTTATTATGAGAGTTAAAAATAAAGTTATAGGTAATTTATAGTCATAAGCAACAAGTAGTTGCTCGTATAAAGAATTCCACCTAGTGGATACTTCTTGTGGAATTTTTCTAAAAGGTAGTCCACAATCATGACAAATCTTTTATATTCTTTTCTACGTTGTACTTTATTACTTTTAAAAATAAAGTTTATAGCAAATTGTATTTTACTAAGAATGTCTTCAAAAAGTGATAGACCATCCTTTACAATTAAGTTATATATATGGCACGCACATTTTATATGAAAATGGTCTGGAAAAGACGGAGTTAAGCTATTTTTTAAAATTGTAATTGCGTAATTGTTATTAGAAGCGTTATCTAATGTAATAGTCATAATTTTATCGGTAATTCCGTAATAATCGCACACTTGATAAATATTTTCTGCAATAAAAGTACCAGTGTGCCTATCATCTATATATCTATACGCTAAAATACGTTTTTGCATAAACCATTTATAATCTATCCAATGACAAGTTACAGTTAAATAATCATGGCCGTTAGTACTACAACCTATATCAGACGTGATGGATACTTTTCCATTAAAATGATATAATGAAAAACGTAAATATTGTTGATATTCATGCGCGAATTTAAATACATCTCGCTTAACAGTTGATCTAGGAAAACCGTTAAAAGCAGGATTATATATATCTCTAATGTAATGAATAAAACTGGGAGATGAAGGAAATGAAAAAGGCAAACCCTCCACGACAACTAATTTTGATATTGCTTCCCTATCTCTATGTTTATTGTATTTAGGGCCTACAATTCCCCCCGTCATAGGGTTAATTTGACCCTGTACTTGGTCCGGGACAGTATCAGTATGTGAACCTTGTCCCGATGGAGTGGGCGTTTGCGCACCCGGTTTTGAAGCCTGGTATTGGGCATACCTAGCTGGATGAGCACTTACTACGTGTCTAATTAAACCCCCCGTCCCACCGTGACCTTTTCCAGCTTTAAATTTTAAAACATTTTTACAAATTTTACATATGGCTACTTGATTCTCTACGTCCCTATCAAAAAATGTCCATGCATCTGATTTTAATGGTCGTTTTGCTGGACCTCGTCTCATACTAGGGGGAATAGGAGGTATTTCAGTTGAAGGTGCACTAGTGGGTGTGTTGTCATCAACATTAGTGGGTATATCATCTAGATCATCGTCTAAATTAAAGTCTTCTTGAGTTCCAGAAAATAGCTCCTGGTCTAAATCTAATGGTATTGTAGGAAAATGTTGAGTATCAACAAAATCATCCTGTGTAGGAATAAGATGACTAGAAGAAGTACCCTTGCCCTGGTTGCCCCTACTAGAAGAAGCACCCTTACCCTTACCCTTAAACATACCTTTTAATCCTTCCATTTTAATTATGATAATAAATAAATAAATAAATAATTAAAGACAATAAAATTAAGTGATCTAAACTAAATAAACAGACAATAATAATTTAATGAAGGAACGAATGTACCAAACGCCGACGTAACGTCGACGTGTAATCGAGAGGTTGAAAATTGAAACTTTGCTCGATGGAAGATCCTCAAGCTAGTTGCCAACTTCACTACCAATTCCCAAATGAATAAATAAAATTGAATATTTAGCAAACAATGTAGAATTGTAGAGAGATATATTGAGAAATTAGAGAGATTGTAGGAAGATTTGTGAGAAAGATGAAGAGAAAATGAGTTATTTATAGTTGAAAAATTGGGTTAAAGTGTAAATATAATAACTTATGGGTTAAAAATAAATATTAAGGGGTAGGGGGGGCTAAAATGGCCGTTGGCCAACGGCCATAATCTAAAATGGCCGTTGGTGCAACGGCCATTTTTGCAAAGGTCGGGGTCGGGGTCGGGGTCGGGGCGGGCTCGGGGCGGGGTCGGGTCTCGCGGGCCTGGGGCGGGCTCGGGTCTCGCGGGACGAGACATCGTCCCGTCCCGAGTTCGAGTCCCGCCCCCGTATTTTTTTTTTTTGCGGGTCGGGCGGACCGGACGGCTCGACGGGCTCGGGTCGGGGTCGGGCTGTCCCGGCCCACTGGCCAGCCCTATATAAAAGACATATAGTGATGAAATAGATCAATTCACACACCAAAAGGAATTCAATCACGGCTATCATAACCCACACAACAGTTGTTAGAACCAACCTAAGTGTAATCAACCTAGCACAATACATCGGTACCCACCCAAGTGCTCTTCACATTCACTAAGGTGGGACCCTCAACACGCCCAATACCCCTTAATGATTATAATATATACATGCTTCTATCAAATTCTAGAAAGATAAATCATAGCCTACTTCACGTCCGAGCAGGTGCCACGAACTCTCCCTCACACCAAGGCCTTGCCTTTTCGTAGTGCTTCCGAATGATCGTAGTCTAAATATTTTAGATTCTACAGTAACACACAATTCTAAAATACAACCATAAAGATAAATTTCTCAAAGAATTCCAAAAATACAACCAAAAAGTGACCCAGACCCACAAAGTCAAAATCAGAACTTTAGTTTAGAAATATTTTTCCCAAGGTCTAAATAGTCATATTCTTAAGTTTGATAGAAAACTAATCACAATTACGCCTTCAATTGCCCTTTTCATCAAAATCTCTAAATTGGAAGAACCCTAATGCTTAAATAGAAACCATGGATTTAAATTAGAAATTCAAGCTTAGTAGTAGTTTCTCCATGTATTAACAACTCTAAATCTGAAGAATCAACAATAAAAACCTAATTCTTGGCATTAATTTCATGAAGCAAGCTCTCTTAAGATTAGGGGACAAGCCCTAGGTTTCTCTACCATGAATCATAGCAAAATCTACAAATAAATGAAAGGAAACATGGGTAATTAATGAAAATAGAGTTAGAATCTCACCTCCAAGATGAAATAGACGAAACCTTCTTAAATCTCCCCAAACCGAGCCTAGAACTTGAAGAATGTGAGAAATGATTACTAAAATCGTACTGGGGAAATAAAAGGGTTATGATAACAACGATTCTGCTCCTGTGCATCATTCCTCGCAGAAGCGACCTCGCATCTGCGGGGAAATGGCCGCAGGAGCGGTCCCCACTTAAGTTGACAAGATGGGCAGGAGCGGGGAGGATCCTCAGAAGCGGCCTCGCACCTGCGCACTAAACTTCACAGAAGCGGCCTTTCCCATTCTCACAAAATCTCGCATATGCGGACCTACTTTAGCAGAAGTGGCTCTGTAGGTGTGGTGAGTTCTCTGCAAAAACGATTTCACCAGAAACCAACAACTATCTTGCCATGCTAAAAGAGGAGACTTCTGATCCACAACACGTAATACATTCAAAACTCAATGGACATAAACCAAATACGCAAACCACTCCTAAAACGCTCAACAAATCCGCTCGCGCACTCGGAATTGTCATACGAGGTCGTCTTGACCCAAGTTGACTTTTATTCTTTCAAACTCTCAGCCAATGATTAAAAACACACCCGAATGCCTCAGGACTCGAACCAAAGACTCAACTAAGTCAAAGGGCATTTCAGAGCTAACAAAATCGAAAAAACTTGGAAACGAACACATTTAACTAAAATTCAACTTTTAGTCAATCCTTTACATTTCAAAATATCTAACTTAGATTTTTCCTTCCGAAACCTATCCAACTCACATCGGGAAATATGCCACCCATCCATGTAGGTCACAAGCATCAAAAGGGTCTACGAGATGGGTAATTTGGTTAAATCAAGGTGTTAAGCCAAAAATGACTGAATGAGTCGTTACGGTAATTTGGTGGAATCAAGGTGTTAAGCCAAAAATGACCGAACGACCGTTACATTAGATACCAATTAAACAAATATTCTTCCTCGGGCAAAATCAAAGTATAGTGTTGAAAAGGCTTAGGGTATCTAGTTGCATATCATTCTCAGTCTCCCATGTTGCCTTCCCAACCAGACGGTTCTTTCATTTCACCTTCATAGATGAAATCTCTTTAGACCTCAACTTCCTAACTTGCCTGCCCAAAATTGCCACAGACTCTTCTTCGAAGGCCACATTTCGGTCAAATAACATTTAGTCCTATTGAATTATGTAGCACTCATATATACCTCAAACTCAACTTGCCTTTCTTCCCAAATCCCATCACATCCTTCATAGGCGAGACCTTTAACATAACGCGATCACCTACCATGAACTCCATATAATGAACCTTCAGATATGCATACTCCTTTTGTCTACTTTGAGCCGCTAGGAGCTTTTCCTATATCAACATCATTTTATCCAAGGAATCTCTCAATAGATCCGTATCCCATGGCCTCACCTCAAATTCGTCAAACCAACCAATCGGAGAGCGTCTTACAATACAAAGCCTCAAATGGTGCCATCTTAATACTGTAGTGGTAACTGTTGTTGTAGATAAACTCCGCCACAGACAATTATTGGTCGTACTGACTAGCGAAATCAATCACGGAGGCCCGTAGCATATCTTTTAAAACTTGAATAGTCTGCTCGAACTGACCGTTTGTCTGCATGAGAAATATTATATTGAAATCTAATCGAGTCTCCAACTCCTTTTCCGAAGTCCTCCAGAAATGAGAAGTGAACTGAGTGCCCCGATCCGAAATGATAGAAATGGGCACCCTATGCAAATGAACAATCTCCTTAATGTAAATCTTTGCTAACTTCTCTGAATTGTAGGTCGTAAGAACCGAAATGAAGTGTGAGTACTTGATCAACCTATCTACAATGACCTAAATAGCATTATACTTGCGCAAAGTCTTTGGTAGCCCAACTACGAAATCCAAAGTTATCATCTCCCCATTCCACTAGGGTATGAGCATCCTCAGTCACACCATCTGGTCTCTAGTGCTCATACTTGAACTGCTGGCAATTCAAACACTAAGATACAAACTCCACAATTTCCCTCTTCATCCTGCCCCAACAACATGATGTTTCAAATCACGATACATCTTTGTTGCACCCGAATGGATGGAATATCTGTAATTGTGAGCCTCCTCCATGATCAATCTAGTCAACCCTCCAACACAAGGAACACAAATGTGCCCATTAAACCTCAAGACTCCCTCACTATCAAGAATCGCCTATTTATCTCTATTCTTGCACAACTTTACATCATCAAACTGTTAAGCATTAATTTGCTCTAAAAATGATGATCTTGCCTCAACACAAGCTAAAATCCTGCCCGGTTCTGAAATATCAAGTCGCACTATGATATTGTCCAAGGACTGAACATCTAATGCCAAAAGATGCTTATCCACAATCAACCTCGCCAAGCTACCCATACTCACTACATTTCAGCTCAACGCATCAGCTACTATATTAACCTTTCCTGGATAATAAAGAATGGTAATATCGTAATCCTTGAGCAACTTCATCTATCTATGCTAACTCAAACTCAGGTCCCTCTGACAGAATACAAGTTGAAGACTGCGATGGTCTGTGAATATGTCACACCTCAAACCGGAGGGAACGACTGACACCGGGCCTAACTTATCGAGCATCAACATAACGTACATCCATAACCACACTGGGCCGTTATACGATAATCTGATGAATCATGAAAGACTACTCAACACTAGACAACCCAAAAGGGCATACATGCATATATACATGGGATATACAGGTCGTACAAACATCTATACACAAGACATCTATCTACAAGTCTCTAAATATTATATTAACATCATAATGGTCGGGACAAGGCCCCGACATACCCATAAACATGTGTACATAAGCATACCGACTCAAAAGGCAACTCTGGAGTAAGTGGAGTGCACCAACACCTTCCACTGAGCTGAGAACGTACTGCGAATGATTGTCGACCTATCTATTGGGACCTACAAGCATGAAATGCAGCATCCCCATGCAAAAGGAACGTTAATACAAATAAAGTACTGAGTATGTAAGGAAGATAACAACATAAGTAAAGACATCAATGTAATAGAGCAATAAGAAACTCAACCTGGGCTTTGTATTGACATTGATGGACATGATATTCATGCTTTCATTTAAAAATATATACATATATATAAGCCATATTACGGGGTTGCATCGTCATCATCAAGTCTCTCTTTAGGACTAACATCATCATAACATGCCCAACAATAATGGTGTGCATAATAGGTACCATACCCGGCCGACTCTAGCCCGACTCAATGTCATAAAATATATATATATATATATATATATAATGCATGATAGACTCGTGGAATAATATTTTAAACCTTTCAGAGTGACGTAAGGTCGGTAAACCTCCGAATACATTATGTGAGCTAACTCGTCAACATATGATGTCATAAGAAGCAGAAAATACCATAAACATGTGCCATATATGAGAAGACACGAATCAGAACATAAACGTGATCATATACTTTTTATTGGAATGAAGAACTTGCTCGTTTTTCTAGTTACTAAGAATATACCCTTATTGGAAGGACATTCATTTATGTTACGTTCATCAGAATCATGCCAAAAGAATGATAAAAGGTTCCTTAACATACCTTGGCCAATCTTGCCTCAAAATACCAATTGAAACAGCGTGTAACACACCTCAATCTGCATAGTAACAAGTACTTAAACGTTACTAGCAAATTAGTAGTTAACGCGATGAGCGACAAGCTCGGATTGAATCCAACTTAAATCCCTTTACCATTCTTATGCCTTTACTTCAATAAAAAAAAAATATCCAGCATAAGAACAAGTTTATTTAAAGGGTTTCCAACCTTATATCCATTTTCACGACAGCACTAAACAACCCCAACAAGAGGTAACAACAACATGAACAACTTTCAAACATTATGTGGCCATTTCTTCTTCTAGCTTATAACCTCATCTATACAACCAACACATAGACAAGCATAATAACAACAAAAACATCATAACCAAGCTATTTTCCATAATCTACATCCACAAGAAGCCCTATATACCACTCCAAAACAATCCAATATGAGACAACAACACCTTGTACCAATTCAAGTGTTATCTTGTAGTTTTTCATCCAAACAACTTAACCAACATATAAATAAGCTTAAGGACAAGCAAGAGGATATTATAATTACCTCAAAAATTAGAAACAACCTAGAATCCAAGCCTTACTTAACTCACAATAGCCCTTAATCACACCACAATACCATAGAGGTGTTATTATTTAGCTTGACCTTGAACCCTAAGGGAACTGTTGAGAGGTCTTAGGAGAGTGAGAGGATGATGTTTGGCTGAAAAATGACTAGAAATGAGATCTTAATCGACTTTAAAATGACCAAAGGTCGGTCACCACCCTAACTGAGTCCCAAAGGGGCTACTTGCGTAGTCTCGCAAAAACACAAAAATCTCTCTACTCCGACGTCGTATTGGTGAACGATTTAATGCATTGAAAACTAAAGTAGTAGACCTTCAATTTGGTGGGTGGAACACCCCGTAAATCCAAGTATATTAGCAGAAAAGCGTAGTGATATTACAACAAAATTTCAAGAAACATTTGTTACTTGATCTCTAAGATATTTCATAAAACTCTGTATAGATCCTCAATCACCAATCCTTGCATCCATGTATCATATCACATAAAAGTTATCACAAAAAGCCGATAGACTCGATCTACAACCACAGAATCACCAACTAGTGTAGACATACAAATAGGGATATTAAGCATCTCACACCATATATCAAATCAGCAGAAAACTAGGAAAACACATAGGAGAACGTAGACCCTGGATCAAATAACACTGAAGCAGACCAATAACAGACGGAGATGATACATGTGATAACCATATCTGATGCTTCAGCCTCTGGCCTACCTGGGATAACATAACAATGAGTGCGTCCTCCATCGAACTGAGTACCTTGATGGCCACTTCAGCTTGAACGAGCCCCATCTCTACCCGCCTGAGATCCACTACGGCTTATCTGATAGCCACCATGGTTTGACTGGGAACCCCCTCTTCTATACTGTCTACCACTCCTAGATGTATGTGCTGGGGTCTTGGATCCACCCGATCTAAGCCTGGGATAATCACTCTTAAAATGTATGATATCTCCACAATTGTAACAAGTCCTGGCCGCTGAGGGCTGCTAAATAGAGATAAAAGAACATGAGTGACCACCACAGTCGAGATTAAGTGCCCCCTGGATGATTGGCCCCCATTATAACTGCTCTGCCTCACAAAAGTACCATATGTAATCTGGAGGTTTACCTGAATCGGGCGACTAGACTATGAATGCTGGAATATACCATGTTGTCCATACCCACGAGAAGTAGACCCACTGTACTGTCCATATCGGTGTATCCTCTTGTTGGACTCATGTCTGGACAATTTGCTCCTAACATACTCAACCATCCTAGCATGCTCAACTAATATCTCGAACGAAGCCCCATCATCTACTAATTGTACGTAGCTAACTGAAGAGGAACACTCAACCCTCTCATAATGCATCTGACTCTCACTGCCTCTACAGGTAGCAATGGCGTTGCATAGTGTGATATGGCATGGAAGTGAGTCTCATAATTAGAAATTGTCCCCCTTTGCTCAATCCTCTGTAACTCACCACGCTTGCTCAGACGCAAGCTAAGAAACATATGCATCTCTAGAAAGATCTGATAAAACCTGACTGAAAAAAGTGGAGGCGACCCTGCTGGTCGATAATCAACATAAGCCCTCCACCATTTCTTCGCATCACCCATAAGATGAAGAGCAACAAAACAGACCCCGTGTGACTCGATGATACCTAAGGTGTGCAGCCTCTCATGACAGCTAATGATAAACTCATGCGCATCCTCCTTGGGCTATCCATAGAATACAAGAGGCTTTATGTTGTAAAAGTGCTCCCATATCTTGTGCTCATCGCGGGTGATAACAATCCCTGCAATTGGCCAGGGACCAAACTTCAGTGCCGGAATTCCATCAATACGGGGAGCCGACATAGCAGTTGGCTGAACCCATAGAGTATGAAACTCAGGAGTCTATCCCTCTCCAACTCGGGTGTATGACCCACCCAGAGTAGTCGAATACACGCCCGCCTGGGAAAAACCATCAAGAATACTCAACAACCTGATCAAAGAGTCATGTAAAATCAGAGTAGGTGTAAATCCAGGGTGATCTTGTGCTAGTCCTATCTCCTCATCATACTGCTTATCCTGAGGCTCAAAATACGGCTCAGGAGATACAAATCTAGCACGAGCCTGACCGGCTCCTAGTGCTCCACCCCTCGCCGATGCAGCTTCTCGGGCTCTACCTCGGCCCCTACCATGACCTCTACCACGACCGCGCACTATCGGTGCCTCCTCTTTCACTGCATGGGCATGAGTCCTCAACATATTTGAGAGAATATGTATCAAAGGTAAGATACCAATTTGATTAACCTTAGCACAAAAGGAATGAAGAAAGTGAAGTTTCCTAAATATCCCATAGCCTCTCGAAGATAAGTACGGATGTATTCGCACCGATCCGCAAGACTCTGCTAAACATCGCTCTTGTATTTAAGACCTTTTGACCTAAATCTCTAATACCAACTTTTTCACGACCCCTTTCATAAATCCTGGTGGAACCTACACTCTCCCCCCGGTAGGCGAACCACTCCCAACTCATTTAACATGATATAAGAAAGAAATGCAAAAATATAAAAAATACTTAAATAAGTTGTCTAACATAATATAGAAATGCAGAACATAAGTATGAGAATCATGATACAACCCCTAAAGATCTAGTCAATGATTCAAGAGCGCTCATACGGATACAAGTCTAAAAGAAGGGGTAACATAAGTCCAAACTGTATATCATAGTCTAAAAGTCTGAAAATATCTCTAGAGCAGAAATAAAGACAAGGCAAGAGATAGAGCATCCAAGACATGCCGAAAGTAGAATCCTCACCCTGAATACTGGAAGTCAACTCGCTCGGACTTTAGCTTGAGGTCTTGAACTGGTAGAGGGATCTGTATGTGTATCCAAATAGAATGCACAAAGTGTAGTATGAGTACACAAATAAACCCCCGTAGGTATCATAGGCCAATAACAATGGAAGATATGCAAAGAGAGATAAATATCAAGTTGACACCAAACAATCCTACACTAAGCAGTTTTATACCCCAAATAAGTCAAATAGTCCACATAATAGTTCACTAAATCAACAATTCACTTGTTCATATACAACCTCATGATAATTTAAATTACCTCAATTTTGTAAGAGTTCAATGACAATATCCCAAGTATCCAGTAATCAATAACAATCCTTCTTTATCCAATAAATCAACCAAGTCATCAATAACCAGTTCAACACTTAATACATCAACAAATAATCCATGAAGTAATGTATGTATGATATGAATGCAATGCATATGTCAGGTACCTTTTAACTTCCAATAAACAAGCATTCAAATTCTATAAACAACACACCCATAGGGGACCCACAAAGTCCATATACTCTTTCAGAATTTCTCACGGAGCCCATCTCTTGGCTGAATGATAATAACTTTTGCAAGCATGCAACCCATTTCCCTACATATCATCATCATCATCATCTCAATGTTGCCATAATCTCATAAATTTCCTTATTTTTCCGGTCTCTTGGATCCACAACATCCATACCACTCTCATATAAATATCATCAGAACCATGAGTGTATAAATACAAATGACAATACAAGGCAAGAAATCGGGATGTAATAAGATGCAACCAAGTATAGAGATGAATATCACATACTTTCAAGAATTCAATAACACATTATCCAAGTACAATCAGGATATCATATCAAAAGCATGTGTGATGAGTAAACATAAAAATAGCAAATATGGCGGCGAGCCCACATAATAGCGACGAGCCCAATCAACAGTAGTCGGAATCAACTTAAGATGATTCCCCAGATCACCCATCATCATAGTTTAACACCGGTACCCACTCAAACGTTTATCACAATCATTTGAGTGGGACCCCCAAACACGCTCAATACCCTTCAATATTTAAAACTGATTATGTACTTCTATCGGAGTCTAATAAAGGAAACCATAGCCTACCTCTAGGCCGAGCAGGTGCCACGAACAATCAACTTTCCGCGCTGTCCTTGACTTCCGAAGTGTCTCGTAGTACTCGAAGTCTAACATGCATTTACTATACATTAGTTTAAGGATAATACACAACACGAAGACTTAGTCCTTCAAACATACAAAAGACAACAAAACTAACCCCGGGCCGACGGTATCAAAATCCAAACTTTATTACCCAAAAAGCATAAACACCTATTAGGTAATCATATCTTTAAGTTAATTAGAAACCTAAGCTCATTTGGACCTTCAATTTCATGATTTTAAAAAATCCCCAATATTACAAACCCTAGGTTTTTTCCCAAATAAAAAGGATTTCCATATTCAAATTAACCATCACAATATCACCATCTATCATTAATCAATACTATATTATAATATTACATCCTTCTAATCAATAAACTATCCCCAATTCATGATTCATGGCCTCTTATTCTGGCATGTAGACTTAAGCTAGTTCCTTCCCCCAAATAGAAATTATATTAGGATTAGAAGACCCAAATGATAATCAATAAGTAAAAATGGTTAAATCTTTACCTCTGAGAAGAACCATGATTGAAGAACCAAGAAATCCCTCACCACCGAGTTCCAATCCTAAGAAAAGTGTTTTGGGAGAATGAAATCATATTAGGGCATTAAATTCTTATTCTGAAATAGTGATCCCGCACCGATAGAATTAATCCTACAGTGGTGCCCTCGGCGCAGCAGAGAAAGTCCACTAAGGCGGAAATACTAAACTTTCTGCATGGGTGTTGTGGCGGAAGGAACTTTGTAGATGCACCATCTCCTCTACGAGAAAGTCTTCGCAGGGGCAGAAACCTCACAGCCACTCAGGGCCCGCATCTTCGAGATAACCTCCGCAAAGGTGGACACGCAAAATCAGCCCAATAGCTGTTGATGTGGCACACCCGAATCAACAACTAGAGAATTTTCCCAATCTTCCACCAAACAGCCGAAACACTCTCGGGACCCTCCGGACACAAACTAGATATGCTACCCCAAGGTAAACAGTGCTACGAACTCACATACGCCCTTGAATTTTCCATTTAACCTAGCTAAGGTATATTTTACTAAAGAATCGCCCACAACCACCAAATATTCAAATTTCAAAAATAATACCACAAAGTACATCCTATTGTCTTGGGAAGCGAACCAATGGCTCGATTAAGTCATAAATGACCTTCTGGAACTACCAGAAGCGATGAAACACAAAAATGAACCCATATAATCAAAAGTCAACTTTGAGTCAAACTATTCAATTCTAAGATTCTATATTTGGATTTTTCATCCGAAACACATGTAAATAAACTTCAGGATCCGTACCACCAATCTCCGCACATCACAAATCCCACATAGAGTCTACATGAAGGGTAAAATGGTCAATATGGGTTTTAGGCTAAAAACAACTAGATGCATCATTACAGATGGAAATACAACCTTATAATACATACAAAGCATGATGATAGCTGACAAATGACAAACTTATACAAAAATCAAACAACACCTCCCCTCTTTCCCTCTACTTCTCGAAAACATAAAACAACACTAACAACACAAGAACAATATTAATAACATCATATTCAAGTTATTCCATCAATTTCTAGCCAAAACACATCATAACCATTGCTTCAAAATAGTCCCATACCACAAGATATCGACAAGCTTGTTCTACAGAAATTGGGATAGCTTCTCCCCTATTTCTTTCTCTTCACTCAAGTCAATAATAACATCAACACAACAACAACCGACCACTCTATGTTCAACACCTAACGAACAAAAAGAACAACCTCTCAAAATGTCACACAATAATACCCTTAGCTCAACTTCAACATAACAACCTCTACTTGCAATGTCATCACTATCCAACCCATTAAAATTTCTATTAAGCTTAAAAACATGAAGAAGAATAGAAATATTACCTAGAATGAAAATAACAAGCTCTCCTTAACTGTACTTCAACTTGAAGGAATCTCAAATTCACAACACGAGAGGAATGATAAGCTTAAACCAACATCACAAGAACTTCCATGGAAGAATCACCCCAATACCTTGAAGAACATTACTTGAATGGTAGGAAACTGACTTGGGAGTGTTTGAAGAGGGTGAGGATAAGATTTGGTCAAATAATGAGGTTAAATGGGGTCTCCACCGTTTATACATAATTGGATAAGCTTCCACCGCCTATGTGGGTCCCAAAGATGGATGCCTGCACAGTCTTCCAAAAATATGAATATCTCTCTACTCCGATGTTGTATCGACAAACGGTTTAATTCGTTGAAAACTAGACTCGTAGACCTTCCATTTTATGGGTGGATCACCCCTAATTCCAAATAGATTGAGAGATAATCGTTGTGACATCTGACCCAAATTTTAGCATATTTATGAATGTAACTTGCAATAATGTTTGCCGACTTTTGTTTTACAATTCGCTTGACTTCAAAACTTAACATATCAATATTAAACACTTCAAACACCTTAAATGACGACCTCCTTATCATATTAAATACTCCTAGTCTTAACCCAAATGTACGAGTTATTACAATCCACTTCCCTTTGGCGAACATTCATGAAAAGTGTTTTTTTTATTCGATTAACCTCTAAACCTTATAATACTTACCAATACTAATCATATCCTTTGGTGGATCACGTTTAACCTCTTATAACCTCAAATATATTCTCACTCCCAAGCTTACATCGACAGACTTACAACATAACTTTAACGTATGAATGTACGAGATGTAACAAATTAAAGGATAGATGGGAGGATCCGATACCATGGATCACATAGATGGCTCACCTTGAATCGTCATGAATGGCCTTCTCAACGTCCAACAACATCTCGAACTCAGCTCGTACTAGGTATAAAGTCGTCACGCAAAATGAGTGCAACAAGTGTTGCGTAAGTACAAAAATAATAGGTACTCAGAAGCATCGTCGATCGACCCTAGATAGAACGGAGATGAGGGTTGGCCGTATGAATACCACTTCTACGCTAAATCTCTATTAGTCCGAGTAACAATAAATTCAATTTATCCAAGATTCAATGCTAAGTATAAGAAACCTATGTTTACTCAGATTCATCTCAAGTAATCAAGTAATCAAGTAATACGAAGGAAAGAGCAAATAGGAAGTTTAAGAAAGTAAAGCACAAAGAACAATAGAGTAAAATGATATGCAATGCAAGGCCTCTCTATCACCGATACACACACATTCGAAAATTAATGAATCATGACCTATGGGGGTCTCCCGAGATCCATATACCACCCAGAATCATTTCCCATTAGGTTTCTAAATGATTTCTAGGCTCACAATACATGTCTCTAGCCTCTCGGGCTCATAATCAATGCATCACTCTATCAGGGCTAAACTACGTATTTATATTGTTTGCTATTGGAACAATTTGACAGTCCAATTTAACGGTTCGTCAATAATTTGATGGTTCAAATTAACGGTCTGTCACTAATTGTTCAGTATGTATAATCGGACCGTACTATTTTTCTGCAAAATTCTAGAGAGTTGTGAAAGCTAAGGTTTTGAGACGATTGGAATCGTTGGGCCATCAAATCTTTTACGGTACGTACATTTCTGGCGTCAATTTGTATGTGCAGAACTGAAACTGGTTTTTCAACTTAAACTCCCCATTTTGGTTTTCCTAAACCCCTTAATCGTAAACATGGCTTAATTTAGAGGTACAAGGTATTACAATATCTTCTCTCTGAGATCATTCGTCCTTGAATGATGAGTTATGGTTAAGAATGAGAGTGGACATTGCATGAGTACTTGAACGTGAGGAAACATGACATAGATCATTGGGATTGAAATGACATGATTACATGTAAACATGAACATGGGGTCATGAGACATGAGTAGTGAATACATGAATGTGAATTAGGAGACTTTTGTCCTCAAATGATGGCCGTGGCTAGAACTGGGACTAATTTCTTGAATTTTTACAAAATTTCGGCAGGATTTCCTCTGTAAATAGGACTATCCCAACATTTTTCAAACACCTGTCAGCTAACCAAATCACAACACAAGCCTCTTAGGGCGCCGGAATAAGCATGACATGACATAACATGGTAACTGAATCATGGATGCGACTAACATGAATACTGAGCTGACAAGAATTTGTGAATATTATCTATGATGAATACCGGTATGACATGATCACATGATTATTGAACTTACTGAAATCAATGATCACTTTACATGAAATTTAGAACAGGGCTCATAGGTACGAATGACATAGGAATTGTATCATAAGAATGGACATGACATGATTATATGAAAGATAGGAGTATGACATGGGACATAATTGCATGAAGATTGGATGTCATGGGACATGAGTGCTAAACTGACATAAGATATAAATACGCGTAAACATGGATATCATATCATGTTATTTTCTTCCAAAAACATGAAGGTTATGACATGAGATCTGAATACTAACTGGAGATAGGATATGAACACCGGGAGACATGATCATAGACGTTCTTACATCACCACAGTAGACATATGAGATAAAAGTATGACTTAGGCCTTAAATGAAAGCTCAACTCGATGCGAAAGAGACTAACATGAGTCATAGAACAGGATTGGGATCCTAACGTATAGAATGGGGCTTGAGCATAGGCATGACATGAGTACGTCAAATTTGAGTAGGATGCTTCTGAGGTAAGTACCATAGGGTACATGAAAGGAACCCCCTTATAAATTAAAACCTATATTATTTCTAACCTTATATTGTTCGTACTGAAACATAGATGCAAATACCTTAGATTATCTTGTTTTTCGTTCATTAATCCCATTATCATGAGTGGATCATAAACGGTTGAGAGGATAGGAATTCATAGGTACAAATCATATGAAACACTTAATTTTAGAGTATAGGAGGGACATGGGTATATTGAACATGAATGACGTAACTTGGAGCATGCATACATGGAAACGTGATTAATATGGCATAAAATGTGAATACACCAATAGCATGACATGGGGAATGAGGGCGTGAGCAACATGACATTTTCATGGGTACATCGAAGATACGTACCTTGGAGTATGGACATGAGTTCATGAGTATTGAAGTAAGAATAAGATGTAAGTGTTAGTTACATGGAGTGCGATTGCAGGCTTCACTCTTGGGTACTCGGGGACGTAGGGTGTAGATAAAAAATTACCTTTAGAACTTAGATATAATGAAAGAATGTGACATGGCTCAGCATAACTTACTCTTATCATTGTAAGTCGACTTCATCTTCATAAAATAAAGTTCATGAAGGAAAGAACCATTCACCTGAACAATTCATTCATCAAGAACCTAATACATGAGTGGAAAGTCACTTTGAATATAAATAGGGCATATGTACTTAGTGAAACAAAATGGCATCCTTTGTGACAAGTTACGAGATAGTTTCAAAGAAATTTTCTTGGAGAGAAAACTCAACATTAGCCCCAACATCTCCTATTACTCATATAACCTACCTCATGATTGAATATTATCATCATGATTATAAAACATTAGCTAGAGAAATATAAGCACAAATTTTCTATAGAATAGTGAGTAGGACATCCATCTTAACTTACTTTTATTATTGCCTATCAACATCATTGTTATGTTATTGCTATAAGTGGATGCTTGAAGAGTCGACCGTGGGCATGAGTATGTGAAAACATAGATATCATACCATTGGAGTGAAATAAATTATTTACCTTAGGCATTCTTTTCTTGTCCAAGGAATAGGTGTGCATTCCATAGGATTCTTAGTCTTTAAACTCTTACATTACCTTCTCCTCCATCATTAACAAAATCAACATCATATTTGCAAAGAACATAGAGGCTAGAACATGGACATGGGTATAAAAGCACGATAGATATATGGGACATGAATGCATTTTTTTTAACATTAGACAGGATCACAACCTGATGTGCGAAACATGAAAGAACATTTCCTTTGCAAATCTTACTATCATATGCGGTCTTAAATCTTTTATCATAAACGTGGAGTGTAAAGCTCTAAAATAGGCATGAGTGGAGTACATCTGGGCATAAGTACCACATAGTGAAAGAATTACCCTGGAATTGGAAATGTTACATCCCCTTAAACCCCCTTTTCGCTCTGAAACATTCTCTCATAACATCTTTACCTTTTTGGCGCGGACTTCTCTAATACTTGATCTCAACAGGCATGATAAAAAATGAATTCTCCACACCTTACCATATTTTACGTGAAACCGTGACCCTCTGCCATAATATTTCTTGAAGCTTATCATTTTATAAAACACATAATCTATATCGGTACCTTATCGTACGATCTCCACCTTAGTTCAAAAGTTGATGTTTAAAGTTTGTGGATCCTTTAAGGTTAACGGTGAGTGGTCATCTAATCGTTCTGCTAATTTTTCTCTTAATTGTACTCTGTCTCTAAGGCTACCACCATAAAACTTGTACTTTATTTCCTTACCTACCTCTTATAGTACCCATCAAAATAATATTCTTACAGAAACTTACTAACAACATTCCCTCTACTTCAGCCTAAACCACTTAACAGGTTAAAACTATTCCAAGAGACTCAAAATCATCTGATCATATTGCCTGGTCAAACACTACCTTATTTTAGACACATACACAGTCACACTAAAATAGGTCTACATTCTTGAAGGGAGAAATTAAAGTACTCTACCCTAAACTTTAAACCACATGATAACCACATAAGACACAATAGAACTGGGCCACACCATCTCATACTTAACAAGAAGGGAAAATTATCAACATACCTATGATAACGTGCGACGATGCCTCTGAGTCTTAGCGGCCTACCATATCATGATAGTGTGTTTGACCCCACTTGATCCTAGTACTTCACCCCTATCTGTGTGATATATATAAGAAGGGAATTGTATAGTTAGGTTTGTTGGAGTTGGTTTGGGGCTGGTCG
The DNA here is from genome assembly GCA_029783415.1 of Anisodus acutangulus. Classification (NCBI taxonomy): domain Eukaryota; kingdom Viridiplantae; phylum Streptophyta; class Magnoliopsida; order Solanales; family Solanaceae; genus Anisodus; species Anisodus acutangulus. The sequence goes on along the minus strand of CM056506.1, from coordinate 38,250,575 downwards.
GAAACAAATATGGGAGTCAAATGGAGGTTGGCCAAATTGGACAGTTTTTGGATAGTTTAGGTTTGTGGGAGGTGTATGGGTGCCTTTAGGTAGTTTGGGGCTAAGGCGTTTGGAGAGATGAACTAGACACATTGTAGGTTATATTGGTGGTTGGTATTTGGTGGTTGGATGGTGGTAAGGTGGCAGAAATTGGCCGGGAGAGTAAGCTACGAAGGTTGAACCCGGGTGAGGATGGTGGAGTAGTTGGTTGGGTTTTCGCGTGTTTTTGGGAGGAGTTGGTTAACGACATTTTTTGTGTAGGTTGGGGAAGTGTTGTAGTGTATTGGAGTGAAAGGGATTAGACAGTTTGGAAAATGATTAGGCACAAAATTGATAGACACGTTCGGGTGCAGGTAAGGTGATGTAGGTCGAGATGACCTTCTAATGTGTTTGTGACAAAGTATCGGATAGAACCTTGGCTTGTGTATAGTTAGATCACAAAAGTTCTAACTAGACTTACACCTAAGGTTTAGACCACAAAAGGAGCAAGGGTTGGACCACAAAAGGATCAACTAAGATAACAACACAAAAGTTGAATAACTTAGCAAAGTTTGAGTAAACTCAAATAAATTTTATAAATATTCAATATCTCCTTTCATCAACTACATCCCCTATTTATACTAGTTCTAAATCTTCTAGAAGAGGTAACAATATAGACATAAAATGCATCTAGGCCAAATGGGAAAGGGGGAGGGGTTCGGCCGATTTGGGAGAAGGGAAAAGACCCAACTCTTCATGTTCCCTAGGCCACCCTTTTGTGTGATCCATGTAGATAAGTGCATGAATGACCTCCTTGGGGAATGTTGGAAGCTTCTCCTTGTAGATGGTTCTCATCTTGGTTATCTTATCTTATTACATGGCATAGTAATTAAGCTATAAGGAGATTTAGTAATTAAGCTAGGAATTAAAACAAGCTAAAAGGTGGTCTTGGCCAAGACCTACATAAAAGCTGGAAAAAACATATTTTCTTCTTGGATCTTCAAGTCTTGTCTTCAACTCCACTCCACACGCCACTCCACATTAAGCATGTCACCATATGATGGTTGACAATCTTTGGCACTCCTAGCAAATCACCTCACGACTCATGTTAAAAACTTAAGTTCACGGTCTTTTTTTCATCATACTCCCTTTCTTTAATAGAATTTTCCCTCAAATTCTCATCATATATGTATGGTGATAAGTCTCCAATATTAAACGTTGAACTAATACCTCCATATTTGTCAGGAAGTTCTACCTTGTAGGCGCTTTCCCCGAACTTGGTCAATATCTTGAAAGGACCACTCGCCCTCAGCATTAGTTTGTTCCTTCTCATGTTGGGACATCTTTCCTTTCTTAGCTGTAGCCAAACAAAATATTCTGAATACAAGACAAACAGTTTCAGCCTCAAATAATGTTCCCATTGGACCAAGGATCTCACCATATAAAATTCATTGTCATAAGTAGAATAATTGAGTTGTGCACCACCCAATTTTTCACTAAAGAAAGCAATGGGTCGTTTGTCCTGAATCAAGACGGTTCCAACACCAATTCCACTAGCATCACATTCAATTTCAAATAGTTTCTCAAAGTTTGGAATAGCTAGAGCTGGTGCTTCACATAACCTTCCCTCAAGGTTTCCAAAGCTCTGTGTGCTCATTGGGACCATTTAAACTCACCCTTTTTCATTAGTACAGTGATAGGGGCAGCAAGGGTACAAAAATCTCAAATGAAACGATGATAAAAAGAAGTCCAACCATGGAAACTTCTTACCTCACTTACATTCGTAGACTCGGGCCAACTCTAGATAGCTTCCACCATGGATGGATCCATACGAATGCCCTCGGATGATACTATGTACCCTAAGAATGGGATACTAGTAATCATAAAAGCACACTTCTCTAACTTGCCATACAACTTTACATCTCTTAACTTCTCAAATAAAGCTTCTAAATGCGACAAGTGAGATTTCCTATCTTGACTATTAGTTAAAATATCATCTAAGTAAACCACAACAAATTTACCCATGAATGGTCATAGTACCACATACATGAGCCTCATGAATAAGCTTGGAACATTACACAATCCAAATGGCATCACAAGCCATTTGTACAAATCATACCTGGTCTTAAAAGCCGTATTCCATTCATCTCCCTCTCGTATCATCATTTGATGGTAGCCATACCTCAAATCTATCTTGGAGAAAAACTTGGCCCCACTCAATTCATCCAAAAGATCATTCACTTTTGGCATAGGAAACCTGTACTTCACGGTGATGTTATTGACCGCTCAACTATTAATACACATGCGCTAAGTCCCATATTTCTTTGGCACCAACAAGGCGGATACCGCACAGGGAATAAGGCTCTCTTGGACCAAGCCTTTGTCTAGTAATTCTTGCACTTGTATTTGCAACTCCTTAGCCTCTTCCGGATTGCATCTATATGCTGGACGATTAGGTAATGAACTTCCTGGAATAAAATCAATAGCATGTTCAATACCTCTGATTGGTGGTAGTCCGGGTGCAAGATCATCCGAAAATACATCTTCAAATCTCTTCAAGAGTTCCTTCAAGTCGGCATCTTCAACCGTATCTCCCACAATACTCTTTTTTTTTCTTGGAACACCAATGCATATATAAGACTCCCCTTCTTCAAATCCTCTTCTATCTTTGATGCATTAAGCAAGAGTGCCTCAGAATTTTCCTTGTTGTTCTTGGCATTTTGGATCTTCATTTGCTTCACCTCACTAGGTGACAATGGTATCAACCGGACCTTCTTGTCATCATTTTGAAAAGAATAAACATTCTTTTCTCCATCATGTTTTGCTTTCCTATCAAATTTCCATAGCCGACTCAATAAAACATGACAAGCATCCATAGATAAGATGTCATACCATATCTCATCTTCATACTTATCAACCCGAAAACTAATAAGAGCTTGTTTCATTACCTTAAGCCCTTTGTCTTTGTTCAACCATGGGAGAGCATATGGTTTATGATGGCTGCGGGTAGGCAACTTCAATTTGTCCACCATTTCCATGGAGGCCGCATTGGTACAACTTCCTCCATCAATGATCATATTACATAATTTGTCATTTACCTTGCATCAAGTGTAAAATAGTTGCTCTTTTTGTGTCTCCTCCTGTTCTTCAAGTTGAACAATCAACACACGTTGGAGTACTAAACTTTCACCCTCTTCTGTAAGATCTTCCTCGAGGACCTCCTTGACTTCAGGTTCCTCAATAACAATGAAATCCTCATAATCTTGATACTCATTGATAGTCATTATCTGAGGGTTAGGACATTTATTTGTAAAGTGTCCTAATCTTTGACATTTAAAACACCCTTTTCTACTTCTATCTACCCTCTTTGTAACCTCTACTTTATTTCCTTTATCTTTCTCTACACTTTCTTGGCTATACAATGGGTTAGTAAAAGAGGTACTGCCCTTTTCTTTAACATTAATGGGCTTTACATAGGATTTTGGGGTACCTTTCTTTTGTTGTTTTTCAAGCTTGAGTGCTAAGTGACATACGTCTACAAATGTGTTGTATGGTGCAACTTCGACCTTCTCTTGAATCGCCACGTTCAAGCCTCTAATGAATTGTGCAATCCTTTGAGTCTCCTTTTCTTCTAAGTCAAAAAACATGGTGACTTTCTCAAACTTTCGAACGTATTCCTCAACTTTAAGAACCCCTTGACGAAGTTTGGTGAGCTTGAGCTATAGGTCTTGTTTATACTCCCTTGGTAAGAACTTCTTCTTCAAATGATTCTTTAGTTTGTCCCAAGATTCAATCTTGGTTTTCCCATTCCTCCTACGGCTTGTTTTGAGGTTTTCATACCACATAGAAGCAAATTCCTTCAACTTCAATGTAGCAACCTTAAAAAAACAGTGGTGGTCGTCATATTGCTTGTATTTGAAAAATGTCCCTTAACCATTCCAGAAACTCTTCCGTGTCCATATTTTCTTCAATGGTTGGAAAATCAAACTGTAGAGTTCAGTCATCTTTCCTTTCATGCCTCGGGTTGTCTTGGACATCCTTCATTTCATGCCTCGGGTTGTTTTTTGCAACCTTCTCCTCGGAATCAGCATCATTAATCACGACACGCTCTGCAAACTCTCTTCTCACGATTTGCATTTGTTCTGCAATAAGGTCACTTATGGTCCTCTGAAGTTCTTCATTTATGTTAGCCATAGCGTCAAGGTGTGAGATGGGAAAGTCTTACTCAGATACCAAATTGATGTATATAAGAAGGGGATTGTATGGTTAGGTTGGTCAGAGTCAGTTTGGAGCTGGTCGGACACAAATATGGGTGTCAAATGGAGGTTGGCGGAATAGGACGGTTTTCAGACAGTTTAAGTTTGTGGGAGGTTTTAGGGCTAAGGCATTTGGACAGGATGAACTAGCGACGTCGTAGGTTATGTTGGTGGTTGGTATATGGTGGTTGGATAGTGGTAAGGTAGCGGAAACTGGTCGGGACAGTAAAGTACAAAGGTTGAACCCGAGTGAGGATGGTGGAGTAGTTGGTTGGGTTTTCGGGAGGAGTTGGTTAAAGACCTTTTTGGTATAGGTTGGGGAAGTGTTGTAGTGTATTTTGGTGAAAGGGATTAGGCAGTTTGTACAATGATTGGGCACAAAATTGATAGACAAGTTCTGGTGCGGGTAAGGTGATGTAGGCCGAGATGACCTTCTAATGTGTTTGTGACAAAGTAACCGGATAGAACCTTGGCTTGGGTATAGTTAGATCACAAAGTTCTAACTAGACTTATACCTAGGGTTTGGACCACAAAAGGAATAGGGTTTGAACACAAAAGGACCAAGGTTTGGACCACAAAAGGACCAACTAAGATAACAACACAAAAGTTAAATAACTTAGCAAAGTTTGAGAAAACTCAAATATATTTCATAAATATTCAATATCTCCTTTCATCAACTACATCCCCTATTTATACTAGTTCTAAATCTTCTAGAAGAGGTAACAATATAGACATAAAATGCATCTAGGCCAAATGGGAAAGGGGGAGGGGTTCAGCCGATTTGGGAGAACGGAAAAGACCCAACTCTTCATGTTCCCTAGGCCACCCTTTTGTGTGATCCATGTAAATAAGTGCATGAACTAGCTAGTTCATGAATTACCTCCTTGGGAAACGTTGGAAGCTTCTCCTTCTAGATGGTTCTCGTCTTAGTCATCGTATCTTATTACATGGCATAGTAATTAAGCTATAAGGAGATCTATTAATTAAGCTAGGAATTAAAACACGCTAAAAGGTTGTCTCGTCCAAGACCTACATAAAAGTAAAAAAAAAACATTTTCTTATTGGATCTTCAAGTCTTGTCTTCAACTCCACTCCACATTAAGCATGTCACCATAGGATGGTTGGCAATCTTTTGCACTCCTAGCGAATCACCTTGCGGCTCATGTTGGAAACTTAAGTTCACGGCCTTCTTTTCATCACTATGCCTCGGCTTGCTGGTGCACGAGTGCTACGAGGCAGTGAAAGGTGTTGTTGAATTACCTTTGGCTGGTCAGGTGGAATGAACTCCCCCACCACCTTTGGTGGCACTACTATACATGACTGAAGGGAACTCTCTCTGCATATGGCCTCAGAGACCATAATTATAACACACATTCATACCCATACTACACTCTCCTGCATGTCTTTTGCTACATTTTTTGTAAGAAAGAGAATGCTGAAACTCAGGACCCATAGGATTATGAAACTGGGGGCATTCCTTTTGTCGAAGTCCCAATATTTTACAAACAAAACATTCATAGAAGTTCTTGTGATAGGGAACTAAATGGTAATTCCAACGACCTAACTTGGGGTACTTGGTATGGTTTTTGACCCTTTTATCACAATGGTAGCATATCTTGAGTCACATGTAGAATTCAACTAAGTGGCGCTTCACACATGTAGGACAATCTGGTTTGTTGATATAAGCATCCCTCTTTTGTCTTTTTGTTGTACGAGTGACTCTATTACGAGTCGGGGTTAGAGTTACATTATCGGGTGGAGGAATAAGAGCATATCCCCTTGCAGAAAGAGTCTCAAATGCACCAAGGGATTATTCCATTCTCCCCACGAGTTCCTATGCAACTTGCTCTTTTCCTGACAATTCCATCTGAAAGAAACACATCGACAATAATTAGCTTTACATCTTCTTCATACTCTGGAGATAAGGCATATTTGGTAGAAAGGGAACAACACACAAGTTTGAGTGATTTCTTACAGCATAGCTCTATTACACGATCTAGAGTAAAGAATGATAACTTTTCCTAAATTTCCTATTGCCTCCCAAGTATAAGTGTGGCACACTTCAGACTCATAAGTAGGACTCTACTAGACACGGCTTCATAGACTCCCTAAAACACTTGAACCTAGAGCTCTGATATCATGTTTTGTAACGCCCCGAACCATGGCCTGATGCAAAACACGACACTTGGTTCCTAACTGCATGTGACCGAGTGAAATATATGGCTTACTGAATCAACATGGGCATTAAAAGCATGCAATAGTAATGATTTAAAACATGCAAACTGGATACTGAAATATATTCTAAAAATTTTATTACGAAAATATCTGAAAATATAAGAAGTTAGAAAAATATTACTGACATGACTGACAGGCTAAACTAGTCTAGTCTATGAAACTTCTGAACATGAGTCTGACTGCAAAATTGTTTAGTAGGACAAGGTCCTAGCATATATCTACTCTAAAATATAATCATGAAAATAATGAACTGACACCACGAATGGAATGGGGCTCACCAATAACTGATACGAGTGAATTCCTAGCGTGTATATCCGTAGTCAAAAACTCAATACCTGCACTATGAAGTGCAAGCCCTAAGCAAAGAGACATTAGTATATTTGAATTGGACTGTATGTAAAGTAACCGAAAGATTAGGCAAGCACATGATATAAGAAGACATGAAATTGAAATGAAAACATGAGCATGAGCATGATCTGGCACAACATGAAATACCACATGGGTATGTGGAGTCTAGTGGCTTGTAAGCCCATGAATTCATAAAAGCAACTTGTAAAGCATGGATTGAAATCATAATTTATTATGTGAACTAATAGAACATATAACATGTTTAAATTCATGAAAACATACATATATAAGTTCATGAAATCTAGTAGTAATGGTTCATGACTTGTAATCATATAACCCATGGAATTCAAGGTTATAAGCACTCATGGATTACACACGGATTCCTAATAACTGTAATGGAATATCAGAAACACAATAATGAATTAATAATACAACATGGTTATGTCATGATACATGTAATTTTAAGGCTATTATGAAACTGGAATAAAACCCTAAGTTATGGAATTTCATGGATTTCCTGAAAAAATGTGGCATCGGGAAGAACATGGATATTCTCACACATGGATAGAATCTCTACATACCTTAATCGCTCCAATATTTGTTTAAAGATCTAAACTTTGAAGAAGAATGCCAAAGATTGGACTTTAATCTCTTGAACAAGATTTTCTTTAAAACCCTAGGTTAAGAACAGTGGATTCTACTTAGAATTCATAAGGATGATGTTAGAATCACTTAGAATTTCATGAGAAAGGCTTAATTTGATGTAGGGAAATATTAGGAAGAGAGGAGCTTCATTCTATGGTTTGAGAAATATGAAAACTAATTTTTAGGGCTAAGCTGCATATTTATACTGTTGGTTGTCAGAATAATTTAATGGTCCAATTTGACGGTCCATCAATATTTTGATGGTCTAAGTTTAGACCGTCAATATTTTGACGGTCTGAGTATTGACCGTCAATATTTTGACTGTTCAAACGGATGTTCCATCAATAATTGTACGGTCCGTATAATCGGACCGTACTATTTTTTTGCAAAATTCTAGATAGTTGTGAAAGCTATGGTTTTGAGATGATTGGAATTGATGGGCCATCAAATCTTATACGATCCATACATTCTGGGTGTCAATTTGTATCTGCAGAATGGATACTGGTTTTTCATGTTAAACTCCTCGTTTTCTGTTTTCTAAACCCCTGAATCGTAAACATGGATTAGTGTAGAGGTACGAGGTGTTACAACATGTGTAATTGATTTTGGTGGTCATTGAGACTAGTTCATACCATTGGCAGAGTTCGCATACAATAATAACTACCATTCCAGGGCTTTATATAGCAGGAGGTGTTGTTCTCCTATTTGATGGTTTGATGTTTTTAAGGTTCGACCGTGGGGTACAGATTTATTGAGGGACTCTTTAGACAAGTTGAAGCTTATTAAGGAAAAGCTACTGCAGCTCAGAATTGGCAAAATATGTATATGGACCGGAAGGTCCGAGATCTAGAGTTAATGGAGGGTGAGTAAGTTCTTTTAAAAATATCACCCATGAAGGGTGTGATGCAATTTGGGAAGAGGGGCAAGTTGTGCCCAATGTACATTGGTCCATTTGAGATTCTCTGTCGTGTTGGTGTTGTCGCTTATGAGTTTTTACTACCAGGCATGTCAGATGTTCATCCAATTTTCCACATTTCTATGCTAAAGAGATACCATTCAGACGGGTATTATATCATTCGTTTGGATTCTGTGTTGCTTGGTGAGAATCTATCTTATGAGAATGAGTCTATAGAGATTTTAGATAGACTTGTTAGTAAGTTAAGGTATAAGGAGATAGCTTATGTTAAGGTGCAATGGAAGCATCATCCCATTGAGGAGGCCACATGGGAGACTGAGTCCAATATGTGTGCTAGATATCCCTAGTTATTTGCTGACTCATGTATTTTTCCCCCGTTCTCTCCTTATCGCTCGAGGATGAGCGATTGTTTAATTGGTATCTGATGTAATGACCCATTTGGTTGTTATGGCACTTTAACCCATACCCCAGCCATATTAGTATGACTATGACCTGTAGGGATAGGTGTTACGGTTCCCGAGGTGATCACAGCGAGTGTTTCTACAACATTTGCAAAATAGAACCTTAAAGTGAAACATTTAGCAAATAGTTGACTTTTGGGTAAACGTACCTTTTTTAGAAATTCGTCAATTCTGAGAGGTCTAGATGGTTGATTATGACTTAGTGGGATGTTTAGTTTGGTTCCCAAGGCACTCAATAGTGTTTTATGGTATTGGTTCTAAAGTTGGTCTTTGACCATTGGGTGTTGACTCAGTCAAATAGACCTCTATTGGAAATTTTGAGACCACAGTTAGGCTATCGTATATTTTTATATGTGAATGCATGTCTGGTATGTGTCTGGGAGATCTCGGATGATTGTCAGATTTTGGGGTTGAGTTTGTGAAAACTAGCAGTTTTCTGGTGTATGGTGTCCGCCATAGTGGCATTAGAGGCGCAGTGGTGGACTCACCATAGCGTGGCTTGATCCGCTATGGTGAGTAATGAGGAGTTGTGTTGAGTCACCATAGCGTGCAATGGGTCACTGGTGCGGACCCACTGTAGTGTACTAGTGACCGTTGCAGCAGACGACGTTGATCAGATTCTATTTAATACACTAAGTAAAACCCTTCATTTCCAATCACTTTATTTATCATTAGTAAGCATCTTGGAGGCGAATTGAAAGAGTTCTTGGTTGATTTCTCTTGTGGGTAAGTTCCCTAACCTATAATTCATTTCTTTACCATTTCTAAACTTAAATCCATGCTAGAAATTCTATAGAACATAAGAAAGAAGATGGGTTTTGATGTCTATTTCACTATTTGAGTCTTAACTTTTCTAAATGAGATTTTTTGATGAATTTGACTAGTCTAAGTATGGATTTTGATGATTTAGTAATTAATAGGCTTGAATCTTCCATTTTTGTTGATGAATTGAAAGCTTGAAAGTTAGGGTTTATACCAAATTTTGGGTTTTGACTTGAATAATGGAATTAACCTATTCTTGAGTTAATTTAGAAATTGATTAGTAGAATAGTTGAATTCTATACCAAATTTTTCCCTTTTTCCATAGTGGGTTTTGATTCAAATGATATGATAGCAATATGGGTGTTGTCCTTCTTATTTCTAATTTAGAATTCATTGATGGATAGACTTTGAGTATTTGGAGGCTCTTCAAAAAGGCAAGGTAAGGGATCTCTCTCCCGCATGGCTCCCGCTCGGCTAACAGGTAGATTACATCTTACCTTATAGTTAGACTTCAGTTAGCGAAGCATATATAGAGGTATTCATTGTTGGAGAATGCATGTTACGCCTTCGAATATGAAGTTTGGAAGGAATATATAGGTTGGTATTATTGATTGATTGTGGTTGTTGTCTTATTTGATCTAATGAAGCATCATCACGTGTATGATACTAGACTTGACCGTGTATAGAGGGAGGATTGATTCATTCTTGATATGATGTTATGTGTCCATGCGTGGCACGATTGGCTTAATATATTCCCATTGGTGTTGATATATTCTTATTGGCATTGAGATCATTCATACATTCATGATTATACATTTGGATCGGGTTCCGCGCTGTAACACACATATACATATATTAGACCGGGTTGCACGTTCCGCAACATATACTTATATTGGATCGGATTGTGTGTTGCAGTAGGTAAATGAACTTCACAGGTCCCCTATGGGTCATGACTATGGAGGCGTGGAGGTATTCTGGTCGCAGCGTATGTGTATCGTTGCATTACATATGCATCATAGTCATATATTCATACTTATTGGACTTAGACTTGGTAATTGTAGTTATGATGCTATTCTTGGATTATGTTGTGTTTATATCTGATTGTGAGCATGCCTATATTTTAGTCTCTTACTTTATATGTTATCTAACTATTGTCGGCCTATGATACTTATCAGTACATAGTGTTTATACTGATACTACAATGCTGCATTCTTTTATGAGTGCAGAGTATGTGACAGGGTCTACTTCCCCTCCTCTTGACTGATTCCCAAGTTTTTTTTATGAGCATATAGGGTGAGCACATGGATGGATCCGCAGCCCAGATGTCTCTCTTATTTACTTGTCTTATTTTTCTATTCCGAGACAGTATTATACTTTGTAGACTATGTATTAGTATTCATACTTGTAGTTATGTAGTAGTGTCTCTTGTACGACCTTAGACCAGATTCCTTGGAATTGTAGTATTATTTCCGCATTATTTCCTTATCTATCCTAGACTTATTATGTATATTTGATGGTTGGGTTCTACTTTTATTTTTTATTGAGTTGTGATTAAGGGACGGGTTCACCTACCATATGGGGAAGGGGTAGGTGCCCGCATGTTCCTTATTTGGGGCGTGACAAGGTTGGCTTGAAGTGAACGTTCTTCCATTTGTGGAAGCAACTATTTTGAGACCCAAGACTATTCTATAGAACATTTATGCCTAAGCTACATCGTACCATAGTATTGATAGTACTTTCCTATGTAACCCTGAGGCTACTTTTGTATCTAGTGGCCTGACATTTAAGACTCCTCTAGGTCGCAGAGCATTAGACACCGTTAATGGGTCATCTAGGGTACTAGTAGAAAATGATAATTCAGTCTTACCATCGTGAACTAGAATGAGATATGAGTGAATTATTATAACTCTAAAACTCTTAGCTCTAACGAATGATATAAGTCTCAACTAAGGGAAATTATTATGGCATTGCCCTATCGAATCCAATATAAGTGTGGCAAGCTGCATACCCATATGTAGGACTCCACAAGACATGATTCATGACTCCCTAGGACAACTAATCATACGTTATGCTACCAACTCATCACACCCCTAAATAATAGTAGAATGTTATTGGCACATTACATGAACTACTCGCTGAGTGAAACCTGAATCTTCATCTGAGTTACTTTTAACACTGGATTTAATATCATAATTACATTAAGTTCTATAAAATTAAAATAACTAAAATAGAATTATATCAATATTCTGATAACTAAATTATGTAATCTTTATGTAGATATGGAATGACTTGATATGTTGTTTTGACCTTTTAGACTCTTTTTCCCTAAAATGTTCTTTTTGTCGCTTTAAAATGGTATATGTGTAATGACCCGTTCGATAATTTTTAGCTAAAGACCTCTATTTGACTATTTTATTCTTCCCGTAGACTCTATCTGGGGTTTGTCATGCGTGGTAGTTGGTGGCATGGATCCTGATGTCCATCTATGTGTTTCGGATGACAAACCCAAAATAAGAATCTTAGAGTTGGATAGTTTGACTCAAGGTTGACTTTTGAGTATATGGGTTCATTTTCGGGTTATGTTGCTTCCAGTAGCTTCGGAGGGTCATTTATGACTTAGTCAAGTCATTGGTTCACTTACCGAGACAATCAGATATGTTTTATGGCCTTGTTTGTGAAATTTAGATACTTGGTTATTTTTTTGATTCTTTAGAAAAGTATGTCTTAGCTCGGTCAAATAGGAAATCTTAGGGCGCGAGTGAGTTCTTATCAGTGTTTACCTTGGGAGAGCATGTCTGGTTTGTCCGGGGGGCCTCGAGGGTGTTTCTGGTGTTTGGGATAAAATCCATTTTGCTGGTGTCTGATGTCCGCCCCAGTGGGTGGGTTGTCCTCTCTTGCAAGTTCTCCCCTGTGGAGGTTGGCTCGCAGAAGTGGGGCTTGAGAGTTTGGTAAGATTCTGCTTCAGTAGAGGTTCTCTCGTGGAGGAGACTGCGCCTCTGCGGGATTCTATTTGCTTTTGCGCTGGGCGAGCTATCAAGTGACTACGCCCCGGTGAGGTCTTGTTAAACCGGAGAGAGACTGCGCCAGCGTAGTTGGGTCTGCAGGTGCGGAATCGCTATATCTGGTAACCTCATAAAATCCCTAGGCTGAATCACTTTCCCGAAATAACATTTTCTCGGTTCTAGAACTACTAAAGGGGGGATTCTTGATGATTAGGAGTTAATTCTTCATTTGAGGTAAGGTTCTTCACCCTTTGTGATTATATTTCATGTTTTAAGTCTCTAATGGTGGTGTAGAGTGTATGTAAATTTGGGGAAAATGAGTCTAGTGTTCATATGAGAATAAGAGAGGTTGAATCTTGATTTAAGGGTCTCATATGGATTAGTTTACTCTAATATTGTGAATAAGTATTGATTTATGATAGAAGATCAGTTTGTGGCAACTAATTTGATTATAGAAACCTTTTTGAATTAGGCGAAATTCTAGGATTTATGAATTGGGCTTTTCTTGAATTGTGCAATTGAGGGTTCATTGGGTTTAGTTCTTCAATGAACTTAAGGATATGATTAGTTAGTAATTATTGATGTTTTTCGGATAATAAAGTTTGGATCTTGACACCATGGGCCCAGGGTTACTTTGGGGAGTCTTGGTATGATTAAGGACTAGGTTCTTATCTTATGTGATAACTTGATTTTAACTTGTACTATAAGCGTGTTAGTCTTTGATTACCATGAGGCACTCCAGGAGGGTAAGGCTTGCGTGGAGGGCTGATCGTTCGAGGTTTCTATTCGGTCCAGAGGTAGGCTACGATTTACTTTCACTAGATTCTGATATAAGTACATAATTAGTTATAAATGTTGAGGGATATTAGGTGTGTTTGGGGGTCCCATTAAAATGGTTGTGATGAACGTTTGATTGGGTACCCATGTTGAATTGTGATGACATGTTTGGGGAATCAGCCGAGCCTCGACCTGATTCCGACTGCTGATTAGTTGGGCTTGTCGCCATATTTGCTATTGTTGTTCTTATTCATCACATATACTTTGATATGATATCCTGATTGTACTTGGATTATATGTTATTAAATTCTTGAAAACATGTGATATTCATCTCTATTCTTGGGTGCATCTCATTACATCATTGTTTCTTACCTTATATTGTCATTTGCATTCATATCTCATAGTTCTGATGATATTGATATAAGTGTGGTATGGGAATGTTGTGGATCCAAGAGACCGAAAAGGTAAGAGCTTTATGAGATTATAGCAACATTGAGATAATAATGATGATATGCTGGGAACGGGTTGCACGCTTGCAATGGTTATTATAATAACTGAGGATAAAAATTGATTATTAAGTACTTGGACATTTCTATTGAACCTTTCTCGAATCGGATAACTCTTATGAATATGAGGTTGATGTGAAATAAATGGCTTGTTGTTTTAGTTAACTTTTATATGAACTACACGACTTAATTGGATTATTGAACTGTCTAGTCTAGAATTTATTTGGTGTCAACTCGATATTTATCTCCTTTCCGCCTATCTTCCGTCGTTGTCAGCCTATGATGTCTACGGGGGTACGTTGTATACTCATACTACACTTGATGCATTCTTTTTGGATGAAGATACAACTCTTTCTATTAGTTCAAGAGTTCGTGGATGAGTCTGAGCAGGTGGATCTTTAGTGTTCGGGGTGAGGATGCTTCCCTTCAGCATTTCCATGGATGCTTTTATCTCTATTTATGTCTTTTCCTTATTCCAGGGGACTTTATTAGATATCTTAGACTCTTGTATTCAGATTTAGTGCTCTTGTATTGTTGACAAGATTTTGGGGATTATAGAACTTATTGTCAGATTTATTCCGCATTTATGTTATGATTATACAATCTTATTAGATCTTGTATCTTTTCCTCATTTCTTATTGTTATCGTGTTGTTAGTTGGGAGTGGTTAACCTATCGGTGGGTAAAGTGTAGGTGCCACCACGATTTCTAAAAAAGGTCATGACAATATGTGACTTGCGAGGATTGGTGGAGTGGTTCCTAAGGGAATTGGGTGAATATCAAAGAAGAATTGGTACATTTGGAAGTTCTTAAGTTAATAAAATGAAAAAGTTTGACCAAAGTCAAAATTAGAGGTTAATGACCCTGAATTGAAGTTTTGTCAATTACTTAAAGTCCAAAGCATGACTTCTGAATTAGTCGAGTAGTTGGTTAGGGTTCTGAGGGGCTCGGGTGTGATTTGGACCATTGGATGGGAAACTAGTTAAGTTAGGGATTTGGTGTTGACCACATGTAATACCTGGTACCTCTCAACGTGTGTATGACTAAGTTAAAGTCAACAAACTTACTTCAATATGGTGGAATAAGGTTATAGTTCAGTCTTATTGGTCCAAGTGTATGTATTTTGTTAAGTTGAGTAAAAGTAGATCAAATTCATACAACGAATGAGACGTCTGACAAAGGTAGACGACCTACTAGCTTCACCTACATATGTCACCTATGTGCTTCACCTATGTATTTCACTACATGTCTCATCTACTTGCTTACACGTCCTACTTGCTCGAGATACTTTCTACACATCCTACTTGTTAGACTTCTTACTTTCAGTCCTACTTGTTAAATGAGAATGATCCATATGTTTAAGTGAAATAAGTTACCTACTTGTTTCACCTACTAAGAAAGTAGGTGACAACTGAGTGCATTACCTACTTACTAAAGGAAGGGTCCTTTTTTTGACATAAACAAGGGGGTCGGTCAAAGGTACCACTTAAAGGGGCTGATTTATTTCATTTTGTTTCTCGCTTCACTCCAATAATTTCTCTCCCTCTTCTATCTTTCTCAACAAGTTTCTAGCCAACAACCATGGACTTCATCCTCCATAACATTCAAGCAAAGTCCCTCCTTCTTAATCTGGGTAAGTGATAACCTTTGTGTGTTTGGCTAAATTCTGCATGAGAAAACAATGTAAGATCACTCATCTATGTTTGAACTTGAAGGACAACCCTAAGTTGTTCTCTCCCAACCAGCCAAGGTAAGGCTACTAACCCTGTTTCGTTCCCCCTCGTGGTTGAGGAATTTTATATATGTTTTAGAAATAAATCACGACATGAAAAAATTTCTAATGTGTAGCAGAGTTCGGGGTTGTTCTAGGTATTTTTGGTGTTTGGGACAATCGAGGTAAGGTGATTCCCCCATCTATTTTTATAATATGATTTGAACATTTTTAACATATTTGGTTATTAGAACTCATGGGATGGTGATCGTAATCTGTGAGTTCAAGTTATAGTAGTTAAGTAAAGTAATATAGGGGTTGTTTTCTTATGTTATGGAGATCGAGTGGGATTTGGTAGCTCCTAATGAGCTTGTATATTGTTAAAATGAGGTCAGTTGTGAAGTACACCATCAAATTATAACCTCGGGAGCTCGTTGCTTTTTGATTGCTTGACATATTATTGGTATAGTTGTAGCATGTCGTAGGGTTGTTGGTATAGTTGTCATGTGTCATTGGATTGTTGGTGATGTGATATTAGTCCTTCTTTAACAGATTAGGCATTTATCAGAGGGAGTGACTTTTCATAAGTTATTTGGAGGTCGAGTTATGGTACATAAGGCAATTCCCTGACTCACCACTACGGCACAACTCCCATTATTTATTTCCCTATATGTGCTACAAAGTCTAGAATTATGAAAAGTATATAGGTTCCATGTTACATGTGTCATAAGCTAAATAAGAGGCGCGTCATGTGCTTATTGTTTTTTGACATGAACTATGACACTGAGAACTTATAAGTGTATTGATTACATGTTATAAGCCCTATGAATCTCCTAAAATGTGTTATATGTCCATAATTAGTGGTTACTCAAGCGTTCTACTCTTTGAGTTGAGTTCCAAGTTATCATGGTGGGAATAGAGTTTCTCTTTATGTGAGATGATATCGATAGCCTACAAAGTATGATTACAGGGGTTTATAGATCATTGTCTTAGATGATTGATATCACCGGTTCCGACGTGATAGCAAAGGGAATGTGGAGGATTACTTAAGTAGATTACCTTAATAGCTCCTAAGAACGATAATGTATGATCAAATGATATCTAAGGTGAATTGTATTATGGTTCTTAGATAGTAGTTGAGGAGTTGTAGACCTTTAGGTAAAGTAAAGTATGTCAATAATCATGAGCTATTATTGTAGCGAGCAACAAGTGTTAACACTTACTACCTGAGGAGATACTGAGTATTTTACCTGGTTGGGTGGATGGATCTTAGAATTGTACATGTTGCCTAAGGCTCGACAATTTTCTACAATTACTGGTGATATGACTTTGTGGAGTTGACGAAATGAGAGAAATATTGCATGATTCACTGAAGGTGTTCTAGTTTGGCGAAATAAGACAAGAGATAGTTCTTCTCAGGAAAGAATCTCTTAAGGAACCTCGAGCAAGGTGTCAAGGTGATTTAAGGCCTAAGGAGGGTTGTACCACAAAGTCAAGT
This sequence comes from Anisodus acutangulus, assembly GCA_029783415.1. Classification (NCBI taxonomy): domain Eukaryota; kingdom Viridiplantae; phylum Streptophyta; class Magnoliopsida; order Solanales; family Solanaceae; genus Anisodus; species Anisodus acutangulus. The sequence continues at coordinate 38,233,441 of CM056506.1, read as the reverse complement.
GGAAGCTATGTTATAGACTAATATTTCAAATTGGCTTGCATAAGGTTCAACTTAACATAGGCATATCTTCCGGTATATAAATATTTAGGGGGTGAATTGTATATCCAATTAAAGGTCTTCGAGTCTTGTTTTCAACGCTTTAAACTATTTGTCATTTGGACATCTCTACTAGAAGTTATGAATATTTTAGTGAAATGTGTCTGTTAAAGTACAAATTGCGTAGCGCAAAGTACAACTCGTAAAGCAGTTGAGTGTGTATTAATATAAGATGCCACATGATTTCGAACCCATGTGATGTGAACTTGGGAAGCAAGTGCAAAAAGGATAATTACTTTCTTTGCCTTTTTGGATAATATCAATGAGACAAAGACAAAATAAAAGGCAAAGTATTTAAATACCCCTAATTAGAATTTTGATCTCGTTTTCTCACTTAGAACCAGATCTCAAGGGACCTAAAACTACTCTCATCTCATCTCTTCCATCTTCAAGGTAAGTTAATGCTATGATCAATCCTAGTTATACCTCTGATAACTACGTAATTCTAATTTCGATTTCTCGTTGGATTATAGTGAATAGATGGATTTTATCCAAAGGATTCAAGCGAAGAATTCCAAAGGTTACAACAACAAAGGTAAGAAACCTTCTTCTATCCATCTGTAGGGATACATGTTAGTACCTTAATGTGTTATTGATAAGGACACACGGGACATGATTTAAAGCCGTGAGTCCAAGTTGTGTGATTTGTATAAGTTAAGTATGGGGTTGTTTTATGTAATGTGGTGTTTGGGAGGTGTTTTTTTATATTTGTATCGAGCATGCATTTGTTATAATCTCATAGAATGAAGGGTATGTGAAATACCATTATAGAAGGTCCCTGAAGCTCTACGCGTACTAAGTGTTCTTTGACTTGCCTTAATGACTTGAGTAGTATTTGGTTACTAACATGAGATATATTACTGAGATTGAAGCTGTAAAGAGTGTCTTGGTCTTCATAATATGATAACGATTGGAATCGATATGCAAGGCTAAATCCTTCTCTTCATCAATACAATAGAACTCTTAGTCAATTATTTATGTTGTATGAGTTCATGCGATCTTATACTATCAAGTGTATTGAGTTCCCATGTTATTTCTTATATAAGTATGATCTTCTCTTAATTATCGCTCTGTTGTCTTTGTTTCTTCCATGTTTTCGTAGATGGATTATAGTACTTCCTATTGAGATTTCTAACAGCATGTACATGTAAGTGTAACGACCCATCCGGTTGTTTTTAGCTAAAGACCTTTATTTTACTAAATTACCATTCATGTAGACTCTGTGTGTGATGTGCGAAGATAGGTGGCACAGATCTCGAGGTTCATATCTGCGAGTTTCAGAAGAAAAACCCAAAATATGAATCTTAAAGTTAATTAGTTTGACTCTAAGTTGACTTTCGAGTATATGGGTTCGTTTCTAGGTTTTGTCATTCCGGTAGTTCCGAATGGTCATTTATGACTTAGTCGAATCATTGTTCGCTTCCCGAGGCAATTATATGTACTTTGTGGCCTTATTTGTGAAATTGTGATATTGATTATTTTGGACAATTCCTTTGAAAAGTATGTATTAGCTCTGTTATAGGAGAAATCTGAAGGCACGAGCGAGTTTGTAGCACTGTTTACCTTGGGGTAGCATGTTTGGTTTGCGTCTAGGGGGGTCTCAGGAGTTTTTCGGGTGTTTGGTAGAAGTTGGTGTACAATCCCATTTTGCTGGTGTTTGGTGTCTGCACCAACGACTTCTTGTCCGTTTCTGCATGTCCTCCTCTGCGGAGGTCGTCTCACATATGCGACCCCTGTTATTATGTTGATGTTTTTGCCCTGTCGGAGATCTATTGCGGAGGCGAACGCGCCTCTGCAGAAGGTTTTCTGCTTCTACGCTGAGGCGAGGTGTCAAGTGACTACGCCTCAGTAGATTATATTCCACCAAAGCTAGATCGTGCCTGTGGAGTCAATTATGCATGAGCTGATCCACTGTTCAGTTAGTGTGTTAAAATCCCTAGAACAATTTTACTTTCCAAAATATCATATCTCGGTACTAGAGCTGCCCAAGGGGGATTTCTTGAAGGTTGTGGTTAAGTTCTTCATTAGATGTAAAAAATTTCACCCTTTATGATTATATTTCCTATTTTAAGGTCTCTAATCTTGATATATAAAGAAAATGAGTTCTAGGTTTCTTGTTAGAATAAGAGGGGATGAAGCTTTGATTTAAGGCCTAATATGATTTTGATTGTCTTGATATTCTAAATAAGTAATGTTTAATGGTAGTTGATTCATGTTGTAGAGTTTAATTTGTTAATGGAAATCCTTTTCAATTTGGGGGAAATTCTAGGGGTTAGAATTGGGTTTTATTCAATTATGCAATTGAAGCTCCAATTGGATTTAGTTTTCTAATTAACTTAAATATATGACTACATAGTATGTATTTAATCCATTCGAGTAATAATTTCTGATTTTGGAACTGTAGGCTCGGGGTTAGTTTTCGGTGTCCATTCGTATGTTTAAGGACTAAGTCCTTGTTGCGTTTTAGCTTAATTATTAACGTAGAATCTATGTATGTTAGACTACGAATACTACGAGGCGCTCCGAAAGGGCAAGGTATGCGTAGAGGGTTGACAGTTCGTGGCTCCTGCTCAACTTTGAGGTAGGCTACGATTTCTTTTTTGTAGACTTCTATAGAAGTATGTATTAGTTATAATGTTTAGGGGTATTGGGCTGGTTTGGGGGTCCCACCTTAGCGGTTATGATGAACGCTTGGGTGGGTATTGGCATTGAACTGTGATGATGGGTGACTTGGGGAATCATCCTTAAGATGATTTGGACTGTTGTTGTTTGGTCTTGTCGCTATACTTAATATTGTGTTTATTCATCTCATTGCTTTCGATATGATATCTTGAATTACATCAAGTATGTGCTAATTACTTATGAAACCATGTAATATTCATCTCTATACTTGATTTGCATCTCATACATTCTGATTACTTGCCTTGAATTATCATTTGCATTCATACACTCATTGTTCTTATGATATTGAAATTTGAGTAGTATGGAAATGTTGTGGGTGCAGTGAGACCGAAAAGGTAATTTGTTCTATGAGATGGTTGGGAACATTGAGATGATGATGATATACGGAGGACCGGGTTGCACGCTTGAAACAAATGATATTACAACCAAGAGCTGGGGTCCGTGAGAAATTCTGGATGAGCTGGGTCCATGTAATTTCAGGTAAAGGCGTCCAGGTTGATTTTCAGAAAATAAACACTGTAAAGAATTGGCCCAGACCCACCTCAGTCTCTGGGATAAGAAGTTTCTTGGTTCGGTAAGGCTATTACAAATGCTTCATAACGGGTTTTTCCTCCATCATAGCTACATTGACCAAATTGACTCAGAAGAAAGTCAAATTTCAGTGGTCAAATGCTTGTGAGCGTAGTTTCGAATAATTAAAAATGATATTGACTTTTGCTCTAGTGTTAACAATGCCAGAGAGAATCGAGGGGTTTTTAGTATATTGTGATGCATTAGGCATTAGTCTCGGATGTGTTTTAATAAGGTCATAACTTATGCATCCAGACAACTTAAACCTCATGAAAGGAACTATCCGACTCATGATTTAGAATTGGCAGCCGTGATTTTCGCACCTAACATATGGTGCCACTATTTGTATAGAGTTCACGTTGACATTTTCACAGATCACAAAAGCCTTCAGTATATTCTAGGGGTGGCCAGTGGGCCGGGCTCGGGTCTGGCGGGGTCGGGGTCGGGGCGGGACGGGAGAAGGGGTCGGGGTCGGGGTCGGCGGGCTCTGGCGGGGTCGGGTCTGGTGGGACTGGAGCAAGTCCCGTCCCGATCCCGATCCCATCGGGCTCGGGTCGGGGCGGGCTCTGGTCGGGGTCGGGCTCGGGGCGGAATACGGCGGGTTTTCATTTTTTTTTTTTTTTTTTTTTTTTTTAAATAACATATGTATAAAAAAACTCAATAAACAAAATAAGATAGTGTAATAAAAACATCCCAAGGCTGTTTTGTGTCTCTTATATTATTTAATAGACATATGATTTTTTTGTAATACAAATACAATTGTCTAAAATCTAAATTGCAACTTTGTGGAGATGTCCAAAAGTTACAAATTACATAATAAAATTACAATTAAAAAAATTACATTCTCAAAAAAACCTGTTCTAATTGCTTGATGATTTCATGTGGTTCTTCGGTTGGAATTGGTATTTGTTGGTCAAATTGATCCACGTCGCTTCCACTACCTTCGGTTAAGATTTCGTTGTAGTTTTCATCATCTTCTTCGTTGATCTCCGGTTGACCGCACCTTCTCCGCTCCGCTCGTATCCAATCTCTGAATAATACTGCAATTTCCAAGTTGTCTCCGGCTAATGAGTGTCTGTGGTCTCCTATTTGATATCACTGCGAGAAAAAGCGCTTCAGGCTTGATTGACGACGCTTGAATGTTCAAAACATCTCGAGCCATCAATGAAAGTGTCGGAAAGGTCTTCTCATTCCCTCCAAGATTTCAGCAAGTCTTCATGTCCATCTTCATTGATAACTTCTTGATACGTGCAGAACCCGCAAAACAAAAATATCCAACTCGCTAATTTGGTTAGTAGTAGAGGTGCGACCGCACATTCTATTTACGAGGCTTTCAATACTAGCCAGAAACAAAGATGTCTTTTGTGAGGTTGTATTGAAGATGAAGAAGATGGTATGGAAGTTTGGTAAGTTACTAGCATTTTCTTGTTGATAAAATCTATATATATTTTTGCATTGGTATTCTACGCTAGACAATACTTCTTCTTTAGTTTGTTCAATAGGTGGTGGGTGATTTAGATTTTTGGGACTTGGAGGTGGTAGTACTTCTATACAATCGTAAATAGTTTCAATTAGTGATTTTGTACCGTCTATTTTAATAGTAGGATTTATCTGAGAACCAATAATATAAATAGAGGGAATAGGAATAAAATATTTTTTTATTTTGAGAAACATTTTTTAATAGCTGCCTTATAAGCTGGTTTTTCCATATATTCACTAAGTAATAAAAATATTAGAGTTATATAAAATAACATAGTTGAAATAGTAGGATAATATATACCGGAAAATTCTTTTGTTGCTTGAAAAAATTTCTCTAAAAATACAATAAGTTCGGAAATTTTTTCCCAATCACTATCTAAAATCATATCAGCTGGCTTTTTATTATGAGAGTTAAAAAATAAAGTTATAGGTAATTTATAGTCATAAGCAACAAGTAGTTGCTCGTATAAAGAATTCCACCTAGTGGATACTTCTTGTGGAATTTTTCTAAAAGGTAGTCCACAATCATGACAAATTTTTTATATTCTTTTCTACGTTGTACTTTATTACTTTTAAAAATAAAGTTTATAGCAAATTGTATTTTACTAAGAATGTCTTCAAAAAGTGATAGACCATCCTTTACAATGAAGTTATATATATGGCACGCACATTTTATATGAAAATGGTGCTGAAAAGACTGAGTTAAACTATTTTTTAAAATTGTAATTGCGTAAATGTTATTAGAAGCGTTATCTAATGTAATAGTCATAATTTTATCGGTAATTCGTAATAATCGCACACTTGATAAATATTTTCTGCAATAAAAGTACCATGTGCCTATCATCTATATATCTATACGCTAAAATACGTTTTTGCATAGACCATTTATAATCTATCCAATGACAAGTTACAATTAAATAATCATGGCCGTTAGTACTACGACCTATATCAGACGTGATGGATACTTTGCCATTAAAATGATATAATGAAAAACGTAAATATTGTTGATATTCATGCGCTAATTTTAATACATCTCTCTTAACAGTTGATCTAGGAAAACCGTTAAAAGCGAGGATTATATATATCTCTAATGTAATGAATAAACCGGGAGATGAAGGAAATGAAAAAGGCAAACCCTCCACAAAGAACTAATTTTGATATTGCTTCCTATCTCTATGTTTATTGTATTTAGAGCCTACAATTCCCCGTCATAGGGTTAATTTGACCTCAGACTTGGTCCTGGACAAGACGTCGATGTGAACCTTGTCCCGATGGAGCGGCGTTTGCGCACCCGGGTTTGAAGCCTGGTATTGGGCATACCTAGCTGGATGAGCACTTACTACGTGTCTAATTAAACCCCCCGTCCCACCGTGACCTTTTCCAGTTTTAAATTTTAAAACATTTTTACAAATTTTACATATGGCTACTTGATTCTCTACGTCCCTATCAAAAAATGTCCATGCATCTGATTTTAATGGTCGGTTTCTTTGGACCTCAAATCTCATACTAGGGGAATAGGAGGTATTTCAGTTGAAGGTGCACTAGTGGGTGTGTTGTCATCAACATTAGTGGGTATATCATCTAGATCATCGTCTAAATTAAAGTCTTCTTGAGTTCCAGAAAATAGCTCCTGGTCTAAATCTAATGGTATTGTAGGAAAATGTTGAGTATCAACAAAATCATCCTGTGTAGGAATAAGATGACTAGAAGAAGTACCCTTGCCCTGGTTGCCCCTACTAGAAGAAGCACCCTTACCCTTACCCTTAAACATACCTTTTAATCCTTCCATTTTAATTATGATAATAAATAAATAAATAAATAAATAATTAAAGACAATAAAATTAAGTGATATAAACTAAATAAACAGACAATAATAATTTAATGAAGGAACGAATGTACCAAACGCCGACGTAACGTCGACGTGTAATCGAGAGGTTGAAAATTGAAACTTTGCTCGATGGAAGATCCTCAAGCTAGTTGCCAACTTCACTACCAATTCCCAAATGAATAAATAAAATTGAATATTTAGCAAACAATGTAGACTTGTAGAGAGATATATTGAGAAATTAGAGAGATTGTAGGAAGATTTGTGAGAAAGATGAAGAGAAAATGAGTTATTTATAGTTGAAAAATTGGGTTAAAGTGTAAATATAATAATTTATGGGTTAAAAATAAATATTAAGGGGTAGGGGGTTGGGGGAGGGGGGGGCTAAAATGGCCGTTGGCCAACGACCATTTTAGATTATGGCCGTTGGTGCAACGGCCATTTTTGCAAAGGGCGGGGTCGGGGTCGGGGTCGGGGTCGGGGCGGGCTCGGGTCTCGCGGGCCTGGGGCGGGCTCGGGTCTCGCGGGACGAGACATCGTCCCGTCCCGAGTTCGAGTCCCGCCCCCGTAAATTTTTTTTTTTTTTTTGGCGGGGTCGGGGCGGGCTCGGGACGGGCTAGGGTCGGGGTCGGGCTGTCCCGGCCCACTGGCCAGCCCTAGTATATTCTCAAGCAGCAGGAGTTGAATCTTAGATAGAGGATATTACTTGAATTGATAAAGGATTATCATGTGGATATTCTCTATCATCCGAGGAAAGCGAGTGTGGTAGGGATGCTCTTAGTCGGAGATCCATGGGAAGCTTAGCTCATGTTGAAGAGGAAAAGAGAACCATGATGAAGGAAATTCATTAACTAGCAAGTCTAGGAATTTGACTCATGGACTCTGAATATGGTGGTGTTGTTGTCCAGAACAAGTTTGAATCCTCTTTTGTAGCCGAGGTGAAGGAGAAGCAATTTAGTGATCCCTATTTATTGCAACTAAAAGAGGATATCCATAAGCATAAGACCAAGCTTTCAAACAAGGGGGAGATGACGGTACTTTGAGATACCGAGGCAGGTTATGTGTTCCAGGTGTGGATGTACTCAAAGAGCGGATAATGGCAGAAGCACACTATTCTAGGTATTCTATCCACACAGGTTCTAAAAATATGTATCATGATCTTAAAAAGATTCATTGGTGGAACGAAATGAAGAGGAATATAGCAGACTTTGTATCCAAGTGTCCAAATTGTTAGCAGGTGAAAGCCGAACACCAGCGGCCTGGTGGGTTGACTCAAAATATTTATATTCCCATTTGAAAATGCAAGATGATAAATATGGACTTCATAACAGGTCTACTTCGCTCATCATAAAGGCATGATTTAATTTGGGTTATTGTGGATCGACTTACTAAATCAACCCACTTCTTGCTAGCTCAAAACCACTAATTCCGCAGAGGATTATGCTAAGTTATTTCTCCAAGAGATTGTTATGCTTCATGGGACCCTAGTGTCCATTATTTCAGATGGTGGTGCTCAGTTTACAACTCACTTTTGGAAGTCTTTCTAGAAAGTATTGGGTACCAAGGTAAATCTCAGCACAACGTTTCACCCACAGACAGATGGCCAGGCAAAGCATACTAATCAGACTCTCGAGGACATGTTAATGGCATGCGTTCTTGATTTTAAAAGTAATTAGGATAATCATTTGCCTCTCATTGAATTTGATTATAATAACAATTATTATGGTAGTATTCAGATAGCACCATTCGAAGCTCTAAATGAGCGGAGGTGTATATCGCCAATTGGTTGGTTCGAAGTTGGAGAGGCTGAATTTCTAGGACCAGACTTGGTCCATCAGACTATTGAGAAATTCAAGTTGATTCAGGAGCATTTGAAAATAGCTCGGAGTCACCAAAAGTCCTATTCAAATATGAGGCGTAGAGACTTGGATTTTTAGGTTGATGATTGGGTGTTTTTGAAAGTTTCACATATGGAAGGTGTCATGAGATTTGCAAAGAAAGGGAAACTCAGTCCTAGATATATTGGACCGTACAGGATCTTGGGAGGGATTGCCCAAGTGGATTATGAGCTTGAATTGCCACAAGACTTAATTTCTTTGCTTCCAGTGTTTCATGTATCCATGTTGAGAAAGTATGTTGGAGATCCATCGTTGGTAGTTCATATTGAATCAATTACAGTTAAAGATGACCTGGCCTATGAAGAAATCCTTGTGGCTATTCTACATCATCAAATTCAAGAGTTGAGAACTAAGGAAGTTGCCTTAGTGAATGTGTCGTGGAGAAGTCAGAAAGTTGAGGAGGCTATATGGGAAGCCGAAAAGGACATAAAGTCCAGATATCTGCATTTGTTTGAAGAACAAGTAGAAAGCGAACAAGGTAAATATCTTCAGTATTCATGCCTTGTCCCTTGCGTATTCATGTCTCACGTTTCACGTTCATGTCCCATGTCCCCATGTTTATGTTTTCATGTAATCATGCCAATTTAGTTCCCATGTTTCATGTCATGTTTCTTCACGTTCATGTACTTATGCCATGCCCAGTAAAATTCTTAACCATGACCCACCATTAGAGGATGAATGATCCTAAGCGGGAGATAGTGTAACACATCGTACCTTCAAACTAAGCCATGTTCATGATTTAAGAGTTTAGGAAATCAGGACAGGGAGTTTGAAGTTAAAAAACCGGTTTCAGTTCTGTAGACCTAGTTTTACGCCTAATTTAAACGGACCATATAATTTGTTACACAACGTCGAATTGAATCGTAAATGTTGTCATTAAAAATAATGGAACATAGTGATTTATATGGACCATAGAAATTGACCATACAAATCACCGTCGAAATTCACGTTGTACGAAAGGATTATACGGACCATCCTTTCTGAACGTAACATTCCCCCTAGCTTTTGGTAGTGAATGTTTAGTTGCACTAGGGTGAGAGTGGTGTATATAAATATGGGATTGTATGGGGTCGGAGTTGGATTGGGACCGGGTGGATATGAAAATGGTGGTCAAATAGAGGTTGGTGGGTTTCCGGGCAGTGTGTGTTTGGTGGGGGGTGTGCAGGTGAATTTGGAAGGTGTTGGGCTAAGGCGTTTGGAGGGGAGGAACTAGACACATTGTAGGTTGTGTTGGTGGTTAGATGGTGGTAAGGTGGCAGAAACAGGTTGGGACATTAAGGTTGGCGGAATAGGGGTGCGATCGGGACGGTAGGGAATTAGTTGGGGGTTTCGGGTGTTTGTGGGAGGAGCCGGTTGACAACCTTTTTAGGTGTGAGTTGCGGAAGTGTTGGAGTGTATTGGGGTGAAATGAATTAGGCAGTTTGGAGAAGGATGGGGTACGAAATTGATAAACAAATTCGTGTGTGGGTAAGGTAATGGAGGCCAAGAAGACCTTCAATGTGTTTATAATAAGTAATCGGATAGAACCTTGGCTTGGGTATAGTTAGATCACAAAAGTTCTAATTAAAATTACACTGAGGGTTTAGACCTCAAAAGGACCGGGGTTTGGACCATAAAAGGACCAAGGGTTGGACCACAAAAGGTCCGACTAAGATAACAACACAAAAGTTGAAACGTCAGCAAGTTTTAGTAAACACAAATATATTTCATAAAACTTTAATGTCCCCTTATATCAACTACATCTCCTATTTATACCAGTTCTAGACCTTCTAGAAGAGTAAACAAGAAAGACACAAACATGTATCTTGGCCAAATGGGGGAGATGCTCGACCAACCCGTCATGTTATCTAGGCCACCCTTTTGTGTCATCCATGTATCTCGGCCGAATGGGGGAGATGCTCGACCAACCCTTCATGTTCTCTAGGACAACCTTTTGTGTCATCTATATAGATAAGTGCATAAACTAGCTAGTTCATGAATTACCTCATTGGGAGACGTTGGAAGCTTCTCTTTCTAGATGGTTCTCGGCTTTGTCATCCAATTTTATTACAAGGCCTAGTAATTAAGATAAAAGGGAAACTAGTAATTAAGCTAGAAATTAAAAGCAAGATGAAAAAATGGTCTCGGCCAAGACCTACATAAAAGCCAAAAATTAATGGCACTTCATGGATCTTCAACTCCACTCCACACTCCATTCCAAATTAAGCATATCACCATAGGTAGATCGGCAATCTTCGACACTCCTAGCAAATAACCTCGTGGCTCATGTTGGACACTTAAGCTCACGACATCTATGTATGGCCAAACCAGATGATCTGAATACAATACAAAGGGTTTTGACTTCAAATAATGTCCCCATTGGACCAAGAATCTCACGATAAAAAATTCTTTGTCATAACTAGAATAATTGAGCCGTGCACCACCCAATTTCCACTAGAGAAAGCATTGGATCTTTTGTATTGAATCAAGATGGCACCAACACTAATTCCACTAGTATCACACTCAATTTCAAATATGTTCTCAAGGTCTAGAGCCGGTGCTTCACATATCCTTCCCTTTAAGGTTTCGAAAGCTCTTTATGCTCCTTGGGACCATTTTAACTCACCCTTTCTCATTAGTTCAATGATATGGGCATCAAGGGTACAATAATCTCGAATGAAATGATGAGCCAAACCCTGGAAACTTCCTATCTCACTTACATTCGTAGGCTCGGGCCAACTCCGGATAGTTTCCATCTTGGATGGATCCACATGAATTCCCTTAGATGATACTATGTACCCCATGAATGGTCGTAGCACCTCGTGTATGAGCCTCATGAAAGAGCTGGGAGCATTCCACAATCCAAATGGCATCACAAGCCATATGTACAAGCCATACTTGGTTTTGGAAGTTATCTTTCATTCACCTTTCTCTCGTATCCATATTTGATGGTAGACACTCCTCAAATCAATCTTGGAGAACAACTTGGCCCCACTAAATTCATCACAAAGATCATCCAATCTTGGCATAGTAAACATGTACTTTAATGTGATGTTTTTGATCACTCGGCTATCAATACTCATGCGCCAAGTTCCATATTTCATTGGTACCAATAAGGCGGGTACCACACATGGACTAAGGCTCTCTCATACAAGGCCTTTGTCTAGTAATTCTTGCATTTGTTCTTGCAACTCCTTAGCCTCTTCCGGATGGTATCTATAGGCTCTATTGGTGGTAATCCGGGTGCAAGATCATACATAATTGCATCTTTAGCTTTCTTCAAGAGTTCCTTCGAGTTGGCATCTTCAACCATATCTCCCAAAGACTCTTCTTCTCCTCGCGCACTAATGCACCTGTAGAACTCCCCTTCTTTAATTCTTCTTCTATCTTTGATGCATTAAGCAAGAGGGCCTCAGACTTTTTCTTGCGTTTCTTGGCATTTTGGGTCTTCATTTTCTTCACCTCACTGGGTGACAATGGTATCAACCGGATCTTCTTATCATTCTTTTGAAAAGAATAGATATTCTTTTCTCCGTCATGTTGCACTTTCCTATCAAATTGCCAAGGTCGGCCCAGTAAAATATGACAAGCATCCATAGGTAGAATGTCACACCATATCTCCTCTTCATACTTACCAACCCAAAAACTAACAAGAGCTGCTGGTAAGTAGTTTCAATTTGTCCACCATTTCCATGGAGGCCATATTGGCACAACCTCCTTCATCAATGATCATATTACATACCTTGTCAGTTACCTTGCGACGAGTGTAAAATAGTTGCTCTCTTTGTGTCTCCTCCTGTTCTTCAAGTTGAATAGTGAACACACGTTGGAGTACTAAACTTTCACCCTCCTCCGCAAGATCAACATCTTCCTCAAGGACCTTCTCGACTTCAGGTTCCTCGATAACATAGGAATCCCCACACTCTTGATATTCTTCAATAGCCATTACCCGAGGGTTAGGACATTATTAAGGTCCAAAGAGATTACTTCTGTGAAGGTTCAGTGGAAGCATCGTCCTGTTAAGGAGGCGACTTGGGAGATGGAGTCTGATATGAAGAGCTGATACCCTCACTTGTTTACTACTTTCGGTGTGTTTCCCCTTTTCATTTCTCTCCGTTCGAGGACAAACTTTTGTTTAATTGGTATCCGATTTAATGACCTACTCGATTGTTTATACCTAAAGACAATTATTTGACTAAATTACCCTACCTGTAGACTCAGTGTGGGGTTTGTGATGTATGAAGATGGGTGACACGGATCCTAAGGTTCATTTTATGTGAGTTTTGGAAGAAAACCCCAAAATAGGAATCTTAAAGTTGATTAGTTTGACTCAAAGTTGACTTTCGAGTATATGGTTTTTTTCAGGTTTCGTCACTTCTGGTAGTTTCGAAGGGTTATTTATGACTTAGTCGAGTCATTGGTTTGCTTCCTGAGGCAATTGAATGTACTTGGTGGCCTTATTTATGAAATTATGATATTTGATTATTTCTTACGATTCTGTAGAAAACTACATCTTCGCTCGGTTATATGGGAAATTTGAGGGTGCGAGCGAGTTTGTATCACTGTTTACCTTAGGGTAGCATATTTGGTTTGTGTCTGGGGGTCTCGGGATTATTTCGGGTGTTTGGTGGAAGTTGGTGTAAATCCCATATTGCTGGTGTCTGGTGTCCGCATCAGCGGCCTCTTGTCTACTTTTGTCGATCCACCTCTGTGGATGTCACCTCGTAGATGTGGGCCCTATGATTATATTGACTTTCCACCCCGGCGGAGAATTATCGCGAAGGTTTTTCGCTTTTGCGCTGAGGTGAGGTGGGATGCCAAGTGATTGTGCCTGCGGAGTTGATTTCGCATGAGCAAAATCGATGTTCAGTCAGTGTGTTAAAATCCCTAGAACGATTTCACTTTCCCAAAATATCATATCTCGGTACTAGAGCTGTCTAAAAGGGGATTTCTTGAAGGTTATCGTTAAGTTTTTCATTACAGGTAAAACCCTTCACCCTTTGTGATTATATTTCCTATTTTAAGGTGTCTAATCTTGGTATAGATTGTGATTTTGCGAAAATGAGTTCTAGGTTTCTTGTTAGAATAAGAGGGGATGAAACATTGATTTAAGGGTGTAATATGACTTAGATTGTCTTGATATTGTCAATACGCATTGATTAATGGTAGTTGATCATGTTGTAGAGTTTAATTCGTTAATGGAAACCCTTTTCAATTTGGAGGAAATTTTAGGGTTAGACTTGGGGGTTTTATTTAATCATGCAGTTTTCCAATTAACTTGAAGATATGACTACTTAGTATGTATTTATGATATTCGAGTAATAAAGTTTGAATTTTGTCACCGTGGGCCTGGGGTTGGTTTTAGGTGTCCTTTCGTATGTTTAAGGACTAAGTCCTTGTATGCGTTTTAGCTTAATTATTGATGTAAAATCTATGTATCTTAGACTATGAATACTACGAGGCACTCTGAAAGGGAAAATCGTGCGTAGAGGGTTGACCGTTTGTGGCTCCTGCTCGACTTTGAGGTAGGCTGCATTTTCTCTATTGTAGACTTCGATAGAAGTACATATTAGTTAAAAATGTTATGGGGTATTCGGCGTGTTTGGGGGTCCCACCTTAACAGTTGTGATGAACACTTGGGTGGGTACCGGTGTTGAATTGTGATGATGGGTAATTTTGGGAATCAATCTTAAGCTGATTTTAACTGATGTTGTTTGGACTTATCGCCATACTTGATATTGTGTGTTTATTCATCACATAGCTTTCGATATGATATCTTGAATTACACGAAGTATGTGTTAAATGACTTATGAAAGCATGTGATATTTATCTCTACACTTGATTTGCATCTCATAAATTCTGATTACTTGCCTTGAATTGTCATTTGCATTTATAAACTCATGGTTTTGATGGTATCGAAATAAGAGTGTTATGGAAATGTTGTGGGTCCAGCGATACCGAAAAGTTAAGTTGTTGGAAACACTAAGATGATGATGATACGTGGAGAACCGGGTTGCACGCCTACAACGGATGATATTACAGCCAAGAGCTAGGGCCCTTGAGAAATTTCGGATGAGTATATGGACTTTGCAAGTCCCCCATGGGTGTGCAGTTCATAGAATATGAACCCCTGTATAATGGAGATAAAAGGTACCTGCCATATGCATTGTATTCATATCATACATATACTATTCGTTGATTTCTTGTTGAATGTGAATTGGTTGGAAAGGTTATGAGACTTGGATGATTCCTTGATAGAAAACAATGTCAATTGATTACCTGATACTTGGATTATTGACTATTGAACACTTCTGTAAAAGGGGGACTTATATGATTCATGAACCCTCATATGAACAAAGTGTCTTAAGTGATTCCATGAACTATCATGTGAACTAAGTGACTTATATGATCATGAAACTGTTTAGTATATGATTTCTTGCAGGTTAACTTGATATTGATCTCTATACGTATCTTTCATCGTTGTTGGCCTACTATGCCTACGATGGTACGTTGTGTACTCATAGTATACTTGCTACATTCTTTTTTGATGCTCTCATCTTTTTCATGTCTTATATTTATCTGAGAGAAATGTTTAGATATTTAGACTATGTTACTTTCCTTTTGGGCTTTGTATTCTTATTAGAACTATTGTATTGTTGACCAGATTCTTGGGGTTGTACTTATGATTCCCAGACTTATATTTCCGCATCTTATATTATGGTCAGACAGGTTTATTAAGTATTGGTGCCACCACGACTCCTAAAAAGGGTCATGACTGTAAGGGCAGCACTTTTTTCAATAGTACTACAAGCATAACGAGCTTTATGTATGTATAATGAATTATAAGGCTTAGACTTTATGATAATTCAAGTAATCATTTCATATGATTCATGTTTATGTATTTCCCTCAGTTGTTGTTGTCCTTATTGACACAAGCTTTCATGTTACCTTCGAGGGTCTGTTATTCCTTTATTTTAAGATGTTTTTCATCATGTATGCCAAATCAACCATGTCAAAAGTACTATAAATATAACGAATCTTGTATAATGAATCAAGAGCTAATGAAATGTTTTCCCAGAATGTGCTAAGTAGATCATGCTCTCTTATTGTTGTGGTCCATTGATTTCGTGTGAGGCACGAGGCTCTTGTGGTCATGTTATTTACACCCTTTGGTACCCTTGTAGACCATTGATGTAGTGTGAGGTACGAGGCCCCTTGTGGTCGTGTTATGTACACCCTTTTGTAATCTTGTAGTCCATACATGTCGTGGAAGGCACGAGGCCCTTGTGGTCGTGTTACTATACACCCTATGGTATCATTCCCACATATTAAGAGAAATAATCTTAAGGTATCCGGATACAAAGTATATTAACGAATAACTACCCCAGAATATTCTATATAGCTATCCAAAGAAATAATCTGAATGATCCAAAATAACTTAAGAACGCTAAGGCGTTATGTTTCTAGAGGTTGTTTCCTAGGTCTCATATGCATTCAGTTTAGTATGTGCCATATTTCTCTCTTATCTGAGCTTTACTGATTATCGCCATATTATGTAGCCTGCCTTATCATACGAGTAGTATTCCACAGTATTTACATCCCTTTTATAGGGGGTGTTGCATTGGACGATGCAAGTTCAAACATACAGAGTAGAAAACAACTTCTCTAGGCATCGGCTACGAATATCAGTTGTTTGTGAGCCCCACTTACTTCCTGGGGTTAAGTCTAGTAGTCTTGTGATTTATATAGATGTTTTGGATACAATTCTCAGATTTTCATAGAGGCTTCATATACTTGTGTTGATGTTTGTATGTATATTCAAATATTATGTTATGAGTCATGTTTCAGTTGGGTTGTATGTCAGTCTTGTGTTTAGGGCCTAAAGGCTCCTCTTTTGTATAAATAATTCTTTATGGAAGTACATCAGTTTTGCCACTATTTCATATGACTTTCAGATGTGTTAGATTTTGTAGTTCATGTTATAGCAGGTTCTATGATTCAGATAAAGTTGGTTATCTAGGTCAAGTTAAGGCACTAAGTTCCGGTCTATCTCACTAAGGTTTTGGGGCATGACAAGCTTGGTATCAAAGTAATAGGTTCATGTATCTCATGCAGTCTGTGAAGTCGTATCTAGTAGAGTCCTACTTACGAGTGTGTTGCACGTCACATCTATAAGGTGGAGGCTACATGAACATCTAGGACATATTTCCCTTCTTTCATGTCTTATATCATGCAATAGATCTATGTCTTAAGAGATCATTTAAATGCATGCGTTACTCCATTTTTACAGTGTATGCCTGGACTCCGAGGGAATAGAAGAGGTAAAGCTAATCTTTGTAGATATGTTACTTCCAGATTGAGCCATCAAAAAAAGAGAAGGTTTCATAAGGACTCATAGAATCAATAGACCGAGCCCTAAGTTCATTTGAAGCTCTGGTTTTAAGGGGATATACTATTTTCCCCCCTCATATTAATACTATTACGACCCAAAGAAGAGTCTCTCATGAAGTAAGAATACAAAAGAGGATTGATCGTGCCAGTCAGCTATGCTGAATTCCCCCTAATCATGGTTACATGTGGTAAGTAATATGCTATAATTGTGATCAAGGAATGTCACAGCGGCAACCGTATGTCGGTCAAGTTTTTGGTCTACCCAATGCAAAAGTCCTTGCCCCTCGAGCAAAGAGAAAAAGGGGAAATGAAGGTAACAACACCTAGAAGGAGATGGTTTATACCACAAACCTCCCTAGAAGATTGTCAGCTCAATGAGAGAGTTCTAGGGTACCAAGCCTCCAGCTTCAGTGTAGCGTAGGTTTGAGGCCATAACAACCGCCTATTTGCAATAAGTGCGAAAATGTCATCAGAGAGTTTATCGCCTTAGTAAGGTATGCTTGATGTGTGGCCTTATTTTTCACGTTCAAAGGAATTTACTCTCAGTCAGGTATGGCCGCATTAGTGGTGGTGATTGTGCAGGCTCAAGTCAGCCGGTGCAATAACGTGCTTGTTGTGAGTTGTGTGGAAACATACATTCTAGGGTGTGTCAATATGGCTCAGATGCTTTCTACTGTAAGGGATTGTTGACCATACCATTAGATATTGTCTAGAGTTCATGCAAAGGAACGAGAGTGATATGGCTTTGCCTACAGGGTCAAGTTAGGGTTAGACCCGTCATCATACTATTGTATATCTTTAGGGTCCGGAGGCATTACTAGACGTCATTATGGGTATGTAGATAGTTTCCTCTCGTGAGTTATATGTTCTCGTTCACCTAGGATTTATAGTGTTTGATGTGATTTCTTTGGGGTTTAGAAAGTTCAAATTTATGTATTTTAATTTTTTATGAAACATATGTGTATTTACCTTAGTATGACCCATGCCTATAGCTTAAGAGAGATAGTGTGCAACCTAAGAATACAATTGGATGATTGTGTGTTTAGAAATAAGTTATGTTATCTACAGAGGAATTAGGGGATATGGTGCTAGTAAGTTGTTATTAGAAGAGTAATTGATATGTTTGGAGTAGATATAGATGACTACTAGATATCGTCGGCCAAATGTGGCAGTGCGATAAAGTTCCTAGTTAGGGAGACACGATTATAAATAAAATTAATTATTAAGGCTATAGAGGATGTACATTCCATAAGGCGATGCTTCCATTATGAGAAGTCATCTAATGATTCTAACAGGATAGTCATAAGTAGATTTAGTTACCCCTGCCGAATAAGTACCGATGAGTAGGTGATGATCTGAATATGTACGGAAGCAAGTTAAGACCTAAAAGGGTTTGATGTAAGTTGTAGAATGGTAATATGGATAAAATGAGAGAGTAAGTAGATGATAGGGTAAGGTGCTTGATAGCAACAGCTGATGGCAATGTGAAGTTAGAAAAGATTACCAAAGAAGATCCTAGCAAGACTAGAAGTGTTGACGAATTTAGTATGTTAAAGTGGAGTATGTTAGTTATGAATGTACTAGCAACATGTCCATGTAAAGTGGCTCCGTTATTTCCTAGCAAGGAAGGTTTCTGTGGAGTGACTTGAAAGACGATTCATATGTTATGTATAGTGCAAATAGTTGGGGGCGAACAATTGCGGAGATCGATGAAAATTAGATGATCAAGGAGAAAATCCACAAGCATAAAGTGTCAGGTTTTTATATAAGGGGGAGATGTTACAATGAAGTGCCAAGCGGGTTATGTGTTCCACATGTTTATAAACTCGAGAAAGATTATGATTGAACTTTAAAGTATTTTTCAATGATATTACAATCCTATAAGGGTATGTAAGTGCAATGGCAGGGAAAGAAGAATGTGACAACCTTCATGGCTAAGTGCTCAAATTATTAGCAAGACTAGATTTAGCATTATAGACCCGGAGAGGTAGTACATAATATAAACACTCCAACCTAAGAATGGGAGCAAAATGGTATGATTTCTATGGTAGATTCACCTCGCTCATGCATGATATACAAACTAGATTACACAACCATTTATCGCCTCGTGTCAAGCAGCCTTTTAAAACGCGCGGGCATAAGGTGAGGCATTTTACATATGCCTCGGCGAGGCGTAAGCCCCGAGGCACAGGGGGTCATCCCCATGGTATTTAATTTTTAGTATTTTATAAATTATTAAAATACATATATAAATAAAAAATATATTTAAATTATAAACAAAATTAAAAATAATAACAGTAGTGGGAAAATGTATATATCTAATATGTGCATGAATCACATAATATCTTAAAATGTAAATGACGTAAAGATGCATTACAACAATAACATGAATATAAAGAAACACAATTAGAGTTGTAAAAATGATGCTTTGTACAAATAATTCAATGGTAAAAATGACAATTTTAATGTAAAACTATATAACAAATTAATACTCATTATAATACAAATAGCCAAAATAGAGTCTTCAAAACATTTTCTAACCTAGAGCAATATAAAAAAAAGAAAATTTTAAACTAAAAACTATCTTGAAAAGATAAATTGAAAAATGCTAAAAAATCTTGAATAAAATAAAGCATTAATAAGGAGAATACAAACATGAAAGTATAGTAGGAATCGGAAGACAAAAAACTCTTTGTTTCGTAATTTGCACTTTGCATACAAAGGTCAAAAGTGAACGGCTATTCTGAAAACAACAAAGAAAAATGATTAAGAAATTAAAATAAATAATTAGAAATTCTTTTTGATTTTTTGAGAACTGGCTATGACTAAACTTTTGCATATTTAATTTTTAAAAAAGATTTATTAAGAAATGTTGGCTCAAATTTGAAAAGGTTCTCGGGGCTTGCTCCCCAAATTAACACCCGGAATATTGGGGATTACGCCTAAGCGAATGCCGGAAAGGTTGGGACTTACGTCCCATGATACTTACGGGTCAGTATGCCTCAGAGCGTTTGTGATTTTTTCACCCCGGGATCGCCCGAAAAATACCTTTTAAAACACTGGTATCAAGCCTAGATATTGCCAGTTAAGGCTACAGATAAATGAGGAGATTATGCTAAGTGGAGTATAAATGAGATCACCTAGTTGTGCGAGGCCTTAATTTTGTTGTTCTGATGAAGTGTTTTGTGTATGATAAAGTTCTTGGTATTTAATTCTGAAAAGGTGAGGTACACATATTAATCTTAGTATAATAATTCAATTGTAGATGAACGATTAGGCTAAAACGTGATTCAACGCTTGAGGATATGTTCATGGTAGATGTTAGGATTGGACTACTCCTACTTGTAAGTGGTGTGCTTATATAGAAGTAGTTGTTGTCTTGGATATTTGAATTGAACCAAGTTTTGGTTTCATTAATTGTACCTAAAAACCAAACCTGTTTGACTTGGATTTTCCTTTCTTTCCTTGTATGCACGTCGGCTTCCTTATCCTACTTGAATGTTAATTTCATGTTGATCAACTTATGCGGACAGTTTGGTGTTGTCGGGTTCGGACGGTTGTATACGGGTAGTTTCGGTTAACAACCTTTGGAGGGGGTGTTTGTGAAGTACTGTGATAGGTGAGGATGATCAGTGTATAGTGGGTTGGGTAAGGGTTGAACACGAGTTGCAAGATACAAGCTCGAGTGAAGGATGGTTGATATTTACTTAAGTGTTTGGTCCGGTTGTTATGGGTTAAGTGAGGTGAGGTTGATATATAAAGGATAGATACACGGGGGTTTTAATGCCCGAGCCGACACCAAGACGAAGGTGGCCAATTTCACAAGGTCAAGTAAGGATGGTCGGAAACCTTAAAGATAGACCTAAGGCTTAGGCTAGGTCGGATCACACAAGTTCCGACGTTCACTTACCACCAAGGGGGTTCCTTAAGCTTAGGCTTAGTCAAGTCACACAAGTCTTAACCAAGCTTACACCAAAGGGAAGGGTTGGTTTACATAAGAACTGTGATCCATACAAAGACCAAATAATGTAATCAACACACAAGTTGAAAACACTAAAGTTTATATTTCTTTAACTCAAAAATAGATTTTGACATTTATCCTAAGGGTCCTATTTATAGTAGAGTAAGGACCATTCTAGAATACAACCAAATGACACAAAACTACAAGCCAGTCGACCCAATGGGAACAAGGTAAGGGGATCGGTTGGCTTGGGAACCAAGTTAGCTCTCGACCATGGTGAAGCTAATGGGAAAGGGTTTGGTTTTTCTTGGAGACAAAGTTGAACTCAAACTTCTTCACACTCCCATTGTAGTAACCGAGTAGGAGAGGGGATGGATTTGGCTTCTCTAGACTTCATCTTCTTGGAACTAGTTTAGAAGCTTCCATTCCTAGCACCAAAGAATGATTCTCAGCCAACATTCCTTCTCCTCTTGACCGAGGTTGACTTGTTATGAATGGCCTTCTTGGAAGCTTCTTGTCCATGCCACTTTGTCGGCCAAGTCATCCCTTGTCTTTGCCATGGTGTATTCTCGGCCAACTCACCTCTTATCTGTGTCCCTTCTCGGCTTGAACATTCCTTTACAAAGAATTGAATGTGTCCTAATGCAAGCTAAGATTTATTACATGATTTTAATATATCCTAAGATAGCTAGTAGCTATTTAAATACAACAAAAATAAATACAAGGTCTCGGCCAAGACCATCACAAAAGGCGGTATAAAAGTTTATCCCTTTAATACAATTAAGTTATGGTTCCTAATTCGCCCCATATTCCATGCCATTCTCGGCCCTTAACCGTGGTTTGATGGCCAATCTACACATTTGGTCCTTTGGTTAATAACTTAAATTGAGAAGCTAAGTTCGGACCCTTTCTTTCATCAATCTCCCCTTATTGGACAGAATTTATCCTCAAATTCAGGTGGTTCAAGCTAACTTCGGACTCTTAGTCCGTTGCTCAAATTTTTCATCTCACATAAGTGGCTTCGGAACTTAGCCAATAACTTGAAGGGACCATCTCTCAAGTAACCTTCCCATTCAATCAAATCATCATAAGACCATGGTTTGTGGTGCGTGCTTACCAACTTTTCATCACAAGAAGTCATGGTTCGGGGTTCTTTCATTAGGTTGGCACCAAGCTCTTGCTCAATTTGCACCGTCATGACCATGATAGGGGCATCATAGGGATTACTACCTTGGATGTCATAATTTTCGAGTGACATTACAAGACATCCGCACTTTTCTTGCTCAACTTCCTCTCGGGTCTTCATCGGTGGAGATCTTCTTTTCAAGCCGGGATTTGAAGACACGTGGCTTCACACAATTCATTCACATAACTTATTCTTGACCACAGAATCTCGGTCCTCAAGGTGAGGTTGTAGACCAATCGGTGACCAATGTGCACCTCCAAAACTTCATTTGGTTTTGACACTACCAAGAGAGGTACAGTGTCGGAGCTAAGACATCCTTGGTCATCCTTCTTTCTTATTTGTTACTGTTCTTCACATCCATAGGTTCGATGAATGGACAACGAACTTCTTGAATATAAATCAAGAATAAGTTCATTATCTTCTCTTAGTAGAATTTCGGATGTGTTGTCCTTTGAGAATTCCATGTCAACTCCTTCCTCCACCCGTGCTTGTTCATATAATGGGTTGACAAAGAAGGTACCACCCATTTCCTCAACTTGGTACAACGGATTGGTAAAGAAGGCCCAACTTTGCTTTGTTTCTTCATTCTCCTTCGGATTATGATAATAGATAGGGTTCGGACATGAAATAAGGGTCTCGTGAACACATGGCTCGGTTGTTTCCTTCGGATCATCATAGGGAGGGAGGGATCTTTCGAGAACTAACTCACAAATAGGATCATTGTTGCTTGATGGTAGCTAGGTGGTTGGATCATTTGGTATGGCATCTCCCGAAACATCTACGGGTTCCTTCAAGTCGGCATCTTCAAAGATCCGTTCCTCTGTATATGCCAAAATATTTATGGCACTCCCCTTCTTGGACTCATCCTCTTCTTTTCGTGCCTCGGCCCTGGATTGGCGCTTTTGTACTTGTTGGATCTTCATTTCCTTTACCTTACTTGGTGACAAAGGTATTAACTGGAAGTCCCTACCATCCTTGTGAAAGGAGTAGGTGTTATGTTTTCCATCGTGTATGGTTTTCCGGTCATATTGCGACGGTCTTCCCAACAAGATATGGCATGCGTCTATTGGAAGGACGTCGCACCAAATTTCATCAACATATCGTCCAATCCAAAAATTGATAAGGGATTGGGTAGAAACATTGAGCCCATTCTCCTTGTTTACCCACCGGAGGTTGTAAGGTTTAGGATGCTCATAGATTGGTAGTTGTAGTTTTCCTACCACCCCGATGAACACCATGTTCGCACAACTTCCTCCCTCAATAATCAAACAACATACTTTATCTTTCACCTTGCAACGTGCGTAGAAGATTTTTTCTCTTCGATTTTCGTCGGGTTCCTCCAATTGTGCACTTAGCACGTGTTGAAGATCTAGGCTTACTCCATCTTCCGCGTGAGCCTCATTTTCGTCTTAGCTCACTTCCATCTCAGATTCTTCTACAACAAAGGCATCGCCAGTTTCCTTGTATTATTCAAGTGTCATGGCCCTCGGGTTGGGACATTCTTTAGCAAAGTGCCCGAGCCCTTGACATTTGAAACAACTATTTCTGCCTCGCACAACACCTTTAGCAACTTCCATTTTACCCTTGTCCTTGTTTACATCATCTTGTTTGTACAAGGGATTGGAATAGGACGTACTAACCTTCTCCTTAGCACTTGCGGTCTTAGTGTAAGGTCTTGTGATAACCTTCTTTTGTTGCCGCTCGAACCTAAGCGCTAGATGGCACACATCTTCAAATGTAGTGTAAGTGGACACTTCCACTTTCTCTTAGATTTCTGCGCTTAGTCCGCCAATGAACCATGCAATACGTTGCAGCTCTTTTTCTTCTAAGTCATACAACATTGTGACCTTCTCGAATTCCCAGATGTATTCTTCAACCTTAAGAACACCTTGCCGAATCTTGGTGAGTTTAAGATATAGATCTTGCTCATATTCTCTTGGCAAGAATTTCCTTTTTAAATGCTTATTAAACTTGGGTTTGCCGTGCCTTTTGTGGCTCGCCTTTAGGTTCTCGTACCACACGGAGGCAAAGGACTTGAGCTTCAATGTGGCTACTTTGAAACATTGTTAATCGTCGTATTATTTGAACTCAAAGAGTCTTTCTATGGTCCTTATCCATTCGAGAAACTCTTCCGGGTCCAAATTACTGTCAAACGTAGGAAGGTCGAACCGTAAGGTCTGATCATTCCTTCTTTCAAGTCTTGGTTCCTCCTATGCATTATCTTCAACATGTAGGGGGGTTTTGGGAAACTTCTTCCCCGGATTCAACATCGTTGATAACTACACGATTTGAAAATTCTCTTCTTATCGGTTGCATTTGTTCCGCAACTATTTTATACAGGGCCCTCCTAAGTTCGTCATTTAATTGTGCCATTGTGTCAAAGTGTGGAATAAAATTGTCTCGTTCTGATACCAATCTGATGTAATGAATGAGGGGTGTTGGTGGGTAAGTGGGTTTGGTGTTGGTTGTGTTCGGTTTGACCCGAAAAAGGATTCCAAAATAGGAGTCTCGGGTTCTCAGTTTGGCTGGACAGTGTGGTGTTTGGTTGTTATTTCGGGTAGTTTTAGGGAGAGTTAGGTTTAGGTGTTTTGTG
Organism: Anisodus acutangulus; assembly: GCA_029783415.1. Classification (NCBI taxonomy): domain Eukaryota; kingdom Viridiplantae; phylum Streptophyta; class Magnoliopsida; order Solanales; family Solanaceae; genus Anisodus; species Anisodus acutangulus. Next base: position 38,208,781 of record CM056506.1, on the reverse strand, counting down.
GGGTTGTTTTAGATACGTTGCAGGTTGTTTTTATGGTCAGGCCTTGGTGGTTGGATGATGGCAAGGCGACAGAACATAACTGAAATACTGAGGTTCTCGGTAAGGTGTGTTATGCGGACAGTTTGGTATTGTCGGGTTTGGACGGTTGTATACGGGTGGTTTCAGTTAACAACCTTTGGAGGGGGTGTTTGTGAAGTACTGTGAGAGGTGAGGATGATCAGTGTATAGTGGGTTGGGTAAGGGTTGAACATGAGTTGCAAGATACAAGCTCGAGTGAATGATGGTTGATATTTACTTAAGTGTTTGGTTCAGTTGTTATGGTTAAGTGAGGTGCGGTTGATATGTCAAGGATAGAGACATTGGGGTTTTAATGCCCGATCCGACACCAAGACGAAGGTGGCCAATTTCACAAGGTCAAGCCCGGGGTTGCTAAGTACAAGCCCGTGAACAAGTCAAGTAAGGATGGTCGGAAATCTTAAAGATAGACTCAAGGCTTACGCTAGGTCGGATCACACAAGTTCTGATGTTCAGTTACCACCAAGGGGTTTCCTTAGGCTTGGTCTTAGTCAAGTCACACAAGTCTTAACCAAGCTTACACCGAATGGAGGGGTTAGTTCACACAAGAACCTTGATCCACACAAGGACCAAATAATGTAATCAACACGCAAGTTGAAAACACTAAAGTTTTCTTTAACTCAAAAACTGATTTTTACATTCATCCTAAGGGTCCTATTTATAGTAGAATAAGGACCATTCTAGAAGACAACCAAAGGACACAAAACTACAAGCCAATCGGCCGAATGGGAACAAGGGAAGGGATCGGTTGGCTTGGGAACCAAGTTAGCTCTCGGCCATGGTAAAGATAATGGGGAAGGGTTTGGTTTTTCTTGGAGACAAAGTTGAACGCAAACTTCTTCACACTCCCATTGTAGTAACCGAGTAGGAGAGGGGATGGATTTGGCTTCTCTTTACTTCATCTTATTGGAACTAGTTTAGAAGCTTCCATTCCTAGCACTAAGGAATGGTTCTCGGCCAACCTTCCTTCTCCGCTAGGGCGAGGTTGACTTGTTATGGAATGGCCTTCTTGGAAGATTCTTGTCCATGCCACTTTTTCGGCCAAGTCATCCCTTGTCTTTGCCATGGTGTATTCTCGACCAACTCACCTCTTGTCCGTGCCATCTTGGTTGTTTCCCTTCTCGGCTTCAACATTCCTTTACAAAGAATTGAATGTGTCCTAATGCAAGATAAGAGTTATTACATGATTTTAATATATCCTAAGACAGCTAGTAGCTAGTGTAGAATTTAAAGACAACAAAAATAAATACAAGGTCTCGGCCAAGACCCACACAAAAGGCCGAATAAAAGCTTGTCCCTTTAAGACAATTAAGTTATGGTTCCTAATCCGCCCCATATTCCATTCCATTGTCGGCCCTGGTTGATGGACAATCTTTGACACCCTCGGTCCTTTGGTTAATAACTTAAATTGAGAAGCTAAGTTCGGACCCTTTCTTTCATCAGTACTTTATGGAAATATTACCATAACTTGAAATCCAACTCTTCATCGAATTGGAATCAGTTAATATTTTATTTTCTCCAATGTCGGCATGAATTAGCTTGCAGTCTTTTCTTGCGTAGTAATGATCAGTTCTTTTGAGCAGTTTCTTTGTTGATATAACTTCTTCACTAAAGCCTTTGGAGATCTGCTCAGATATCTGGTTCTTCAATTGAATCCTTCCTTATGTCTCCCTTGATTGTCATTGGGTACATTATTTGTCAAATCATCAAAATTTTAATGTAAGTTCATGATCATTGAGCCAGCAGCTACTAAAAAGTTTTCCCTTTTTTGAAGATGGCAAACACATAGCATCTTCATATCTTCATGTGCCTTTCTAACAAGCTTACTTAAGTCTTCTTCAGTTGTGGATTAGTTCTTTCCCCTTGGGTGTTGCTCCTATGTTGATAATCTTCCCCATTAGAACCATCTCCATGTTGTTCTAACACTACTGCTTCGTGTTAATACAATTAAGGCTCACTACACAAGCTATATAAGCCCGCAGTAGTTCACCTTCGAGTTAAGCAAGGTTTGTAAGCTCGCTGAGTCGGTAAGACTAAGTAAGAGAGTTAACTTAATCTTGTAGTAAGGACTAACCTTCCACTCATTGCAACCCTATAGGCGGTTAGGTTATGTAAAACCTTTAAGATGATGTATGTGTCCTGTAATGTGTAAGCATCAGGTTCTTTTCCGTAGGACATTTGCTTTCCAACCTTATCTCTCATCATCCAGTGCTTAGGACTGAGTTCTTTTATAGATTGAAGTTCCTTTACATTGAGTATCTTGTAATACGATTTTTGTTTTATAAGTAAGAAACATTATTTCACATTAAGTGCTACATGGAAATTGGGTATGTGTGTAAGAAGCTTTCAATTTTCATTTTGGACCATCTGTAATCTTCATATGGTCAATGTATGTGACTGATATATCTGATATTGTTTTGGAACATGATCTATATTAACTGAATCATCCCACTTTTGACATCATAAAAAATAAGTGTGTCAACAAGAACAAATGTATTTGATTAATCTCAAAATCATGGACACTAGGGTTGCATCATCATTAACATGGTACAAGAGCACCAACAACGTAATATTTTTATAATCTCAAGAGGAATATTCTCATGCATCATATTACGTTATAAGACTCAAACCAAAAGATTGCTACATATCATTCCACACTGCCAGGAAAGTTATGTGGTTCAGGTCGGTATTTAGTAGGATTAATACTTGGTATAAGCTGTGAGTGGATAGAGATAAGGTTCTTTTAAGTCAATTTATGTAGGTAATTCCCTATGTAGTATATCCATTTCGGTACTCTTTTGTTCGATTTATTTCCCCCTCTTAATCACCCTTTCTTCTTCTTACTTTATACCTACTGCCTTTATTTGGAACCAGCCTTTTGATACGCTCAAGTGCATCTTTAAATGACATAAAGAGATTGATGTCAAATATAGTAACTAACAAGATTGGGATCGAATCACACAGAGAATAAGGTATGAAAATGTTACTTTGTATAGTGCTATGCTTGACTTTAGTCATAATCCCACTTCAATAAGTGTAAAAGAGTTTGATAATTCTAGTTGTTATTTTGATCTAAGATTAAACAATTAGAATTAGAAACAAATGTTGTGTCCCCGTTAATGAAGTGCAATGTTATAGGTGTTAATATGATATATTTCTAATGGCCATTACATGGTGTGCATTTCATCTCGAAATGACTCTCTACTATTTCTTAATAGTTAGAAGTATGTCGTTTCTATGATATTCCAAATGCAAGAGTTAAAATAAAGAACAATAAATTAATTCCAAGTCAAATCATCTTATTCCTAAGCGAGCTTATTAAATGAGAGTTAAAGCCTCGAGTTCTTTCTATTCATTTCTACCGAACTCTAGCTCACTTTTCCAAGTAGAGAAAGAGTAAATGGCATCGGCTAATGTTTGCAACCACCAACCAATAATAAAGAAAGAAAAATAAATAGAAACCAATAACTCATTATGCATATATTCATTGGTAAACATCCATTAGTATAACACCCATTATGGTATTTAAAATTAGCTACTCATCTCTAAAGGTATAAAATAATGCATAAAGAAAATATTGAAAGCTTACAATCAATAGAAGATGACAAAAGATGAAATATTCTCCTCAAAAGCTTCAAAGTCAAGTATATTCAATGCTATGAAAAATAGGACTAAATTCTGAATAAGATGAACCACAAAAACCCTACACAAACTATATATAATTGTACAAAAATGTGAAAATATTTATGATACAAATGCCCCTAGCATACAATTATATGGACAATTAAAAACACAAGTACATTCTGTAGGTTCTATGTTGGCCGTCGTAACTGGATTTCCTTCATTTCTAGGGTTTCTTCTACTCCTCTTTTTACGGACAATAAATAAGAAGTATGGTTCGAGACTCTTGCCGTAATTGGATGCTCAAAAAGTTTTTTATTATGGATACCCTTTTAGGCATCGTGGTGGCACCTACACTCTTCCTACCGGTAGGTCAACCACTTCCCAATTAACAATACAATATAATAAGAAAAGCAAAAATAACAAGAGAATTAATAAGATTATGTAATCATAGCATAAATACTGCACAAGTCTGAATACTAAGTTATTACAACCCAAAATTTGGTATGCGAATATAAGAGCACTAATAAAAGAGTAACATAGTCTGGAAGATTAGAACTGTCTCATGAACAAAGATAAGACAAGAGTAATAAGAGAGCATCCAGGGCATGCTAGAAGGATGCATGCTCACCCCAAATGCAAGATATCATCCTACGCAGACTCAGCCACGAGGTCCTAAATTAGTAGATGCGTTGTATCTGCATCCAAAAATGAATGCAGCAAGTGTATCAAGAGTACACAATGTACTCCTGTAGGTATCATAGGCCGACAACGACGGAAGATACATAACAGAGATAAATATCAAGTTGACTCGCAATAATCCTATACTAAGCAGTTCGATAAATCGTATAAGTCACCTTGTTCACATAAACGTTAACTGAATCAGATAAATCACCTTGTTCACATAAAAGTTCATGAATCATATAAGTGACCCTATTCACTTAAGAGTTCAACAACTAATAATTCAAATATTATGGAATTAATCAACAAGATAATTTATCACAAAGTTACCCAAGTTCCAAATAATCAATCCAAATCACATTACCAATCAACATGTATTCATTGTATAAATGAATGTTCGATATGAATGCGAATGCAAATGCTAGGAACCTTTCACAACCCGCTATACATACGTTCAATGTCTATGAACTGCAACCCACGGAGGGTCCGCGCCACTATATACCCATCAGAAATTTTCCATCTGATCCCATCTCTGTGGTTGTAGTATCATCATCAATCATTTCCATCAAACCAAGACCCCTTCGAAGTCATATAAATTGTTTCCATCATCTCAATATTTTCAACCATCTCATAATATATCCTTACATTTCCGGTCTCATTGGACCCATATCATTTCTATACCACTCAAATATCATCATCATCAGTCTCATGAGTGTATGAATGCAATACAATACAAGGCAAGTAATCAGGATGTATGAGATGCAATCAAGTACAAGAGATGAATATCACATGCTTTCAAAAACTCAAACATGTGATTCCATGTAAATCAGTTTATCATATCAAAAGAAATGTGATAAATAGACATAACAATTATCAACAATGGCGACAAGTCCACATAATGGAAAAGAGCCCAAACAACAGCAGTCGGAATTAACTTAAGGCTGATTCTCCACATCACCCATCATCACAGTTCAACACGGTACCCACCCAAGCATTTCTCACAACTGCTAAGGTAGGACTCCCAAACACGCCCAATACCCCTCAACATTTATAACTAATGCGCACTTCTATTAGAATCTACAAAAGAGAAACCGTAGCTTCCCTTAGAGCCGAGCAGGAGCCACGAAACATCAACCCTAAATGAAAACCTTTCCCTTTTGAAGCACCTCAGAATACTCGTAGTGTAACATATGTAGATTCTATATTAAAAGTCATCTAACACAAACACAAACACAAACACTTAGTCATTTCAAACAATATAAGGATTTATCCAAAATTTGACCCTAGGCCCAAGGTAGCAAAATCCGAACTTTATTACTAAAAAAGCTTAATAACATACTAAATAACCATATCAGTATATTAATTTAAAAATTAAACCCAATTGGACCCTCAGTTTTAAGATTAGGAAAAAAGCTCCAATTCCAAACCCTAGGTTTTTCCCCAATTTAGAAAAAGTTCCAAATCCCAAATTAACTATCACAACATCATCATCTATCAGTAATCAACACTATATTACAATATCATAATCATCTAATAAAAAAAAATCCCCCAAATGATGATTCTTACTCTCTTATCGAGCATGGAAGCTTATGACATTCTCTTCCTCAAATAGAATTTACAATAGGATTAGGAGATTCTAATAATAAATAATAATTAAAAGGGATGAAATTATACCTCCAATAAAGAACAAAGGTGAAATTAAAAAGAAATCCCCTCTTCACCGAGCTCTAATCCCAAAAAATTAATTTTGGGGAAATGAAATCTTACGGCATTTACGACTCTGATCTGAAACAGTGACTCTGCTTAGACGGAATCGACTCTGCTAAGGTGGAACCATTTCACAGAAATTAGGCCCGCTGAGGCAAGACAATTTAAATCTCAGAGGATCACTGGGCGGGAATGAATCTGCAGAGGCGACATCGCCTCTGCGAGAAAAACATCCACAAAAGCGGAAAGCTCAATATCACAAAAGGCCTACATCTACGGGCCAACCTCCATAAAGGAGGACCCAGAGAAGCGGACATAAGGTCGTTGTACACCATAAACCAGTAACTATAGAACTAGCCAATTCTCTACCAAACACCCAAAACGCTCCCAGGACCCCCCGGATACAAAACAAACATTCTACCCCAACGTAAACGATGATATAAACTCTATCGCGCACTCGGATTTCTCATACGATCGAGTTAAGACATACTTTTCTACAAAATCACCCAAAATATCTAAATTCTACAATTTTATAAGTAAAATCATAAGGTACGTCTGAATGCCTTGGGAAGCAAACCAATGACTCGAATAAGTCATAAATGACCCTCCGGAACTACCAGAAGGGACGGAACCCGTAAATAAACCCATATACCCAAAAGTCAACTTTAGGTCAAACTTATCAATTCTAAAATCTCTATTTTCGGTTTTTCTTCCAAAAATCACAATAAAGTACCTCGTGATCTCTCCAACCCTCTGAAGAATCTCAAAAGGCCTGATATACCTCGAACTCAATTTTCATCTCTTACCGAACCTCATCACGCCCTTCATAGGTGAGACCTACAATAGAACCCTGTCACCAACCATAAACTCTATATCTTGGACCTTCTGGTCCGCATACGCCTTTTGTCTACTCTGAGCTGCTAGGAGCTTGTCCAGAATTAATTTCACCTTATCTAAAGTGTCTCTCAACATGTGGTACCCTACGGCCTAACCTCGAATGCATTAAACCAGCGAATCAGAGAGCGAAACCTCCTACCATATAAAGACTCAAATGACGCCATATCAATGCTAGAGTGATAACTGTTGTTGTACGCAAACTCTGCCAAAGGTAAAAATTGGTCCCAATGACCACCACAATCAATCACGCATCCAAAACCTAAATGGTTCATTTGGACTGACCGTTCATGTAACACCTCGTACCTTCAAACTAAGTCATGTTCATGATTTAGGAGTTTAGGAAACCAAGACTGGGAGTTTAAGTTAAAAACCCAGTTTCAGTTCTGTAATCCCAGTTTTATGACAATGTTTTATGGACCATAGAGATATGTACGGACCATAGAAATGGGTTGTACAAATCACCATAAAAATTGATGATGTACGGTAGGTTATACGAATTGTATAAAAATATACGGACCGTACATTTTGACTGTAGGGTCCCCCTCAGTGTTTGGTAATCACTGGAAAGTCATACCTCAATGACGGTCATATTGTACAGATGGTACGAAATTGTACCGACCGTATCCCTCACCGTAAATGTTATACAGACTATACCATACGATCGTAAATCCCTTGACGACTGGAACAGTATATATTGCAAACTTAGTTCTGAAAAATTAGTTTTCTTATTCTCCAAGCCCTAGAATGAAGTTCTCTCCTCCCATCATCCTCATAACTCAAGGTAAGCCATTTCTATATATTTCCATGTTATTATAATTAAGTATACTCAATTCCTAAGTGAAATTCATTATTTCTAACCTAGGGTTTTCACAAAAACCTAATCCAAGAGATTAAAGTTCAAGTTTTGGGTTTCTTCTTCAAAGTTCAGATTTTTATTACAAGTATTGGAGTGATTACGGTATGTAGAGCTTCTATCCATGTGTGGAAATATTATTGTTATTTCCCACATCATTTTTAATCCATGAAACATGAATTTCCTCAGACATAGGGTTTTGTTCTAATTCACGATGAACATATATGCATGTACAACTATATACCATACTTATATTATGTTTTTATTATTGTATTCATGATACGTCATTATGATTTGTCATTAATCTGTTCGTAATCCATGAACACATGCTTTAAATTCCATGAGTTTCCGAATACAAGACATGAATCATTATTACTCAATCCATGAACGTATACATGTTTTCTTACAAGTTATATTGAAGAAATCCATGGAATTACAAGCCAACTATATTCATACTTATATTTTGGGAGTTACACATATTACCGAGAAGGTTTAATACCTAAAATTACGTATTCCAACGTAAGATAAGGATCGCTCGGCCCAGTTAGGATGATTCCTTCATATTACCCACACGAGGTTATTAGATCCATTCATGTCATGTTCATGTCTCGTACCCCATCAAGGAACAAGATGGCTTAGTTGATCGGGCAGAGATCAGATTCCACATGCTAGCGTGGTGGTTTCATATCGGTTATGCTATTGCTCTCCTATATATATACAGATATACAAACATACATATTTTTACATTCATGTCAGATCATGTTCACGTTCATTGTTCAGTTTTGGTTTTAGTTCCTATCATTTCATGTGTCTACTTATTCTTTCAGTTGTTTTGCATACAGTACAATTCAAATGTACTAACGTCTATTTTTGCCCGGTGCCTGCACTTCACGATACAATTATTGATTTTAGGACGATGGATCTACTCATTAGGACTTCATCAGTATCTACTATTGGTGAGCCATATCTCATTCGGGGTGTCAGCTTTATTTATTTACATGTCATGCTTTACAGTAGAGGTATGATAGGGCCTTGTCCTGGTAAACAACATTAGCAGTCATACTCATTTCCAGAGGTTTCATAGACTAGTTTAGCATGTCATTCCAAATATTTAGTATTCAAACTTATCATATTATTCCATAATCATAATTTCATACCATATTTTTAGTATTTTGTTTTTACATATTTTAAAACACTATTACTATTATATGCTTTTGATGCCCATATTAATTCAGTAGCCCATGTGGTTCTCTCATTCAAATACAGTCAGGCACCGAGTGTCGTGTTTCGCCCAAGCTATGGTTTGGGCCATTACAAAACTTGGTATCATAGCCTAGGTTTAAGTGACTTAACGAATCTATGAAAACATTTCCAGTAGGGTCACTTTTATATGTGTGAGGTCCCACACATGTAAATAGTCAACAACCAATACATCTAGGATTGTCTCACTTCTTTCATACTCTAGATCGTGCAATTAGAGTTATACCTTCAGGACATTCTTCTAACTCGTGCGTATTACATATTTCAGAAAATGTCTGCTCAAATGAAGTCATCTACAAGCAAGAGCGACACTACCAGTGCTGCATAGGAGGAGAACACTCAGCCTCATAGAGCCGACGCAGAAACGTCACCCACACTTGACACTATGGGGCCTGCGGAGGTTCGTACTCTAATTTAGCTGCCCAGTTCCACTAACCAAAATGTTAGGGGAGCTATCCAGATGCTCATACAGATTATGCTTGCACAAGCTCAACATCAGGAAATGGCTCTGAATACTGGTACTAGTGGAGAGTCATCTAGTTTCAGGACTCCGAAATTTCTGCATGTGGACCCTCCAGTGTTCATAGGGTCTAGTAAGATAGAGGATTCGCAGAATTTCATTGATGGGCTTCAAACGATTTTTCGTGTTATGCATGCTATTGAGTTAGAGGCAGCAGAGTTGGGGCTTATCAGTTGCAGGATGTTGCTAATATTTGTATGAGTCATGGGAACAGCCCCGAGAGGAAGATGTGTCTCCTGCGACTTGGGATGAGTTGGTAGATGCTTCCATTGAACATTTTTTGCTATTAGAAGTCAGAGACGAAAAGGCCCTTGAATTCAAGAAACTCAAGTAGAATGGTAGGAGTGTGCATGAGTATTTCCTCCACTTTGTTTTGTTCTATATGTATGTTCCACACCTGGTTCCAAACATGAGGTCCAGAGTTAGCCGTTTTGTGTGGGGTCTTGACCTTAGTTGTTCAATGCTTTTAACATTTCTGCTCAGAACAAGTAAATGACTATTACTAAGATGGTTGCTTTTGTGAAAGAAAATGATAGCAGAAGGAATAAAGAAGAAGCATTACAGATGAGAAAGACAAAGAGTTCAATAAGAGGGATAAGTCTTTAGGACACTTCGGTTATGAGGGAGGCGGAGACAGAAAGTTTTTTAAAAATAGGTCATCATGACCCATACCATCTTCAATTAGTGCCCCAGTCTGAAGGTACAGGAATGATCAGAAGATATAGAACATCAGAGCATCAGGCTCTTAGTCACAGGCTAGTGTGGGTTAGAAGACCTTTGACAATCCAGTTTACAGTAAGCATGGTAAGAGACACCTAGGGAAGTGGCACATGGGTATGGATATATGTTATGGGTATGGTCAGTGAGGTCACTTTCAGAGATATTGTCCATCAGCGAGACATGGTACATGATGAAATGTGGCTGAGTCTACAAATTCAGCAGTTCCTTGTAATTCACAGGTCCAATCAAGACATGGTACAACTAAGTTTGGTAACACAGAAAGAGGTCAAACCGTTTTTATGCACTAGCAGGTCATCAGTATACAGAGGATCAAGAAGATATTGTCACAGGTATGCTAACCATTTTCATTTTTGACATTTATGCCCTTATGGATCCTTGATCTACTTTATCATATGTAACCCCTTTTTTGCTAAGAAATTTGGAATAGAGCCAAAAAAGTTGCATGAACCCTTTAAGGTATCCACTCCAGTTGGTGAGTCAGTTATAGCTAGACGAGTATATAGGGGTTGTCCAGTTAAGGTCTATCACCGCATTATAATAGCTAACTTAGTATAGTTAGAAATTGTAGAATTCGATGTAATCATGGGAATGGATTGATTGTCTTCCTTTATGCCGCAATAGGTTGTAGAACCAAAATTTTCAATTTTAAATTTCTCGGTGACGCGGTCATATAATGGAAGGGTGATGCAGTAGAACCCATTGAAAGGTTTATTTCTTATCTTAAAACTAGAAAGATAATATCCTAGGGGTACATTTACCATCTAGTTCAGGTTAGGGATGCACATACCCATACCCCAACTCTTTAGTCCATACTAGTTGACCAGTTGTCAATGAGTTTCCATAAGTTTTTCCCGGGGATCTTCCCGGAGTCTCTCCTGATAAGGAGATTGACTTTGGAATTGATCTACTTCCGGCACTAAGCCGATATCTATTCCACCTTATGGAATGGCTCCAGCAGAGTTAAAAGAATTAAAAGCCCAGTTGAAAGATCTCCTTGATAACGGATTTATTAGATCAAGTGTCTCACATTGGGGTACCCCAGTCTTATTTGTTCGAAAGAAGGATAGATCTCTGTGTATGCACATTGACTAGCGGCAATTGAACAAGCTTACCATCAAGAAAAAATATTTTTTCCCATAATTGATGACCTATTTGATCAACTTCAGGATGCCTAGTGTTATTCCAAGATTGACCTCAAATCAAGGTACCATCAGCATAAGGATAAGGAACTTCATATTCCTAAAACTGCCTTCAAAACTCTCTATGGTCATTTTGAATTTTGTGTCATGTCATTTGGATTGACAAATGCACCAACTTCTTTCATGGATCTTATGAACAGTAACTTCAAGCCTTATGTTGACCTTTTCGTCATTGATCATATTCTAGTCTATTTTTTGTAGTGAGGTTGATCATGTAGAATATCTCATAGTAGTATTGCAGACACTCCAGGATCGCGAACTTTATGAAAAAAATTCTAAGTGTGAATTTTGGTTGAAATCATGATGTAGGTCACGTCATTTCTGGAGAAGGTGTGACAGTAGTTTTTCAGTAAATCGATGTACTAAAGAATTGGCACAAACCCTCCTTAGCCTATAAAATAAGGAGTTTTTTTTGGTCTGACAGGCTATTACAGGTGCTTAGTAAAGGGTTTTTCCTCCATCGCAGCTCCATTGACTATATTAACTCAGAAGAAAGTCAAATTTTAGCGGTCATATGCATGTGAGCGTAGTTTCGAAGAATTGAAAATGAGACTGACTTCTGCTCCAGTGTTAACATTGCCAGAAGGGACCAATGGGTTCATAGTGTATTGTGATATGTCATGAATTGGTCTCAGATGTATTTTAATGCAGCATTGTAAGGTTATAGCATATGCATTCATACAACTTAAGCCTCATGAAAAGAACTATCTAACACAAGACTTAGAATTGGGAGCTATGATTTTCGCACTCAAGATATGGCATCACTATTTGTATGGAGTTCACGTTGACATTTTCAAATATCACAAGAGCCTTCAGTATATTTTCAAGCAGAGGGAGTTAAATCTTAGACAGAGAGGATGGCTTGAATCGATAAAGGATTATGATGTGGATGTTCTCTATCATCCGGAGAAAGTGAATGTGGTTGTCGATGCTCTTAGTCAGTGATCTATGGGAAGCTAAGCTCATGTTGAAGAAGAAAATAGAACCATGATGAAAGAAATTTACCGACTAGCCAATCTAGGAGTTCAACTTATGGACTACGAGATGGTGGTGTTGTTGTCCAGAAAAAATCTGAATCCACCTTAGTAGCCTAGGTGAAAGAGAAGTAGTTTAATGATCCCTATTTATTGCAGCTGAAAGAAGGGATTCACAAGCATAAAACTATGACTTTTGAACAAGGGGGAAGATGACGGTACTTTGAGGTACCAATGTAGATTTTGTGTTCCAGATGTGGATTGACTTAGAGAGTGGATCATGGAAGAATCGCACAATTCCAAGTATTCTATCGACCCAGGTTCTACAAAGATGTATCATGATCTTAAAAATATTTATTAGTGGCACGATATGAGAAGGAATGTAGCATATTTTGTAGTTAAGTGCCTGAATTGTCAGCAAGTGAATGTTGAGCACCAGATGTCTGGTGGGTTGGCTCAGAATATTGATATTCATATTTTGAAATTGGAGATGATAAACATGGACTTCATAACATGTCTATCTCGCTCATCCCGAAGGCATAATTCAATTGGGTGATTGTGGATCGACTTACCAAATCAGCCCACTTTTTGTTAGTCAAGACCACAAATTCAGTAGATGATTATGCCAAGTAATATATCTGAGAAATTGCCAGGCTTCATGGGACCCCAGTGTCTATTATTTTAGACCGTGGTGCTCAGTTCACAACAAACTTTTGGAAGTATTTCCAAAAAGGATTGGGCACCAAGGTAAATCTCACCACAACTTTTTATCCTCAAACAGATGGCCAGGCAAAGCGTATTATTCAGACTATCAAGGACATGTTGAGAGCATGTGTCCTAGATTTAAAAGGTAATTCGATGATCATTTGCCTCTTATTGAATTTGCTTATAAAAACATTTATCATGCTGGTATCTAGATGGCACCGTTCAAAGCTCTGTGTAGAAAAGGTTACGGACCGTCGATTTCGGTCGTAAAAGTCCCCGACGACTGAACAGTATAAATACGCAACTTAGTTTTGAAAAAGCAGTTTTCATAATCTCCAAGCCCTAGAATGAAGTTCCTATCTTCCAAACTTTCTCCTACATCAAGATAAGACTTTATCATGCAATTCTAAGTGATTCTAACATCATCCTCATGAAATCTAAGTGAAAATCCATTGCTCTTAACTTAGGGTTTTTAAGATAAACTCATTCCAAGGCTCAAGGTTCAATCTTTGGGGTTCTTCTTCCAAGTTCAGATTTTTAATATAAGTATTAGAGCGAACAAGGTATGTAGAGCTTCTATCCATGTGTGGGAACATCATTTTTCTTCCCCACACCGTGATAATCCATGAAATCCCTACAAATTGAAGATTATGTCTCAGTTCATGATAAACCCTTGAAAATAAGTTATATATGTTCTTATATGTATTGTTAAAACCAATCATGTTTTTTATCGTATTCATAAAGATCATTTTGATTATCATGAGTTCATCTATAATCCATGAATACCCATGTCTTGTATTCCATGGGTCTGTAAACACGAGTCATGAACCTATATTATGTAATTCCCTAAAATCTACATGTGTTTCCATGTTTTATGCAAAGTAATTATGTTCATGATATATCTTATACTTATAAGCCATGTTTACAAGTCATGATTTTATAAACCATGGGCTTTCTAGCCAATTATATTTCATAATCATGTTTTGGGAGTTGTATAGATTACCGAGAAGGCCCAGACAGTTTGAAACTACATTTTTCAGCGTAGGATAAGGATCGCTCCACCCAGAGGATGATACTTTCATGTTACCCCTTGTGGGAGTATGATATCCATAATGTCATGTTCATGTCTCGTACCCCGGTAAGGTGTGAGATGGCTTAGCTGATAGGGAAGATATCAGATGCCACGTTCATACGTGGTGGTTACATGTCGGTTTATTAATTCCCTCCCACAGATATTCAGATATACGGTTTATATATTTTATAGATATTATTATATTCATGTTAGATCATGTTCATGTACAATATTCAGTTTCATGTTCTTATTATTTTATGTTCCTGCTTATTCTTCCAATTTCTTTACATACGGTACAATTCAAATGTACTAACTTCGCTTTGCCCGAGGCCTGCACTTCACGGTGTAGGTACTGAGATTCAAGACGACAGATCTATCAGCTATTCGGTGAGCCCCATATCATTCAGGGTGTCAGTTGGTTATTTTTATGATTATGTTTTTGAGTAGAAGTATGTCAGGGCTTTGTCATTGTAAGCCATTTTTTAGATAGACTCATGTTTTTAGAGGTTTCATAGACTAGTCTAGTTAGCCTGGCATGACAGTATTATTTTCAGACTTATTATAGTTTCAGACCTTGAAAGTCATACCTCTACTTACTGGAAAATTAACGGAAAGTCATAATCACTGGAAAGTCATAATCATCAAAGATTTGACAATATTGATTATGGAGGAGGCACACAACTCTATATATTCGACGCATCCAGGTGCTATAAATATGTACAGTGATTTGAAGCAGCACTATTGGTGGGGTAGGATGAAGAGATACATTGTTGAGTTTGTGTATCGGTGTTTGAATTATCAGCAGGTCAAGTATGAGAACCAACGACCCGATGGTTTGACTCAGAGGATGCCTATTCCCGAGTGGAAGTAGGTGCAAATTGCTATGGATTTCGTTGTTGGGTTGCCAAAGACTTTGGTCAAGTTCAATGATATTTGGGTCATTGTGGAAAGGTTGACCAACTCCACGCATTTCATTCTGGTCTAGACAACTTACAATTCTGAGAAGTTGGCTAAGATTTATATTCGTGAGATTTTTCGTCTGCATGGGTACCTATTTCTATTATTTTAAACTGGGGTACTCAATTGACTATTCATTTGTGGCGGACTTTGAAAAGGGAGTTGGGTAGTCGCTTGGATATCAGTACAGTATTTCACCCTCAAATAGACTATAAAGCCCCGAACTATGGTCTGGGCGAAACACGAAACTCAGTGCCTTATTGCATGTGATCGAGTGAACCACGTGGGCTGCTGAATCAACATGGGCATCAAAAGAATACAATAGTAATAGTTATTTAAAACATGTAAAAATATAATACTGAAAATATGGTCGGAAATTATGATTGCGGAATAATCTAAAAAATATGATAAGTCTGAATACTAAATATCTGGCAGGACATGCTAAACTAGTCTATAAAAGATCTGGACATGAGTCTGACTGCTAATACTGTTTACTAGAAAAAGGCCTTGCATACCTCTACTGTAAAGCATGACATGTAAATAAATAAAGGTGACACCTCGAACGAGATGGGGCTCACCAATAGAAAATATTGATGAAGTCCTAATAAGTAGACCCGTCATTCTAAAACTCAGTAAATGCAGCGTGAAGTGCAGGCCTCAGGAAAAAAGGGACGTAAGTACATTTTAATCGTACTGTGTGTAAAGTAACTGAAAGAATAAGCAGGCACATGAAATGATAGGAATAGAAACTGAAACTGAACAATAAACGTGAACATGATCTGACATGAATGTAAAAACATGTATAAAATCTATTTTTGTATATATGTATATCCGTGGGAGAGAAATAGCATAACCGATATGAAACCACCATGCTAGCACGTGGCATCTGATCTCTGCCCGATCAGCTAAGCCATCTCGTACCTTGTCGGGTATGAGATATGAATATGACATGAATGGATCGAATAACCCACTATAGGTAACATGAAGGAATCATCCTAACTGGACGGAGCGATCCTTATCCTACATTGGCATATGTAGTTTCAGGTATTAAACATTCTCAATCTGTGCAACTCCCAAAATATGAGCATGAATATAGTTGGCTTGTAAGCCCATGGATTTCATGAATATTACTTGTAAACATGATTTGTAAATGTAAATTAACATGAATATAAATACATAATATAACTTGTAAGAAAACATGTACACTTTCATGGATTGAGTAATAATGATTCATGTCTTGTATTCGGGAATTCATGGAATTCAAAGCATGTGTTCATGGATTACGGATAGGTTCATGATAAATCATAATGACGTATCATGAATACAAATAACGAAAACATGATATAACATGGTATATAGTTGTACATGGATATTTGGTCATCATGAATTAGAACAAAACCTTATGACTGAGGAAATTCGTGTTTCATGGATTAAAAGCGATGTGGGGAAGAAGAATGATGTTCTCACACGTGGATACAAGCTCTACATACCGTAATTGCTCCAATACTTGTAATAAAATCTGAACTTTGAAGAAGAAACCCAAAGCTTAAACTTTAATCTCTTGGGTTGGGTTTTCTTGAAAATCCTAGGTTAGAAACAATGAATCTCACTTAAGAACTGAGTATACTTGATTAGAGTCACATGAAAATACATAGAAAGGGATTACCTTGAGTTATGAGGACGATGGAAAGAGAGAACTTCGTTCTAGGGCTTGCAAAATAAGAAAACTATTTTTCAGAACTCATTTCGCAATATATATTGTTCCAGTCGTCGTGGGATTTATGACTGTAATATACGATCTGTATAAGTGGGTCCAATAAATCAGCCTTAAAATAAAATATATCTTAAAATATTTAGAAAAGTTCACCAAAAAAAATTTCCTGCAAAAGCCATCCTTTTTTCGGCGAAAAATTAGTTTGTTTAGATTTTTTTTATGTTTTAGTTTTCTGGCAAAAATTATGTGGAGTTTGTTTAGAATTTTTTTTATTGTTTAGTTTTTGCTGAAAAAATCTTTTTTCTCATAATTTATTTTAAGTATTATTTCGGACAAAAAATACCAAATATAATCAGTTAATTGACTACTTTGTCATGTCATTGACGAGTGTGTTATACACTCTTTACATAATTGGCTGAGTCGGCAAAAAGTGTCTAAATGAAATAGTAAGAGCCCATTTGAGGTGTCTAAATGGAACAAAACTTACTTGAGGTGTCTAAATGGAATAAAACTTACTTGAGGTGTTTAAGTGAAAAAAATCATGCCGACCTAGGTATTTTAGGGTCGACAAAATATGAGAGCCCCTAACTCATGCATCAATTTATCGAAATAACCTTTTCTCTTAACAGCGGATTTATAGCTTAATATATGGGGCACGTAAATTCATTATTTTTTTAGCCAAACTAGGTATTTTATGTACATATTTTTTTAAAAGGCTGAACCCATCGAGGGCTCCTTGGGGTCGGCAAGATTTTTCACTTAAACACCTCAAGCAAGTTCCGTTCTGTTTAGACACCTCAAGTGGGCTCTTACTATTTCATTTAGACACTTTTTTCCAACTCAACCAATTAAATCATACAGCTAAGAAAATCAAGTCGGTCACTACTTAGACAGCTCATAAAAATCGTTTCATGTAAAGAGTGTATAACACATACGCCGATGACATGGAAAAGTAGTCAATTAACTGATTATATTTGGTATTTTTGCTCCGAAATAATAGTTAAAATAAATTATGAGAAAAAAGATTTTCTTCAGCAAAAACAAAACAATAAAATCATGAATTTACGTGCCCCATATATTAAGTTATAAATCAGCTCTTAAGAGAAAATGTTATTTTGATAAATTGATGCATGAGCTAGGGGTTCTCATGTTTTGTCGACCCTAAAAATACCTAGGTCGACAAGGTTTTTCACTTAAACACCTCAAGTAAGTTTTATTCCATTTAGACACCTCAAGTGGTCTCTTACTATTTCATTTAGACAGTTTTTGCCGACTCAGCCAATTATGTAAAAAGTGTATAACACACTCGCCGATGACATGGCAAGTAGTCAATTAACTGATTATATTTGGTATTTTTTGTCCGAAATAATAGTTAAAATAAATTATGAGGAAAATATTTTTTTTCAGCAAAAACTAAACAATAAAAAAAATTCTAAACAAACTCCACATATTTTTTGCCGGAAAACTAAAAAATAAAAAAGATCTAAACAAACTCCACTTATTTTTTGCCGGAAAACGGATGACTTTTGAAGGAAAAAAATTTCAGTAAACATTTCTAAAGATGTTCAGATATATTTTATTTTTAGGCTGATTTATTGGACCCATCCGCCAGAAATGAGAAGTAAACTGAGTACCCCAATCTGAAATGATAGGAATAGGTACCCCATGCAGACGAACAATCTCATGAATATAAATCATAGCCAACTTCTTAGAATTGTAAGTCGTCAAGACCGGAATGAAATGCGCGGACTTGGTCAACCTATCAACAATGAAACAAATAGCATCGAACTTGCCCAAAGTCTTTGGCAACCCAACAACGAAATCCATTGCAATATGCTCCCACTTCCACTCGATAATGGGCATCCTCTGAGTCAAACCACCAGGTCGTTGGTGCTCATACTTGACCTGCTGACAATTCAGACGCTGAGACACAAACTCAAAAATGTCTCTCTTCATACTACCCTACCAATAGTGCTGCCTCAAATCACGGTACATCTTTGTAGCACCCGGATGAGTCGAATACCTAGAGTTGTGAGCCTCCTCCATAATCAATCTCGTCAAATCTCCAACACGAGGAACACACACTCTCCCTTTGATCCTTAAGACCCGCTCACCATCAATCACAGCCTCCTTGGATTCACCAAGCTTCACTTTATCCCTAATTTTACACAACTTCACATCATCATACTAATGGGTCTTGATATATTCCAAAAGAGACAACCTCGCCTCAACACAAGCCAGAATCCTACTCGGATTCAATACATCAAGCCTCATGAAACTATTGGCTAAGGACTGAACCTCCAATTCCAAGGGATGCTCATCAACTATCAAATGCGCTAAACTCCCCATACTCACCGCCTTTCGGCTCAAAGAATTTGCCACCATATTAGCCTTGCATAGATGGTACAAAATAGTCATATCATATACTTTAAGCAACTCCATCCACCGTTGCTGTCTAGATTTCAAATCCCACCGATTGAACACATGCTGAAGGTTGCGGTGATCGGTATATACCTCACAATGAACCCCATAAAGGTAATGCCTCCAAATCTTTAAGGCAAATACAACAGCTGCTAACTCCAAGTCATGAGTAATTCTTCTCGTGCACCTTCAACCACCTCGATACATAAGCTATCACCTTACCCTCCTACATCAACACATATCCCAACACAATCCTTGAAGAATCATAATACATGGTAAAGTCCTTCTCCTACACTAGAAGGGCCAAAATCTGGGTTATGGTGAAAAGTTACTTAAGCTTTTGAAATCTCTCCTCACACTCATCGGCCTACTGGAAAGGCACCTCCTTCTGAATCAAATGCGTCAAATGAGAAGCAATAGATAAAACCCCTTGACAAACCGACGATAATAGCTCACGAGACCCATGAAGCTCTTAATCTCTGTCACTGAAGTAGGTCTAGGACAGTCCCTCACTGCCTCTATCTTCTTTAGATCAACCATAATACCCTCCTTAGACACAACGTGTCCCAAAAATGCTACTAAACTAAGCCAGAACTCACACTTTGAGAATTTAGAATACAACTTCTTCTTTTTCAACAACCAAAGAACTACTCTCAAATGCTTCTCGTGGTCCTCCTGACTCTTTGAATAGATCAAAATATCATCAATGAAGACAATCACAAACGAATCCAAGTAAGGCTTGAATATCCCATTCATCAAATCCATGAATGTTGTAGGGGCATTAGTAAGCCCAAAGGACATCACCAAGAACTCGAAATGACCATAGCGAGTCCTGAAAATTGTCTTGATAACATCCTTGGCCCTGATCTTCAACTAATGGTACCCGGACCTCAAATCAATCTTCGTAAACACAGAAGCACCCTAAAGCTGGTCGAACAGATCATCAATACATTGAATCAGATACTTATTTCTGATGGTAACCTTGTTTAACTATCTATAGTCGATACACAAATGCATGGTGCCATCCTTCTTATTTACGTACAACATAGGAGCACCCCAAGGAGACACACTAGGTCAAATAAATCCCTTGCTCAATAAATCTTGAAGCTTTTCCTTCAACTCTCTTAGCTCCGCTGGAGCCATACGGTACGGATGAATAGAAATAGGTCGAGTACCTGTCTCTAGATTAATGAAGAAATCAATATATCTATCTTGCGGCATACCCGATAAATTTGATGGAAAGACCTCAGTGAACTCACTCCCTGCAGGAACTAACTCAAGGAAATTAGTCTACGCACTCGTATCCTGAATATGAGCTAGGTATGCCAAACAACTCTTATCTACTAACTTCCTAGCCTGGATGAAAGAAATAATCTTCGTAGCAGCAAGATTGGGAGTGCCCTTCCACTCCAACCTTGGAATACCCGGCATCACTAGAGTGACTGTCTTGGCATGACGGTCCAGAATCGTGTGGTACGGCGATAACCAGTCCATCCCCAAGATAATAACAAAATAAACCATGTCTAATATGACCAAGTCTACCCAGGTATCATAACCCATAAATATAACCATATAAAGTTGATAGACTCGACCTTCAATCATAAGATTAGCAACTGGTGTAGACACATGAATAGCGATATCAAGCATATCACACCACATATCCAAATTAGCATAAAAGTAGGCAGACACATAGTAGAACGTAGACCGCAGATCAAATAAAACTAAAGAAGACCGATGACAGACTAAGATGATACCTATGATAACCGCATCTGATGCCTCAGCCTCTGTCCTACCAGGGAAATCATAACAATGAGTGTGTCCTTCCTCAGACTGAGTACCCTAATGACCACCTCGGTCTGAATGAGCCTCATCTCTACCCGACTAAGATCCACCTCAGCTAGTATGATGGCCACCACAGCCTGATTGGAAACCCCCTCTGCTAGACTGACCTCCACCCCTAGATTATGTGTTGGGGTCCTTGGTTTCTGGGATCCACCTGATCTAATTCTGGGACACTATTTTCTATAATGCCCAACCTCACCACAATTATAACAAGTCCTGGCCATTCAGGGCTATTGAATAGTAATAGAAGATCTTGAGTGACCACCATGGTCAAGGTATCGGGACTGAGTACCTCTAGAAGACTGACCCCTACTATAATCGTTCTGCCCTATAAAAGCATAATCTGTAATCTAGAGGGCTTCCTAAATCGGTCGACTAGACTGTGAATACTGGAACCTACCCTGCTACACATACCCACGAGAAGTGGACCCACTATGATACCCATGTCATCGCATCCTCTTGTCGGCTTCTGTCAGGGAAGCTTGTCCCTCACAGACTCAACCATCCTAACATGCTCTGCCATTAACTCAAAAGAATCCCCAGAGGCCACCAACTGTAAAGTAGTCAACTGAAGAGGAACACACAACCCTCTTACAAAGCATCTAACTCTTTCGGCCTCAGTAGGTAGAAATGACGTTGTATAACGCGATAAGGCATGAAAATGGGTCTCGTATGCAACAGTTGATGAACCCATCTACTCCAACTTGGATAACTCATCACGCACGCTCAAGGGCAAATATTTATCTAAAAAGATCTGATAAAATCATATCCAAGATAGTGGGGGAGACCACGCTGGTCGACAACTAGCATAAGCCATCTACCATTGCTTCACATCACCCATAAACTGAAAAGCAACAAATAAAACTCAATGTGACTCAACGATACCCAAGTATGGAGCTTCTAATGGCTTTTCACTATAAACTCATAAGCATCCTCCTCATGCTAGCCATAGAATAAGGGAGGCTTCATGCTGGAGAAATGCTCCCATATTTCCACTCATCACGTGTCATCACAGTCCCTGTAACCTCTGGGGACCAAACTCTGGTGCCAGAATCACATCAATACAGGGTGTCAAAATAGCAGTTGGCTGAACCCCTAGAGTATGGATCTCGGGAGTTTATCCCTCTCTTATTCGGGTTTGTGACCCACCTGGAGTAGTAGGAAGAATGCCCGCCTGGGAAAAAACAGCAAGCACACTCTATAACCTGACCAATGTGTCCTAAAGAACCGGAGTAGCTATAAATTCGGGTTGATCCAAGGATGGCCCTAACTCCTCATCATACTGTTCATCCTGAGGCTCAATATCCAGTTTGAGGGAAATTGATCCAATACGATCCTGACCGGTTCCCTATGCTTCACCCCTCACATGTACAGCTCCTCGGGATCTACCTCGGCCTCGAAAATAACCTCTACCACGACTGCGCCCTACAAGAGTAAGTGTCGGTGCCTCCTCTCTCACCGCGTAAGTACGAGTACTCACAATCTGTGAGAGAATAGGAACAAAGGTTAGATACCAATTTGATTAATCTTAGCACGAAAGGAATGAAGAAAGTTATATTTTCTAAATATCCCATATCCTCTCGGATATTAGTACGGACATCTCTGCACCCATCTGCAAGACTCTATTAGACATTGCTCTTGTATTTAAGATTGTTTAACGTAAAGCTCTAATACAAACTTTATCATAACCATTTTAGGTATCATGGTAGTACCTACACTCTTCCCACTGATAGGTGAACCACTTCCCAATTAATAATACAATATAATAAGAAATCAAAAATAATATGGAGAATTAATAAGATTGTCTAATCATAGCATAAATACTGAACAAGTCTGAATACTATGTTATTACCATCCCAAAAATATGGTCTGTGAATACAAGAGCACTAATAAAAGAGTAACATAGTCTTAAAGTCTAGAACTGTATAAATGTATTCCAAATAACCAATCCAAATCACATTACCAATCAACATGTATTCATTGTATAAATGTATGTATGATGTGAATGCAAATGCAAATGCCAGGTACCTTTCACAACCTGGTATACATGCGTTCAAATTCTATGAACAACAACACATGGAGGACTTGCGCCGTCCATATATCCATCCCAGAATTTCCTATTGGATCCCATCTATGTGGCTGTAGTATCATCATCAATTATTTCCATCAAACCAAGACCCCTTTGGAGTCATATCAATTGTTTCCATCATCTCTATGTTTTCAACCATCTCATAATATATCCTTACCTTTCCGGTCTCATTAGACCGACAACATTTCCATACCACTCCAATATCAACATTATCATAATCAGGAGTATATGAATATGATGACAATACAATACATGTAATCAGGATGTATGACATGCAATCAAGTATAAGAGATGAATATCACATGCTTTCAGAAACTCAATAACACGTAATTCCACGTAAATTATTTTATTATATCGAAAGGAATGTGATGAATAGACATAGAAATTATCAACAATGGAGACAAGCCCACATAATAGAGATGAGCCCAAATAACAACAGTTAAAATCAGCTTAAGGCTGATTTCCCAAATCACATGTCCTCATAATTCAACAACGATACCCACCCAAGCGTTCATCACAACCACTAAGGTGGGACCCCCAAACATGCCCAATACCCCCTCAATATTTATAACTAATGCGCACTTCTATCGGAGTATATAAAGGAGAAATTGTAGCCTTGCCCTTTTGAAGCGCCTCGGAATACTCATAGTCTAACATATATAGATTCTATATTAAAAGTAATCTAACACAAATAGAAGGACTTAGTCCTTTCAAACAATACAAGGATTTATCCCCAAAATTGACCCCGGGCCCACGGTAGCAAAATCCGAACTTTATTACTCAAAAAGCATAATAACATACTAAATAATTGTATCCTTAAGTTAATTTGAAAACTAAATCTGATTGGACCCTAAATTTTAAGATTAGGCAAAAAGACTCAATTTCAAACCCTAGGTTTTTCCCCAATTTAGTAAGGGTCTCCATTACCAAATTAACTATCACAACTTCATCATCTATATTAATAACCACTAGATTACAATATCATAATCATCTAATCATCATACAATCCCCTAAATTGTGATTCTTACTCTCTTATCTAGCATGGAAGCTTATGACATTTTGTTCCGTATATAGAATTTACAATAGGATTAGGAGATTCTAATGATAAATAATAGTAAAAAGGATGATAATATACCTCCAGTGAAGAACAAAGATGAAATCCACAAGAAATCCCCTCTTAGCTGAGTTCTAATCCCAAGAGAATGATTTTGGGGAAATGAAATCATTTTAGGGCATTTAAGACTCTGATCTGAAATAGAAATACCGCTTCGGCGGAATCCACTCCGCTAAGGAGGAACCACTTCAGCAGAAAATAGGGCCACCAGGTCGAGACAACTTAAAATCCCAGAGGATCACTGGGGTGAGAACGACTCTGCAGAGGCGACATCGCCTCTGCGAGAAGAACATCTGCAGAAGCACAATATCACACAAGGCCTGCATCTGCGAGCCAACCTCCGCAGCGGCATACACGCAGAAGCGGACAGAAGGTCGCTGGTGTGCACACCAGAAACCAGCAACTCTAGAACTAGCCAATTCTCTACCAAACATCCAAAATTCTCCCGGGACCCCGCCTAACACAAACCAAACATGCTACCCCAAGGTAAACAATGCTACAAACTCACTCGCATCCTCAAATTTCTAATACGACCGATTAAGACATATTTTTCTATAAAATCACCCAAAATATCCAAATTTCACAATTGGACAAATAAAGCCATAAGGTACATCTAAATGCCTCGAGAAGTGACTCAATAACTAGACTAAATCATAAATGACCCTCCGAAACTACTAGAAATGATGAAACGCATAAATGAACCATATACTAAAAAGTCAACTTTGGGTCAAACTTATCAATTCTAAAATCTCTATTTTGGGTTTTTCTTTCGAATATCACACTAAGGTACCTCGGGATATGTGCCACCTACACTCGCATATCACAAACCCCATATAGTGTCTACAACAAGGGTAACAACAACAATAACAACATATCAGTATAATCCCATAAGTGGAGTTTGAGGAGGGTAAGATGTACGCTGGCCTTACCTCTACCTTTGCGGGGTAGAGAGGTTGTTTCTGATACCAGTACTATCGTAAATCTTGTATTCAAATGCCTGAACCACTAAAACTTCAAACACTTCAGCTCCCTTTTTGCGCCGCAAAATATGGTCCGTACATGAAATGTACGACTAGTAAAATCCTTCAAAATTGGGCTTTTTGTGCATCTTTCCTTGGTATTGCCATTTTACCTCTGAATACCTAAAACACAGCAAATACCATAAGAAACAACATAAACACACTTAAAACCAATCAAAACTCCATGTAGAAGACATCAAATATGTCGTACTTCCACGGCACATCAACACCCCCAACTTAAAGCCTTTGTTTGTCCTTAAGCAACTAAAATAACAATCACTACTATCAGGAACGCTTAGATATCACAAAGTAAAATTATCTACGATGGTATTGACAAGTAAATATAGGCACATACTTCTAATAAGGACTAACCCCTCGGTCCACATTTGCAAACACGTGCATCACTTAAAATAGTTATGATTCACAATGAAGCCTCAATCAATGACATCATGCTATTGGTCTGAAAGATGTGCACAAGAGTCATAATTCGAAAAGTCAATCAGTTGTAACACATTTTTCAATCTATATGCCCTCACACAGATAAAAGAAGGTACCTAAACACACATGTACATGTATCAACAGGAACAAGAGTTCATCGACTCTTTTGAGTTTTAGAAGGTTGATGAAAAAGAATAGAAACACTCACACTTACATAGAAGTTCACATGCCACAAATGAAAATACCACAAACATGCCCTTATTTTCAATGCTATTATTTTCGAACTATTCAACTAAGATCACATAAGGAATTTGTCACGGCTTGTGATGTAGGCTTAGGGACAGGTAGAATAGATTTGGATCAAGTGACTAAACTCTCCTTGAACACTACACTACATTCAACCCAATTTTTCTCCTTCTTTTCCTTTATTCCTTTTGTTCCTAAAAACCCGGTGTGGTTTTCTTTTCAACTTTTATTTCTTAATCTTTTTTGAAACATTTTTAACAACGCCAAAATTTGATACTCTCAAATTACACCTTTTGAATGGTGTAAAGCAATCGACTAACCAACAAGGTTGGAGTCGAATTCCACGGGGAATGAGGCATGAAAAGGTTACGTTGTATAGTGTGATGCTTGACTATAGTCGTAATCCTATTCTGGTAAGTGTAAAAGAGTTTGCTAATTCTAGTTGCTAATTTAACTTAAGATTAAAAAATTGGAATGATAAACATGGGTTGTGTCCCCGTTAATGAAGTGTAATGCTATAGGTGTTAATATGATATAATTCAAATGGGTCATTATATGGTGTGTATTTGATCTGTAAATGACTCTCTAATATTTCTCAATAGTCAGAAAGTATTTCCTCTTAATGATATTCCCAAATGCAATAGAGTTAAAATGAAGATCGATCAATTAATACCAAGTAAACTCATCTTAATCCTATGTGAACTTAGGTCCTGAGAAAGTGTGGTCTCGTACTTTAAAGTGTAGGCCACACTTTTTGCATTTTGCATCCACATTTTGCTCGGGTGAAGTTTAGACCAAAAGAGCGGTGTCACACTTTTTGGCATTTTTCCTCCACACTTTGGTCAAGTGCATGTCCAAGTTTGCTAGCCAAAAGTGTCGGCACGCACTTTTGCATAATGCCCTCCACACTTTTTGTCACGCTCCAAACCTGGGGATGAGTGGTCGGCCCGGTACCTTACTTGACCTTGAGCACACCAACTTTAACTTGTATAATCATAATATTCATAAAAATCTGGGCCAACAAGGCCAATCTATAACACAAGTATGCTATCTTAGGCCGACAAGGCCGTAACGGTATAATCTGTAGATGGTTCGGAGGAGGTTCAAATCAACTGCACTCGAAAATTAGTCTGTGTAAATTGGAGTTATATTTATCATCGTATGTATACACACGTATATGTTTTGAATCATTATAATTATAAGAGAAAATTCTAGTGCGACGATAACGGTGACTCAGAAATTATTTTAATAGCAAGTTTGAATTTCATATGTGGGATTCTTGCTATTTATTTCTAATCTTCTTATTAGGATTTTTGATTCACCACTGGCCCCCTTATTTCCCCCACCGCAGTCCCACACACCTATTGTGTACTAATTTAAACAGTAGTCACCCATTTCAACTTATCGAACTTGCTAAATTCAGTTGCAAAAAAGTCTAAAATATAGCAGACTTTGTAGATAAAGTTAAAATTTATCAATTATATGTTGCTAAAGGACATAACATACTTTGACTAATATACAACACTCGTTTCACAAAACAAATGAGGGGAAAATAGAGTATATCGTTTGCACTCGTATTTGCCGGACAACCAGTACTCGGGACAGTGGGGGATAGATATATGAGATTTAGTCATAGTTGATTTTTGACTTGTTTGTGTTAGATTTGTTGTTCCCACTTAAGACCTTTTTTCTGGAGGTCACCTGGACAAGCATTAATCAAATCATGGGACATTTCTTTATCTCTCCATCTCCCCCTAATCACTAAAACAAAAGAAAAATTAATTTCTATATAAGAAATTTTTTATACTATCAAGTGGTTTAAAAATTTATAACATATACTCTCTGTTTCAATATATGTGACATTATTTGAATAGAGACAAAATTAAAAAAGAATGGAAGAATTTTTAAATTTGTGGTCTAAAAGTATAAATCTTAGACATTTATGTGACTATGAATCATTTCATTGAGGATAAAAGAAAACTTTAAAGTTAAGTTATTCCTAATTATGTGATTGTATTGTCTATGGTGTTACAATCTGGAGTTAATTTATCATACTAAATGGGATATTATGTACTTGTAGTTTATTTGGCAACATCTTGTTTAGTTTCAAAGTAATTGTTGAACATAAAAAAAAACAAGTGATTTCTAATTATGGAATCGTATATTTTTTTGAGAAAGACAAACAAAGAAAGTGTGTCACGTAAATTAGGATAGAGAAAATAATATTTTATAGTAACAAATATGTTTATGAACCTGCAAGTTACAATAAGTAATCTATTACAATATGTAAAACTACAGTAAGAATATAAAATATGTTTATACTATTAATGTATATTATTCTAAATTCAAAAAGAAATAACGAACGTATACTCCGAGCCGCTATTTAAACAGAGTGACCCTTATTATTTACATTATAGGTTATTATATGTCAGTCTAGAATAATCAATTATGTCGTACCATAAGAAGTCATTGTCCAAATAGGATGGGACCACGCCTGTAGGTTATTTATTTTATTTTAAAAAAATACCACTATTAGCTACTGGTTAAATAAATAAAAGAAAGTTATTTTAATAGTTGGTAACAATATAGGATCTTCAAAAAACTGACACTTACATTGTGCTTCAAAAAACTGACACTTACATTGTGCTTATCTATTATATGTAGGGATGGTAACGGATCGGATCTGGACCGGATCCTATTAGATTCAGATCCAAATTCGTTTTTCATATCTGAATTCAGATTCGGATCCAGATTTGCCGGGTCCATAAAAATCAAATCCAAATCCGGATCTATCGGATCTACCGGGTCCACGGATCAGATCTGGATCCATATGTAAAAAAAAATGTCTTGCTAAGAATTTTTTTTTTTAATTGACAAACGATTTTTACTTAGCTAACAATTTACTGTGTTACAATTTTGAAATGTTTATATGAGATATTTTGGTCGTTGTCTCGTTTTGATTGTGAGCTATTAATTGAAAATGTTGGACAGTGACAATAGTTGTGGAAAATGCTGGCTAGTATTTCCAAAATGCAGAACTTGCATGTGCTTGGAATCTTCACAAATGAAGTGAATATAATTTTAATTACTTGTCTATGGAGATGTTAGTCATTCACTAATATAACATTGATTTTATTATCGAAGTTACCTCTTTATTTTTTAGTTTTTGAGTTAACGCGGGGATAAATTAAACTTGTTTTGAGAATTAAACTTGCAAAGATGTGCTTAGCAATTTTAAGAAAATACTTATAAAATTACATTCTAGGTTATGAATATATTTAATAAAAAACGGATCCACGGGTCGGATCTGGACCGGATACGGATCTCAAATACAAGATCCAGATCCATATCTGATAGGTCAGAAACGGATCCGGGTCCGATCCGGATCCGTCAGGTCCAAATTATGAAGATCCATATCCTATAAAACGGATCTAGATCCACCGGGTCCAGGATCCACTTCCATCTCTAATTATATGTCGTATCTTGAGGATATAATAGTAAATACATTCGTTAATTTAATCTTAATCTTTTTTCTGGAAACTAGAAGTCTAGAATCCAAAGGAAGAAGTGGTCGGCTGCAGCATTATCTTTTTGTGATGCTTTTTTTTTTAGACAAAATCCACCTTTTGTGGGAACCAAGTCACCAACTATCCACTACGCCAATATTCTGTGACACTGATATGATCTTGTTTCTATACAAATCCTCTTCTTACAGGGATAAACTTTGAGGTCAGACCCCTCTGATCCCTTGCACCCAAGTAAAGAATTTCCACTCATTATTGCATATACCAAAAAACTTTTTATGGTCCAAGGATTAATTATGCACTTGAATATGTTAAAAATAATACTCTATATGGATGTTTTGATCTTGACCACTACTCATGCTTTTGATAGCTGATACTGTAATTAGGGGAGTAGCCCAGGTTTGAAGTTTATGAATTTGAAAAGATATTTTGAGTTACTAGGTACAAAATAATAGTTTATACATGTCAATATTATTAATCATGTGTTTAAATATAGTATTTTTTTTATAGAACAATTGTTTATTCATGTAATAGTTAGTTGATGGAACTCAGGTCTCGGTCAAGAGATTGATGATACATGTTGCTCTCAAATACACACGTAAGCGCATGTGGTCGCCAAGTAATATAGTAATTGTTAAGTCGGATATTGAATCTACAGAGACTTATGACCAATGGTTGAACTAGAGTTCACTATTACGATCAATTAAGTAAGTATTTTCCACAAAGGTTATTTTGTTTATTGTAACTAATGCAAAAATTAAAAGACTAATTAAATACATAACAATTTGTCACGAATGTTGGTTCAAAACTTGGTTTTAACATAGAGAGATAAATATTCTAGGGTTGTGGTTGGTTTACCGATTATATTGAGTCATGCAAGTATTTCACCCTAGCAGTTTTGTTCATGATTGTTAATTAACCAGATTATTAAATGTCGTAGTACTCTCCTGAATTACTACTCGTCTATTAAAATAGTGCACCGCCTATATTTCTATGGAATTGACCTATTAGCATACGATATTTAATTAAACGAAGCAGCTAAGTGCATTTCTTTCCTAGCCAAAAATCTTAACACTACTTTAAGGATGATCATATCACGCCCTAATTACTTCTTTTCTAATCTAATATCTTTCTCAAGTGTGTATATTAAATAGTAAATAGATCTCAATTGTTGCGCAAGGCAATCAAGAAATTACGAACAGAAATAAAGAAACAATCGTATTTGAATAAACTACTAAGATGAAATTACTGTTCAAAGCGAGGCAACATTTCATTTGGGGCTTCGTTGGGCGAGACCTTGCAGATTTTCGGACATGGCAAAAAATTTCCCGTTCTTGATCACTGCTCGTCAAGCGATATTGAAGGCGAGCCATCTGCTCACTCTGTCCCTCGCTGATCGAGGTCTTGCTACTCTCATGCCTTAGAACAATTCCCATCTTCAACATTCTAAGCTCACTGAGCGAGCTTGAGAGCTAAGGATCATCTCACCTTGGGCCTCGCTTGGCGAGGTCCCTTGTCATCCCACACTTATAAATTTTTATCTCTTCTTCTCTGAAACAATGTATTTTCCATGTAAAGTACCTAAATTCAACAAAAACATATATATTAGTTCGATATCGCAAAGCCACTATTAGTTAGGTGTACTTAATACATGTACCTCTCAAAACAAGGTATAAACATGAGTAAGCACAGGGTTAAGCGTATAAATATATCTAACATCACCGCCCCACACTTGAACCTATGTTCATCCCCAATCAAACAACTAAACACACCTAATTCCAACCAAAACTCACTAAACTATGCCAATTCAAACAGGTCTACTCGAGTTAAGGCCACTATGACTATTTAAAAATATACAAGCACACTCTCAAGAATCTTATGCATCACATCAAATTCAACTACGTTAACACCTTTTTCAAAACAACCTAGCCTCTAAAATTGACTCATTAATATAAATTTAGGCAAAATGGCCATAACACTAAGCTGAGAAAGCAAACAATTCATCTATCTCTCACCATTCATGTGCCCTCACCACTAACAAGAGATGCCCAATAATTTTCAATGAGACAGAGTAACATCACGGGCATAGATATAGAAAGAATTTCCACTCACTCTAAACAAAGAAATTCACGTGCACATATGATGTACCATAGGCTTGCCCTTAGTGTTATTCTCTATTAACATAAGCACATCAAGTATTGGATCAATAAAGACTTAAAGGTTGTAATGTCGGATAAGGGACGAGTAAGAATTATTTGGATGAATAAGTGACTAATCTCCCTAAGTAATATTAAGACACCACACTTTGTCTTCAATTATACTCTTCCTTTGTTTCTTATATTTTTCAACTGCTCTTTTCACTTCCCCTTATGTCCCCCTTTTCATTAACCATGCCATTTCTTCTTAGCACATCATTAGCAAAGAACAATTTTCATGTTCTTCTTCTTTTTCATTTTTATCAACATTTTTCTTTCTTTCTTTTTGCCTTTTACGCTCCCTGCTAACAATCTGCATTAGCTATTTTAAACAAGTGCATCATTAACCTCTTTTTCTCTAGTTTCCACCCAACTTCCCTTTATGTCAACTTCCCTTTTCATCCCAAGTGCTCAATTTCCTAAGTGCGTTAGGGAGTCCGGATCAAATCTTTCAAGTTACACCAAACAAAAAAAGGAATAGGCTTAATACTTGGCTACAAAAGAACATAGACTAAAGGCTCAAAGGGCTAAGGATATCACATACGGGTAGGGGGGGAAAGGGTCAAAGATCATGGCTCACAAAGAAATGGCTAAATCATCTCTTAAACTAAACACTTCGTTTCGCTTTGTTTCAAATGAGGAGATCTGACGT
The DNA here is from genome assembly GCA_029783415.1 of Anisodus acutangulus. Classification (NCBI taxonomy): domain Eukaryota; kingdom Viridiplantae; phylum Streptophyta; class Magnoliopsida; order Solanales; family Solanaceae; genus Anisodus; species Anisodus acutangulus. Next base: position 38,176,265 of record CM056506.1, on the reverse strand, counting down.
CAAGTGTAGGAATTGCTGTCAAATGGGCGAAACACACCGGGAAAGTAATAGACATCTATAAAAAACATGAAATGCAAACAAAAGTCTAACCTCACATAGCACATGCATAGCTAAAAATGGATCCATATTGACCCTCTTCTTAGAAAACTAGAGCATGAATTCAATGCAAGCAATTTTAAGAAAATTTGTACAAAAGTCAAATAGAAGAGTCTACGTGTCTCAAATAAGGCATTACTTGTTATGCACATTTTAACTTTAAATTTTTTGAGAATCGCTCATGTCGTCAATAGCGCACCTAATCCTGAGTACCTATAATTCAAATGGCCTTAAGGGCTCACTTCTTTTACATCCTGCCTAACGACTAATGTTCCCTCAAGACAAGTGGTATCCATCTGTCGTCAGAAACTGTCACATATGATAAAAAAAATCTACTACAATTCAAGGACCCCCTAGAAAAGAATCGAAAACAAAAACCAAAGGGTGCATTAACTACTACCATTAGACAATATTACTAAACTACTAACATAATAATTACTAAGTTATTACAGACCATGAATAGTTGTGAAGTACCATAACCTATAATTCCTAGAAAGCATGAAACAAATCAAAATAATGACAAATGACAAAAAAAACAATACGAATACAATCACAAAATAAGAAGTTTTCTTTCCCATTCCACACTTAAAATCATGCATTGTTCCAGTGCAACAAAATAAAGCCAAAATAGGGGGAGAAAGAACTTCATGTCTGCTCATCATCATCTTCAGCGGCATCATACTCCGGGTAATTAGCATCATCCTTATCATTGTTGGTCATAGCACAATCAGTGGCGCTATCCTCACTGTCACGCATTGGCTCTACCTCATAGTTCTCCTCTTCAGCATCATCCTCCTTGTGCACATATGACACAAGTGTGGGCACATTATCATCTAGTGAATCCTCAAATCCAGGCCCAACTTTGCTCAAATACTGATCTTGCTTATTGAGTGGATATCGCTCATCAAGAGTGGCTAACTCATTGTGGCTGCTCTTCTATCAATACTCAAATGAAGGCGTATTATCCCATAAAAATAGGCATGAAGGCTTTCATCTCGAGCATGACGCTGGGCTGCGGACAATATCTACCCCTAAAAAGCTTCCATACCCTTCACTTGAGTAATATCCACAAGAGAACTCACATGAATCGATCTAAAGTTGAAGGTCTCCTAATTTACATCAAGATTCCTAAAATAACGAGTGACAGTGCTACCAAAGTAAAAGTAATAACTCATGCCCACTCGAGCTTGTTTTATCACAAAGCCCATGTTTATAGGTTGATCTGTCAGCAAGAATGTCACTCCCCAAATTTGAATGTGATGTACTATAATCTATATGCAACAACTATGTACTTGTAACGGGCTACATGTCATAACGTGAAGAATAAATGAGAAACATAATGACTTTTTTGTACATATATGTGGCCATTGGCCCCTGGCATGCAACTGATTACAAATGACCCGCAGACACTATCTATGAAACCTCAATGAATATTTACTATTGAACAACTGTTACAAGTGCCGGGATAAGGCCCTGAGCTATCCCTAATCTCTAACTTTAATTCAAATCACTAGACTCAAACTTAGCTCCAAATGGAATTGGAGCTTACAACTCTTCCACTAATCATATGCATTATCTAGCGAACAAGTCTGTCAACCTGTACAACTGTACCTGCAATGTGAAATACAGCAAATAAAGCATCCCCGGCAAAAGGGACGTCAGTACAGAAAGTCTATACCGAATACATAAGGACGATTGAAATAATCATCTAAAAGAACATCAAGTGTACAGATAGATCAAGTGTAAAGTGAGTTTCTACACCCTGATCACATAAAACTACCGACATCATGTCCATCTTAGGTAGTGACCTATAATCCCTTTAGCTTTACTTGCAATCTGTCAAAATACACACATGAGAACATTTGCACATACTATCATATGACCCTCAATTGGTATCTTCCAAACCTATACTCTAATCCTCTAAGTCATCTTACCCTCGTGAAAGACTATGTTTGTCTATGTCGATGTAATTCATCCTAAGGGACATTCTACACCCAATTGTGGTGATTTGAATACCAACACAGTGCACCCTAAGTTGAATATTATAGATCCATAATGATTATCTAGCGCTATCAATATGGTTTGCCCTTAATAAAGATCTGGAACCCATTGGCGAGATTCTGAAACACGTCCATCAACCAAGATCAATAGTTTCCAATACATTCTTGATTTCACCTTATAATCTATATCCATTTAACAATCATACTAGCCATATAATTCAACTTAACTAGCGTCTATCCTCATGTTATTCACATAAGTTATCCTAAGCATCACCTCATCACTCGGTAATGATCTTAAAGAGCCATCGCATGATTCATCTTAAGTAACGGTCTATCACCCCTTAACAATACTTGGATGTTATCAACATAATTCACTTTAAATAAGATATTACAACCCAATAACAATAATCTGGACAGTGTCAGTACGATTCATCTTACACTATACTCCATAATCTCTTAACCATCGCGTGAACACTAGCCCTAGGGTGTCATTATTCTTAGTCAAGATTATACTACCTCTCTATATATTCCATAACTACCAACGTTCTTTACTTTATCTACGGGCTGATAAATTCTCACTGTCCTATGAAAACTTCCATACAATTCATCTTAAACATATTTCATCTTAGACAATATTCTATAAACCCCTTTAATCATAATCTATAGGCTATCAATATCATCCCACCTAAAGGGAAACTCTATTTCCATCATGATATCTTGAAATTCGACTTCTAAGAGTAATATGCTTGAGTGAAACTGATTATGGACATATAATATCTCTTAGGAGACTCATGGGATAATAACATGGAATCAAAACACTTAAAATGTCAAGGCTTCATAATTCATATAGGAAATAATAAACACACGTTGTGCCATAACAGAGAGTGAAGGAATAGACTTACGTACCTTAAACATCAGCCCTCGGATACCGATGAAGAACCCATCCTCCTTTTACCATAAACTACAATAGGGAAACAATACTACTGTTAACAACCAGAAACACAACAACTAACCGATGAACGACAAACTAAGCTACACAAGCTTCTATAACATGTATCTTCACCTAGCTCCCTTCTAATCTTTGCAAATTCATCAATCAATAAATAAACACATACATTAATATCTCCATCCCCTTCTTATAACAAAAAAAAGCTAACTTTACCACTAAACCAGTCCCAACAGACTATATAGCAATATCAACACGTCATCCACATCATCTAGTTATTTAACTTACAACATGTATATTCTAGGTATATGCAAATCATCAAACTAACTTATATATAACATACTAATACTTCTAGCACTTTCACAACAAAAACAGTCCCAATATGTTATACAACATAGCTAGTAACTGAACTACATCAATCAACCTTCAACTTACCAACTAGCTAATGTGCGACAAGTCCGTTCTATGAAAATTGGGCAGCATCTCCCCTCTTTCTTTTACATTCCTCAAGCTCAAAATAACAACAACCAACAACTACTTCTCAAGCACCTTTATATAATCAAATCAGCCCCAACATACTGCATATCACTCAACTAGTAATTCAACTATATCACCTAATCCTTCAACTTACAGCTTGTAGCGACTAGCACATTAAAATCATCAAACTAATTCATATCCCTCATGCTTATACTTCTAGCATCTCAATCATAATAAGAACATCCCACAACCACAACACAACATGATCACATCTTAACTTTAATATCTAAGCATGTCTAAAGCTTAATTTTAGCTTACACATATGGAAAGGAAGAAGTTTCTTACCTCTAATATCAAGAACATGCTCTATCTTTACTTCAATTCAACTCAAGGGAAACTCTAATCCCAGCAACCAAATAGAAGAGATGAGTATCACCAATACTATGGAATTTTCCCTGCCTTAGTTAATGAAGAGAACACTTAAAACCCTAGATAGAATCAAGTGGTGGCTGCCTTGTTTGTATGTATAGAGATAGACAGAGAGAGAATTAACTTGAGGTTATGAAAGGGGAAGGAGAAGTATTCATCACTTCCATGAGAGCTTGGAGCTCAACATGAAAAAGAGGGAAACATTAGGGCTGCTGGTTGAGAACAATTTCATTTAGGAGAGCGAGGAGAGAGGATTAGAAATGTTTTCTATGTGAAAATAATAGATACTACATACATATATGCCAATTAAATGGCTTGAGCAGATCTGGCTTTTAGGCTGACCTATCTACCCATCTCTATCCTATTTATTTCTCTTTTAACTTTGGCCACTCAGCTTAAGTAGGTGCATCACCTACTTGTCAATTACCTAGGCTAGAAGATTGTTGATTTTCTCTAAACACGTGTGTCTCACTCATTTAATGAGTAGGACGTGAAATACGTAGGACGGGAAATAAGTAGGTCAAGTAGGTAGGACGGGAAATAAGTAGGTCAAGTAGGTAAGATGTGTAAAGAAGAAGCTTAAGCAAGTAAGACGTATAAGAAAATAGGTGAAATACATAGGTGAAGCTAGTAGGTCATCTACCTTGTCTGACGTCTTATTCATTTATGAATCTCATACCTGAACTAGACATAACATTTGCATATATGTGTACTCTTAGGTAGCAACTATAACCTTATTCCTCCATATTCAAGTGTATCCGTCGACTTTAACTTAGTCGTAAACACGTTTAGAAGTACGGAGTGTTACATCATTCCCCATTTGGATCATTCATCCTCAAATGAGAAGCGTGACTCAAAGAAGTGCTACTTCTGGATTTCTAACACATTACTTGTGCACCTAGGACATATCTGATCTAATAAAGACTTCGTGACTATTTATCGCTCTAGTCACACGCATTAGAATAATCTCTTAAATCATAGCTCTATTGCACGATCTAGAGTATGACAGAAGGATAAAACTTCATAAATTCCCCGTAGCATCCCAATTATAAGTGTGGTGACGTGCAACACACCTATTAGTAGAACTCTATTAGACACGACTTCATAAACTCCCTAGGATTAAACTACTCTAATACCATTCTGTCACGCCCCAAATCTGAATGGGACAGACTATAATATATATACAACAGTTATGTACTTGTAACGTTCTACATATCATAACTTGAAGAATAAATGAGAAATGTAATGACTTATGTGTACATATATGTGGCCCCTGGCCCCTGGCATGCAACTGATTACAAATGATGTACATACACTATCTATGAAACCTATATGAATATTTACTACTGAACAACTATTACAAGTGTTGGGACAGGGCCCCGAGCAACCCATAATATCTAACTTAAATGCAAATCACTAGACTCAGACTCAGCTCTAGATGGAACTGGAGCTTACAACTCTTCCACTGATCATCTGCAATATCTACCGAACAAGTATGCCAACTTGTACAATTGGACCTGCAATGTGAAACATAACAAATGCAGCGTCCCTGGAAAAAGGAACGTCAGTACAGCAATATTGTACCGAATAGTAAGGCAGACTGAAATAATCATATGAAAGAACATCAAGTATAAAGAGAGATAGAGAAGAATCAACCTGAAACTCGAGACTTTTCATTGTGGGACATGATATGCAATATACAATATATATGTGTATATAACTCTGTCATGCATCATGTGCGTATAAAATGTCATAGACCTCTATAGGAATCATGATCCTCAGTATATATATAAGCCGCTCTTTGGGGCTAACATCATCATAATGTACCCAACTATAGTGGTGTGCACAATAGGTGGCGTACATGACCGATAATAGCGTGGTTCGATGTTCATCCAATATATATATATATATAAAGAAATCCCTTTGTAGCCAATCATTTATTAAAAAATTGATAAGCTTAACACAAAAGCAAAAAAAGAAATAATAGTAACTTGGTCCCGGGAATCTACCATTATACCCACAATGATCGGTCATACTATTGCTATCCATAATGGAAAAGAGAATTTGCCTATTTATATAACGGATAGTATGGTAGGCCACAAATTGGGAGAATTTGCACTTACATTAAATTTTAGAGGACATGCAAAAAACGATAATAGATCTTGTCGTTAATATTAATAAAAAATATAGATGCTTAATATTCAGTAGTAGGAGGCAAACCTTATGCTAAAGAATAAAAAAATAGAAGTATATGCTTTAGGTGAACATATATTTATGTCTGCTGACAAAGCACGAAAAGTAATTGATATATATATATTGCATGAGCAACATCAAAAGAACATTCTGAACCTTTCAAAGTAACATAAGATCGTTACACCTCCGGCTATCATTATGAAGCTAACATACCATCATACGTTTCATTTCAAAGAAGAATACAATACAATAAAGAGTAATTCTTATGACATGAAAGTACTCCCAATAAGGAATAAACAAGATTCAAGAATAACTTCCTTATAAGGAAGAACATGAGCATCTTCAACTTAATAAGAATAGAGCTATATTGGTGGGACGTTCATTTACGATTTGTTTCCATTGAATTCATGTCAAAAGAAAGAAAAGGGATAGGATAGCCTAAACATACTTACTTCCCTTAATTTGTTGAAACCGTGAACTTGGAAATACACATGCCTTAATGAATGAAGTATAAGCTTCTTATGAAGTGAAGTTTAACGTCATCGATAACACAAGGAACTCTATATAGAGAAGGAACAATGATAAGACTTCATGTCGCTGGATACGAAAGGCATACATACTATTCTACGATGTTATTATGATACCTCTAGAAACATTCTATAATCTTATGGACCATCATACTTCAGAAAGATTGTGATCTTCTATGTCAATGTGGTTTATCCTAAAATAAGTTATATATCCCAACAATGGAAATCTGGATGTTTACGACATAATCATTCTTACATTACGCTCTATAACCCATTAACGATCATATGAATACTAACCATGTAATCATTTGTTACCTAACAACTGACATCGCATGACGGGGACACCTGAGTATGAGCAAGAGAGTCATGATACAGTGCTTCTAGGAAGTCAAATAGGAAAATAACATCTGGTAGGGCCTATCTTGCTAACTATGAGATGGACATACCCACTTATTATAATCCCTATTGGTGCTTCCCGAACCTGTCTTCTAACCATCTATGTCGTCCTATACTCATGATGACTAAAACATTCACGTCAACCTAGTTCACCTTGAGTGAGTTTCTACACCTCAATCCCGATCACGTAAAACTACCGACATTATGTCCCTCTTAGGTAGTGACCTATGATCCCTTTACCTTTACATGCAATCTGTAAAAATCCACACATGAGAACACTTGCACATACTATCCTATGACCCTCACTTGGTACCTTCCAAACCTATACTCTAATACTCTAAGTCATCCAACCCTCTTGGAAGGATATGCTCATTTATGACGATGTAATTCATCTTCAGGGACATTCTACACCCAATTGTGGTGATCTAATTACCATCAACATGGTGCACCTTAAGTTGAAGAATATAGATTCATAATGATTATCTCATGCTATCAATATGGTTTGCCTTTAACAAGGAATTGGAACCCATTGGATAGATTTTGAAACACGTCCATTAACTAAACCTCAATAGTTTCCAATACATTCTTGATTTCACTTATAATTTATATCCATTTAACAATCACACTAGTCATATGATTCAACTTAAGTAGCGATCATCCTCGTTCTATTCGCATAAGTTATCCTATGTATCACCCCACCGCTCGTTAACGATCTTAAAGTGACATCACATGATTCATCCTAAGTAACGGTCAATAACCCATTAACAAGACTTGGATGATATCAACATAATTCACCTTAAGTAAGATACTACAACCTAATCATTGTAATCTGGACACTGTCAATACTATTCATCTTACAATATACTTCATAATCTCTTAACCATCACATGAACACTAGCCATAGGGTGTCATTCTTCTTAGTTGATACTCGACTGCCCCATTATTGTAATCCATAACTACCGACGTACTTTAGTTTTTCTAAGGGCCGATAAGTTCTCACTTTCCTATGACAACCATCATACAATTCATCTTAAATATATTTCATCTTAGACAACATTCTACAAACCCTTTTAATCATACTCAATAGGATATCATCTCACCTAAGGGGAAACTCTATTTCCATCATGATATCTCGAAACTCGACTTCTAAGAGTAATACGCTTGAGTGACAACTAATTACAATATCTCTTAGGAGACTCATAGGATAATAACATGGAAGCAGAACACTTGTAAGCTCTAGGCTTCATAGTTCATATAGGAAACAATAAACACACGTCGTGTCATAACAACGAGTCAAGGAATAGACTTATGTACCTTTACCTTCAGCTCTCGGATATCGATGAAGAACTCATCCTCCTTTTATCATCAATTATAATAAGGAAAAAACTACTAATAACAACCAGAAACACAACAACTAATCGAGGAATGACAAACTAAGCTATACAAGCTTCTATTAAAATGTATCTTCACCTAGTTCCCTTCTAATCCTTAAAACTTCATCAATCAATATATAAACACATACATAAACATATCCAGCCCCTTCATTTAACAAAATAACCTAACTTTACCACCAAACCGGTCCTAACACACTATATAGCACAATCAACACTTCAGCCACATCATCTAGTTAATCAACTTACAACTTGTATCTTCTAAGCATATGCAAATCATCAAACTAACTTATATATAACATACTAATACTTCCAACAGTTGTACAACAAGAACAGTCCCAATATGCTATACAACACAACTAGTAACTCAACTACATCAATCAATCTTTAATTTACCAACTAGTTAATGAGCGACAAGCCCGTTCTATGACAAATTGGGTAGCAGCTTTTCGGTTTCTTTTTAATTCCTCAAGTTCAAAAGAACAACAACAACCAACAACTACATCTCCAGCACCTTTATACAATCAAATCAGCCCCAACATACTACATATCGCACAACTTGTAATTTAATTATATCAGTTAATCCATCAACTTACGGATTGTAGCAACTAGCACATTTAAATCATCAAACTAATTTATATCCCTCATTCTTATACTTCTAGTGTCTCAATAATAATAAGAATAGCCCCAAACCACAACACAACATGCTCACAACTCAACTTCAACATCTAAGCATGTCTAAAGCTTAATTTAGCTTAGGCACATGAAAAGGGAGAAGATTTTTACCTCTAATATCAAGAACGGGCTCTATATTCCCTTCAATTCAACTCAAGGGAAACTCTAATCTTAGCAACCAAATAGAAGAAAGGAGTATCACCAACACCATAGGATTTTCCCTATTGTTGCCTTAGTTAATGAAGATAATACTTAGAACCCTAGATAGAATCCAGTGGCGGTTGCCTTATTTTTGTGAATAGAGAGAGAGAGAATTACCTTAAGCTTATGGAGGAGGAAGGATAAGTATAAATGGGTTCTATGAGAGCTTGAAGCTCAACATGAAGAAGAGGTAAACATTGGGGTTGCTGGTTGAGAGCAATTTCATTTGGGAGAGAGAGAAGAGAGGATTAGAAATGTTTTCTAAGTGAAAATGAGAGCTAATACATGTATATATGGCCCATTAAATGGGCTTGGGAATATCTAGATTTTAGGATGCCCCATATGCCCATTTATATCCATTTTTTCCTTTTTAACTTGGGCCACTCATTTTAAGTAGGTGCATCACCTACTTATCACTTACCTAGGCTAGAAGATTGCTAATTTTCTCTAAACATGTGTGTCTTCCTCATTTAATGAGTAGGACGTGAAATACATAGGATGGGAAATAAGTAGGTCAAGCAGGTAGGGCGTGTAAAGAAGTAGCTTAAGCAAGTAGGTTGTGTAAAAAAATAGGTAAAACACATAGGTCATGCTAGTTGGTCGTCTACCTTGTCCTACGTCTTATTCATTTAGGAATCTCATACCTTAACCAGACTTAACATTTGCATACACTTGTACTTTTAGGCAGTAACTATAACCTTATTCCTCCATATTCAAGTAAATATATCGACTTAAACATAGTTGTAAACACGTTCAGAAGCACGGGGTGTTACAAAGAATATAGCAAGCAAACCATGTCCCTCATCATGGAAGAGTAGTGATCACGTGGAATGATACGGGCACATATAACCCTCAACCAAACCCGAGCCTTCTAGGTCAGATATGCGGGAGCAAGTGTTTTGTGGTTGTTATTATCTACTATGTGTACCTTTCTTGCATTAGACTGACGCCCGCACAACACAAGTCTTACCTCACGGTAAGGTGGGTGAGTGGAAATCTCACTAATGGCGGCACTAGGCACCAAGGGAGACCTCAAAAACTTGCGTAGGACAACATATGAGAATGGGACTACCACACCCCGGACCTTCACTTCATAGGGCTCACGCTTGGAATCCCAATTGGCATACATATCTCGTATGATATTGAGGTTTCATTCACCAGGATCTTCAAATGCGAATTGGGGAGGGTCGGGATCGGGACGGGCGGGATGAGCCCAGGTTCCGTCCTGAGTTCGAACCCCGACACCATTTTTTTTTGGGATCGGGACGGGTCGGGAGCGGGCCCACCCGGCCCACTGGACAACCCTAGTTAGGTGTATTTAATGCATTTAGGTCTCAAAACAAGGTAGAAACATGGGTAAAACACAGCGGTTAGGCGTATAAATACCCCTAACATCAATACACCTTTATGAAAAGTTATAAGTTTTCATGTCTAAACCATGCAGGTGGATTTTATATTTGTCACATAAAATAAGTTACGTGAAAGTTTAAAGAGAATCAATAAATAAAATTGTAAGTAATTTTATTTTATATTTATTAGTATCTAAATCTTAACCGGAGGGGGGGGGGTTAAATAAGGTTTAAAGAAAGAATTTTGAAATTGAACTGAAGAGCGCAATTATGAATTTTTAATGGAATAATTTTTATTTTATTATGGTAGAATTAATTAAGATATTTTGAATTAATTTCATAATAGAAAGTCTCGTTAATAAATTTTGTTGTCCTTGTTGTGCCTGAATAATTAGGAGTTAAATGTGATTAATCATTTTCGGTGGAAAAGAAAGATCTTGCAGGTATGGAAATGGTTTTAAACCGTAAAACTTGTGGTTATATAAAGGGTATGTTTCCATCAAGGAGTCTATAATTTTCACACGTTTTTCCATAGGGAATTCTCCCACAGAAACTTCACAAATTCTGACATTGTTCGGTAACACAACATAAGAGGGACTAGTGATGATCGTGATTCGATGGTGGTTCCGCTTATATGCAATAGAACTAGTGGAGAATTGTTGAAACTGAATGCCAATTTCATTGACAAATTATGTTCACGCTTCGAGAGGTAATCTATTTATCTCTGTATGTGCTAGTTATCTCTATTACATGCAAGTTTGATACTGAGAATTGCTTATGTTGCTTATATATGTATTTCCAACAATTGCTATCAGAGTCTGCTTGCATCTAAATATATAGATAACCTAGAATTATTTATGTGTGATTATGTATGTGTTTACTCCTAAATCCATGATCAAGATAACAATTGAATTTTGTTAGTGGTACGCAAATTATAAGTTTTCCATAGAAAGCATGTGGCTCAACAGTTTCAAGAGGCTAAGACGGCGCCTCGCATATGGGTAGCAAGATCCCTCTGTTGTTTCCTTTTCCTTCCGCACCTTTTCCTCGAATGGAGCGCAATTGCTAGAGCACGGGAGAATGCGACCGGATAGAATGTTCTTGATGCCAAATTGCATGTTTGATATAATCAAAGTAATAAATGAAAGTCGTAAACAATGGAATAACAAATAGAAGAGAGTGAATGAATCTTATTAGACTGTCTCTGGTGAGATAGTCGAGCAATGTAGCCGTGAAAGCAAGAACTTGAGAGCTTGTATGCTTGAATAACAAAGCTGAGGTTAATAAAATAGTAGTGATGAAAATCAGATGGGTACAAGGGAGGGGGAAGGGTTCAATTTATCGTCTAACTCTAAAGTAACTTTGTCATATGTCATGCCTCTCATAATGACCCATATCCACACGTTAGAGCAGTTACATGCACTACTATGAAACTGCCGAAAAGAATCTCAGATTCTTCGGAAACGAACATTGTTGGAGCTTATCTTGATCAGTCACTACCAGATGAGATCATTCAAATGGAAACGAATACGAGTTCACAAATACAATGAGGAAAAAGAACAGGGAAAGTTTCATAAGAATAGCTGGTAGGTCACCCGAAGAATTGATTGCAGTTTATGCTCTCGTCCTTACTTGCATGGAAACATAATTTTTATCTATTCCCAGTACCCAAGGTAACATTTTTTAGCACACTTAAAATTTTCAAGGGTCTAATTATTTCAACAAGTGTATAAACCATTCAAAGGTAACATAATAAATTGTTCTCATTTCACTTGTAGTAAGATTTACAAGAAAAGGAGAAGAAATGTTTAGAGCGGTGAACTAGCATATTGCACTTGATCCCCTGTTGTTTATGATTGGCACCACCAACCTGGTTGATGATGTTTGATCCATTGTGGAGTAAATCTTTCAAGAACTGCTACCTGTACTTGGCATGCTACTCATTCCAAGTTCTTTAAGCCTATTAAGCTCGGGCAATATGACAGAACCAAGATCAGGTCGATCTTTCTTCCGCAGCTCAGCACACTTGAGTGACAATTTTGCATAGTGAAGAGCCTCTTCCACGGGCCAGTTTGGCACTGTTGGATCTAATATATCTGCAAATGTTCCATTCTCGATGGCCCTCTCGACGTGATGAGTTAAACCCATCGGGGGCCTTGCAGTAATAATTTGGAGCAACATTACACCAAGTGAATATATATCCGATTTAGTCCCTAACTTTCCCGTCTGTTGATATTCGGGATCAATGTAACAAAAAGTTCCTGCAGCTGAAGTCATGTGATATTGTGTAACACAATCAGCTACAGACGGTGGTACTAACCGAGCCAACCCAACATCACTAATTTTGCAGGCATAATTGCTGTCTAAAAGAATGTTTCCTGGCTTAAGGTCACGATGGACAAGAGGTTCCGGCTTTGCTTGGTGAAGGAATAGAAGCCCTGTAGCGATTTCAGCAGCGATTTTAAACCGAATTTCCCATGGGATTGGAGGGGTGTTACCTTTCCGGAACAGACGATCTTCCAGGCTACCATTATTCATGAATTCATAAACCAAACATCCGTACTCGGGACATGCACCCAAGAGTAGCACCATATTTGGGTGCCTCATGTGACCAAGGACCTGAACCTGTAAATGACAAAAGAAGTTAAATTTGCAAAATCTGCACCAGAATTTGGCTACTCAAGTCAAGTATTTGCAAAAATGAGATAGTTGAGAGGGTAGGGACCTTTCACATTAACACCATGGTTATGGTAGTGTGCGAAATATGGACCACTTGCATGTTAATCTTTTCGAGAAAAAGAACAAGGCCTCTGGTGCATACCTCTAATTGATACTAAAAATAGACTCCCAAAAGTGCTTTCTAAGAATTTTTACTGAAGCATATAAATAGAACAGAAAAATTTAGATTAAACATAATACATAAAAGCAATCATGTTATGCACCAGAATGCTTCAAGATACATAAATGTCAGTCCAAATCTGGCATTTGTCATGCTTCCCTCGCAGTGTATCCAAGATAAATAACTCTAGAGTTGACTGACCTAATGCTCAAGAATCGATAGAGAAGAAAGTTGTTCACCCAAACAAAAAAGAAGTTTTATATCTTAATTTTGCAATATGCATCTTTACATCAATGTCAACATACCTCTTGCTTGAACTGTTGCATCCCTTGTGCAGCATCGGATCTCAGAACTTTAATGGCAACCGGTGTGCGATCAAGTCTCCCTTTGTAAACAGGTCCATATCCACCTTCACCAATCTTCTCAGAATTTGAGAAATTTTTGGTGGTTAGCTCAATCTCTTCTATTGTATATTTTCTATAGCGGATATTATTCTGAGATAGATCATTTAATGCTAGATTCTTTTCTTCTGTCTCTCGTCTGGCCTTCAACTCCGCATACTTTCTTCTTTTTGCTTCTATCTCAGCCAACCTTTGTGATTTTTGAGCAGCTTCAATGGCAGCTCTGCCTTTAGCTTTCTCCGTCTCAGCAATAGTGAGAGCCGCCTCTTCAGAAATACGGGCCTGTTTGAACCTACTAGCTTCTTCCATTTTCCATTGACTAAGCTCTTTCGCCTGAAATATGCAAAATTTATCCACGGATAAGAAGAAGCAGACGGATAATCAATGAAGACTTCTTACGAGCTTTATATCACTACTTTCCAATTAGTGTTTAGGGGTTTCACTCGCAGAAAAAGGTTGTTGACTTTCTAAGGGATCTTCCCCTGTTTGCGCATCAGAAGGAATGTTATTTTAAATTTACAATACAAGTTCAGTTGAAACATAGAACTGACCTGATGATATCTTCCTTGTTTTGAAAAAAAATCAAAGTAACAAATGACTAAACATTCACTTCCATAAATGTTACTCCCTTTGTTTCAATTTGTGTGTTAGTTTCCTTTTAAGTCTGTTTAAGAAAGAATGTCATTATTTATATTTAAAAACACTTAAATTTCAGCATTCGACGTGGCATGTTTAAGATCACAAGGTTCAAAAGGTTATTTTTAGTACATTATACACATCCTTAGTTTAAAATCACAAGATTCAAAAATCTTCTTTACTTTATTAAACTCCCTATCAAGTTAATCTAAGACACAAAAAAGAAATGGAGCGAGTAGTAAACTTTGAAGAAACACGGTTTTATGCATTAGCTCTTTCAAAATGCGTCTCCAGAATTTCTAAGCTTTATTATAGAAAACGCATGTGCCAAGAAAGGAACTTTAATTAGCAGAAGGCTGGTTTTTACATATTTTTCCCTTAAATTAGTTTAAATGACTTTTATCCTTCTTGTTCTAGACAGTTAGACAGTTAGTACCGTTTGATTTGCCGAGACGGCTTCTTTGCAAGCTGTGTTGTACATATCCATGGTTTGTCTTAGCTCTAGCTTTAATCTGTTCATCTCAGCCTCCCACTGCATACAACAATTGATGAAGAATGTGTTACCAAAATGAAACTGATTTTTCTTTCATTACAATCAAACTAGTAAAGACTTTCTGTCTATCGACCTGCAAATTTTGCACTATCATCATGTATTCTATCATCATATATATTTCACTTACCGAAGATGAGGAGCTACAACTGTCGTTTACTGAAACTTGAGTGAAGTCAAGATTTTGGGCTGTGACATCCACTGATCCACGGTTAAGAGGTGCATCGGATGGAGAACTCCGGCTATATGAATTCTTTGGCTCTCTAGTATGAACATCAACACTGTCCATTGATGCATTAGATCTTCCAATATTTTGCTCTGCCCTCATATATGCTGACCTGTTTTGCGCACCAGTTTATTAGATAGAAATACCACCATCATTGATAAAGCATCAGATTTTTAAGTTGTTTCTCTATGCAGTTTTCAATAGTCAAACTTTAACTCTAGATAAGCTAGTGTATACAACAAATAGAAGCAAACAATGACTAAGATTATTCTGTAAGGACAGTAACCATTGTAGTAAATCATTTGCATTTGCAGTTTAAACTCCGGGCACTTCTTAAACTTACTTTCAATTAGCGATGTTGAATAAGTTTGTTTATAAGGACAAACTACGTCTTCACCATAAAATATTTTGAATTTAAAAAAAAAACATTTCAATGGCTGTGATTTTAACATCTTTAATAATTAATACTAATCTTTTCCTTGACTAAGATGTCTAATAATTTGAGTACACAGTGGTTGGAAATTGCCAAGATTACTGAAACTAAATACAATGACTTTGAATTGCTTAAAAGATTCATATTGCATAAGGTATGGCAAGTTTACTGGTGATTTTGGGGGTTTAATTTGGATACCAAGTAGCATCACAAGAAGTTGAACTGATATTCTTTGGTAAATTGATTCTTTAAGACAAGCATACAAACAACAACAACAACAACAACAACATCGCAGTGAGATCCCACAAGTAGCGTCTGGGAAAGGTGGGTGTACGCAGACCTTACCTCTAATTTGTGTGAGGTAGAGAGATTGTTTCATAGACCCTCAGCTCAAGGCAAGGAACACAAACACTGACACAAATTTATTTCTGCTTTCATTTGCTAGTTTACTTGTACTTTAGCTTAAAAGTGACTATCAAATCTTAAGGTTATTGGTATTGCATCAACCAATTTGGTGACGCAGTGTAGGAAGACTCACCCTAACCTCTATAGCGACCGCAACTCTAGCTGAGAAACCCTCCATCAACTTTCATTTTTCCATTTTCCTGCAAGTCTGCTTGCCCGGTTTTCTAGACCTTTACTAATTCCCTTACCCAATCTCATGAGAAACGAGCCCAGCTTTCCTGCCTTAAGCTCATTATTTATTGAAATATTTACCAAATATTTTATTAAGTAAATCCCTCAAAGTGAAGGACAATAAGCAGGCAGTGCACGATCTTTTCATAAGCTCAGCAAAATTAAAAAGGTTTATTTATACCTGGCTACATCTTCTGGTTCAGAGTAATTACTTAGCCTAGCTGCTGACCATGGTTGGGAAGATGGTAGCCTTGCTGAAGAACTAGCAAGAGCTTTAGCTGCTGGTCTGACTGATTGTTGCTTGCCTTTTGAAATCACGTATACGGTACAAAAATCTGGTGCAGCCTTGTTTACTATAGTTGGCACATCATGAGTCCAAAATTTCCTGCAAAAAAAAAGATCATTAAGATATTTATCCAAAATTCAAAGAAGAAAAACAATAAATTGATGATAAATAACCTGGAAAAAGTACTTCTTGATGATGCACCAAGAACAATGTTGGTGACGCGATAGCTGTTGATATAGTCTAGAAGTCCCTTAGACACTGAAATATCCTCAATAACAACCTCTTTTACTGCTATCTTCACCCATCATTTGGAGTTAAAGTTAGATTTAATAAACATTCCACAGCGATAGAAACCTAGTTTTCTCATTTCGTTAAACATAAAATGCTACCTAGGTACGTAATATATCGTTTCAATGGTGCAAAATGCATTTATGCAAAGATATGATGTCTTGTGATCTTATAGTCCTCTCTTTTCTCACAAGTTTCTCATGTAAATTAATCGTTTTGCTAGGTCTCACGTGTATAATTGTTTCAACAGTTCTTCGAGCACATTCAATGTGGCAAAATTGTCATCGAAGAATCAAGTATTTTGAGGAGAAGGGGGGGGGGGGGGGGAATTGAAATACTCCCTCATGGTCTCCAAAAGAACCATCATTCTTCTTTTTGTATTCTATTCTACTCAATCAATTGACGTACCCCTTTACGTGCAGAGTAAGCCCTGAAAGATGTAAAGACCTTATGAGTATCTTGATCACTTAAACCACGATTTGAACTTTGACCAGCACCATTAGCTCCAACCTCTACAAAACAGCGGAAATGTCATCATCACTAATAGATAAAAAGCATATGTTTCTAACATTCAATAAGAACTACTGATAAAAAAAATTAGCATCCTATTACGGAGGCCAAATGGGGCGAGGCAGGGCAAGGCAGATGAGCCTTACACCGAAAAAGTTCTAATTCATCCCCAATCCGTTTACCATTTTTCTCAAATTTTATCTCGTCCATGCATAGCCCGGCCCTGTCCTGCTTACCTAAGTTTTCTTCATGCCTAACTTTATGAGAAATGGGTTCAAGAAATCGGTTTGTTCAACAGTAAAAGTTTTAATTTTCATTTAACCTGCCTGGCCTTGCCACGCCCGGCTTTTGATTTTCAAAAAGCTTGTTTAAATTCGCCTGGGCATATAAGAGCTCCCCTGTCCTATCTGGTTTATAATTTGCCCTGTGCCCCATTGCATATAAGAGCTCCCCATCCTATGATGTCAATAAATATGTGAATCTAGAAATTCATTTCTGCCAATTGAACCTTCTCGACCTGTTTTGTTTAAGAACCAAAAAGATTTGTGCTAAAATAACAAATGTCAATAAGAACAAAAGTCTTTGGACACATAACGGATCTTGAAGTACTATTGTTGCATCTCCCTGACCAAATCCGCCTATATACGATTACTCATTAATGGTTGATCAAATTTGCCCTCAAAAACAAGAAGCTCTGGTCCGCCCCGCCCCACCCAACCGAATTCCATCTCTGCATTCAATGCCTAGCTTGAATGCTGCAATAGACATAAACTTCCAATCCAACTTCTTTAAAAAGAAAGTTATTTTAGCGTAACAACTTAGGAAATTTTGTATGAGATATCATGATGAGAGTACGTACATTGGAATCACGCATTTTTTATTAAATCGAATAATCAAATTAAATGACCGAGAGAAGATAAAACTGAAAATGTGACGAAAGGAGGAGGGTACCTACGATTTGGTGAGTTCTTCATCCTAACATGGACCAAAACAAGAGCTGGATTGCTTATCACGAGATGATCAACCGCCCATTTCACAGCCGAAGGGCTGTGCTTGTCTTTATCAATGGCCACAACAATGGGGTGGTTACCGTCATCCGTGAGAATTGTTGAAGGCATTTTCAAACTTGGTGGACGTGGGAGAAAAGATGTCACGGCTAGCTAGTGGCGGAACCAGAAATTGTAATAAGGTGATTGATTCAACAACAAAACGCAAAAACACACGTAGATGTTTTCGTTATGTTAAGAAGAATTAACAATTTATAATTCGGGAAAAAATGTTGTTACTCTATTTGTGCAGAATAATATTCCGAGGAGGGATTCATTTGAACCCCTTCAAACTCTAGAGCTTCAAAGTTATCGTTTTTTCCTTTCTGATTCTGAATGGAGAAATGGAAGAAGAGAAAGAAAAGAAAACATGTCTACTCTTTCCTACGTGGAATTAACAGTCGAAACCGAATCATTAAATGTCATTGGTATTGTATTGCCGCCAAAAATGGTGGCTAATATGCGTCTGCGTCTTCCTCCGTACATTCTTTTAGAGTGTTTGACCAAAGGAAGACACATTTTTGGTCCAAGTTCAACATTCAATGTAACAATTGGAGATTCTCAAGTTAAACTAATATAAAATGTAAGTGAGAGATATGTTTCTTTGAATTAGAAAAAAAATAGTAGTAAAACCTTACGACCAGTTTAGACAAATTAAAAAGAAAAAGCTGCACCTATGAGGTATTTTATGATTTCAGAATTAACTTAAAGGTGGTCTAGATCAAAAAAACAAAAAATGGCTTTGAAAGAATCGGTTCAGATTCTAGTAAAAAAAAAATTCAAATGTCTAAGCTAGCACTTTACCATAGATTTCCAAAAAAAATTAACAATTTGATTTGGGTGAAGTTTTTCAAATTTTGAAAATATGTTTGGCCATAGTTTTTTAAAATATATTTTACTTTTTTAAAAAAAACACAAAACATGACTTATATTCTTTAGTTCTAAAAACCATCTAGCATAGCCAACTATACCAAACAAACATACTTGCTAATTCCAAATTATGTAGAACACAATATTTTAAAAACAACTGTCAATAACACAATTACTAGCTACTATAATTCGTCAAATTACAATTATTTACAAAGATACATGTTGCTCTCAAACTCACGCGCAAGTATACGTGGTCGCCAAAGTAATATAGTGACTTGTAAAAGTCGGATATCGTACTCACAGAGACTTATGATCAACGATTTAATGAAAATTCGCTATTACTACTAATTATGTCAGCATGATCGTAGAAAGTTTGATTGTTTTATAAACTAATTCAAAAAGTAAATAACTAACTATTTATGCTAACAATTTGTTATAAACATTTGTTTAGGACTAGAGTTTATCACAGAGACAAGAGTATTCTAGGGTCGCGGTTGGTTCACCAATCGTATTGAGTTATTCAAGTATCTCACCCTAACAGTTTTATTCACAATTACTAATTAACTGGATTATTAATCTCATAGTATTCTCCCGAACCACTACTCGCCGATTCAAAATAGTTCATCGCGTATATTCCTATGAAATTGACCTGTTAAGAACACAATTCGTCCACGGTATTTAATTGAATGCGGCGATTAAGTATATTTCTATCCTAGCCACAAATCCTAGCCCACCTATAGGGATGATCAGATCACACTCTTTTTACTTCTTCTATAATCTAATAGTGTCTTTTTCAAGTACGTATATTAAATAGTCAATAGAACTTGATTGTTGTGCAGTCAATCAAGCAATTAAGAATAGAAGTAAAGAAACAATCGTATATGAATTAACTACTAAGATAAAAAATACTTGTCAAACGTCAATATTCGTGGTTATACCACAACCCCAAAATTTGAGAAAAAGTTAAAGATCATTCTTTGTTTAGTTTTCACTGCATATAGATATAGTGGCCCCTGTATTGCAAAAATAATAACAAATGCTTGAGTGAAATATCATGTAAATAAGGCTACTTAGGAGATAAAGTTGGAAAATCTTTATGATCATTGAAGGTGCAATCTGATAAGTTTTGAGGAATGGTTTTCCATTGATCTTATTCATCAACAATATAAAATTTATATAGTAGTTCAAGATCAACCTAATTAGTGTAAGAATATAATTCTTCCTAAAAAATAAAGATCAACCTAATCCTAGGATATATACAAAGATATACACCTAATCCTAGAAGATATATAAAGATATTCCTGATACTAGGAGATATACAAGGATATCCCCAAATAACCATGTACCATGTATATCACGGTCCAAATCAACCGAATAGCAGTCGAATATGGTAGCCGATAGTCGAATATGGTATAGTAGCCGATAGCCAAATATGGTATTTATTAATCTAATCCTAATACCCCCCCCCCCTCATGTTAGAGCATGCAAGTCACAAATGCCCAACTTGCAGAGTAAATATACAAATTGGCTTTTGCCTAGTGCATTTGTGAAAATGTCAGCAAGCTACTTGTTCGTAGACACATGACTCGTAGTAATTACACCTTCCTGGATCGCATCACGGACATAGTGATAGTCAACCTTAATATGCTTTGTTTGTTAATGGAAAACAGGATTCTGAGCTATATGTAGTGCAGACTTACTGTCACAAAATATAGTCATAGCACGAGGATGATCCACCCAAGACTGCCTAATAGTGCTTTCAGGAACTTCAACTCCGAAGTGATCGCTACCATCGAGTGATATTCGGCTTCCGTGGATGATTTGGAAATCGTGTGTTGCTTCTTGGTTTTCCAGGAAATGGGGGAACAACCTAGGAAAACCAGCAATCCCGTAATAGAGCGCCTAGTCAACGGACAACTCGCCCAATCATAATCACACCAACCTATTAATGACATATCACTATCAGCCCGTAGCAAAATGCCTTGACCCGGACTGCCTTTCAAGTATCGAACAACTCGGATAGCCGTATCCTAGTGTTCCTGACGCGGCACTTGCATAAACTGGGCCAGAATATGAACTGCATATGCTAAGTCAGGACGATTGAATGAAAGATAAATCAGACGACCAACTAACCAATGATAGCGCTCTGGATCAGCAATTAACGGCCCATTAGCTAAGGCCAGAGTATGATTCTACTCGATAGGGAAGCCGGCAGGCTTTGTACTCAGAAGTCCAGCGTCGGCTATAATGTCTAGAGTGTACTTTCACTGGCACAAAAAATTTCCTCCGAGCTCCGGGCTACTTCAATACCCAGAAAATATTTTAACAGACCCAAATCCTTTATATGAAAGCACACACTCAAATATTTCTTAAATGCAGCTACAACGGAAGAATCATTGCCAGAGATAATCATATCGTCCACATATACGAGTACATTAAGTTGTATTGTTCCCTGGCACAAAGTAAAGAGCGAATAATCAGAGTAAGACTGATGGAAACCTTACCTCTTTAAAGAAGATGTCAACTTAGCAAACCAACACCTCAGTGCTTGTTTTAAGCCATAGAGGGACTTCTTCAGGCGACAAACCATGTCGAGTTTGTCAACTGTAAAGCCAGGAGGTAAGTTCATGTAGACTTCCTCATCTAAATCGTCGTGAAGAAAGGCATTATGCACATCAATTTGATGTAATTCCCAATTTTTAGCAGTCACAACCGCAAAAAAGGCACGAACCGTCACCATTTTAGCCACAAAAGCGAAAGTTTCGTTGTAATCAATCCCCTCAACCTGATGATTACCAAAAATAACGAGTCGGGCTTTCAATCGCTCAATTTTCCTATCTGCATGATATTTGATTTTGTACACCCATTTGCATCTGAGTGCCTTTTTATCATGAGGTAACTCTTCCATCACCCAAGTCCCATTATCTTCCAGTGCACTAATTTCTTTTTGCATAACTTCTCTCCAACCAACGTCTTTCATTGCCTCATGAAAATTACGGAGCTCAAGTCATGCAATCACAGTTGCAAGAAATATACGGTGTCGCAAAGAAAAATTGTCTGAATTCACAAAATGTACTATAGGATAAGGAGTACCTGAAGAACCATGCGATGCCGATGAACCTTGGGAATGACTCTTTTTCCGTACAGTGGGATCAACAAAATCACGCAACAAGACCGAAGGGCGTTTATCCATCAATCCTCGGCCTAATTCCTTCTCTTCGTCGGTAGTTAGTAGGCCTGCTCGTTAGCTGGTCGGGTGAAGGGCCGGTGGACTGCTGCTGGGTTGGGCCGAAGGCACAGTGAGGACCCGAGTGGGTTGGGCAATAACATCCCCCACTGGCTGGGCAGTAACTTCCCCCACTGGTTGAGCAGTAATGTCGACGCCCCCCACTGCCCCATCCGTCGTTTCATGACCAATACCCCCGACAGTTCCATAAATAACCCATTCGTCTACAACCGACTCTAAATCACCAAAACAATCCACATCGACGCCTACATTTTGCGTAGCATTATGCGATGATGAACTATAATTTTTGGTTTCAAATGGGAACTCATTCTCATGAAATTTAACATCACGTGAGACAAATATATCCCCATTATCCAGATTATACAACTTCCACCCTTTTTTCGCAATCGGATAGCCGACAAACACATATTTTCTACTACGCGGAGCGAATTTATTTTCTTTCGCCTTCTGATTGTGAACAAAGCACAAACACCCAAAAACTCTTAGTTCAGCAAAGGTAGGTAGTTTGCCAAAAAGAACTTCATACGAAGTCTTATTTTCAAGAAAGAATGAAGGAGTTCGGTTAATTAAGTACACAACCGCAAGCACACATTCCCCCCAAAAAGTAATTGGTAAATTAGCCTGAAACATCAATGCTCTGTCACGACCCAAACAGGAGGGTCATGACGTGCACCCGGACCCTACCTGTCGGGCACCACTCTTCACATATTTACCATATATCAGTAATCAATCATGGACACAAGGACCATTATCGAATATCCTGCTGACATATACATCACAACCGACAGGGCCTTACTCGACTACTATACACAGGACATCTTTCTACGAGCGTCTAAAGAGTACATGACATCAAAAGGTAGGGACAGAGCCCCGACATACCCATGTGCATATGCAAAATACCATACCACAACCAGACTGCAACTCTGAAATAAATAGAGTGTTCCAATATCAGCTGAACCAACAACCTACTAGTGCGAACCGTCCCCCTGTCTACTTGAGCCTGCGGGCATGAAACGCAGCGTCCCCCGACAAAAGGGAAGTCAGTACGACTGATGTACTGAGTATGTCAGGCATAAAAAATAGCATAGCAGGAATACAATAATAAACTGAAACGGAAACAGTCGGTAGAAATAGCCGACAGTAACAACCGACAACAACAACCGACGAAAATAGTTGAGCAGTAGTGAATGCATCTGAGGGCCATAATATGCCTAAATGTCATGCACAATGCAAATGTGGTATACATATATATATTGGCCTCATCGGGCATCTTCTTTCCCATAACATATATACATATATATTGGCCCTTCATCAAGCATCTTCTTTTTCATAATAGCCTTTGTGGGCATCATATCATTTCGGTCTCTGTGGGCATCATTTAATTTTCATATCACAGCTGATCAGGTGGTCTGCGTAACCCGTTTCCCCATCCCCAATATATGGTCCAGGGGTAATACATGAACAAAATGCATGAATGACAATAAAACATTCTGAACTTATCGAGTGACATAATATCCTTGTGCCTTCGGCTAACATTGAAAATATTAACATTTTTTCCATATACCTCAACAAGGATTTAAGAACATATTTAGACATGCTTTTAACATATGAATTAATAACATGAACATCCTTAACTACTAAGAGTAGAATAAATTATGGAGCAATATTACGTTTATGTTTCGTTCTTAGAACATGCCAAAGAAGAAATGATTTGCCTTAACATACCTTAAATGTCAAATCTCTAGCCATGGTGCTGAAACCAGCTTCCTCCCTATTTTAATCTTGAGAAGGGAGAAAAACGTTTCTTCTATGTTGCCACTACAAAAATTGAAATTACTTGCTTCCATAGATGAATTACGTTGCTGCCATAGATAATTTATGTTGTTGGTAGTATCCTAAGATACTTAATTATCTTCCCAAGAATATGTAACTCTAAGAAATTCTCTCATCCCTTTTCTATTTAGAATGTGAGGGCCACCTAGCACTAATTAATTGTAAACCCTTCCAAACGTAGCCACCAAATCATTATATTGAAAGAGTCACTTCTACCTTTTATTATAAGGCCCCACGTGGAAAAGGAGTGTCATATACTACTTAATCACTAACCTTTAATTAATCCATTTTGTTCCACTATACTAAAAATCAATGTAAAATTTATTCTTATCCTATATAAACTAAAATGACTACACTAACAAAATAGTTAATTATCCCTATATAGCACCTGTTAATCAGCCCCAAGAATTATATATACATGACATATGTACCCATTATCATAATTATGTGGTATAACACTAGTCCATAGCCTAACTTTACAAACACCAAATATTATTTTTAATCATCGTTGTCACATCCTTAAATTATTTTGGGACCGCATCCTTTCATATACTAAGTTCTTTATTGGCATACGTGAATATTACATAATTTTCCAAAACTCGGGTCTACTTACATACGTCTAGCGGTTCGAAATATCACTCGAAAGTACGGGATGTTACATGCTCGACCTACATTTAGTATGTGTTGATGTTTCCTTTCTGCCCGTCTATTTTGTTGTGGAGTACCCACACATGATGTTTGAAATAGAATTCCATTTGTGTTAAAATAGTCTATCATGGATTTAAATTCTGTTTCATTATCACTCCACACAATTTTAATTGTTGTATTAAATTGGCGCTCAACCATTGCGATGAAAGAACAAAAAGTCGTATAGACTTCCGTCTTATTACGCAATAAATATACCCGAACTGCTCTTGAATAATAATCAACTAAGGTCAAGAAGTAGATTGCATCACACGAAGAGGATGTACTATTTGGCCCCCATAAATCACAATGTATTAACTCAAATATTTGACTAACTTTATTCTCACTAACAGGAAAACTATCACGCGTTTGTTTTGCTTGAGGGCAAATTACGCATGCTTTATTCAAATATTTTCTAGCACTACTAGAGCTAATTGCAGGAACTAACTTAACAACTTTGTCCGAAGGGTGACCCAACCGTGGATGCCATAATTCAAATTCTGTCAAATCAAGAACCGTCACTGCTTGCACTATAGGAATCCCTCAGAAAAAGTAGAGTCAGTACCGACGTTCACCTGTTCCAATCAGGTTCCCCAAATGTTGTCCTTTATAGCCCATAAAGATTTAGTGAATCTGACATTACAATTAGAATCATCAATCAATTGTGACACCGATATTAAATTGCAGTTAAGTTTGGAAACAAATAAAATATTTTGAAGAGTCAAATCCTTTGAAAGAACCACACAACCCATCATCGTTGCAATGACACATTCGCCATCAGGAAGAGCTACCGGCCATTCGAAAATCTGATGTGCATTAGTGAGGCAGGACAGACTCCCCGTTACGTGATGTGATGCCCCTGTATCAATAATCCAAAGCATACTAGGAGACTTACCCATCATCTGATCATTCGATTGCCCCTTAGAATTTCTCAAATTCAAAAGAGCTTGAATTTGATCCTAGGTCAAATCGGCTAAGGCAGAATAGTCAGCACTAGTCGATGCGCCAAGTAGTTCGGTCACCACATTAGCATGAGTTATTGGCCCATTACCGCGGCCAGCGATGGATGAAGAAGCCGATGAGCCTGCTACCGCTGGAACAGTCCTAGATGAGGCAGTAGTAGTGTCGCGACCAAAATTTCTTCGAGGGCCGCGATTCCGGTCTTCCCACCAATCCGTGTAGCCTTGTAACTTGAAACATGTTCCATTGTCATGCCTTTTTTGCTTGCAGTGAGAACAATGAAGCTTTGATTTGTCCGACTTGTCATACCCACCTCTAGGATGATCAGCTGGTTGAAGAGTAAAGACATTAGTTTCTTCCGTAACAGCCTTTCCCCTAGTGATATTTATCGATCTCTCCTCTTGAATAAAAATTTGATAAACCGAATCAAGTGAAGGACGAGGATTTTGAGAAAGAATGTTTGATCGGACAGTGGCATACAAGTCCTCATCAACGCCAATTAGGAATTGGTAGAATATTTCCTCATCTCGATCCATAGCAAATTTTTCAGTTACATCGCACGTGCACTTCCCACAAGTACAGTAATGCATTGGTTTTAGGCGTGCAAGATCGTCAAAGTAACCCATCAATAGAGTATAGTACTCTTTGATGGTCATTGATTTCGATTATTTCCAGGCAGTGATGGCGGCGCGAATCTGTTGGATGTGTGGACGACGGCGAATCACGTTTCCAAGGAGTCCCATAAACATTTTGCTTCATCATGGTAAGGAATAGATATAACCACTTTAGGATATATGCTTCGTAATATCCATGAGACGAGCATGGAATTAACCGTGTCCCAATCAAGTAACTTTTTTTTGTCTGTCGGTTCAGTGATCGTGTCGTCAATAAATACGAACTTTCGGTGAGATTTCAAGGCTAATGTCATGGCTCAAGACCACACGATGTAGTTGTCGCCGGTAAGAATGACATGAGTAATCACATTACCCGGTTGATCCCCATAACTGAGGAAGAAGGGAGAGCTTGGGTCAATCTTGCCCTCAATGTTCGTCATGATAATGTCGAAAAACTAGGGATGTCGAGTGTCGTTGGCTGCCGAAAAAAAGAAAAAAAAACAATTTGTTGACTGCTGGAAAATATGGCAGTCGGGAGAAAGAAAAATAATTATAGGATTTGCTAATTAGTGTAGTTCAACAATATAAAATTTATATAGTAGTTCAAGATCAACCTAATTAGTGTAAGAATATAATTCTTCCTAAAAAATAAAGATTAACCTAATCATAGGAGATATACAAAGATATACACCTAATACTAAAAGATATATAAAGATATTCCTGATACTAGGAGATATATAAGGATATCTCCAAATCACCATGTACCATGTATATCATGGTCTAAATCAGTCGAATATCAGTCGAATATGGTATGGTAGCCGATAGCCGAATATGGTATTTATTAATCCAATCCTAATACAATCTTTAAAGCCTTGTAAATTATGCACGTTAACTATGAATTTTTTGGGAGAGAACTGTTGATATTTCTTGATATTTTGCAAAATATTTGATCTGTCATTCAAGCTAATTGGTTAGATGGGGAAAATGTCTCTATTATCAGCTAAATGAACCAATAATGATAAGATGAATGAATGCGGTGGCATCTATTGGCAGCTTGTAGTGGTTTCCCTACATAACCATAAAACTCTGTGTTATATGTATTTAAGTGTCATTTGCCTCAGATTTTAGTGCTTTATAAGCCGTCGTAGTGTGAATTATGTTGATTTGAGCCTAATTGCGGTTTTTGTATGTGTAATGGAGGCTCGCCTCCGGGTGCTCTACGATAAGAAAGTGTCACCTAGGTTGAAAGGTAAGTTCTATAGAGTGGTGGTTAGATCGGCCACCCCTCTTTTCCCTCCTTTAATGAAGGACCCTTGCCTCGCTTCCTATTCATTTGTGGGTCTGGAATCGAGGGCCTTTTTTTAAGGTAGGTTCTACATAGTGGTGGTTAGACTGACACTGTTGGGAAAATTTTTTGGCCAGTTAAGAACACTCACATTCAGAAGATGCAGGTGGCAGAGATGAAGATGATCAGATGGATGTGTGGACATACTAAAAGAGATATGATTAGAAATGAAATTATACGAGACAAGGTTGGAGTGGCCTCCGTGGCGGATAAAATGAGGGAGGCGCGACTGAGATGGTTCGGGAATGTGAAGAGGAGGTGCGAGGACGCGCCAGTTAGGAGAGGTAGAGGTAGACCGAAAAATAATTTGGGAGAAGTGATTAGATAGGACATGGCACAACTTCAGCTGACTGAGGACATGACCGTAGATAGAAAGATTTGGAGGTCGAGAATTAGGATTGAAGGTTAGTAGGCGGTTGATTTTATCGTGATGTGTGTGAGAGAGGTAGAGGGCTAGTATTTCCATCTCCTCTTCTCTTTTTCTTAGTAGTAGTATTTAGGTGTCACGTAGAGCATTATTCATATGTGTGTATTTTCCCCATATATTCTTTATCTGGATGTCTTGTTTCTTAATTTTTTTTCTTGCAATCCTGCATTCACTACATTCTTTATGAGCCGATGGACTTTCAAAAACGGTCTCTCTGCCCCCACAAAGGTAGAGGTAAGGTCTGCGTACATCCTCTCCTCCCCATACCTCACTTTGTGGGATTACACTGGGTATGTTGTTGTTGTTGTAGCTACTCATGATTCCCTCAAAAGCACAAGAATTCATGATTAAATAAAGATTCAATGATGAAAAATAAAGAAAATAGATGAAACCTATGTAAATGGCTCTAACTCTTGCTCCCTAGGAAAAACAGTGCAAAGAAGGTCTCAAAAATGAGTTTACAATGTATGTATACTGAGTACAAACGAGCCCGGACCAAAATATCATTAAAAATTCGAAACAAACACGGACATGCAAAATATGGCCTAGCGTGTCACGGCACGGAGCACGCCAAGGCAATCTTCCAGCAACACATTTTCTTCCTTCATCTTGTCCGTCCAATGTAGGCGCAACGCGGCCCTCATCGGGGCGCTCGTTGCGCCAAGCTTATTTCCTAGCTTCTATGCATTTTCGTCATTTCTTTGCATGCGTATTCTGTTCTTGATCCCCGAACTTGGTTTCGTTTGAATTTGAGGGATTTTACTCAGACTCAAAGCTCCCAGATCATAAAAATCTCGGTATTCTTTATTTCAGTCCTACACATCAAAAATACAATACTAAGCATAGAGCGGTATAAGTCATACTCAAATAATAACAAAAGACATAAGATGTAAGATAATTAGAGGCAAAATGCACACATTTTACGCTGAACATCACCACTCACACTTAGACTATTGCTTGCCCTCGAGCAATCAAATATCAACCACTCATCTCTATAACATCAAGGAATTATGCCAATTCAAACAGGTTTATTCGGATTATGCTAATACGACTATCACAAGACATATCAAACCTTGAGCAATTTCTCACTTTGGTTATGCCAACATAACAATCATCCATCACAAACAACCTCTTCAAAATAACTTAGCCTAAAAAATTGACTCAATACACCAAAGTCAAGAAAATACGACATGTCATCTAAAAGAGAAATCCAATACTTCACCTATATTTTATCAACCATGCGCCCTCACCAAGAATAAGAGAGTGGCGCATATTTCTCACATGAATATAACCAAACCACATACAATGGGCATACAATCAAAGAATTTACGCTTCCTC
This sequence comes from Anisodus acutangulus, assembly GCA_029783415.1. Classification (NCBI taxonomy): domain Eukaryota; kingdom Viridiplantae; phylum Streptophyta; class Magnoliopsida; order Solanales; family Solanaceae; genus Anisodus; species Anisodus acutangulus. The sequence continues at coordinate 38,146,416 of CM056506.1, read as the reverse complement.
TCACAAAGAACTTCACATGCAATATATGACACTTGCCCTTGTTGATACCTAATTTTTATCCTCCAATAATTTTATTTAATTATTCAAAGTTCCTGAGTCACAACAACAACAACAACAACAACAACATACCCAATGAAATTCCACAATGTGGGGTCTGGGGAGGGCAGGATGTACTCAAACCTTACCTCTACCTTGGTAGGTAGAGCGACTGTTTTCGAAAGATCATCGGCTCAAGACAAAGCATAAGCACAAGCAAAGCAAAAGACTGGGTGAAATATACTTTTTATAAGATAGACATGATTTTAAAAAATTATTCCGGAAGTATTTTGTCATTTCATTTTTTCAAAATATCATCTAGTATACTTATTGTATATCATATCTTATTTTTACATTATTCTGATCATTAATTGTAATTTTTTAAAATTAAAGTAAAGATAACTGTTCAATTAATTACTTAAACTCTCAATTTTAAAATGATAAATATTTTATTCCGTCAACATCGGGAAAATTGTTTAATTAAGTAGGATGATTAAGTTACATCTTAATTTCAAATCATTTTCTTTTTCTATTTAAAGATTGGCATGATTTAAATATTTTAATTTCCAATTAATGTCAAATTTGGGTTTAACTTGAAGCTTATGACTTAATTCGGTTATAATTAAAAAGATTTTGCTCATTTGTTAATTTAAGAAATGGTAACATTTGCAGAATTTGGTCTTTTCTTTTGATTTTTACTAAAAATGATTTGGGTCATCCTTTCCTCTTTCAAAAAAGGTCCGGTCCGGTCCAATTAAATGCAACCCGACCCAGTTCCCCTTTATTATGCATAATTCCCCATCCCTTTTCCCCTATTCATTTTTCACGCAAATTGGAGGAACCCTAGCCAGTTCCTCCCTCTTCGTCTCTTCTCCTCCGATGCCAAATACGGCGATGTGGCAGTGTACATCGCTTTTGCGCAAACTTGCTCGTCCAAAATGGGCAAGGGCATTAATTGCCCTTATCCTTATGCTGGAGAACCACCGTACCACAACCTCGATGAGGGAGGTGAGCTTGCCCCTCCTTCATTGCTTTTTCGCTGCAATTTCTTAATTGTTCTTGTCACATACGATTTCAAATGGTGTCATCTAATTGGTTGAGAACTTTTGGGAGGGAAATTTCTCCCCAATTTGTTCTCCCACATGAGTTCCGACCTAGAATTCTAGGATTTTGGGGGTTCTATAAATTGAACCCCACCCATTCAGTGTTAGAGGTCCGGAATTTAAAATTCTAGGCTTTTATATCTTAAGAGCTGATTTTCAATCCCAAACTTGACTGATTTTGAGTAATTTTGGATTCCAAGCTCTTTGGTGGAATCCTAGTCTCGAAACTAGTCTTCTAGTTTTAAAACTTTTCTTTTATTGTGTGTGTGAGTGTGATTGAGCGTGGAGTGAAGAAATCAAGCCCGAATCTCGATCCTAGGCTGCCTCGCAAGAAGGTGATTGTCCCTCTATTTACTGTTTTTCTTAAATTCATCCATTTATGTGCTTATGAGTTCACTCATATCTATTTATAGTCAGTAGGTTACTTAATTAAGTCAAAAATGACATGAAACCATCCTTTATGCATGAATAGGTAGTGATAACTTTGTTCAAACTTGTTTTATATGATTAGGTGTTGATTAGGATTGATTTAGGTTTAGTATGGATTCAAAATGAGGCTAAGATAATCTGTGATTTGCCTATATTAGTAAAAGACTTGTGTAGTTCCTATTATGCTTCTCACATGTTTACCATAGTTAATGTCCTATTATGCTTCTCACATGTTTACCATAGTTAATGTTAGCTTAGTGTAAGTCTAATAGGTATGATGGCTTCTATTTTAGACTTTTTTATGTTGTAATCACTAGTTTGAAGTAGTGTAACTTAAGTGTGATTTTCAATGACCTGTTCAACTCTAAAATTGATTATATGATGTCTTGTGTTAGCTGTTAACATTTTGCTACACCTAGGCATGTTTGTTGGTACGTAAACTACCTAACTTAGACAAAAGATGAACTCAAAATGTTACTAGTTTCCTAATCTAAAATAATGAATCTGTTGTGGTCCATCTGTGGGTATCATGTGCATAACTGGTTACGTTAAATATAGAATAGGCTTATAGGAACAGTAGTTTCATGTGTTAGATGATTTTGGAACATTTAAGTTGTTACAAGACTGATCTAGGCTTCATCTTGACCTGTTAATATCTGTAGTTTCACATTCATCTGGAATATGGTCTTCCGTGTGGGTGGTATAGCTCAGTAACTTCTAACGGCTTAGCTTCTTATCTTTTATTATGCCTATGTATGCCCTACTTTCATGTTTAAGTCATATATGCTTGCCTTGGTGTCATATGATCATATCATGTATTTGATATCTATGAGTCTAACTCCTAATGTCCTGATTTATTTACACTAGTTTAAGATAAAAGAATGTTAAGCTGTAGAAGATCAAAAAGGATACTCATCTGTGCCAATATGCCCTATTAAAGTTGTACTATTATACTCTATGTGTCTACTTGAAACTGTTAAGCTTATCACCTAGTTTAATACCAATTACTTGATTTTTTTTAAAATCTGGAAATCTGAATGTTTAAATGAGGTATAACATGACATGTAAATGACTACGCTAAGCTTAACATGTGTGCAGACTTGACCATGACCATCTAGTGTAATGTGTCTAGTTTGTGTGCATGAATCATGTTTATTGCTTTAAATGATGCTTGCTTAACTGGTCTTTTGTTTGGGATTATGTACACAGTCAGTCCAATATCATGTGTAGAACTTTGTTTCATCTTCAACATGTGCTAGACCTATTAACATGATTAGTTTAAAGGAATGGAAACCTGTCTTGTATTCTTAAAAGTCATGTTGTTCTTTTGGAACCGGTAATACATAGTTGTTGTTAGGACAGGCCCTATCAGAAAACCTTGGTCTTGTTTGTGATGTCATGTATACTTAATGGAGAATCATGATATAATAGTCTAAGACTAAATGTTATATTGATGTCCATTACCCAGAATCAGTTTCGAACTTTCTCTTTTTTGTGTCATGTGTAGCATTTTGTACCCAACATGTGTTTAGCACAATACTAAATCTGTAGAAATCATGCTATTGTTACCTGTTCTACCTGTTGTTCCTACTTGACAAACTGTCTTGCTTGCCATTTGTTTTGAATGAGAGGATTAGGTCTAATTATGGATTGAATGGTTTAAAGATAGAATAGAGAAGTTATCCATACAGTTGATTGTCTCTAAATCTCAAGCTATGATGTTTCACTTAGTCTGAAATCTAAGTTGTTGTTTAAGTCCTACTGTTTGTTAGTATGATCAGATGCATATTTTGTTAATATTGCTATATCATGAACAGCTTTGTTGCTCTTTAATTGACCCTTTCATATGAGTTGTATCTAGCCTATCCTCTCATTTTGTTTGTGATAGTTGCACCAGTTGGGTTTGATAGTCTTATAACCTTATCCTTCATGCATGTAAAACTCCATTTGTGCTTTGAGAGGACTTGAAATCCTAAGAATGCATGCTGCAATATGCAATTTGCCTTAAGTATTGAATGAAACAGTTCTGAGGTACAAGAATTAGAAATAGAACTATAGGTATATGGGTGTCTGTCCTAGATCTCCTTTATATGATTTTTTGTGTGGGTTGGGAGTATGAAGTGAATATACAAAAGTATATATGGGTCCTATATATCATGTATATAAGGCAAGTATATCCTTGTGTATATCACTTGAATAACCATGTTGGGGAATGATTGCTGGGCCTGGCCCATTTATTTGTTGCTTCTCTTACCTTCTCTGATCGAATGTTAAGTTGGGCCATTGAGCCTTGTTTGTTTCTATATTTATACACGGTCGCTAATATCCAAAATGGGCTAGGCCCAGTTGTTGTGTCTTGACTGTCCCTATTTAATTATGGGCTATTACTTCTCTGATTCTTGTTTGGGCTTCCTGTAGTTGCCTTTTAATCAGTATGTGTTTCTAGTCAATATATGATACATTACTTGTAAAGTTCTTTTGTATTTAAATTAGATAAGTGTAGATGCCTTCTAATTTGTCTTTTCTTTTCCCCTTTATTCTCCACACGCATGGGATACGTGCCATTTGGGCCAAGTGCATAGCCAAACCAGTTGGGACAAAGGCCTAACTATTTCATTCATCGAGTCTGGAATCTTGTAGCTGCACAATGAAGGCCCAACTATGGATGAAAATAGTTAACTGGTGGGCTTGGTAGGCCCATCAGTCTAACTCTCCCCTTTTTTAAAAAAATCATTTTTTTATATATAATTGTACTCGTAAAATGTTTAAATATTGGAACCCCTATGTTTGAGACCTAGGATTTAGGCAAAACAATACTTACGTTGTTTAGAACAGATAGAATCCCAAAAACATGTGTTTTCAAAATCACCCCAAAGGGATAAGCACATGTATTTCTCAAACAAATGAATTGATTTCTAAAATCTGGGACTTGGATGAGTTGGGATATAAAATCGGACTGTTTTTTATCAAACGGATTATTATTGCCTTGAGGAAATCGGGGTTATTTGATAAAAAATTGGGACTATTTTCTTGAGAGAGAAGAATCTGGAAAATGTTGATTTCAAAGAAGTATATAAAACTTGCCAAAAAATGAGTTTCAAAGACTAATTTTGATAAGATGGCCAAGTTATAAAACCTCTTTAAATGACTATTTTGGGCCGCGCAACTAAAAGGATTTCTTGAAAGGGGAAAATGACTTGAGGGCCTAACTTAAGGTATTGGCTTAAAATGGAGTATGGTTGACCTTCCAGGACAATAACAAAAGAATAAACATTTATTTCAATTTTTAAAAACCTTAGCATGTTATTTTAAAGGGATCACACTCTTTTTTCAAAAAAAGCGTTCTTTCAAAATATAGGTAAATTAGACTATTCATCAAACTAATTTTAGTGGGATTCTACTCAATTTAAAACTTGAGGTGTATCTTAGTCCAAAAATGGATTAGATAAAACCTTATGTGAATCTTTCTAAATGAACTTCAGCTTGATTTTAAAACCTCTTGGAATAAAAAATGAAATGACATGCTGACTTTTTGCGGAAAATAAACCATGTTAAGGCAATTTTTAATAATTAAACATGCTATAGAACCCGAAGGTAAACCGTATTCTATGGATCCTTAATATCGTGGTTTCTAACACCTTCCCCAAGGGATCACCAGAACCTTTACCTCGAACTGTGGTCTAAAAAGGATTTTCATTAATTTTTGAATAAATCATTTTACCCGGTTTTCCTAATCTCTATGTAAATGAGGTGGCGACTCTAAATTATCCGAAATAGAGTTCCAACAATCTCTTAGTAGTTTTTATGCCTCCGCGTAAAAGTGAACCATAACAGATGGCGACTCCGCTAGGGATAATCCTAGGTTCTAACCATATGGGTTCAATACAACATGTTTAACAGCTATAAATTGTTTGTGTTTACTTTTTCACAAAATATAACTGTCATTCATGCATTTCATTATTCCGCCAAATGGCACGCACACACACTCACATCAGTGTACAAAGACGACTATGCAGTTTTGAAATCGTCCTCCAGTAAAAAAACCAAAATACTTTCTTTGGAGCACGTTGAAGACGGAGTTAGTTCACGAAGTCCAACAGTCGACAACTGTTCACCCTGGGTAGTCTGCATGGTTCCCCTAGTCATTTGAAAAAAAAACTCTAGCTTGCCTAGGATAGAGCGAAGCCAAATCCCTACTGAACTAGCGCATGCTTACCTAGACTGGTTTAGATATTTTATACATATCGGGACTCATAAGGCTGACTACCTCATGTACTGACGATCTATGTCCCAACGGTACTACATCTAACTATTTTCTATGTGGAAATATGATTGTGCCTTATTGGATAAACCATTGTCCTTTGGGGAGGAAAATTTAATCGTGCTCTGTTTTTAGATGCATACCAACCTAAAGTTTGATATGGTTTTGGAACTACCCGAGTTGCTGAGATTTTAGTGGTCATGGCTAGATGCCCCAACACAGAGAAAAGTTACGAATTGTCTATGACACCTACCCTCACTTAGGACTATGAAAGGGAATATGAAACTATTAGATGTCCTCATCGGATATTGGGACTGTGACAGAATGATGTTTAGGTTCGAAGATTTTGATATGACCCCGACCTTAGAGGAGATCCAAGATTGCATAGATAGAAATGCGACATGTATGAGAAGGAGGAAGAAACCCGATCATAACCTTGTAGTACCACATAGTCCCACTCCTGATGAGATAATGAAGTTTTTATCCCTAGCCAGTGCCAATTGGATATTCGGTCCAACCGTAGTCTTTAGAGAGCTTTACAACCGCTTTGGGCCAAAAAGGGCTATTTAGAACACTCCGTTGAGTTTCGGTCTTACACCGATTGGGAAGCCACCTGACCCCTAGCTTTTACCATATATCTACTAGGAACTATAGTCTTTCCCAAATATCGACACCTTGCTATAGATACCAGTGTCATTTATGTCACCCATGCTATCTTTCATGGAATAACCTCAAATGGAGAGACCAAATACTTTGATCTAGTTCATGTCATCCTATCCGACATATACCGAGCTTTGGGCCAATGCCAAGACCTGCATAGTAATTCCAAGGGTGTAACCTACTAGTACAATTGTGGATTATCAAACACCTCAATAAATCTGAGGGTCCCTCGTACCTAGACCCAGAATGTAGAAAGGATAACATTCAATCGAATTGTACAAATTTTAGGAATCAAACCAAAGAGAGGTGGGCCATCATCTTTTCGAGACTCCGAGAGGATAACATACAATGGAGGTTCCCTGACTTCATATCCAAGACTATTGTGGTGAGAGGTAGAAAATTATGTTTCTTGCCACTTATCGAAATATGGGGAATTCGCCCATATGCACATGTTAGGGTCCTAAGACAGTTCGGTAGGATACAAGTGATACCCTAAGTAGGAAATATGGGGGAGTATGAGGTCGACTACGAAGATAGGATCAAAGGGGTTGTTGACATCATCCAAGAGTGAAATAGTCGAGTGAGATGGGGTCCATAGACTTTAGCCGAAGATAGGCTCCATTCGGGTTGTGATGAAGACTATGTCTACTGATTGAGAGCTCATTTGCAGAGTACCCTCACTCTGGGGCCCAACTGCTATGGTGTAGCCATGAAACAGATTCCAAAGCTGAGATCAAGGCCTGTCGCATCCAAAGGCAAGCTGATGATCAGGATGCCAAATACCTGGAAAATATAGAGCATGATAAGACTGCCATAGCTAGTTTGACCGAGGAGTTAGACATCAGTCATGAGTGCTTAAAGGATCTTGATGCTCGGATGAGGAGAGCGATGGACAAGACTGCACCTATGACATTCACATAGAAAGGGTTTTGGGTTGATTCACTGCTGATATCTACTCACCTTCGGATTCATACTGTCCTTCGAAGGGCCAAGAAAGCTCAAAAAGAGAGGGCTTCATCATCTGCCACTGGAGGCCACTTCTGCTAATTTTATTTATTGCTTTGTAGCCCTTTGTCGGCTTTATCATATTTTGTAATCCAATTGGGGAAAACTTTATTATTAATGAAATATGATTATGGGGGAAATAGTTTGGATTAACATTTATCACAATTATGTTTTGAAACGATTAGAAAACCTTAGTACAAAAAGGTTTATGAACGCGAATACTATAATTGCTAATTATATGATTATGTGATATATCAGCTTACATATTGCGTTCCGTTCGAACTCTTGATTGGTTCTACATTTCAGACACTAACCCAAAATAAAAACACAATAAAATACCTAAACTTAACTCAAATTTGCACCTCTTTAAAGCTTGATTTGCTACTAATGGATACGAAAGATAGTCAGAGTGCCACATCACATGTTGTTGATTTGGCCAGTGATGAGGAAACTGAAGAGTTGCTCTGAGCAAAGATACGCATAATAAAGGAGAATATCGACTTGGCTAAAGCCAAAATGATAGAGATCGACCAGACCTTCCGGAAGAAGCTACCAAGTGAAAACGCCACTGCCAGAACCTCCCAGACGAGGTCAAGGAAATGTTCAATGACTACATCCCAGTATTCAAGACGCCTAGGCAAGAGTCTGAGATGCCCTAAGAAGATCTTATGTCGTATGTAGGGGAATTGAGTGGGCCCCATCAGATTTACTTCACTCCAGAAGAGTTACCAAAAGAAAGGATAGCCCATAACAAAGCTCTATACATCACTATCAAATGTAGAGACAAATTCATAGCCCGAGTATTTATCAACAACGGAGACGGTCTCAACATATCCCCGAAATCTACACTCAAGTAACTGGGTTACAATATCAAGAAAATATGCCTCAGCTGTACAAATGTAAGAGCATTTGATGGATCTCAGCGTGATCCTACAGGAGAGGTAGACCTCAATATCTGAATGTGGCCTGCCAAATCCACTATTTAGGTTCTAAGTCATGGCAATCATGGCTAATTACAATCTGTTGTTGGGGAGGCCTTGGATTCATATGACCGAAGCAGTACCGTCTTCCCTGCATCAAGCCTTAAAATTCATATGGGGAACCACGAGGTAGTAATTCATAGAGAAGGTAGCATTCATAACTACCCCAATAATTCCATACAAATGATTAAGGAAGTCCCCAAAGATAGGGATTTCCATGTGGTAGAACTGGTGGAAGCCGCCCACAAAGGGGACGACAAGCAAATTCCTATGCCACCAGTCTACAAAATGATTGCCGCCACTATGCTTCAGAATGGGTTTAACCCCGGCAAAGGTTTAGGCACGGATTTATAGAGTATCAAAGAACTGGTGTCTAACCCAAAAAATAGTTTCTGTTTTAGCCTTGGGTACGTCCCAGACTCTGAAGAGGTCTTCGAAGCTAACCAAAAGAAGAGGGGTCCCCCACATTTACGCAAGATGATTCTAAAATCGTACAAGTCATTCCTAGTCAGAATACCCATGCACAATGGCAGAGATGTGGAAGAATGGTTGGGGATATTGTTCTAAGAGGAAGATTGTGCTATGATACTAAAAGAATGCTCTGAGGTGCCCACCATCCCAATGTTGATCCGGGCGAGCAACTATCCAACTGGACATGTACCCCACTTTTGGCTCATCGGTAGATATGATGAATTTAATTTTTCTTTCAAAAATCGGTGAAAGTCGGCTGAGGCCCGAACATTCACCATTTGCATCTTTATTTTCCTCGTAATGTTTGAAAAAATAGAAATGACTCGATGTTGATCCGAATCAGGATCGCAGTTTGTACTTCTTTTATCAAATTAATGAAAGCCTCAGTTTACGTGAGAAAAAAATCTTCTCATTTTAATTATATGTTTTTATACACTAACCATGCTTTGCTGTATTTTTCAGTAATAATAATAAAATAACTCATAATGTCATGACATATCGCGAGATGAGTGATACAGAAGAAAAAAATATGTGGAATACAACGAGGGGACCGAGTTACCTAAGGATCTCATCGATGAAGAAGACAATATGAGAACAAACAAAAGCCGAACTTGGATGAGACCGAAGTAATCAACTTCGAGGACAAGGAAACAATTGAGGAAACTAGGATAAGTGCGCACTTGGAAGCTCCCCAAAAATAAGAACCGATAAATCTGCTAAGAGAGTACGTTGACATATTTGCATGGTCATACGCGGATATACCTGGGTTGAGCACATACATAGTGGCCCATAAGCTGCATATCAATGAAGGTTTCACCTTGATCAAGCAGAAAATCCGATAGTTCAAGCCAGATCTGAGCATAAAAATCAAAGAAGAAGTCAAAAAATAGATCAAGTCATAGTGGTGGAAGTGACCCCGTATCCGACATGGTTGGCCAACATTGTTCCCTTATCAAAGAAAGATGGAAAAATCAGATTTGTGTGGACTACCGTGATCTCAATAGAGCTAGTCCAAAGACAATTTTCCACTTCCAAAAATCCACATACTCATTGATAATTGTGTGAGGCACGAGTTACAGTCATTTGTGGATTACTACACTAGTTACCATCAGATTCTGATGAGCAAAGAAGATGCATAGAAAATAGCTTTCATCACTCCATGGGGAATATACCACTATCATGTATTGTCGTTATGTCTCAAGAACGCCAACACAAATTACATGAGAGTTATGACTACCATATTTCATGACATGATGCACAAAGAGATAGAGGTCTACGTGGATGTCATCATAATCAAATCATGAGAAAGCTTATATCACATCATGCACTTGCGAAAGTTCTTCGACAGACTTTAAAAATTCAATCTGAAGTTGAACCTTGCCAAGTGTTCATTCGGAGTGCCTACTAGAAAATTATGGGGATTCATAGTCAGCCGCAGGGGCATAGAACTAGATCCCTCAAAGGTCAAAGTCATCCAAGAATTGCCACCGCCAAATACCAAGAAAGACGTCATGAGTTTTTTGGGAAGGTTAAACTACATTGGACACTTCATAGCGCAGTCCACGATAATTGTAGAACCTATCATCAAGCAATTGAAAAAGGATGCTCCCACCAAATGGACAGATGAGTGCCAGAAGGCCTTCAATACTATCAAAAGATATCTCTCCAATCCACCATTCTTGGTCCCTCCCAGATCGAGGAGCTTGTTGTTGATATACCTATCAGTATTCGTTAATGCTTTTGAATGCATGTTGGTACAACATAATGAAATTGGAAAAAAGAGCGAGCCATCTACTACCTTAGCAAGAAATTCACTGCTTGCGAGTTGAGGTATACCTTGGTGGAGAAAACGTGATGTAATCTGACATGGGGTAGCCTAAAAGCTGAGATGTTACTTGACGTCTTACACTACCCACCTCATCTCCAAAATGGATCCTTCGAAATACATCTTTTGTCAGCCCATTCCTATAGGGAAATGGCCAAATGGCAAATACTTTTGAGCCAATTCGACGTCACGTATGTGGTCTAGAAGGCCATTAAACAGCAAGCCTTGGCCGATTTACTAGTAGAAAGTCTGGTCGACGATGAGTTCAAACCACTAAGGACATATTTCCTGAATGAAGAAGTGATGACAATAGAGAGAGACACGGTCGAAACGTACTCGAGATGAAGGATATTTTTCAATGGTGTAGTTAATTACAAGGGTTCAGGAATTGGAGTAGTTCTAGTCTCAGAAATGGGTCAGCATTACCCGATGGCGGCAAAGCTAAAATTCTGATGTACCAATAATATGTCATAATACGAAGCATGCATTCTAGGTATTCGCATGTCTCTCGACATAGATATCCAAGAATTATTGGCAATAGGAGACTCAAATTTATTGATTCACCAAGTCTAAGGACAATAGGCTACTAAGAATGAGAAGATCTTGCCATATGTAAATCTCGCACAGAGGTTATGCAAAAGGTTCAGAAATATTGACTTCCGGCACATGTCGAGAGCCCAAAATGAATTTGCTGATATTGCTGCAACCATAACATTCATGATACAACATCCTGAAAGTAGTCATATTGATTCTCTAGAGATCAGTATCATGGAAGAATATGCTTATTGTTCTCGCGTGGAAGTGGAACCAGACGGTAAACCTTGGTACACCGACATAACCGTGTATTTGAAAAAGGGAGAGTATCTTGAAAATATCACAAGCAACCAGAAGAAAACCATCAGGAGAATGGCTAACAATTTCTTTTTGGAGAAATGAGTACTCTACATAAGGACGCCCGATGTAGGGTTACTCAGATATGTCAGCACTGCAAAAGCTATGAAACTGCTAGAAAAGGTACACGCCGGGACTTCTGGTCCTCATATGAATGAATTTGTCCTAGCCAATAAAATCCTGAGGGTAGGCTATTATTGGATGACCATGGAAACTGACTATAGTAGGTTTGTGCTATGATGCCATCAGTGCCAGATTCACGGAGATCTAATCAGAGTCCCACTATGTGAGCTCAATGTCATATGCTCGCCATGTCCATTTGTAGCCTAGGGAATTAACGTCATTAGGCCCATAGAGCCAGCTGCATCTAATGGACATCGTTTCATTCTGGTGGCCATAGACTACTTCACCATGTGGGTCGAAGCTACTTCTCACAAGTCAATAACAAAGAATGTGGTAGCAGACTTTGTTCAAAACAACATCATATGTTGATATGGCATCCAAGAGTCGATCATAACAGACAACAGAGAAAATTTGAATAGTCACATGATGAAGGATATATGTGAACAATTATGTATAACTCATCGAACATCCACCACCTACAGGCCACAAATGAATAGAGATGAGAGACACCCAATAAGAACATCAAGAGGATATTGAGAAAAATGACAGACATGACATGAAAAGTTGCCATATGTGATACCGAACAACAACTTGAACGTCAACATAAGTGACTCTAGACTTACTTTTCTATGGTACTGAAGTTGTGATACCGACCAAGGTAGAGATACCTTCACTCAGAATCATACAAGATTCAAAGCTGGAAAATGCAGAATGGGTCTGAAAAAGATATGAGCAAATGGCTCTAATCAACAAAAAAAGAATGGTCGTCGTATGTCACGGTCAACTATATCAACAAAGAATGGCACGGGCCTTGAACAAATGGGTCAGAACCTGAATCTTTTAGATATGAAAACTGGTACACAAGAGCATATTTACACACTAAGACGAGTATAAAGTAAAGTTCGCACCCAATTGGCAAGGGCCCCACATGTTTCACAAAGTACTATCAGGAGGAGCAGTAATCCTAGCAGAAATGGAAGGCCAAGAGTGGTGATATGCTGAGAAATTATGGCACATTTGATACCAATTTTATGGATTATTGTTCTCCTTAATGAATTTATAGTATATGTTTCTTATGTAATTTTGGGTTTTGTAGAATTTTCCCCTCGGGACACCAAAATCAAGGGAAAGTGCATAAACATGGACAAAAGTATTGAAAAAGCAAGAAGTGCTGAGAATACCACTTATGCGGATCGCAAAACCAGAATACGGACCGCATAATGGTAGGCTTCATCGCAGAATCAAATAGTAGATAGAAGACTCCGGAGCCCTGAAGTGCAACCTAATCTACGGTCCGCACTTCCACTCTGCTGACCGCATTCCAGTCTACAAACCACTACTCCAATTCATGTTCAGCTCAGATTGCGAAGCTTCAGAGCACTTCTGCAGACCGCAGTTCAATTATGCGGACCACACTTTCAGCCATAATTCCAGACATTCCAGATCAAGACCCACTCTGCTAACCCTAGTTCTCCTTTGTGGACTGCATACCAACTCTTCGGTCCTATTCTTCAATCGCATAGTGGTCAGGCAATGTCATTTTTGTACATATGTGAAGAACAAAAATTGGGTCCCTATACATAGCTGCCTAGGGTTTTGTGATACCAATAAACTTTGATGTCACTTTATTATTTTACTTATTTTCTTTTCGTTCATTGTTGATATTGGATTAGACAAAATATTCCCTTTCACTATTTATCTAGTAGTGTATTCACTCTTGTCGTATATTTTCAACATTCAAAGAATATTGAATATTGTTCCACATTGTAGATACAAGCTCCATTTCCAATATAAAATCATTGTACGTTTTCTTTAATATTTTCTATGCCTTACCTTATTTATTGCTTACTATTTTATTCATTGTTTTCCATGAGTGGCTAGAATCTCGGTTGAGGTTGTGACCCAAATATGGAATGTGATACTTGGGATAGTTTATAAATATGAAATGGGTAAAAAGGTGCCATTTAATTACCTCTCATGATTAATGTTTAAGGGTTAGTTGCAAACACCCCCTTCATGCCTATTGTCTCTAGTCAAACTTGAAAAAGGAGACTAGAGTCTAGGAAAGTGTAACTTGGTGCTTTAAACCTCATTTAATAATATTCCCAACTTTAATTTGAAGGGAATCAACTAATGGTAAATAATGAGTGTTCATATATTCCACACCTTAGAGCTTGAGAAAGCCTTGAAGTGAAATTAGGTGGGTCAATTGAGAAATCCCCACCTATAAATTAGTCCCCCTTACTCATACCACATTTATAACACCCAAATTAAGTATAACCCAACACCACTTCCATGAATTAAGTCACAACCCTAGAACTCCAACTTATTTGATACATTAATTGTTAATTGAACTTGTTAATTGATTAGTTTAAACAAAAAAACAAAAAACAAAAAACAAATTGGTTACCCTAGGAGTAAATCATTTAGTAAAGGAATGTTACAATATGAATAGGGTTCATTTATTATCGTATTCCTTATGGGATTCGACCACAACCTAGTTCGGTTACTATATTTGACAATGATTGCGTTATACCATATAATGGTGTAATTTGGGCGAGATCAAATTTTGGCACCGTTTCGGGGGAATACGGTCTTGAAATTTCTTATTTGTAGTGTTATTACTTTGCTAAATTTTTATTTCTAAATTTACGTGTACTTGTTGTTTTTATGGTGTTAGGTGCCATGGCGGAGTTGTCCAATGATGAGGGAAATGTATAGATGACCACACTTGCTAATGCTATTCGGCCACCCCAAATTCCAGGGAATGTGAGTTTCCACATTACCTATACCATACTCAATATGCTCAACAACAAGGGCTTATTCGGGGGATCCACCTCAGATGACACGAATAGACGCTTGAGGAACTTCAATGAGGTTTTCTTTGCCTTTCATCATCCCAACGTATCTGAAGAATCCGTGAAACTAGGGATCTTCCCATTCTCTATAACGAGGAAGGCCACTATTTGGTTGGATGACTTGCCTTTCGAGTCCATCACTACATGGATTGATATGGTGGAGGCATTCCTTGTGAGGTTCTTCCCTCTGGCACGCATGCTCCAACTCCGAGATGAGATCTTGACGTTTCATCAAATGACGGGTTAAGCCTTACATGAAGCAGGGCTAAGGTAAAAAAGAAGGTAAAATGATGTTAAAACCATGGGTTGAGCGATGATGTATTGCTCCAAACATTCTATCAGGCGCTTGATTCAGTCAACAAGTCAGTGGCCAACAATATAGAAGAAGGTGCCTTGATGGAAAATTCATTTACCGTGGTGAGTGAGCTTCTTGAAAAGGTAACAAAGACTAACCATGCTTGGCACACTAGAGCGTTGGAGGTAGTTGGGGGAGGTCCCGCAAAATTCTTGTGTAGAGAGACATTAAAGAAGGAAGAAGAGAGGGACAAGACTATGGCGCAATTGATGACCCAAATGGTGGTCCTTACTACGTATGTTATGGAGAAAGGGACCAAGAAAGTAAATGTGGTAGCAAGCATTGGTCCAAAGCAAGATGAAACCTAGATGGTACTCTATGATTATGAAGGGTACAATAAGCAAGTGGAAGATGTGAATTTTGTGAACAATGTCCAGGGATGGGGGTTTGACCTAATTACCAAGGATCAAGCCAACCATGGTGATCTAGTAATCAAGGCGAGAATCAAGGTTGGAAGAATGACCAAGATGGCACAAATTTAGAGAGAGAGGACTGAAGGAGTGTGGAGAGATATCAACAATGGGTACCAAAACTGGAGCTCCAATCCTTATGTTCCACCTAGGGGGCAAGCATACCAACAACCTACCCAACCTCCTCCTTACCATAACCGTGAGTCTACTAGCGATCCTTCTAGTTCAAAGCTTGAAGAAATGTTATCAAGGGTATTGAAAAACCAAAACAAGTTCGAGTACAATATGAAGGAGCTTAACAATCTTGTATCTTCACATTCAACATATATCAAGCAACTAGAAAGTCAATTTGAGCAAATCACCTCAACACTTAACCCAAGGCAAAAGGGGATTCGTTCTAGCGATACGGTAGTGAATCAAAGAAATTAAGGGCAGGGGTGTCTCATTGTCTAGCAATTTCCACAAGGAGTGGGAAAGTGTTGGGAGAGCCAAAAATGCCAACGGGTGTGGTATATGAGATATTGATTAAGGTTGAAGAGCGAAATAAGTGTGATAACAAGACGGTAGAGGATTTTGTCTTGATTGAAGAAACAATGATTGAGAAAGAGAAGATGATTGAAAATGAGGGGGGGATGACAAGGAAGATGAGGCTCTAAAAGCCTTAAAGCCTATTACAAGGCCTCCTTCTCTCTTTCCACAAAGATTTGCGAAGAGTATTGAAGATGGTAAATTCAATAAGTTCTTGAAGATTCCAAAGCAACGATTGGCTAACACTCCACTTGTTGAATCCTTGGAACCAATTCTGGGGTATGTCATGTTTATGAAGGATTTGATAATGAAGAAGAGAAGGGTGAGTGTTGAGATGGTGGATGTTACGCACCAATGTAGCGCTATCATTTCTCGCTCTATTGTGAAGAAGCAAGAGGATCCCGGTGCTTTCACCATTTCGTGCACCATTGGAGTGTATCAATTTGAAAAGGCCCGTTGTGACCTTGGAGAAAGCATCAACTTAATGCCCTTCACTATTTTCAAGAAGTTAGGTTTGGGCAATCCACAACCTACAAGTATGAGATTGCTCATGGCGGATAGAACGGTGAAGAGATAAATAGGGATCATATATGATGTACTTGTAAAGGTTGATAAGTTTATTTCCCCTGTCGACTTCATTATATTGGATGGTATGGTTGACTATGAAGCTTTTATAATCTTGGGCAGACCATTCTTAGTGACGGAGAGAGCAATTTGTGATGTGGAGAGTGGAAAATTGAAGTTCCATATGAATGATGAAGAAGTTTCTTTCCATATGTGCAAATCCATGAAACAATCTACGGATATGAGGGTGATTTCAGTGATTGATGATGAGGTAGAGTTGAATGACGATATTGATGTCATTGAAGAAGCTTTGATGGCGGTATTATTGAATCATGATGATGAGGTAGTTGAGGGAATTGCGGATACCATGCTTACACGTGAGGGCCAAAGGTCCTATTCTTATGCTCTTAGGCGATTGGCCTTGGACTTGGAAAATTGTGGAGTCCCTCCTCACAAGCCTTCTATTGAGGAACCTCCAACTCTTGAGCTCAAGACACTTCCAAGTCATTTATAGTATAAGTTCCTTGGGCCAAATGACTCTTGCCAGTTATTATCTCATGAAAGCTCAATGAAAGTCAAGTGAAAGCTCTATTGTCTATCTTGAGAACTTATAAAAGGGCAATCGGGTAGACTATCAGGGACATCCAAGGGATAAGTCCGGGTGTGTGTACTCATCGAATTCATCTCGAAGAGAATAATTTCCCAAGTATTAAACATCAAAGGAGTTTAAATCATTCAATACAAGAAGTTATCAAGAAAAAGATTATTAAGTGGTCAGATGCGGGGGCTATGTACCCCATTTTCGATAGTGCATGGGTGAGTCCTGTGCAATATGTGCCGAAGAAAGGATGGATCATGGTGTTGCCTAATGATAAAAATAAGTTGATATCTATGAGTACGGTAACCGGATGGAGAGTTTACATGGATTACCAGAAGCTAAATAGTGCTACAAGAAAGGACCATTTTCCCCTATCTTTTATTATTACTTCTTAAAAGGGTACTCGGGCTACAATTAAATTTAAATAGGCCTGGAAGACCAAGAAAAGACGACATTCACTTGCCCATCTGGTACATTTTCTTTTCAAAGGATGTCGTTAGTGTCCACTTATTCCACTTTTGAAGATGTGTTGGCACAAAAGTTCGAGAGACAACAAAAAAAGGTCATCCCTAGGCCTTACACAAATACCGCACTTGCCAAGGAGAAGAGTACCACTTCCTATACCAACCCTTTGTACAAACGGGAAGATGTCAACAAAGACAAAGAAAAAGTGAAAGTTGTCAAGAATGGTGAGAAGGGCGGCAATAGATGCTTTAAGTGCCAAGGGCTCGGGCATTTCGCTAGAGAATGTCCTAATCCAAGGACCATGCCACTCTAGGAGTATGATGAAAGCGGAAGTGCTTTTGTCATGGAAGAATCCGAGAAGGAAGAAAACCAATAGGAAATCGAAACTCTTACGAAAGAAGGCATGAGTCTAGTCCTTCAACATGTGCTAAGCGCACAAGTGGAGAAACCTGACGAGAATCAAAAAGAGCAATTTTTCTACATCCGATGCAAGGTCAAGGATAAGGTGTGCAGTAAAATCATCGACGGGGGGAGTTGTGCCAATATGGTGTCTTTCAGAATGGTAGGTAAGTTGCAACTACCAACCCGTGAACATACTAAACCATACAATCTCCAATAGGTAAACAATTCAAGTGGAATCAAGGTTGCCACCCAATCCCTTGTCAAGTTTCAAATTGGAGGATATAAATATGAGATTTGGTGTGATGTCCTTCCAATGGACGCGTGCCATATCTTGTTAGGAAGACAATGGCAATTTGATCAAAAGACCACACATGATGGTGAGCTTAGCACTTATATCTTTAGCAGGGATGGTAAATACTTCCGGCTCATGCCTTTGTCACCAAGCAAGGTGATTGAAATAAAGATCCAACTAGCCCGAAAGCGTCAAGCTATATCCGAGAAGCGAAAAGAGGAAGAAGGAGCTAAGAAGGGGAGTGTCATGAGTATGTTGGCCTGTAAAGGAGGAGCCGGTCCGGAAAAGAACTCAGGGAATTCAAAGATGTTCCAACAACATGTACCAACAACCGAACCTAACAATGGTGATTCTGCTTGTAAAGGAGCTCTCGAAAAATGTCCCCCTCCTTATGAGGAACCAAAGGTCATAACCGAGGAAAATGCTCAATGGACCTTTATTCCATACCATAGTCATGAAGAAACAACTCAAGATTGAACCTTCTTTACCAATCCCTTGTACCAAGATGAGAAGATGGGTGATACCTTCTTTATCAACCTTATTTATGAGCACCCAAAGATAAATGAAGAAATCAACATGAAGTTGTCAAGCAACATGGCTTCCGGGACCTTGTAAAAAAATGGTAAGACCCTTGATTTATTTTCAAGAGGTTTGTTACACACGCACCAAACCTATGAAGGCGGAAGACAGCATGAGTGCTCGAAGGTACACTTGTTCCATTGTGCTACTAAAACCAAGGCATGATTGGGAGGATTGCACCAACAACTTTCTCCCTATAAGGAATAAGTCACCATGGCAAATGTTGATTATGTGGGAAATGCCATCAAGGCTTGGGAACTACCCAATATTAAAGATCTGAGAAGAAGATGAATGAAAAGGGAACTCTAAGGAGTTACCTAATGTACCCGAGTGTTTTGTGACTAATGGCAGGTTTTATACTACCCCTACCTCCACTATAATAATACAAGAGCTTGAGGAGGTGAGTGACAACTTAAGCCGAGAGAAACAAGCCACGGTTCACAATAAGGAAGGTTTGCCGGATGAACATCTTCACACTTGGAAATATGATGAATTGGTTAAGTGGGAAGAATACTTCAGAGATGGCCCCTTCAAGTTGCTAGCCAAGTTCCAAAAGGGATTATACAAGAAGCAACCTCCGAGCTCAATGTGTCATGTTTCTATGAAACCTCCTCCTTGGAACCCTCCGAATTTGAGGACAAATTCTCTCCAAAAAGGGGAGATTGATGAAAGAAAGGATCCGAACTTAGCCTCTACATTTGACAAGTGTACCAAAGGATCAAGGGATTTGAACGATGGCCATCAACTTGTAAAGGCCCAAAATGGCATGGAATATGGGGAGGAATGGGAACCATAACTTGATAGCCTCTTATGAACAAGTTTATCCGGCTTTATATGTTTGTCCTAGCCGAGACCTTGCTTTATATTTTATGTCTTCAAGTTCTAGACTAGTTAGTAGTTTTATTATTAAGTTCATGTAATAGCCCTCAGAGTATATTAGGACACAATCATTGGTGGTAGTAAAGATGTAAAAGCCGAGAAAGGGGCAAGGCCAAAGTGGCACGGACAACACACCATGGTAAGGACAAAAATGACATGGACGACAAGTTGGCATGGAAAATAAGCTTCCAAAGGCGAGTCAAGTTGGAAAAGGAAGATTGAAGGTCGGCCGAAGATCAAGATGTTGGTACAAGAAAAGGAAACACTTCCAAGAGGATTGAGTCTTAAAAATGCAAGCACATCTCTACCTCTACAAGGAAGGTGTGAAAAGGTTTTGGCCTAATCAAGTCTCAACACAAAACCAAAACTATTTCACATGCAACTCGTCGAAGCCAAGGACCAACTTGGTCTCCAAGACAACCAAGCCCTTTCCTTGTTCCCATTCGGTCGAATGTCCTTGTAATTGTCCATTGGTCTTTCTTCTAGAATAGTCTTGTGTGACCTAGTCTGTACCCAAGCTTGAAGAACTCCCTTGGTGGTAAAAGACAGTTGGTACTTGTGTGAACCAACCTAGTCTAAGCCTTGGGAGAAACAAGGGCATAGATAACCCTCATTTGGCTTGTTCATGGGCATTGCAATTAGCAAACTCTGGTCTCGACCTTATGGCGTTGATCACCAACTCCTTGGTGTCGATTTAGGAAATTAACTCGTTGTTCCTCTATCCTTGGGCATATCCTTTATACCACACAAAATAACCACCACTACTAAACATTCAATCCGAAGTCACTAAAGCCAACACTTATACAAAAATCCCTCATCTCTTCTCTCGAGTTATATTCTACAATTATGTGTCCATCCTCACTAAATATACCAAACACATGTCACCCTTATCTCCCTTAATATATCATAAATCTCTCCATTAAAGGCCAACTCCCGAAACAGTCCACAAATACTCGCTCAATCCAAACACTACCACCTAGTCCGTATATCACAATTCCGAGTACCTCATTGTCTCGGTATTTTTCCGTCAACCTACCATCATCCAACCACCAAAGTACAGTCATCACAACCTCCCGTAACATCTCCCAAAACAACCTCCCAAAACACCTCAACCCTCCTCCTTAGAGATTCTCCCGAAATCACTTTCAAACACCACACTATCCCATTTACCCGAGAAGCCGATATTGCTTTCCATTTTTAGCCAACCCGAACATCTTCCATACCCGACCTACTTACCAAATATCACCCTTCCTTATATCCATCAGATTGGTATCAGAGCAAGAACATCCCGTCCCACGCTTAGACGTCATGGTTCAAATGAGTGAAGAAGTAAAGCAAACATGCTAGAAATGGTTACGGAACAAGTGAGAAAAGAATTTGCCAATCGTACAAACATTGAGCATGTTGAGTCCGAGGAAGAGGTAGCTCAAAACAACCCCATACCCATTGAGGATGATGTCCAAGAGATTCTGAGAATAGAAAGAGGAAGTGACCGAGCCTTATGGTTCGATCTTCCGACCTTTGAAGGAAATTTGGACCTTGAAGAATTCCTAGAATGGTTGAGAACCATCGAGAGGTTCTTTGAGTTTAAAAACTATGATGACCACCAACGTTACAAGATCGCCACATTGAAGCTTAAATCCTTTGCTTCGGTATGGTATGAGAACTTGAAAACAAATCAGAAAAGAAATGGCAAGTCCAAGATTGAGTCTTGGAAGAGATTAAAAAACATTTGAAAAAAAAGTTCTTGCCAAGAGATTATGAACAAGAGTTATACCTTAAACTCACAAAGCTTCGGCAATGTTTCCTTAAGGTCGAAGAATACATAAGGGAGTTTAAAGGTAATAAAATACAAAGACGCAAAGAATATAAAAAAACTTGTCATGATTGTGGATTACTTTATAGAAAAATCCAGAAGAAGTTTCGACTAGGTGAATTCTCTGTATGAGCAACTACTTGTTGCTTACGATTATAGACAACCTATAACTTTATTATTTAACGCCCATAATAAAAATCCAAGGGATGTTTGTAGATAATGATTGGAAATTTTTTTTAGAACTTAATGGATTTCTAGAGTAATTTTTTCAAGCTACTAAAATATTTTCGGGTATTTATTATCCTACTATTTTAAATATGTTATTTTATATAGCTCTAATATTTTTGTTACTTAATGAATATATGCAAAACGAACTTATAAGGCATCTATTGAAAAAATGTTTAAAAAAACTTTTTTCGTATTCCCACTATTTATATTATTAGTGCGGTATTAAATCCGACTATTAAAGTAGACGGTTGTAAAACACTTGTAGAAACCATTTATGATTGTATAGAATTCTTCCAACAAACCCAACTGAAGAACCAACTCACAAACCAACTAAAGAAGAAGTTACGTCTAGTATACACACTGAATGCAAACAAGTATATCTGTATTTCCAACAGCAAAGTGCAAATAATTAACCGACTTGTGTACCATCTTCTACTACTTCGCTGCAACCTTATAAAAACATATGGTTTCTGCTGCTAGTATTCAAGGCCTTAGAAATAAAATGTTTAGTGGTTCAACTTCTTCACAAGTTAGCGAATTTGATGTTTATGTTTTGCAGGGTGTTGTACCATACGAATTAATTGTCAATGATGAATGAGGTTCTATGGAGATGTTTGGAGGTTAGAAGTGTACCTATGCGTACACTACGGAGATCAAGGATATGTATGATGGAGCCAAGATTAGGGTACGAACAATAAGAGAAGACTAGGAGCACTTTCCAGTGTTGATAGGGTTGCACCAGGGATCTGCTCTTAGCCCATTCTTATTTGCCTTGGTGATGTATAGACTGACGCGACAAATCAAAAGGGATGTGCCATAGTGTATTATTCGCAAATGACATAGTCCTGATTAATGAGACTCGCAGTAGAGTGAATGCTAAGCTGGAGGTTTGGAGACACTCTCTGGAGTCTAAAGGGTTCAGACTGAGTAGGACCAAGGCAGAGTACTTGGAGTACAAGTTCAGTAACGGGTGCGACCATGAGATAGGTGTGGAGGTGAGGCTTGGCACTCAGGTCATTCCAAATAAATGAAGCTTCAAGTACCTCGGGTCTATTATCCAAGGGAATGGAGAGATTGATGATGATGTCACACGTTATATTGGGGTAGGGTGGATGAAATGGAGGCTCGCATCTGGAGTCTTGTGCGATAAAAAAGTTCCACCAAAACATAAAGGCAAGTTCTATTGGGTGGTGGTTAGACCGACTATGTTGTATGGGGAGGAGTGTTGGCCAGTCAAGACTTTGCACATCTAAAATATGAAAGTTGCGGAGATGAGGATGCTGAGATAGATGTGTGGGCATACAAGGAGGGATCAGATTAAAAATGATGATATCTGGGGTAGAGCTGAAGTTGTCTCATTGGAGGATAGGATGTGGGAATCGAGGTTGAGATGGTTCAGCCATGTGTAGAGGAGAGACACAGATGCCCAGTTCAGAGGTGTGAGAGGTTGACTATGGACGGGTTCATAAGGGGTAGAGGTAGGCCGAAGAAGTATTGGGGAGATGTAATTAGATGGGATATGGCGCAGGTGCAACTTACTGAGTACATGACCTTAGATAGGGGGTTGTGGAGGACACTGATTAGGGTAGAAGGGTAGTAGGTAGTTCAGTGTAGTCCTACTTACGCTTAATAACTGATAATTGTACTGTTATTAATGTAGGCTTGCTTAACCTATCATACTAGTAGGTGTAGTATTGCTTTATAGCCTACTGTCATTTGATTTATGCTGCTATGTGATCTTAAGTGTACTTTGTTTATCTTATTTACCAGTGTTAGTTACTGCTTCCTTTTTCAGATTGTGCTATCATGGCTTATTTGCCTTTGGTACCATCATTTTCATACTGCTTTAAATTTCTTATCTGGGTCTAACCGTTTCTCTTGATTTTCTTGTGCTTATTCTCTATCTTGAGCCGATGGTCTCTCGGAAATAACCGCTCTACCTATCAAAGTAGAGGTAAGGTCTACGTACATTTTACTCTACCTAGACCCCACATTATGGGATTTCACTGGGTATGTTAATGTTGTTGTTGTTCATTTTTTTTTCTCTCGTTAGTATATTACAAACTTGGGTTGCCTCCCTATAAGAATTTGATTTAGCGTCGCGGCATGACGCAAGTCCCTCATCTAATCATCCTTAAGGAGCATAT
Organism: Anisodus acutangulus; assembly: GCA_029783415.1. Lineage (NCBI taxonomy): Eukaryota > Viridiplantae > Streptophyta > Magnoliopsida > Solanales > Solanaceae > Anisodus > Anisodus acutangulus. The sequence continues at coordinate 38,122,511 of CM056506.1, read as the reverse complement.
GTTTCTTCTCCATATCAAAATCACCGCCCTAATATCAATTTAGCCTCTGCCCATTAACTAAGAACATGTGTGTCCCATCTATTATTTGTATCTCTACTGCACCATGAGGTATTATTCTATTCACAACAAACTGTCCCAATCATTGGGACTTTAGCTTTCCAGAAATTAACCACAACCTGGAATTGAACAAAATTTCTGGCCTACTGCCCTAGCATGAACTCATGATTTTGAATCTTCTTATCGTGCCATATCTTCGTCTTTTATTTGTACATTTGGCATTATTATATTCCCCTAGCCTTAACTCATCTAGCTCGTGCAGCTGTAACAATTGATTCTCACCTACCAAGCTCATATCAAGATTGAGTTTTTTTATTGCCCAATAAACGTTATGCTCCAACTCGATAGGTAGGTGACATACCTTTCCATAAACCAACCTGTAAGGAGAAGTCCTAATAGGTATTTTATACGCTGTCCGGTAAGCCCACAGAGCATCATCTAATTTCATTGCTCAGTCTTTCCTCTACACATTCACCATTTTCTCCAAGATTTGCTTCACCTCTCTATTAGACACATTTACTTGTCAACATGTTTGCGGGTGGCAAGTTATAGAAACTTTGTGCTTCACCCCATATTTAGCAAAGAGGTTCTTCAACATGTTATTTTAGAAGTGAGCTCAACCATCACTTGTCATGGCCCTCGGAGTTCCAAAACTTGCAAATGTATTCTTCCTCACAAAGTTCGCCACCACCTTTGCATCGTTAGTTGGGAGAGGGGTTGACTCCTCTCATTTTGATACATAATCAACTGCATTAGAATATACTTGTTCCCAAAAGATGGTGGGAAAGTCCCCATAAAATCAATGCCCCATACGTCGAATATCTCTACTTCCAAAATATTGGTCAAAGGTATCTCATGACTCTTAGAGATGTTTCTAGTTCGCTGGCATCTGTCACATCTTTTAGCAAATATATGTGCATCTTTGAATAGCGTAGGCCAATAGAAACCCGATTGTAACATCTTCGTTATAGTGCGATCGCCTCTAAAATAACCCTCATATGGGGAAAAATGACAGTTCTCCAACACTTGACTCACCTCGATACGGGGAATGCATCGTCTCACCAACTGATCAGGACCCTGTATGAACAGATACGGCTCATCCCATATGTAAAATTGTGAATCATCATAAAGCTTCCTTCTTTGTTGTATAGTAGTTTCAGGTAGGTAGACCCTACTCACTATTAAGTTCACGATATCTACATATCATGGTACTACTGCCTAAGGAATAGCAAAAAGCTGCTCATTCGGAAAAGCTTCTCGAATTTGACCACCTTCCACAACATGATCGTGACTCTCCAATCTCAATAAGTGGTCAGCAACTTCATTCTCTATCCCTTTATGGTCCTTGATATCCACATCAAACTCCTGTAATAGGATAATCCTCCGAATAAGCCAGTGTTTCGCTTCTTTCTTGGTGAATAAGTAATGAAGTGCAGCGTGATCCATTTATACAATAACATAAGTCCCTGCAAGAGAAGACCAAAACTTATCTAAGCATACACAATAACCAACAATTCTTTTTTGGTGACGGTATAATTCATCCGAGTAACATCCAACTTCTTACTGGCATGGTAGATTGAGTGGAAAATCTTATTCTTTCTCTGGCCTAGAACAGCTCCCTCCGCAATATTGCTAGCGTCACTAATCAATTCAAATGGAAAGTTCTAATCAGGGGCTATAATTATTGGTGCCATCACCAATCTTTGCTTCAACTCTTCAAATGACTTCAGACAAACATCGCTGAATACAAACTTCATGTCCTTCTCAAGCAGATTACACATCCGACTAGATATTTTGCAGAAGTCTTTAATAAAGCATCTGTAAAACCTTACCTGACTGAGAAAACTATGTACCCCCCTCACAGATACAGGGGGTGGTAGTCTCTCAATAACTTCCACCTTTGCACGATAAACTTCTAAGCCTCTTTTTGTTACATTATGCCTAAGGACAATAACCTCTCGGAACATAAAATGACACTTCTCCCAACTCAACACTAAGTTGGTCTCTTCACATCTTTCAAGGACACGATCCAAATTCATCAAACATTCTTCAAAAGAACTCTTAAATACAGAGAAATCATCCTTGAAGACTTTTACGAAATCCTCCGCCATTTCAGAGAATATAACCATCATACACCTTTGAAAAGTAGCAAGTGCATTGCATAACCTGAACGACATTTTCTTGAAGGCATATGTACCATAGGGGCAAGTAAAAGTAATCATCTTCTGGTCTTTGAGTGCCATTGCTATCTAATTATATCCGAAATATCCTTCCAGAAAATAGTAATACTCATGTCCGTCCAATCTGTCTAACATTTGATAAATAAAGGGAATCGAATAATGATACTTCCTAGTGGCCTCATTCATCTTATAATAGTCCATGCAGATCCTCTATTATGTTACCATTCTAGTTAGGATGAGCTCATTTTTGTCATTTGTCACCACTGTTATCCCTCATTTCTTCGGGACACACTATACTGGGCTCACCCGCTTGTTGTCAGAGATGGGATAGATAATGCATACATCTAACCACTTAATTATATTTTTCTTGACCACCTCATTCATTACAGGATTCAACCTCCTCTGATGTTCTATTATAGGCTTATAATCATCATCCATTAGTATATTATGCATACAAAATTCCTGGTTGATGCCCTGAATGTCAGATATTTGTCATCCCAATACTCTCTTTCGATTCTTCATGACCTCTAAGACATCTTTTTTTCTGCCTCGGTGAGCTCATCTACTATTATAACATGTAAAGTTTAACCCTCACCTAAGTACACATATTTGAGATGCGTGGGTAGAGGCTTCAACTCTAACTTCATATCCTCTTCTATAGATAGCTTAGGTGGAGGACCAATTGGTCTGTCAAACGGCTCAAACTCTCTTTTGCCAACATAAATACCTGCTAGATTAAGAATCTGCACCAATTCGAATACCTCTGTATCTCCAAAAATATCATCATTCACTAGAGCTCTCTCCAATGGGCTGCTAAATGTAATGAGAGGTTTCTTATTGTCTTCTGTCACCACAATGATAACAGAGAGTTCTTCATAAAATATAGGTAACTTGAGGGCTTTGTACACATTGAAAACCTCAATTTTATCATGTACCCTTATAGTTAGCTGCCCAGCAACTACATCAATCAGTGTTATTCCTGTAGCCAAGAATGGACGCCCTAAAATAAATGGGACTTCCGAATCTGGCTTAAAATCAAGGATAACAAAATCTGCCGGAAATGTAAGTGACCTAACCTGTACCCGAACATCTTTGATAATACCCTCGGGCCTGGCTAAGGATCTATCCGCCAGTAGTAGAACAATAGTGGTTGGTCATGAGTTTCCCAACCCCAAGTTTGTAAACATTGATGAAGACATTAGATTAATACTTACACAATAACGCAAAGTGATCATGCAATGTCTTGCTTCCCAATATTGATTTTAATCGTGAAACTACCTGGATCCTTCAGCTTTGTCGGCAGTTTGTTCTAAATTCGAGATGTACACTTTTCAGTTAGTGCAACTATGACATACTCTGTGAAGCAACTTTTATTTTCTATGATGTACTTGATTTACTTAGCGTATTTTGGAATCCCCTGCGGCATGTCTACCAAGGGGACATTCACATGTACCTGCTTCATTCGACAATCTCTAAGCATCGCCTTAAACCTCTCCCATGCCTGGTATAAACTCTCTCCATGTCTCTACCTGAATGACATGATTTCCCTCCTGAGCCTAACTGTCTTCCCAGATGGAATGAACCTTGTCAAGAATTTCCATGCTAAATCATCCCAGGAGATGATGGAATTTGCTAGTTCCGCCAACAACCACTTCTTTGCTTCCCCAAGTAGAGAAAATGGGAATAGCATAAACCTCACATAATCAGCAGACACCTTGTTGGTCACACAGATTTCGACAATCTCCAAGAAGGTTTGGATGTGTCACTGAGGATCTTATATTATTGACTTCTCTACTATGTTGATGGAATAATCGTTCAGGCTCAGGATGGAACTCCATAATATTATTTTGACTAGCCGACCTTCGCATTCGAGTATCAGTACATGTACAAATAACACTTAAGATCAAGACGTTAATGCTTGAATAACTAACGAAATAATAGATTGTTCTAAAGAAACCGTTAATTTTTAAGTCCCCAACAATGGCGCCAAAAACTTATTGCACACCTAAGTATACATGTTCGCCAAGTAATATAATGACTTGTAAAAGTCGAATGTCGTACTAATAGAGACTTATGATCAATGATTTAATGAGAATTCACTATTACTACTACTTATACAAGCATGAAAGTAGAGAATTTGATAGTTTTATGAACTAATTCGAAAAATAAAAGTAACGAATCGAAGCCGAAGATGGATCAAGGTAGCTTGCCTGCCAAGCCGATAGGCGAAGTAAATAACTAACTATTTATGCTAACAATTCGTTATGAACGTTTGTTTAAGACTTGAGTTTATCATAGAGATAGGAGTATTCCAGGGTTGTGGTTGGTTCACCAATCATATTGAGTTATTCAAGTATCTCACCATAGCAATTTTATTAATCTCATAGTGTTCTCTCAAATTACTAATCTCCGATTCAAAACAGTTCACCGCCTATATTCCTATGGAATTGACCTGTTAAGAAAACAGTTCATCCACGATATTTAATTGAATGCAACGACTAAGTATATTCCTATCCTAGTCATAAATTCTAGCCCAAGTGTAGGGATGATCAGATCACTCTCTCTTTACTTCTTCTCTAATTTAATAACGTCTTCCCCAATTACGCATATTAAATAGTAAATAGAACTCGACTCTTGCGCTGGCAATCAAGCAATTAAGAACAGAAATAAAGAAACAATTGTATATCAATAAAATACTAAGATAAAAATACTTGTCAAATATGAATATTCATGTTTATACTACAACCCCAGAATTTAAAGAGTTTAGCTACTCATGATTCCCACAAGAGCACAAGAATTCATGATACAAAGATTCAATGATGAAAATAAAGAAAAGAGATGAAACCTATGTGAAAAGGCTCTAACCCTTGCTCTCTAGGATAAACAGTACGAAGAAGGTCTCAAAAAATGAGTTTACAATATATTTATACCGAGTACAAATGAGCCCAAACTAAAATACCCTTGAAAATCCGAAACAAACATGAACATGTGAAATTTACAATAACACATTTTTTTCCTTCAACTTGTCCGTCCAATGTAGGCGCGACGCGACCCGCTTAGCGGTGCATGTTGCATCAAGCTTCTTTCCCAGCTTCTACGCATTTTCGTCACTTCTTTGCATGCATACTTGATTCTTGATTCTTGATCCCCCAACATGGTTTCAGTTGGATTTGAGGGCTTTTACTCAGACTTCAAAGCTCCCCGGTCATAAAAATAGCTCGTTCTTCTCCGTTTCAATCTTACACATCAAAAACACTATACTAAGATAAAATGGTATAAGGCATACTCAAATGATAACAAAAGACATAAGATGTGAGATAATTAGCAACTAAATGCACACATTTTACGCCGAACATCAATACATCCATGCAAGAAAAAAACCCACTAATAACTAGTTATTCTTTAATATAACTTTCCACATTATATGAACAATCTCTTCACGATGAGCATGCATTTATAGATTAGATGACCGAGAAGACGAAGCAACATTGTTACTCTGATTGATTGTTTGTCAGTTTCATCAACAATCATATCATCATGTTCATATTTAGTGAATATTTCATCACCGCTTTGGTAGTCACGCAAAAAAATATGTAATACAACACAAGCAATTACTATTTTCACGTGTGTGTCAAATTCATAGTTGTTCATACCTTGTCATAGTATTCTGAATCTACTTTTTCATGCACCATAAGTTCTTACAACTACTATTTTGTATTGTTGAAATGTAGCTTTTTAAATAACTGTGTAAAAACAATTTTGGTCTATTTCATTCAAATTGGAAGGACTATCACTCGAAAAAAATTAATATCACGACAATCACTTTAAGAAGTTACAGATAAAAAATTTCATCATTACACGGAGTAGCAAAAAAAGTAGATCAATCTACACACACATAGCAATATAAGTCATCAACCCTGGGGTTCTAAGTTGAGCCAGTAAAACAATAAGCTCCAAAGTAGATGGAGTTGTTATATAAAATATAAAATTTGGGGTAAGTTTTAAAATTTTAAAAAAGGCCAAGGTATAGATCTTGACCCAAAACAAGTTTGACCCAGAATTTGAGATTTGAAATTTTTATTTTTAAAATGTGTCAAAATTCTATGGCCAAACAAAGAATTGAAAAAATAATTTGAAAATTTGCTCCGAAATCTATGGCCAAAGTCACCAATACTTGTAATAGGTTTAAATTTAAATTACTTTTAAATATTAGATATACTAAAAAAGAAAGTGAATAAGCCTAAATGGAGACATAAGGATGATAAATAATACCTCAAAAGATCCACTCATCAAGAAACAAGTCAATATGGAGTTTGATGTTGGTTTGCCATGCAATTTGAACTTCAAATTTGAAGCTTCGATTTAAATTTTGTGGTTGTTTATAATATAACATTTGAACATAACTTCAAATTCAATTTAAAATTTTGATTTTAAATCCCAAATACACCTAAAAGGTACAATTTTCATTTCAAGTTTGTAATTTCAATTTTTAAAAAATTTAAAACTTGATCCATAAGTTTATAGTTTGTAAAAAAAGACTCATATTATAATTTTACTTAAAAAAGACTAATTTTAAACGTGAAGATTGTTCGTACCATGTTGAATGATTATATTAAAGAATATCTATTACTATTATTGTTGATTTATTGGACCCGTAAATCTTTGTAAAATCATGTCTATTTGAAAGTTTGTAATAACACGTAATCACAAATATTTATTTATAATATGAACACGGAGATATGCAATTTATTAATTAATACATTGCCTTAGTATATTCTGATACCTTGTTTATAAACTATAATTTTCTCATTTTGTAAGATATATAAAAATTAGTAATTTTTTGATAGTTTTCATAATTTATGAGGTTTTCATATTCAGAAAAAAATACAACTTATACTTAAACGAAATTTCAACTTGAAATCAATTATAACAAAGGACTGCTCTCGTTACTCAAAGAAGAAATTGAGAGTAAGAAGGAAGAAAGAGGAGAAGAGGAATTGGATATTTCCTATTCAGTAATCAGCTGAAATCAATACAACGGGTATTAAACAACCTGAAATCACTACTTAAACTAATACACGTGTCAATAGTACGGTTCTAACGGTTATCTTGTAAAATTTGTACCATATCAATTTTACGGTTATTTTATTTTATATGATCAAAATTAGACTTTTCGAAATTGTCCCATAATCCCGGTTTCTCTTCGGTATAGGTACCGTTCGGTTAATTTTTGATATTTTCTAAAAAATGTCATGTAAAAGTTACAACTAGAAGTTAGAACACCATATCATGCATACTTTTATAGGACTTTGACAAAATATCTGTAGACAAGTTTAGGACTTTGACAAAATATCTGTAGACAAGTTTATTGTTTAAAAGGTGATGAATCAAGAAAATATGAAACACGACAAGAATAGCGATTCATCCCACTATTTTATAGTAGTGTGAAATAATGTTAAGCAAGGATTAAATTTTTTAGCTCACACGAGGGAGAAGAAATCAATCAAGAAGGGACTCAAGAATTGTTAGAATTTATCCTGAATTTCCTACCTTATTTGAATTCTACCATAATTGTATTTTACTTTTAAAAAAAATTCTTAGTGGATTTTTTTTTTTTTTTGTAGAAAATGACTCTACCATATTTATCCTTTTCTTGTAGGAGAAGTTTTGAACTTCTATAAATAGAAGATCTTTTATTCTCAGACAGAACACAATAACATCCACAATGTAGTCGTTTAGAGAGTTTCGTTTGGGGGGGATTATTCTCTCATAGTTTATGCTTTTTTTATTTTTGTTTTTCATATGTAGGTCAGTTGACCAAATCATATCAAGGTATTATGCGTCTTTAGTATATTTTTCTTTGTCATCTGATTTATCGTCGTTCAAAGTTTGCAATTGTTAGCTTTCGCATGACGCCCTGATTATTTCGATCGCAACAAGAATTGGGTTTATTAAGATTATGTATCTAATCAAAGAAATTTGAATCATACGAGAGAAAAAAATCTAATTTCTTGTAGTTTGCTACTCCAGATAGTTAGAATACCTTATAGCTTAGTGGTTACTACTCGAGATTCGAGAACTATCTAGTTTCAATATGAGTAGCATAACAAGTTTTAGAGTCGAGACTTGAGAGTAAATCACTTATTGCCGACTTGTTATCATTTCTATCACCCAAGGCGAAAATTATAATGTTTCATAATTTATAAACTTCATGTATAAAATGTATTTTACACATATAAATTTATTCGTTACGATTTGTATTTTTTAGTTTATTTTTATAAAATTTAAAACCAACCTAATTATTCGGTACGGTTATAATTTTTTTATAAAAAAAATCGGTTAGAAACCTAATAATTAGTTCGGCACGGTACAGGTCGATCGGTTAAGTCAGATTTTGAAAAATCATTCACCCCTACTCCTCATACTAGAATGAGGGACTTTAATTGAAATACATAAAAAGATACTCCCTCTGGCCCAATTTATATGACATCATTTTCTTTTTGATTTGTCCCATCACTTTTTTATATTTAAAAATAATTTAGTTTTATGAGATGTTTTATAGTCACACATTTATATAAGACTTATTTTGAACTACACATTTACAAAAATATTTCTTTATTTCTTAAAGTCTGTGTCAAGTCAAATGGAGCCATATAAATTGTAGCGGAGAAAATATCTTCTAGGACCTAAATGACATTACTTAAAAGTACAACTTAAACAAAAAGTGTAAGATAGAATAATTTCCCTTAGGGATTCCTTTCATTATTCACAATATATATAGTTGTACAAATGTTGATTCCTAATACAGTACGAATCCTAACTTACCTTAAATGGTTGATTTCTAATACAATAACAATCCTAAGTTACCTTAAATATACATCTATCATAATTACAGAATATACAGTGAATATTCGGAGAATATTCGCTAATACTCCCCCTCAGAAGTCGGCGATGAGCTGTCGCAGTAGTCTCTTTGTGAAAATATCTGCATACTGATAAGAGGAAGGCACATGTAATATTTTGACCTGACCACGGGCAACCTTCTCTCGCACAAAGTGGATATCCATCTCAATATGCTTAGTCCGCTGATGCTAGACCGGATTATGAGACATATAGATGGCAGATATGTTGTCACACTAGACTATAGACGCCTTTCATAATGGACACTGGAGCTCCAAAAGAAGATTTCGGAGCCAACAGATCTCAACAACGACATTAGCAACTCTACGATATTCTGCTTCAGCACTCGAACGGGATAGTGTGGCCTGCCGCTTGGCGGATCATGAGATAAGATTATCCCCAAGAAATACATAGTACCCTGAGGTGGAGCGACGTGTGTCGGGGCATCCTGCCCAATCTGCATCCGTGTAGGCAAGTAACTTGGTTGGGGAAAAGGGGTATAGATGTAATCCAAAGTCTAGTGTGCCCTTAACGTATCTGATAATACGTTTGAGGGCTGCAAAATGGGACTCTTGGGGGTCGTGCATAAACAGACACACCTGCTGAATGGCATATGCAATATCAGGCCTAGTGAATGTAAGATACTGAAGAGCACCTGCAAGACTCCGATATAGAGTGGGATCAGAAATTGGCGCACCGTCATTGGCACTAAGCTTGGATTTTGAGTCCACTGGAGTTGGCATAATTTTACAATTTGCCATTTTGGCCGTGTACACTATCTCTTCTGCATACTTACGCTGACGCAGGAACATAGTGGCTGCAGATCTGGTCACTGATATACCAAAAAAATAACTCAGCTTGCCCAAGTCAGTCATAGCAAATTCAGTTTTGAGTAGGGTAATGATTTCATTCTTCAACCCGTCAGATGAGGCCGTAAGAACAATGTCATCGACATATAATAGTAAAAATGCAGTGCTGCTACCTCGGTGAAAAGTGAAGAGAGAGTTATCACACCTGCTACATATAAAACCAATCTACAGAAGATACCTGGCAAAACGATCATACCAAGCGTGGGGTGCCTGTTTCAATCCATACAATGACTTTCTGAGATGACATACAAACTGCGGAACTGCTGGATGAACAAAGCCCGGGGGTTGATGCATGTACACAGTTTCTTTCAAATTCCCATGAAGAAATGCATTCTTGACATCAAGCTGATGAATCGGCCAATGCATGCCCATAGCTATACTGAGAACAATCCAAATAGTGGCCGGTTTAACAACCGGACTGAATGTCTCACCACAGTCAATACCCTTCTGCTGATTAGTGTCATTGGCAACTAGTCTGGCCTTATACCTCTCTAAGTCACCACTGTCTCTGAACTTATGACAAAATAGCCACATACACCGGATAACATTCACACCATCTGGTCTAGGTACCAAATCCCAAGAGTCCTGCTTGGTTAAAGCGTTAAACTCCTCGCACATCCGCATTCCAATTAGGGTCTTGTTTTGCTAGTTTTGGATTTTTTGGAATGGGTGATAAGGTTTGTGTGGAGAGGTTGAAGTGAACCTTGGGTTTGAAGATCCCGTGTTGTGCACAAGTCTCCATGCGATGGGTAGGCTGTAGTGGTATGTCTGGACTGGGAGTTTGTGGCGGCATAGGTGCTGGTTCTGAAGGCAGAAGCAACTTCAGGTCGATAGGGGGTGTGGACTGTCTATTTCTGGAGGGGTGGAGGTTGGTCGAGCAGTGAAGGGTTCGATCGAGACAGAAAGGGTGTGACGACACCGGACAGTGTGGGTGGCGTAGCTGCTGGAGCAGTTCGCGACTGAACTGGAAACTGCCAGAGATACATCGAATGGATTAGATGAGACGGAGGAGACTCATCTAGAAATGTGTAATCTGTGGTTTGGAATTTTTGAAGGTTGGAAAATGGATAGTTCGTCTCGTCGAATGTGACGTGACGTGAGATGATGCCCTTACGAGTGGTTATGTCATAGCACAAGTAACCCCGATGATTTGTGGAGAAACTACGAATACACATGGTATGGTGCGTGGGGCTAGTTTGTGAGGTGCAGTGGAGGCCATGTTGGGGTAGCATAGGCAACCGAAGATGCGTATTTGGTCATAAGAATGGAACCTACGATATAAGATTTCGGTTGGGGTTTTGTTTTGGAGAGTGCTGGTTGGTAAAATCCTAAGGAGGCATTCTACCATTTTGACAGCGTAGACCCAGAATGACGGTGGAAGACTGGCATGAAAGAGAAGGGTACGTGCCATGTTATTGATGGTTCGGATGATTCTTTCAGCTTTGCCGTTTTGGGAGGAAGTGTAGGGACAAGAAAAATGAAAAACCATGCCTTGTTTAGAGCAGAAAATGTGAAATGTCGAATTATTAAATTCACGTCCATTATCACATTGAAAATTTTTTATAGATTTTTCAAATTGTATTTTAATGAATTTTTGAAATTCAAGGAATTTGGCAAACACTTCAGATTTGAATTTCAGAGGGTAAATCCATACAAAATGTGAAAAATCATCTAAGAATACTAGATAGAATTTGTGACCCAAAGAGCTAACAATCGGAGATGTCCACAAATCAACATGAACAATATCAAAAGGAGAAAAAGTAACATTGTTTGATGACATAAATGAAAGACGAGTATGCTTGCCTAGTGGGCAAGAAAAACAGTGTTGGGCAATTTTTCCATTATTACATTGAATACGCTTAGAAGTCCTAAGAAAAGTAAAAACTGGGTCTCTGGGGTGTCTGAGTCTGTTGTGCCAAGTTGAGGGAGAGATCGTCGCAAGGGATAGAGGTATTTGCGGTCCAACAGCGGAAGATTGAGTAAATGGGTAGAGGTCTCCCACACTATTGCAGTGTGTAAGAATGTTCTCCGTATTGAGTTCCTTCACAGAAAACCAAAAGGGTCAAATTCGACAGACACAGAATTATTTCTAGTGAATTTTATAACAGAGATTAGGTTTTTAATGATGTTAGGGGTGTATAGGACGTGGTTTAGGGAGAAAGGCGGGTGTGGATGTTTGGTGTGTGTGTTATCGTAACCTTCAATTGGAATGCGATGACCATTGCCGACAGTAATAAATTGAGGACACTTTAACCGAAGTAGTTGAGATAAGTTACCTGACGACTGAGTGAGGCGTGATGTGGCTCCGGTGTCCATGTACCAAATTTCATCGGGCTGTTGAAGGTTCACGGTGTTGTAGGCCTAGCCCAAATCAGTGGGGGCCAGGCTGCTAGGGTGCTGCTGCTGCTGCTGGACCGAGACCAGATAGGCCTGCTGCTGCTGCTGGTGGGCTTGCCTGGTGGCTGGAGCAGGGCCCAATAGGCCAGTCGACCATGCAGGCTGCTGGAACTAGGCTCTTGCAGTCGGGTATGGGCATGCAGGCGAGGCCCAATTCTGTTGGTTGGGCCAGATTTGCTACTGTCTAGGCCACGGGAAGTAGGCAGTGTTTGGGCCTGGCTGCTGATTTTTGTGGCCCTTGCCGCGGCCCTTGCCTTTGTTATTATTGTCGCGGCCTCTGCCGCCACGTCCTCCGCCGCGGGACTGATGGTGGTGGTGGTCTTGCGGTGGTGGCGGGTTGGTGTTGGCCGCCGGTGTTGCCATTCCGTCAACGGCTAATGCCTTTTGATTATGTTCCTCTTGTTTAGCACGTCGGGTTTCTTCCAACAACAATAGTGACCGTGCCTTGGTGAAACTTGGTAGTGGGTCGGCCTGTTGAATCATCGTTGCAAGTGTATCGTATTCACCTTTCGGTAAACCAACAACCAATTGAAGTACCATCTTGGTTTCAGAAACAGAATTCCCTACGTTGGATAGTTGGTCGGCTATTAGTTTCAGTTGTTTGCAATATTCGGACATGTTGTTAAAATTCTCGAGACGCGTATTGTTGAATTGCTCCTCCAAATACAAGGCCCGAGTATTTTTATTGTCCTGAAAGATTTCTTTCAACCACACCCAAAGGTCACGTGCCGTAGCACCTATTTTCATGATGGTACACAACAAGTCTTTTGAGATGGTGCCGTATATCCACTATTTGACGATGACGTCAAGGCGACGCCATGTCGATTCGGCAATGTCGGTGGGACGAGGAACATAGTCATCAATATGGTCGAGCACGTTGTACGCACATGCATGAATATAGAACAGTTCTGTCCACATGGAATATTGACAGTCTTCTTGATCAAGAATTATAGGGATAAAATTCTTGATGTTGGTAACGGCGAAAGCCGGGTGAAAAGAAGACGATGATCGTTGAGAGGGGTTGTCAAAAGTGCCAGTGAAGGAACCGGAATTTGTGGTGGAAGACATGGTGGCTGCCGGGTTGCCGTCGACTAAAGGGAAAATCCGAGAGGGGGTGGGGGTGGGTTGGCGGTAGTTTTGTTTTGAGAGAGAGGGGAGTAGGGTTTAGGCTCTTGATACCATGTAAGATAGAATCATTTTCCTTAGGGATTCCTTTCATTATTCACAATATATATAGTTGTACAAAAGTTGATTCATAATACAATATGAATCTCAACTTACCTTAAATGGTTGATTTATAATACAATAAGAATCTTAAGTTACCTTAAATATACATCTATCATAATTACAGAATATACAGTGAATATTCGAATATTCGCTAATACAAAAAGGACTAAAGTTGTTTGTGACATCAATCTCTACCCAAATCAATGATCAAATCATGATTTCAAATTCATGTGCAAATGCCTACAAAAATTTGTTAAGAAATTAGTCACCTTTAACCTACTTGATTCAGACCTTATATCCTCCTCGGTCGAGAGCTCAGAGCATGCGCCCACAATTGCGGCCGGTTTTTCAATGGAAAAGGTTTTTACTTTTTACCGTGGATCTATGGTGTAATACAACTTGGATCACGTCACGCCCACGTGCGAGTCAAATAAGAAAATGTTGTTTGGTCGTTTAGGGAGTGGCATTACTTTTTGCTGAATGTGGACACACATTAATGTTTTGTTGCATTATTTATGACTAAATTTGGTACACTATCATTAAATGTTATTCTCTCTATTGTTTATTTTGTAACAGTTGCGATAGAATTAATTTTCATGTAAGCTTAAGCAGTAGAAAATAAGATTCTCAGTGTCTTTTCATTAATGCATTAAAATTAAAGAGTAATTAAATATCCTCGATAAATAGATGGTTCAATTTTAAACAAGATAAACATAAATGGCATACTATATAGTTAGTCCGTCGGTAAAATCTATTAACAACCCTTAACTGATACATAAATTATATATTAATTATACACTTCGTAGACAGACACACATATATAGAGATATAGATGGACGACTATTTATATTATTATATTGAGTACTGTATAAAGATCATGAAAGACCTTCTAATTTTTGTTTATCAAAGAAAGTGCATAACTATTTTTGGAAAAAAATTCATGAAAACAAGTATGCACAAAAGCAAACCCCATAATTTTTTATTTTTTAAATTATTTATGGGTGTAAGAAAGACTTATTTTTATAAATATTTCCTAAAATCACATTAAAGTAATTTATTGTCTTGCAAACCCCTTTTGAGAAAAACTTAAGCAAATACATGAAATTCTTTAAAAAACAAACGATTAAAATGACTTTTATTTTGTTCCAATAGTATTTATTATTATAAATTCTGAATAATATTTATGTTAATGTTGGATTTGATGTTGTAACATTTGACCCAACATATCTCCTGAAGTATTGATTTGAATGTATAAGAATGTTGGGACAAATGTTGCACAACATTCGGACCAACATTTTCAGAACTGATTTTGTCTTACTTCACGTAATGATTACTATGTAGTAAATATGACTTGACAAGGTAAAAAGGAGTTGATAAACACGTATGAAGAACGAGTCAAGGCTGCTGCTTTTCGTGAGGAACAAGTCAAAATTGTTAGAGATTTTTGCTCCTTGATCGTCTCCAACCAATCCTACCAGCTACCCACCTTTCCTTCAACCTCCACAACCAATCGATGAGTTTTTCAAGGAAGACTCCCTATTATAAATAGAGAGGCTACTACAGTGAATCGATATCCATAATCAGAAAGCAAAAAATACCAAGAGAGCTCTCGGGATTTCATCTAAAAAATCTGGATCACCAGTGTTGCATGAGTGTGTTAACAACATTCTGTCCAACATTACAATTGTTGTTTAGATTCTAGATTAGTTTTGTATGGAGCGATTGTAATGAGAGGTTGTTTATGTGTACTTAGTTAGATTTTTCAGGCAAAAGTCATCTGCGACTTCAACTTTCAATTCCTTTCCATTTTACATCGTAAATCTGTAAAGAAAGGAATTTGTACTGTTGTATATATATATATATATATATATATATATATACAGAATACATTTGGTCATTGACCATCATAAGTTATATATATTATATAACTTATGAAAATTTAAACTTTTGTGTTCTTTAAATTCCGTTGCATTTACTCTTTAAAGTTTCTATTTTGCTAAGTGTTGTTACTGGTGTCGGACGACATAATTGCCGACATTCGGAAACAGAATTGGCATTCGATTTATTTCATCTCTTATTTTTAGTTCTCATAGAAATTGACACCCTTCAAGTGGTATTAGAGCCGACACTTAACACAATAAGTGCTTGGTCCTGTTGTCATAAGCTATGGATCCGGCAAATCCAACTATTGGTAGGCTTCCTATTTTAGATGGATCAAATTATGCCTATTGAAAGATTCGTCTACGTTCTCATATCAAATCAATTGATGTTAGGGCATGGAGATCTATAACCATTGGGTATGTTGTTCCAATGTTGCTACCGGATGAGGAAGGTGATATTCCTGTTAAACCTGAATCCGAATTGACTACATAAGAAACCAATAATGATAACTTTAACGAAAAAGCCTTAAATGCAATTTTTTGATGAGTTGATATGTATATGTTCAAACTCATTAAAAACTGCCCCATGGCTAAGAATGCATGAGATACTTTACAAATTCATTGTGAAGGTAGCTCAAGTGTTTGTCGAACTAAGCCACGCATGCTCATGAGTAAATATGAACGTTTAAGGATGGAAGAAGCAAATGATATTAAATCTTATTTTGAAAAGTTGATTGACATCTCAAATAAATGGCAAGTGCTTGGTGAACCATTAACCAACACTCAACTTGTTGAAAATGCTCTCGTTCTCTTCCTGAAAAGTTCAATTTAAAGATTTGTGATATTGAAGAAGCTCACAATTTTGTCGCAATGGACCTTCAAACCTTGATGAGCATTCTCAAAACTTATGAGATGAACATTGAGAATAAAAAGGAATTATATAAAAGCAAGAATGTGGCACTTCAAGTTCAATCATCGGAGAGTCAAATCGAAGAAGAAGATGAGAATCTTGAAGAAATTGGTGATGGTGCAAATGTTGCCTTACTCACTCGAAAATACAATTCGATGGTGAGGAAGTTCAACAATGAAAGAAATCAATCTAAATCTAAAGAGCACCAAAATCAAGTCTCCAATCAAAAGCCCACTAGATTCCTTCCAAATGTACAAAAAGGAAATTAACTAAGAAGAACCAATTCAGCGTATCAAATTTGATCCCAAATAACTTGAGTCTGTGCAGTGTCATGCATGCTCGGGTTAGGGTCACTATGCTAACGGATGTGCAAACACTCTTAGAAAATTTAGTAAGAACCTATGGGTTTCTCTTAGTGATGATGAAGGAGAAGAGGAGGAGATCGTGAAATTGAAACATAAGAAATGCTGACTATTATTTTCGAACAGTCTCTATCGGATAATAAAGATGTCGTATACAATATTGTCTCAGATGCCACGACATTTGCTCCAACATCAGCAACGACATCAACATACTCAGCGACATCCGGAAGGTATGAAATTTTTAACTATTCTGATGTTAATTGCCTTAGTGGTTCTATTTCTGTTAGTTAGGTTGATTGTATGGATCAAGTTAAATGCAATTATGATATGATTAATGAATTACAAAGTATTTGTAAAGCCTTAATCATAGAATCCAAGCAACTTGACAAAAATATAAAATCTTTAACTCATGAGAATTTAGTATTAAAAGGCACGAAAACCTGACTTGAGGTTTCACTTACCAAAAAGGATATTGAATTTGGTAAGATCCGTGGAAAATTGGATTTAGCAGAAGCAACCTTCCGTAAGCTCAATACAGGGACTTCAAAACTGAATGAGATACTCAACTTTAGTAAACCTTCACATGCATGAATTGGGTACGAAAACTCT
The DNA here is from genome assembly GCA_029783415.1 of Anisodus acutangulus. Taxonomy (NCBI): domain Eukaryota; kingdom Viridiplantae; phylum Streptophyta; class Magnoliopsida; order Solanales; family Solanaceae; genus Anisodus; species Anisodus acutangulus. The sequence goes on along the minus strand of CM056506.1, from coordinate 38,105,120 downwards.
TTTAAAACTATATACTCTAATCTCTTTGATAAAAATGAGAAAATATGCTTTGGAAAAGAAAAAGAGATGAATAATAGGTTCTCATATATGTCAAAGAATATGAAGTTTGTGTGTCATCTCTGTAACTCCTCTCGATACTTAAAACATATTATTTCAAACTTTAAGATTCTGTGAGCAAAATGTTGCCAAAAATGTTGTCCAACATTCCGGATAACAATCGAAGCAACATTTCTGAGCCAAAAGGTAAAAAATATTTTAAGAGAGTTTGGGTTCCTAAAAAGGATGTAACATGTAATGTTGCTATTACTACATTAACAACTAACATTTCAGGTTCTTGGTACTTTGATAGTGGATGTTCTCGCCACATGACATGTACAAAAGGTTTTCTAAAGAATTGTGAGTCATTCAATGGAGGAAACGTGATTTATGGAGGTGACAGAAAAAACAAAATAATTGGAAAAGGGATCTTAGATGTTCCTGGTTTTCCAGCCTTAAGAAATGTCTTACATGTTGAGGGATTAATGGCTAATCTGATAAGTGTTAGTCAACTGTGTGATGATGATCTTGAGGTAAAATTTAATAAAAATGCCTGTAAAGTTACGAATAGAGCAAATATATGTGTCATGACAGGTATTAGAATATGTGATAATTGCTATCTTGTTGAAAGACAAGAAAAATGCAATAATGCTGAGGTCGATGACACAACACTATGACATCAAAAGTTGGGCATGTAAACTACCGCATTTTAGAAAAATTGGCCACATATGAAGCGGTTAGAGGCATACCCAAACTTAGTCATAAAGGTAAAACTGTATGTGAAGATTGTTTGAAAGGTAAGCAAACTCGTGTCTCTCATAATGTTGTCTAACACGACGGACAACATTCAGGTATGTCTCACTATTTTCAATTGCTACATATGGATTTAATGGGTCCAATTGAAGTAGACACTCTAGGAGGCATGAGGTATTCCTTTGTGATAGTAGATTATTTTTCTAGATATTCTTAGATATATTTTTGAAAGAAAAATCACAAACGTTTGACAAGTTTAAAATCTTGCACTCTAGAATTAGAAATTTATTCTATTCTCCTATTTTTCGGATTAGATTTGACCATGGAAAATAATTTCAAAATAGTTTATTCACAAATTTTAGTGATAAAAAGGAAAATTTTCATGAGTTTTCTGCCCCCAAAATTCCTCAACATAATAGGGTTGCAGAACGGAAGAATAGGACATTGAAAGAAATGGCTAGAGTGATGCTTAGTTCTAAACATTTGTCAAAACGTTTAAGGTTAGAAGCCTTGAATACTGCTAATCACATAACTAATAGAGTTTATATAAGGCCAGGAACAAAGATGACACCCTATGAGATTATAAATGGAAAGAAACCAAACATGCGTTACTTTCATGTTTTTTGGTGTATTTGTTATACTTTAAATGAGAGGGATCATTTGACAAAATTTGACTCTAAGAGTGATAAAGGATATTCACAAAATAGTCATGTTTATCGAGTATACAATATGAGATCTAGAACTGTACAAGAGTTTGTAAATGTTATCTTTAATGATCTTTCTGATGTTTCAGGAAAAACTATTGAAAATAACATTATAGATATAATGGAAAGTCCACAAATTTTAGAAGAATCGGATGTTGCCACACCTAAGCAACATCCAAAACAGTAATAGAGACCACAGAGACCACAGATGAGGAGTCAAATTCTGAATTGTTAGACCAAGTTCGTAAGGACCCCATATCAAGTATTAGGAAGAATCATCCAATGGGCCAAGTGATAGGGGGAGTTTTTGAAGGAATTAGAACAAGAGGCAAAGAGCCACTCAACTATAGAGAAATGATAAAGCAAAGTGAAGATGGAATTTTTATCTCACAGAGTAAATATGCCAAGAATCTAGTTAAAAGATTTGGTTTGGAGAACGCTAAACAGATGAAAACGTCAATGGGTTCATCGTAGAAGGTATATAAGGATAATGCTGGTGAAAATATTGACCCAACATTATATCGATCTACGATAGGTAGCCTTCTTTATCTTGCTGCTAGTCGCCCATATATTATGTTTAGTGGTTGTGTTTGTGCACGTTTTCAAGCCTATCAACAAATGTCTCACTTAAATGTGAGTTGGGAATTTGGTATTCCAAAGACATTAATCCTAACTTAATAGGATTTAGTGACTCGGATTGGGCTAGAGATGTGGATGATAGAAAAAGTACAAGTGGAGGATGTTTTTATCTTGGCAATAACCTAATTTCATGGTATAGTCGTAAATAAAACTGTCTCACTTTCAACTGCTGAATCTGAATATGTAGCAACTGGAAGTTGTTGCTCTCAATTAATATGGCTACGACACATGTTAGACGACTATGGATTTACTAGCAATATATCGATTTTGTACTGTAATAATTTTAGAGCTATAAATATTTCCAAAAATCCAGTTCAGCACTCACGTACAAAACATATTAATATTAGACATCACTTTTTAAGAGATTTAGTTGAAAAACAGCTAGTTTAAATTGAACATGTTGACAATCTTCATCAACTAGCTTATATTTTTACAAAAGCTTTGGACAATGAGAGATTTTCTAATTTAAAAAAATATCTTGATCTTTGTAATCTCTAAAAAAGCATTTTTGGTGAATGTCAGCTGAAATGTTGTCTAACATTTCAGCTGACATTTACCTATGTAATATCACTGACTGATTATTGTTGTTGTATAGTGCATAACTTTTGGTCACACAAGCACGATCCTTCAATAAGAATGTTGTTTAAGTGATACCGTTCTCTGTGATTATATATATATATCATAAAAAGGGAGTAACAAAATAAGGCAAAGCCCGTGAAAAGATATTGTTCCTATTCTATAGGAGTATCGAGTGCTTCAAAAGAGATTTGAGAATACCATAAAAGTATTCTTATTTTTTACACGAAAAATTCTTTTATATGTGTTATATGGTTAGACCAAGGACACGATGAGAAAATGTTACATTGGTCCAGTGGTCAAATTCATAAAGTGCATATAAAACGTGTCTTGGTTTGTTGCCAAATCTGAAAATTGTTGTGGGATCAAAATACATGTGTCGTCCAAAATGTTGCCAACATTGTTGTTGACATCTTCAGAATGTGATATGTGTTGGTATGTTGTGTTTATCAGATCGTTGAAATATCATATCTTACTCCCTATTATATGCCTTGTTTACAGGAATTTCAAAATTTAAAATGACAAGATTAAATTTTATTCCTACCGTGATGTTTATTTTTTTATCCCAATATTTTAGGTGTAAGTTATTGTGTAAAATTGAAATACCTAAAACTAAGGGATTCTTGTTGCTAAGAAAAGGTTTGCTATGTATATAAATATTCCTCTCATTTGTTATGTTTTTTTACAAAAATAACCAAAAAAGCGGGAAAAGCTCAGCGGGTGTATATCTTCCTACCTACCCGATGGAACACCAAATCAAACTTCAATCACTTTCACAAACCCTAATTCCTCAAAACCCCCTCCTCAATTCTCATTGATGGAAACTTCTCCAATGTCAGAAAAAATGTCAACCAACATTCCATCCAACACTCCCATAAGCATTAACCCTCCGTCGAATACACCTCAACAACTAGGCCAGTCTTTTTTCTCAAATCTTCCTAAGGATCTTTCTAAAGCAATAGTGTTTAAAGGTTTTGATGAACCTTTAGATATCAGCTATCCTGGAGATAATAATAACCTTATAGATGTCGATCAAACTTTTGATTTCTCATCTCTGGGTAAAAGGCCAAGGTCATCTACCTTTCCTACTCGCCGATCGAGTAGAGTGTGAGAAAACAGTCCAAGAAGATTCGAGTAGCAAAAGGACTAAGTGTGAAACATCTAAACCAACTTACTCGAGTAGTGATAGTGATAATACGGACTATGTTTTCTCAACTGAGGAAGAACCATTTGCTTCTGAACAACCCAATGTGCCTCAAGAAAGGAAAATCCAGTTGAAATCCCCTTGAAATAATTTTTTCCAAAGGGAGTTCCCAGGACTACAAAGACAAGTACTACTCCAAATGTTGCCACATATGCCACAATATCTCAGGCAATATTTCAGCCAACATCGGAAGAGACACACACCACAACATCCTCCAATAATACCAAATCCATCAGTTCAGACATGTCTGATTCATACATTGATGTATCCGCTTTCTCAGATAAATTCTATTCTAAAGCTAACCACGATATGTGGGATTTTTACAAGAATAGAGTAATTAGGCCTGAGAGAGTGTTAGATATTGCTTTCTGTACAGAATATGGTTTGGTAGAATTCTTAAAGGACAAACAACTTCTTGGTTCTTTCACTGAAAAAGAACTATATCTTGATGAGATAGTAAGGTTGTTTTATGCGAACTTAAGCTCTGCTATAGAGTATACCTCCTCAAAGAAATTTTGGAAGGTATTTCTCTATAACAATGTATATATTTTTACGCCTGCTATCATAAATCAATGTATTAGACAAAATGCTGGAGATAATGTTAGAGAAGCTGAACATGTGATAGACAATAGGGATGAAGTAATTGAATACCTCACTGAAGGAATAATGAAGAAATGGAGCCCTAGATGTCCAGCCTCCAAACTAATAGCCCTGTTTTCCACCCTTCACAAAATTGCTATTCACAATTGGCTTCCTTCAATAAATGAGTCAATTGTGACATCTGAACAAGTTATATTATTGTATAAAATTGCGAAAGGTTTGAAAGTTGATTTGAGAAAAATGATATTTCATCAAATTGTCAGCTTGGCAGAGAAAGAATCAACTTCAATCCTTCATTTTCCCTCTCTGATCTACAAAGTATTAACCACCCGAGGCTTTGAGCCTAAGAGAGAAGACAATTTAGGGAAGGCTCCTGATCTTTACAATGTAAACAAAGCAATCTAAAGAGTAAGGACAGAGTCATTGACTTGCCCTGGAAGAAGGAAGCTAAAAGTGAAAATGTTGCCAGAAATATCACTAACATTTTGGGCAACACTGGTCCAAGAAAGTCTACAGAATGGCTTGTGGATCAAATTGCAAAAATCAACCAACAAATTGCAGAAGTTGATACTGCAAGGAATGCCCTGATACAAGCTAGAGACCATTTCATGATGCTACTTTCTTCACAAAAATGGGAAGATGATGCTGATGCAATGGGAGGAAGCTAAAGCTGCTACGCTGCAGAGAAAGCTGAAGTTGTTATGCAGGGGTAGAAAGCCACTACTGCTGTATGATGAGCAAGGAGGAAGCTGAATGATGTTGTTGAACCTAAGCTATAAATGTTTGTTCAATGGTTTGATGGATTGATGTGGATATTTGTTGATAATGGTTTGTTTCTATTCGTGTTTTGTATATATTGGATGATATGTGTATATATGTGTTCATATTTTTTTCCTAATACTATGAATTGGTATACACATGTTTGCTTGTATGCCATCACAGGTTAAGGGGGAGCATGACCTTGAAATTGTTGATCACATATGTTGGACATAAATTGTGACAACACCATAAGTCAACATTACATTTTAACGAGTTTTGTGAAGAAAGGCAAAATGGGGAGATTGTTAATGTTGGATTTGATGTTGTGACATTTGACCCAACATATCTCCTGAAGTATTGATTTGACTATATAAGAATGTTGGGACAGATGCTGCACAACATTCGGACCAACATTTTCAGAACTGATTTTGCCGTACTTCACATAATGATTACTATGTAGTAAATATGACTTGGCAAGGTAAAAATGAGTTGGTAAACATGTGTGAAGAATGAGTCAAGGCTGTTGCTTTTCATGAGGAACAAGTTAAAGTTATTAGAGGTTTTTGCTCCTTGATCATCTCCAACCAATCCTACCAGCTGCCCACCTTTATCTCAACCTCCACAACCAATCGATGAACTTTTCAAAGAAGACTCTCTACTAAAAATACAGAGGTTACTACAGTGAATCAATATCCAGAATCAGAAAGCAAAAATACCAAGAGAGCTCTCGGAATTTCATCTCAGAAATCTGGATCACCAGTATTGCCTGAGTGTGTTGACAACATTCTGTCCAACATTACAATTGTTGTTTAGATTCTAGATTAGTTTTTTATGGAGCGGTTGTAATGAGAGGTTGTCTATGTCTACTTAGTTATATTTTCAGGCAGAAGTCATCTACGACTTCAACTATTAATTCCTTTCTGTTTATATTGTAAATCTGTAAAGAAAGGAATTTGTATTGTTGTATATAATATATATACAATACATTTGGTCATTGACCATCATAAGTTATATATATATATATATATATATATATATATATATATATATATATATATATATATATATAACTTATTAAAATTTAAACCTTTGTGTTCTTTAAATTCTGTTGCATTTACTCTTTAAAGTTTATATTTTGCTAAGTGTTGTTACTGGTGTCGGACGACATAATTGTCGACATTCGGAAACAGAATTGGCATTCAATTTATGTCATCTCTTATTTTTAATTTCCATAGCATTTGACACACTTCAATTTACTTACTAATACTTCTTCAATCTTTATTGATTTATGGAAATATTTTGTCAATTTTAATATTGTAAGTTATAAAAATCCATAAGTAATTATATTTAAATAAATTTAAGCTTTTTAGCCCATCTTTAGGAATTATCTAATACCAATTAATAAAATATAATATTTAATATATAAAAATAACAATCAATTTAAATAATCAAGAGTATGGTAGGATGAATGAGCCTTCAATCTAGTCTAGATTAATAATTGTGTTAGTGGATGCGGGGTGATTATAAAGAAAAACCTATATCAACTAAATGCAGAGTTTGATCAGTTCCACCAAAAATTCTATCATTTTCGACATCACTCATTCACTCTCAAAATCCAACCCCTACCTCTATCTTTTCTTTTTGTTTACTCCTTCTATCCCAATTTATGTGGCAATATTTGACTTGACATGGATTTTAAGAAAGAAAGGAAGACTTTTGAAATTTGTGGTCCAAACAAGTCTTAGTTATTTGTGTGGCTATTAATCATCCACTAAAGTTAAGTTGTTTCTAAATATAGAAAAGTGACATTCTTTTTGGAACAGACTAAAAAGGAAATTGTGCCACATAAATTGAAACATGGGGAGTATAAGAAAAGGAAAAGAAAAAAACAAAATATTCCCTTATCTCAAAATACTTGTCGTTTTGCCACGACCCCAAATCTTCTGCCGTGAGGGCACCTACCCTTAACCCGTAGGAGAACCCAACATTCATCATATCTCATGCGGAATTAAATTCGGAAAGATAAAGAAGTAAAGGACAAGTAATTTAACAAGTCTTATAATAAATACAAAATCTGAAGAAAACCCTCAATGATCTAGTAGTAATGAGTACAAGCTCTATGTACGAATACAAGTCTGAATATCGCAATACATCAACTGTCTAGAAATAATAAGGACAACATAAAGGTAGAAAGAGTTCCAGTGCCTGGGAAGAAGTTGTGACTCACCCAGAACTCCAATGATCCCGCTATAATAAGGCTTTAAATCAAGCGGCTCCGGTATCGTCTGGCTCGGTACCTGTACATAGAGTGTAGCAAACACGTGTACTTATCAGCATCATCGACCGACTCTAGCTGTAATGGTGGCGAGGGTTGATACTTTTTGATACCTCTCTACTAATTAGTTAGTCGCAGCCCCAAATCTCATTGTATCATAAGGACACCTACCCTAACCCGTAGGCAAACCCAATATACATCATATCTGATAATGCAAAATTATGTGGAAAGATAAAAAGTAAAAGAGAAGTAATTTAACAAGTCTTATAATAAATACAGAATTTGAAGAAAACCCCTAATGTTCCGTTAGTCATGAGTACAAGCTCTAGGTATGAATACAAGTCTGAATATAGCAATGCATCAACTGTCTAGAAATAACAAGGACAATATAAAAGTAAAAGGAGTTCCAGTGTCGGGGAAGAAGATGGGGCTCACCCTAGACTCCAATGATCCCGCTCTAATAAGGCTACAAATCAAGTTGCTCCGGTATTGTATGGCTTGGTACCTACACATAGAGTGCAACAAACATAAATTGAGTATGGAAAACACACTTTAGTCACCACATTCCCCAAGAAGGCTACCGAACTAAGTTAGAACTCACACTTTGAAAATTTTGCATAGAGTTGCTTCTCCTTCAAAATACCAAGCACGATCCTCAAACGTTGCTCAAGCTCTTCCTCGCACTTAGAATAGATCAAGATGTCAACAATGAATGAACACCCCATTCATCAACTCCATAAAGGTTGCATGTGTATTCATCAACCCAAAAGACATCACCAAAAACTCATAATGCCCATATCGAGTCCGTAAGGCCGTCTTAGGAACATTCTTGGCCCTAATTCTTAACTGATGGTAATCGGACCTAAAGTTAATCTTAGAGACCGAATCACCCTATAACTGACCAAATAAGTCATCAATGCAAGGTATCGGGTACGTGTTCTTGATAGTCACCATGTTCAGCTATCGATAATCGATACATATGCGCATAGACCCATTTTTATTTTTCACGAACAACATAGAAGCACCCCAAGGTGGAACACTAGGTCGAAGAAAACCCTTACTCAAAAGATTTTACAACTGCTTCTTCAACTCTCTCAACTCAACCAGCGCCAACCGATATGGCGAAACAGAAATAGGTTGAGCGCTCGGCTCTAGGTCAATACAAAAATGAATATCACGATCTGGTGGAACATCGGGAAGGTCGGTGGGAAACGCCTCTGGATACTCCCGAACTACTGGAACTGACTCTAATGGAGGAGTCTCCGCACTCGTATCACGAACATACGCCAAATAGGAAAGACATCCTTCTCTACCACATTCTGAGGTTTAATAAATGAAATTACTTTCTTCGGACACTAGCTAAGAGTGCCCTATGAGATTTATTCTCTAATGATAGAAATAGAGAGAATAGAGGATCACACTTACAAGCAGCCTTTTCAATATAATTGAGGAATACCCGACATGGCTAAGGTAACAGTCTTAGCGTAACAATCCAAGATAACATGATATGGAGCTAACTAATCATACCCAAAATAACATCAAAATCTACCATACTTAATACTTTTAAGTCTACCTGAGCATCATACCCCATCAACGTAACTACACATCCCAAGTATGCTTGATTTACCACTACAGAGTCCCCAACAGTATAAAAACATAAGTAGGCATGGCTAGCGACTCACACATCAAATTCAAACTCAAAGCAAAGTAGGTAGACACATAAGAATAAGTAAACCCTGGATCAAATAAAGTTATAACAGGTCGATGGCAAACTGAAAGAGTACATGTGATCATAATTCGGTGGCCTCTACCTCAGGTCAGCTTGGAAATGCATAGAAATACCACGATTATCCAAAGTCTGAGCACCCCTATGTCCACCACCTCGGCTAGATTGAGCACCATCTCGACCTATCTGAGGGCCACTCCTACCATCCTGAGACCCATCTTTTGTACCCTAGGACCCACCTCTTACCAGTTGCCCCACTACTCTCAATCCAGAACCCTGAGACTGACTACCACGCCTAAGCCTGGGATAATCCATCTTAAAATGCCCAAGCTCACCACACTCAAAACAACATCTAGGAGTTGCCAATAGCTGAGAAGAAGAACTAGCACCAAAATGACTACCACGTGTAGAGGGCCGGTAAGAACTTGAGGTCAACTACCCTAAACCATGAGACGTACGTGAGGACTGGCCTCCCTCAAATGTAGGCATATCAGCAATAATGCGACTGGTACTCGAATGGTGATGACCTCCACCATGATGACCCCTACCTCCAGATGAGGCAACTACATGAATGCTAAAATGAGGCCACTTGACTACTCTATCCTCATAATCTTCATGCCTAATAAACTTGGTCTATCTCACTGCATCAATAATCTGCTGGAAGGTAGAACATGTGGCAGCCATCTGTGCTGCAATCAAATTAAGAGGACATATCAACCTATTGGTGAACCTCATCACCCTCTCAGCCTCATCAGGCAAAACCATTAAAGCATGGTAAGACAATGAGGAGACCCATAGCTAAGAGAATACAAGAGTTCGACCCATATTTGTCTTTTGGGTAAATGCACTCCGTTCATTGTTTCGTCGGTTCAATTAGTTTTGGAATGAAATTTATGACTTAGTCGAGCCTTCGATTTAGGTCCCGAGGTAGCCCGATGTGTTTTGGGGGTTAGGTTGTAAAACTGTGGAATTAGAACTTAAGAGTTAACTTTAGTCAAACCAGAGTCTTAGATACCTTTTCCGAGAAATCCGAGTGTGCAAGCAAGTCTGGAATGTGTTTTCTAATAGGAATGCATGTTTTATTTGTGTCCGGAAGGTCCCCGGAGTGTTTCGAATAGTTTACGGAGAGTTTAGGGAGTTTGGGTATTGCTGATGTCTAGTGTTTGCCCTACTGCCTTTATTTCTACTTCAACGGGTCTACTTCAGTGGAGGCCTGGCTCGCCAAAGCGAGGATCTTCCATAAGCCGAGAATTTTCCTTAGCGGATAAGTTCCTCACCGGGGCGTTGTGCCTCTACGAAGGTTGCTTCTGCCCCAGCGATGGTTTGGGATTTAAGTGACCTCGCCTCAGCGGATGGGTTTTCCGCCAAAGCGTCCTCTCTAGTCCTTGAGCTGGTATCCGATGGGATCATATGGGTATATGGACCTCATGAGTCCCAATGGGTCATGTGACAGTTATTGCAGCACTGTGTGTATACTGGGTACATATGGCCACTTGCATTCATACATATCATTCTGCATTGCATTCATTTAGATTATGATATGTGATTGATACTGTATGTGCTCAGACTGAATTCTATTACATTTGTCTTTTGGCTGATAGAAGGAATAATGTTAGTTTATGTGTAACCTTGTTGTGAGACTTGAATAGAGAGGCTTGATAGATCTAGACGCCTTAAACATGATTTAGGATGGACTTGTACAACTTGAGAACTTAAGAGTACTTATGCACTATCGAACTGTAGACTTATTGTCAGGTTGGTTAACTGATTTATTTTATCCTTAAGTAACTAAGTAGTAGAGAGATATCGGAAAGTACCAACCCTCGCCATGGTTACAGCTACGGTCTGTCGATGATGTTGCTGAGTACACATGTTTTTTATACTCACTCTACGCTTTTTGCACTCTATGTGCAGATACCGAGCCAGGAGACGATACTAGAGCAACTTGATCTACAACCTTGGAGAGTGTGATTATTAGAGTCTAGACGATACCATTATAATTATTTGCTAATTTCTATCAAAGTTTAAAAATTGGGAGTGAAGTTGGCAACTAGCTTGAGGATCATTGAGCAAAGTTTCAATTTTCAACCTCGATTACACGTCGATGTTACATCACCGTTTCGTACCTTCTTTAAATTATTATTATTACTTAATTTTAATTATCGTACTTAATTTTATTAACTTTTATTATTTATTTGGATTATTATAATGGAACGAAGTGGACGTTTTTATGGTAGAGGTACTAGGAGTAATATGGGTAAGGGTGCATCTTCTAGTAATCCTAATTACGATGATTTCACTCATGTAGATGAAACTAATTTTTTTAATGTTAATATTAATATACCATTAGATCATGAGCTATATTCTGCATCTGAACCAGACTTTAATTTAGAAAATGAATGAGAAAATAATTTAGATAACACACCCACTAGTGCACATCCACCTCACGCTCAGACTGAGTCTCAGGCTGAAACTAGAATGTCTCATATTCCCCCTAGTATGAGTCGAGGACGAAGACAACAAATATTAAAATCACCTACATGAGATTTTTGATAGGGACATTCCTAATCAACTAGCTATTTGTAAAATTTATCGCGAAGTTTATAAATTTAAAACTGGAAAAGGTCAAGGTGGGACGAGAGGTTTAATGAGACATGTAGAAAACTCTCACAAAGCAAGGTATAACCAATACTTGGCTAAAAAATCTGGTGTGCAAATGCCTTCTGAGTCGGGACAAGGTTCACATAATGTCCCCGACCAAGTACAGGGCCGAATTAACCTGATGATTGGGGGAGTTATAAGTCCTAAATATGATAAACACAGAGATAGGGAAAATATAGCAAAATGAGTTGTTGTGGAGGGTTTGCCTTTTTCATTTCCTTCATCTCCTGGTTTTATTCATTATATTCGAGAAACATGTAATCCTACTTTTAACGATTTTCCTAGATCAAATGTTAGAAGAGATGTTTTTAAATTTGTGCATGAATATCAACAATATTTACGTTATGCATTGTATCATTTTAATGGTAAAGTGGCTATCACTTCTGACATAGGCCGTAGTACTAACGGTAATAATTATTTAACTGTTACATGTCATTAGATAGATCAGAATTGGTCTATGCAAAAACGTATATTAGCATATAGATATATTGATGATAGGCATACTGAATATTTCATTTCAAGAAATATTCATGATTTTTTTTAATATTATGAAATTACTGATAAAATTATGACTATTACATTAAATAATGTTGCTTCTAATGATTATGTTGTAAACCTTTTAAAACTCGATTTACTCCATCTTTTTCCCATATTTTTCATATTAGATATGCATGTCATATTTATAACTTAGTTGTAAAGGATGACCTAAAACTTTTTAAAGACATTCTTGATAAAGTACAATTTGCTATAAACTTTATTTTAAAGGTAATAAAATATAAAGACTCTAAGAGTATACAAAACTTGTCATGATTGTGGATTACCTTATAGAAAAATTACAGAAGAAGTTGCGACTAGGTGGAATTCTTTGTATGAACAATTACTTGTTGCTCATGAGTATAAAAGACCTATAATTTTATTATTTAATATCCATAATCAAAGTCCAACGGATATGCTTGTAGATGATGATTAGGATAAAATTTTGGAACTTATTGTATTTTTAGAGAATTTTTTTCTAGCTACTAAGGAATTTTCTGAAATTTATTATCCTACTATTTCATCTATGTTATTTTATATAGCTCTAATATTTTTGTTACTTAATGAATATATGCAAAAACCAACTTACGCGCCAGCTATTAAAAAGTGTTTATAAAATTTTAAAAAATACTTTTTTCTTATTCCCACTATTTATTTTATTGGTGCTGTATTAATTTCTACTATTAAAGTAGACAGTTGTAAAACACTTGTTGAAACGATATATGAAAGCTTAGAAATACTTCCAACAGACCCAACTGAAGAACCAACTTACGAACCAACTAAAGAAGAAGTCATGTTTAGCATACACACCGAATGCATATATATATATATATATATATATATATATATATATATATATATGTATTACCAAGAGCAAAGTGCAAATAATCACTAGCGTCTGTACCATCTTCTTCTACTTCACTGCAACCTAATAAAAGACATGTTGTTTTTGCTTCTAGTATTCAAGGCCTTAGAAATAGAATGTATAGTGGTTCAAGTTCTTCACAAATTAGGGAGTTTGATGTTTATGTTTTGCAGGGTGTTGTACCGTACGAATCAATTGTCAATGAAGTTGGACGTGAAGACTTGCTAAAATACTGGAGGGAGAATGAGAAGACATTTCCGACACTATCAAAGATGACCAGAGATGTGTTGAATATTCAAGCGTCATCAACAGCTTTTGAAAGAATTTTTTCTGCTGAAATGTTTCAAATAGGAGAGCACAAACACTTATTGGCGGGAGATAGCTTGGATATTGCAGTTTTATTCAGAGATTGGATTAGAGCGGATTGTAGAAGGTGCGGTCAACCAGAGATCAATGAAGAAGACAACTACAACTACAACGAAATCTTATCCGATGGAGCAGGAAGCGATGTCGAACAATTTGACCAACTACTTCTAATTCCAACAGAAGATCCTTAAGAGATTGTGAGGAAATTAGAAAGAGTATGGTTGAATATGTATTTTTTAATGGAAATTTTACTATGTGATTTGCAACTTTTGAACTACGAAACAAAGTTGCAATTTTGAAATTGTATTACAAAATAAATCATATTTCTATTAAATAATATAAGAGGCACAAAAACAGCATTGAGATATTTTTATTAACTATCTTGTTCAATTATTTTAAGTGTTTAAATATATATTTTTTTAAAATTAAGTGTCTAAAAAAAATCCCCCTACCCGACCTGACCCGTCCCGTCCCCCCAAAACTCATCCCCTCTTTCGGCGAGATGTGGGATGTGATATGATCTCTTCCCATCCCCCTATCCCGGCCCGCCATGTCCCGATCCCGAACCCCCACCCCGTCCTCCCCAAATCCCATCCCACCTAATTTATTGATCCTTTTGAGATCATGGAAAGAGTTGGTGAACTGGCCTATGAGTTGGCTTTACTTTCTAGATTATCTAGTGTGCACCCTGTGTTTCATATGTTGATGTTGAGGAAGTATGTGGCTGATGATTCTCATGTGCTTAGATGGGATTCGGTGACGCTGGACTAGAACTTAGCTTATAAGGAGAAACCTTTAGCTATTTTTGATAGGTAAGCTTGGAAGTTGAGGTCCAAGGAGATAACTTCAGTGAAAGTGCAGTGGAGGAATCACTCAGTGGAGGAAGATACATGGGAGACCGAGTCTGATATGCGGGCTAACTACCCCAAGCTATTTGAGAGTCCAGGTATTTCCTTTTTTACCGTTGGAGGACGAATGTTATTTTTAGTTGTACCTGATGTAACGACTCAAGAAGTCATTTTGCTTATTTTGCCTAGAAATCCCTAAATTACCCTTTCTGAGTTCTTATTAGCTTGCTTATGACTTGCAGGGATGAGTGGCACGGTTCTCAAGGCGATTGAGTAGGTTTCATGCCATTTTGTTAAGTTTGAGAAATTTTACGTTAAGAGAATAGAAGAGTTTGACCCATAGTTCACTTTTTGGTAAACACACTCCGTTCATAATTTCATTGGTTTCATTAGCTCCGAAATGACATTTATGACTTAGTCGAGCCTTCAGTTCTGGAACTGAGGCAGCCCTGTATTCTTTGGGGGTTAGGTTGTAAAATTGTGGAATTAGAACTTAAGAGTTGACTTTAGTCAAACTCGAGCCTTAGAGACCTTTTCCGGGAAATTCAAGTGCGCGAGCAGGTATGGAATGTGTTGTCTGATAGGAATGCATGTTTGGTTTGTGTCTGGAGGTCCCGAGAGTGTTTCGGGTGGTTGGTAGAGGGTTTGGATATTGCTGGTGTCTGGTGTCCGCCCTAGTTTCTTTATTTCTGCTTCAGCGGGTCTACCTCAATGGAAGCCTTGCTCGCATAAGCGAGGATATTCCATAAGCCGAGAATCTGTCTTAGTAGATGGGTTCCTCGCCCGAGGGTGTGCGCCTCTACGAAGGTTGCTTCTGCTCTAGTGATGGTTTGGGATTTAAGTGACCTCGCCTCAGCGGATGGGTTTTCCGCCGAAGCGAGTCCGCTCTAACGAAGTCGATTTCGTTCAGGCGGAATCACTGTTCAGGTTATAAATGTTTAATGACCTAGAAGTTATTCTCATCCTTCATATAATCTCCTTGGGATTGGATCTCGACCAGTAGGACATTCTTGAAGGTTCTAAGAGAAAGTTCATCTATAGAGGTATAATCTCACCCTCCCCTTTTAATTATGGTGTATTAGTTAAGTTTCCATCTTAGGTATGTTTCTTAAATGAGGGAAATGGTGGAAATGTCTTTGTTGAGAATAAGAGGGTTATAATTAGGGATTGATTATTGGTTCATTATTGCTAATATTGTAAACTATTGATGTATTAGACTAGTAGATGATGCTTACTTGACCAATTGCATGCTTTAATCCCTTTTGGGAATTGAAAAAAATTCTAGGGTTAGAATTGGAGCTTTTGTCAATCTATGAAATTGAGGACCCAATTGGGGTTCGTTGTTAAATTAACTTGGAATTATGACTATCTAGCATGTATTGGTGCTAATTAGGTAGAAAACTTCATATTTTGATAAATATGGGCCCGAGATTCATTTGTAACCTAACTTGATGGATTATGGGTGATGTTAGACCGTAATCTCATATACTTGATATGATTGATCAAAGTGGGCTCATGAGAAGGCTCAGCGAAAGGGAAAAGCGACTACATGAGTTCTTTGGCTCGATTCAAGCAAGTTAAGACTTTCTAGACTCTAGTGTAGAGTTTACGTGTTGGTATGCTATGTAATGAAATAATGGGAGTAATGGGAACTTAGGGGTCCCGTATTAGTGAGTTGACAAGCACTAATACGGGTACCGGTGAACCTTAATTGGGTAATTAATGAATTAGAACAATGCATATGAAGGAGTTTATATGTTTAGCCTTTGGGCCACGTGCGCGGCACATAAATCTGCTTAGGTTAGTATGATTGTTGTTTACTTGGCATTGTAGCCACTTGATATGATATTATAATTTTACTTGCCATGCATTTATTATTCCATATCTCGTCTAAACACTTGAATAGAAACTGATAAATACTTATTATGTTGATTACATGGTGTACACATATCCATCTCATTCATATATGATATACTTGGCATTGGCTTACTGATATATATTGCTGAGAAAGGCTTGGGAAGTCATATTAAGGGATATGGTACATGATTTCATAAGTGATGATTGATTATGACATTCAATCCTCGAGTTGGTATCCTATGAGATAGGATGGGTATATGGACCTCATGAGTTCCCATATGGGTCATGTGACAACTATTGCACTATTGTGTGTATACCGGGTACATATGGTCACTTGCATTCATACATATCATTCTGCATTGCATTCATTTATATTATGATATATGATTGATATTGTATGTGCTCGGATTGAATTCTATTACACTTGTGATCTTTAGGCTGATAAAATAATACAACTAGTTTATGTGTAACCTTGTTGTGAGAGTTGAGTAGAGAGGCTTGATGGATCTAGACGCCCTAAACGAGATTTAGGCTGCACTTGTACAATTTGAGAACTTGAAAGTAATTATGCTCTATCGAACTGTAGACTTACTGTTAAGTTGGTTAACTAGTTTATTTTATGCTTAAGTAACTAACTAGTAGAGAGGTATCATAAAGTACCAACCCTCGCCACCGTTACAACTAGGCTCGGTTGACAATGCTGCTAAGTACACGTGTTTCCCGTACTCACTCTATGTTTGTTGCACTCTATGTGCAAGTACCAAGCCAGGAGACGGCAGTGCAGCTTGATCTACAACCTTGGAGAGTGTGATTATTAGAGTCTAGGGTGAGCTGCAACTTTTTCCCTGGCACTGGAACTTCTTCTATCTTTATGTTAGGTTCTTGTTATTTCTAGACAGTTGATGTATTGCTATATTCAGACTTGTATTCGTACTTAGAGCTTGCACTAATGACTATCAGATCATTGGTGATTTTCTTTAGATTCTGTATTTATTATAAGACTTGTTAAATTACTTCTTCTTTATCTCTTTATCTTCCGCATTTAATTTCGCATTATTGTATGATGTATTGATTACTTGAATATTATTCGAACTCTTGAAGAGTTTCCAAGGCAATAGATTATTTGCTGAAATAAGTTGAAATGAGAAACTTGCAGAACTCTTTGGTCCTGAAGTGCCATCTCTATGCAATTGATGTATTTCTATATTTTGCTATGACTATGAGGGATTACGGTCATACGATGTTGTTCTACATGACAATCAGATCATATAAATATAATAACTGTTTATAAAGCAAGTCAGGAATGTACTTGAAGTGATTTCAATAATATTATATGCTGATGCGGGGATAGAACAAAACATATTTCACCAAATTTGTTCTTCACACATGATCTCCAAAAGAATGATGATATCAACGTGCAACAGATTTGTTCAAGTGATAATATGGTTGATTTGTTCACCAAATTTCTACCAATTGCAACTTCGAGAAGATGGTGCACATGATTGGATTGTGAAGATTCAAGTTTTAGATTGATGTTCTCATCAGGGGAGTTAATACGCGATGTACTCTTTTTTCCTTACAAGATTTTATTCCACAGGGTTTTCCTTGCAAGTTTTTAATGAGGCAGTCAAAATGCGTATTATTAGAAATGTCTACTTTTTTTTCTTTACTAGAACTTTTTCCACTGAGTTTTTTCCATTAAGGTTGTAACGAGACACATTATCTATCAAATAGACATTCAAAGGGGAGTGTTATAAATATTATTTATTATTGTGAATATCTATCCCTATAAGAAAAGTTATGGTTAGTAATTTTGGGACCAAATTAATTTTCTATTATAAATAGAGATATTCCCTTCATTATATTTACATCCCTCAAGACAAATAAAAAACTTTTCTCTCTTCTCTCTTTCTCCATAATATTCTTGTTTTAGTTTTATTATTTTATAACAAACACATCAGTTATGACACATAGAGTAAATATTTAATAAAGAAAAATTATAATTTAAGATATAAAATTAAAATAGTCAAATATTTTTTTAATAAATATATAAATGAAAATCATGATAAATATTTTAACACGGAGTGAGTACATTGCAATTATATAGAGTCAAATCCAAAGGGGAGGCAATAAATTTAGTTGTCTAAGTGTCAACTGTATATTAGTAGAATGGAGCTGTCAGGTGCAGGGGATCCGACCCCGTCCCGCATATACTGCTGAATGAATGAGGTCTCAGCTGCGTCTCTGAGGTTTCACTCCCACCCTCTTCCTTCCTCGTTCCAATAAATATATACTTACACACACATATATATATACATACAAATTCTAGAGAGAGAGGTTGGTTTAGAGAGAGAAGGGATGGAGGAAGAACAACAACAACATAGTGAAGAAGAAGTTCTTGGTTCTAGCTTAACAATGGAGAAAGTTGCTGCTGCTAAGCAATTTATTGAGAATCACTACAAGTCTCAGATGAAAAGCATTCAGGACCGCAAACAGAGGTACCTAATTTGTTGCTGTGAGTTAATTAGCTTGATTTCATATCTGCTTCACTTCGAGATCTATTGATAGTATTTATGTTCTTCAATTCTATGTCTTCGTTGCTGGAACTATATAAAAGAGTTAATTAATTAAGTTTGTGCGTTTTTGGCTTAGGTATCTTTCTTTTAGTAATAGCTTTTGACTAGGTTGTTCGTCTTCTCTTGGTGGGGTGTTTAAACGGATACCTTAATTCAACTACAACTATCACAAGATTGTAGGAGTATAGTGTGATTAGAAATTGGTTCACTTCTTAATGCTGCTGTCTGGGTGGCTAGAATTAATTTCAGTTTCCTTTTCCGGAACAAATGGATTTTCATTGTCTGGAACTTAATTATTATATTGCTAGGAATCTGGAGACACACATTGACCTAACTTTTTTAAAGCATACACATCGTTCATATTTTTGTAGTTGTAAGCCAACCTTTCTCAGTTCTTCTCTTGATACAGAAAACCCTTCAGCTGTCTTATCTGCTTGTGCTCTTGTTAAAATCTTATTTAATTTTTATTCTTGAAGTACCCATTGACATTGTGATTGCTGCAGAACTGTCTTAACTCCTTTGAAAAGAATGGTCAATATCTAAGTGAATTAATGGAAGAAGTAAAGGGGAAAAAGCACAGAAGGTTGAAAGTTGGGCAGAACAGTAGGGGATACAAATTTCTTCTAGTGATGTTGGACAGACTTGCTCATTTAGCTTCCGGGGCAGGTCAACCATTTTTTTTTTGGATAAGGTAAAACTATTATCAAGAAAGGTACCAAGAAGGTACATAAAAGTACAACAAAATCAGACAACCCCTACAATAGATTCTAGATGTATATTCCTAAGTGAGTCCCAAAAATCCATAAACTGATCCATATTCTCTACTAAACTTTCTTACACCAAAAGAACAGATTGTGAAGACAAAGATTCATGACTTAGAGAACTCATTATCTAGATTGTATATTGGAGTGAACTACTGCATATTTACATATACCCCAAGTTGTCTTACTTCAGATTGATTTTAATATGTCTTGCTTGCTATCACAACATTGACCGAACACAGGCGCTGGATTCTAGAGAGGAAGCTAGCATCTTCAGATGTGCCTAAAGAGGAGCAAGTGAATCTGATCAAGGATTTAGAGCAGAAGGAGACAGAGTATATGAGGCTGAGGAGGCACAAGATTTGCGTGGATGACTTTGAGCTTCTAACAATTATTGGCAGAGGAGCCTTTGGCGAGGTTTGTGACCATTCACCATTTAAACAAAGTAATCTGTTTGTTGCAAATATAAGTAGTTCTTTATCTCATGATCTTTTTATTTCCATTTTCATTTGCATTATGTTCATATAAATTCTTGGTTATGGACAAGCTGATGACAGAAAGTCATGGAAAAGCGTGCTGTCTTAGCTCTCACTTTTGTAGTCTAGCAAGACATTGAAGGACAATGCATGACTGTAAATCAAGATGATTTCGTTATTTCATAAGCCTTCTATGTCTGCAAGGTTGTACTCCAGCCAGCATGTATTGTCTGTTTTTGTATGGGAAATAGTGAACCTCAGTGTTAAGGGGGGTCTTGGTGCAGTAGAGGATGGTTATCAGCCACCAATCATGGTGCTGGGATGGTCTAATGGTCTAATGGCTGTCTGACAGACTCCAAAACTTTTTAAATAACTAAAGAACCTGATCAAAAGAATATTATGTAAATACGGTGTATATTAATTAGAATCAATTTGGGGGATATTGTTTCTTTGTAACTATGTAGCTTTGGCAACCAAGGGTATGGTCTACTGGTCAATGAAGTGGGTTGAGAACCATCTCAGGTTCAAATACCAGCGGAGGTAAAAACACTAGATGATTTCTTCATATCTGTCCAAGCCTTGGTGGACAGAGTTACCTGGTATGTTGTGAATGTGGTTTGGTTGCAGGGGATGGGTTGTGGAAGGAGAGGGGATAATGAGGAAAATATAAGGCGAAAAGGGGTGATACTGGAAAACAATTGCTCCAAGGGGTATAAATGACATTATATCATAAAGCTTTCTCTATTAACATATCAAGCAAGATGGTAGGTTCGACTTATTTTAGTAAGGATCTAGCTAATATATACTTTATAATTTAAATATTTTTTACCCTATCATTGTAGTTTAACTGGTTGTAACAGCGCAGCAGTTTGCTGTGCTTATCTCTCATTTGTCAATCTATACTCACTATAGAATATTACATGTAGTTGGTTTCTAAGTAACATATAATCGTGAAAAAATTCTCTAGTGATAATATACATGATAAAGTCTTTTTCAGATATACATATTACTCCCTTTCAAAATTTAGATGTTGCTCCCTTTAATGCAATTAATCCAAGTAATTCACTTTTCCACTCTTGTTCTTCTTGGTGTGTGGTACATACATAATTTTGCATCAGTTATTGGTACAAGAGGACTGATAAGAAAAATTGGTACCTAGAGGACCGCCTGCCCTGGTGTGTGATAAAAAATTCATGAAAATCAGAATGATCTTTGAGAAAATGTTATTGATTTGAAAAAACCCGATTGCAAACATCAGAATGATCTTCTTCTCTATTTGAAGATTTTTTCTTGCCCCATATTGCTCACATTTGACTTCCATGGTTAAAGTTGGTAGACGCATTCAAACTCATGGAGGATCAAATCAAATTTGGCTCTCTACTTCCGATACCCACTACTTAAGCTATGATAAATTAATTTATCATGTCCTGTGTCCGCCTCTTGGGAATAACATCTTCTGTGTAGAAGGATGGTTTCCCTAAATCTGAATCAATCAATCCACGAATACCTATTCCTGATTCAGATATAATAATGATACGTTTGCTCTGCAGGTGCGTTTATGCAGGGAGAAGAAATCAGGCAATATTTATGCTATGAAGAAATTGAAGAAATCTGAAATGCTCATAAGAGGACAGGTGAGGAGAAATATTCTTCTTTTTTCTTTATCGAGTTTTCATCGTGTGCCTACTTTCATAAATTTGTTGCGAGTTCTCTGGCGAATTATGTAACTTTTTTTTTGGGGATATGTAAGTAAAACTTTATTAGTAAGAGTAGTCAAGCGCAATGGTGCTACACATGACAAGGTAAAGTATGCATTTTATGTTGGTAAGAAACCTCAGTTAGAAAGTGAGTGCTCACACAGATTGTAAGTTGGTACTTATCAATAAAAAAAAAGAACAGGATGTAAGTTCGAAGTGAGTGCACTAAGATGGTGTTGGACATTACAAGTCACCGATGCTGGTGATGCGCTGCTATGTTCTTAAGAAGTGGCCTAGTTCAGCATATCTTGCTGCTTCTTTCGTATGTGTGTGTAGTGAAACAACTATCTTTAAACTTTCTACTCTATTTTCTTTTCTCTGTTTTTCTTTACCTTTTTTCGGGGGGGGGGGGGGGGCTGGTGGATGGCGTATGGTTGCTCCGACGGTGAGATTAGTGAACAATAACAAAGGCTTTTGATTTTTTCTGATATAATGAGTTTAACATTCTTTGATGCACCGCTTAAGAAAGACCAACTTTGATGCAAAGACCTCTCATTATGTCAATCGCTTATGTTTTCGAGAGACTGGTTTCCAAGAAAAATTATCCTAGTAGGCTGCTGTACCTCTAATGTAAACTCTAGGAAATCCTTAAGAATATTGCATATAGTATTTTAATGATTCTCATGATAATTATTATAAAAAATGATTATGAAATTTTACAGCATTTACTGTTTCTGTATATCAATGAAGTACTTTTACCAATAAAAAATGATTGTGGAGTTTTCTACTTATAGCTTAGCAGTTTTGTCTTTCAAAATAGCTTTACTTTTCTCTTTTCTTTTGTTCAAACCATAATTTCAAATATGAAGATTTAGATGCATTATAAAGAATCCCAAATATTTAAGAAACTTTCCTCATTTCACTTGACAAAAAGAGAAATTTCCTCATTTCATGTAATTAAAATTTCAAAGTCTTCTCTATCTTGTATGTTCTATTGTTAGTGTGTCTTTCTTCGCTATGTTCCTTCGGCATTACACCTCTTTACCGTTATTATTCTAACGGCACTAAGCCTCTTTTGGCGAGTTCCTATTGTTGAGAATATAATAAAATAAATAAAAATGTGTGATGTCTCTAACATCTTAAGCATTTAGATGAGATGGTCACACACTTCAACATTGTATCAGAGCAGGCAGAGGTCTGAGTTCGAAGTTCACTACCACCCTTTATCAAAAAAAAATTTCACGTGCTTGGCTCTAAAAAATAATCAAGCACGTGAGAGGGCGTGTTGAGAATATTATAAAATAAATAGTTGTGTGCTCTTTCTAAAAGCTTACGCGTTTAGATGAGATTGTCACAGACACACTTCAACAACTGTGACACTGTTTTTTTCCCATGACCATTCTTGAGGAACTACATATAATTTGTTGGACATTCCATCGACACCGCCTCTTATGTCCATTGTTCATGTCATTCTTTGTGCAACTTCTCCAATAGTGTTTCCTATCACTGATCCAGCAACTTTTCTAGTTGTGAGCTACCAATTCAGATTACGCTGGTGATGTCCTAAAGATTCGCATCATCATAATCTCTTTCTGGTGAATATGAAATTATATCTTTCTGTGGTGTTGCATGTCACAAGCCAAACTAGGGAACCATGATCGGCATGTGACAACATATCCCAATCGAATGAACCCTTATCCCTTAACCCCTGTAATAATTTAAGTACCATATTAGACACCAATATGTCAAAATGCATCTCATTTATAAGATATCGACAATAGAAAATCCCAAATCAATACGCGCGTCCCATCAAGTGATCAAGCTTACAAATTAGACATAGCTAATTGCAAGGACAATTTGGAGTCTCTTTAGTATCAAAATATACAATGAGATCCCTTCTAAAAAAATACAATAAAATCATCAGGACACAACCCAGATAAGCAAAGAAGTAAGCAAAACTCTACTGCCAACCCTGATACAAGTGGGACTCACCAATGGTAATAAGAAGTGATTCTCAAGCTGTAGCACCTAGATGCTCCTTGGAATTTGTAAGTATGAAGAAGATGAAGTAGGGATAAAAATACCGTTGGGACAAGTATTTGAAGAAAACAACATTCAAGATAAAAAAAATGATTCTTTAGCAAACCAAACTCTTCACACTGCAGCATTAAACTCAAGTCAAAACATATATTCCTTCCGTCTCATTTTATGTGAAGGTGTTTGACTGGACAACGACATTAAAATTTAAAGAAGACTTTTGACATGTAAGCTAAATATATGCAAAATACCAAAATGATCCTTCTAATTAAGCGCTGGTGATAGTTCCACTTGCCTTGTCATTTCCTTTATCAACAACAACATACCAGTGTAATCCCACAAGTGGGGTCTGAGGAGGGTAGATGTACGCAGACCTTACCCCTACCTTTCTGAGGTTGAGAGGCTGTTTTGGATAGACTCCCGACTCAAAAGAAATGTACCGCAATATTGTAACAAAAATAAAACAACAAAATATCAAGTTACAAGACAAGTGTAGCAACTGATAGTAATACACATTGAAGAATAAGAAACTATGCGATAACTAAATAATACTACTAAAGCAAGAAGAGGAGAGGTTTTACTCCTGCATAACCTGAAACCCTTAGACTCTAGGGCCTGTCTCCAAACTTCCAACCTATCGTTAGCACCAACTCGCGTCTCCTTACAAAAAATAAACTTTTATATTATGTTCTAACAAGACATGTCATTTTAAGTAAAGTGGGAATGCTAAGATTAGATAGTTTCTAAAGAGTAATGTGTCATTCTTTTGGGACATACTAAAACAGAAAGTCTGTCACATAAAATGGGGAGAGAGTAGTAAATCTTTTTTGAAATTCCATTAGTTTCCCGTAGCTTTAGACATAAGCTTTTCATATTTTTGGGGAGGTTTCCTTCTTGGCATTGACATTCAGTCGTGTGCACATCACGACATCCGTTCAGTATCCACCCGATCGGTTCGGGAAAGATGTCAAGCCGTAGTATAGTCAAGACTAAGTATGCCTGCAAAACGTAAGTTTACACTAGAGGCGAGGGTGTGTTAATAGTTGGGGGCGCATTTACTAAGCTGCCTTTTATTTGGATCAACTTAATTTCTGCACCAGCATGTGTGATTTTGGGGTACGCCTCAGTCGGGGGTCAATAGCCGCTCAACTATTCGAAGTATCCTCTCCAAAAACTTTTTCATCGTCTAGATAAAATGTCTCTTATGGCTTCATCATGTGTAATATCACTAAACTTTGGCATTTAGATCAAATCTTCATCAAAATCTCAACCCTTGAATTTTGTAGGTTACTCATATTTATTTCTTGATACACAACTCTTAGCTCTTCCTGTAAAGAAACAAAGTTCTTCTGCGGGCTTTCGTCGTTCTCTTGCTTTGTTTCTCGTATGTTGATAGATTTTGTTCTCAATATCACAAAATAACAAACTTTTGTGTGTATTATTCCATTTTTCTAAGTTGTAGTATGTAGATATTATTCTTATGTGTATTATTCCATTTATTCTTTATCTGAATATTTTGATGTCTTATTTTCTTGTATCCTGAATTGACTACATCTTTATGAGCTGAGGGTCTATCGGAAACAGCCTCTCTGCCCACGAAGGTAGAGGTAAGGTCCGCGTACCTCCTACCCTCCCCAGAACCCACTTTGTAGTATTACACTGGGTATGTTGTTGTTGTTGGATGTGCTGGAGAATTTTATAGCATACTTTCTGGCGCTGTGTGGTTTTTGGAATGTTAGGGACCTTACCTTTCCCACATATTCGTAGATTAAAAGCTTTCTTTTGACACTTAATCAAGTTGACCTTTTTCTGGGGCCCCCTTTCCTCGAGAGTGAGAGGTCTATGCTGATAATTTGGACCTTATTTCCTTAAATTAATGGAAATGATCAAGCGTTATATCAAATGTTGGATATTACTACTACCATATCAATAAGGAGATCCTCATTTGGCTGTATATGAGAGCTGAACTCCTATTCGTTCTCAATAACGTGGGGTGGTTTTCAGAAAGGGTGGGTGGGTCATTTTTCCATGTGGGGCCTGCATTATTATGAGATGTTTAAATTTATTATAGTTCCCATTGGTCCATGTTGAAAACTTGCATACGTTGCAGGTGGAGCATGTCAGAGCAGAAAGGAACCTGCTGGCAGAAGTGGCCAGCCACTGTATTGTGAAATTATACTACTCATTCCAAGATGCTGAGTATCTTTACCTTGTCATGGAATATCTTCCTGGTGGTGACATGATGACACTGCTGATGAGAGAAGACACACTGTGTGAAAGTGTAGCTAAATTTTATATTGCTCAAAGTGTCCTAGCTATAGAATCTATTCACAAGCATAACTACATTCACAGGTGCATCATCTACTTTTGACTTGTAAAGATTATTGCTTTGAAATTTATTAAGACTAAGGATATTTATTGTGTATATTGTGATTATAACAGTTTTCTCTTGATGTAGGAATCTTTTAACTAATTTATAGTCTCTTATTTGTATTTGTCCATTTTCTTCATCCAGAGATATCAAACCTGACAACCTTCTTTTGGACAAAACTGGTCACATGAAGCTCTCTGATTTTGGTCTGTGTAAGCCCCTTGATTGTAGAACTCTATCTACATTAAATGAAAATGAAGCTATGGATGATGAGAATATAAGGGACCCGATGGACATTGATAGCAGCTTCCCAGATGCCAATGATGGAAGTAACTGGAGAAGCCCGCGTGAGCAGCTTCAGCATTGGCAGATGAATAGGAGGAAATTGGTATGATATTTTATCAATGGAATCTTTTTCTTTGGATTTTGTGGGATTCATGCCAAGTTTTGCAGTTATTCTATTGTTGAAGAAGGAAAACATAACTTTAATTAAAGGCTAGGACTTTCTAAAATCATGAAGGGTCTCTGCTTAGGTCAAATTTGTTCCTACTTCCAGCTCAATTATTTATATGCTACCTAACTTATATGGGAATCTTTGACTTTTTGTCAAATCCACCATTTTCTGGCGCAATTTGTGTTTCTTGTTGGTATGGAGTTAAGACTAGTCCCAGAAAAATGCTGTACTATGTTAAGACATCAGCATTTTTAAAGTAAAGAAATCAAAAAATTCTCTATAATAATATGGCAGCCTATTTCCCGATGAAGTCAAGCCATGGCAAAGACATTTGGACGTGAGAAATGCCTTCTTATTTCATGAAACATGGGAGGTTTGTCTTTTAACCTTTTAAGTTTTGGCAGAGGGTACTTCCAATTGAAATACATCCATCAGCACCGCATTAGGATTTACAGTTTGCTGGTCCATTTTTTATCGAGTACAATCTGACATTGAAAGGTGATTAATAACAATGTGCTATATGAAATGCTGCAATTTTCTGCTAGATCAGTTCATCATGTAACTTGTCAGGTTATTATCGTTCACGGTATTTTTTGTTTGTGAGCTTTAGATATCACATACCAAACACTTGCACATTTATAAACACGAATTATCACAGGAACAAGAAGTTATGATGGCTTGCGTGTGAGTAGATTGAAGAATTTTCACTGCATTGGAAATGATGATTTAACTGTCATAGATACTTAACCTTAGGCCTGCTTATAGAAAAAAAGTAGATACTTAACCTGAGACCTATGTTATTGTTTTTTGGATAACGGAGCAATCTGTTTGGAGCCAACCCCTGGGACCATCTGTCTGGACCTATGTTATTTCATAATTCACAATTTAAATGTTAGTGTTGGCACTAATTTTATGACTCTTTTTCTGTTCTTTCAAAAGGCCTTTTCAACAGTGGGTACGCCTGACTATATTGCTCCGGAGGTACTGTTGAAGAAGGGATATGGAATGGAATGTGACTGGTTAGTGTTTTTATTGCATATAGTCGGTAAATTTCTTTATTACTAAGATTATCTTGGCTTCTCTGCTTACACATGTCTAGTATGAATGAATCTTTTCAAAAAGCATCCAAAATTCCAATGTAGAGAGCCTGTAAAATTTGGTATAAAGTGGGAAAATTATTGA
Organism: Anisodus acutangulus; assembly: GCA_029783415.1. Classification (NCBI taxonomy): domain Eukaryota; kingdom Viridiplantae; phylum Streptophyta; class Magnoliopsida; order Solanales; family Solanaceae; genus Anisodus; species Anisodus acutangulus. Next base: position 38,077,163 of record CM056506.1, on the reverse strand, counting down.
TTATTGCCATAGTTAATAGTGCCACAAGTTCCATCATGGGAGGGCCCGCCTGCATCAAAGAAGGGGAATGGGGGAGGGAGATAAGAACCCGGGATTTCAGAAGGCAGGAGGAAGAAAATATTACGGAAGCTGAGGGAGAGAGGGAAGGGAAGGTATGTGATGCAACTCCTAAGGGATATGGAACATTTAATAGTAGAATAAGAAATTCGAGAGAGCAAATGATATTGATTGAAAACATAACCTGAATTGGATGTGTGAAGCATGCTTCCAGCTTTGCCAGTACTAAGGAAGTTGTTTGATGTCTTGGAGTTGTTATCTTCCTATTGATGATTGTGACAACTTTTATGGGATAAGTATTACTTTGGTCAGATGAGCTTTTGGAGAACTATAGTAAGTACAAGCTTAGCTACATGAGAACTTTGCAGTTTGATAATATTTATGGCATGCATCTATGAATGAAGATAAATCATCATACATTTTGAGATTTTCTTATAGATATTGAGATAAATATACTTCCTCCATTATTTTTTGTGAGTGACCTTGTTTGAGAGAGCACATAGTTTAAGAAAGTAAAAGAAGACCTTTGAAACTTGTGTCCATAACCTTTGTGTAGCTATAACACATTTGAAACTTGTGATCTTAAACATGCCATGACATCTGAGTGACTATAAAAGCTGTCATTAAGGGCAAAATAGGTGGTTCAAGTTAAATTATTTCCAAATTTAGAAAGGGGTTTTAGAGCAGACAAAAGAGGAAATAGGGTTACATAAAACTGAAACAGATGGAGTTTTTATTTTTTGTACTTATCTTTTGGATCTTATATCATACTTTGATCATTTTAATTTATCCCTTATAATTACCGCTTAATCAAGCTTGAGTTACTCTTTGTTTGGATAAGTAGTTGATCTAGTTTGATTTATCTTTATTTTCTAAAAAGGGCAGCCCGGTGCACTAAGCTCCCGCTATGGGTTTTCCAGGTTTTTTACTTTGTAAATATGACCCTTTGTTAGTTTGTTGAGAGCACTTGAGGAACATATGCTGATTTGTTTTGAATAACCAGGAGGTCATGAGTTCAAGCTGTGGAAATAGCCTCTTGCAGGAATGCAGGGTAAGGCTGTGTACAATAGACCCTTGTGGTCCGGCCCTTCCTCGGATCCCACGCATAGCCGGAGCTTAGTGCACCGGGCTGCCTCTTTCATTTTCCATCTCTCTTATTCCTATCTTTTTCCTTTTTTCTTCTATCTTACCATGACCTTTCTCCCTTTTCTATTTCTAGTGATATATTATTTTGATGAGAAAACTCTTAGTGATATATTAATCTGGTATCTGTTTCTTGCAAATTGTTGCACTCCTTAGCACCCATTACTGAAAAGAATACGCATCACCTTACCCTCTAGGAAATAAACCTGATCCTCAAGATTGCCGTCTATCACAACTTTCAAGTAGAGGCCGTAATAAGGTTGCTTAACCCTCTCTTTGTTTTTTTTAAAGGGCAAAGTGGCAAAAATACCCCTGAACTTTATGATGATATGGAGCAGATTTACCCTCCGGGAAGTTTTTGGATACTTTATGCCATTGCTGTTAGCCAAAGGGCTCAAAAATACCGTTCTATTAACAGACCCAATTTTATAATTTTAAAAACAATTTTTTAATCTCCTTTTCTTAAAAAACGTCACCTGTAATTAATTAAACCCCCACCCTCTCTGCTTAACCCACCCAACCCAACTATCTCCCAGTTGTAATTGGTCTTTTTCCGATGGATATGGACAAGCAAGTTTTTTTCCGATTCAGAAAAAAAATTCACGTGAAGGAGCCATGCTATGATTCTCACTCTCCCCCTGTATATAATCTTACTGAAGGGAAATCTATGGTAGATCCCAAAAGACCAAGCTTTGTACTTACAAAACTCATGAGACTTCCTTTTATAGGTAAAATTCATGAGACTATATTTGACATATGAGATGACGATCCAACAAAATGCAAAGGGGATGGCCCTTTCGGGTAGAAATGCATAGTTTCAAGTCGATTGTAACAATTCTCATTTAGTGGAATTCTCTGTTCAACATCCGAACTTTAAATAACAGAGAGCAACTAAAGACTATCTAACAATTACAGTATGTTAGAACAACTAAAATAGATCATGGTCTTAAAAGATCACAAACTAACACCAAATTAAGGACTATCTGCAAATTAGACAGATACCCAATTCCCAAAATCAATTAATAAATCAAAAGATTGAAGAAAAGGTGTTGGAAAAAGTGACCTTAGCTTGAGCTTCAACAGCATCAAGGCGACGAGCTCGTTGAACATCTTCAATAGCTTCATGTTGACGAATAGCTTCTTGTTTAGCTTTTGTCTCTTTCCAATTTTAATTTTTTTCTGTATCGGAAAAAACATGCTTGACCATCTCCATCGGAAAAAGACCAATTACAGTTGGGAGATGGGTGGGGTGGGTTAAGCAGAGAGAGTGGGGTTAAATTAATTACAGGTGGCGTTTGCGTTTTTTAAGAAAAGGAGGAGATCAGAAAAATATTTTTAAAATTATAAAATTGGGCCTGTTAACCAAAGGGTATATTTGAGCCCTTTGGTTAACAGCAGGGGCATGAATCATCCAAAACCTTAACGGAGGGTAAATCTACTCCATATCATAAAGTTCAGGGGTATTTTTGCCCCTTTGCCCTTTTTTAAATAATCTTTTGAAAGTTGGAGTGAGCATTATGGTTATGTGAGACACTACTTGTCACGTCCCGACTTTTCTCAAGTCTTTCTTTAGGACGTGATGGCACCTGGACAACTATCCCTTTCCAGGCGAACCATTTACTTCATTTTCTTCCTAAATTAGACAGGTATTTGCGGAAATAATATATATAATAATCAATTTGAAGTTTACGAAGAACAATCTCATGTGGGGCATTCCCCGAGATAATAAAACTTAATTCTTTAAACAAACTTAGTCTAGAGTAACTTTCACCAAATCCGAAATAATGGATTGGTGGTACGATGAGGCTGCGGGACGATCGCTAGCCCTCTTGCGGAGCTTTTCCTCTATCGCGCCTTCCTGAAATATGTTAAATAAAAGAGTCAGCCCTACCATCCGGGGCTGAGTGGGAATCTCACCTTACAATCCAAAGTAACCTCACAATATTTTTAATTACAATCATATTATAAGAAAATAATAAGCATGTTGAAATAAACAGATTACAACCCTTTTATTAAATAGATCAATAAATATTCACGAGCAAAATTTTCTCCCCACTCGTCTTAAAAAAATTAACTTAGTTTAATCAGTACTCCTGCTTTTTTCCATATAACATATTATACATTTGTTGCGGTACGTGCAACCCGGTCCAGTGCATTTATATATTTGTTGCGGTACGTGCAACCCGATCCAGTGCATTTATATATTTGTTGCGGTACGTGCAACCCGATCCAATGCATATATATATATTTGTTGCGGTCCGTGCAACCCGATCCAATGCATTTATGTATTTGTTGCGGTCCTTGCAACCCGATCCAATGCACTTATTTGTTGCGGTCCGTGCAACCCGATCCAATGCACTTATTTATTTGTTTAAATATGTCATATGTTCAAAAGGCTCAAATAATATTTCCTTCCTTCAATATTTCGCCTTTTTCACCTGTAAGGGTTACAACTCTCAAACCGTAAGTCGGATTTATCCCCGTAAAGTCTCAAACTGTCGAGGACAGAGTAATCTATAACTTTTATTCAGCACAATCTTTCATATGATTTACCTATTTGTACAGTTTTTACGTTATACATTCTGCCCTTCCAGACTTCGGTTGATCCGAGGCAGAATGTTTAAACAGCGATAACTCTCAAACCGTAAGTCGGATTTATCCCCGTAAAGTCTCAAACTATCGAGGACAGAGTAATCTATAACTTTTATTCAGCACAATCTTTCATATGCTTTACCCATTTGTACAGTTTTTACGTTATACATTCTGCCCTTCCAGATTTCGGTTGATCCGAGACAGAATGTTTAAACAGTGATAACTCTCAAATCGTAAGTCGGATGTATCCCCGTAAAGTCTCAAACTGACCGTAACAGAAAGATGTACAACTCTGTAAAATTTCATCCAATTCTAACAAGTATAGCCCAGTATAACAGATTACAATTTCACAATCCAAACTAGTTATTAAACAAATCATAAATTTCATGCTCATACTTTCAAGAACCGGATTATATTCTAACATGTATTGTAACTTAAAAATAAAGGATTTTACTAAGAACTTTGAGTGAGAAAACTCACCTTTTGTTTCTTCACAATCTTTTCCGACCTCCTCAAGATCTTTTGCGAAGATTAATTCACAATAAGCAAACGGCTACGATCTACTGATTTCCAAGTTAACAATAGCTAACTTTCAAGTCCTTTAATGCGAAACCGTGAACATAAACATCTGAACTCGGAACAAAGCCCTTCTCGAAACTCCTAAATTGTTCTAGGTATTTTTCTCTCTGTGTATTTTTTTTCCCTCTCAAAGTGTGTTTTGTTTTTGCTTTTCGTGTCTCCCTTTTCCCTTTTGATGTGTTTGTGTGTATAGTTATATAGATGTGCATATTGCACAGATTTTGGGACGTGAGGGAGTGGAGGGAAAAGTTGAGGGAGGGGTTTTAGGGACGTGTGTGTATGTGTTGTTTTTTTTTACAAGACTTTACATTCTCCCCTCCTTAAACAACATTCGTCCTCGAATGTGAGTAATTTCATAACACATGCACATAGACACGGAACACAACTTCCAAGACTTTACACTACTATAGATGGGAATTCAAGATGGGAATTCATCCATTCTAAACTGGTGGTTCTTGTAGTTACTTTCTTTAGTGAAAAGGATCAATCATTACATGCTGGTACATAGATTAGTGACGTTGAGTTATGTTCGATACGGTAAAGAATAGATCTTGGGCCTAACTCAACCCAATAGCTAGCTCATGAGGGGAGGATTTCCAAAGTTCATATAAGGAGTCCAAATTTCCATCCCACAACCGATGTGGGAGAATCAACACCCTCGCGCACGTCCAGGACTGGACATCTAGAGCGTGGACAATATATGATGGGGGCCCAACATCGGGTAAACAATGAATTTGGATGGGCCTGACTCTGATACCATGTAAACAATGAATCTTGGGCCTAACTTAACCGCAAGATCTAGCTCATGAGGGGAGGATTGCCTAAGTCGATATAAAGAATCGAAATTCCCATACTCCAACCGATGTGGGAGAATCAATGGACACACCATAATCTTTTGAAGTTTTACCAATAGCATCGCTCATTAAAGTTGAGTTTTCTTCCATTGGAGAAAATGAAGCAGCTTCTAAGAGATATAAGAGATTTTATCTTGAAAGTAGATAAAACTATTGTAAATTTTGAGATTTTCTTCTGGACCTGTAGTTTTAGATTAGACTTTTCATTCTATCTTTTAACTTGTTTTGATAAGAGAGAATGATTCAATAGTTAAGCCATGAAGGGTCTACATAAGTGTTCCATTAGACAAGGTTCTCTAACATTGACACTCCTTACTACCAACCAAAGGAAACCCAAAAGGTAGCTCTTATGAAATATAACTGCATGAAAGGTACTCTTGAAAAGTTTGCATTATCGGTGTATCTAGAACTGGACACAACAACACAGATTAGCCCTAGGTTGAATAGCAACCAGAGTCTTGACATCAGATGCTTCTTTACCTACATCAATTTCCTCCTTTGGGAGGGACTTTCCGTTTCCATTCTCACCATTCTCCATGGCCGTTCTACTAACAACATGATAGATTTGAGTAAGAACTTTAGCAAATGCATTATCGACATTTGTAGCTTCAAGGGCAGAAGTTTCCATGAAGTAGAGGGATCCCTTTTCTGCGAAAGGGCTTCCATCCTCCGTCGACACTAGAACCGGAGATCAGATTTGTTTCTAACAAGCATGCCGACAACATTGGGATCAATATGATCTCTCAACTCCTTAAGCCACCTCTCAACATGTTTAAATGTGGAATGTCGAGTGGCATCATACACAAGAAAAGTACCTACAATACCTCTGTAGGAACTGGTGATGGCACAGTATCTTTCTTGACCAGCAGTATCCCAAGTTTGAGCCTAGATGACTTTATTATCAACAGTCAAGCTTTTGGTAGCAAACTCATCACCTATAGTATACATGGACTCGAGGCTAAACTCATTCTTGTGAATCTTGAAAGCAAGTAGGACTTGCCAACACCGTAATCACCAATCAATACCACGTTGAATAGGTAGTCATAGACATCTTCAGCTCTGTACCCATCCATTACACTTGAGAACTTCCAATTGGGAAAAATGTGAATGCCTCAAACACTAACTTCTTTTTGTTCCCTATATTATACCATCTTGGAAAACTATTGCTTTCTCTTCCACTCTTGGTATCTGTACAATAAATCTTTTTTTTTTCAATTCTTACCCTTTACTCTCATTTTCTTTCTTTTTTTTCAATCTAGCAGTGGAACACTTTGACCCTATTCGTGGAGAGGGAAGTTGGCGAGACATTTGTCTCATTGTTTCTTGTCTTTTAAATTATGTGCAGATTTTTCTTGATTAGGATTTATACCTTGTCACTTTTGATTTTATCCTATCTTTTAGTTCTAGATAAAAATTAAATTATTTTATAAGTTCTAACTTGTTCGGAGTTCCTCAAAATACATTTGACCCTTTGTTAGTTTTGTAGAGAACTTGAAGAACTAATGATGAATAGATTTTGGTATCTATTTCTCCGTATCTGATTCCTCATATTCCTCCTTTCTCTCTTCTATTGATCTCGCTCTTTATCTTCTCTCTCAAATGTATTTTTATTTTTCTCTTCATTTCTTTCTTTCTTTCTCTACCACTGTCGTTTTTATGGATAAAGTAGGTTTTATTATAATTGGAAAATCTCTTGTATATAAGTAGTATTTATCAGAAAGTAGAGTATCTATAACATAATATGATTCTTGACAAATGACTCCCAATCTTTTATACAAGCTGGAACCTCATGGGTTGCACCAAAAAGGAACGGGGAGCGACATGCTATTCCTCAAATATCATAGTCGTTCTTTATCCTATCAAAACCCTTCTATTTTTTTCCTGGACCACTGCCATTTATATATCTTATTGTTCTCTTCATTCATTTTTCTCAATTCTTGCCTTGCCTTTCTCCTCTTTCTTGTACTATGTGTATATGCGGCAAAGAAGGGGGGCGGAGGGGGAGAGGAGCTCAACAGTATCACAGAGGAGCATGCTAGCTTGAGGAACATAGGGTTACTGGACCAAGGGGTAGCAATTATGCCAGGATAGAGAGAGGGCAAACATGGGGAGGAAGGAGGGATAGAGAGAGGGCAAACATGGGGAGGAAGGAGGGATAGTGAGCGGGAGGGTATGTGGTTCCTCTATTTATATCTGAGCAGTATTTTAACGTTTAGTTACCCTGTAATAACTATATATATATATATATATATATATGCTTATCAGTTACTCCCTCCGTCCCAAAAAGATTTCTTAGTTACTACTTGGATAGTCGGTATATTTTCTTTGATCATAATTATTTTTTTACTTTCTAAATATTTTAAATTGTTAACTATTGTGATTTATAGTACTTCTTATGTAGTTTCTAAATATGCAAATTTTATTTCAAAAAAATTAAAGATTCTATTTCCGAAGTGACACCGAACAGTAGTTAGTTTGACCATCGTAATCCAAATCAAGACAATCTTTTTGGGACGGAGGGAGTATGAGACTTGGAGAATTAATTTTATTTGTAGCTATTGGGTCAAATACTAAACTAGTGGGAGAAAATATTGATTAGCTGTGATTGGAAGCAATATACTTTACGGATGCTTCAACTAGCAGGTAGTTGTATGATAAGTTAGCAATTAGTAGGTAGTTTATTATAATATTTCCTCCCACTAGTTTAGTATTTGGTTCAATAGTTACAAGTAAATTAATTCTCCAAATCTCGTAATTGATAAGTGTATATATAACAACATACCCAGTGAAATCCCACAATGTGGGGTTTGTGGAGGGTAGTGTACGTAGACCTTACCTCTACCTTGGTAGGTAGAGCGGTTGTTTCCGAGAGACCCTCGGCTCAAGACAGCATAAGCACAAGCAAAAGCAAAAGCAAGAGCAAGAGAAACGGTCAGACCCGGTCAACAAAATTTAAATCAGTATGAAAATACTAGTATCAAAAGTGAATAAGCCATGATAGCGCATTCTGAAAAAGTAAGCAGTAATTGGCGCAGGTAAATAAGCTAAACAAAGTACACTAAAGGACACCTAACAGCAGAAATCAAACTACAAGGGACTATAAAGCAATACTGCGCCTATTAGTATGATAGACTAAGCGGGCCTACAATAATAGCACTACAACTACCAGTTTGCAAGCGTAAGTAGGACCACGCTAGACTACCTACTACCCTTCTACCCTAATCCGTGTCCTCCACAACCCCCTATCTAAGGTCATGTCCTCAGTAAGTTGCACCTGCGCCATATCCCGTCTAATCACCTCTTTCCAATACTTCTTCGGCCTACCTCTACCCCTCTTGAACCTATCCATAGCCAACCTCCACACTGAGGCATTTGTGTCTCTCCTCTGCATATGCCCAAACCATCTCAACATTGCTTCCCGCATCTTATCCACTCTCACTCTGTCCCGGATATCATCATTTCTAATCTTATCCCTTCTTGTATGCCCGCACATTCATCTCCGCAACTTTCATCTTTTGGATGTGCGAAGTCTTGACTGGCCAACACTCCGCCCCATACAACATAGTCGGTCTAACCACCGCCCTATAAAACTTGCTTTTAAGTTTTGGTGACACCTTTTTGTCGCATAAGATTCTAGATGCGACCTCCATTTCATCCACTCTGCCCCAATACGATGTGTTATATTGTCATCAATCTCTCCACCCCTTTGGATAATAGACCCGAGGTACTTGAAGCTTCCTTTCTTTGGAATGACTTGAGTACCAAGCCTCACCTCCACGCTTGTCTCAAGGTTGCTCCCGTTACTGAACTTGCACTCCAAGTATTCTGTCTTGGTCATACTCAGCCTGAACCCTTTAGATTTCAAAGTCTGTTTCCAAACCTCAAGCTTAGCGTTCACTCCACTGCGAGTCTCATTAATCAGGACTATGTCGTCTGCGAATAACATACACCATCGCACCTCTCCTTGGATTTGTCGCGTCAGTCCATCCATCACCAGGGCAAATAAGAATGGGCTAAGAGCTGATCCCTGGTGCAGCCCCATCATCACTGGAATGTGCTACGAGTCTCCTCCTACTGTCCGTACCCTAGTCTTGGCTCCATCATACATATCCTTGATCTCCCTAGTGTACGCCACATGTACACCTCTAACCTCCAAACATCTCCATAGAACCTCTCTAGGAACTTTGTCGTATACCTTTTCGAGGTTGCTAAAAACCATATGTAAGTCTCTCTCCTCTCCCTATACTGCTCCACCAACCTCCTAATAAGATGAATGACTTCTGTGGTCGAACGCCCCGGCATGAATCCAAACTGGTTCTCGGAAATAGACATGCCTCTTCTCACCCTCATCTCTACGACTATTTCCCAAGCTTTCATCGTGTGACTTAGCAGCTTGATATCCCTATAGTTGTTGCAACTCTGAATATCACCTTTGTTCTTGTACAAAGGGATCATTATACTCCACCTCCATTCTTCGGGCATTCTCGCCGTCTTAAAAATGACGTTAAACAACTCAGTCAACCACTTCAAACTTGCCTTGCCTGCGCTTTTTCAAAATTCAACTAGGATCTCATCAGGCCCAGTCACTCATCCCCTGTGCATCCTGCGAACAACACCCTTAACCTCCCCAACCTTGATGCTTCTACAATACCCAAACTCTCGGTACCTACCAGATTGTTCTAGATCTCCCAGCACAATGTCTCTATCTCCTTTTTCATTCAAGAATTTATGGAAGTAAGACTGTCACCTCCGCCCAATATGTGCGTCCTCCACCAATACATTGCCGTCCTCGTCCTTAATGCACCTCACGTGATCCAAGTCACGGGCCCTCCTCTCCCTCGCCTTGGCTAGTTTGTACAACTTTCTATCCCCGCCTTTTGCCTTTTTTCTCTAATTCCACATACAGACATTCAAAAACCGTCGTTTTCGCCGCCGTAACCGCAAGCTTTGCCTCCTTCCTCGCCGTCTTATACAGTTTCCTATTCGTCCACTTCTCCACTTCATCCTTGCTTTCTACCAATTTCGCATACGCCGCTTTCTTCGCTTCCACCTTCTCTTGAACTTTACCATTCGACCACCCGTCCCCTCGATGCCCACCATGGCTACCCCTCGAGACCCCAAGCACTTCTCTAGCTACCTCTCGAATGCAACTGGCTGTCCCACATACCGATCGCATCCCCACTACTCCCCTAAGCCCTCTTGGCCATCAACCTCTCCTCCATCTCCTTTGCACTAGCCATGGTCAAACTTCTCCATTTGATTCTTAACCTGTCATCCACAACCCTCCTCTTCCTCTCCATCTTGATCTCCAAATCCATCACCAAAAGCTTATATCGTACTCCCTCGGAATAACCTTGCAGTCTTTACAAAGATCGTTGTCAACCTTCCTAAGGAGCAAAAAGTCTATCTGAGTCTTAGCCACCGGACTACGGAAAGTTACTAAGTGCTTCTCATTCTTCAGGAACCTCGAATTGGCTATCACCATCCCAAAAGCTCTAGCGAACTCCAAAAGTGAGATGCCTCCCCCATTCCTGTCCCCGAGGCCAAAGCCTCCATGCACGTCGTCATAACCCCGGAATGACCCGATATGTCCATTGAAATCCCCTCCTACAAATAACTTTTACCTCGTCCAAATCTTCCCAAAAACGCATCTTCTCCTCCTCGTACAAGCCCGCCTGCGGCGCGTAAACACTAATAATGTTCGTAGTGAACCCTCCAACTACCAACTTAATCGCCATAATCCTGTCATTGACCCTCCTAACCTCTACCACCTGATCTCCTGGACATAGGCTATATTAATCCTCCTCTTCTTAAGAATCTTAACTAGCTCTATGGACTTCCCCGTTAAAGTCCCAATGTTCCAAAACCCTATTCTCAGCCTAGCATCTCCCTTACCCCCCTATAAATCGGGTTATTTCATACCCCATTCCTTCCCGATAATTTCGCTTGGCAACATTTGGGTGCTGCTAGTTATTTCTGCTTGTTCGAAACAGCCTTAAGTTGAACAAAATACATTCAATGTCCTGGATTTAATGGAACTCCAGTGATAGCAGCAGTACACTCAAAGATTTTGCGCCTATGGTTTTGCTTTAGTTTGTGAAACTGCAAAAATGGCCTTGTCTTCTAAGTGATTATATAAACTACCTACTAATTGCTTACTTATCAAACAACTACCTGCTTGTTAAAGCATCCGTAAAGTACCTACTAGTTATATTTCTAAAGAAAGGTGAGTCCTGTAATGCTTTATGAAATTATGTGTCACCCGGGTTTATTGGGAACTTCAATGACAGCACGACTATATCCAAAGATATTTCTCTTATGGGTTTTCTTTAGCTTGGTAGAACTAGAGAAAAATGCCTTTGTCTTCTAACTATCTGTGTAAACTACATATCTGTATTTTTCTAATGAAAATTGAACCATGTTGTGCTTTATCCATTTCTCATTTTGTATCTACTATACAACATACAGGTGGTCCCTTGGTGCAATTATGTATGAAATGCTCATTGGTTACCCTCCGTTCTACTCCGATGATCCAATAACTACTTGCAGGAAGGTAGCATATTTCCTGCTTTTCTGACTTCCCCTTATCTATTTTTGTGTTCTCTTTGTTTGATTAGAGTATTGTAGAGGTGCTATGAGAGAAGATCGTTCACCCTTTACTTTCATAGTTGAAATCAATCAAATGAGGGACAAAGGTTGAAAGGTACAAGTTACCACATAGTACAGGATTTTGTCCGAGTGAGATTCTAATTTCTGTTTAACACATTAGTGGGGACAACTTGAAACCTGATACCTGATGTGACCTTTTTGCCTAATACTTAAAGGCACTGATTGTCAGTGTTGTCAAAGGCGCGCTTAAAGCGTGCTTAAGCCTTGAAGCGAGACTCAAAACATGTTGAGCGCTTCACCTCGCTTTATGTGTGCTTCAATATCATCATCAAGGCCCTAAGACATACTTTTCCTTGCCAATGTGCCTCTTGAAAATGTGACACTAGATAATTGATATTTCACTTTATCGTAATGTTTTTACAATTTCTTTGTCCATATATTTGTTATTCATGCTTATTATTAATAGTCTTGGACTAAACATACATATATTTGTATATTTGCACCATTGCTCCTTTTTTCATTAAAGCCCACACTTTATTCGCGCTTAAAGCCCCAGCTGACCTTAGAGCTTTTTTGCGCTTTTCGCTTTTGATAACACTGCTGATTGTTTATTGTGACCCCAATGAGTTTATGATGTGATTTTTTAAGTTAAAACAAAGAACCAATCAACCAGGATCTTGATCTTGAAGCAATTTGATGGGCCGAATTCAAGAAACGGACGTATCTTAGGCTATAAGTCTCGGATTTAGGTGATTCAAAAACGAGTAGAAAGATGACAATCTGCACTATGAGAAAAACTATTCACTCATTGAAAAGAAGTAAATATTGAGGGAGAAACGATGGAAAGAAAGTTAAGGTTCTGGGTATGAACTAGAACGAATTTTAATCAAGAAACGTGTTGTTGAATGATCAAGAACCAATAAAGTTCCTAAGTCACCACTTGAAATCAATAAACGTGATAAAGAAACACCACACGCAACTGAAAACAAGATAAAGACTATCAGCACCTTGCTTGGAACCAAAAACAAGGATAAAGAACAAGAAATAGAGAAAATAACTATTGCAAAACTAGGGCAAAGCTCAAAAAACGGGATTCTCCTCTTTACAAGTCATGAAAACCCTTTGTGTAGGCCTAAGGTCTCTTCTTTGATGACTACAAATCCGTATTCTATTCTAGGAAGGAAATAGATAAAAACAAGGAAAGTAAAATCCCTATTCTATAAGGAAAAGAATAAAGAAAACTAGAATTCTACTAGAACTAGGATAAAGATCCTACTAATGATAGAAAATTAAATCTCAACTATACTATAAATCAAGAAACAAGAAACCTATTTAGAAAAGGATTCAAGAAAGAAATCCCATTCTTGGAAGAAATTTGTATTCAAACTTGAGCTTCTTTGACTTTCTTGGTCTTGAATTTCAATCTTGGTTTTCTTGGATTTCTTGATCTTCTTGATCTTTCATCAGTTTAACTTATGTATTTGTGCTTTAAAGTTTGAATAGAAGTATAGCGTGCACAATGATTTACTTCCATCCATGTACAAAACTGAGTGTAGTGTAACTGTTGACTTTCTTTTGACTGATTTTGTCGTATAAGCATTTGACATATAAATACTTTACATGTTTACCAAACACTATATAAGCAAACCTGCTTATAAGCTTACCCAAACACCTTCGGTATGCCTCTCTGCAGCCTATTTCTTCCTAATCTATCATATCCTGATTGAGTGTGTTGTGGTGGTGCCAGATTGTCCATTGGAGAAATCAGCTGAAATTTCCTGTAGATCCCAAACTGTCAGCAGAGGCAAAGGATCTCATTTGCAGGTTGCTATGTGATGTTGAACATAGACTTGGCACTGGAGGAGGTGCAAACCAAATTAAGGTAAAATATCAATCAATTTTATCCAATTAGTTTCATCACAAATTTTCTCTTTCTTCTGGTGAACTTATTCCAGGTGACCTCTTATCAGGCTCATCCTTGGTTCAAGGATATTGTGTGGGATAAGCTTTATGAAATGGACGCAGCCTTCAAACCAGAAGTTAATGGGGAGCTGGACACTCAGAATTTTATGAAGTTTGACGAGGTTGTGTACATAAGTCATCTCTTACATAACCAATGACACCCATTTTTTTTTTGTTAAGTACCTAAAGCATGCATAATTATACACTTTTTTTCTTTTGGATCTCTTGTATAGTTGCTCTCTGATTGGCCAATTGATAAGAATATTCTGATATTGTAACGAAGTTTCCTGCCTGCATCAACTGATAAATGAACTGCAACTTCTAGTTATTTTCACTATCTTCTCCGAATCTACAAGTAAAGCAGTGACAGATTTTTAGTAAATAGAGAAAATAAGAAAAAGGTGCAGCAGGAACCCGTCCTGTTCATCTGTCTATTAAATTACAGATCTTACTCGCACGTGAGGAGGCGTGTTAACGACAATGAAGTAAATAGAAGTTTTTCTTTTTTTTTTAGTACAAAATTTTAAGTGGGATGGTACACATAATTCGGCACACATACTCTTCCATTTTCTTCTTTTATCCTATACTTCATGAGTGTGCTTTTCTAACTTGCATTCTGGCTTTTTCATAGATGGATCACCCAACACCGGCAAGATCTGGTTCAGGTCCTTCTCGGAAGGTATGTAAGCATTAATTCTCATCTTTATATATTTCAATACCTTTTCAAATATGGTAAAATTTTGTTGCTGTCGAAGTTTATGCAGCCTTCTCTTAACTCTACGACTGAACTACTTGTACAGAAAAGAGCAAAAGAGGGAAGTAGGGAGAGTTTACCCAGATTTTCTTAAAAATTGTATCTATATTACTTTGTTAAATTAAAAGAATACTGTCTAAATAATCTTCAAATTTTCATAGATATACAAACTGTACCACAATAACCTCACTTGAGACTTATTTTTTGAAAAAAGGTTAGTGATATCCTCACATTTTAGACTTTTGTAGTACAAATTGTCAAACAACACATAATAAATACCTATGTTATGTAATAGAGTCAGATAAAATATATGGATTTGGACATCCATCTGTTCCGGTTAGTATGCATTAATAGTGTGGTTTGGGACTGAGTAGTAGCAGTTATAATAGTATGGTGTCCATTTACTATGACTTCCTCATGTCAATTTGTAGTAATCCAATTAAAAGTTAGAATTAAAACAGTGGTTGAAATGGAGAAGTGCTACCGGGTGCTATGTGATAGAAGGATGCTTACCAAAGTAAAAGGTAAGTTCTATGGAAAAATTATAAGACCTACAATGTTATATGGTAGTGAATGTTGGGCCGCTAAAGTCCACAAGATGAGTGTTGTAGAGATGTGGAGCTAAGATGGATGTAAGGTCATACAAGATTAGATAAAATTAAAAATGACCACATTTTCAAGAAGGTGCAAGTATCATGCATTGAGGATAAAACAAGTGAAGGTCGCTTGAGATAGTTTGGTTATGTCCTTGCGTCGACCTGTGTCCTGCGTCGACCTACATATGCATCGGTCCATAGGTGTGAAACTATGGTGAGTGAAGGTGTTAAAAAAACGTGGTAGACCTAAAATTACATGGAAGGAATTTGTCTCCTAAGACCTACAATTTCTTGGAAGTAGTGTTGACTTAACTAAAGATCGGGTATAATGGAAGTAAAAGACCCACATAGGTGATATCTACTAGTTGAGAATAACGTTGATTTTGAACCTATTGCTTTTCTAGGAGTTTTTCGGCCTTATCATAGATTTATATGCCAGTAAAAATATACAGATCTTTTAATATTATTATTATTAACAATTGTTTGTATATATAT
Source organism: Anisodus acutangulus (assembly GCA_029783415.1). Classification (NCBI taxonomy): domain Eukaryota; kingdom Viridiplantae; phylum Streptophyta; class Magnoliopsida; order Solanales; family Solanaceae; genus Anisodus; species Anisodus acutangulus. The sequence goes on along the minus strand of CM056506.1, from coordinate 38,061,522 downwards.
TCAACTATTTTTCAGTTTATTTTTATTTGGTATGATGATAACATGAGTTTGAACTTAGATGAAGAAACACGGTCAATGAGGATTCATATAGCTAACGCCAACTTGTTTGGGATTGAGGTATAGTAGTGTTGAAGTTTTACATGTCCAAAATTGTCCATTCCTTTCGAGACAATGATCAAATGTGACAAAACTGGGATGCTAATCTGAATGTGCATCTAAAAAGAGTGTCTAATGAACATTTAACAGTTTGGTTTGAGCTCGATTCCCTAAGATTTTTCAGGATCATAAGGTTGTCTTGAGAGTTGGAGTCAGCACTACTCTAGTAAATCGTGAAGGTTCTGTCTCAATAGTCCAATTTGTCTTGGTGCTATTGTATCTTATCAAGAAGAAAATCATCTTTTCGCAAGTTCAATTTTATGTGCAAATTAAGGTCCAAGTAATTGTCTTGTAACAAAAAGGTAATTTATCTTGCCTTGTCATAATTCTTAGAAATGCATCTAACTTTTGTTTTATGTTTGTAGATATCATTGACACCCAAAGATTTAAGTTTTGTTGGCTACACATACAAAAACTTTGATGCTGTCAAAGCACTACGCAACAATTTGGGTGAGTTATTCTTACTCTCTGAAGGAGCTGGTATCTATATAGTACAAGTTGATATACTGCAGGAAGATATTTGTGCAGGCTTCCTTGTATATATATATATATATATATCGGATTTTGTTTTGTTGGTTAAAGTGGACTTCTGGGCTGATACATTGCCTCATCATAACCTCATTTGCTAACTTTGGCTTCTGAAAATCTCTCATCACAAGCAAGTCCAGTTTAGATGTTCCAGTAAAAGTGATATTGGTGATGCTTTTTATGCTTGTGTTACTAAACCTCTTTTTAGTGGTATATCCTGCCTTAAAAGCTATTTGTTTTTTTTGTTTGGCTTATATAACTAACATGAAATTACTGTGACACAGATTTGAGATGTAGTATCTGTCTGATTCATCTTTGCTTTTAGATGTGATTCTGTGAATGATTTTGTTCTCATTTGTATTTCCAGATTCTACGAGTATGTCACCTAGACGATCGATTGATTCCATATTTGGTAAGTTTGTTTTACAGCCCGAGTAAGGTTGTAAATTGAACAAAGTATTCAGTATTGTATAATATTATGTCAGCAGGTGATTCCAAGGACCATCCTTCAACGAACGGAACAGCTGGGGAAACAGATGTACAGATGATTACACCAACCAGTGATGCAATGTTACCATGACAACGCAAATGTTATATTAAACGAAACTAAGGGGAGGTAGCATACACCTGTTGTATTTGATCAGGTTGCTCACCCTTTTATCAGCATTCAGAATGGTGTCTGCATTTTGCAGAACCATTATCTAAGTGTACAGCAGAGCTTTCAGAAACTATGTTAACTCCGTAGGACATGAAAACTATGTTAGAATAGGCTGCTTGATGTATTGTTGTCCTGACTGCCCAGATTGGCATTTACAAGCTTTCTCTTGTGGCAGTTTTCGGTCAGACAATTTATTAAAAAGGGCAGCCCGGTGCACTAGGCTCCCGCTATGCGCGGGGTCCGGGGAAGAGCCGGACCACAAGGGTTTATTGTACGCAGCCTTACCTCACATTTGAGAAAATATTTTATTCTGGGGCAAGTTTTTTATGATCTGAGGGAATGTCTTTCTGCTGATATAATTAACATTATCTTATTCACACTGTAATTGTTGGCATTAGTAATTTTTACAAAAGCTTTTAGTTTTGTATTGCTGGTGCATGAAGATCTATTTTAGAACATTGGTAGTCTCTGCTTGAATATACAGGGGAGAGAGCGAGCGACCATAAATACACTATTGAGTATTCTGAAACAGAATCACATGCATTTGGCATTGCGCATAAAGACTTGACACTTAATTATACACGATAAGTTTCATTTGGTGCCTCACACACCAACTGTGTTTGTTTTTGGCATGTGGCATTATGTGGATGGTATATATATAAAATTATATATGAAGAAATCTAATTTGAATTTGAACTCCGACGTTGTTTTTGTTGGTAACTAAGAAAAACTGAGGTTGTATTGCTTCTATAATTGTTAACCTTTCTAACCGTTGGCTGCCATGAAAATTAAGAGAGATATTATACATCTATGTACGGTCCTTTCCTTTTGCAGCCACCAAAAGCCATTCATCTTAAACAACCATCTGCCAATGAGCTTTTTTGGAAAGCCACAAGGGAATTGGATTTCAGTGTAATTGAGGGTAATTACACAGTTTGGCATGTTTGTTTGGTCAAATAATTACTTGGTTGGTGAGTAATTGGAAGGGAGTAATTACACTCCATAATTCTCATAGGGGAAAATATTTGGATGTATTTACATGATGTAATTACTAAGGCAACCATTTAAATTCCTTATTTCGTTCCATTACATTTTTATCTTGGAAAACAAATAATGTAGATTATTTCTACTCCAAACTTCCAACCGTTGTCCGCAACTTCACTCCAGGTAAGAACTTTTTCCTTTTCTTATTGTATATCCTTGGTTTCTTGCTAGCTGATTTGTTAATTCCATTTTGTAGTTTTTCTGATTTATAACATTAAAATAGAACCGGAAAATCTAGAAGTAAGTTTTTCTCTAATTCTGACAATAATGAAACATTAAAAAATTCTAAAATATTTGAATTTATTTATTTGGTCTAGTTCGGAGCTGTTTTGTACATTATTTGATACTCCGTTGATTTAGGGTGAAACAACAAGTACATTTAAATGTTTCTGTAATTTTTTTTTGGGGTAATCCATGTTAGAAAGATTGCCAACTTTGTAAAACTGAAGTGTCAGAAACAAAAGCTACTCCCTCCGGATCAAAAAGAGTGTCCACTTAGCCTTTATTTTTTGGTTTAAAAAGAGTGTCCACTTACCAAATCAAGAAAGAATTCACCTTACGTTTTCAAATTTTCCCTTATCAAGTGTTAGATGATCAAATCACTATACCTATTTAATTAGGGACATTGTAGTCAAATTATCTATTTTTACCCAGTAATTAATATTTTCTTAAGGGACATGCAAAAGACTAAGTGAACACTCTTTTTGATCCTGCGGGAGTACAAAATATAAATCTGTATCAATTGGAACAGTAAATTCTCTCCTAGTGAATCCATCTTTTAGCATCAATAAGCTGTAAATTGTAATGAACTTAAGGATGCGACAACGTTTAGTACACATTTACCCAGCTCATTAACGGTAAATTGGACCTTATTCAAATGTTGGTTAAGGACGTGGACGGCTCAGATTAAAAGGAAATGAAAGGTGAGGATTGCATCAGAGAACAAGTATAAATACTTTAATTTACAGAATTGCAAGTGATGTTCGGCTTAAAATGCATATATTTATTCATTGTTTGCTTCATATTTTAGTACTTTTAATTGTCTTTTAAGTATAAATTATAACGAGTTGTGCTTAGTATTATGTTTTTATTAGGTAGGAATAAAGAGGTATGAAGATGAAGAAATTTAGAGCAAGGAGAAAATTGTTGAAATTGAAAAAGAAGGAAAAAATGGTTTTTAAATAAATAGAAGGGATGATCGTTGAAGACAGGAAAATGGAACACAAAACAAGTTTGTCTATGTGGCATCATAAGTAAAAGTGTGGGCCTGATGATTGGGTAATGATTGGATATAGGAGTATTTAAACTTTACAAGGAAGGAATTTGGTCAAAGCCAACAAAATAAGGAACAAAGCATAATTGAAGCGTCTGATCGAGAGCAGCTCGCGACGCACTGGTGCCGCAAGGCTCTGAATCCTATTTAGCCTTCTGCGCCACCTGCGTGATGCGGGGGGTGGCGCGAGACCCGTAATTTTTTCTGATCCGAGTTGGATTTGAATTTTAAAAATCTAGATCTTTTGGTACCATATAAATACATATTGTACAGGGTTTTTATATAACTTGGGATAACTTGTCACCCTGAGTTCAGAACTTTGGACTTAGAAAAAGCTTGGAGTCGCTGTGGAGGCCGGAGTTACAGGATTTTACCTTTTCTTCTCTGTAGTACTCATTTTTTTATTTTTATTCGGATGATTTATTATTTTTTCTCCATGTCTATGTGGAGATAAACTTTATAGTTCTAGGGTTTGACGCTGTCATGAAAGTGTACGTTTGATTATCGTTTATATCTATTAGTTTTTCATCTTTGAGTTATCTATTTATTCTTGGTCTTAATTGTTTGATTATTTGGCCAATAGTTAGACACTATATGTGGCGTGTAAATTGAACTAGGAATAGGGAATTGTCATGCGTAATAAGAATAAGTAGAGCTTGTTCGAGTAATCGTTTCGCTACTAAGGATAGGAATATACCCTTTAGCCTCGCTTAGTTCAATACGGAAATTTAAATGCATTCTATTTTCTGATGACCATAGGAATATAGGCGTTGGAGTAGCTTGATTAGACTTGTGAGTAACTCAGAAGATACTCGCAAAGTAAATATTAACCGTCAACTAGTAACTCAGGGAAATCAATAAGTGTAACGATTGGAAGACTAAACTGGATTGGTAGTGGTCATAGCCCTAGATCTTTCTCTTCTTCGATAAAAATCCGTTATTTCTTGGTTGAAGTTCATTATTTGTTTTCTTTTATTTTTAGTTAGTTTATAAATATAACTTTAAATTTTAGTTCTTGTTTAGATAATTAGAACTAATTTAATATAGTTGACGAATCATAAGTCCCTGTGGGTACGATATCTGGACTTAAAATTCTAAATTACTTGTACGACCGCGTATACTTGCGTGTGCGTTTGGGAGCAACAAGTTTTTGGTGTCAAGTAATATAGGATTGAAGTCCAGATATCGTACAAGTTTTTGGCGCTAAGTATACACGGTCGTACAAGTAATATAGGATTAAAGTCCAGCTATTGTACCCACATGGACTTGTGATTAACTATTTATTTGTACGACCGCGTATACCTGCGTCTGCATTTGGGAGCAATAAGTTTTTAGCGCAGTTGTCGGGGACTTAGAAATTAATTGTTTATCTAGATTACTTTTTTTTATCTATTCAAGTTCTATTTTTATTTTATTCTTTATTAAATATTCTAATATTCTTCTTGACATGACATATTGAAACAAAATTTTATCAAATGATGGATATTCATGTTTTAGTTACTTTGTGGAGGACTCCACTTATGGGATAATTGTTCTATAATTTGGATCATACCGGATGTGTCATGTGACCCTTCTAAATTTTATGACGGGAACTTTTGTAAATGATGTGGTGGTCAGTGGAAAAAAGTGTCCTAAGTGTTGTTCTAGTCTCTCAAGTGACTTTCTCAAAGTGAATATTGTGAGTGATACTTGGCTATTGGTTCAAGATCAACGATTAGAGGTATGGGGGATTATCTTGATGAAATTACAAGTGACATGACATACTTCATGGAAGAAAGAACAAAGCTCAGACAAGAAATAGACCAATCTGGCTTGGATATCCACAACCTGCAGGCTCAATTATATAGAAAAGTTGAGGCGTTTGATGCCCAACTACCAATTGTCGTGGATAGTTGTCAGGATTTGGAGCAGAAAGAGGAATTCCAGTCATTCGACCAGAATATTATTGATGTTGTCAAGGTTGAGGGAGTATATATTAGTGAGGATGTCAAAAGTAATGCAGTTTTAGAGTTGGGGCATGTCGACCCTCATTCTAAATATTTTTCTACATTGTGTTTGGTTAGCGACATGGAAATCGAGCATTCCAAGCCTTTGGAGAAGTGTATAGACGAGGAACAAGACCCTTACATTCTAAAATTTACCACATAGAAAAGACAAAACGATATTCTTCACTTAAGGGACGAGAAGTGTGCAAGATGCGATATCTATTTCTTGGTTCCTTTATTTTCATACCACCACCCCAGAAGCGTCACAGAAAATTTGATGCAAAATTGAGGGCATAATTTATATCGTCAAAATGGAAGAAAAATAGTGAAAGTAATGACGTCATGCCGTGATGTTAAATCAAGCGCTTGTTAGGAGGCAACCCAGCCTGTATTTTATTTTAATTTTATAGTGTTATATTTTATTTTGTTTTGTTATTATTTTTCAGACTAGAGGAAGTTTGAGTACTCGAAAGCTAAGGAGCAAGTTTGATTCAAAACTCATCCGATTGTCTCGGAAACCGCATCAATCATCCCCGCAAGTTATAAATATCAAGACGAAGCTCCGAAAAGGATAATTTGAGGAAAAAGAGTCGAAATGCTCAAAACAACCTGAGCAGCGTACATAAATCAAAATTTGCTAATTATTACTCAATTATATCTAATATTTAGTTAATTGAGATAATTTAACATTTCAATTAATGTCAATCATAATATTTTTTTAAGGCAATACCACTAAGTTATGTGCTTAGTGGCTAATTTTATCAAATAAAGTAATCTTAAACTAAAAATATAATTAAGGGAGCTAGGCCTTACCTTATAAATCATAATGAGGCAAAGCTACTCTACTCCTAACAAGCATGTAACAAATAAGAGCAGGAAAGAACCAAATAATTTGTGATCATTCCAAAGTAACATACTCTATGATGTTATTACAAAGGAGAAGAAACAAAGTGACGAAGAATAAAGACAAAGTAGGAAGAAATATATGATAGATTTAAGTTGTATTGATTTTTTTTTTATTTGTGAATTCTGGTTTCAGTAATGAAACACATGATAGATTAGTTCATGATGGTTCTTTCCCAGTAGGAGGTTGGGGACTGGCCGCGGCATCCTTTCTAATGCTAAACTAAAATTCAACCAAATTAATGTTTCAATTAAAGTCAATCATAAAGGAAGAAATGAAATAAATAAAAGATGAAGAGAAAAAATGATATGAAATTTTGGTCATCAATGTTAAATATGAACTTTTTTTCGTAGCACAATCTTCAACTCACAAAAAGAAATAAAAAAAATATAATTTCCTCTGATTTATATTTTTATGACATTAAGACATATCCGATGACCAATAAAGAGTTTATATACATGTTAGTATGTATTTTATTAAAATAATACGTATAGATAATGTATAAGGAAAAGGAGGAAAAATTAGGCATGTAAAAATGTATCTAAAAGTGAAGTTAAACGCACACCCCCACCGTGTGTCACGACCCCTTTTAGGAATCGTGGTGGCACCTACACCTTTCCCATCGGTAGGATAACGACTCCCAATTTATTAACAAGATATAAGAAAGAAGTGCGGAATTAACAAAATACTTAAATAAACTGTCTGATCAGAATATAAACTGCGGAAATATAAGTCTGAGAATCATAAGTACAACCCCTAGAATCTAGTCAATAATACAAGAGCTCTAGACTGAGTATAAGTTTGAAATAAAGATAACATAAGCTAAATGTAGCAACTGTCAAAACATGTCTCTCGAATAGTAAAAGACAAGAATAAAGATAGGAGCATCCAGGGCAATGCTGGAAGGAAGCATCCTCATTCTGAACATGAAAGTCCGTCGGCTCAGACTCAGCCACGCAGTCTTGAACTGGTAGAAGGTACTATATCTGTATCCAAAAAGAATATAGCAAGTGTAGTATAAGTACATAATGTACACTCCTAGCCATCATAGGTCGACAACGACGGAAGATACAAAATTAGAGATAAATATCAAGTTGACACCAAATAATCCTATACTAAACAGTGCAATAATCCAATAAGTCACATTGTCCACATAATAGTTCACTGAATCAACAAGTCATTTTGTTCATATAAGGTTTCATAATCATGCAAGTTACCCCAATTTTAGAAGAGTTCAATGACAACATCTAAAGTATAAAATGATCATTAACAACCCTTCTTTATCCAAGAATTTAACCAAGTCATGAATAACCAGTCCAACACTTAATTCATAAGCAGATAATCAATGAAGTAACGTATGATATGTATGCAAAACATATGCCAGGTACCTTTCATATCCCAGTATACATGCGTTCAAATTCTATGAACTGCACACACATAGAGGACCTAATGTAACACCTTGTACCTTCAAACTAAACCTTGTTCATAATCCAGAATTTTAGAAAACCAAGACGAGAAGTATGAAGTTAAAATCCGCTTTCAGTTCAGAGATCCCTGTTTTACGCCAGAGGTTATACAGACCTTACAAAGTTGTATGGGCTGTAGAATTTCACCGTCGAAAACTAACAAAATATGGTGGATTATACGGACCGTATAAAAGTATACGAACTATACCTTTTGACCGTAGAAAGACCCCAGCCTTTGGTGATCACTCGAATTTGTAACTCGATGACTACCATTTTATATGGACCATACAATTTTGTACACACAGTACTTCTTGCCATACAATCTGACTGTAAAAGGGCCCGATGACTGAATGTATGAATACACGAAATTAGTTTTCATCCTTTTCAAGCCCTAGCACGAAGGTTATCTCCTCCCATCATTCTCCTACATCAAGGTAATCCTATTTCATGCAATTCCAAGTGATTCTAACATCATCCTCATGAATTCTAAGGGAAATTCATTGATTCTTAACTTAGGATTTTCAAGAACACCCAATTTAAGGGATTAAAGTTCAAACTTTGGGAGTTCTTCATCATGTTCAGATTTTTTAATACAAGAGTAGGAGCGATTAAGGTATGTAGAGCTTCTATTCATGTGTGGGAACATCATTGTTCTTCCCACTCTATGTTCATCCATGAAAATACAAAGTTTCATAACCTTGGGTTTCTACTCTAATTCACGATGACCCTAAGTTACATATCATGTTCGTATTAATAATCCGTTATTGTATTATTGATATTCCACTTTTCTTATTAAGAATCCGTCCGTAATCCATGAACACCCATGCTTTGCATTCCATGTGTTCTTAAATGTAAGATATGAACTATTATGCTTATTTTCCTGAAAATCTACTTTCATTCTATGTTTTCATACAAGTTATACTATATACTTATATTCATGCTATATTATAGTCACGAATCATGTTTACAAGCCATGTTTAAACACAAGTCATAATCCCATATTACTCAATTCATGAATTCTACATGTTTTAATGAAAAATATATTATGTATTTATGTTCATGCTATATCTTATACTTATCAACCATGTTTACAAATCATGATTATACAAAATCACGGGCTCAGATGCCACTTATATCCATGTTCATATTTTTGGGAGTAGCATAGGTCTACCGAGAAGGCTCAGACAACCTAAACTATGTATGTCAACATAGGGTAAGGGTCGATCCACCCAGATTAGGACGACACCTTCAGACAGTTGAATTGGATCCTGTCATATCATGTTTATGTCTCATACCCTGAAAAGGTGTGAGGCTGCTCTGCTGGTCGGGCTAGGTACCCGACTCCACATACCCACGTGGTGATTTCATGTTCATGTTCAATTTACAGTTTCAGTTCCATTCCATATTATTTGATGTGCCTGCTATTCTTTCAGTTTCTTTATTTACAATATAATTCAAATGTATTTATGTCCCTTTTTCCAGGGACTTGCACTTCACAGTGCATGTACTGCATTTTAGAACGACGGATCTGCTTATTAGGATTTCATCACTATCAGCTATTATTGAGCCCCATTTCATCCCGGGTGTCAGTTTGATTATTTTCATGGTATGCATTACAGTAGAGATATGCTAGGGCCTTATCCTGGTAAAATAATTTTGCAGTCAGACTCATGTTCTAGAGGTTTGATAGACTAGTTTTAGCATGTCATATCAGATATTCAGACTTACTATTTTTTTTCCATATATTTTTGCTATTATAATTCAGACTATCTTTTCAGTATCCAACTTTACATGCTTTAAATCATTGTTATTGCATGCTTTTGATGCTCATGTTAATTCAGCAGCCTATGTGGTTCACTTGGTCACATGCAGTCAGGCACCGAGTGCCATGTTTCGCTCAGGCCATAGTTCGGGGCGTTACACCTGTAAAGTCTCATATACTCCTCTGGAATTTCTCAACGGAGCCCAGCACTCGACTGAATAATAACTGTTGCAGGCGTGCAAACAGTTCCCCTGTGTATCATCATCATCTCAATGTTGTCAATAATCTCATAAGTGTTCTTACCTTTCCGGTCTTTTGGACCCACAACATTTTTATACCACTCTTATATCAATATCAATGAAACCATGAGTGTATGAATGCAAATAACAATACAAGGCAAAAAATCAAATATAGTGAGAAGCAACCAAGTGCAATAAGGATATCATATCAAAAACATGTATGATGAATAAACATAACAATAGAAAATATAGAGACGAGCCCACATAATGCCAGCAAGCCCAATCAACAACAGTCAGAATCAACTTAAGACTGATTCTCCAAATCACCCATCATCATAGTTCAACACCGGCACCCACCCAAGCGTTCATCACAAACCGCTTGGGTGGGACCCCAAACATGCCCAATACCCCTCAAAATTTATAACTAATTACCTACTTCTATCAGAATCTAATAAGAAGAAACCATAGCCTACCTCAAGGCCGAGCAGGCGCCACGAACAATCAACCCTTAGCGATAGCCTTGCCCTTCTGGAGTGCCTCATAATAGTCGTAGTCTAACACACATAGATTAAACGTTAATATTAAGCTATTACACAATACAAGGACTTAGTCCTTCAAATGTACCCAAGACCTCCAAAACAAACCCGGGTCCACGGTGTCAAAATCTAAACTTTACTACTCAATTAGCATAAACACATATGTGGTAATCATATCCCTAAGTTAACTAGAAACCTAAGTTCAATTGGACCTTCAATTGCATGATTTAGGAAAAACCTCAATTTACAAACCCTAGGTTTTCCCCCATATTGAAAAGAGTTTTCATATTCAAATTAAACACTACAACATGATCATCTAACATAATTCAATACTTATTCACTATTTCAAGGTAAACGTATTCATATTACACCCCCAAATCCAAGGTTCGTCCTCTCTTATTGTAACATGAGGACTAGAACTCATTTTCCCCAATTCAAATTTTATATAAAATATGAAATAAAATCACAAAATAATGTTACCTCTAATGAAGAACTTAGACTTAATCTTCAATAATCTCCCCTTAGGCAGCTCTAGAATAGAGAATGAGATGTTTTGGGAAAGTGAAATGATTTAGGGCATTTAAGAGACTGCCTGATACACTGATTCCTCTCCTGCGGAATCGAATCCACAGGCGCGGTCTCGCTCCAGCGGAAAAGAAGCTCGCTGAGGCGCAGTCACTTGACACCTCGCCTCTGCGAAAAAGCAGAAAAATATCCGCAGATGCGCCTTCTCCTCTGTGCAAAATATCCGCAGGCGCAAGACTTAACAATTTCTCAAAACCCGCGTCTGCGAGCGAACCTCCGCAGAGGAGGACACGCAAGAGAAGAAGACCAACCGTTGGTGCGAACACCAGACACCAGCAGCTATAGAATTCCTCAAAACTCCGACCAAACATCCGTAACACTTCAGAGACCTCCGAACACAAACCAGACGTGCTCCCTCAAGGTAAACAGTGCTAAAAACTCGCTCGCGGCCTCGGATTTTTCATATAACCGAGCTAAGACACACTTTTCTAAAATATTGCCCAAAACAATTAAATATCACAATTTCACAAATACGGCCACAAGGTACATTTGCTTGCCTCGGGAAGCGAATCGATGACTCAACTAAGTCATAAATAACCCTCCGGAACTACCGGAAGCAACGAAACCCGAGAACAAACCCATATACTCAAAAGTCAATTGTGAGTCAAACTAATCAACTCTAAAATTCTAAGTTTAGATTTTTCTTCCGAAACTCACATAAACGAACCTCGGGATCCGTGCCACCCATCTCCGCGCATCAAAAAACTCCATATAGAGTCTACGGGAAGGGTTAAATAATCAAATAAGGTTCTTTGGCCTAAAACGAATGGATGAATCACAACACCATGCATCGTTTAATTATAAAAGTGAAGTTAAAAGCACAAAATCACAACTCTGAATCCTTGATAATAATTTTATTTTTATTGTTTACTAGAGTAATTTTTATGTAAACATATATATATAGCGTTATATCAAATATGACAGATATATATAGAGCGGAGGAATAAGAAGAAGACATGACTAAGAATGTTCAAAGAAAGGAATAAGAACTATTGGGACCCCGATCCCCACGTCTCATATTAGCTTTGTAACGAAGATACTCTTGGAGTAGTATTTAAGAAAAAATAAGCATACAAAAATTTATCTAATTAATATATTGGAAAGATAAACAATAATTACTTTAAGGAGAGAGAGAATGAAATTCAATGCATAGGGAAGAAAAACAATAATTACCTTAAGGAGAGTGAAATTTGAATTTTCATATCTTCTTTTTTCATTGAAGAATATTTATGGTATAGAAAAAATAGTAAGTGACTATTATGCCCTAAAAATAGTATTAAATTACTTTAATGCCCCGTTTGTGTCAAAACGATTGAATGCCCATATTCTTTCACCCTCATTAATTACAAGATCATATGCTTCTCGGTTGTGTAAGGGGTTTTATAATGCCCTAAGATGCTTCATGCATTAGCTTAAGATTTTGGGTTGAATGTTCATATTCTTTCACCCTCATTAAATACAAGTGTATAATAGTGTAAATCTCCTTGATTGAAGTTTTTTTATTAATGCAATATATATAGAGTGTACAGTTGTAGTTCTAATGGAATTATGATCTCTATTTTATATTAATTACACTAAACTATTAATTACAGAATATATTGTGAATATATGGACTATCACACCACCTCAGTCAGAGCGGGAGGAGATCGGACGCTAAAACTGGATTTGAAGTCAAGGAACAGTTGCCGAAGAAGCCCCTTTATGAAGATATTTGTGTACTGATACGAAGAAGGAACATGCAACACCCTCACATAACCCATTGCAACATTCTCACGAGAAAAGTGAATATCCATCTCAATATGCTTGGTTCGTTGATGCTGAATCGGGTTACGAGACAAGTAGACAGCAGATATGTTATCACAGTAAACCAAAGATGCCTTACGTAAGGGACAATGAAACTCATGAAGGAGATTTCGGAGCCAACATAGCTCGGCAACAACGTTCACAATGCCTCGATATTCTGCTTTTGCACTCGAACGGAAAAGTGTGGCTTGCCACTTGGCAGACTACAAAATAATATTATCCCCAAAAAATATGCAATAGCCGGACGTAGAGCGACGGGTGTTCGGACAACATGCCAAATCTGCGTATGTGTAAGAGAGCAACCTAGTCGGTGCAGAGGGATATAAATTTAGTCCATAGTCAAGAGTGCCCTTAATGTACCGAATGATACGCTTAAGAGCTGTAAAGTGAGGCTCCATAAGAGCATGTATGAACAAGCATACCTGCTGAACATCATATGCAATATATGGCTGAGTGAAGGTGTGATACTAAAGAGCACCTGCGAGACTCCTATAAAGAGAGGGATCATTGACCGGATCCCCATCATCCGCACTGAGTTTGGACTTTGAGTTGACATGAGTGGGCATGATCTTGTAGTTTACCATTTTAGCCCTGTAGACAATCTTCTCTGCATACTTACGCTGACACAAGAATATGACATGTGCAGATCTGGTCACTGATATCCCAAAAAAATAACTCAACTTACCCAAACTTGTCATAGCAATTTCGGACTTGAGCAGGGCAATGATCTCGTATTTCAGTGAATCAGAAGAAGTTGTCAAAACAATATCATCCACATATAAAAGAAGATAAGCCGTGTCAATACCGCGATGAAAAATAAATTGGGAATGATCACTCTTGTTGCACACGAACCCCATAAACCCCCTACCTCCTTAATATTTATTTTTAACCCCTAAGTTAATGTATTTACACTTTAACCCTATTTTTCAACTATAAGTACCTCATTTTTCTCACAAATCTCCCTACCATCTCTCTAATCTCTCAATTTATCTCTCTACAATTCTACATTGCCTACTAAATATTATCTTTTTTTTTGCTCATTTATATCAAAGTTCAAAAATTGGGAGTGAAGTTGACAACTAACTTGAGGATCATCCATCGAGCAAAGTTTCAATTTTCAACCTTGATTACACGTCGACGTTACGTCGGCGTTTGATACCTTCATTCCTTCTTTAAATTATTATTGTTACTTAATTTTAATTATCGCACTTAATTTCATTTACTTTAATTATTTATTTGCATAATTATAATGGAACGCTTTGCACGTATGATTAAGGGTAATGGTGCTTCTTCTAGTAGGGGTAACAAGGGTAAGGGTACTTCTTCTAGTAATCCTATTCCTTGTCTCGATGATTTGATTGATTTCACTCATATAGATAAAATGGCATTTTTAATGATATACCATTAGATGATGAGGCAGATGAACCAGACTTTAATTTAGACGATAATCTAGATGACACACCCACTAGTGTACCTCAACCTCAGGCTCAGACAGAGTCTCAGCCTCAAACTGAAACTGAAATGCCTCATATTCCCCCTAGTATGAGTCGAGGCCCCACACAACGAAAAATAAAATCAGATGCATGAGAATTTTTTGATAGGAACCAAGAGAATCAAGTAGTTAGATGTAAAATTTGTAAACATGTTTATAAATTTAAAATCGGAAAAGGTCAAGGTGGGACGGGAGGTTTATTGAGACATGTACAAGGCGAGCACACAACTAGGTGGAATCAATACCATGCTAAAAATTTGGGCGTGCCAATGCCATCTGAGTCGGGACAAGGTTCACATAGTGTTCCCGACCAAGTACATGGTCAAATTAATCCGATGACGGGGGGAATTTTAGGTCGTAAATATGATAAAAACAAAGATAGGGAAAATATGGCAAAATTAGTTGCGGTGGAGGGTTTGCCTTTTTCATTTCCTTCCTCTCCTGGTTTTATTCATTATATTCGAGAAACATATAATCCTGCTTTTAATGGTTTTCTTAGATCAACTGTTAGAAGGGATGTTTTTAAATTTGCAAGTGAATATCAACAATATTTACGTTATGCATTGTATCATTTTAATTGCATAGTGGCTATCACTTCTGACATAGGCCGTAGTACTAATGGTAATGATTATTTAACTGTAACATGTCATTGGATAGATCAAAATTGATCTATGCAAAAACGTAATTTAGCATATAGATATATTGATGATAGACACACTGGAAGTTTTATTGCACAAAATATTCATGAAATTTGTGGTTATTATGGAATAATTGATAAAATTATGACTATTACATTAGATAATGCTACTTCTAATGATTATGCTATAAGACTTTTAAAAGTTCGATTAACTCCATATTTTTTTCATATAAGATGTGCGTGCCATATTTATAACTTAGTTGTAAAGGATGACCTAAAACTTTTTGAAAACATTCTTGATAAAATACAATTTGCTATAAACTTTATTTTTAAAGGTAAAAAAATACAAAGACGCAAAGAGTATAAAAAAACTTGTCACGATTGTGAATTACCTTATAGAAAAATTCCTGAAGTAGCGACTAGGTGAAATTCTCTATATGAACAACTACTTGTTGCTTAGGATTATAGACAACCTATAACTTTATTATTTGACGCCCATAATAAAAATCCAAGGGATATGCTTGTAGATAATGATTGAGAATTTTTTTTAGAACTTAATGGATTTTTAGATAAATTTTTTCAAGCTACTAAAGAATTTTCCGGTATTTATTATCCTACTATTTCAAATATATTATTTTATATAGCTCAAATTTTTTTGTTACTTAATGAATATATGAAAAAACAAACTTATAAGGCATCTATTGAAAAAATGTTTAAAAAATTAAATTTTGTTTTTCCTATGCCCACTATTTATATTATTGGTTTTGTATTAAATCCGACTATTAAAGTAGACGGTTGTAAAACACTTGTAAAAACAATTTATGATTGTATAGAAGTACTTCCAACAGATCCAACTAAAGAACCAACTCACAAACCCACTAAAGAAGAAGTTATGTCTAGCATACACACTGAATGCAAACAAGTATATATGTATTACCAACAACAAAGTGCAAATAATCAACCGGCTTCTGTACCATCTTCTACTACTTCGCTGCAACCTTATAAAAAACATGTGGTTTCTGCTGCTAGTATTCAAGGCCTTAGAAATAAAATATTTAGTGGTTCAACTTCTTCACAAGTTAGCGAATTTGATGTTTATGTTTTGCAGGGTGTTGTACCGTACAAATTAATTGTCAATGATGAAGGACATGAAGACTTGCTGAAATACTGGAGGGAGAATGAGAACACATTTCTGACACTAGCAAAGATGGCCCGAGATGTGTTGATTCAAGTGTCATCAACAACTTCTGAAAGTGCTTTTTCTGCGGAAAGATTTCAAATAAGAGAGCACATACATTCATTAGCGGGAGACACATTGGAGATTGCAGTTCTATTAGGAGATTGGATTTGAGTGGAGCGTTGAAAGTGCTGTTAACCGGAGATCAACGAAGAAGAAGACTACAACTACAACAAAATATTGTCCGATGGAGCATGAAGCGATGTCGAACAATTTGACCAACAAATTCCAATTCCAACTGAAGATCCTCAAGACATTGTGAGGAAATTAGAAAAAATATGGTTAACTATGTAGTTTTTTTAATTGCAATTTTACTATGTGATTTGCAACTTTTGAACAACACCACAAAGTTACAATTTTGGATTGTATTACAAAAAAAAACATATTTCTATTAAATAATATAAGAGGGACAAAAAACAGCCTTGAGATATTTTTATTACACTATCTTGTTCAATTATTGAAGTGTTTATATATATTATTTTTTTAAAATTAAGTGCCAATAAAAAAAAAGTTCGATCCCGACCCGACCCCGTCCCCCCAACACATGTCCCCTTTCCGGCAAGATGTGGGACGGGATGAGACATCCGCCTGTCTCGCTAATCCCGGCCCGCCAGTCCCGCCAGTGACCCAGTTCCGATCCTTCCCCCACCCCGCCAGGACCCGCCTTGGCCAGCCCCGTTGGACACCCTTAAGTCTTGCTCATGGCCCCTTTAATAATTCAATGACTCTATATTATAAAACTTAACACGAAGACAAAGATTTCAAACTCATTGACCCCTTCTTGTGCCTCCAATATGCTTAAAAATAAAGATTTTTGAAATATGTTATTCAAAACAAGCATTAAATATTTGTGTGTCTGTAAATCATCTAAAAAGTTAAATTATTTCTAAATATAGAAATGTGCCAATCTTTTTTGGACAAACTATAAGCAAAGTAAGACAATCTTTTTGGGACAGAGAGAGTTGTTTACCCGTCAAACGATACAGTTGAATTTGTATACGTGGTCAAGGACAAGTGGATCTCAAGTGATTGATTTAGCAAATATATCAGATAATATATAATACAAATTAATAATATTAAAATAAAGTAAAGAAATAGTTAGCCTGAGCCTGAGCCTCATATTAGCTTCCTGGGAAAGTCTTTGTAACTAGTATGAAAGCACAATACATGAGAATAAAATGGATA
Source organism: Anisodus acutangulus (assembly GCA_029783415.1). Taxonomy (NCBI): domain Eukaryota; kingdom Viridiplantae; phylum Streptophyta; class Magnoliopsida; order Solanales; family Solanaceae; genus Anisodus; species Anisodus acutangulus. The sequence continues at coordinate 38,044,032 of CM056506.1, read as the reverse complement.
AATATATTGTAATAACTTGCATATGATGATTACAATGGAGCAATGTGTATATATTAGCTTACGGGTACACTCCCCATGATTTATGACCTTATTAATACAAGAGAATGAATGTTGTAATAATTAGGCAATTAGTGTCTCCATAAATGTCCCTAATGCTCCATTGGAAAATGTGGGATCGTACTTGGTAACGGCTGCCTGTTGGGATTCAAACTGTTCACCTGATCTTTATTATAAAACCCTCGGTACCGCTCATGCTCCGCCGGTAGCATAAGAAGCTGACATGGATCTGATTCATCAACACCTACCACATGTCATGACATAATTCGCCCTGCTGCATTATATGAATTTTGCCCTATACAAGTAGTCCCCAGATGTTCTGGATGCGTCTTTCGCACACTCGAGAAATGGATTTAACCACCAGACTAATCAAATCATATACGTTGGCAGGAAAACTGAAACACAATGATTGCGAAAACGTCCAACCTCACATCCCTTCAATGTTTCTGAAATGGCGGCAACTGATCATCCCCTCCGATCATCGTGAAATATTGTAATGACGATGCATGTCTTTTCACTTCCCAAATGTTACCTTTTTATTCCATAAATAGGAGTCCAAAATCTTTCATAGAAGGCAACTAAAATTTTCTCCAAATATATAACCCCGAAAGATCTTCCTTTCTACTGCATACCTACTTCCATAATGTCATCTTCTAAGTCCTATCCTTCACATTCCCCCGGCGACAATGACGGTTCTCACCTGAACTGTCGCCCAGGGAAAGAGCACATAACTCCCAAAAGTCAAGAAGCTGAACTACATTCTCTTGCAACAGAAATTCTTCCTTTTGTGTTTGATTTTTCTGGAGACTTCCGTGTATCGAAACGCTTTGAATATGTTGAAGAGATAGAATCTTTGATTAATGCGAAGATTATTCTTGAAGTTATGAAGGATTGTAACTTTGACTCAATACAGACGTTAGAAATGTAGACCCAACTTGCCGTATGAACCACCAGGTTGAGGGTTTTTTCAATGGTTCATACGTACCCCCTTACCATAGGTTTTTGACTTCATGTCCCAAAGATTATCGAAGACATCTGTCGTCGATTTCGAGTTTATTTAGGCCAAGTAGCCTCCCAAATTTGGAGATTGGTGTACTTCATTCAGATGTTGGTTGACTGTGCCAATGCGCCTTTCACAATCGATCATCGCTTCCTCCTCTACTACCCCCGAGTGTTTTAGGGTGGAATAATTCACATGTATTCTTGTGGAACTCGCAACATTGTTAATACTAAGGATGACTTTGACCGGACTGACCAAATTCATCAGCCTTCCTCTGACCATTTTTCAGAAGAGTGGAACACTACTCGTAAATATTTCTAATCAGAAAATTATTTTTCCGTTGTAAATAGAGAAACTCCCTACTTATATGCAGATTTTGTATCTATGCCGCCGATTTAGTTGAACCACAACTTATCAATGGGATTTTTGAGTGGGTGGTGAGTCTTCTTCGTGCCTCTCCAAATACCAGCCGGTTGTGGAAAAGCATTACCTCCCAATGATGGAAGGGAAAATATCACGGTGAGTCCAACAATAACATTCTTGTATTTATTTATTTATCCAAGCCCCCTTCTCATTAAATATGCTCCTCATATAGGGCACCCAACAAGAAAACCTGTGGCCTAAAAAGTGTCTACTCGTGCAGCCGCCCTGACCAATATACTCCAATCTACTTCTAGCAATCGGATGCATAAGCCCCAAGAAGGAACACCCGAGGCCTCGGTGGGGATCGATTCTCGGGTTAAAAATCATTGCCGGCTTATGGAACTTTGGAGAGGCGCAAATGGGCATTATCCAAATTTATGATGAAGAGAAGGAAACTGGTGAAAACATGCTATGTTCCGGGAAATGAGACAACTATCTCATCAGCCTATCCTTCTAAAGATAACTCTATTCCTATCTCCGATACTGAGGACGGGACATCCGCCTCCTCCCCCTGGAGAGCCCAAGTGCCACTTTAGAGGCTTCTCTCACGCATCTAGCAGACTTGCTTCTTCAGGTAAAATATCACACCTTTCAAACCATTTTTACAACCTTGTTTCTTACTGACACAGCTTTTCCTATTTAGGGGAATGCCACTACTCTTTCCACATCGTATTTAGCTAAAGCTATGGCTCCCTCTCATGAAGAAAACAAGTTGTTAGAGGAAGTTCAACATCTCAGGGTCGAGGTTGAAAGATTTAAGGGCCAACATCAGAGATTCTGACTCTCTTCAAGCTTCCCTTATATGACGCTTGCAAAATGTCGTCTAGTCATTGATGGATAGGGTCTTGACCTCTTCATACATGACCCTTCAGGGAAAAATATCTACACTGGAAGTAGATTTGGCCACTGCTCGGGAGCAGTTTGTTTCCTCTGAGAATACTATCACTAATCTCCAGGCCAAATGCCGAAGGTGGAAGCTCCGTAGGGACCTATCTATTTTAAAGACTTGCGTAGATACGCTTGAGGAAGCCAACAAGCCAAGGATTAACATCCCTTTTGAAATTTTGGATGTGAAGATCGACCATCACGATGCAAATCTATCCTTAGAGGAACTATGAAGAGATAAAGATGATTCTTATGTGGAGGTCATGATGCCCCCCCCCCCCCATCATTTGACCTTTTGGTCTTTTTATTTTGATGATAACACTAAAACACCTCTGGCGGACCATGGAGAAAGCGTATCATAACTTTTTGCGCGGGTTTTATTTTTTATATAATCGGGTCACTTTTGGGACCAGTAGTCCTCTTTTGTAACCGGGTTGGTTCCAGGTCATATCTTTGGAGCAACTGAAATCTTTTGCATAAACAAAAAAAGAAATCTGATTCTAAGTTGTAAAGCAAAATAGAAAAAAAAAGATGTGGATAAATGGAAGGATGAGAGAAAGAGAGAGGTCATATCTAGTATTCAGAGTTTGCCTCGATTTGGTACCGCTCTCGCGGCCCGCACCGAAACAGTGCTTTACCCACTCGGTTAAAATATCAATGAATGAATTTTCCTTTTTTTTCACAATTTGCTTAAGGTCTTCATTTCATTTCATACTTTTATTTATAGAAGCAAGTTTCAATTTCTCTCATAAATTCATACGATGATTGAGACTTCACCATTATTCAGGCAACAATTTGAAGCTTGTTTTACACTTAATAAATTCTAAAGACTTGAAGTTTTTAACAACTTTCCATCAAACTTGAATTTATTCTGAAAGATGTATTTTTATTTTTTATTGAGTATTTATATGGCCTTTGCAGTTTATCCCAGAATTTCTTTGGTTTCGGTCAACTTCTCACTCCTGTGATTTGAGTAACTGGAGTCCTAACCTTTCTATTTTTATTAAGATTTTTGATAAGAGAGGGCCCTTATTTTTATAGTGTTGTAGAAGAGGACGTCTCATGTTCATTATGGTACAAAAGTTTTGATATGTTTATAACAACACGTTATATGCTCTTGCTGGCAAAGATTTATTAATCACAAAAGAATTTTTTTATTGATTCCTTTAACTTACAATTGTAAATACATGTGCAAGAATAATCCGGCTGCCATCTAGTGTGATCAGTCCGTATACATTTATGTAATATTTGAAGTTCCGGAAAGTCCAAGTAATACATGCTTTTCCTTAAAGCTTTGAATTTACCATCTTATACGGGTGTATATGGACCCCTCAGTGTCCGGGTGTTCATTTTATGAGGGCCCGAGCACTGGATAACATTCTCCTATACAAGAATCTCAATATCCTTTTATTGGTGTTGTCTCATTAAAAACCTTACCGGAAAATCTCAATTGGCACAAAAATTGGACGAAGGGAAAAAGAGTGCACCACATGTTTGCCTTGCTAAACATAATACTTCTTTAAGTGGCTTACGTTCCAATTGCTCGGAAGTTTATTCCCTTTTTAGTTTTTCAATTGATAAGCTAATTTACCGGCAATCTCGATGATAGTGTATGGTCCTTCCTAATTTGGACCTAGCTTCCCTGCATTGGCTTCTCGCATGCTTTGTGTTATCCTCCGGAGCACCAAGTTCTGAGTTTGAAATGTCGGAGATTTGTATGCTTGTTGTAGTATTGCACCATTCTTTGCTTCTGGGCAACCATCTGAACATATGCAAGATCTCGACGATCTTCAAGTAAGTCTAGATGTATGGACATTATTTCTGAATTAGCTTTCTCCTCTGACCAGAGATACCTCAAGCTTGGAGTTCCAACTTCTATCGGAATCAAGGCATTTCCACCATAGACCAAGGAAAAAAGAGTCTCTTCGGTATTCATTTTTGCCGTGGTTCTCTATGCCCATAGTATTTCTGGTAACATGGAAGGCCATTCTCCTTTTGCTTCTTCCATCTTCTTCTTCAAGTTCTGGATTATAGTTTTATTTTTTACTCTGCTTGACCATTCGTCGGTAGGGAGTAGAGGTGATACACTTAATGTTCAAGTCATTTAGGAACTTTGTAACTATGGCGCTAATAAAATTTTAGGATGTTGTCACAAGCTATCTCCTTTGGGATGCAAAACGATAAATATTATGCTTTCAGATAAAGTCGATCAGCTCCTTCTCCCAGAGCTTTGTATAAGCTGCAATGTCAAACCATTTAGAAAAATAGTCAATCATAAATATAATTTGAGATACTTGTCCTGGTGCCGCAGGAAAATGTCCGACTATATCCATTCCCTATTTCATGAATAGCCATAGGGATACAACTAGATGTAATTCTTCTCCCGGTTGGTGTAGCAGTTATGCATGACATTGATATTTGTCGCATTTCTTCACGAACGCTCTTGTATCTTCCTCAATTCGGGGCTAATAACAACCGACCCTCATAAGTCATCGTATCACAGATTCTACCTCTGAATAGTTTCCACATATTTCTTCATGCACTTTCCTCATCATGTAATCGGCTTCCTCAGAGCTTACACATCAGGCCAAGAGATCATAGTAGCACCTTCGGTAAAGTTTTCCATCAACAATGAATACCAGGCAACTTTGGTCCATAGAGCTTTAGATGCTTTCGGGTCCTTCGGGGGCTTCCCGTTTACGAGGTAGTACAAGAATTCATTCCTTTAATTCCAAGTCAAGCTGGTCAAGTTCACCTCATCATACCCTTCTGAATCCAGGGGTGAATGCATAAGCTGGACAACCAACTCTTCTTTTAGACCTTCTGATTCCGTGCTGGAGCCCAATTCGCAAGTGCATCAGCCTCTACATTTTTCTCTCGATGTATATGTACCACCGTCCACTCTTGAAATCGGGAAAGCAGCTTTAAAACCTTCTCGAGGTATCTTTACATGCATTCCATTTTGGATTCAAATACTCCATGAATTTAGTTCACCACCAGCAACAAATCACATTTGACTTTAATTATTTGGGATCCTAAGCATCTGGCTAGCTCCAAACCTGCAACCAAAGCCTCATGCTCGACTTTATTGTTAGTTAAAAGAGAACTATGAATTACCTGCTTTAAAATTTCCCCAATGGGAGTATGCAATAATACTTCTAGACCGATCCTCTTGACATTAGAAGCTCCATCCGTGTGAATCATCTAGACCTCGGGGACAGTCCCCAAGACCAAGATGGCTTCTTTTTCCGCCTGAGGGGTTACCCCTAGACGAAAATCGGCGAGGACTTGCGACTTTATCGCAGTCTGGGGTCTATATTCAATATTAAATTCACTTAACTCCACTGCCAATTTATCCAAATGCCATGAAAGTTTGGGCTTATGTAACACGTTCTTAAGTGGAAATGTAGTTACTATAGCAATAGGGTGGCATCGAAAATATGGTCAAATCATTCGCGATGACATAACTAAAGCGAAGGCCAACCTTTCGAGTAATGGGTACCGGGTTTCGGCCCCGGACATTACTATATCACATAGTAAATAGGAAATTGCATACAGTTTTCTTCCCGTAATAGAACTGCACTTACCGCTACCTCTGGGATCATGAGATATATGAAGTTGTTCTCTATTCTGTTGTTTTGACATGAGCGGAGGACTAGATAAGTAAGCTTTCAGGTCCCGTAGGGCCTGTTGGCATTCAAGCGTCCATACAAAGTCGTTCTTCTTTTTTAGAAGTGAGAAGAACTTGTGGCACTTTTCCGATGACCGGGAGATAAACCTACTTAGAGCTGCCACTCTCCTGGTCAGCCGTTGTACTGCCTTTACGTCTTCAAACGTATCTGGTATATCTTCGATGACTTTTATTTTATCGGGGTTTATCTCGATTCCTCTCTGAGAACCAAGAAACCCAAGAATTTTTCGGGGCCTACCTCGATGGCACATTTCTCGAAGTTGAGGTTCATATTATATTTTCTCAGCACCTCGAATGTTTCCTGCAAATGACTTAAATGGTCCTCTACACGAAGATTCTTAACAAGCATATTATATATATATATACCTCCATAGTTTTTCCTATTTATTTTTCAAACATCTTATTTACCAACCTTTGATAAGTAGCTCCGACATTTTTTAATTCGAAAGGCATAACATTATATTAATAAGTGCTGAAAGTAGTCAAAAAAGATGTTTTCTCTTGGTCTTCTGGCTGCATCCTTATTTGGTTATACCCGGAATACGCATCAAGGAAACTCATTATCTCGTGTCCGGCCATAGCATCGATTATTTGATCTATGTTCGGAAGTGGAAATGAGTCTTTTGGACAAGCTTTATTTAAATCTTTATAGTCAATACACATCCTAAATTTGTTCCCCTTTTTAGGTACTATGACTACGTTTGCTAACCAATCTAGATATTTTACCTCCCGAATTGATTCTATATTAAGTAATTTAGCTACCTCTTCTTTTACAAGGCTTGTTGTGGAGTTCGGCGATGGGCCGCTTCTTCTACCGCACTGGAGGGAAACTGAGATCCAAACCCAACTTGTGAGTTGCAATTTCTAGAGGGATGCCTATTATAAGAAATCATTGTTAGCTGCAAGATAATTAAAAATTAAATCCCTACGCTCCGGGGTTAACCCCGTTCCCAAGTATACTTTCTTGTCGGAGGTTTTCACTCACAGAGCTATTTGCTCGAGCTCATTCACTATGGATTTGGTGGCGTATGACTCGTCCGGTACCTGGAAGTATCTGGGCACCTGACACTGATCTGAAAATTTTTCTTCTGGATAAGTTGATTCTATTTCTAATAGTGTAACCTGATGGACATCTTGATATACGTGCTCCGCTTTTTTTAATTGCTATTTAGGATCCGCCGCTGCCTTTGGTTCCTCTATGGCATACATATCTCTAGCATCAGGTTATTCTCTTTTAATTTGTTGGATTCCTTCTGGTGTCGGGAATTTTACCAGCAGATTCAATATTGATGGGACTGCCTTCATGTCATGTATCCATGACCTCCCAAATATAGTATTATATCTCATATCAGCGTCGACGACATAAAATTTAGTTACCTTTATGATGCCCATAACATTCACCGGTAAGCCAATTTCTCCCTTAGTGGTTTCACTAGACATATTGAAACCTAAGAGGGTTCTGTCAGCCGGAACAATCTCGTCTGCTATGTTCATTTCTTCTACAAATTTCAGCTAGATAATGTTAGCAGAGCTTCCAGGATCGATCAAAACTCTTATCACCTGGAAGTAATCAATAGGTACCGAAATCACTAATGCGTCATTACAAGGAAAAATTACACCGACATCATCTTGTACAGTGAAAGTTATAGTATGTTTGTCTGTATTTCCCAAAATCTCTTTTCCTGAGTTACTAAAATTTTCATTTTCTTAGTTGCAAAGAAAGATGTAGTGGCAATCATTGATCCACCAAATATCATGTTTATCACATTTGGTGGCGCGGCCGGATCGATTTTGCCTTCGTCGGGAGGTCCCCGCTCATAGTTTTTACGAGCTCTTTCACTCAAATATTCACGTAGGTGGCCCTTGCTCAGCATTCCTGCCACCTCCGCCCGTAGATGTCTACAATCCGTGGTTTTATGTCTGTGAGTGCCATGAAAATCATACCAAACGGACTGGTCTCTTTTGTTCGGATAAGATTGTAATGGTTTGGAGGCCCGGACGCTAGATGATTTCTCAGTACCGCCACCCTTGTTATTTACTTTCTCAAAGGAGTGAGAATCATGTCCACCTCCTTGCTTTCCGGGAGTAGGATAAGGTTGGAAGCGGTTCTTAAGGAGTTTCGGTCTATCCCAGCTCTTTTGTTTGATTTTCAGGAAATACTACCGGCCTGAGTTCCGATCAAGTCATATTCAATTCAGATCTTGGACTCATACCTGTTGTGAATGACTTTCCAGGTTGTATCTTAGAATTCCAAAAGATTCTCTTTGAGTTTTCGTGAGGCATCTGAACTCAAAGGATTCAAACCATTTGTGAAAGCCTCTGCAACTCATTCGTCTGGGACCGGGGGTAGCAGCATACGCTTCTTCTGGAATCGTATAACAAATTCCTTAGGGAGTTCAATCTCTCCTTGTGTAATGCGAAATATACTTGCCTTTCTTGTCTTCACCTTCTAATCCCCCACATGAACTTTTATGAATGTAGGCAAGCATGGCGAATGACCCAATTGAGTGCTCAAAGAGAAGTAAATACCATGTCCGGCTCCATTAGCGAGTGTTTCAACAATTTTTTTGATCAAAACCGATTCTATCTCGTGTTCCTTTAGATCATTCCCATTCACGTTCGTGGTATGTCGGTATATGTTCTCGTGGATTAGTGGTCCCATCATACTTGGGTATGAATGTCATTTTGTACCTCTTGGGGATTTACTCGGGTGCTGCCTCTGCCTTATATGCCAGTTGAATATATCTCATCGCATCTAGTCCTTCAATTACAAGAGGGTTCCCCGGTATTTGAGTTAATCGGTGCTGGAACTCCTTGGAATTTTATCTACTTCTTTAGTATTGGTATCCACTATGTTTGTCATGTCCTTCATGACTTTTAAAACCTGCTCCTAGAATGGATTTTTAGGAACGATTTCACTTCCTCATGCGTCGTTAAGTCTCGACCTCTTTTGGCCGTTCCTCGGAGCACCTGTGGCGTTCGCAAGTGGTGTGGCTATGACCATTGGAGTACTGCCAGTATTTTTGAACACAAATCAGAGGAAAACTGCATCAGGCTATCCAACTGTCTGCTCATCTCAGCGTTCTGTGCCCTCAAGGTTTGCATGACTTTCTCGGGAGTCTAATCGTTGGGAACATCCTGCTCATGGGTCTGTCCGCCTCAGAAAGTGGCTCCGTATGCAACCATCAGATCTTCTACCAATAGACCATCTGGTCCGATGAGGAGATTGTTAGTGCTATCGCCAGTGTTGCGGTTGCCTCCGAGTTCTTCCATTCATGTCATCTGTTTGTTTTGAACAAAAAACAAAATTCAAAGAAAAGATTAGATTAGTGGAAAAGGGTCACTTATGACACCACAATTTCCCAGGCCCCACGGTGGGTGCCAAACTGTTTACCCGTCAAATGGTACAGTTGAATTTGTATATGTGGTCAAGGACACGTGGATCTCAAGTGATTGATTTAGCAAATATACCAGATAATATATAATGCAAATTGATAATATTAAAGCAAAGTAAAGAAATAGTTAGCCTGGGCCTCGTATTAGCTTCCTAGGAAAGTCTATGTAACTAGTATGAAAGCACAAGAACTAAGAATAAATTGGATAAGTATATTGTAAGAACTTGCATATGATGATTTACAATGGAACAATGTGTCCTATTTATACATGAGTTCACGGGTACACTCCCCACGGTTTATCCCTTATTAATACAAGAGAATGAATGCTCTTATAATTAGGCAATTAGTGTCTTCATAAATATCATTAACGCTCCGTTGAAAGATGTAAGATAATAGTTGGTAACGGCTGCCCGTTGGGATTCAGTCTGTTCACCTGATATTTACGATCACCGGTACCTCACATCCTTACAATGCCCCCCGTACCGCTCATGCTCCGCCAGTAGCATCAGAAGGTGACATGGATCTGATTCATCAATACCTACCACATGTCATGACATAATTCGCCTAGATGGATTATACGAATTTTTCCCTATACATGAGTATTTCTTAACTCCACAATAGCTAAATCAGTTGTGGATGCAGCTTAAGATGTATGGGTTCACGGAAAGCCAGTAATATTTTGTTCAGATCATGTGTATGTATTAAAAAAATTTGAATGTTTACAAAAGTCTTTTTTTGCAGAAATGCTAGGTAAGGCTGCGTACAATAGACCCTTGTGGTCCGGCCTTTCTCCAGACCCCACACATAGCGGGAGCTTAGTGCACCGCGCTGCCCTTTTTACAAACGTTTTTTTTTTAAAATTTTATGTCCGATCAAATGGTGCCTCATAAATTAGGACAGATGTGAGTATATAACTTTTAGGGGGATATATAGAGTTATGTAAATCTGAATCAGTTCGATCCGTCCATGTTGCTACGTTATTTTAAGTACCATATAAGCACTTATAAAAGGACCACTTCACATAAGCAGTTGGAAAAAGTATTTCAGCACCCTTTTAATTTACCAAGAATTTTCACTCCCCGAATAATACGAGTAAATATCTCAAAAGGTCACTCAACTTTGAGAAATTATGTAGCAAAATCATTCAACTTTATTTTGTATCAATAAAATCACCCAACTTAAGATTTTTCTCTGGTAAAATCACTCAGCCAAGTTTGTCATAGAAAATTCCCCTAACCTATTGAATTTGATTAAAAAATATCCTCCTTCCCCCTATTAGTTGAATAAAAAATGCCCTCAACGTTATTTTTTATTTTTTTACTTAAAAATTCCCTAACCTATTGAATTTGACTAAAAAGTACCATCCTTTCCTCTATTGGATCAACAATGTTCTCAACTTTATTTTTTGACTTAAAAATACCCTAATCTCCCACTTAATTAAGGCACTCTACCTGAAACAAGAATAGCACTACTGCGATAATTATGCCACTTGAGTAAGATTGAACCATTGAGTTCTGTTAATTACTTCTAAATGGTGGTTGTAATCGGCATCTTCCTTTCCAGTCCAGATTGATCAAGTAGGAAAACTGCAGAGGACGAGGAATGCTTTTAACTCTTCGCCGTTAATTTTAATTTTAACTCTTTGCAGTTAATTTATTATTCAGACCTGTGTGGCAACTGGCAATGATTCATTTATTGTAAGTTTTGATCAACCAAGTTAATTGCCTTGGGTAAGATAGTAGTGCCATTCCATGATGATAATGTTAAGAACTTTTTAACCAAAATCAATGTGGAAGGGATCACTTGAAACAAACAAGAAAAAACATCGAGACATATGGACTCAAGCTGCCTATGATTTATGGAGTTTCTAGTGAAATTAATATTAGATTAGGACTACATTAATTTTAGTGCCTGCCTTAATTAAGTGGGAGATTAGCAGCATTTTTAAGTCAAATTCAATAGATTGAGAAAAAACCTAAGTTGAGTGATTTTATTGATACAAAATAAAGTTGAATGACTTTGCTGCATAATTCCTGAAAGTTGAGTGGCCTTTTAGGATATTTATTCCAAATAATACCTTATAGTCGTACGAGAAAAGGGAAATTTCAATATTGGTCTAGTCTCAACCGTACCTATCAGGCATCGTTAGCAGTAAATGAAAGGCCACTCTTTTCTCTGTTTGCTTGTTTACATCAAGTGACTTTATTTAAGAAATAAGTGAAGATAGTAGTTAGAAAATTATTCTTGCATCACAAAGATGCTTAGCAGTCGTATCCACTTCTTCAAAAGTAGCATTGGTCGGGTTTTGCTCTTTCACTCTGTGTTCGGTATCTGTAATGGAACTCGATTTTATTCAGATTCGTGCTAGGTAGGGCCCATTAATGGAGAAGCGTTTCCTATTAAATCTTTTTTCATATTCAGGGCTCGAACTCGAAACCTCTAACTAAGGGAGAAACAACTCTATCCAATGCACCATACCATATCATTTGATGGTATCACTTGTTGGTTCTACAATTAATGCCATAATCATATTGTTAAAACATAAGATGCACGTTTAATGTCCATAATCTAATCATCACCATTACATGTATGTATTCCAATAGAATCTGAATAATTCTTTTAATGTCTGCTAGCACTTGAAAATGCAATTTCTTATTCTTTTGGGGATGGGAGTAGGAATGGAAGCAAGGTTTAGACTAGAGAGGCTCAACTTTTAATTGTGTTACCTCACAAAGTGTATCGAGAATATCACGGAGTAAAAAGAGTAAACAGTGCACAAAGGATATCCTTAATTATATTAAGAAGATGACATTAGATCTAATTTAATCCTAGTAATTTAGCTCAAGCAATGAATATTGTCCAATACTAAAATATGAGAAGCTTACGTGTCATATACTTAAAACAAATATCAAATCAAACATCCTTGTATGCCCCCGAATAAACATCAGCATGAAGTAAAATAACAATAAATTGGTAGTCAAATCATCGGTTGTAATGGTCTTACTTAGTACTATGTTAAGAAAATTAATAGTTCTGGATCCTTAAAAAAATTGGTTCAAGTCGTGAGAAGTACCTAAAGCTATTTAAGGAGACTACAAAAACAAATTTTGTTTTTGAGAAATGTGGGATTCAAACGGGATGATAATATTGTTGTTTCAGTTGATAATACATTCTAGAACGTAACCACGTAACGTTTTGTTAGAATTATGCTTTAGAATGTTGCAGAAACTTTATTTTATTGTGTTAGTTTTTTTTTAATAAACCCTAATTAATAGTTTGTTAGCTAGCTATCCCTATTTTCTAGTAATTTGTTAGTTGAAGATAAAATTCTACAGAGATATTCTAATTTCTAGGCTAGGGTTATCATCTTTGAGGATAAGCATTGCTTCATCAATGTCCTGCTCCAATCTGGGGAGGCGTGGCCGGCACCCGGTGTCTTACTAGGCCCGAGTGAACCAAGCTGTAACTGGCTTACTCTAGGGTATATTACGAACAATTTGGCCGACTAGGTCGATCTGTAAATCAATCAACATTATCTGATGCCAACAAGGCCGTACTCTGAATAATCTGTAAGTGATAACTAGCTTAACTGACACAGGATCATCCCAAAATATATGTACATCTATACGGGCCGACAAGGCCGTCGTAAATATCTCCAAACACCAAAACCCAAACAAGATATACATAGGGGTCGACAAGGCCACTGTATTGATATACTTAATGTATAGGACACTTCTACAAGCCTCTAAGAAGATCAACTGTACTGTGGTCGGGACAGGGCCCCGGCCTACCCATCATCTGTATGCATACCAGACTCTAGACCTCGTATCTCCAGAAGACATGGAACGTAGCACTCAAGCTGATACTCAGCAATATCTACTATGGAGGTCCCTCTGTTATTTGTCTGGATCTGCAGGCATGAAATGCAGCGGCCCCGGTAAAAGGGCATCAGTACGTAATAATGTACCGAGTATGAAAGGCGACTGAAATCACTGAAACAGAATCTAAGCTGAAATATTAGATATGTTGAGTATAAATTGAGGAATCAATGAAAAACTAGAGATATACTACATGTCTCTGACTCCTAATATATGTACAATGTAATAGCAACTAGCTAGCCTTATATATAACATCTAAACATGTGTAAATAGCCTCGAAAGCAAGTGTATAACCCCGAATTCAATATGTGTTTATATAGCCCCGAAGACAACTGTATATGTATAGTGATGCAAGAAAGGACCCGAACTTAGCTTCTCAACTAAAGTTATTCAATGAAGACCCGAAGGTGTCAATGGTTGGTCATCGACCCACGGTTAAGGACCGAGAATGGCATGGACTTTGGGGTGAATTAGGAACCATTACATAATTGTCTTAGTAGACAACTTTATTTTGCCTTTGTGTTGGTCTTGACCGAGACCATGCCTTTATTTTATTGTCTTTAAATTCTAGACTAGTTACTAGTTGTCTTAGGACATATTAAAATTATGTAATAACCCTTAGCTTACTTTAGGACACAATCAATGCCTTGTAAGGGAATGATGAAGCCCAGAATGGTGACTTGGCCGAGAGTGCCAAGATGGCAAGGACAAGTGATTACTTGGCCGACAAAGTGGCAAGGACAAGAGATTTCCAAGAAGACAAGTCAAGAATCAACTAGAGAAAGTCAAGCTCGGCCTAGGGGAGTGGAAGAATTGGTCGAGAACCACTCTCTTGTGCAAGGAATGAAATATTCCAAACTAGTTCCAAAAAGATGAGATTCGTGAGAAGCCAAATTCATGCACTCTTATACTTGGGTGCCACAACAAGGGTGTGAAGGAGTTTGAGTTCATCTTTGTCTCCAAGAAAAGCCAAACCCTTTCCCATTGTTCTCACCATGGCCGAGAACCTCTTTGGGCAATAAGAAAGTCCAAACCCATCCCCATCCCCACTTGTTACCATTCGTCCGAGATGGCCTTTGTGTATTTTGTGTCCTTTGGTTTATATTATAGAAAGGTACCTATGCTACTATAAAAGGACCCTTAGGATGTTGTAAATAGTCATGTTGAAGATTGATTGAAATATAAACTTGAGTGTTTTCAACTTGTGTGTTGATTACATCAAATCGGTCCTTGTGTGGACCACAGTTCTTATGTGAGCCACCCTCTCTTCGGTGTAAGCTTGATTAAGACTTATGTGACTTAGCTAAGCCCAAGCTTAAGGAACCCCATTGGTTGCAAGTGAATGTTGGAACTTGTGTGATCCAACCTAACCTAAGCATAGGGTCTATCTTAAGGTTTTCGGCCACCCTTACTTGGTTTGTATTCGTGCTTGTACTTAGCAACCCCGATCAAGTCCTTGTGAAATTGGTCACCTTCATCTTGGTGTCGACTTGGGCATTAAAACCCCCATTTCCATATCCTTGACATATCAACCGCACCTCACTTAAACTAATCGACCAAACACTTCACCAAATCAAACATCCTACACTTAGTGTGTACTCAGACTTGAACCTCGTATTCCATGTTCATCCCTCATCCAAACCACTTCAATCCTTTCACCACCACGTCCCAAAACACTTCCCTAACATCCACTACAAAGGTCACTACCCGAGACCATATGTATCTAACCATCCAAGCCCGATAACAACAAACAGTCCACCAAAACCAACCTTGCCGAGACCTCACTGTTTCAGTTCATTTCCGTGGCCTTGCCACCACCAAACCACCAAGTACCAATTATCACCCTGACCCTTAACATACTCGTGACAACTTCACAAAATGCCTAAGCCTGATCCCAAACACAACTACCCAAAACAGCCACCAAACACCACATTGCCCTCCCAAGCCTAGAACCTGAGACCCTCTACTTTGGCATCCATTTTTGGGACAACCCGAATATAACCAAGACCCGACCCACTTACCCACCAACACCCCTTCTTACTTGCATCATATTGGTATTAGAGTGAGGCCATCCCGTTCCACGCTTTGACGCTATGGCACATGTAAGAGATGAACTTATGAGGGCCTTATTCGAAATGGTTGCTGAATAAATACAATTATTAAGAGGAGAATTCGCGGACCGTGTCATCATCAATGATGTTGAATCCGGGGAGGAAGTTTCCCAAAACAACCCCCTATATGTAGAAGATGGTTCATAAGAAGAACCGAGACATGAAATAGGAAGTGACTGAACTTTACGGTTCGATCTTCCAACGTTCGTGGGAAATTTGGACCCAGAAGAGTTTCTCGAATGGCTAAGAGACATTGAAAGACTCTTTGAGTTCAAACAATATGGCGACCACCAATGCTTCAAAATTGCCACGTTGAAGTTCAAGTCATTTGCTTCCATGTGGTACGAGAATCTAAAGACTCGAAAGAGACATGGGAAACCCAAGATTGATTCTTGGGAGAAATTGAAGAAGCACTTAAAAATAAAGTTCTTACCGAGAGAATATGAGCAACATCTATACCTTAAACTCACCAAGCTTCGGCAATGTGTTCTTAAGGTTGAAGAATACGTGCGAGAATTTGAGAACGTCACGATGCTATGTTACTTATAAGAAAAGGAGCTACAACGTATTTCCTAATTCATTGGCGGACTAAATGCGGCAATACAAAAGAAAGTGGAGGTGTCCACTTACACTACCTTTGAAGATGTGTGCCACTTGGCACTTAGATTCGAGCGGCAATAAAAGAAGGGTGTCACAAGACCCTACACCAAGCCCGCAAGTACTAAGGAGAAAGTTAGTACTTCTTATTCCAATCCTTTGTACAAACAAGAAGATACAAACTAGGATAAAGGAAAGATGGAAGTTGCTAAAGGAAATGATAGAGGTGGCAAGAGATGTTTCAAATGTCAAAGACTCAAACAATTTGCCAAAGAGTGTACTAACCCAAGAGTCATGACACTTGAAGAATATAAGGAGAGTGGAGACGCATTTGCCTTAGAAGAACCCAAAATGGAAGAGAGCCAAGAAGAAGACGATGCTCTTGCAGAAGATAGAGTAAGTTTAGTTCTTCAACATGTGCTAAGTGCACAACTAGGAGAACTTGAGGATATGCAACGGGAAAAAATCTTCTACACATATTGTAAGGTAAAAAATAAGGTTTGTAGTGTGATCATCGACACAAAGGAAGTTGTGCTAACATGGTGTCCATCGGGATGGTAGGAAAATTACAAATACCAATCCGTAAGCACCCTAAGCCTTACAACCTTCGGTGGGTGAACAAGGAGAATGGACTTAAGGTAGCTACTCAAGATCTCATCAACTTTTGGATCGGAGGATATGTGGCTGATCTTTGGTGCAACATCCTTCCTATGGACACTTGTCACATCTTGTTGGGACACTACACAATGGAGGAAGTAACACCTACTCCTTTCACAAGGACGGTAAAGACTTCCGGTTAATACCTTTTTCACCAAGTAAGGTAAAGGAGATGAAAATCCAACAAGCCCAAAAGCGCCAATTCGAAGCTCTATCACGTGAAGGGAAGAAAGAAGAGGACGAGTCGAAGAAGGGGATTGCCTTGAATGTCTTGGCATGTAGAGAATAAAGGACCTTTAAAGAAGCCGGTTCAAGGGAAGCTTAGAGATTTCGGGAGGTGCAATGTCGAATGTTCCAACAACCAAACTACCATAAAAAACAATGGTGACCATACTTGTGAGGTAGTTTTAAGAGAATCACTCCCTCCCTCTAAAGATCCGAAGGAAGCACCCGAGCCATTTCTTTAAGAAGGTCTTATTCCATGTCCGACTCCTATCCATGATAATGAAGAAACCAAACAAGGTTGGACCCTTTTTACTAATCCTTTGTACCATGTGAAAGAAAATGACAATACCGTCTTTGTCAATCCATTGTACGAGCAAACCCGTATGGAGGAAAGGGCCGATACGGAATTCCCAAAGAACAACACATCTGGAATCCTACCAAGGAAAGATAATGAACTTACTCTTCATTTATTTTCAAAAAGTTCGTTGTTTATTCATTGAACCTATAGATGTGAAGAACAAGAACAATTAGGCAAGGAGGATGACCAAGAGTGCCTTAGCTCCGACACGATACCTCTCTTGTTGATGTCAAAGCAAAATGAGCTTTGGGAGGTGCACATGGATCACCGTTTTGTCTACAACCTCACCTTAAGGAACGAGTCTATATGGCCAAGGATGAGTGTCTATTTGAATGAAGTGGGTGGAGCAAAAATGTCTTTAAGGATCGACTTGAAAAGAAGCTCTCCATCAATGAAGACCCGAGTGGAAGTTGAACAAGGAGAATGCGGATGTCTTGTAATATCACTCAGAAGTTATGACATCTAAGGAAGTGACCCCTATTCTTCCCCTATCACAGACATGACGATGCAAATTGAACAAGAGCTTGGGAAAGTTGGTGTCAACCTATGACAAGAACAACAAGCCGTGATTTCTTATTACGGGAGGTTGGTAGGTACGCACCACAAGCCGTTGACATATGACGCCTTGATTGACTGGAAAGATTACTTGAGAAATGGTCCCTTCAAGTTGTTGTCCAAGTTTTGAAGTGGCTCATGTAAGAATAAAGTTTTGGACAACAGACTAGGTTCAACATGTTATGTTAGTCAAATGTCCTCGAATTTGAGGGCAAATTCTTTCAAAGAAGGGGAGAATGATGCAAAAAAGGACATGAACTTCTCTTCTCAACTCAAGTTGTTCAATAAAGAACCAAAAGTGTCAATGGTTGGTCATCGACCCACGGTTAAGGGCCAAGAATGGCATGGAGTTTGGGGCAGATTAGGAACCATTACTTTATTGTCTTACGAGGCAACCTTTTATTCGGCCTTTGTGTTGGTCTTGGCCAAGACCATGCCTTTATTTTATTCTCTTTAAATTCTAGACTAGTTACTAGTTGTCTTAGTATATATTTAAACTATGTAATAACCCTTAGCTTACTTTAGGACACAATCAATGACTTGTAAGGGATGATGAAGCCCAAAAGGGTGACTTGGCCAAGAGTGCCAAGATGGAAAGGACAAGTGATGACTTGGCCGACAAAGTGGCAAGGACAAGAGACTTCCAAGAAGGCAAGTCAAGAACCAACTAGAGGAAGTCAAGCTTGGCCTAGGGGAGAGGAAGAGTTGGCCGAGAATCACTCTCTTGTGCAAGGAATGGAATCTTCCAAACTAGTTCCAAAAAGATGAGATTCTTGAGAAGACAAATTCATGCACTCTTCTACTTGGGTGCCACAACAAGGGTGTGAAGGAGTTTGAGTTCATCTTTGATTGAAAAATAAACTTGAGTGTTTTCAACTTGTATGTTGATTACATCAATCGGTCCTTGTGTGGACCACTGTTCTTGTGTGAGCCACATTCCCTTTGGTGTAAGCTTGGTTAAGACTTGTGTGACTTAGCTAAGCCCAAGCTTAAGGAACCCCCTTGGTTGTACGTGAACGTTGGAACTTGTGTGATCCAACCTAACCTAAGACTAGGGTCTATCTAAAGGTTTTCGGCCACCCTTACTTGGTTTGTATTTGGGCTTGTACTTAGCAACCCCGATCAAGTCCTTGTGAAATTGGTCACCTTCATCTTAGTGTCGACTCGGGCATTAAAACCCCCATGTCCATATCCTTAACATATCGACCACACTTCACTTAAACTACATCGACCAAACACTTCACCAAATCAAACATCCTACACTTGGTGTGTACTCGGACTTGCACCTCGCATTCCGTGTTCATTCCTCATCCAAAACACTTCAATCCTTTCACCACCACGTCCCAAAATACTTCCCTAACATCCACTATAAAGGTCACTACCCGAGACCATACGTATCCAACCCTCCAAGCCCGACAACAACAAACAGTCCATCAAAACTAACCTTGCCGAGACCTCACTATTTCAGTTCATTTTCGTGGCCTTGCCACCACCAAACCACTAAGTCCCGATCATCACCCTGACCCTCAACACACCCGTGACAACTCCACAAAACACCTAAGCCCTATCCCAAACACAACTACCCGAAACAGCCATCAAACACCACACTGCCCGGCCAAGCCGAGAACACGAGACCCCCTACTTTGGCATCCATTTTTGGGTCAACCCGAATATAACCAAGATCCGACCAACTTACCCAACAACACCCCTCCTTACTTTCATCATATATCCCCAAAGGCTAGCGCAAAATTTTACAGCCCCAATGGAAAATGTATAACTGAATAGCCCAAAAGTCAAAAGTATGATTAGATAGGCCCGTAGGCAAGTGCATAAATCTATAAACTCTATAATCATGCTTTCTACTTCTTAAAAGAGACAATAACGATGATATTCTTAAAGTTAGCTCCCGATAAGGGAAACTACTATAGGAATAACATGGAAAACATAGGCATGAGATTTCTTGTGAAAGGCACTTTTCTGTGCGCTTATTCGGGACTCGCTCGGTTAAAGATTCATACCAAACAAAGAAAGAAAGATAGCCTTTACAAACCTTTAACGTCGAACTCCTACTAACGTTGTTAGAACTAGCCTCCTTTACATTATAATCTTATATGCTCGTACGAGCTCGTAGAAGGTCACAGACGATGACTCATACTTTGATTGCCCTCTTCAGAGCACCCTCGTCGCTTTACTTCACTAAGAAGTAACCTTTGATCCACTATAAACTGGAGGAAATCGATGTTAGAATCGTGAAATCGACGGAAGAATCGAGTAGAGAAAACTTAATCTTACTTACCGTTGAATAGTAAACGTTGCTGCTATAATTCTCACAAGTTTTAGCTAAAAAATATTTACAAAGATCCATCTTAAACGTTGATGCACAGAAGAGCTAGGTGCTGCCATTATTTTTCTCCAATTTAGATGTTAAGACATGTATGTAGCGTCTATATATGTGTATGTATACATATAACCGTGCAACCCCTCTTTTCTAAAGATAGAAAGTCAACTAAAAGTGGTATATAAGTGTTTTAAGGGCACCTTCCACCACTTACACATGTCACCCATTGAGCACACATTTGCCTTGTCATCAAACATCATTTGCACATGTAATCCTTTAGCTACACCCTTATTTTATCATCATCTATTCTTTGTGCATGTAAAGATATGTCTATTGGCTTCCACTTGGCATTGATCTACCAAATTTTATTCAAATAATATTTATTTAATAATCTTAATTAATTTTTTGATCTCTATTAACTCAAATATTAGTAAGTTTATCACACTTCGTTTACTCAATATCATGGTAATGTGATATGACACTAGTCCGTAGCACCTTTTGGGGCACATAAAATATTATTTTCAAACCTCGTTGTCCCACTTTAAAGTCTTAAATTATTTTCGGACTTTAGGCTTTTTGTCCGAATTACTATACTTGTCCTAGTTTACTAAATTTCTTTTGACCTTAAAATCCTCGGAGTTCATGTCGATTAATCTATGACGCACTGTAATGTAAAAGTACGGGATGGTACACTTAACACTTGTTAAACATGGTAGAAATACTTATAACCTGAAAGATAATCTTACTCATCAAGCTTACTTCGATTTACTTACGACATAACTCAACGTACAAAAGTATGAGATGTACCAATCAACGATGTTGCTGAAAAAAAATTTAAAATTAAGATGAGAGGTAAAAAATTCTCATCTAATCCATGGAAGATAGTCCGGTCGAACAGGCAAAAAATCAAAGGCTAAAATTTTTGGAAGATTCATATTCAATGAAAGGTTATTTTTCAAGTTATGTTAATATTTTCATTAAGTATCTTACATTGATCAACATGGAATGAGAATTGAAGTAGGAGAAAATTAGCCGACGCGCATATAAGTAAAGAAGGAAGATTCAAGTAAAAAAAAAAAGTTTGATTATCGATTACAATTATGAAACCAAAACTTGGCCGGATTCAATAATTTGGAGACAACAACTTCTACTATATATTGACAACATGAAGAAGCTTTGGAACTTAATCACTAACACAAATCACAACATTTCAACAAGAGGCGAAGTGAGCGCATTCAACACATTATGATCTTGAGAGAACCAACTTCAATACGATGAAGAATCGTAGCTTATCAAGATTTATCATTAAGTTCTTTAGTTTGTCTATGTTATGTTTTGTTTTTTTTTATCTATTTACCTTTGCAAGTATTGTGTAATAGGTGTTCGTTGGTTAATTTGTTCTCATAGACGGATTGTTATGGAACAAGTCCTTAGGTTTACTGTAGCCTTTATAAGGCTCTTATAGTGGAGAATTCAGAAAATCCTATAAAAGGCTTGTGTTGATTTATATTCCGCTGCATTACCTTCTTGTGTAGTTATTTAAGAACCAGATTCTTAGAGTGCATAGAAATAGCCCGATCCTAATAATTATGCTTTAGAATGTTGCAGTATCTTTATTTTAATGCGTTAGTTTTTTCTAATAAACCTCAGTTAATAGTTTATTAGCTAGTTATCCCTATTTTCTAGTAATTAATTAGTTGAAGATATAATTTTGGAGAGATATCCTAGGCTAGGGTTATCATCTTTTTTTTTTACTCATTTTTGTTATTGCAAGTTCCCCGTAAATGTAGAGCTTAACAAAGCTGAATAAAAACAATTCCCTTTTGCAGTACTCTCTCCATCCCAATTTATGTGACACTTTTTACTTTTCGAGAGTTAATTTGACTAAATTTTGAAGTTAAATTAGATAAGATTAACTTAATATTTTTAGAGTAGAATTTATATATTTAAAAACTACTATAAGTTAGAATTTTTCTCACATTAATTTGGTGAAAGAATACATCTTAAAATGTTGGTCAAAGTTTATACAATTTGAATCTCGAAAAATAAAAAGTGTCACACAAAATGAATATTTTCTGTGTTATTTCCCTAATCTGTCTTTAATGGATATATTTTCTGCCCGGCCGAGTGATTACAATCTCATTTGTCTGTCTATAAGAGTAGTTAGTGATACGCTACCCCTATTTATAAATAGATTTATTCCCAAGTGTAGTCTACTCACAAGTAATAAATACTAACTAGAAATAAATTAAAATATCAACTCCTTACCAATTTAGTTCCTACAACTTTGAATTATTATTTAAGCTTCACCTTTTCCCGGAACTCTGTTTACCTCCTCCCTCATCCTATATAGCCTCATCTTAATTGAGTAGTAGTTAATTTATCTTCCCTAGAAAAAATGGATACTGTATTCTTGACCCTCAAATCTGTTTTAGGAACATTAGCTTCATTGGTACTTGTTAAGCTTTTTGGGTTTCCCAAATATTGACCTTTACTTCGTCATTTCATAACTTGATTTACTTGGGAAGGATTGGCAACTTGTAGCTTGTTGTATGAGCTATGTACTTGTTATATTTAAAATGGGAAAGCTCAGGATTGGGAGGGTTTTAGACAGTTTTTGTGTTTCATCTGGATCAGCATCTTGTCTTTGCATCAATAACTTTGGAAGAGAGCATGGTGACATAGAAAGTAAGCTACTAATGAACGGCCATGTGATGAGACTCAAAGATATTATTTCAGGGCCTCCAACACTAGCCTTCCAGTTGAAGCCCAAGGCAAGTTCTTCAATATTATACTCCCTCCGTCTCATTTTGACTGTGCACGGAGTTTAAAAAAATGAATATTTTAAAAATACGTGATCCTAAACAAGTTTTTGTAGGCTTTTGGTCATGAAAATAAAATATTTGTCACTTTATTTGAAATTTTGAAGTTAGTGTTGAAGATTAAGTTGTGTTTGATCATAGTTTTTGCAAAGACTATTTAATTGTTTGAATGTATTGAAAGTGAAAAATGTGAAAACAATATTTTAGGTGTTTTCCAAATTTCAAATACAACAATCTTACGGGTAGTGGGCTGGACAGACTTCCAGGCCCACTTCATTCCAGCCCAATTTCCAGCAGCAGTCCAGTGGCTTCCGCCACAGTGTTGGGCCTGGGCAGCAAGCCGGTGTGCTTGGGCCTCGGCCTCCGCAAGCCCATCATACCGCGGGCCACACTCCTACCGATATTGAAGCCGTGATGCACAGTCTTGGAATAAATCCTTCGGATCCAAATTGGTACATGGACACCAGCGCCACTACTCACATGACGTCTGACTCAGGTACTCTCTCGTCTTATTCCAATTTGAGCAACAATCATGGTATAATTGTTGGTAATGGTAATTCAATTCCAATTCGTTATTACAGTCATAAAATGTTGTCTCCCCCCCCCCCCATCCACCCCTTATTTTGAAAAATACCTTTCACGCTCCTAAATTGATTTAAAATTTGGTGGATGTCCGTAAATTCACCACTGATAATTTTGTTTCTATCGAATTTGATCCGTTTGGATTTTTTGTGAAGGATTTCAAGATGGTGAGTCCTCTCATGAGGTGTGATAGTAGGGGAGATCTTTATCCTATCACACCATGTTTCGGTTTCTCGAGTCAAGCCTTGCCATCAACTTTTGCAGTCCTTGCTCCTTCCTTGTGGCATACTCGTCTTGGTCATCCGGGGTAATCTATTTTGTCTTCCTTAGATAAAAATAATTTTATTTCATGTAAAGGTACGCGTAGTATTGCGAATTGTCAATTTTGTTCTTTAGGAAAAATTGTTAGGTTGCCATTTGTAGACTTAATTCTCATACTTTAATGACATTTGATATTATTCATAGCGATTTATGGACATCTCATGTTCTCAGTTATTTGGGTCATCATTATTATGTTATATTTTTGGATGATTATTCTAATTTTTTATCAACTTTTCCGATAGTGAAAAAATCTCAAGTTTTTTCCACCTTAAAATTTAGAGCATTCATTAGAACTCAATTCGAACGGGAAATAAAAAATATTCAATGTGATAATAGCAAAAAATATGATAATGGGATGTTTCGGGAGTTTTGTGCTAATAATGGGATTAATTTTCATTTTTCTTGTCCTCATACGTCTTCATAAAATGGGAAAGACAAACGCAAAATTCGTATCATTAATAACATTGTCCGAACTTTATTGATTCATGCTTTTGTACCTCCTACTTTTTGGCATCATGTTCTACAAGTGACTACATATCTCCTTAACATACTTCCTATCAAAGATTTGACGTATTCATCCCCTCTCCAAATTTTATATAATAAGACTCATTAGTATTTATATATTAGGGTCTTTAGGTGATTATGTTATCCGTTGTTTCCGTCCACCACAATTAACAAACTCCAGGCACGTTCTACCCCTTGTGTGTTTTTGGGATTTCCGTCTAATCATCGTGGTTATAGATGTTTTGATTTATCGTATAATAAAATCATCATTAGTCGCCATGTGTTTTTTATGAGTCCCAATTTTCGTTTGCTAAAGTAAGTAGTCCTGTGCCTAGTGCGTATAATTTTTTGGATGACGGAATCTCCCAATATATTCTCCGCCATTTATCGGATATGTCCCGCCAAACGACTCCGCCAGCGAGCCCACTGCCCGATGGTTCTCCATTACCAGCACACAACACCGTCGTGGGTCCAGAAACTGGGCTTCTTCCCAGTTCTGGTAAATGGCCCAATCCCTGATTCAGCCTCTGGCCCAGTTCCGTTCTTTACTGTCTCGGGTTCCAGTTCTGGGCCAGCAGGCCCACTGCCTGTTGGCCAGTCCATCACGTGTCCCGAAATGTCCCAAAATCTGCCTAATTCTCCCCTGAGTCATAGACCAGTCACTCGTAGTCAATGGGGTATTTTAAACCAAAGAAACATTTTAATTTAAATTCAAATGTTCTTAAATCTCCTCTACCCCATAACCCAGTGTTTGCTTTAAATGACCCGAATTGGAAAAATGTTATGATCGACGAATATAATCCTCTTATTGATAATAAGACGTGGGAGTTGGTGCCTCGTCCATCTGGTATTAATATTATTCGGTCTATGTGAATTTTTGCTCATAATGATAATTCTGACGGTTCGTTTGCAAGGCATAAGGCTCGTCTTGTAGGTGATAGTAAGACTCAGCAGATTGATGTGGATTGTGGTGAGACATTTAGTCCGGTGGTCAAGCCGACTACCATTCGCACTATGCTCAGCTTGACTCTTTCGAAAGCATGGTCCATTCATCAGTTAGATGTGAAGAATGTTTTCTTACATGGTGATCTCAAGGAGATAGTTTATATGCATCAGCCCTTGGGGTTTATGAATTCCGAATATCCTCATCATGTCTGTTTGTTGAAAAGGTCCTTGTATGGGCTTAAGCAATCTCCACGGGCTTGGTATAAGAGGTTTGCAGACTATGTTTCGACTCTTGGGTTCTCTCACAGCAGGTCTGATAATTCATTGTTCATATATCGTCGTGGTTCTTCGTTGGTTTATATACTGTTATATGTGGATGATATTATCTTGACTGTCTTTTCTGATGCATTACGTCAGTCTATCATGACAATGCTCAGTTCTGAGTTTGCTATGAAAGACTTGGGGGCCTTGAGTTATTTTTTTGAGATTGTTGTCACTCGTCATGCAGGTGAGTTGTTCTTATCCCAGAGGAAGTATGTCGCTGAGATCATTGAGAAGGTTGGGATGTCATCCTGTAAGTCCACTTCCACTCCGGTTGATACTAAACCCAAGTTAGGTGTTGCAGCTGGTTCACCTTATAAGGATCTGACACGCTATCGCAGTCTTGTAGGGGCCCTTCAGTAACTTACATTCACGAGACCAAACATTACATATGATGTACAACAGGTGTGTTTGTTTATGCATGATCCTAGGGTTGAGCACATGAATGTGCTCAAACGTATTATTCGGTATATCCAGGGGACATTTGACTATGACTTACACTTATATCCTTCATCGACGTCTACATTTGTCTCGTATACGGATGTTGATTGGGGTGGCTGTCCGGACACCAGACGCTCTATGTCTGGCTATTGTATTTTTCTTGGTAATAACTTGGTCTCATGATCTGCAAAATGTCAGTCGACTTTGTCACGCTCTAGTGTAGAGGCCGAGTATCGAGGGGTGGCCAATGTGGTCTCTGAATCATGTTGGTTACGTAATATTCTTTTAGAGCTTCATTATCCTATTTAGAAAGCTACCTTGATTTATTGTGATAATGTTAGTGCCATCTATCTTTTTGGTAATCCGGTTCAGCACCAGCGCACTAAACATATCGAGATGGACATTCACTTTATTCGAGAAAAGGTAGCTCGAGGACAAGTACGCGTCTGCCATGTCCCTTCCAGGTATCAGATTGCAGACATCTTTACAAATGGTCTTCCCTCGGTCCTTTTTGAAGATTTTAGGGACAATCTCACCGTTCGGAGACCGCCCGCTATGACTGCGGGGGTGTGTTAAATATACAATAGGTATACCGTTGGTAACCAAATAGGTCTCGGTTTTGTACATAGAGGCAGCCCATGGGTTGTGTATATTTGGTATGTATATTGTTGTAATATTTTAGGATACACATTACATTAATTAGTCTTATAGGCTTACCATAATTATAGAATTCTTGTACTACTAGAATAGGGTTTTGGTATTAGAATAGGAATAGGATTTTCCTATTATGAAAATTGTAAAGTGTATATATTTTCTTTCATTAATGAAAATAATCAAAAGATTATTTCTTTAAGGGTCCTTAGATATTTTTATGATCGTAAATCATCTAATAAAGTTAAATTATTTTTAAATATAGAAGTGTATCATTGACTAAAAAGAAAATAGTGCAATATAAAATGAAACAGAGGGAGTAGTATACTTTGTACATCTTTCCACATTTATGTAAAACAGAAATTTTACTTCATAGCTTCATGTTGTGTAGACGGTGGTGTTAAGAGTCTCTATGCACTGCAATGGCTGCACAAGGAAATTTGAGAAACATATCTCCAAAATGGAAGGTATGTCAAGTCACCAGTTCTCTAGAGTCGTTTGAGCTCCCGGTCCACGCTCCAATTGGGCCCTGGGCGTGAAGGGGTGTTAGAGTGGGTTAGAGTCCCATATTAATTGAGGAATGGACGGGTGGTTTGCTTATATGGACTTAAGCAATCCTCCCATCATGAGCTAGTTTTTGAGGTTGAGTTAGACTCATGTGTTATATCTTTTCACCTTCTCTTTTCCCCTTTTCTTGTTTTTGAGCAATAGCGTACGTGGTTTGACAACATATTCCAGTAAGATTTCATACGAGAATTTGGATGTTCTGTATATACTTGTTAACCTATAATCTGTATGAAAGATTAATAGTTGAAGTTATGAAAGGGAAAATGGTCAAATTTCTCCCTCAACTATCGAAAATGGAGCAATTATACCCTCTGTTTGCAAATAGAACCAAATAGACCCAGCCATCTAAAATATTGGCCACTTATAAAAAATAACGGTTTTCCATGTCATTTTTGGACACATTTTGAGCTTTTATATTTTCTAACATGACTTATATACCTGCTGACATGACGTCATTATGTCTTCTTCATTGGATTTAAAGCTCCATTTCTTTGAGGGTATCATACACTTCCAGAAATCACAAGCTAACTCTAGAAATTTGATGACTAAATTGTTGATTCACAGCCTTAAACAAATCGCTAAACTTAATATGTAGTAGTGTAAAAGTGTTTTCGAGTTGAGTAACTTGGCAAGCCGTCCTTAGGGATGTAAAAGCCATCTCATTTGTAGGATTTTTTTTGCATCAATGATCAGATTTACTGCTTGACTAGCTTGACAAGTTGTCCTTATGGATGTTGAAGCCAGGTTTGTGGCAAGTCGTCCTTCGGGATGTTGAAGCTCAACCTTCTATGTAGGAAAACTGTTGTAGTTTGTGGCCTTGTTGTCTTCTTTTAAGTAGCATGTGCAAGCCTGTGGAAAACATATAGTGAGCATGTGAAAGTGGGGTAGGAAATATAAAATTATAGGACGATTTGTTTTGGCATGGGCAGTAAACTTTTGTGGGTAATTTGTAAGGGTAAGTGATGAAAATCTTGCACACATCATTAAGCATCATCCGATAGAGCAGTGTTTGATAATGTTGATGGCGGACTTATGTAGCCTTCATCTATCCACCAATCGACGCCATGTTTTTTCTTAAAACTCTCTTTGTTTTCTAGGCTCCTCTTCAATGACCTTGTGTAGTAATATTTTATGTTGGATGATTTCGCTACATTGTGCTCTATTTTTTGTGTATTATGAGATGAAATATTTAATCTTATCCTTGTGATAGCCTGAATGACTTCATACGGTACTTGGTACTCCTTTGTTGCTTGTCGAACTCTTTCTCAGTGGGGATGATTATCAGTATAATTCCAACGCGCCCACTCCTTATGCCATATCTCCTTTGGAATGCACTTATTTTACTGAAAAATAATTCTCAGTGCTTTTATGTATTCATCTTCCAAGGATAAGATGGAGACAAAGAATTTCCATCAGAATAAAATATCTTGCGGCGCATGGACCTTTCCGTCAATAATCTTTGCCATCCAATGTAACATCAATACTTTTGTTGCGTAGGAATCTTGAAAGCATTGAACCCAATATCTTTGTGGTTTAAATCATTGTAGAAACTTTCTGAGAGCAGGTTCAATCTTGTCAAAATCGCAAAAATGTCGCAGTTGAATTCCATAAATATGTAATACTGGTGACACAAGTACCAAAAAATCATAATAGCTCATGTGGAAAATCATTGGCCAGTGGTATAAAAACATTACAGAATGGATGGATCAAACAGGTCTATGAATGGTATGAATGATTCTGATAGATGATTTCCTATCTTGGATGAATATGCCCCTGGTGAATTTGCAAGCATGAAGATTTGGCTAGTTGGCTTTTCCTTTCGCTTGCCCTGTTATGACGCAAATCTCTTTGAGAATTCATCTGGCCTGGATAGGAAATATGCCAGAACATTAGCCTTCCCTTTGAGATGCTTCACTTGGAATTTGTAAGGGGAGAACCACTGGACCCTCTAAGAATCTACTGATTTGGAATAATCTTTGGATTTATCTGGATCATCTTCGGGAAAGCCTTCATATCCCTTTCGATAAGAAATTCTGTGTGAATTAAAAAGAAATTGAACTTTTTAATCACGTTCCTCATGAAAAATAATTTCTTTGAATGTGGAATAATAGTGTTGTTCAGCATCCTTGAACTTTCTACTGGCATATCCGCATATCTATCATTTTTTTCTTCAAAAAGTACAATGCTTCAATATTCGTTGTTGCATCAATCTGCAATATTTTCTTTCAGTCGAAGGGGATATGGAGAGCTTTGACTTCTTTGGATATTTCTTTTATTTTTTGAACTGCTTCATCTTGTTCCTTCTCCCAAACTTGAGCATTTCTGTAAGTGGAGAAATGTATGTAGAGATATTAGGAATAAAATCTCTAACATGATTAATCACACGCATTGAAGTTGTTGTGTTTTGAAGTTGGTGTCTGGAACTCGAGTAACTCCTAACAAATGTGTGGCCCCAGGCTGTATGCCCCATGGAGAAAATGCATCCTCAGAAAATCAATTTCTTTTTTACCAAGAACAATCTTTTTTGCTGAGAGCATGATTTCATTTTCCTTACTAGATCACGAAACTGATGGAGAAAGTTGAGGTGCTCTTCCACAGTATCACTAAATAGTAATATGTCATCAATGTAAACTAGTGATGTGTGGAGGATGGGTTGAATTATTTTTATCATGGCCTTTTGGAACAGAAAGGATGCAGATTTTAACCCAAAAGGCATGACTTTCCATTGAAAGTGGTGATCGGGTATGCAAAATCCCGTTTCCCCTTTCTTCAAGCTTATTCTCAATTGTCAAAACCCGGACCTAAGGTCAAACTTGGAGAAGTATTTAGCTTTGGCTAAGTGTGAGAAAATGGTAAGTTCATTTGTGTTAGGGAATTCATTAACTTGGAGGAAATGGTTAAGAGGTTGGTAGTTTATGACTAATCTGAGTTTGCCTCTTGTTTGTTCAGCTCGTTTATTGACATGGAATGTTTCGCATGCCCATTGCGAATTGAATGGCTCGATTAGATCAACCTCCAAGAGTTCTTCAAATTCCTTTTTCGCAAGCTGAAGATGTTCTGGATTCATGCCTGGGTGACTTTCCTTTGTTGGATTAATGCTTTCATTTTTCTTGAAAGGGAGCTTGACGAAAAACTCTTCATTTAGCCATAAAGGATTCTTTCTTTTTCGCATAAACATCTTGTGAGATTCTGCACATGAATGCTCCACCAGCTGTCGTTTGATCTCCTTGATCTACTCCTCCCCTGTTATCTAAAATAACCGTGAAACTTCTGAGTATGGCTTGAATTGTTTTTTGAATGTTATTCCATGATCTCTGTTCTGGATTTGATATTTGAGTTACCTAAAGATATTAAATCCAACAATGAGGTCTTTTCGTGGGACATCTGGACCAATCAGCTTAATTCTAAACTTTAACCCTGGGAAGAGTTCAATTGTTATTAGGTGTTTTGTGATGACGGTGGCGGTAAAGATTCCATTTGATGTGGTGTTAAACTTTTTGAAATGTGGAATCCATTAATCCTCATGAAGGACGACTGGGCTCATCAGTAAACATCCTGCTCCAGTGTCCATGAAAGTAATAACTTGGATTGGTTTATCACATTTGGATGAATAAACATTAAGTCAGAATTGAGGGATAACCATGATGCTATTGATTTCATCTTTAGCTTTTCCATATGCTTCTTAAATCTGGTAATAGTCATCTCCATATTCTTCGTATATATCCATGGAGAAAAGCGTTTTCTCTATGGGTTTGTCCTCCAATGAGAGAACAGATTCAAGATCATCATCGTCACCAAGATGGATACCAATGTAATCTTCTATTTCAGTAAGAATCTTGATGGACTTTCTGCATTGAGGATAGTTTTTTACAAAATGTCCTATCTTGTTGCAGATGAAGCATCTGTCATTTTTTCAAAAATTGTCTTGGCTTCTTCTTCTAAAATATTTTGTACATTGTTTTAACTTAGATCTTTCCTCCGGAGGCTTTGGCCATTTGAACCGCTTAAATCTTCTTCGTCGTCTAGGGGCATGGCATGAACAACTTAACCTAGTGACGAGGTCAGATTGATTTGCTTCAAAATGGACCTCTTTGTGCAAATATAATTTAATGCTAGAAAAATTGCTTTCCTAATGTAGCCGACTTGTGGGATTGTTATTGACTAAAAATTTCTTCAATGATCATCACGATTCGTCATGCTAGCATCTTTGAAAGTGATGAAACAAAGGCTTGTTCTAGACTAGTTTCTCTGCCTAACTCAAAAAATATTTTTGTCATTTTCTAAAAATGGATATCAATGGCATCTCTGTCAAATAATACGCACTTCATTTCGAATAACTGTCTCCTAAACTTTTCTTGTATTTCGCCCGTATCTCCATAGAACACTTCATGTAGGATTCTAATAATGAAAGCAAAATCTTGGATGTGAGGAAAGTTATTTTGTCTTGTATTCCAAGTGAATTCCACCAGTCTCTGAGGACTCCGAAGAACCTTGAGGTGAATCCTAACAAGATAAAATGTGTTTCCCGTTCTACCAAATTTTATGTCACCATCCAAGTAAAGAAATCTTGGATCATTGGCGGCCATTTTAAAACTTCGGTATCGTCCAGAGTGAAGGTATGAAATCTTGTTCCAACAGATTTTGTCATTGTCAGTTCTGGTCTTTTTTCTGAAATTGGCTCATCTGTCATCCCATTATGATCATCATCTACTTTAGAAATCTCCGACTCTCTTGGTTGATTCATGAATATTGGTGAGTTGTCTTCCTCAGAAGACTCTAGTGAGGAATCCTCACTTGTCTCCAGGATTTCTTCCGTAGGATCAGTATCATATGAATCTTGAGAATTGGATCCTAGGATATCATCTTCCTCGATGCCATGTTTTGATTGGGTCACATAGAGGTTTGGAACTACTTGATCTGAGATCATCATGTTTTCTGGGTCAGGGTCTTTTGAAGTTTCTCCAAATTCTTTCTTTCGTTTGGATTGCTTTTGGGCCGCAATGGAGTCCTTCTTTTCCCATATCATTTTTGCAATGGCAAACTCAGATTCATTTTTTTGTTAGTGAGTAAAGGACACGTGATCTTGTGAAATGGAAGGGAAAGTAGAAAAAGAGTGGTCTAATTTAGGCGGTGAGTATGTCGGTGATGACATAGGAAAAAATGTGAGTTTTGAAGGGTGACTCTGAGTTCTCTGCGGTTCAAAGTGACCATGTTTCAGCTATTGTATTTGTTCTTTGATGTCAATCATTTCCTTTTGTTGTTGTTCAAAGAAATGGAAAAGTGAGGTGCCTAGTGGAAAAATCTCATACTGCATATTTGTTAGTCTCAATTTCAGGACTTTGATAAGTCCATCATGTTAAGAAGATGCTAGGTCCACTTTTTTCTCAATTGTCTCCACCTTGCTCATCATTTTATTTTGTGTGTGAGCAACATTTCTAATGGATTTGCCAATATTGGTTAACACTTTATTTTGACAGATGACATTTTCAGATTATCAATTGATTGTTGCTTCTACGTCACTTGTTTGTGACTTTTCTCCAGTGGGAAGCACAACATTTTTCTTTGGAATTTTTGGAACATGACTTGTACCATCCTTTTTAAAAGGTTGTTGCAATGGGAATTTAGAGGTGTGACTAGAACTTGAGGGGCTCATCATGAATAATTGTGGATTTGATTCATTTGTGTTTGAGGGCTTGTGGTATGTGTTTGGGATAGGTAATTTTGGCCAATTTTGAGGTTTGTATGAAACCATAAATTCATATTTTCCTAGACAGAACTCTCTCTCAGAGTTTCTCCCTTTTTTCTTTTTCTTTCGTGTGACTCTTTTTGCATGATGTTCATCCCATTCAATTTCATCGTCTAGACATTCTTGACCATCACACTCGATATTCCATGGGCAATGTCCCATGAAAGGATATTTGAACCACCATACATCATGACCTTCGCTATCGAACTCCTTTATCCAGTCATCTTCTCTCATGATATTTGGGAGATGCCAAGAGAATGTTTCAGGATCATCTTAGTTTGCGAAGCTATAAGTAGGTTGGTACATTTGAAAGAAGAAGGCTGTTTTATTGGGGTTTTTGAGGTGAGAGTAATCAAAACTTATGGAAACTGTTTTGTCAAATTTTTTTTACAAAGGTTGCTTCAGAGGATTGAAGAGGTTCAACAGGTTCTCTCAATTTTCCATAATTCGTGACCCATGAATCAGGAAGCAATTTGACAAGTTTATCCTTAGAAATTTGCCTTGGGATTTGGGTGCACATGGTAGTTTCTTTGGTGGAATCTACGTTTAAGAGCAAAGCATTTTCTCTACCTAGAAGAGAAAGATCCATAGCATGATTCTAAACTCGCCATGCTATTTGATAATGTAGAGTAGTTTAAATAGCATCTCTAGCTTGTGGAGCAGCTTGAATTGGACTTGGATTTTAAGGCCTCCATCAGATATGGATCATATAGGAACATGTTGAAATTTGGAAATATAGTGACAAAGACTGTCCCAGCATTTAGAGTAACTTTTGTGGTACCTAAATTTGCATGTTGGTACTCATGATATCTGGTATCAAGAAAAGAAAGGTGAGCCACGACTGGTTGGCCTTTTCTTCCATGATATGTCAACGCAATCCTAACAGCACCAAAATAGATATGGGTGAAACCATGTTTTTTCCATTGTATAGGAAAATCTTCTGGAATTGTGAAGTGATAAATTGTTCTTTTTGAGTTGCACGAATAGGGTGTTGGTCAAATTTTGAGGCAGCAAAATATTCTTTAACTCCTTTTTTTATTGGACCAATGAACGAATTTGTGACTACGGAGAACATGTCTTTTCCCAAAAGCAGAATATGGATCTATGAGGGGTAGTTCGGTTGGAGACACTTTATTTTCATCGGGTAGGATATCTACTTCATATAGGTAATCATATTTACATGAAAGGGTTTTATAAAGAGTAGGAGACATATTTATTTTTTGCAAGGGATGTACAAGGGTTGGACGAGGATGAAAATGACTTAGACATATTTTACTAAACTGCTCCTCCCTCCGAAACTGACTCTGATACCAAAGAGGTAGGGGAAGGGCGAGGAAATAGCAAGCAAGACAGCAAGGCCACAAGCTACAATAGTTTTCCTACAAAGAGCACTAGGCTTTTAGTTTTGAGGAAATGTGATCTCTTATCCTCTTACAATTTGAATAGAAGAGACGATATTTTCAGATCTCTTATGTGTTTTATTTAGATTTACTATGTGTAAAAACGGAAGATCTCTTGTCAAAAGGTCATAAAACTAAAAAAAAGTTTATAGGGGGCTAAAAAACCATTTCTCTTTTGTTTTTGTGTTGCCTCCAACACGGGTGAAAGATAAAACCATCACTGAGATTTATTCAAAAGTTGAGAAGACCTTGGGGTTGCATCTGGCAGAAATGATTTTTTAGCTTTTTGCAATTTTTTTAGTTTTATGACCTTTTTACAAGCGATTTTATTTTTTACACATAAGAGATCTGAAAAAACGCATAAGAAATCTGAAAATGTCATTTTCTTCTATTCAAATTGTAAGAGTGCACAAGATCTCATTTCCTCGTTGCATCTTGGTGCTATATCGAGCATTAAAAATCCTCATGGAAGTGCGCCCAGTGCTCCAGAGAATCCTGGTGGTCTCCCCATTAAACAACTTGACACCGGTGGTATATGTGATTCCAGGAATGCCAGGAACTCGGAATGCCAGGAACTCGGAAGACGTCTGAATGCCTAGTATGTACTAAAACAAAGAGGATGTGGTGAATTGTGTTTTTTAAAAGTTATTAGTCGACTTAGGTGAATCTCAATCAACTAAATGGGGAAATTCTATGCAGAAAAATTGTTAGTGTACCTTCAAAGGGATTTGCAGAATTCAACATGAATAAAGAACATAAGATTAAGATAGAGCAAAAGGGAGATGACATAGAATATTTTTTTACTGGTTCGTGTATTGGCACTAATATAGATTCATATCGAAACCTACGTTTTATTAAACCTCGGTCCGGTCCCGTTGATTTGATCCATTCTTACAGAACCATTGACACCGCTACAACAATGTGACTAAAAGCGTGAATTTTTTTCAATAAACGATGCCTTAAAAGAAATTCTGAAGGCATCAGTTAACATACATCTGAAAAAGAAAAAAGAAAAAAGAAAAAAGAAAAAAGGCCTACTAAATAGAGTAGAAAGTAGAAACCAGAATCCAGGGAAAGATTTCATCAGTAACTAAATATAAAATCATAATGGACAACAAATGAACAAAATATCACAGATAACAAAACATGTATAGAGTTCTATCATCTATGCACATGAAACAGCATACTAAAATAAATCAAGAGTTTACTGTAGGGCTGGCAATGGATCGGAGGTGGATCGGGTGGAGCTCAATCCGCCTCCACCCGCCAACGATCCATCCACCACCCGACCCATCCATCACCCTATATTTTTTAATCCACATCCGATCCACCCATCATCCATGGTGGATCGGGTGTTTCGCGGATGCATTCCTTATCTTATTATGAGACAAATAACACATTTTACTCGGCTAAGACATACTAAAAAAAAAAAAACAGAAGTACATTATTAAAAAAGAAAACATCAGTTATACTAGTACTGTAGTATCACATATGCAGTACTAGTATGCATTCAAAATTTGCTTACTAGTATGCAGTTTGCTGTTTGCAGTAGTATCACATATGACATATGCAGTTGCAGAATTGCAGTAGTATACTAGTATGCAGTTAGCAGAATTGCAGTAGTATCACATATCATCGATCAGTGGACCGGAAAACTGATAGCAAAAACATCTATAATAGACTAAAACTTTAAAATTCATCCGGTCTTCGGTCTTCGGTCTTCATATCACATCCTTGAAGATCCATTCATTTTCTAAATCACATATACATGTCCTCTCCATCCTGCCGTTAATGAAATAAAAGCATATCAAAAACAAAACATTATTAAAACAAACATTATCGTAGAAAATAAATGTGATTAGTTTACCAAGTTAACATCAATGAATTCACTTGTAGTAGTAGAGCTTCCATCACCTCCCACATCAGCATCATCCAAAATAGTTGCACATGTGTGTGCATTATCAAAAGAAGATTCTAAAAAAAATTCACCCGAACTAATAAATTATCATCATATCAATTTTAAAAAAAAACGGTTCAAGTGAGTGTAAATCAAAAATATATATTACTTGAATACTCTCCAAGGATCCAATTTTACATGCACATAATTGCTTCCACTTTATCGGCATGATGGCTCGAACGATGGGGACTAACTACCCTACCGCCCATACTAAAAGCACTCTCAGAAGCTACTGTTGATGCATGTATTGCTAATATATCTTTAGCAATTTTTCTCAAAGTTGGATACTTCAAGTCAGTCTTCCAAAAATTAAGGACATCAAACTCACTACTCTCTGGTAATGCATCCTCTTCAAGATAGTGGTCTAACTCACACCGCACATTGCCTTTTCTTTTCTTAGTCTTTTTCATCAAAGTCCATTTATCAGAAGCATTGCAATCACTAGGTCGCTTCCCAAGAAGTACATTATGTCTACAAGTAGGAGACACAACATCCTCTATTTCGGATTTTTCATGGTACTCATGCAACAAATCATACAACAAACTCTTTATCCTAGATACCTCAACATAAGCTTCATCACCAAATATTTCATTAAAATAAAACTCCACACATTCCAACTTATTTCTAGGGTCTAAAATTGTAGCAACCGACAATATTCCATTGATATTAGACCAATACTTGTCAATTTTTTCAACCATTTTTTGAGCCATATCCTTAACAACCTGCTCATTACTATTTCTCCACAAGCGCAAAGCTAATTTAATCTCACATACTTGACCGAAGAACAAGTTGGCAGTGGGATATTTTCTGCCAGAGAACAACTGAGTCACTATGTGAAATTTTTTCAATTTATCACATATAATTTCAGCCAACTCCCAATCACGTTGAGTAGGAACCACAAATTTAAACTTCGGATTTTGAGTTTTCAAGTTAGCAAAAACATTCTTATATGGTAGAGCACTTTCAAGCATTAAAAAAGTCGAGTTCACCTTGTTTTACAATCAAGAGACAACTTTCGAACATCTCGCCTTATCCTCAAACTTTTGAAGTCTTTTTTGTGTTGAACCCCAAAAAACAACACAATTACGTATCCTTTCTATTCCAGATCCAATCACCTCGAAACCATCCTAGACAATCAAATTTAATATATGTGCACTATAAAGCACATGCAAAAATTGACCAGAACACAAAAGACTATCCGAATCAAACTTTTCTTGTAAAAGATCAACCATGGCATCATTTGTGGAACAATTATCAAGAACCACAGAAGATATTTTCTTAGCTATATTGTATACATTCAACGTATCCACCAGAACTTGAGCAAGCATATTGGCAGTGTGTGGACAAGGAACGTAAACAAACCTATTTTGAAAACAATATATTAATTTGGTGGAAAACAATATGCATAAAATTAAACAAGCATATATACAACCACTAATCAGTAAATAATAAATAACAAGAAGCTTCAAATTTTAAGTACATCAAAGTTTTATTCCGCAAAACCCATTGATCATCAATGAAATGTGATGTGACGGCCATATAACCTTTCTTTTGGTGTGAAGCAGTCCACATAGCAGTTGTAATAGCTACTCTTCTCACATGACCATCAAACAACTTCTTGAGATTTGCTTTCTCAATCACAAACATCTTCATAATATCACTTTTTAAAGTGTTGCGACTTATTGTCTTAAAGTTTTGATTCAAGCAATTAACAAATCTCCTAAACCCAGTATGCTCTACAATTGACAATGGGTACTCATGGAGAACAACCATGTGAGCCAACTCCTTTCTTGCTTCTTCTTGACTAAAGACATGGTTTTCTAGACTTAAGCTTGAATATTGTCTACGATTAACCGACAACAATTTTTGACGTATATCACCCTTAATGTGATTTTAGTGCATCTAGGATCAAGATGGTCTTTCAAATGAGAAGTCCCATTCTTACTATTGCCCAAAAATAATAACTTACAGTGCAAACATCTAGCCTTTTGTTCACCATTGATTACGGTCTTCTCAAAGTGATTCAACACTTCTGATTTAAGTCTCCTGGGCTGACGTAGAGGTGACGGTCCCATTTCTTCTCCCTCTCCTTGTTGAGGTTGAGTAGTTAGACGAGAAGGCATTGGGACTGAGATTTCAGGAGACAACGGAGAAGGGGATAATGAGATAGACTTGGAGCCAGCACTACTATCTCCCGTGTTCATCACTGTCATACATTAACATTACAAAATATAATTAGAAAGTCTCCTTTTTAATAAGTGTTTTCACTGAAATTGACAATTCAGTTAGAACAACACAACCTAAACAATTAGAATTCCTGAATTGACCAACAGAAAAACTCATGCATCAAGAATATAACTATCTTTTTTTTTCAAGACCACATATTTTTAGTAAATTGATTTAAATTCTGTTGAATGTTGGTAATTTCTACAGAGAAATAATAGAAACTAATTGTCAAAAGGAATAACAGATTTATCGTAGCCTTAACTACAGAGAAATAACAGTCGTAGCCTTAACTACAGAGAATAACATTCAGAAATAACAGATTCAGAAACTGGAATAACAATTGTCAAAAGGAATAACAGCTGTAGCCTTAACTACAGAGAAATAATAGCTTCAGAAACTTTAGGGGGTCATTAATGTCAAAAGGAATATAAAAAAAGTAATCAATATACAAACAAATACAGAACAAAACTCACACTTGTTGCCAATTCTTTTTTGCTGCTCATCAGACAGTACATTGCCCTATTGATATGAATGTGCTGAAAATGCACAAAAAATACCTCCAACATGCAACCAAAAAATAACTTAAAATCTTGAATTTTTGTACTATTACCTCAACAGTATTGGGTGAAGAGTGAAGACGAGCGAGGATTTTACCTTGTGTGGTGGCGATTTACCGCATTAAATGTTCAGGAGGACTTGCCATTTCTGGGTGAAAAGTGAAGACGCTGAAGAGAGAAGTGACGGCTGAAGACTGAAGTTCTGAAGAGAGGGCTGAAGACTGAAGAAGTGAAGAGATGAAGTTCTGAACTCTGAAGTTCGCCCTTCGCCAATCGCCGCTGAAGTGAAGAGAGGAGAGTTTAGGTCTTTAGGTTAGGAGTTGATAATGTCGTGAAGTGAAGAGTGGGTCGGGAGTTGACGACTGACGAGTTGAGTATTGGCAGTCCACATATTGGGCTTTGATATTTTGGGCTTTACATTTACAATAACTTAAGAGAAGGGTGGACCGGTCCGGTGGAATTAAAAATAACTAATTTATAACGGGTGGGTGGTGGGTTGGATGTATGTCCACCCGAATCCGACCCGATCCGTCACCCGATTAAAATCCATGTTTTGTCGGATTTTCGTCCATATAATCGGGTCGGGTGGATCGGATATCCACCGGGTTAGGGTGAAATTGCCAGCCCTAGTTTACTGTCTTAAGTAGCTTTTTCAACATTGATCATTATCCTTTTACAGGTACACAACTGAGACCACACTACTAGAAAACGGAAGAGACATATTTCACTATCCATTCTGTCTGATCAAATGCGGAAAACATCTGTCTGGAATCGCTCATCATACAATTTCCAGTGCCCGTACCTCTCAGTGTGTAATACTACAGTCCTTGGGATGTAAAAGTTAGGCTTTTTCATGGTTTTCAACTTCTTCAGATTCAATGAGGCATTGGAAATTTCCCGGGCAGTAACATTTGCACATCCAGATAGATCCACATGCTCAAGGTTTGTACACCCTTCAGATATCAAAGTTAGACCTTTATTAGTCAACTTGGAGAACTGGAGTTAAAGTAGTAGAAGTTGACGCATAAATTTCCCAATAGCAGCAGCTTCCGAATCACCGTCTTGAGGACAGGCATCCAGATACTCCTTTGGGACAACACGTACATGTTGCGATGGATCTAACCAGTTAATGAAATTTCGCCTCAGAGTTTGCAAATTTGGGCAGCGCTGTCCTATCTGCGACAGACACTTGTGAGATATCTCATAGCAGAAGCTGATATCAAGTTCCCTGAGCAAGGGGCACTGAGAGGCAATATTACACATGATTTCATCAGTTACATGAGGAGAGCTTTTGATAGAGAACTTGAAGCTTTGGGGACCTGTAACAGTAGTTAAGTCCATTATTTAACAGGCATCTATACAAGCATAGAAAACTCTTTGGCAAAATTAGGAAAAGTTTCTGTTCTGGAAGAGGCAACATATCCATCTATCTAGAACAGACAATAAATCTATGTGCAAATGTTAACTAACAGTTTTAAAATTTTAAAATTAATCAATAGAGCATGGTCGTAATTTATTACTTCAAGTTGGGTGAGATTATACCTGGACACCCACGAGTATGAACCAATTCTTGAGCCCATTGCCATGAAATCCTCTCTACATTGAATAACAACAGGCTAAAAGAAAATTTCAGGTCTCAACAGCAAACCTTTATAATAAATTGTTTGGGTTCCATATTTATTTTTATCAGTACTCGTTTGGGTTCCATATTTAAGAGCAGGTTGAGGAAAAGATAGATTAAACTATGAAGACTTTTTAAAACCACCCAAAGCAACTAATGAAATAAAACACTACTAGTTCTCAACATTTTCTACTGGCATATAAATCTCTAGCAGGACTGAAGGACTCCTAGCAAATATTGAACCTAAAATAAATATAAAACTTAATCTTAATTGATTGATATTGCCTATATATCTTTATCTTCCATTGAGCTTCCAAGACAACTTTATTCATTGTGATTTTAGGTCTACCTTGTCCCTTTTATACTGCCTTGACTCATGATAGTTTCACACTTATGGACAGATGCATCTGAATGTCCACCCAGGACATTAGTTACAAAACAATATCATACAACTTTCTCTCATTTTATTCTCTGTGTGCTATTTCCACCTCCTACTGAAGGTTGTTTTTTTTTTAATCTTGTCTAATCTTGTATGACGACACATTTATCTAGACATACGCATTTCTGCGACATTAATCTTGTGGATATGTGGACTTTAAAGGCCTATCATCCACTGCCATACAACATAGTTCATCTTACTACAAACAATGTTTAAATTTGTAAAAGAAAATAGAGAGGGAGAATATTATTATTTTACTCACTGGCAGCAAGTAAAACCAAACAAAATCCATAGTAACCCTATCATTTTCTTACCAAACAAAATCCATGCTCAACTATTTTCTTGGGGGAATTCATATCTTAACCCTATCATTTTCCCGAATATGCTTTCATCTACCAGC
Organism: Anisodus acutangulus; assembly: GCA_029783415.1. Lineage (NCBI taxonomy): Eukaryota > Viridiplantae > Streptophyta > Magnoliopsida > Solanales > Solanaceae > Anisodus > Anisodus acutangulus. The sequence continues at coordinate 38,002,362 of CM056506.1, read as the reverse complement.
TGGTTGAACCCGAAACTACTTTTCTGACTTCCGTTGGACTAAATTTTACTAAATGTTAGAATCCCTGCTAAGTAAATTTGGAAATTCAGATTTATGTGGATAATGTTCCATAAAATTTTAATGTTCCTTAAATGCAGTTCAATTTCTGCAGTCTTAGTATATCTAACCTTGAAGGCCTATGGTATGCCATTTTAGTACTAGAGCTATTAAAGTTTTCTAAATCAAAAAGAACTTTAATAACCATAACAGATTGTCATGCTGTCTGCTCTTCCTCCATTGCTTCTCCCAAACGCCTAGAGACGTCTTACAACAATGTTATAAACAACACTACTGTTCCAGACCTTCACAAATTTGGGTGGCAGTAGTATGAAGAGATTAAATGGGCAAGACATGATGTAGTGGAATGTCTAATATGCTTCATAGAGGAGACATAGATGAGGAAGTAGGTTAAGCATGGTGGAAGCTATTAGTGTTGTACACTCTTTCATTTAAAGCTGAAGTTATTACTAGAATATCAAACTAGCTGGATCTCAGAACTTTAAATCAATATAGTAGGGAGGATCAAGTGAAATTTAACTTGATCCGATATTTTGCATGATTTCAATTTTATCAGACTGGATCAAATGATTGCGGCTCAATTCTCCATTTTAGTAAAACAAGAAGCCACTAAATACCTCAAACAACATCGGACTCCCATGGATATTGAGGAACCATTTATCTTCTCTTCTATTATTGGACAACACAAAAACCAACCCCTGTCCACCCAACCCAAAACCAAAAAGCAATAAACAAAGAAACAAGAAGAAAAAATGGAGTTACGTCTACTATCTTAAACTGCACATTTGTTACTGGTCATGGACCATTCCAGCAGCACATATGGCTGAAAACCCCAATAGCAATTAACTATTTAAAGAAATTGCATTCCTTTTTTTCCGGAATTACCATCTCTTGAACATTGTTGAATTTCCTAGAATATTCAGTAGTGGATGAACAAAAATGTTGGAGGTTTTCTGACTTATGGACTTCTTGCATTGTCACTGACAGAGCTAACGAGAAGCCTAAACCGCAAAACCAATTCAAAGACATCCAAACAACTGCTGCTTTTTTGGCGAATACCAATACCAACAAAACTAGTTTAAAGACAACCAAACTACTGGATATTCGCTGAATACCAATACCAACATGGTGTCGGGGCCAACTTGTGCGTGCCTCCACCATTTTAAAAAGTATTTTTTAAATATTTGGTGGTGTCGGGGCCACTTGTGCGTGCCTCCACCATTTTACTAAATACTTGCTACTCTCACCAAATAAAATTATTAGGTAACTTTGTCCACCAAAACTTAAACATATAAAAAGAAATTATCCAACGTTTTTTTGGCCTCTGTTGTAGCTTGAACCCTAGTCCCAGATAGTTTTCACCCACTTTATTGATTGTCAGGCCATATAAGAAAATAAAAAAATATATGCAATGCAAGGAATTGAATGTATTAGTTGCTAAGGAAATGCCATGGATGGATAATTTAATGATCAAGAATAGATAAAGGGTTAAACCTTGTGCCAAAACACCACAGATTTTTTGTCATAACCACATTGTTCGGTCATATTTTTAAAATCTGATAAATTTATCTTTGTCCCATTTACATAGTCAAAATATTCAATTTTTTCACCTACGTAGCCTCTTGTCGGACCACGCACAAATGATCCACCGTGATGTACTTTAAATGTGAAAAGGGATGCCTCAGAGATAGGATCTGCACATAATATCACAAATATAACACTCTTTCTTATATGTATAAATATGAAATATATAAAGCCAAGAAAAAAGTATAAGTTCAATATAACTAGTACTAAAATAACATGTATAAATTTATGAAGTAGTAGTGTTGTATATGATATTAACAAATGATTAAAGGTCTTGAATATCGACAATATCGTAGTTGGTGTGGATGATTGGTGACTTAAACTTTGAGCCAACATTTTTTCTATTATTTCTTATTCTTCAACCCACAAAATCTGGTGTTTTCAAGAGTGAAGAAGATGTTTAGTTTGAGAAATAACAAAAATACTACAGAATTGGAAAAGCCAGAACTTTTTCAATGGCTATTTTTATTTTACCTTATTTGTGAGGCATGTGTAGATAAGTTATAGAGAATAGCCCTAGCTTCAGTTCTTCTTCACGAAAACAACTTGTCTTGTTGCAGATTGCAGATTATTCTCTAAAGTTCAGGACAGAAAGTTTTGTTTTTGAAGCCAAAAACTCTGCTGAATATGGAAGACGATCGGGCGGGATTTGATGAAAATCACTAGTATAGAATATAGATTATAGAATAGAGAGATTTGGGGGAAGTCACGTGCTTGGCACATGTTTTTATTTCAGCCGTTAGTTTTTTAATCAAAGTTAACAGAAGGATGTTTTTTGTTCACTATTGTAGCATAGGGATGTACCCTAAGTATGGTTATACTTCAGGGATGATTTTAGCCCAAAACTAAAAAAGTGGCAAGTTTAATTTGAATGGGTCAAAACCCACTTAAATTTTGATCCACAAACATTCCAAGAAGAGATAAAGACAATTGTAATAACAGACTTGCCCTTAAAATGTAACTAAATACCACTGAAGCAACCATGTCGAAACCATGGCTCTTCTAAATAATAGAAACAAAAATGTGAAACATCGTAAATTTTGTGTTCGTCAAACACTGTGGAACGAAACGGGTTGGAGGAAGTAACAATATAGTGTTTGAAATCTTACTGAAAAGGGTTTAATGCGAATAAAAATGTTGTTACACATCACATAAAGTAGTTTGCCATCAAAGACCCCATTAATATGGTCTTAAAAGAATGAATTTAGCCAACAATATGAACTTTTTTTTGAGATATTAAATTATTTTTCCAACCATCCCCAACATATCTCAAAAAAATATAAGAAGTTTATACTATAGTTTGACGTATGAGTACAATCCGTCGAATATGATATCTTGTATGCTATGAATCAGACCAAAATAAAATAAGATTAAACTTATAGACGATTAGTGAACACAAGAATATTACTCTGATACGAATATAGTATTTAACCGTATATAGTAGATAGTAGACTTACATGTTTTTCCTTAGCAGAAGTGGAGCTGCATCAAGCACGACTTGTGTCCCCGGTCGTTTGAAATCCTAGCAAGATGAATGAATCTCCATGTTTCTAAAGCCTAAAGATCCCTAGAAGATGCACGGTATTCATTTGGATAGCTAACCCTGACCGCCATATTAATGTGAAAATTTGTACTTCTTCCAACACTCATAATGGTGTATTTATATGTTATAGGTAGGGTTTAGGAGGAGGACAAGCTAATAACTAACAGACTAATTAGCACCCCTAATGAGTGGACCCGATCCAATAACTATTTTCAACATTGTAATTTTTACTTAATTTCACAATACATCGGATTGGAATCTGCACATCATTAATTTTCTTTGGGAAATTCTCACAAATGCCCCTCTTTCATAGTGGTCTTCAATTTTTTCACCTCAAATTGGTAATATTTAATTTTTTCCTTCGACTAAATTTTTTGAGTTTTGGGTTCGAACCTCAATTCAATCAAAAATTAAAAATAAATCGCAAGTCTGAGTTTGGATTTCGCAAGACATAGTTTGCCTGTAAACTCTGCCTTAAGGCAGGGTTTGCCTTCAGGCATATATAAGGAAAATTTTATCTTAAGGAAGAATTTTCCTTATGTCTGAAGGACAAATCTGAGAGTTTGCAGGCAAAATATGCCTTGCCTTGCGAAATACAAACTCTACCTTGTGAATTCTTTTAAATTTTTGAGTGAGCGAAATTTGAACGCGGGATCTCAGGATATTTTTAGCTCCTTTCTTAAGCAAAGAGTAAAAATTAAAGACCAGTTCCTTTGAAGGGAAATCCGTGCAAAAAAGTGATTTTCCTGTGATTATTGTTCGTTAAGTTTAACTACTGCCGTTTACATGAGACCAAAATGCTTAATTTTGATAACTTTCAATGATTTAATATGTACAAATATATATATATATATATATATATTATAGGAAAACCTTAGATTTACTTTCAAACTTAAGGGATCATTTATGTCATTTTCTAGGGCTTTTCATGCAGGAGTTATTCCGTGGGATAATGGTAAAACATGAGTGATATTATTAATATAAAATAAATAAAAATGACTTTAGTGAATTATTTTTATAACTTGAATGACCATCTAAAAAATTACCTCTAACTTTTAAGTTTTGTAAATAAGCCCGGTTCGCACCAGTCAAACAATGAGGTTAAGTTGATAGTAAAATAGAAGAACAATATTGATTAAGAACAAATAAAATAGTAAAAAATAACATATCGAATTACAGCTGTGTCATGATAAGACACTGCCTTGAAAGTGATTTCGGACCGATTCTGGTGTAAATTATTTAGCCCGATCTCTCCCCAAGGTTCTACGGCACATTCAGACACTTGCACTAGTGACTGGAAGTTTGGAGTTTGCACAAAGTAATTTGCCCAGTAGCAGAAGGTTGAAAAGAACTTTGAATAAGAAGATATATTTTCTGTGTGACAAGAAGTGAAGTCTCTACCGGTATTTATAGGTAGGTTGCAAGGTCTCGGTAGTAAATGTTGAGGTTTGAACGTCTCCTAACATTCAGAGAGTAAAGGTTGAGATCTGAAACGTCTCCCAACGTTCAGAGAAATAAAGATCGTCATTAACTCAGAGTATTTATGGATAATAGATTGTTGCAATAATTAATAATCTTTGATCGGTTTCGGGAAAATTGGTTCTGAAAGAATAAGCCTTGACCGAATTCGTAACAATTAGTTCCGAAGGTATGATAGCTACGTCCGGATATGAGAGTTACGTCCGGACTTGAGAGCTACGTCCGGACTTTAATCCCGTAAGCGTGAATTTGGACAATTTCGGGTAAGCTCTAAAATAGCAAAATATTATTTCACAAAACCGGAATTAAATTAGGCCTCATGTATATCTCGCGCGCAGTGGGGGCAAATTGACCCGTTTTGCCTACGAAGCCCAACTCTTATGTGCGCGAGGCCACTCTCTTGTTCTAGCGCATTTACTAACCCAATAATACACAATTTAATATAAAGAGGAAGAAAAGACTTTCCATCATCAATGTGTTACAAAGTGCATTTCATAAGAGATAAGAAAAAGGACCTACAAATATTCTTTGACTTTGCATTATTTAAAATAAAAGTGTAATAGAAATACGTGCTTAATTCTAACAACCCCCACTAATGCAAAGATAAAGAATAGGAATGAATTTTGGGCAAAAGGAGGAACATATATTTAAGTGTTAATATCTTTCGATTTGAATTAATACGTAGTGAAATGAGGCAATAACTAATATCCAAAAAGTGAAGCACTCTTGAACTGATTGAATATAAGTTGAGACCCCAACAACACATACTATATCTTATAATTTATGCGAACTCTGTGATTCTAACAAAGTGCATTTATGATCATGCACACACACCTTGGATCTAATGAGCGCTCTAGAAAGACGGCCTAAGTCTTTCATAAAAGGCGACCACACCTTTACACTCACGTAGGTGGTTCCATCAAGTGTATTTCAACATAGACCACCTTAAGGATATGGAATCACTACGAGCAAATAAGCTCAACCTTATAAACACTACCATACTCTATAGTGATAAAAAATGTGGTGTATATTGACGACATATATGGATTCGTTTGACCACAATGGGTATCCACCATATTACCTCAATATATAGGTTTTAGCCCCATCCCTCTTAATGTTTCAAGGATCATTTTCCTTGTCAAATCCTTGATTAAAGGATCTGTCAAATTTCTTTCGGACCTTACATATTCCAAGGAGATAACACCATGCTTCAACAATTGTTTAACCATACTATGTTTGATGTGAATATGTCTTTTTTTTCAGTGTACACATTGTTCTTTGCGATCCCAATTGCTGCATGTGAATCACAATATAAAGAGACTGGTGAAGTTTGTCTTCCCCACAACGACACATTTTCCAAAAGGTTTGTCAACTACTCAGTTTCTTGCCCTGCCAGCTCAAGTGTCACGACCCAAACTGGAGGGCCATGACGGGTACCCGGACCCTACATGCCGGGCACCACTCTTCACATATTTATCAGCTAACCGTAATCAATCATGGCCACAAGGACCGTTACTAAGTACCTACTGACACACACCCAGGCCGACATGGCCATACACGACTACTATCCACAGGATAACTGTCTACAAGCCTCTAAAGAGTATGTACATCACAAGGTCGGGACAGGGCCCCGTCATATCCATATGCATATGCAAAAATATCATACCGAGACTAGACTGCAATTCTGGAACAAATAGAGTGCTCCAACATCAGCTGAACCAGCAATCTACTAGCGCGAATCGTTCCACTGTTTACCTGAGCCTGCGGGCATGAAATGCAATGTCCCCTGACAAAAGGAATTTTAGTACGACTGATGTACTGAGTATATTAGGCATGAAAAATAGGATAACAGGAATACAAGAATAAACTGAAACAGTATCAGCCGACGAAAATGGCTGACCAGCAGTAAATGCCTCTGAGGGCCCTAATACATATGCCTAAGTGTTATGCACAATGCAAATGCGGTATAAATATAAATATTGGCCACACAAGGCTATCTTCCTTCCCATAATAGCCTTTGTGGGCATCATTTCATTTCGGCCTCTGTGGGCATAATCATTATCATATTGGCCTCATTGGACATCTTCATTTTCATGATATTTGTACCAGTTGTAGGTGGTGACGTGTATATAACGTCTTTCCCTTTTCCCCATCGTCTACATATACATAATTCATACCATATAGTAGTGTATATAACACATCTAGGTCCATGATAATACATGAATATAATGCAAGTGCATGAATGACAATAAAATATTCTGAACTTATCGGATGACATAATATCCTTGTACCTTCGGCTAACATTGGGAATATTAACATGTACCTTCCGCTAACATTGGGAATATAACATCTTTCCCAGATACCTCAATAAGGATTTAGGAACATATTTAGACATGCTTTTAACATAGGAATCAATAACATGATCATTCTTAACTACTAAGAGTAGAATAATTTATGGAATAATATCACGGTTATGTTTCTTTACATGGAACATGCCAAAAGAAATAAATAATTTGCCTTAACAACCGATACGCCTATAATACAACCCAAGTAGGGACCGTGTTTTGTTTTGCTGTTGCTAACATCCAATATTGTCAAATGAAACTACTATGCTGCCACCTAATACCATCCAAGGTCACGTTGCTTCTTTGTGTTTAGAAGAAAACTTGCTACGTTGTTAAAGGAAAGGACCACTGCTATGTGATTAAGAAGAAAGTATTATTTTGTTGTTGAAGGAAACTGTTGCTGCTATGTGTATAAGAGTAAATTGGTTGCTGGACAAGAAACACCCAATTTCACAACTACTACTCTATATATGCTACTTAACAAAAGATTTGAATAAAAGACATACATGCAATATCTCTTTACACATGGCCCTTTTTTTTGTAATCCACCTTTATTACTATGTCCTACTTTATTGCCACCAAAACACCTTATTCACCAGCAAGTTATAAAGTATTAGTCCTTAACTACTCCCCTTTCTATTGTCGTGTGGACATGATGTCTCTTAAAATATATCCCTAACTAATTATTTTGTTTTTCTACTATCATCCAACAATTAATCATTTACTCCCATAACTAATTCCTTGACATCAATCCACTTAAGTTATCATCACTTTAACATACTTCATATACTCATTATCATGAATTGTGTGACATAACACTAGCACATAGTCTCTTTAGGCATGCATGAAATATTATTACTAGTAATCATTGTCACATCCTTTTTAACTCCTTAAATTATTTCGGGATCACATCCTTGATGTGAATACCTCAATATAACCAATTTCCTCGGCCTCAAGTCTACTTGCATACGTCTAGCTGTTCAAACTATCGCCCAAAATTACGGGATGTTACATCCTTCCCACCTTAGAAACATTCATCCTCAAATGTTGGGGTGACATATCTAATTCCTGTCACATAGTTAGAAAACACATTCATCGCTTCACGTGCCATATAATATAACATTGTTTTTTTCACCACAGAACTTTCACGGAGGCTACTTTTTTAGTCCTCAACTTGCGGACTTGTCGATCTAAGATAACAATAGGAACATTTTCATATGATAGTTCCTTTATAACCTTCACATCGTCAATTGGCATAATTTGAGAAGGATCTCTAATACACGTTCTCAACATGGAAACATGAAAAACCGGATGAACAAACTTCAACTCCGAAGGCAAGTCCAATTCATAAGCTACTTGGCTAATTCGTCAAATTATGCGATATGGTCCAATGTACCTTAGACTGAGCTTTCCCTTTTTCCCAAATCTCATCACACCCTTCATAGGCGAAATCTTCAAGAAGACCCAATCATCTACCTGGAATTCTAAGTCCCGCCGTCACATATCTGAATACGACTCTGAGCGGTTAACAGTCGTTCTTAGATAAACTTCACCTTCTCTATGTTTTGGTGTACTAAGTCTGGCCCAAATAACTCTGATTCGCCTACCTCGAACCATCAGATAGGAAATCAATATTTCCGTCCATACAAAGCCTCATATGGAGTCATTTTAATGCTAGCATGATAACTGTTATTGTACGCAATTTCAATAAGGGGTAAATGATCATCCCAACTTCCCTTAACGTCCAATACACAAGATTGTAGCACGTCTTCGAGCGTTCGAATCTTACGTTGGCCTACCCGTCTGTCTGGGGGTAGAAAGTTGTGCTAAGATTAACTTAAGTTTCCAAACCTTTTTTTAAATGATCTCCAGAATTAGCTGTGAACTGCGCATCTCGGTCAGATATAATAGAACTAGGAACACCATGAAGGTGAACAATCTCTTTAACGTATAACTTTACGTAATCATCGGTTATATAGGTAGTTTGACCGTTATGAATTGAGCTAATGTTGTTAGTCTTTTAAGAATCATCCATATAGAATTAAACTTGTGGTAAGGGCAAGGTAAACCCGTAATAAAATTCATGTTAATTATTTCCCATTTCCACGTCGGAATCTCAATGTTCTGAGCTAAGCCGCCGGGCTTTTTGATGCTCCGCTTTTACTTGCTGACAATTAAGACACTGACCTACCAATTTTGCAATGTTCCTTTTCATGTCATCCCACCAATACGTACCTTTGAGATCATAACACATCTTAATAGATCTATGGTGAATGGAATACTGTGAGTAATGGACCTCTGTCATAATCTTATCTCGTAATCTTATTACATTGGGAATACACAAATAAACCTTCCACCTGGGTTTTCTCTCCAATTATACTTGAAGGTTGCGGTTCTCTTCTGTTAAATACCTTTCCCAATCTTCTAAAAAATGGGATCTTCATTCCCAGTATGAGGGATGACTCTACTGTATTCTGAATTTCAGGGCTATCACTATTTGAATCCTCCAATCGGGCTCCTATTTAGCGAACTGATGCATTCCCTCAGGTCAACTTCTATCCTTAGTCCTTACATTAGTCAAGTCATTTGTGGTGAATAATTTTTTTGTCAATTCAGCTTTGTTTACTAGCTGGTGTGTTGAAAACTCTAATATTTGTAGTATCTCAATCGTGAACACTTTATGGAAAATATCATCAAATCTAAAGTGTGTGTATTATCATAGTTAACTCCCATTCATGGTCTGAAACTTCCTCACTACTCATGATTATAAACAACTTCCTTTCTTACTTCTTTTGACTCTTGCTCACTCATTTTCTTACTTGTCGTACCCTTCTTAATTCTAAAATATTTGAGTATACATATGTAATCTCAAACATTGCTCCTGGTTCCAATCCTTGACATTACTATCCCTTAAAGGATGAGTTGTTAACTTTTTCCCTTATTCAGTACGTGGAATATTATGAAGAATTTGCATTACATGACATTGGCCTACTATATCCAAACCTGATCATTTTTACTTAGATTTAAATTCCTTCACTTGCCACATGGCTAAGACTTTCTGTGAATGGCGCTTTGAGAAAAGATTTCCTTGATTTTGTTAAGCTGTACACCCATTACTTTATCCATTTCGTACAACCTTTGGTCAGTTCATAAATGCTCATAGATATCTCTATTTGCTTGACATTTTATCTTCATTATAATGTCATTATCTCTTTGACATATATCTTTAATGTCTATTTTGTATCCATAGGCGTTATTGGCCCATTTTTTCACTTGTTTGGATCCTGATCTCAAGATTTATTCACTGTTACTTCCGTTTACATATTGTCTGAGAGGTATGACTGCATAGGTTGTGGAACCAATGCTTCGTATGTTTAGATCTAATTCACGGTGTTATATGATCCAACGACTTGTCACGCTTCCTTGTCCTATAATTATTAGATTTCCTATCGACCGAGTGTTCATTCGTCTTTACCTTTAGATTTCTATTTTCAAGTTGCCTTGGGGAAATCTTTATCTTAAAGTATCTCTCATACTCTCTTCCTGAACCTCAGAGGTTTATCACCTTTGACCGAAGAGTTCTTACTGTCCCTCATTTACTGTTGGTTCTTACGATGTTCTGGAATAATCATACCTTTATGAAACCTGCATACTATAATCTCTTTCACATTCATCCTTCTTGTCGAAATCTTTCCTTCTATTCGTCGAAAAATATTTCTGCCTTGATACTTGATCATACCATTCCATTCATACTTATTAAATGTTTCCATATTTCTTATAACCATTCTTTAATTGTACCATAATTCTCGTCCTCAATTGCCCCTAACAAGCTACTATTATCCAGAGATTATTTAGAATTGTAACATGCTGCACAATGAAGCCAAAGACCTTACCAGTCCAATAATACACAGTATCATCATTTTTGTAAGGACGAGAGGCTTATGTCCCCTTCCATTACCGTGGATAACTCGATCCTTATGTATGACTTGGGCTCACTATCGTGGGTACGTCACTTTACGTGATCTTCTTAAATTTACTGATGGTCACTCTTCAGACGATTCGATTGTGGCAATTCATTCTCGTTAATGATACCGTTGGACAATTCCCAATCTATTCTGGGTAAGACATCACAATTTAGGTCGCATGTACATAACATATTTCCTCATTCCAATCAACATGAGTCACTGTAAAATGTGTAGTTTTTCATAACCTACTAAACCTTCTAATTATGTCTTCTGCTTTTCATCTGTGCAACTCTTATTCATCTTATCCTTACCTTGGCGCATCAACGTAGGATACTTCAAAATGTTGTGGCCATGGCTGCTACACTAAACCTATCCACTGTACCTTTGCGGCACAATTCGGCATATGCTCGACCATACTGACTATAAGATGGTCGGGGCGGTCTCTCGACCTTTACCACCTTGACCCTAAGATATTGGCATCTTTGAACCCTTTGTATATCGGCGATCCATGACTGATTATGAGCTCCCTGGCCTCTCAAGGCCTATCTCTCTCAGATGCTTTAGGAAGAAGTCATTCCAAAGAGGCAATCAATTGATTTAATACCTGCACCGATCTCCTTACATCCTAATCGGATGAAGTCGGTGGCAGAACTGATGGTATATAAGCTTCTCTCAACTCCTCTGGTACTACTAGATTCGTCGATACCCGGGAAATCAACTTACTCAAATCCTCTGACGGATATGTCCCAATAGAGAGCATACTACTCGTATTTACACTCAATCCTACTTCAATCTCCCTGCTAATCATAATCCTACTGGAATAAGGCATTGTTGTAGTCATAAATATGATAAGGTCTACAGAGAGAATTCTTACAATCTTAAACGTTCCGGTGCTTAGTACTTCCTTTACTTTACTAACATTTGCTTTCCAGGCTTGCATTATCTCTTCTGTATATGAGTGAGACAATTCTTCACAACCTCAAATTTTGAACATAATACTGCCCTTCTGATGTATCAATTGTCTGGTAGAAGCCACTCATTTACTGGCGACGAATATGAACTAACCGAAGTCTTTTTGGCAACCGTCATTACTGAAACAGTATCAAGCATGAGTTAAATTTGAATTCTTAAGATTCGGCTCTACTGCACGATCTATGATATGAAGGAATGGAAACCATCCCTAAATTCCTTGCAACCTACTGTTTATAAGTGTGGCGCGCTACACACCCATAAACAAGACTATACTGGACACGGTTTGTAGACTCCCTATGACAGACCTGCTCTGATACCAAGTTTGTCAAGACCCTAACCAGAGGGCCATGACGGGCACCCGGACCCTTCCTGCCGGGCACTACTCTTCACATATTTATCAGCTAATCGTAATCAATGATGGCCACAAGGACCGTCACCAAGTACCTGCTGACACACACACCCAGGCTGACATGGTCATACACGACTATTGATAAATAAGATAATTGTCAACAAGCCTCTAAAGAGTACGTACATCACAAGGTCAGGACAGGGCCCCGCCATACCCATATACGTATGCAAAAATATCATACCGAGACTCGACTGCAACTCTGGAATAAATAGAGTGCTCCAATATTAGCTGAACCAACAACCTACTAGCGCGAACCATTCCACTGTTTACCTGAGCCTGCGGGCATAGAGTCCCCCGACAAAAGGGACATCAGTACGACTGATGTACTGAGTATATTATGCATGAAAAATATCATAACCGGAATACAAGAATAAACTGAAATAGTATCAGCCAACAGAAACAGCCGACAAACCACAACCGATGAAAATGGCTGACCAGCAGTAAATGCCTCTGAGGGCCCTAATACATATGCCTAAATGTTATGCATAATGCAAATGCGGTATACATATAAATATTGGCCACACAAGGGCATCTTTCTTCCCATAACAGCCTCTGTGGGCATTATTTCATTTCGGCCTCTGTGGGCATAATAATTATCATATTAGCCTCATTGGGCATCTTCATTTTCATGATATTTGTACCAATTGTGGGTGGTGACGTGTTTATAATGCCTTTTCCTTTTCCCCATCGCTTACATATACATAATTCATACCATATAGTAGTGTATATAACACATCTAGGGGTAATACATAAATATAATACAAGTGCATGAATGACAATAAAACATTCTGAACTTATCAGATGACATAATATCCTTATACCTTCGGCTAACATTGGGAATATTAACATGTACCTTCGGCTAACATTGGGAATATTAACATCTTTCCTAGTTATCTCAATAAAGATTTAGGAATATATTTAGACATGCTTTTAACATAGGAATCAATAACATGATCATTCTTAACTACTAATAGTAGAATAATTTATGAAATAATATCACTGTTACGTTTCGTTACATGGAACATGCCAAAAGAAATAAATAATTTGCCTTAACATACCTTAGCCTATACGCCGATAATACAACCCAAGTAGTCCGTATAACTCCTAACCTTAAACACGACTGGACCAGCTTGAAAAGTGGAATTCAATATGACTTAGGGATCATGTTTTGCTTTGTTGTTGCTAACATCCAATATTGTCAAATGAAACTACTATGCTTCCACCTAATACCATCCAAGGTCACATTGCTTCTTTGTGTTTAGAAGAAACCTTGCTACGTTGTTAAAGGAAAGGACCACTGCTATGTGATTAAGAATAAAGTATTGCTTTGTTGTGGAAGGAAACTGTTGCTGCTATGTGTATAAGAGTAAATTGGTTGCTGGAAAAAAACACCCAATTTCACAACTACTACTCTATATATGCTACTTAACAAAAGATTTGGATAAAAGACATACATGCAATATCTCTTTACACGTGGCCCTTTTTTTTGTAATCCACCTTTATCACTATGTCCTACTTTATTGCCACCAAAACACCTTATTCACCAGCAAGTTATAAAGTATTAGTCCTTAACTATTCCCCTTTCTATTGCCGTGTGGACATGATGTCCCTTAAAATATATCCCTAACTAATTCTTTTGTTTTTCTACTATCATCCAACAATTAATCATTTACATCCATAACTAATTCCTTGACATCAATCCACTTAAATTATCATCACTTTAACACACTTCATATACTCATTATCATGATTGTATGACATAGCACTAGCCTATAGTCTCTTTAGGCATACACGAAATATTATTACTAGTCATCGTTGTCACATCCTTTTTAACTCCTTAAATTATTCTGGAACCGCATCCTTTTACATACTAAGCTCTTGATGTGAATACCTCAATATAACCAATTTCCTCGGCCTCAAGTCTACTTGCATACGTCTAGTTGTTCAAACCATCACCCGAAATTACGGGATGTTACATCAAGAGCAATAAACTAGGATTCTATAGTAGAACGTGCTATACAAGTCTGTTTGGAAGACTTTCATGAAATAACACCTGCACCTAAAGTAAACACATATCCACTGGTGGAGCTAACTTCATCATTATCAGTTACCCATTTTGCGTCACAAAAATATTATAAACAACAAGAAATTTATTAAAGTGGAAACACCAATGCATCGTACCTCTCAAGTACTTTTAATGGTCTCTTTCCAAAATATAGAATCTATTGACCTCATTGCTTCATCGTAAGTCTTAGGGTCTTCTTTCATTAAGTAAATAAACACTAATTCATTATTTAAGACATCAATATCACAATTCTCAATCAAAATGCAATAATAAAATTAGGACCAAAGTTAGTCTCTATTCTACGTCTTTTACTCCTTCTAAGTTCAATTTCATGCTCATTATCAACAACACTAGAATAAGGCATAATATGAGAATTAACAGGCAGATATGTAGAAACATTATTTTGCATATCACTAAACACATTATTTTTTAAAGAAAAAACATGCTAAAAAATTCCGCATCTCTAGATTCACAAATAGAATAATCATTCAAAGTCATAAATCTATAAGTAGCACAATTTTTAGCATGACCAATAAAGATATTGTCAAAAGTCTTAGATCCGATATTTACCCTTTTAAAATCAAGTAGACCAACCTTAGCCAAACACCCCCACACTTTCATAAATTTTAAGTTAGGGGAAAACCCTTTCCACAACTCATATGGAGTATTATATATATTCTTATGAGGGACTCTATTAAGAATATAACATGCAACCAAAAATAGCTCCCCCCCCCCCCCCCCCACATATTGTCAGATAGACCCGAACTTAAAAGCACAGAGTTCATCATTTTTTTAAGGGTTCGATTTTTACATCATTTTGTTGGGGAATATAGAGAGCACTAACCTCATGTATAATATCACTCTTCTCACAAAAGGCCTCTAGAGTATTAGTACTATATTCACCACTCCTATCAGATATAAGTCTCTTGATTTTCCTGTCTAATTGATTTTTTACTTCTTCTTTGAATTTCAAAAACATGCTTTCAGTCTCATCTTTATACTTAAGAAGATATAACTTAGTGTATCTAGAAAAGTTATCAACAAAAGTAATGTAATACTTATTTCCACCTTTACTAACAATGTTCTTGAAATCAGGTAAGTATGAATGTACTGGTTCAAACTATTCTATTTTTCTACTAATAACAGATTTAAATGATTTCTTAGCATGCTTTGCTTCTACACACAGGACACTTAAAAAATTCATCAACTTTTATCGCAGGAATTAATTTCATTTTTCTAAGTCTTTTAATAGAAAAAATATTATCATGACCTAGTCTACTATGACATAAATCAACAGACTGAACAATATAAGAAGAATTGGAAACTTTATTATTGATAGTAACTTGAATAATATTCAGTAAAAAAAAGACCTCCACTAAGATATCCCTTCCCAACAAAGTCTCCTCCACGAGAAATAATTATTTTATCAGTTTCAAAAACAAGTTTAAGGCCGACTTCATTGAGAAGTGCTCCAGAAACTAAGTTTCTACGGTGGGAGGGTATATACAGAACATTGTTCAAGGATAAAGTTTTTCCATAAGTTAACTTAAGGAGGATTTTTCCTTTACCCATATCTCTAGCAGTAGTGGAGTTACCCATGTAGACGCACTCGCCATTAGTAGACTCTCTAAAGGTATGGAACAACTCCTTATTAGCGCAGAGATGCCTCGAAGCGCCTGTGTCTAACACCCAATCTGCGTTGTTAGCCACCTGATTTGCCTATACGACTATCGCAACAATCACTTCATTTCCGATAGCAAGACTAGCTTGGGCAACACCTTGTCTTCCTTTGAGTTTTGTCCTTATATTTGATAGCACTATCAACCCTATGTTTGAGTTTTCCACACACGAAACAAGATCCATTTGACTTCTGAATTTGGCTCTCCTGCTTGTTGAAGTTATTCTTCTTCTCTCTATTTCCCTTTTTGAGACTTTCTTCTGTTTGCCTTTGAACCTGTCTTTCACAACAGTACCAAAAGTTTCCACATGGTTAGCTTTAAAAGAATTTAGGGAAAAAGCTTCCATCTTATCTTTGAAACGGTTTGCCTTCTCAGTCCTTATGTGACTGATCAGTTCCTGAAAAGTCAAGTTCTTCTTCTTATGCTTCAGTTGGGTCCGTTAATCACTCCAAGATGGTGGAGATTTTTCAAGCAGAACATTGGCCTGAAAAATCTCACACATCTTCATGCCCTCGGTAAGAACATCAGTAGTCAAGTTCTCCTACTCATGAACCTGTTCCATAATTGGATTATTGTCAACCATTTGAGACTTCATCCACTGATCAATAACATACTTCTTCTTTCCTGCATCATCATCATCATCATATTTCTTTTCTAAACTGTCCTAAATTTCCTTAGGAGTTTTATTAGTAACAAATAAATCAAACATAGGATTAGTCATATGGTTTAGCGGATGTCCTCTGACAATTTTCTTATTCTTTTCAATTTTCGTTTTAGCAATATCATCAACAACCACTGTAGCAGTAGTACTACCGTTAGCAGTAGTACTATTGATAGCAGTTGTACTACTGGTAGCAACAGAACTACCAGTGGTGTTAGAAACATTATTAGCAACAGTTGGTTCGTCAAACAGAACATAATCAACTTCTAATTGTTCAAAGAAATTAAAAGCTTTTAAGACCAGCGTTTAAAATTATTTCCGTCCAAAGGCTTAAGTTTTGATAAATCTAGAAGAGTTTTGTTCAAAGAAACAACCATGTTATCCATATTGTAGAGAAATTGTTTTCAAATTGATAGTAAAATAGAAGAACAACATTGATTAAGAATAAATAAAATAGTAAAAAATAACTTATCGAATCACAGTTGTGTCGTGGCAAGCCACTGTCTTGAAAGAGATTTCGGACCGACTCCGATGCAAATCGTTTAGCCCCGTCGCTTCCCAAGGTTCCACAACACTTCTGGACACTTGCACTAGTGGTTGGAAGTTTAGAGTTCAGAAACAGAAGGAGGAAAAGAACTTTGAAGAAAAAGATATATTTTATGTGTGTCAAGAAGTGAAGCCTCTACCGGTATTTATAGGTAGGTTGCAAAGTCTCGGTAGTAAATGTTGAGGTTTGAACATCTCCTAACGTTCAGAGAATAAAATTTGAGATCTGAAACGCCTCCCAATGTTCAGAGAAATAAAGATCGTCATTAACTCAGAGTATTTATGAATAATAGACTATTGCAATAATTAATAAGCTTTGAACGGATTCGTAACAATTAGTTCCGAAGGTATGATAGCTACGTATTGATTCTGGAAGAATAAGTCTTGATCGGGTTCGTAATAATTAGTTCTGGAAGTATGATAGCTACGTTCGATATGAGAGCTACGTCCGGATTTTAATCCCGTAAGCATGAATTTGAAAAATTTCAGGTAAGCTCTAAAATAGCAAAATAATATTTTGCAAAATCGGAATTGAATTAGGACTCACGTATACGTTGCGCGCAGGGAGGGGGGAGGCAAATCGATCCGTTTTACCTACGAAACCCAACTCTCATGTGCGCAAGAACCCTCTTTTGTTCTAACCCATTTAGTAACCCAATAATACACAATTCAATATAAAGAGGAAGAAAAGACTTTCCACCACTAATGTGGTACGAAGTGCATTTCATAAGATACAAGAATGGAAACAAAAAAAAGACGCACAAAAATTCTTTTTCTTTTCATTATTTAAAATAAAAGAGTAATAGAAATAGGTGTATAATTCTAACATAAGTAACATAATTTCAATATGTCAGTCTTTAGACGTTTGGATGCTAATCTTCCTTTCACATTTCTTTTGAAAGTTAAAGTAAAATGACAACTTCTCTTTTTCCTTTGATTCTTAACTTCATTAGTCTGTTTTTTTTTCCAATAGTTTAGCTCTCTTTTTTTTTTGGTACATAATAGTTTAGCTTTCATTAGAATCAAGAAGTTACTTCAATAATTATATATGAACTTTTAATTACTGGGAGAGGCTCCATCTAAGTAAAGATCGAGAAGCTGGTTTAAGGCTCCTTCCAATTATTTACCATGCATGGGTTATGAGTAATCACCAAATTTCATGCTCATGTAACACCAATCAGCTTAATTTTGAACTTAATTTCTAGAAAGTGACACTTTTTTTACAAGTTCAAAAGAAACACCCCCATTTATTTGAATAAAAAATAACCAAAAAGGTAAAAAAATCAAAACTAAAAACTTTCTTTTTTTGGAGAAAAGGCCTCAAATAATGATGCAAGGCTAATATCATGAATCTTGATATTATCTCAACCGTTGGAATGTGCATTGAGGTTAAATAATAATCTTTTGGGACATTTAGCACCCCTATAATGTTCAGTTTCGACTACATCCCCTATACTTTAAATTTAGATACTTTCACGCCTTATATCATAGAAATCTTACAATTACACCCCTATAAGGTATATTCGTAACTAAGTATATGAAATAATATAATAATTATCAAAAAACAAATAAAATTATAAATAAAAAGTTTTTACGTATTTATTTTTACGAAATTTAATGAAGAAGATAGACATGTTTGTTAGGATTTTTATTCACACATTTGATTAAAAAAAAGAATAAATATTTTTTGAAATACATATCTTTCAGAACTCTTATATAGAAAATGAACACAAATTACTTAATAAGATATACCAATTATTAATAATAATTCTCTTGCACTTTAAACACGTAAGTTATTTATGTTTTTACTAAATTACTGATTTTTTGGCACATGAGTTGTATAGTCTTGACCACTACTGGTTCCACTATATGATTTATTTATTTTTTAAGAAAAAACTCAATTATTTCCAAATTAATTAAGAAGCTTATTTTGCTTATCAACGCTTAGTTTCACCAATTTTAAAATTTAAAGCAGATATAGATTTGACCATATTTAATAAAGAAAATATAAATACAAAAAATTAGTAAGAAGTATTTTCATTTCAATTTAATTTAATTACAAAAAGTGTATTATATTAAAACTAACCGTTGCTTCTTCATGATAATGCAATTACTAATAAAGATATTGAGATTACAGGAAACAGTGATCTTAAACTCAAAACTTGGGAAAGTAAGAGCATATGGAAAGAAAGAAAAATTAGAAGAGCATAGAAAAACTATACTCCCGCCGTCTCAATTTATATGACATAATTTGAATTTCGAGAGTCAAACAAGAAAATCTTTAACCGCGATTTATTCGTATGCCTTTTAAATATTTTAAATTGTTAGCTCCTGGGACTTATAGTACTTTTTATGTAGTTTCTAATTATGTAAATTATTTTTCAAAAACATTAAAAAATATATGTCTTAATGCACGATCAAAATAAAAAAGTTTGACTCTCAAAATTCAAACTATATCATATAAACTGGGATGAAAGGAGTAATATTTTTTTATTACATAGGGGTAGGGGAAAGGGAATTGGGAGGGATATTCGAACCCTCGCCAATAAGGTAAAAATTCAGATAGTCAACCAAGTGAGCTACTAAATCCTACACGAAGTGATGATAATGTCACACACCGTATTGGGGCAAAGTGGATGAAATAGAGGTACGCCTCCAGAGTCTTGTGTGATAAGAATGTTCCACCAAAACTTAAAGGCAAGTTCTACAGAGTGGTAGTTAGACCTATTATGTTGTATGAGCCTAAGTGTTGGCCAGTAAAGAAATTCCACGTGCAGAAGATGAAAGTGGCGAAAAATAGGATGTTGCGATGGATATGTGAGCATATTAGGAAGGATATGATTAGAAATGAACTTATCCGGGACAAGATATGAGTGACCTTGGTGGAGGACAAGATGTCGTAAGCGAAGGTGAGATGGTTCGAGCATGTATAGAGGAGACACACGAAGGCCCCATTACGGAGGTGTGAGAGGTTGACTATAGACGGTTTTAGAAGAGGTCGAAGTAGGCTGAAAAAGTATTGGGAAGAATTTATTAGGCAGGACATGATGCAATTGCAGCTTACTGAGGACATGACCTTAGATAGGAGTTTGTAAAGGACGCGGATGTAAGAAATATTTTCCTTGATTATTTCATTCCAAAGTGGTAGTAAATATACTAAAATACAATCATAATCATAGGCTACAATTACGGTAAGTAATGACTAAAATATACATATACCATATACAGAATATACATAATTATGACTAATTATATTTTCCTATTCTATCACACCCCGCAGTCGAAGCGGGAGGTCAGCCTATGCTGAGACTCTCCTAAAAGTCTTCAAATAAAACCAACGGAAGACCTTTTGTAAAAATATCGGCAATCTAATAGTGTGACGGGACATGTAAGACATGTACTTCTCTACGAGCAACCTTTTCACGAAAAAGTGAATATCCAGCTCAATATGTTTAGTGTGTTGATGTTGAACTAGATTCCCTGAGAGATAAATTGCACTAACATTATCATAATAAACCAATGTCACCTTTGAAACCGGATAGTGGAGCTCCAAAAGGAGGTTCCGTAGATAACAAGATTCAGACACTACATTGGCAACTCCTCGATATTCTGCTTCGGCACTGGATCTGGACAAGGTAGCTTGCCGTTTGGAGGACCAAGATATCAAATTGTCACCTAGAAATACACAATAACCAGACGTGTACCATATGGTATCCGGATATCCACCCCAATTAGCATTTGTGTAAGAAATAAGAGTGGATGTCGAGGACGGATATAAATGCAAGCCATGATCGAGAGTGCCTTGAATGCAGCGCACAATGCGTTTGAGAGTATGCATGTGATCCTCCATCGGATTATGCATGAATAGACAAACCTATTACACATCATAAGATATGTCGGGCCTCGTGAAAGTAAGATACTGCAGGGCACCTGTAAGGTTGCAGTAATGTGATGGATCGACATATGGCTTGCTGAAAGAAGCACTCAACTTGGGTTTAGTTTCAACCGGAGTGGAAGATGGATTACACGAGTACATGCCATCTTGTTCAACGATTTCTTCTATATATTTCTTTTGATACAAAAATAGACAACATGCATGACGTGTGACAGCTATCCCCAAGAAGTAACTCTGTGGCCCTAGATCTTTCATTGCAAATTCTGAGGCAAGAAGTGACATGATAGACTTACGAGGAGCATCAGATGAGGTAGTCAATATAATATCATCCACATACAGAAGAATGTAAGATATATCATTTCCCTGTCGGTATATGAATAGATAATGATCAGACATGCTGTTAGAAAACCCAATATTAGAAACATAATCTGCAAACCTCTTGTACCAGGCCCGATGAGCTTATTTGAGCCCATACAATGATTTTTTCAGTAGGTACACATGATTAGGATAAGTGGGATCTCTGTACCCCATGGGCTGATATATGTATACCATTTCATTGAGTTCTCTAGTAGGAATGCATTTTTATATCAAGCTGATGAAGCGGACATGCCTTCGAAAGAGCCAGACTTAGTACCGTGCGAATAGTGGCTGGTTTGACCACCAGACTGAAGGTCTCACCGTAGTCCACACCAACGTATTGTGTCTCCCCAACACCTATAAAATGGGTTTTATGTCTCTCAAATGTACCATCAGATTTTTCTTTATGACTAAAACCCACATAGACCGAATCATATTAACATCAGGAGGACGGGGCACCAAATCCAACATCCTATTATTAATAAGATCATTATATTCATCATCAATAGCGATTTTACGATTCGGGTCATTAAGGGCAGACACAAGATTACGGGGCAACGAGGCAACAATGATTTGGTAACATAGGCATGAAGACCGTATTTTTTGTTTGGCTTAAAAATCATGTGTTGACTACGAGTGACTGGCCTTTGGGCCGAAATTGGAGTTGGGCCGGGGGTGGAGATGGGTCCGAGTGGTGGATGGGACAGACTGCTCGGCAGTGGGCCAGTAGAGGTTGGACCGCCCGATAGTGAAGATGGGCTGTGACCCAGCGGACTGCCAGGCGCTGAGCCTTTCGATAGTGGGCTGAGAACGAGAGGCTCAGCTGGGTTGGTATCTATTGGGCTGGTAGCTACTGGGCTCAGTAAATGGGTCGAACTGCCAAAAAAAATTAGGCCTGGTTGAGAGGACAATTTATGGACCAAGTACGGGGGCATGTTATCATCAAGAAGTTCTTAGGTAGGAGCCACGGAATGCAATTTGGCAAAAGAAAAATTTGATTCATCAAATACCACGTGATGACTTACGATTATTTTATTAGATGATAAGTCGTAACATTTGTACCCACGATGGTTTGACGGATATTCCAAAAAAATACACGGAGTAGACTGGGGTTGGAGTTTATTGATGGTAGTAGAGGGAAATAGAGGATAGCATAAGCACTTGAATACTCGTAGTTGAGAGTAAGATGGGTCCGTTAGATATAAAGTTTTAAGTGGGGATATATATGCTAATTGTTTGCTCTGAAGTATATTAAGGAGATACGTTGCCATTTGTAATGCATGATGCCAAAATGATGGTGGTATAGAGGTATGTGCAAGTAATGTTCTGATAACATTGCTAATGGTTCAGATTTTTCTCTCTTCTTTTCCATTTTGAGATGAGGTATGTGGACACGAGATAAAACGACAAACCATTAGTTTTGCAAAAATCCTAAAATGGCCCATTATCGAATTCTCTATCATTATTACATTGAATATTTTTAATATCCCGTTCAAATTGAGTGCGGATAAAAGCTCTAAAGGAGATAAACGTGGAAAAAACTTGTGACTTTTTAGACAAAGGAAACATCCACAAAATATTAGAGTAATTGTCAAACAATAGAAGATAATATATATAGCCCGAAGAGCTCACAATGGGAGATGTCTAAATACCACTATGGATAAAATCAAAAGGCATAACAATACAAGAATTAGAAGCAACAAAAGGCAACTTAACATATTTTCAAGAGAACATGAGCGACAAACAGAAGAATTACGAGTTCTAGTACACTTAATAAATTTATTTTGTTTAAGGGAGGCAAAAACAGGCGCTCCCGGATGACCCAAACATTCATGCCATAGAAGAAGTAGCTAAATCTGCAAAAGTGGATGGTAACGTGGCTTGATATGTGGTTGTGGTGATTGGATATAGCTCGCCCTGACTATCACATCTCATTAGCCACATCCCCGTCTGAAAATCCTTCACGGAAAATCCAAAAGGATCAAATTCAACTGAAATAGAATTGTAAGTGGTAAATTTTCTAACTGAAATTAGGTTTTTAATTAATTGAGGAGCCTGAAGGACCTTCTTTCAAGATAACAGTGGGTTCAGGGGAGATAACTTTGTATTACCATAACCACGAATTGAAATTGAATGACCATTTTCGATAATTATACCACGATTATTGCTCAAATTAAAATAGGACGAGAGATTACCTTGTGAGAACGTAAGGAAATGAGAAGGTATTAGGGTTTAGGATCTTTCCCTAGAATCTGATATCATTTAAGGAATATTTTCCTTGATTATTTCATTCCAAAATGGTAGTAAATATACTAAAATATAAGCATAAACCTAGGCTACAATTACGGTAAGTTGAATAAAATATACATCTACCATATACAGAATATATATAATTATGACTAATTATATTTTCCTATTCTATCAGCGGATTAGGGTAGAAGGTTAGGTAGTAGAACATGTCTCATGTAACCTTCCATACAAGTAGGCGTAGTGTTACATTTGTAGGTTCTTGTCCTTCAATTTACCGTCACTATCTGCTTGTACCTCAATTATTTTATGAGTTTGATGCATTTATTGTTATTTTTCTTTATTAATACTTATCTATTGTATTTTTGCCATGATTTGTTTACTTTCTTCAATTCTAGTCTGACCTTTTTTGTCATGTTTTCTCTTGAGTCGAAGGACTTTAGGAAACAACCTCTCTACCTCCCAAGGTAGGGGTAAAGTCTGCGTACACTCTACCCTTCCTACACCCCAGTATGTTGTTGTTGTTGTTGTATTTATCACTTCAGATATATGCAACTCCTATATCCAAAGTATAAGTAAAACAAGATCAATTTAGAAAGGAAAAAATCATTGAGGTCAAAGTTTTAACTTACCTTGGTTCGAATTGACTCTAGCCTTTTGAATTGCTTTTCCTAACCCTGAGTCCTCCAAATAAGCTCGATCTATTCAAAATTATACTATTTAGACGAATTCATTGATACCAGTTTCATAATTTTATACTAGGTCATGGTCAAAATCAAACTCGAGCCCCGTGATCACACTTCGAAATAGATTATGTTTTCGAGATACCATATTCCTACGAGTCCAATTCTATTATTAGTTCAGATTGGCTATTTACCTTCTCTTAACCTAGAATGAAATCCCCATTTCTACCTCCAAATCCATTATTTTGGTGTTAAATCAAGCATAGATTCATGTATAATCACTGGATCGATGTAGACTTGTTACCTATATATTATATGATGCTCCCCCGTTGATTCCCTTTTCAATCTATAGCTCCCCCCCCCCCCCCCCAAATGTTGTTGGTGTTGAAAATGTCATAAACAATCACTTTTACACCTAAACTCTTTATGCAATTGCGAAGGGCCCCATAATCTGGCTATTACCGCATTTGCGATAGCCACTTCGCAATTGAGGTTTTGCAATTGCGAGATTATTCTCCAAAAAAAAAAAAAAAAACTGCAACATGCTGAATTTATTGTGATTTCTTCTCTGGAGTCCCAACAGACTAAATGGTCCTATGAAATTTTTTAAATCCAGGAACGAGATTAATATTCTCAAAAACAAGGATCAGGATATTGCACGTAGCTAGCTTTTTTTAGTTTACTCTATAAATTTTCATGATTTCTGTTGTTTATATTTCAGTTGGTTAAAGGAGAATGAGAATATGTTTGGGTGGCGGATGGTGGTGGTTACAAAAGTATATCACGTTGGATTACTATAGAGGTAATTGGTAAAAATAACTTCTTACCGTGTTGTAATTATTCTGATCAAACAAAACGCTGGCTAAAATGACAAGAATTTTTTAATCAATATTTTCTCATTTCGTCAAAGTAATTGACCTAAATTTGAGATAAGGGGATGTGCTATTTGATCTTTTTTTTTGGTTTATATATGTAGACATGACAATATGGACATATGATTTTACCCAATCACCTGAGAAAATATATGCAGCAAATAAGAGAAACGTATTTGCTTAAATGTTAATTCAGGAGAGGCAAGGCTCTTCCGCTTTATATGAAACGAAATGGAAAAAACAAAAATTAAGCGCCGTTGCCGGGGATCGAACCCGGGTCACCCGCGTGACAGGCGGGAATACTTACCACTATACTACAACGACTTTTTGTTTTAACACAGATTGACAATTTTAACACATGCTAATTTCTAGAATACATATAGGCCACAGAATGATTGGCACTGGATTGCCAATAACTTTATCTTAATCAGTAACAGAATGTGAAGAAGGATGCAAGAATAATTAACAAGAAAATATGGCTGCAACTCCCTACAATTACAGCCAAAAATTCCCATCATCATCATCTCCAACAATTACAACTCACAATTACATCTCCATACCTTGTTCTATAAGTTGCGCAAAAAAGAGCAGAAAATTGGTGTTAGTTCGAAACTCGAGCAGCGAAGCTGCAGCTATAGGCACGGATGAAACCTCACCTATTGAACTTCCACCAGGACCTCCCTCTATTATCTCAGCTCTTAATGTTGAAAAAGCTATTCTCGGCATAGGTGCATTATTTACTACTACTATCACTGTTTTTTCCTTGGATTTTACTTATACAAACTTATATTTTGTAGTAGAATTTCACTTATTATGAGCAGTTACAAGTAGTTAATCTTTAGTCACATGACAGTGCAAAACTGTCTAGAAATTCTTTCGTTTTCAAGATTATAAAGATTTGTTCACCTAATTTAATGACTATGATTTTGTTTTCCCCTTGTGAGTAATCATTTGACTAACAAGTTTGATTTTATAGTGCAGCAATAACAGATATAGATCACTATGGAAGACTAGGACTTCCACGAAAATGTTCATATGCTGAGGTCCACACATCTCTTTTGTTTTTCTCTCTTCTCCACCCAACCCATTAATAAAATAGAAATTAAAACATGGTTTGATGTTTTTTATTTTTATCAAAGCAACATGATTTGATGTTTGTTGTTATTGCTACAATATATATAGGTACCAGTTGCCTACAATAAGAAGGTTGAAGAAATTATGAATGAGGGATTGGTAGAAGAAGAGCTTAACAAGAAGCTTGAGCTCCTAAAAGTATTACTAATTAATTTGATTTCGTGTAATTTATTTCCTTTTAATTGAGAAAGTTTTAGAGATAATTTTTCTTTTTGACAATATATAGGAATCATATTCAATTTTGTCAATACCGGAGGAGCGAAGGCTGTATGATTGGAGCTTGGTAAGGAGTGAGGAAACGGGTAATTACAAGTGGCCATTTGAGGTTGATAAAACTCCATTGTCCTCGGGAACTCCTCCTCCTCAGGTACTAGTTAATTAAATTATTGCTTTTTATATGTTTATTAATTAAACATGGAAGAGTGTTTGATTATTCATGCAAATAAGTTATTCTTTCTCTTTCAACTTATGTGTCACTTTTTGAATTTGGAGATTAAATTTCTTAATTTTAACCGTGAAATTAGATATAAATTTAAAAGTTTTTACATATATGAAAAGTACATAAAAAATATTAAAAATTACAATAATTAATAATTTTAATTATTTAAAAGAAATATAAAAAAATTTCATCAAAGAAAAATTTATTTGTGTCTTGAAGTTCGAAAAGTGTCACATAAATTGAGAAGAATGAAGTATTATTTAACTGTCTCACTATTTATGAATAGGGGTGGCCAGTGGGCCGGGTCCGGGCGGGACGGGACGAAATTTCGGGGGACGGAGTGGGGGTCGAGATCGGGACTTGGCGGGCCAGGCCACCCGGGATAAGGAGACGGGAAGAGGTCCCATCCCGTCCCATATCCCGCCGGAAGAGGGGACGGGTTTTCGGGGGTCGGGTTGGGTAGGGGAATTTGGGGGGATTTTAAATTTTGTTTAGACACTTAATTTTTAAAAATATATATTTAAACACTTAAATAATTGAACAAGATAGTGAATAAAAATATCCCAATGCTATTTTTGTGCCTCTTATATTATTTAATAGAAATATGATTTCTTTTGTACAATTTCAAAATTGCAACTTTGTTTCGTAGTTCAAAACTTGCAAATTACATATTCAACCATACTCTTTCTAATTTCCTCACAATCTCTTGAGGATCTTCTGTTGGAGTTGAAAATTGTTGGTCAAATTGTTCGATGTCGCTTCCTGCTCCCTCAGATAAGATTTCATTGTAGTTGTAGTCGTCTTCTTCGTTGATCTCTGGTTGACCGCACCTTCTACGGTCCACTCTAATTCAATCTCTGAATAAAACTGCAATCTCCAAGCTGTCTCCCGCCAATGAGTATCTGTGCTCTCCTATTTGAAACCTTCCAGCAGAAAAAGCGCTTTCCGGAGATGTTGATGACGCTTGAATATTCAACACATCTCGGGCCATCTTTGATAGTGTCGAAAATGTCTTTTCATTCTCCCTCCAGTATTTCAGCAAGTTTTCACGTCCATCTTCATTGACAATTAATTTGTACGGTACAACACCCTGCAAAACATAAACATCAAACTCGCTAATTTGTGAAGAACTTGAACCATTGTACATTCTATTTCTAAGGTCTTGAATACTAGAAACAGAAGCATCATGTCTTTTATTAGGTTGCAGTGAAGTACAAGAAGATGGTACATAAGACGGTTGATTATTTGCACTTTGCTCTTGGTAATATATATATATATATATATATATATATATATATATTGCATTCAGTGTGTATGCTAGACATAACTTCTTCTTTAGTTGGTTCGTCAGTTGGTTCTTTTGTTGGGTCTGTTGGAAGTATTTCTAAGCTTTCATAAATCGTTTCAACAAGTGATTTACAACCGTCTACTTTGATAGTAAAATTTAATACAACACCAATAAAATAAATAGCGGGAATAGGATTTTTTTTAATTTTATAAACAATTTTTAACGTCTAGCTTGTAAGTTGGTTTTTTGCATATATTCATTAAGTAACAAAAATATTAGAGCTATATAAAATAACATTAGATGAAATAGTAGGATAATAAATTCTAGAAAATTTCTTAGTAGCTAGAAAAAATTTCTCTAAAAATACAATAAGTTCTAAAATCTTATCCCAATCATCATCTACAAGCATATCTGTTGGATTTTGATTATGAGAGTTAAAGTAATTGTTTATACAAGGAATTCCACCTAGTCGTAACGTCTTCTAGATTTTTTTGTATAAGGTAATCCACAATCATGACAAGTTTTTTATACTCTTTGCATCTTTGTATTTTATTACCTTTAAAAATAAAGTTTATAGCAAATTGTACTTTATCAAGGACGTTTTAAAAAGTTTTAGGTCATCCTTTACAACTAAGTTATAAATATGACATGCACATCTAATACGAAAAATATTGGGAAAAAATGGAGTAAATCGAGTTTTTAAAATGTTTACAGCACAATCATTAGAAGAAGCATTATCTAATGTAATAGTCATAATTTTATCAGTAATTCCATAATATTCACAAATTTCATGAATATTTCTTGAAATAAAAGCTCCATTGTGCCTATCATCAATATATCTATATGCTAATATACATTTTTGCATAGACCAATTCTGATCTATCCAATGACATGTAACCGTTAAATAATCATTACCGTTAGTACTACATCCTATATCAGAAGTGATAGTCACTTTGCCATTAAAATGATATAATGCATAACGTAAATATTATTGATATTCATCTGCAAATTAAAAAAACATCTCTTCTAACATTTGATCTAGAAAAACCGTTAAAAGCAGGATTATATGTTTCTCGAATGTAATGAATAAAACCAGGAGAGAAAGGAAATGAAAAAGGCAAACCCTCCACATCAACTAATTTTGCTAAATTTTCCCTATATCTGTGTTTATCATATTTAGGATCTATAACTCCCCCCGTCATCGGGTTAATTCGACCCTGTACTTGGTCGGGGACACTATGTGAACCTTGTCCCGACTCAGAAGGCATTTGCACACCTGATTTTTCAGCCAATTATTGGTTATACCTTGCTTTGTAAGAGTTTTCTACATGTCCCATTAAACACCCCGTCCCCACCTTGACCTTTTCCAGTTTTAAATTTATAAACTTCACGATAAATTTTACGTATAGCTAGTTGATTAGGAATGTCCCTATCAAAAAAATCTCATGCATGTGATTTTAATTTTTGTTGTTTTTTGCCCCGACTCATACTAGGGGGAATATGAGACATTCCAGTTTCAGTTTCAGCCTGAGACTCAGTCTGAGCCTGAGGTGGAGGTGCACTAGTGGGTGTGTTATCTAAATTATCTTCTAATTCATTTTCTAAATTAAATTCTGGTTCAGATGCAAAATATATCTCATGATCTAATGGTGTATTAATATTAACATTAAAAAATGAGTTTCATCTATATGAGTGAAATTATCATCATTAGTATTACTAAAAGATGTACACTTGCCCCTAGTACCTCTATCAGAAAAACGTCAAATTCGTTCCGTTATAATTATGCAAATAAATAATTAAATATAATGAAATTAAGTACGATAATTAAAATTAAGTAACAATAATAATTTAAAGAAGGAACTAAGATACCAAACATCCATGTAACGTCGACATGTAATCGAGGTTGAAAATTGAAACTTTGCTTGATAATCCTCAAGCTAGTCACCAACTTCACTCCCAATTTTTGAACTTTGATAGAAATTAGCAAATAAAATATAATATTTAGTGTTCAATGTAGACTTGTAGAGAGAGATATATTAGAGAGATGGTAGGAAGATTTGTGAGAAAAATGAAGAGGAAAATGAGGTATTTATAATTGAGAAATAGGGTTAAAGTGTATATATACTAACTTAAGAGTTAAAAATAAATATTAAGGGGGGGGGGGGGCAAAATGGCCATTATTAGCCGTTGTCAACAGCCAAAATCGAAATTGACCCGTTGTGCAACAGTTATTTTTGCAAAGGGACGGGTCGGGACGAGGGCAAACCGGGTCGGGGCGGGACGGGTGGCGGGTTAGGGCGAGATTGGGACGGGCGGGACGAGCCCTAGTCCCGTTCCGAGTTTGAACCCGCTACCGCTATTTTTTTTAAAGGGGGGCGGGACAGGGCGGGTGGGTATCGGGCCGGGGCGAGGCGGGATCGGGCCGACCCGTCCCACTGGACAACCTTATTTATGAATAAGTTATCCCATCAGCCAGCCAGAAAATACTTATAACTTGAGTTATCAATACTTCACGTTTATTATTGTCATGTAAACACAATTTCAGGAACCAGAGGATGTGGAACCAACGAGATTGGTGGGATATTTCATTTTAGGTTGGTTTGTACTAGCAGGTGTGTTATCAATTACCTTTAATCGCTAGAATTAGAGAATTAAGTCTATCCTACAATATGCAGAATGATATTCATCTTCGTGTAATATACATAGACTTCACCTTCAATTGTTGCAATTTTATGAAATTCCAAGCAGTGCTCTCCCAATCTATATGTTTTCTTGTAATTAAATTATATGCACCGACAATATAATGAATTTTTATATCATCAATGTAATTATTATCGCAAGTTACTTAAAATTTCTGGTAGGTTACCAATGAATTTGTTATTAAATAGAGTTAGTTATCATTCTCTTTGATTTCTTTATAAAATGTTAGTAACTGTAATCATAGGAAATCAAAGGAAATATTATGAACTTAGAAGTAGTATAACTTCACAAGTTGTTCGCGTTCCAGCTCAATGGGAGTTCGGTGTTGTTTGAAAATATTACGAACCTAGAATTTTTTTTATCATTATTATAATCGTTTCAGCTGAACTGTGAGCCGTTATCACATACTATCTCTTTTGGTATTCTAAATCTGCACAAGACGTGTTTTCACACGAAGTTCAATATTTCTGATTCTCTAAGTTTGGAGAAGGATTTAGCTTCGATTCATGAATGGCCAAGGAGATGTAATGGAATGCAAAGGCGCGGAAGGTAAGGATGAATGGTTTCCGTATCTTTGACACTTGTTGTCGACTTTTAACCATTTCAAGAGTGTCTCTTTTAATAGTTGGCTAGTAATTACCGGCCATTTTCCGGCCATTATACCAATGGGCGGCCACCTCCCGAGGTCGCCCAGCCTCCGACGACCCTAACCCCACCTATAACATACGCTAATATCATCACCCAATCGATACCCATCCCACAAAACCCCACTGCCAATATAACTTTTGGTGGCGGAAACCTTGTGGCCGCGAGTTCTTGTTGGATATATAAAGCAATACGGGAAGTAAATAATTATTACAAGTGTTCGAAAGGATAAACAAACAATCTAATATTCAAAACTGCCGCAAAGTTGTTGAGTCTTGAATCTTGATAACCTGAAATCAAGAAACACTAAATTCTGGATTGTTACAATTATGGCTGAGTCGAAAGATGACTCTCTGTCTTTAAGACAAGATTGCCCCGTATATATGCTTTTACTTTAACGGGCAATAGTCTCCCAAGATAAAACAGCAACTAATCAATACTACAAAGCAAATAGGTTGATTCTGACGAAGAAAACTAACACGAAACGACTTGCTGAAGAATAGAAAAGGAAGGAAGAGTTTTCTGTTTTTGTCCCAATGTTTCTGCTCACATTTTGGACTTTCTGTTTCTCTTCTGTTTTGTCTCTGTGTATATATGTTGTCTCATTTTTCTATGTCATTCTGTCTCATACAATTGAGCCAAAAGGCTCCAATATATAGCATAAGGAAGGGACTCCTCAACTGCCAAATAATGGTTGTTAATGTCCATTGAAGGAGGGAGTAATTCAGGCAAGTAAAGGTTGTTTAAGGCCATTGAAGGAGGTCTGTTTATGGAGGAGTTAATCACCCAAGTAATGGCTGGTTAATGTAGGCAGAAACTTTCTGCCTTCCGTCGTTCCCAAATTCATCTTTCCAGAAACTCCAGGGACCAAACTGTAAATATTAAACAATTTGGGAGTCTATCAGAAGAAGCCCAAGACCCACGAACCACGACCCGTGACCCGTGACCCGAGCCTGGACCGGACGGGCGGGCGGCGGCGACGCGTGTGTGGGATTAGTCTTGAACCCAAGCACATCTAGGTCCTCCCTCCTTCAAACACATGGGTTACCCCTTGGGGTCCCAAACCCTTAGCCAATTTTGAGACTTATAAAGAGTGCAATTCTTCCTTTTCCCACCGATGTGGTAGATTTGCCCCACACCATATTTCCATGCCTCAAACACCTTACTTCGTGGACCAATATCTCTTTCATTTCTCAACGAAATTTGACGATTCTTGGCCCTATGGTCATCTACTCACTTAGTAGATTATGCACGTGTGAAGAGACAAAGCCTCCAACATGCGGAACCCTAGTGTTTAATTCATTAAATATGGGTGGACGCACCTCCCCACCAAAGGCAAATTTCCATCAGTTCTCAAGGCCAAAACCCTACCTTTTCCATTCTACAAAAACCAATAACATACCTACATGGAGACCCAACTATTTGGTTTTGTTAAATATAGGTTTGTATATATTATTTTGGATTAGTGCTCCACAGTTGTGTACTGTGATTAGGTAATAGGTTAGGGAATATTATGGTGTAAATAGTATTGTACACTTACCATAATTGTATTACCATAATTGTATAGTTAGTGTCCAAGTAGAATAAGGTTTTAGGAATATAATTCTCCTATTATGGACATATGTAACTTGTATATATAGTCTTTCAATTAATGAAAATAATCAAGGGATTATTTTTTTCATAGTATCAGAAGTCTAGAACTAAATTTCTTCTGCTCTTCTCCAAAACTTCTCTCGGTTTTTCGGGCCCCATCTCGGCCAAAAACTACATCAATTTTTGTGCCCCTTCCTCGGATTTCGTGTTAAATTTTACCTCCTCTCTTCCCAAATTTTCTACAAAATCACCTATTGTTCTTTCGTTATGTCGACGACAAAGAGCACGTTTTATCCTGCCCGTGTTGTTTATAATATCAAGAATCACATACCTCTAATTCTTGAAATAGAAAACGTCCAATACGCGATGTGGGCTGAGTTGTTTAAAATTCACGTTCTCTCACATCAAGTCATCAATCACATAATTCCCGCGGCTCCTGAGGATACGGAGGTGCCTCGATGTGAGGATGATCCTAAGTTATGGACAACACTTGATGCCACCGTCCTTCAGTGGATTTATTCCACTATCTCGACTGACCTGTTGCAGACGATTATTGAGCCAGACGCTACATCAATGGCTGCTTAGGATAGGTTGCGTGACATATTCTAAGATAATCAGAATTACATAGTTGTTACTCTTGAGCAGGATTTTTCCCACGTCAACATGGAAAATTTCCTGAATGGTTCAGCGTATTGCAAAAGGTTGAAGGAATTGGCGGACCAACTCCGCAACATTGGTGCGCCCTTTAGTGATGATCGTTTGGTTCCACAGATGGTTGCTGGCCTCTCCTAGGCATTTAGTGGCATTGGGACCCTACTTCATCAAAGTAACCATCTCCCAATGTTCTATCAAGCTCGCTCCATGCTTACTTTGGAAGAAGCCGGATTGGCTAAAAAGGCGGCTACCAGGGCAAGTCATGTGGTCATGATAACGTCCTCCACAAATTCTCCAGGGTGTGTTGATAATTCGGGCCAAAACTGTGCTCACGGTGGCGACAAGAATACTAGAAAAAATAATGAAAGAAGCCGCGGTGGCAAACGCGGTGGTAACGTCAGCAGTACCAGTGGCAGTAGGCCCCACCCCATCAACAGTGGGCCTCAACCCCACTGGTCCCAGCCTTGGGCCCCCTGGCTGTGGGCCTAGGCTAGTAGGCAGTGGCCCAATAATCTCAGCTTTTCAGCCCCTCCAGCCTACGGTAATTGGGCCCAAATTCAGCCTTCTTTTCAGCCTAGCTACTCCAGCCCAGTCTTGGTCCAGCGATCCAGTGGGGTACCGGGTCAGCAGGGAGTCAGGCCTGGACCCTACCAGACCCATCATGTAGTGGGCCCCACTTCTACCGACTTCGAAGCCGCGATGCACACGCTTGGAATAAATCCTTCGTACCTAAATTGGTACATGGACACCGGCGCCACTACTCACATGACATCCGATTTAGGTACTCTCTCGTCTTATTCCAATTTGAGCAACAATCGTAGTATAATTTTTAGTAATGGTAATTCAATTCCAATTCATGGTTATGGTCATAAAATATTGTCTCCCCCTCATCCACCCCTTATTTTGAAAAATACCCTTCACGCTCCAAAATTGATTAAAAATTTGGCGTTTGTCAGAAAATTCACCACTGATAATTCTGTGTCCATAGAATTTGATCCATTTGGTTCTCTGTGAAGGATTTCAAAACGGGGAGTCCTCTCATGAGGTGTGATAGTACGGGAGATCTTTATCCTATCACGTCATATTCCGGTCCATCGAGTCATGCCTTGCCATCAGCGTTTGCAGCCCTTGCTCCTTCCTTGTAGCATGCTCGTCTAGGTCATCCGGGATCGTCTATTTTGTCTTCCTTAGAGAAAAACAATTTTATTTCTTGTAAGGGTGAGCGTTGCACTCCGAATTGTCAATCTTGTTCTTTGGGGAAAATAGTTAAGTTGTCATTTGTAGACTCTAATTCTCATACTTTAGTGCATTTTGATATTATTTATAGTGATCTATGAACGTCTCCTGTTCTTAGTTCTTTGGGTCATCGGTATTATGTTCTCTTTTTGGATGATTATTCTAAATTCTTGTGGACTTTTCCAATAGCAAAAAAATCTCAAGTTTTTTTCATCTTCTTAAAATTTAGAGAATTCATTAGAATCCAATTCACACGTGAAATAAAAAATATCCAATGTGATAATGCCAAAGAGTATGACAATGGGGTGTTTCAGAAATTTTGTGCAAATAATGGGATCAATTTCATTTTTCTTGTCCTCATACGTCTTCACAAAATGGGAAAGCCGAATGCAAAATTCATACCATAAATAACATTGTCCGAACTTTATTGATTCATGCTTCCGTACCCCCGTCTTTTTGGCATCATGCTCTTCAAATGGTTAGATATCTGCTTAACATAATTCCTTCCAAAGGTTTGACATATTCTTCCCCTCTTGAAATTCTATATAATAAGACTCATTCATATTCTCATCTTCTGGTGTTTGTGTTATCCGTTATTTCCATCCACCACAATTAACAAACTTTTGGCTCGGTCTACCCCTTGTGTGTTTTTGGTCTATCCGTCTAATCATCGTGGCTACAAATGTTTTGATTTGTCATCTAATAAAATCATCATTAGTCGCCATGTAATTTTTGATGAAACTCAATTCCGGTTTGCTAAGGATAGTACTCCCGTGCCTAGTTCGTATAATTTTTGGATGATGGTATATCCTCGTATATTATTCACCATTTTTCAGACGTCTCCCGCACCCAAAATTCTCTAGCGGGCCCACTGCCCCATCACGGACTACAATACCCAGTATAATCACTGGGCCTGTTTCAGGTCCAGTCCAGCCCACTCCCGCAACTAGTCTAGTCCCTGTTCACCGTGTTGGGCCAGCAGGCCCACTGCATGTTGGCCAGTCCGTCCCGAGTCCAGCGAATTCCCAAAATCCGCCACTTCTTCCTCAAGTCATAGACCGGTCATTCGTAGCCAACAAGGTATTTTTAAACCAAAAGACATTTTAATTTACATTCTAATGTTCTTAAATCACCCTCACCCCGGAATCCTGTGTCTGCTTTAACTGACCCGAATTGGAAATTTGCTATGATCGATAAATATAATGCTCTTATTGATAATAAGATGTGAGAGTTGGTACCCTGTCCATCTGGTATTAACATTATTATGTCTATGTGGATTTTTTCTCATAAAGAAAATTGAGATGGTTCATTTGCCCGACATAAGGCGCGGCTTGTGGGTGATGGTAAGACTCAGCAGGTTGGAGTAGATTGTGGTGAGACGTTTAGCCTGGTGGTCAAGCCAGCTACCATTCGCACTGTGCTTAGCTTGTGTCTTTCGAAAGCATGACTGATTCATCAGTTAGATGTAAAGAGTGTGTTCCTACATGGCGATATCAAGGAAACAATCTATATGCATCAGCCTTTGGGATTTATGGATCCCAAACATCTGCATCATGTCTGTTTATTGAAGAAGTCCTTATATGGGCTTAAGCGATCTCCACGGGCCAAGTATACACGGTTTGCCGACTATGTTTTGACAATTGGGTTCACTCACAGCAGGTCGGATAATTCCTTATTCATCTACCATTGTGGTTCATCCTTGGCCTATATTCTGTTATATGTGGATGATATTATTTTGACTACCTCTTCCGATGTCGTACGCCAGTCTATCATGATAATGCTCAGCTTTGAGTTTTCTATGAAAGACTTGGGGCCCTTGAGTTATTTTTTGGGGATTATTGTCACTCATCATGCAGATGGGTTGTTCTTGTCTCAAAGGAAGTATGCAACTGAGATCATTGAGAGGGCTGACATGTCATCTTGTAAGTTCACTTCCACTCCAGTTGATACTAAGCACAAGCTTAGTGCCGCGGCCGGCATACCATATGAGGATCCGACCCGCTATCGCAGTCTTGCAAGGGTCATTCAGTATCTTACATTCACAAGACCAGATATTATGTATGTTGTCCAGCAGGTGTGTTTGTTTATGCATGATCCCCGAGTTGAGCACATTAATTCACTCAAATGCATCATTCGATATATTCAGGGGACGATGGACTATGGTTTGCAGTTATATCTCTCTTCGACATCCACACTTGTCTCGTATATGGATGCTGATTGGGGTGACTGTCCGGACACCAGACGGTCTACGTCTAGCTATTGTATGTTTCTTGGCAATAAACTATTCTTGTGGTCAGCGAAATATCAGTCGATATTATCCCGATCCAGTGCAAAGGCCGAGTATCAAGGGGTTGCTAATATGGTCTCGAAATCATGTTGGTTAAGTAATTTGCTTTTGAAGCTTCATTGTCCCATCCGAAAGGCAACCTTGGTTTATTGTGTTAATATTAGTGTCATCTATCTGTGGGGTAATCCGGTTCAGCACCAGCGCACTAAACATATCGAGATGAACATTTATTTTGTTCGAGAAAATGTTGCTCTTGGTCAGGTACGCGTCTGCCATGTCCTGCCAAGATATCAAATTGCCGACATCTTTACAAAGGGTCTTCCCTCGGTCTCTTTTGAAGATTTTAGGGACAGTCTCAGTGTTTGAAGACCGTCCGCTATGACTGCGGGGGAGTGTTAAATATAGGTTTGTATATATTATTTTGGATTAGTGCTCCACGGTTGTGTACCATGATTAGGTAATAGGTTAGGAAATATTATGGTGTAAATAGTATTGTACACTTACCATAATTGTATAGTTAGTGTCCAAGTAGAATAAGGTTTTAGGAGTAGAATAGGAATATGATTCTCCTATTATGGACATATGTAATTTGTATATATAGTCTTTCAATTAATGAAAATAATCAAGGGATTATTTCTTTCAGGTTTGATAAACAAGAGGTTGCTTTGTTGATTGTGCAACAAGAATTGAAATATGGCGTGGTTGGTAAGTTTAGTCATGGAATGCCCGAAATCAATTATTTGAGGACGGCAATTCCAAAACAATGTGATTTAAAGGAGGAAGTGAGAATTGGTCTTCTTCACAATAGACATGTTTTGATTCGATGCACAATCGGAGAAGATTATGTCATGTTGATACCGAGACCTAATTTTTGGATTAAGGAGAACACCAAATCCTTTTTTATGAGAACTTTCAAATGAGATATGTGGTTTAATTCGGAGGAAGAGACGAGCATAGCGGTGATTTGGCTCTCATTCCCAAATTTGCCTGCAAACTTCTTTTGTCACTCAACTTTGTTCTCTCTAGCGTCATCGGTGGGGAAACCTATTTCTATTGATGCGGCTACTTTGAACAAAACAAGATCTAGTTGTGCTAGGGTAAAGCTGGAGGCCGATTTGCTTAAGAAGCATCCACAAAAATATAATATTCAAATTGTGGAAGGGGAATAAGTTAAAACACTTTCATGCAAAATTAGGTATGATTTCTTGCCAAAATTTTCACCACTTGTAAATTCAAAGGCCATGATATCAAAGGGTGTTGGAAGCACAATCCGGAGTTGCGGTCGAAAAAAGAGAAAGAAGATGGAGGCGACACGGCGGCGACGGCAGCTAAGGGAAAAGGTAAGGCCACAAACCCTACTCATTCTTTGTCTAACCCTAGCCATCAAAACCCTCACATATTGCCCAAAAATTCAAACCCTAATACAAACAAGAATGGACCACTGTTACCGGTAAAAAAAACAAGAATCCAAACCAAAATCAATCGTCCAAATCCAATGGAAATATTATTCCAGCCACTGGAACAGAGATTCCGACAACCACTACCGTTGGGAACACTGTTGTGGTGTCGAAAACAGTTTCATTAACCCAAAACCCTACCGCAAACCCCTCGGGCCCACACACAATACCCATAAACCCTAATACCGCCCACCAAAACCCTAACCCAAAACCAAATTTAGGGAACCCTAACCCTAACCCACCAAACCCGCCACCAGACCCTATAAAAAATATTACTACCGACACCCTAATTCCGTCAACCACTGTTTTCGGAACCTATACCGGAAAACCCTAATCGAAAACCACCCTCTCACAAAAAAACCCTACTACCAAAACTGTCACAAACCCTAACTCACCAAACCCTACCTGACCCGACATCACCTCCACACATAACCCTACCTACCCAGAACCCGACCCGCCCCACAACCTAGAAAATCTAACCCAAAGAACCCGACTCCGACACCTAGATCCATACTGGACTCCGCCAGACAACCCTAACCCATAACCCATTCTACATAATCCAAACCCGAGCCCAATTCCATCTTACTTTCCAAACCCGAGCCCAATACCCTAGACTTAACCCTCACTCTCTACCCAACCCAACGACACTTTGGCCCAAAAATTTAGTCCACCATCGACCCAAAAACAAGCCCAAAAGAATCCCAATCCGAGAACCCACCAACCATCTCGGATACGGGCTCAACATCAAACCTAAACCCAAAAACAAACCTTAACCCTATAGCCAAAGCATACACCCCAATTACAAAAAGTGTATCTACATAAAATTGGCTCAAAATGCCTTTCCATTTCCATAACAACCATGCACCCTAAATAAAGCCACCTAAAATATCCCTTAAGTTAGCACAACCACAACATCCCTTCTGCCAGCACAACCATTGACAGTGAGAGGAGGAACTGGTGTGAGACAGATGGGGATGATGTTGAGGAGGATGAAGCAGATGCTGAGGTATCCATATCCGACATACTCCTACTTAGGAAAGACTTTGACAAGAATATGGCGACAAAAGGATACTTTTTGGGTATGACATCTTTTAAGGCTGTACTTGAAGACAAAAAAGACTATTATCCCGATCAGACTGCAAAAGAGTATTTTGCAATGCTGGATAGTGACTCTGAGGATGATAGAGGGATGGCCATGATACTAGCAGGGCCGCCATGTAATATGCGGGATTACGATGCATATGGATTATATGATGAGGAGACAAATGATAAAGCTATGGAGCGCCTGGAGGCACACAGACTAGCTTCTGATATAGACGAGGCCATTGGGGAGGATGCTAAGCCGCTTGCTGTTGAAGATATCTCATGGCAGGTACAGTTACTGGAGGGTACTGTGCAGGGGGGACTTGGTAATGTGGACGAGATAGGCGGCAAGACAGTGCGAGAGTTATATGCAGAAGCGGAGCGCCGAGACAAACAGCGACAAGTAATGTCTGACCCTTTTGGTAATGTTGCTAAAAGAATAAATTGGTCGGACTCTGATGAGGAATCCATTGCTCCAGATCGCAAAAATATTATCAAGAATGGGAATTTATCTCCCAGAAATGTAGAGGGTACAAGGAAAAAGTACACAAGGAAGAACAACTGGGACGGTAAAATGTCGGACTTGAGGCAAATGCCGATGAGAGAGGCAAAAAAGAAAGCATTTTCATTTGATGCATCCAAAATGAGGGACCCATCAAAGTATACAGGGCCTCCTGAATACTTGATCAACTATAAGAAGAAATGATCAAGTTTCAGGAATATCTGGTGGATGAGAAGGAAAAGATGCAGCAGGTGGAGGATTTTATAAGCCCGGAGGTAGATGATCATAACTTTGTGGTTATACTATTTTGTCATTATGTTAGCATCATCATTTGTAATATCATCATAGAGTGTATTATAAACTCTGTGATGATCATAGAATACTTAGTTCTGTCAAGTTCATTTTTTCTACATTCATGTAGTTTCTTTTAGTCCCAATAGGACTAGTCTGGTGGGGTAATAGGATGAGTCCCCCCCTGCTTGTACTTCCCCTTTGGGGCCCTTTGTATTTTCATTTTGTTATAAATAAAAATGCCACAAGCTGTGAGGCTGTGGATTATAAAAAAAAAGTATACACGGTATACTCGTGTATATCACATGTATATACACGGTATACACGTGTCTACTTATGTATTATTTAACACATCCCCACAGTCATAGCGGGCGGTCTTTGTACGCTGAGACTGTCTCGGAAATCTTCAAAAATGATCGAGAGAAAACCTTTTGTAAAGATGTCTGCAATTTGATACCTGGAAGGGACATGATAGATGCGTACTTGTCCATGAGCTACATTTTCTCGAACAAAGTAAATGCCCATCTCGACATGTTTAGTGCGCTGCTGAACCGGATTAACAGAAAGGTAGATGGCACTAACATTATCACAATAAACTAAGGTAGCTTTCTGAATAGGACAATGAAGATCTAAAAGAAGATTACGTAAACAACAGGATTCAGAGACCACATTGGCTACCCCTCGATATTCGGCCTCTACACTCGAGCGTGATAAAGTCGACTAACGTCTTGCAGACCATGAGACCAAGTTATTACCAAAAAACATATAATAGCCAGATGTAGACCGCCTAGTGTCTGGACAACCATCCCAATCAGCATCTGTATACGAGACAAGTGTAGACGTCGATGAAGGATATAAATGTAAGCCATAGTCAAGTGTCCCTTGGATGTACCGAATAATGCGTTTTAGCGCATTCATGTGCTCAACCCTGGGATCATACATAAAGAAACACACCTGATGTACGACATACGTAATACCTGGTCTCATGAACGTAAGATATTGAAGGGGCCCTGCAAGACTGCGATAGCTAGTCGGATCCTCATAAGGTGAGCCAACCGCAACACCCAACTTAGATTTAGTATCAACCGGAATGGAAATGGACTTACAGGATGACATCCCAGCCCTCTCGATGATCTCAGCTGCATAGTTCCTTTAGGATAATAACAACCCACTTGCATGACGAGTGACAGCAATCCCTAAAAAGCAACTCAAGGGCCCCAAGTCTTTCATAGCAAACTCAGAACTGAGCATTGTCATGATAGACTGGCGTAATGCATCAGAAGAGGCAGTTAAGATAATATCATCCACATATAATAGTATATAAGCCAATGAAGAACCACGACGATAACTGAACAATGAATTATGAGACCTGCTGTGAGAGAACCCAATAGTCAAAACATGGTCGGCAAACCTCTTATACCAAGACCGTGGAGACTGCTTAAGCACATACAAAGGCTTTTCAACAAACAGACATGATGAGGATATTTGGGATCCCTAAACCCCAAGGGCTAATGCATATAGACTGTCTCATTGAGGTCATCTTGTAAGAAAGCATTCTTCATATATAATTGATGAATGGGCCATGCTTTCGAAAGAGCCAAGCTAAGCACAGTGCGAATGGTATCCGACTTGACCACCGGACTAAACGTCTCACCACAATCCACACCAACCTGCTGAGTCTTACCATCACCTATAAAACGAGTCT
Organism: Anisodus acutangulus; assembly: GCA_029783415.1. NCBI lineage: Eukaryota > Viridiplantae > Streptophyta > Magnoliopsida > Solanales > Solanaceae > Anisodus > Anisodus acutangulus. Next base: position 37,959,989 of record CM056506.1, on the reverse strand, counting down.
TGTGCCTTACAAAAGATCCATCAGAATTGTCCTTATGAGTAAAAATCCACATAGACTGAATAATATTAACACCAGATGGACGGGGAACCAACTCCCACGTCTTATTATCAATAAGAGCATTATATTCGTCGGTCACATCAATTTTCCAATTCAGGTCATTTAAGGTAGACACGTGATTACGAGGTAAGGGTGATTTAAGAAAATTAGAATTTAAATTAAAATATATTTTTGGTGTAAAAATACCCTGTTGACTACGAATGACTGGCTTCTGACTCGGGGATGAATTGGGCAGATTTTGGGAAATATCGGGACACGTGACGGACTGGCCAGCAGGCAGTGGGTTTGCTAGCCCAACACGGAGACTGGCTGGAATCGAGATTGGATCAAGGACTGGGCGATCGACCGAGCGATATAATTTGGGCGTAGTGGAAAGCAAGACTTGGGCGATCTTGGACCCGTTAAGCACAAAAGCGAGCGAGCAGTGGGCGAGAATAGTTGGTCCGATCGTTGGACTCGTAAGCTGGAGGTGATCTTGTATTTGGAGGACCGTGGGTAGTGGGAATTGGTGGATTTGGGGTGCGGGATACGTCCGAAAAATGGTGAATAATATATGAGGATATATCATCATCTAAAAAATTATACGAACTAGGCACATGAGTACTAACCTTAGCAAATGGAAATTGGGATTCCTCAAAAATTACATGGCGACTAATGATGATTTTATTAGATGGTAAATCAAAACATTTGTAGCCACTATGATTTGGCGGAAACCCCAAAAACACACAAGGGGTAGACCGGGCCTGAAGTTTGTTAATTGTAGTGGATTGAAAAAGTGGATAATACATGCACCCAAATACCCTAAGATGTGAATACGAAGGAGTTATTATATAAAATTTGAAGAGGGGACGTATATGTCAAACCTTTGGAAGGAAGAATGTTAAGGAGATATGTAGCTATTTGTAGAGCATGGTGTCAAAAAGATGGGGGTACGGAAGCATGATGCAATAATGTTCGGACAATGTTATTAATGGTACGAATTTTGCATTCGGCTTTCCCATTTTGTGAAGATGTGTGAGGGCAAGAAAAATGAAAATTGATTCCATTATTAGCACAAAATTTCCGAAATATCCCATTAACATATTATTTTCCATTATCACATTGAATATTTTTTATTTCCCGTTCGAATTGGGTTCTAATGAATGCTCAAAATTTTAAACTTGAGATTTTTTTGCTATCGGAAACGTCCATAAAAAATTAGAGTAATCATAAAAAAATAAAGCATAATAACGATGACCCAAAGAATTGAGAACAGGAGAAGTCCATAAATCGCTATGAATAATATCGAATGACATTAAAGTATGAGAATTAGAGTCTACAAATGGCAACCTAACAAGTTTTCCTAAAGAGCAAGATTGACAATTCGGAGTACTACGCGTGCCCTTACAAGAAATAAAATTATTTTTATCTAAGGAAGACAAAATGGACGACCCCGGTTGACCTAGACGAGCCTGCCACAAGGAAGGAGCAAGAGCTGCAAAAGTTGATGGCAAGGCTTGACTCGAGAGACCGGAACACGGCATAATAGGATAAAGATTTCCCCTACTATCACACCTCATGAGAGGACTCCCTGTCTTGAAATCCTTCACAAAAAAACCAAACGGATCAAATTCAACGGAAACAGAATTATCAGTGGTGAATTTGCCGACAGACACCAAATTTTTAATCAATTTAGGGGCATGAAGAGTATTTTTCAAGATAAGGGGTGGATGCGGGGGAGACAAAGTTTTATGACCATAACCACGAATTGGAATTGAATTACCATTACCAACAATTATACCATAATTACTACTCAGATTGGAATAAGACGAGAGAGTACCTTGGTCGGATATCATGTGGGTAGTGGCGTCGGTGTCCATGTACCAATTAGCGTCGGGTGGATTTAATCCAAGTGAGTGCATCATGGCTTCAATGTCAGTTCATGTGGGGCCCACTACATGATGGGCTTGCAGAGGCCGAGGCCCAAGCACCCCTGCTGGCTGCCCCAGCCCAGAGGAGTTACAGAAATTTGGCCACTGCATATTGGGCCAAGACATGGGCTGGCTAGCCCACTGACCAGAAGCTGGGAACGCCAGAAATTGTGACCCATTGGGCCACTGCCCACTGGCCCAGGCCCACTACCAAGGGGCCAGGGCTGGGACCAGTGGGGTTGTAGCCCACTATTACCATGTCGGGACCCACCGCCAGTGTTCTATCCGCTACTGCCGCCACCGAAACCACCGTATTTTCCCTCGCGATTTTTGCCATTATTTTTCCAATTATTCTCGCCGCCCCTGGGAGCACGGGTCTGGCTCGAATTATCAACAAAACCTGTAGAATTTGTGGAGGACGTCATCATGACTACGGGACTAGCACCGGTAGCTTCCTTTTTTGACAAGCCAGCTTCTTAAAGCGTAAGCATAGAACGAACCTGATAAAATTGCAGAAGAGGACTACTCTGACGAAGAAGCGTGACAACACCATTATAGGCCTCAGATAGGTCTGCGACCATCTGAAGGACAAGACGATCATTTGTAACAGGCGCACCAACATTGCGGAGTTGGTCCGCCAATTCCTTCAACCTTTTGCAATATGCTGAAACATTAAGGAAATCTTCCATATTGACGTGGGATAATTTATGCTCCAAGGTAACAACATGAGGATTTTGATTATCTTGGAATATATCACGTACCCTATTCCAAGCTGTCATCGTCGTAGCGTCTGATTCGATAATCGTTTGCAACAGGTCGATAGAGATAGTGGAATAAATCCACAAAAGAACAGTAGCATCAAGTGTTGTCCATAATTTAGGATCATCATCGGGTTTTGGCACCCCTGTATCTGTAGGAGTCGCGGGGATAATATGATGGAGAACTTGATGCGAGCGTGCATGAACTTTGAACAGTTCGGCCCACTTCGCGTACTGGATGTTTTCTAGTTCAAGAATGATAGGGATGTGATTCTTGATGTTCGAAACAGTGAGGGTAGGGTGAAACATATTCTTAGCCATAATAGCAACGCAAGACATGATGTAGGGATTTTGGAAGAGAAATTTGGGAAGAAGGAGGATCTCGTCGGCACGAAAACCGAGAGCAAGGGCCTCGGAAATTCAAGGGAGGTCGACGGAAAAGTTGGAGAATTTGGGAGAGGATATTAACACCTAGACTTCTGATACCATGAAAGAAATAATCCATTGATTATTTTCATTAATGAAAGAAAATATATACAATATACAATTTCCTTAATCGGAGAATGCTATTCCTATTCTAATCTCAAAAGCCTATTCTAGTTGTACAAGAATCTTACAACTATGGTAAGTGTACAATACTAATTAATGTAATATTTACCCTAAACTATTACAATAAACCTTACCAATAATGCCCAAACCGTGGGCATCCTATATACATAAACCGTGACACACGTATCATAAGTATACACGGTATACTCGTGTATATCACATGTATATACACAGTATACACGGTATACACGTGTATACTTATGTATTTTTTAACACTTCAGTTTCCAGCTTACATGATTGACACATTATCCTTTGTGGATTTCCTTGCTGAAATATGCACCTTCTTGTTGACCAACTCACCACATGAGTGGTCCAATGTAAGACGTTATTATAATATGTTATCGACGAAGCAAAATCATGCAAACTTTATTTTTAAGATGTATTGCCTGATTGTCGTCTGGTAGAGTTCCTTCTTGTAGGTATTTGATAATTGCGTTGCACAGTGTTAGGTGAGACATGTGTTGAAGACTTGGAAAAGTTGTGCATCTACAGTTGATCATTCGAGGTACATGTCTGGATTGTTTTCAAACCAGTTGTCTGAATAGATGAATCAAGGTCTGCAAGGGCATCTGTCTCTTGATTTATTTCCCCCGCGACGTGTTTGAACTTAACTTCTAGGAAAGATGTGATCAATCCTTGAGTTATTTGTAGGTAGGCTTGCATTCTTGCATTTTTGGTGTCGTATGACCCGTCACTCTAGATGTTGAGACTTTTGATTCCCATTTTAGGGGAGTTCCAATCCTACGACTAGGGCTTCATACAGGCCTCATTGTTAGTAGTTTTAAACTCGTCAGTATATCTTGGTAGATGGCCTCAACATTTGGGATCAGAGGACGATGCCTAGGCCGTGAATCTTTTGATGTTTTAGGAACCATCTAAATTCTGTAACAGCAAAAGTAATACAGACAAAGCTGTAAATATACTCATTGTACATCCAAGACGAGTAGAGCATCCCTTAATAAACATCAGTGTTTTGCTAGGCGTTTTCCCACTCTAACCAGAAGAGGCATATTCCTCTGGGAACTTCTCAAAATAAAAGGAATCACACTGCTTGAGCGTCTCGCATTCTAATATTTCAGAAGATATGATTGATGAGCCTGTGCATTGAGCAACTCTCTCCAGTCGATGTGGATTGATATCAAAGACATTTGTCACGAGAAACAGAATATTCCACTAAAACAACATTCGCTTGGTACATTTCTCCCATGTCACCGATATGTACTTCACTCTATCGCTCTCATGTTATTATGGATCAATAAGAATAGTAGTCACAGACATATGAATAATGCGCAACTTTTCTGTTTGTTACATATTTCTAGTTTACCTGATGCATTGAGTTAAATACTGACAATTCATATGAAGAGAGACCAAGTACACTCTGGATCAACAACAATCCAGGCTTATTATACTGTGTGGTATGGTATTTGAAAGCGTAAAATACTAGTTTAGGAAACTTACAGGTTTATCCATAGCGGAAGCGGATATGCAATAACCACGACTCGTGTCACCGGTTGTCGAGAATTCTCACAAAGCGGATGAATTTCCATGTTTTCACAGCCTAGATATCCCTCCAACTGATGCAAGGAATTAACTCTAACCCTAGCCATTTCTTAGTGTGGAAGATCATCTTTCTTCCTACACCCATAATGGTGTATTTATAGGCTAGTAATACGGTTTTAGGAGGACTAGCTAACGGGTTAACAGGCTAGTTAGCACCCCTTATGGGTGGACCCGGCACAATAGCAATTTTCCAATATCTCTCACTCAAACATAAGGGAGTGCTTAAGCTTCACTAAGCTAAGGGAAGCATATTCTCCTTGAAATTCTCTTGCATCATTTCATATAGGATAAATAGGCCGTGCGATCGGCATACTATGAGAGCACTTTCCTATACATATGTTAGGAACATATAGCCTTTCGTTGTCGCCATGAATATCATCAAGTAGATCATTAGAAATATGCTCAATTCCCTAGATCAATTAAATCACATTGATACATAACACTTTAATCTCATGTATCATAGTTCTCGTGTTCACAATTATGACCAATAAGTCATAATCGTAATAGCAAACACAAACTAAATGAGATTCCATTAATGATCTTCTTCTTATCACGAGTCTCTCAACTTGTATCCAACTCGGTTCTCTAGTCATGATTCTCCAAATCGAATCTCTCATGGTCATTTGATAACATGCTAAGATAGCAAACATTGAACCAAGCTTCGAACCACTGATCAGAGTCGCGAGGGTACTCAATAAGGTCTCACACAATAATAAGTCGAGATAAAACTTCTGTTAACCCTTTTTGGTCGACATTTACACACATGGTATGAAACATGTGCTATAACATTTACTCTTTTCCCATGACGCGTATGTCTTTATCTCATAAGATAATGTTGTATTGATGATATTCATACACCATATGTATCTGAACTGAGTTTCTTGATCTACTCAATAAACATGAACTCACATCTGGCCTCTCAAAGTAGACTAGGTGAAACTTATTTCCACCATAAAAACACTATAATAACCTTTTGTCATTACTTGTGCGACACTAAGGATCTTTAAGCCATGTGCTCTCAAATTATCCTTATGATAATTTGCTTAAGATCTCGTTTAATCTCCCATAAATACTAAATTGATGGAGGCGGTCACTTGTGTGAGAAGTTTGACCTCTATCTACCCGACATACCTTTCAATAATATCAAAAAATGCACCAGAAGCATTCTATAATATGTATGTACAATAAACAGTCATAGTTATAATGTACACAAACATCCAAATAATAAGTGTATGCAAATCAAACTTATTTGATTTTTGAGAAAATAATAAACCTGATCGTTGGGAAAAATAAATCAAAAACCAATGACTTTATATTAAAGTGCACACAGTCCTCAAGATCTTGTGTGAACGAAAACACACATCTCTAGGATCTGAGTGAGTCAATGATTTTGCAACCGTTTGTGCAGATATACTTTATGTTCAGTTCTTTGCGTGCAATCATGGCATCACAAAATTAAATTTAATATTAATGTGTTTGGATTTACTATGATATTTAGGATTCGTGGTGCTCATATAGCAGCTTGACGGTCGCAAAGACTGTCACTAGTTCAGTACTAATTATAGCATCAACACTTGATCTAATAACTTTTTTAACCAAACATCCTATTGTGCTACTGAGGAGAGAGCCACAAGATCAACTCTCATCATGGATAAAGCTAGATGTGATTGTTTTTCATTGCCTAAAATATGTCATCATATTGAGCAATAAAACACATTCAGAGATGGACCTACTCATGTTCATATCTCATCTACAATCAGCATCAATGTATCCCCTCAGTTCCATGTCATGCCCTTATGGCAAAATACATAATTAGAAGTTTCCATATGGTACCTTATGATTCATTTTAACTGTATTTTCAGTGTGCTGGATTTAAATTGGTTTTATATTTGTATACAAGTCAATTGTGAAACAGATATCAAGTCTAGCAAACGTATCTTGCATAAGACTATCAACTATACATAGCATAAGGAACTTTACTTATTAGTTCATCTTATTTTGGAGTCTTAGAACACAGTCTAGCATACAAGGCAATGTTTTTATTCATTGGAGTTTTAATATGGTCACAATTTACCAAGTTTAATCATTTAGAGAATAATTTCTTTAAACATTTTCTGAAAATCTTTAGTTCGAGAATACAGTAAAACCTCTATAAATTAATACTCTATAAATTAATAAACTCTCTAAAATAATAAAATCTTCCGGTCCCGCCTTGGGCCTTTGTAAAAAATCATCAAATTCGATAAGATAATAAGATAATAATTTTTCGGAAAATCCCTTTATAAATATTAGGTCCCATTAAAACTCTAAATTAATAATTCATAAATATTACAATTATAAATATTATGGTAATTTGCTAAAATATGAATCTATTGTTACTTGATTTTTCTTAAAATTTAAATCTAATTGGATTTCATCTCTAACTTTTTTAATTGCAGCCAAGAGTTCCGGTGTCGAGTTCTCTAGCTGCAACAAAAAATTTTGAAGAGTTGTTGTCGCGCTCAAAGCCTCCTTTCTCGTGACTGGTTCCAACGGTATTGAATCATCTTCAGCTTCATCATTAGTAGGATCTTCAATAATATCAGCAACAATTTCCTCTAAACTTTGAACCATTGAACATTCATCATTTTTACCCGGATAGTCCACCAATTTGTTGACGTCCATTTCATTGCGATAACCAACATCCTTGACCATATTCTCAAGCTCATGTAGGCTTTCTTCAAGTTTGTCTCACTTGAGATTTCTTCATTTGAACGAATTTTGCAGTGCCGAAAGCAATTTGCTATTGACACTTGAGAAACATTGGTTGTCCAAGCGGAGACTGCAAAATTGATGGCATCTAAAACATTAATCTTTTCAGGATTAGGTAACCCCAACTCATGACCTTCCAGTAGATTTTTGTAGAATCTCCTACGATAGTGCATCTTGAAAGCTCTAATTATTCCTGCATCACATGGTTGAATCTTTGATGTCATGTTAGGTGGCAAAAAAAATAACTCAACATTCCGTAACCCTTCAATATTTTTTGGATGGGCTGGACAATTGTCAACCATCAACAAGATTCTTTTGTCATTCATTTTGTGATCAAACCAGCGAACATATTCATCAAAAAGCACACTAGTCATCCATGCCCTCTTGTTGGCACGATAATGACAATTGATGCTGCTCGTGTTGATATTTTTGAAGCAACGTGGCTTTGCATATTTTCCAATAATCCATAAAGGAATTTTTTCCAAACCATCCTCGTTGTAACAAATAACAATTGTAAGCCTCTCCTTGTCTTGCTTTCTTCTCTCAAGTTGCTTGGTTCCAAGAGAGTGATCAACTTGTAACCTGTAAAACAGACCTGTTTCATCCAAATTAAAAACATCTTTAATGGGAAATTGGTTTATTTTCTCCCTTATAGCCTCCAGTTTCATTTCCATGTCCTGCATGTCAACCGAACCACTTTCTCCAAAGCGACGGAATGATTTAATACCATGTCTTACCTTGAATTTTTCAAGCCAACCTTGAGAAAATTGATGTTCATGAGGGTGTTCAGGATGCAAAAGCTTCATTATATCCTTTGCTTTCTCCAAAATAAGCTCTCCGGTCATGTTGACTCGATCTTGGTACTGAAGAAACCATTCATAAAGAACCTTCTCCATATCTAGATATTTCGCCGATTTATGTCGCTTAAGATCCCCACCCTTCTCAAAGTTGGCTGAAAGGTACTCCGATGATCTCTTGAGAGTGTTTGATATTGTACCTTGACTAACTTTCAAACGATATTTTTCATCAACCCACTCTTGTAAATCTTTTTGAGTGCATGTGGGATGGTCTCTCTTATACTCACATAATGCTTTACGCATTTGATCATTCATGGATGATTTTGCGATGCCTTTTAGATGAGAAGACATGGTTGAGTGTTATGAATTATTTTATTTCCATATTGAGATTTATATAGTATATGTTTCATTCATCATGCATGAATATATTTAATTGGCTATAATAGTTATTTAAGTGCAACGAATTAATGTAAACATGTATACATTATTTAAGTAATTCCAATGAATTGATACATGCGTCCATGAATATAATAGTTAATTGTATACAATGAATTGATATTATACATGAATATATTTAATTAGTTACAAAGAATTGGTTGATGCATGAATATAATCAATGAAACATATATGAATTCATTTATTTTCAATACATATGTATGTACTAAATTTGCTGAATTTAAAAAGTCTCTCTGTTAATTAATAAAATATTAATTTATCGATATATTAATATCTCTCTAAATTAATAAAATTTTATGGTCCCAAGGCTATTAATTTATAGAGGTTTTACTGTATATGCATCTTTACCCATATCATTCATCTCCAAGTGGGACGATAACAAGGCTTTTACCTTGTATATATACTCCAAATTATCTTTCAGTTATTAATATATCATCAACATATAATTACATAAGTATAAAGTGGCTCTTAGATCTTTTAGTATAAACGTAATGATCCCTTGTGAATCATCGTGAAGTCAATAGAATTGACCACACTAAGAAAACATAGATACCATTTCCTTGAAGATTGTTTGTGGGCATAACAAGACTACAAAAGTCTACAAACCATATGTTTGTGGCCTTTTGGATGAAATCCTTAAGTTATTCTAAATTAATTATTCGCTTAGTTCTCCATTGAGAGAAGATAATTTTTACATATCTGTTTGATGCAATTATAGATCCAAGCTAGTAACAATTGTCAGAATTAAGCTCATAGAGGTGAATCCACATAACAAGTGAGAAATACTCGTCATAGTCAATCACTCCTGTTACATTAGCAACAAGTCGAGTCATATATTTTAACTATGCTACAAGCCTTGTGTTTATCTTTTGGAACCCATTTGGTTTCAATAGTTTTGTGTTCTTTTGGAAGATCAACTAGTTCCTAAACTTGGTAGATTCTCCTAGCCTCCATTTACTCTTTAATTGAATTTATTCATTTTATTCTTTAATGGGCATAAAAGAGCTAATTCTTGGCTCATTTCCATCTTGTGGGAGCACTATATCTTGACTGAGATTCATATAATCTCATATTAATTCCGTTTAGATGAATTTTGCTCCTACTAGGACCAGACCAATTCATCTCGCTCTCACTTGGAACAAGATTCATCTCACTCTCATCTGAAATAAGAAGATTAGTGTCGCTCCCACACGAAGAAGGATCACTTTCATTTGCATCTGATGATAAAGGTTGATCTAGATGAGAATCTCCCACTCGAATGAAGAGATACTTTTTATCTTGATCCTTAGATTCATGAGGAGACAAGTCTTAATTTATCTCTCCCTTCTGGGTTATTCATTCTCAAAAAATGTGAAATTGCTTTAGTCGAATTCAGTTACGCTCCCACTGTGATGTTGCTCCATAAGGGGCAGCCCGTTGCACTAAGCTCCCGCTATGCGCGGGGTCTTAGGAAGAGCCGGACCACAAGGGTTTGTTGTACGCAGCCTTACCTTGTATTTCTGCTAGAGGCTGTTTCTACGGCTTGAACCCATGACCTCTTGGTCACATGGCAGCAAATTTACCGTTTACTCCAAGACTCCCCTGTGATGTTGCTCCATAAATATGTAATTTACAGTATCTCATATAGACATTTTTGGTCCCTCTTGGGCCAAATATACCATGAGAAAAAAATATTATATACATAAGTTGTGCATCACAGAGGTCTCACAAAATACTTTAGATTTCTATTACTCCATAACTCATATGGTGTAGATGTAACTGATTTCGCTAGGACACGATTAAGAACATAGGCAACAAATTAGTGCAAAACATCTCCAATATGAAACATGTAACATAGTTGCGCCATTATTGATCTAATCGTTTCAATGAGCATTCTATTTATATTTTTCACAACACCTTTTATTGTGAAATATTGGAGTAGTCAACTTATTAACAATTTCACTTTCATCATCAAAATCTCGCTTAATGGAGCAAAGATGTATTCATGGCCTTGATCAACTGGTTCTCAATACTTTTATTGATTCGTCAAATTGATTTCCAATCTTTTTCATATACTTCGTAAAACAGCTTGTTGCTTTATAGTATGTGACATCAAATGAACATCACCAAAATGAGTAATTTTATCAATTAATATGATGAAATTAGAAGCTCTTTGTCACATTTTTACATTCATGAAAATACAACTTCAGAATGAATGTATGCAATGAAAAATCAATCTTGGTGGTGTTCTTAAATGACTTTCTATTAACTTTTTTGAGATAGATAATATTTACAAGTAGGCTTATCCATGTCATAGGCTCATATGATCAAGTCTAGCATATCAAATTTCACATCATCCTTGTGATTATGTGATGAGGCAATTGGGAAATCTAACAATTGGATTAAAGGAACTAATATCCAAAATTCATTAAAGAGAAAATCATTTTTGATAAAACCATAATCAAAATAAGTTGTTCATATGCTTTAATGTCATGAAAATTCCAATTTAAACCTAACTTTAATAAACCAACACAGAGTAATATCCTTGAAAGTTTAAGGAGCAATAAAAGTATTATGTAGAATAAAGTCTCGATTTTCACGTAAAATTAATTCACATAATACGATCCTTTTAACAACCTTAATGTCGTTTCCTACATATATCCATAAGATATATGTGAGACCCATTGAAAGTCCACAAAGGCTTCATTCTCTCACAATGTGGTACATAGCTCCTAAGTTAACTACGATAAAGGGTTAGTCTTAGAAAAAAAACACAACTAGAAACACATTTATTACTAGCGTAAGGAACACATAATACCTTTTTAGACTCATTATGAAGTGATTTATTATGCTTAGTGTAATCACTAGCATGGTGACCCTTTTAATCACAATTGAAGCATTTCACTTTAGTCACATTTTTTTTCACTTTCTATCTTCTTGTTGGTTATCAATTTAGGAGTCCTATTTGGATGAACCTTAACTTTTCAGTTTTCTTTGATTTTAGTTTAAACCAATTTCTTGAGCTAGAAATTATTTTATGCACTTTTGCACCTTGTTTGGCAGCCTCATGACACTCCTCTTCTAACTCTAGGTATTGCCTCACATCAAAAAATGTACTATTACATTTATTATGAGTCAGGTGCATCTTCACATGCTCCTAAATTTGAGGCAGGAAATGGATAATCGCTTGACCTTGGTGCTCATTAGTCAACCTATGACCTTAAGCCTGGTAACCGTAGTGCTACCACACTTATATTCAAGAGCATCACACGGAATTTTTATAATCTTATGAGTAAAATTTCATATGACATCTTCACAACTTAGCAACATAATGCGAGCTAGGAAATGTTTTTTAAAGCATCATAGGCTTCATCCATGACATTATTTTACATAAAAAAGTTCTTTCAGCACATATTACAATTTAATATTTTATAATTATTACCGTTGAGCTTTTCACTTTTGATAATCTCTACAACAATATTATTTAAAGCAGTAGACATGGTATTTATGGAACACAAAAGTTTACTTGTAAAACACAAAGTTTTGCAATTAGTATAGAAGCACGCATATTTAATATTTTTGCATACACATAAATGTAACTTTAGCAAATTGACAGGGCTATTAAACATAAACATAAATTCTAGAGTCGAAAGTTCACTACGTTCCCAATCATCATCTAAGGATAGATGATAAATGTAAAATAACTATATCAATTCAAGCTAAGTCACCAAATATTTCAATAAATATTTTAATTTTTTTATTAAACAAGTGGTGTACACTCATAAATATATACACTAAATAAAAAGAATTAGATCTTATTCTATATGCACTTCTATATCAATAGAATAATTTAATTAGATTTGAAAATTTAATATTCATACTTTTTCAAGAACAAATCAAGGAGAAAACAATATTTATACCTAATTTCACTTAGAAATATAATTGATGTTTCATAAACTTTTAGGGAGAGTGAGTAATATAGACATTCTATGCATCATATATAGATTACAGTAAAACCTCGATAAATGAATATTTGATAAATTCATAACCTCGATTAAATAATAATTTTCTCCGGTCCCGACTAGGGCCAATGGGATAAAATAATAACCTCGATAAATGCATAAGATAATAATTTTAAAAAAAATCCTTGAGGCCCACTTAAAATATAACATAATAATTCATTAAATATGTATGAAAATTACATATATAATTCATAAAATAAAGTATTTCCTAAACAATTTTTATTTCAAATTTTATGTTTTCCTAAAATATGTATCTATAGTCAATTGGTTCTTCTTTTCATGCGATCTGAACTCAATTTCATCTTTAACTTTTTGGAGGGCATAAACTACATTCGACACATAATGCTTTTCTCATCTCATCAGTTAGCGTAGACTTTTTTACACCTTTCAAATGGGTAGTCATGGAAGAGAAGATATAATATATGCATTTTTATATTTTGGTATATGAAGTTAAAGTACATGTGTCTATTTATAAACTCTATATTGTGTACTTGAAACAATTCACAACACTTCATATTCTAACACTTCATATTCTAACACTTCATATACAAATGTACATGCATTCTATTTTGAATCACGCAAACCCAAGATTAATAAACTTCTTTTTGACAAGATTAATAAATTTAGATAGAATGCACCATCATTAATTAATTGATTATTTATTTTATTTTCTTTGTTACAGAAAAAAATTAATTGTTTAATTTGAGAAATATAATGTATAAAATAAAAATTATTCTATAAATTAATAAATATTAATTTATCGATAAATTAATAAAATATTCATTTATCGATAAATTAATAACCCCGTATACGTTAATAACTTTCCATGTCCCAAGGATATTCATTTATAGAGGTTTTACTGTATATAGATTTTTGAAATTTTTATTTTTGAAAAATACCATATAAAATAATTAATATGAAATTAACAATTTTAGAACGGTATTAATTAAGAGAAAATATTTTACAGTATCTAAAAATTATTGTACAAATATTGAAAAAATTGGAAATTTAATTTCGAGCAAAACCAAAAAAGAATCATCAAAATCGGAATTCGGGATGGACCACATTCTCCAAAAACGTGTTTCAGCCGAGAGTGGGCTTCACATCAACAAAGGCTGGTCATCTTCTTCACCCAACTCGACCCATTTCGCTGAAACAGGTCAAAAACACAACCCAGTTGCATCCCCCCCCCCATGTTTTGGCTATTTTGATTCAATTAAAACACAAAAATTTATCCCAACGTATTTTAGGATTGATTTCAAGCATCAATTGCTCGAAAAATAATTAAAAATGGGGCGGTTTTTCCTCTCCAACGGGTCGGTTGTTTTCCGGCCAAAAACCATACTTTCCCGCCAATTTTATTTAACTATTCATTGTTTTACATCTTCAGCGTATTTTAGAATTGATATAAACCATCAAATCAAAGTAAAACCGTCCAAAAAATCATTTATATGATAAAAAATTGATGGGTTTTGTTCTAAACAAACCCTAGCAGATTTTCCTTAAACTTCTACCCAAATTTTCGATGAAAATCACAATTGATTATATGATTTTGCTAAAAAACATATGGATAACATATTACTCAAGTCAATTTGCACGAAAATTGCATGAAACAAGGATTATTGAATGTTTTTGGGGGTTAAATTCATAATAATAAAACCCTAAAACTTTAAAATTTAATATCTCACAAACTACGAGGCCAACAAATAGGATCCATATATCTAAGGAAAGCTCTCGATGAGATCTATAAATGTCCAAAGGTTTCATGCAAAAAGAGGCATTTACAAACATGAAATAATGCAATTAAGATTCGAGATTATTCATAAAAACTCTAATTTTCATGTATTGCATACGATCATGTCTACAATCGGAACATGAGCTTTTTGCTCTGATACCTATGTGGTATTTGAAAGCGTAAAATACTAGTTTAGGAAACTTATGGGTTTATACATAGAGGAAGCGGATCTGCAACAACCACGACTCGTGTCACCGGTTATTGGGAATCCTCACAAAGCGGATGAATCTCAATGTTTCCACAACCTAGATATCCCTCTAACTGATGCAAGGGATTAACTCTAACCCTTGCCTTTTTTAGTGGAAAATTATTTTTTCCCTACCCCCATAATGATGTATTTATAGGCTAGTAATAGAGTTTTATGAGGACTATGTCACGACCCGGCCCGAGGGGCCGCGACTAACCGCCCTAATGACGTCATTACACTAACCTGTCACACATAATCCAACTAACACTTAATGAATCTGAAATTCGGCAGCATAACGCTGCAATAACAACATATGCCAGGGTAGGCAAGCCGACAAGGCTTCCTTTACGCCCGAATGTACCTGCCTCCTGAGGAGTCACAACTAGCCAACACAATACAACAAACAAGCCGACAAGGCTGCCACTAGATAATGTCATATATACACGGGGACACCCCAACACAGAGTACAATATCATGACTGACCAAAACAGAGTTATGACCCTTACATAAGTACAACCCACAACTGTCTACAGACCTGTACAAGAAGGATAACGACATATGACGGGACAGGGACCCGTCGTGCCCCTAAATATACAAAAGTCAAAATAATAGGGTTCTGTACCCTAAATGACAAAGCTCTGAATCAAAGGAGCTTCCCAACCTGCTGAGTAGGAACCTAGGCCTAAGGTTCACCAAACTGAAAACCTGTACCTGCGGGCATGAAACGCAGCCCCCCGAGGAAAGGGGGTCAGTACGAAATAATGTACTGAGTATGTAAAACATGAAGTTGTAAAAGAGATCATAAGTAGCCAACAGAAAATAGGAGATCAGTATAAAAATAAGGATCCAAATCCAACTGTGCCATAAATAATAAAAGTCAGTTGCCTTATAAAAATGAGAGTCAAGTCAAGAAAACATGAGTGCATGTCCATATACATATATATATATATCTGTAACATAACCCGGCCCACTATTGCGGGACTCGGTGGAATCATATCACAACCCGGCCCATACTGGGACTCGGTGAAGTCATATCGTAACCCGGCCCATCTTGGGACTCGGTAAAGTCATATCTCATCTATGGATCCATCCCACGTAACCCGGCCCTCTAGTGAGGGACTCGATGAAAAATGCAAGGATGTGCACGAATATAACCCGGCCCGAGACTCGGTGAGGTGAAGTAGTAACACTTAGCACGAGTAGATATCATGAGTAACCATATGCAAGTAAAAATTATCATTTGATTCTCAATAAAATCATTATAATAATGTCATAATAAATTCTTTGCTGAAAAATCATAGGCACTTCTCATAACAATCCTCTTTAGGAATTAAACTGTATAAGAATCGTGTACGTCCGTCGTACTTTCATTAAATCATGCCAAAAGAAAGAAGTAAGGGTTTCACATACCGTTTGGACGAACTAATCCACCCAATATTAGAATATGCCTCGTTATAGAACTTCAACCTATAATAATGGTAATACGTTCGTCAATTATATGATTACTAGCATACTTTATATCGAATAACGACTTCTTATTCTATAAAAATTCGGGCAGCACTTCCCCTGTTTATACATGTTTCCACAACTTCCAAACGAGGCTAATAACATCAATAACCAAGCACCAATTAAGGGCACAACCAAAACAACAATAAAGGGAATTTACACACCCACTTCTCATGTAAATTTAGCCTCTTAATCTACCTTGAAAATGGCCCACAAAACAGCCCATGTTCCAACAACAACGAGGGTAGAATGTGAAGCCTTTCTACACCTTTCTACACCCTTATTCCTTTAGGACATACATTAGCAATTACCACACTTAAACATGCATAATGGTAACTAAATTTTCAGCATTATAACACCACAAAACAGTCCCTAAAATAGTCCATATACATCACAACATGTCCAACAATTTCATGCAAGTTCTTGGCCACAACATGTCATAATTCCATAACTCTTATCTTAACTCCTAAAATCCAATTTCGTATTTCAATACTTCCATATAACTAATTCCAACTAAATATCAATATTTCCTTTCGATTTCATCATGAAATTAGTGACAATAATAACAACAATAACCAACGAATCCAATAACACCAAAATTTGTCTCAAATTGGCAACTAACCCAAATTTGTCACATGCAACGCTTAAATTCTAATTTCTCCTTAACACAAATTCATTACCTTAATTCTAACAACATGCATTCCAATTATATCATAGAAAGAAGAATTTTATACTTCAAATTCGTCCCAAAATAGTCCGCAATTTTTTTCCCACTGTTTGTCCGAAAATCCCCACTGTTTTCGTATTTCTTTTCCTTTTTTGTTCACTTCTTCAACTCCAATTGACATGCAAGTGTTCTACAATGTTAAGCCATCATCCCTACACGTTTTTCTTCCAAATTTTCATCCCAAAAATTTAAAATTTCTGGGCATAATCTCGGCCCAACAGTGGCTGTTTTGCCACTGTTTTTGGTGTTGTTTGGCTTCCAATTTTTGGTGAAAATGTAGTCTAGAAAGAGGAGATAAAAATCTTAAATTGGGTATGGGGTTGTGTGTTTTTCGGCTGAGCTTTGGAGGAGAGAATGAGAGTTTTTTTTTGGTTAATTTGGAATGAAAATGAAGATGAAGATGAAGAGTGTAGGTTATAAAAATCTGAATTTCCTTTTTTTCACTTTGGCCCCCAAGTTCTTCAATTAATAAATCTTAAACCCACTTCTTTTAATTTCTGAGAATTTCATAAAGCCTCGTATCCTTAATGTAATAATTTTATAATACAATACTATTCCATAACTCCATTGGAATAAATTCAACTACTAGGATTAATTCTCGTCGTCACATGTATAGCACTAAAGAAAAACTATTCCGGGATAACATCCGTTTATACACTAATTTCCCGTATTAACATATGTAAGCGTTCCTTATATTCAATATCCGAATCTTACTTCCTTAATGACGTTCTTAATTATCGTCTTAATCTTACGAGGTGTAACATTCTTCCCCCCTTAGAAACATTTGTTCTCGAATGTTCATAATAAGTCTAATGCAAGAAAAAAATTTTGGCAGAGCCTCCTTTATAACTATGCCTATCTGCCTATATTCAGCAAACCAACATATGCCACACAGGGTCACAATATATCACACATATGCAATTCACCAATTACAATAATCAAATGGGGAGTTGAATTGAATTACCTGGAGGCACAGGGAACAAATGAGGATACTTCTTCTTCATCTCATCCTCTGCCTCCCAAGTCATTTCCTCCCTATTGCACACAAAGCGTGAGTATGCGAAACAACGTGTACTCAACAGCATCGTCTATCGATCCTAGTTAAAATAGAGATGAGGGTTGGCCTTACAAATACCACTTCCACACTTAACCGCTATTAGTCTGATATAATGATAAAGTCAATAATCACAAGTCTCAAGCCTAGATATAAGAAGTCTCTAAGTTTTCAGGTTCGTTTCAATTAGTCAAGTAGCATGAAAGTATGATTCAATAAGAAATTTAGGTACATAAATCAAACAAGGAACAATTAAATAAAATAATATGCAAATGCCATGCAATACAAGGCCTTTCCATCACCGGTACACACACGGTCCTTTAATAAGGAGAACGACCCATGGGGGACTCATGAGGTTCATATTCCATCTGAAATCATTTCCCTTTGGATCCTTAGCCAATATTAGACTTTCAATCACATCATTTAATCAATTTTAGACCCACATTACCTGTGTCTAGTCAATCAGCTCATATCCCTCGGACCCACATATGTATCCGCAAATATAGTATGCATGAGATACCATATGAAGCATGAATATGACATGCAATGCAACAACAAGAAGTCAAGATATGCAATAAATATTCAATATTTAATCAAAGTAAACCATAAAAATTTAATCTTTAGCTTCTTTTTCATTTTAAACGAGTATTTAGGAGTGATGACAACATTTAATCATAGAGAAGACATGTAATAAGCATAGAATCAATAAATAAAAGGGTCCCATGTCCATCAGGAATCACAATTACAATATATGCTAACATTTGTGTCCGAATCATGACATTCAAATCGGACTATACAATTGAAATTGCGCAAATACCATAACATGGCATCGGTACCCGATACAAGTGTTCGTCACCTTAAAAGTATCAGGACCCCCTTAGTATATCCACTACACCTTTTTAGTTAGTTCAATAAACTAACCACGATACTTTAATTAAGGTTAGAAAGTCTTAACTTGCCTAATTTAGAAATCCGACGGTAAAAAAAGGTCTGACGGTCACAATGAAGCCTTGCCTTTTTGTAGAGCCTCCGAATCATCCAAATCTATTTAAATACGGATAATATGTCAACACACGATTCCATAGACATTTATATTAGTAAATGTAATTTTGGACCCAAAAAGTCACCCAAAAGTAAGATTCCGAGCCTCGAAGGGAAAACTGGGAAATTACTCCAAAATTAGTCTACACATGGTGTATGTAACATATCAAATATCAACCAAATACAACATCATTTCCATGACTAATTGAAGAATTATCATTTTCAACCTAGGGTTCATAAGCCCAATTTTCCCAACTTAAATTATAATTTCTAGCATGAAATTTCTTAATAATCAATGATATAATCATTAGAGAGTGATTAGAAACTTACCAACTTAAAAAATCTTGAAAAACCCTTCCAAAATCTCTCAAAGCCGAGATCCCAAGCTCTGAACATGAGAATGAAATGAATGAGTCCTTTTTTTGGGCATTTAAAATCGCTAAACAGAACCTTTATCGCGAATGCGGAGCTTTGCCCCAACCTGGCCCAAGACCGTCCTTCGCGATCATGTCCATGGTCCACGGAATTGAGGGACTTGACCGTGAGGCACATCGCAATCGCGACATGTGTTCTTGCGGTTGCGGAAGAGAAAACCAGAACTGGACACTAGATTTTACTAGTGTCCTCCGAACATGGAATTGACACCCGAAACTCATCTGAGACACCCCAGACATAAACTAAATACGCAAACCAGTCCTAAAATATGAAATGAACATGTTGGCACACTTTAAACAATCATACGAGATCATCTTGACCCGATGTTCACCGAAGTCAACTCTAATTCTCTTGTTAAAAGCTAGATTTCCAACTAAAAGTCCAAAACACCCCCGAGTCCCTCGGGAACCAAATTAATGACTCGACTAAGTCATAAATAATATTTCAGACCTAATGGAAGCGACAAAACTTTGAAAAAGAATTGTTTATCCTCAATGTTAACTCTAATAAACCCAAGCTCTTCTCTTAACTTAAGAATCTCCAAAAATCCATTTTCTTGTCTAAAACTCACCCAAATCATGCGGAACTCATTCCAATCATCCATATAAGTCAAATATAACGTTTTGGATCTAACTGAACCATCAGGACTTGATTCCGGACTCATTTACTTAAAAGTCAACTTTCCAAACTTAAAACTTCCAAATTTCAAAGCTTAGACTATCTTCTGTTATTTCCACTCGATTGCCTCGGGAATCGTATCACCCATCTCCGCAAGTCAAATATACCATAATAAAGCTAGGGGAAGGGTCATTTAGGAAAAAATAGACTAAATATCCAAAAGGACATAACGGGTCGTTACATCATCAACCACTTAAACACATGTTCGTTCTCGAACATAAAAGAGAAATGAAGTACATGAATCGCCAAAAGTTGGGGATATCCACTTTGCATATCCGACATGGTCTCCCAAGTAGCCTACTCGACCAAACGATGCCTCCATTGAACCTTTACCAAAGAAATATCTTTAGATCTCAACTTTCGAATCTGTTTATCTAGAATAGCAACGGGCTCTTCCTCAAAAGTCAAGTTCTGATCAAGCGACACCGAATCCCATTGAATTACATAAGCACCATCTGAATAGTACTTCTTGACCATGAAAATATGAAATATGGGGTGAACACCCACCAAATCAGGAGGTAAAGTCAACTCATAGGCTACCTCGCTAATACGCTTAACAATCTTAAACAAGTCAATATATCTCGGGCTCAACTTTCTCTTCTTTCCAAACCTCATCACACCTTTCATGAGTGAAACCTTCAATAGAACTCGCTCACCAACCATGAACCCCAAGTCAAGAACCTTCTGATATGCATAACTTTTTCGCCTACTCTTGGCCGTGAGAAGTCTCTCCTGAATCAACTTGACTTTGTCCAAAACATCCCCTCAAAAATTTATACCCCAAGGCCTAACCTCAAATACGTCGAACCAACCAACGGGAGAATGACGCCCCTACCGATAATGCCTCAAACGGCGCTATCTCAATGCTTGAATGGTAACTAATGTTGTAAGCAAACTCAGCCAAAGGCAAGAACTGATCCCAATTACCACCAAAATCAATTACATTGGCCTGCAACATATCCTTAAGGACCTGAATAGTCTGCTCAAACTGACCATCCGTCTGAGGGTGAAATGTTGTACTAAGCTCCACCCTAGTATCCAATTCCTTCTACATAGATCTCCAGAAATGAGATGTAAATTGTCTGCCTCGATCCGAAATAATAAAAATGGGCACTCCATACAATTGAACTATCTCTCAGATGTAGATACTGGCCAACTTTTCTGAATTGTAAGTAGTCTGAATCGGTACAAAGTGAGCCAACTTCGTCAACCGATCCAAAATCACCCAAATGACATCAATTTTTCCCAATGTCCATGGTAACCCTTCCACAAAGTCCATAGCGAGCCGCTCCAATTTCCACTCGGGTATACGCATCCTCTAAGTAAGCCCATCAGGCATTTGGTGCTCATACTACACTTGTTGACAATTTAAACACCGAAATACAAATCCCGTAATGTCCCTCTACATAATACACCACGAATAATATTGTTTCAAATCTCAATACATCTTCGTATCCCTTGGATGAATAGAGTATCTCAAACTGTGATCCTTCACCATGATCAATCTAGTTAAATCCCCCATTTGGGGAACACATATGCGATCATTGTTTCGAAATACTCTCATCATCAAGAATTAATTCTCTTGCCTTTGCTTTCAACACTTTGTCCTGAATCTTGCACAACTTGGCATCATCAAACTACCGAGCCCTAATATGCTCCAATAATGAAGATTGTGCCTCTACACAAGCTAGAAACTTGCAACATGTGTCGGCCTATGAGACCACCACTACTGGAAAGGACTTGCTACTGAATGAGATTGAATTTGTCATGCTTAAGAAATTAAATCAACTGCTCACAAAGGGAGCACTTACTTGGTATGCTCGTTTACTTGAAAACTCTATTGACTCTTTTGCTATGCTTGCAAATATTTTCATGAAGGCTCATGCTGGAGCCCAAAATAGCAAAACTAACAAGGAGGACATTTTCAGGATAAAGAAGCGTGAAGCAGAACTGCTCTTGTGCTTTATTGAAAGGTTCTAGCGGGAGAGAATAGTGCTACCAAAAATCCTAAAGGATTTGGCTGCAGATGCTTTCACGGACAACCTAAACTAGAACAACTATGATGCCTCACAAAAACTAAAGGAAATCTTAAGAGATTTCCCAATTAAATGTGGAATGAGGTGAACCACCATTACACTAATAAGATGTGGATTGAGGATTTGTACCTCTCGAACAAAGAGTCGAGGGACCAGTTTGAACCTTATTCAACCTTTATGCAACCAGAGTAAAGAACAAAACCGATCCAGGTAGAAGATAACCGAAGTTTGGTAGAAAAGAGGATTACCAGACCCTCCAGGTTGACTCCAAAGGACTTAGAGCCCCCGAAACGGTCCGAGTGTAACTTCAATATAGATCACATAGATGTCGTCATGGTGATGACAGGTACGAAAGAGGATAGATTACTGAAAAACATATGTACTAATCTGGACAGAAGAAATATAGGCCTATGGTATCATTATCACAATAACCATGGGCATTTGATTGTAGATTTCTAACATTTGTGAATCGAGGTGGTGCAGTGGATCAGAACCGGACATTTGAAGAAATTCATTACTATTTGATCCAAACACAACATGAGCATGAATAAGATTGTGAAAGGCCAAAAAAGATGCCATCACCATAGCATAAAGTTCACATGATATTTGGGGGATAAGTAGTCAGTGTGATCACTTGTTCTACTGTTAAGAAGACCAAACTTTTCGTGTCTGATGGAAAAAGAGATTGAGAATTCTCGAAACATGATACAATCACCTTCACCAAAAAATATTGCAGCGGACTCTCATTCTTACACAATGATTCTCTGATAATATCTCATCGTGTTTTAGATTCTAAAGTTAAACAAGTGCTAATTGATACAGGCAGTTTGGCCAATATCATCCAACTCGGAGTTCTTAAAGAAATGAAATTGGTCGATAAATTATCCCGGCCACCAAACTACTGGATGGGTTCAACATGGTAAGTGAGATGATTCACAGGAAGGTCAAATAAGGATTTGGCTCCACCTCATGCAGGTGGTACTGTTAACTTTTCACTAATTCTTAAAGTTCCCTACTCCATAGGGAATAATGGAGATCAATGGAAAGCCAACCGCATCTTGAGATATGGGCACTTTAGCCGTATCAATTGGGCAGGGTAAGACAAATCCCAAATAGTAGTTATAGAAGATAATGCTTCCAATTGATCTCGAATCGAACATAAAGGAACTAGATGAAAGCAGATATAGAGTCAAAGAATCGATGCAATCTGACATGGCTCTAGAAGACACTGATGAAACCAAATCAATGATTGAAGAGCTCGAGGAGATCATGCTCTTTGTTGACTTCTCGGAAAGAAAGGTATACCCAAGCTCGGGGCTCAAGTTCATTAACTTCTTAAAGGCTAACGCAGACTGCTTCCCTTGGTCCTACTTAGACATAACATATATTCCTCTAGAGATAGACATACAAAAGCTTAGCTCTGATCCAGATTATCCTTTAGTAAAGCAGAAGAAACAACCACTTTCCTTTGTTTGAAATAATTTTGTCAAGGAGGAGGTATCCTGACTACTTAAAATGGGGTCCATCCTAGAGGTAACATGTTCAATTTTTTTGGCTAATGCGGTTAGAGTGCCTAAGAAGCTCAATAAATTTTGAATGTGCAGAGATTTTAAGGATTCAAAGAACGTCTGAAAGATTCATTATCCTTGCCTCACATCGATCAAACTATTGATGCAACAACATGGCTCGATCTACTCAGCTTCTTATACGCCTAGTCCAGGTACAATCAAATCAAGTTAGACTTGGGGGATCATGAGAAAACTTTATTCATAACAAATTATGGCACTTATTGTTATATTGTCATGCTTTTAGGCTAAAAAATGCTAAAGCTACGTACCAAAGGCTAGATAATAAAATGTTTGAAAAAACAAACAGGAAAACTATTAAAGTATATATTGATGTATGTTTGTTAAGTCTCTGAACACATAGAACCATTTAGAGCATTTGCATGACACCTTCGATGCCCTCCGAAAGTACAACATGAAATTAAATCTGGAGAAATGTCTCTTGGGGTTAGCTCTGGGAAATTCCATGGCTTTCTCATTTCCAACAAGGGAATTAAGGTAAACCTGGATACTATTAGAGTGATCGAGGATATGCCGGACATACGAAAAAATGCGAAGGTTGCGCAAAGACTAACCGGAAGGTTAGTGACCTTTGGAGGTTCATATCAAGATCCTTGGAGCCGTGTCATTAGTGCTTCAACCTGTTGAAGGCAAAGAACAATTTTGAATGGATGCCAGATTGCCAATAGGCCTTGAAAGATCTCAAAAAATACTTTTCCAGTTTGCCCTTTATGGCAAAACTAAAGAACAGAGAGCAGTTACACATATACTTAATTGTGTCTGAATTGGCTCTAAGTTTTGCCTTTGTTCGGAAAGAAAAAGGTACACAATTTCCCATCTAACACATCAGTAAAACCTTGTTTGGTGCTGAATCTGAATTCCCTCATTTAGAAAAAATAGTGTTGGTGCTAGTGACAACCGCCCGTAAACTCAGGACATATTTTTAGTGTCATCCTATTTGTGTAGTATCCAATTTCCCATTATGGAGCATCCTAAATAAGTTAGAGCTCTCAGGTCGGCTGGCCAAGTGGCCGATTGAGATGAGTGAGTACGACATAACGTATCGATCCCATACTGCTATTGAATCACAGGTCCTAGCTAACATCATGACCGACTTTAGTCCGGGTACACTACCTGGCATGAAAAAAGAGGTAAGTCTAGCCTCTATGATTGTGTCTAGTGCGTGAACCCTATGCATAGACAATTCCTTTAGTACGAGGCATCAAAATGTTACCCTGGTCACATCATTCGTGAGAGATAGCCAGGAAAATTACAAAATAAATTTCATGGCCTTAAAGTAGGCCGACTATGAGGCCATAATTGCAGGTATAGAATTTGATCATGGGCTGGAATCCAAGATTGTGAAATTAAGAAATAACTCCTAATCTACCCTCCAGGAAAGCCCTTGGCCTTTACAGAGCCAAAGGAGAGCAGACATAAAAACACAAAGTCATCAGAAAGTCTGCCACTTAGAGCAACACTACAGCTACATATATGTTTCAAAGTTCAAATTACTTTGACTGAGCTTGTGGTTACATGACTGGGACTGCTCAGTGAGTCAGGACCAACCAAATGGCCACGCATCCAATGCCACAATTCAACCAAAAAATTGAAAACTACGTGTTGAACTATTAGCCTTAGCCGAGGTTTTTATCCCAAATAGGCTTTCCTGGTGAGGTTTTTAATTAGTCAAAAAATGAAAAGCGTATTACCAAAAGCATGCTCTGGGAATCCAGAGCAGGATAACCCTAGTATCTAAATCTTCATTATTTACAGTCAAGCACTGGGGAGAGATTACCTCTGAAGGCTACAAGTAGGCTAGCATGGCATACTGAGTCATCAAAAGGAGCATTGGGACTGCCCCACCACACCGGGATTATTCCATACGAGTTGAGAATTATCATCAAATAGTAACTCCATGTAAGAGTTCATAACCTCACTAAGGTTCATGTATCACTAGGGCTGATTGCCCCTTTATGAGAATGAAATGAGTAGCACACTTTTTCCCTCATCCATTTCTGTTGCACACAAGCCCACAAGTTTAAGTTATAAAAGTGCAAAAAAATGAATGCGCTTGTCTCCGGACTCAAAGTATATATTCTGCTAGAAATACAAGACACAAAACTCATGCTTAAATCGTAAAGGTTCTACAGAGAACCTTGTTCCTATATGAGGTCGAGATATCCTACTCATTAGCACCAAATATAAAGGTCCCTCCTTTATTATGAATTAGACGATTGATTTTCGATCATAGTGTAAATCCAGAAGAAACGTACCCGAATCGAGCAAGATACTTGGTGCCGATAAAAGGAAAAATAAAAAATCCTTAAAATAGACCAGTCTCCAAACTCAAACACATACGCTCAAAAAAGGAACATAGTTCCAAAAAAGGTTCAAAGCAGAAATATCCTTACGGCTAAGGCTCCCTTCCAAAAATTGGCAGATTATTAATTCCTAATCATAACACACCACCAGAAGCCACATTCCCCGATCTTGCCGGAAACATTCTGAAAGGAAAGTTAACCATCAACCATATTTGTCCTAAAAAAAATGAAAAAAAATATACTATGATATTCTTAGCTTTTATAAATATTTAGTCTACAAAAAGAATATTATATAATAAAAATATATTATTTTTTGTCAAATTTAACCTTATTTAAGATTATAACCACACATCTGAACGCAATTGATTGATTCCATAAATACTCTCATCGTCACCACAATCCTTCAGATGTAGCCACAATTAATTGCCAAATCTGCATCGGTAAAATACTCTTCCAGTTAAGGGAAGAGGAGCTTCAGTTCCTCTATAAATAGAAAGAAAATTCAGTTCATTTGTACATCAATTTGAAGTTGAATAATATATCAATCTCTTTCTATATACTTATCTCAAGTGTATTTACTTTATAGTCTTTATTTTATAACACGTTATCAGCATGATGCTCCAACCAACTAAAAATAATTCTAAATATGGAAGAATTATATTCACATATAGATTTAAAATGTTGCAGCTTAAAATGGATCCAATCAAAATGTGCTTGTAGAGGCACGGCCATCTTCAGGTGGTCATATCTAGCTTATAAATTATTCCACAGTACAAGAGGATCTTTAATAGTGAGATATTCCAATTTCAGGCCCTCATTAAGGTGATGTCAGAAGAATATCATTGCCTTGCCACAATTTTGATTTGATACATGATTTTTAATCTTTTATGGTGTCTCCAGACCCATCGCATCAAGATGGATTTCTACAACAAGCACATAAGTCAGATAGACTTTGCCCGATATATCCGGGGAAATATATTCACGTTTAGAAAGATTTGCCATTAATTAAGAAAAAGAAAGTCAATACCTTCAAGTTTTTCAAAGTATTTGCTCCAAATGGCAGAGTCTCGTGCTGATAATGTGTTATAAAATAAAGACTATAAAGTAAATACACTAGAGACAAGTATATAGAAGAGACTGATAAATTATTCAACTTCAAACTGATGTACAAATGAACTGAATTGACTTCTTATTTATAGAGGAACTAAAGTTGCTTTATAAGCTACTTTAAAGAAGTTGTTGTGTAAGCTCTTGTGTAAGCTACTTACAAGCTGCCTGCTTGATTATAAGCTTATCCATGAGAAGTTGTTGTGCAAGCTACTTGCAAGTTGTCTGCTTGATTGTAAGCTTATCCATGAGAAGATGTTGTAAAATCTACTTACAAGGTGGTATGTAAGCTACTTGTAAGCTGCCTGCTTGATTATAAGCTTATCCATGAGAAGTTGTTGTGTAAGCTACTTGCAAGCTGTCTGTTTGATTGTAAGCTTATCCATGAGAAGATGTTGTATAAGCTACTTGCAAGCTGGTGTGTAAGCTACTTGCAAGTTGTCTACTTGATTGTAAGCTTATCCATTAGAAGCTACTTGCAAGTTGCCTTTAAGCTTATCCTGGAAACTGCGTATTTGAATGTACATCCACAATACAATGTATTTATAACACTGGTTTCGGTAAAACATAATATTCCCAAAGGCCAATTGAAACAACACTAAAATATTTCTAAGTGGTGAAAATAGCAAGATAACGGCAAAGACTTAACAGGAAAAGAGACAGTTTCATTTACCATATACTTCAAGGGAGAAAAACCAGCCCAGAAGTACATACAAAAGTTATACAAAAAAGACAATTTCAAATCTATTGTCCTTGAGAAGCTTCAGAAGCATCAACAGTCGTTTTAATGACAGGTGATGCGGGAAGAACTACTTGGGTGGATGAGCTGATCGA
Source organism: Anisodus acutangulus (assembly GCA_029783415.1). Taxonomy (NCBI): domain Eukaryota; kingdom Viridiplantae; phylum Streptophyta; class Magnoliopsida; order Solanales; family Solanaceae; genus Anisodus; species Anisodus acutangulus. Next base: position 37,931,801 of record CM056506.1, on the reverse strand, counting down.
AGTAGTTGTAACATAATGCTGCAGTTTAGGATCGGTGAAGAAGCGTGTGTTCCGATATTTTCTCCATCTTCACCTTTGCCCTCGTCATCACTAGATTCTTCGGGGTCATCTCCTAGAGAATTCTTGGCATCTTTGTAAGGAGTATAGGTACAAAATGCCTTGACTTCAAGAATTCGAGCTTCCTTTAGTTCTGCTTCGAGGTCTGCGGCCTCTTACATGACCACCTGAAATACTATTCATTGGGCACTCGCTTGAAGGGCAATATTTTGAAGCTTCACCTGGGCGACGTCAGTTATGGACTTTTCAACAACCCGGTCATTTCCCGTAGTAGATTCGGCTCTCGAGATTTAGAAACATCAAGATGAGCTTCAAGATCCTTAATTCTCTCCTTAAATTCGTTAGTTTTTTGCGCCAACATTTCTATCTCCTTTTAGAGGTCAACTTGTTACGCCTTCTGCCGATAAACCTTCTTGATAGGGGCCTTGTTTGCAGCAGAAGGCATTAATTCCTTGCCAACAGAGGCATCTGACTTGACATTGAGAAAGGCAATACTTTCCTCCAATTCGTTATTTTCTAGGACGGCGTTGGAGACCTGCCGGCCACAAGACTTGCTCTCTTTTATGATCGCGAGCAATTTTATTTCATAATTCAAAAACTGCAACTTGAGTTTGTTCAGATCCTCAAACCATCTTTTTATATCAGTCCGCTACTTCCGGAGATCTATAGACAAGAACACATTGCTCTACAAAGACATATATTACCTTTGCAGAGGAAATCATGGACTCGCTTAAGAGCTCCCTGATGGACATATATTCCTTCTGAGGCTGCTTGTCATGCTTTACTAGTCCCACAAAATAGTCAATTGGATGAGCCCTTTGAAATGAAGCTAATTTTCTTCGAGACTCGGAAAGCAACCTGTCACGACCCAAATCAACGGTCATGATGGCCCCTACACTATTCTCTCTGATAGGCGAACCATCCCTAAAACATTTAAACTCGTATTGAACATAGAGGAATAAATAAGAGAATCATGGAAATACAATAATAATTCATTTAAAACTTTAATTATAGACAATCTGTTACAACATGACCGTTCTCAAAATCTGGTCTGACTCATACAAGGACTATTGAGAGTACAATGAAATAAAAAAGTAAAATAATTCACTACCTTGAAGTAATAAGGATAGCACAACTAAGATGAAGACCAGGGTCACTGATAGGATGAGAGGCCCACCCTAAACCTTCACGTACTCCGAAGATGCAACCTAAAATCAATCGTTATAATTACATCCATGTAAAAGATGCAGCAAGTGTAGCATAAATACACAATGTACCTCTGTAGGCATCATAGGCCAACAACGACAGACAACATGTAATAGGTACAAGTATCAAGTTGACACACAGGTATCCCTAACCTACTCATTTCGGATAAGCACACGAGTCACATTCACAAACAGAAATGGTTTCACACTTAAGTTATATTTAACACGTAGGAATACATAATTTTCATAAAGTAAGTCCACTAGTCCTTTTTCAATGATCTAAGTCATACTTATCCTAACCATGCATACCTCATGAAAGAGCCAAACTGAGAACAATGCGAATGGTAGCCGGTTTGACCACTGGACTAAATGGCTCACCATAATCCACGCCAACCTGTTGAGATTTACCATCACATACAAGACAAGCCTTATGTCTCAAAAAAAGAGTCATCAGAATTATCTTTATGAGTAAAAATCCACATAGACCGAATAATATTAACACCAGAAGGACGGGGCACCAACTCTCACATCTTATTTGCAATAAGAGCATCATATTCGTCGATCATAGCCAATTTCCAATTCGGATCATTTAACGCAGACACTAGGTTACGGGGTAGGGGGATTTAAGAATATTAGAATTAAGATTAAAATGCCTTTTTGGTTTAAAAATACCCCATTGAGTACGAGTGACCGGTCTATGACTTGGGGGAGAATTGGGTGGATTTTAGGGAAAATTCGGATGGGTGACGGACTGGCCAGCAGGCCCTGGCAGGGCCTGCTGGCCCAACACGGGAAGCTGGATCAGTACCAGAAATAGACTCAAAACTGCGCTGGATATTTGGCCTAGTTGCTGGACCCGAGAAGGGAGTGACTGGCCCACTAGGCAGATTAATCGAGACTAACGGGCAGTGGGCCCGCTGGTGGATTTTCGGTGCGGGATAAGTCCGAGAAATTGTAGATAATATATGGGGATACATCGTCATCTAAAAAATTATACGAACTAGGCTCGGGACTACTTACTTTAGCAAACGGAAATTGGGATTCATAAAAAATAACGTGGCGACTAATTATGATTTTATTAGACGATAAATCAAAACATTTGCAACCACGATGATTGGATGGATAACTCAAAAACACACAAGGGGTAGAACGGGCTTGAAGTTTGTTAATTGTAGTTGACGGAAATAGAGAACATAAGCACCCAAAGACCCTGAGATGTGAATACGAATGAGTCTTATTATATAGACATTGAAGAGGGGATGAATATGTCAACCCTTTGGTAGGAAGTATGTTAAGAAGATACGTTGTCATTTGTAGAGCATGATGCCAAAAGGAAGGGGGTACAGAAGCATGGACCAATAAGGTTCGGACAATATTATTAATGGTACGAATTTTTCATTCGGCTTTCCCATTTTGAGAGGACGTATAAAGACAGGAGAAACGAAAAACTATGCCATTATTTTCACAAAATTCCCGAAATACCCCATTATCATATTCTTTGACATTATCACATTGAATATTTTTTATTTTCCGATTGAATTGGGTACGGATGAATGCTCGAAATTTTAAGAAAGTGGAAAAAAACTTGAGATTTTTTCACTAACGAAAAGGTCCACAAAAAATTAGAATAATCATCCAAAAATAGAACATAATAACGATGGCCCGTAGAACTTAAAACATGAGATGTCCAAAAATCGCTATGAATAATATCAAACGACATTAAAGTATGAGAAGTAGAGGCTACAAATGGTAATCTAACATGTTTTCCTAGAGGACATGATTGACAAATTGGAATACTATGCGTACCCTTACAAGAAATAAAATTATTTTTATGTAAGAAAGAAACAATAGACGACTCAAGGTGACCCAAACGTGCATGCCACAAGGAAGGAGCTAGAGTTGCAAAAGTAGATGGCAACACTTGACTCGAGAGACTGGATGTGGGTGTGATAGGATAAAGATCTCCCCTACTATCACATCTCATGAGAGGAATCCCCGTCTTGAAATCCTTCACAGAAAATCCAAAAGGATCAAAATCAACAGAAACCCAATTATCAGTGGTGAATTTACGGACATACACCAAATTTTTAATTAAGTTAGGAGCATGAAGGGCATTTTTCAAGACAAGAGGTGGATGGGGAGAGACAAAGTTTTATGACCGTAACCACGAATTGGAATAGAGTTGTCATTACCAACAATTATACAATGATTGTTGTTCAAATTGGAATAAGACGAGAGAGTACTTTGGTCGGACGTCATGTGAGAAGTGGCATCGGTATCCATGTACCAATTTGCATCTGGAGGAGTCAATCCAAGTGTATGCATGGCGGCTTCAATATCTGTAGGTGTCGGAAGCGGAGTGGGGCCTGCGGCATTATAGACCTGTGGGAGCCGAGGCCCAAGCACACCTGCTTGCTGCCCCGGCCCAGTAAAGTTGCGAAAACCACTATTCCCTGAGACGACATACAAACTGCGGGACTGCCAGAACTCTATTCGACATACAACCGAGAAATGGCTCTGATTTCATTGCAATTATGATCTGTTAACTGTTTAAATTCATCCCAACATTGCTACGATAGATCTTATTGCTTTTTACTTTTTGCTCTAAATTCTTATATGTCACCATAATATTCTCTGAGAAGAAAGATGGGCATGTCCTATCCTTAGTTTTAGGTTAGATCTACTTGATATTGTTAAGAGTCCCACATCGGATTTGTATGGACTTGGACAATCTTCACCCTATAAGCTAACTTTTAGGGTTGAGTTAGGCCCAAGATTCTTTCTTTACAGATTTAATACTATTATCATTCAAAATGTGGTCTTATATTATCTGAAAATGCAATATTTATTCCCATATCTTAATCTCGGATCTGATTCTTGTCATGAATTGAATTTTAATATTCCAGTTTTATTGTTGGAGTCTCGCAAATTACCATATGCAGATGTCTTTGATGAGATAGAATTTTTGGGCGGAACTAAAGTCCCTTCACCTTAGAGGAATTTATTTTCCACCAAATGGTTGAACCTGATAGTAATTAATTAGGAATCAGCCTCTGCGTTCAATTAATAACGATTTATAGAATTGAAGTTTGAGTAGGTGTGCGGGTAGTTATTGTTAATTCATTGCTAATTCATTGCATCCCTGTTTATTCAAATTGATTGTTGTGAATGCAGCTGAAACCCATTATGTTCGCTTACTTCAACTATGTTTTCATATGGAAAATGATAATAGTAGGCTCTAAGCTATCTGTAAGATAGAATAATTTTCCTTAGTAATTCCTTTTATTAGTCATAATATAAATAGTTGTACAAAGGTTGATTCCTAATACAGTACGAATCCTAAGTTACCTTAAATGGTTGATTCATAATACAATTAGAATCCTAAGTTACCTTAAATATACATCTATCATAATTACAAAATATACGATGAATATTCGGAGAATATTCGCTAATACTCCCCCTCAGACGGAGCGGGAGGAGGCCGAACGCTAAGGCTGGATTGGAAGTTGGTGAAGAGCTGGCGCGGCAGTCCCTTTGTGAAAATGTCTGCATACTAATAGGAGGAAGGCACGTGTAAAATTTTGACCTGACCATGGGCAACCTTCTCTCGCACAAAGTGGATATTCATCTCAATATGCTTAGTCCGCTGATGTTGGACCGGATTATGAGACATATAGATGGCAGATATGTTGTCACAATAAACTATAGACGCCTTGCGTAATGGACACTGGAGCTCCAAAAGAAGATTTCGGAGCCAACAGATCTCAGCAACGACATTAGCAACTCCGCGATATTCTGCTTCAGCACTTGAACGGGATAGTGTGGCCTGCCGCTTGGCGGACCATGAGATAAGATTATTCCCAAGAAATACACAGTACCCTGAGGTGGAGCGACGTGTGTCGGGGCATCCTGCACAATCTGCATCCGTGTAGGCGAGCAACTTGGTTAGGGCAGAGGGGTATAGATGTAATCCAAAGTCTATTATGCCCTTAACGTATCTGATAATATGTTTGAGGGCGGCAAAATGGGACTCTCGGGGGTCGTGCATAAACAGACACACCTGCTGAACGGCATATGCAATATCTGGCCTAGTGAAGGTAAGATACTGAAGGGCACCTGCAAGACTCCGATATAGAGTGGGATCAGAAACTGGCTCACCGTCATTGGCACTGAGCTTGGATTTGGAGTCAACCGGAGTTGGCATAATTTTACAATTTGCCATTTTAGCCCTGTGCACTATCTCTTCTGCATATTTACGCTGACACAAAAACATAGTAGCCGCAGATCTGGTCACTGATATACCCAAAAAATAACTCAGCTTACCCAAGTCAGTCATAGCAAATTCAGTTTTGAGTAGAGCAATGATTTCATTCTTCAACCCGTTAGAGGAGGCAGTAAGAACAATGTCATCCATATATAATAGCAAATAAGCAGTGTTGCTACCTCGATGAAAGGTGAAAAGAGAGTTATCACACCTGCTGTATATAAACCTGATCTGCAGAAGATACCTGGCAAAGCGATCATACCAAGCGCGGGGTGCTTGTTTCAAGCCATACAATAACTTCCTGAGACGACATACAAACTGCGGGACTGCCAGATGAACAAAGCCAGGGGGCTGATGCATGTACACAGTTTCTTTCAAATCCCCGTGAAGAAAAGTATTCTTGACATCAAGCTGATGAATCGGCCAATGCATGCCCATAGCAATACTGAGAACAGACCGAATAGTGGCCAGTTTAACAACCGGACTGAATGTCTCACCACAATCAATACCCTCCTGTTGATTAGTGTCATTGGCAACTAGTCTTGCCTTATACCACTCCAAGTCACCACTGTCTCTGAACTTGTGACGAAATAGCCATGTACACCGGATAACATTCACATTGTCTGGTCTAGGCACCAAATCCCAAGTGTTCTGCTTGATTAAAGCGTTAAACTCCTCTCACATGGCCGCATTCCAATTAGGGTCCAGTTTTGCTAGTTTTGGATTTTTTGGAATGGGTGATAAGGTTTGTGTGGAGAGGTTGAAGTGAACCTTGGGTTTGAAGATCCCGTGTTGTGCACGAGTCTCCATGCGATGTGTAGGCAGCAGTGGGGGGTCTGGACTGGGGGGTTGCAGGGCTGCTGTGTCGGGATTGGGAGGCAGCAATGCTGCCGGATTTGGAGGCTGCATGGTCACAGTTTCAGGACTGATAGGCAGCAGTGCTGCCGGACTGGGTGGCTGCAGGTTTACGGCTGCTGGACTGTGTGGCAGCAGTGATGTTGTGGTTGCAGGAGACATGGCAGGAGGCAGTGAGGGTGTTGGTGAGGTGCCGGACAGTGGCGGGGACAGGACATGGTGGTCTGTCGGAACAGTAGGCTGTTGTTGGTACATAGATTGGATAGCCGGAGACAGACTCGGTTCATCGAGGAAGGTGTAATCGGTGGTTTGAAATTTTTTGAGGTTTGAAAATAGAAAGGTCGTCTCGTCAAATGTGACGTGACGGGAGACGATGATTGTGCGAGTGGCAATGTCATAGCACAGCTAGCCCCGGTGAGTAGGAGAGAGACCAATGAAGACACAAGGCTTGGTGTGAGGGGCAAGTTTGTGAGGTGCAGTGGAGGCTATGTTGGGGTAGCATAAGCATCCAAAAAAACGTAGGTGATCATATGATGGTAGCTTACGGTATAAGATTTCGGTAGGGGTCTTGTTTTGGAGAATGCTAGTTGGTAAAATATTAAGAAGGAATTCTACCATTTTAACAGCATAGACCCAAAAAGACGGTGGTAGACAGGCATGAAACAGAAGAGTGCGAACCATGTTATTGATGGTACGTATAATTCGTTCAGCCTTTCCGTTTTGGGAGGAAGTATAGGGACAAGAAAAACGGAAAACCATGCCTTGTTTAGAACAGAAATTGTGAAATGCCGAGTTATTAAATTCACGTCCATTGTCACATTGGAATGATTTGATAGATTTTTCAAATTGTGTTTTAATGAATTTTTGAAACTCAAGGAACTTGGCAAAAACATCAGATTTGAATTTCAGAGAGTAAATCCAGACAAAATGTGAAAAATCATCTAAGAATACTAGATAGAATTTGTGACCCAAAGAGCTAACAATCGGAGATGTCCATAGATCAGCATGAACAATATCAAAAGGAAAAAAGTAACACTGTTTGATGACATAAATGGAAGACGAGTATGCTTGCCTAGTGGGAAAGAAAAACAGTGGTGGGCAATTTTTCCATTATTACATTGAATATGCTTAGAATTCCTAAGAAAAGTAAAAACTGGGTCTCCGGGGTGTCCGAGTCTGTTATGCCAAGTTGAGGGAGAGATCGCCGCAAGGGATAGAGGTGTTTGCGGTCTGATAACGGAAGATTGAGTAAATGGTTAGAGATCTCCTACACTATTGCAGCATGTATGAATTTTCCCTGTATTGAGTTCCTTCACAGAAAAACCAAAAGGGTCAAATTCGACAAACACAGAATTATTGTTAGTGAATTTTCTAACAGAGATTAAGTTTTTAATGATGTTAAGGATGTATAGGACGTGGTTCAGGGAGAAAGGCGGGTGTGGATGTTTGGTGTGTGTGTTATCGTAACCTTCAATTGGAATGCGATGACCATTGCCGACAGTAATAAATTGAGGACACTTTAACTGATGTAGTTGAGATAGGTTACCTGACTACCGGGTGAGGTGAGATGTGGCTCCGGTGTCCATGTATCAATTTTCGTTGGGCTGTTGAAGGTTCACGGTGTTGTAGGCCTGGCCCAAATTAGTGGGGACCAGGTTTATTCTTCTTCTTTGGGCCGAGACCAGGTGGGCTCTTCTGCTGGTGGGCTGCTGGTGGTGGAGAAGGGCCCGATAGGCGGTCGACCATCTGCATTTCTGGGCCAGGCTGCTGCGATCGGGTATGGGCATGCGAGCCAGGCCCGATTCTGGCTGGGCCATCTTGGTGTTATCGACCAACTGGAAAGCAGCGGGATTTGGGCCTGGGCTGGCATCATTGCCCAGTTGCGTTGATCGCTGACCCTTGCCTTTGTTGTTGTTGCCACGGCCTCTGCCGCCACGACCTCTGCCGCGGGACTGTTGCTGTTGGTGGTCATGCGGTGGTGGCGGGGTGGTGTTGGTCGCCAGTGATGTCATCCCGTCAACGGCTAACGCCTTTTGATTATGTTCCTCTTGTTTAGCACGTCGAGTTTCTTCCAACAATAGTTGTGAACGTGCCTTGGTGAAACTAGGTAGTGGGTCGGCCTGTTGAATTGGAGTACCATCTTAGTTTCAGAAACAGATGTCCCGAAGTTGGAAAGTTGGTCGGCTATGAGTTTTAGTTGTTTGCAATATTTAGACATGTTGTTAAAATTCTCGAGGCGCGTATTGTTGAATTGTTCTTCCAAATACACGGCCCTAGTATTTTTGTTGTCCTGAAATATTTCCTCCAACCGTACCCAAAGGTCACGTGTCGTGGCACCTGTTTTCATGATAGTACACAACAATCTTTCGAGATGGTGCCGTATATCCACTGTTTGACGGTTCGGTAGTGTCGGTGGGACGAGGAACAGAGTCATCAATATGGTCGAGCACGTTGTACGCATAGGCATGAATATAGAACAGTTCCGTCCGCATGGAATATTGACAGTCTTCTTGATCAAGAATTATAGGAATAGAATTCTTGATGTTGGTAACGGCGAAAGCCGGGTGAAAAGAAGACGATGATCATTGAGAGGGGTTGTCAAAAGTGCCAGTGGAGGAACCGGAATTTGTGGGGGAAGACATGGTGGCTGCCTTGTTGCCGCCGGCCGAGGGAAGGGAATAGTGGCCGGTTTCGGCCGAGAAAAGAAAAAGAAAGGAGAAGAGTAGGGTTTAGGTTTTAGGCTCTTGATACCATGTAAGGTAGAGTAATTTCCCTTAGCGGTTCCTTTCATTATTCACAATATATATAGTTGTACAAAGGTTGATTCCTAATACAGTACGAATCCTAACTTACCTTAAATGGTTGATTCATAATACTATTAGAATCCTAAGTTAACATAAATATACATGTATCATAATTACAAAATATACGGTGAATATTCGCTAATACTATCAAGTAGCTACTCTTCAGTTGCACTTTTTATTCCAATGAAGTAATATTGCTTTGGCGGCGAGGTTGTCGCATTTCCCTACTATTATGCACTGAAATTAAATAAGGCTCTCAAAATTTTTTAGCACTGTATATGGTAGCTTCTATATAGATTATTTGACATCGTTTTCAGATTCTGCTTTTGAATCTCTGCCTTTTCTGTTGTCTTCATTGTCTAACACAGGGGCCGTGAAGAAAAACTTCTTTGTGTTGATAATAACAAGCTTTTATGGATACAACAATAAGAGAGTGCTTATACATACAAGGTGCTGTTATAAAACATATGGGAGTATCCTATAGATCCCGTGGGCTGTAGAGTGTGAAGGAACTCCAACAGGCCATATATGTTGTGTACATATTTCATTTTTGCTGAAAAGGCTACTATGTATGGAGATTTATACTGAGTTCTTACTGCCAATGATGACAAGGACTAGTTTTTCTGACTCTATTGGATCGTTGTCCTTTAGATAAGGATTGTAGCCTAGAAGCCTTTTCTTGTTTTATGCTTCTCTTTTTTTAAATGAAATGCCTTATTATGTCGTAATTCCTTATCTAAAGAACTACAAAATGTTACTGTATTAGGAGAAATACTATATATGTATGGGATTAAGGCGTAGTTGTTGCTTATGTATGGGCAAATGATTGTAAACTTCTTTTCTTTGTTTTGTTTTGTTTTTAAATTTATTGAACTTCTCAAAACATGATTGATCTTGGGTATTTTGAGTGCCACGCCAGACACATGATCTGTGGGAAAATGTGTCATAAATTTCTCTTCTCATTTTCTTTTATTTTCAAATGTATTAAACTTAAGAAAGTGCCTCTATCTCCACGAGGTAGGGGTAAGGTATGTGTACACTCTACCCTCCCCAAACCCAACTTGTTGGAATTCACCGGATATGTTCTTGTTGTTGTTAAGAAAGAATATCTGATCTTAGGTATCTGGTGAGATTCCGAGTGCCACACAATCTGTACAAAGTATGTCGGGACCCCTGGGTTCAGGAGACAAGCAGGCATCCTTGCCTTATGTTGATCCGAGATTGCCAGGTACAACTTGTTTCAATATCTCTATCAGGTGACCATAATGAAATCCTTTCATTCTTTTTTCTTCTGAGACTATTTTATATATTTTCTCAGTTCCTGTAAGGATTGTGGATCTCTCAAAGGACTTGAATTTGTATGGGCTTGGAAGTGTTGATTGGAAGGAGAGAGTAGAAGGCTGGAAACTAAAACAGGACAAGAATACGACACACATGAACAACAGATACACAGAAGGGAAGGGGGGGAGACATTGAAGGGACAGGATCAAATGGAGAGGAATTCCAAATGTGAGTATCTTCTCTAATAACTGAAAAATTGATGGAACTGTGAGAAATATGTTTTAGTTTTTAGCTCTTCCCCGGAAAAGATTTGAACACTTGGTTTTGTACAAATCTTTGGAGAATCCTTTAATTATGCTAATTTATTCTACTTACCTTCTCAAAAAAATGATGCAATTTTATTCCTCTTTCAATTTCTTGCATGCATTTATTAGTTAAGAAAGAGAAAGGTAAACAGTTTTCCATTTAATTATCCCAAAGTAACACTTTATGGATTAGTGTATTTCTCTTGGGCAAAAAATATTTTCCTGTTGTTTCACCATTGTAAAAGATGTGATGGCAAGAGTTAAGATACTCAAATAAGTGACTATGTTGTTTACATCATGGACAGGACCAATGATACTCGCCAACCTCTCAGTCGTGTGGTGCCTATTCCTTCATCCCACCTTACCCCATATCGCGTCCGGTTATCTTGGGCTTTTTCATGCAATACCGTCTAACTCATCCAGTGAACGATGCGTATCCTCTATGGCTAGTGTTAGGTATCTGTGAAGTTTGGTTTGCCATATCCTGGCTTCTGGATCAGTTTCCAAAATGGTCGCCCATTAATCGTGAGACATATCTTGACAGGTTGGCTTTGAGGTTAGTTAAACTACTCTTGTGGTGAACATGTATCAGCATGAGGTTCCCAATCCTTGTCTTCATTTACATCTAATGTGTCTTTCTTGTTTTATCAGATATGATAGAGAAGGAGAACCTTCACAGTTAGTACCTATTGATGTTTTCGTCAGTACAGTGGATCCAATGAAAGACCCTCCTCTGATTACTGCGAATACCGTGTTGTCCATCCTTGCTGTGGATGACCCTGTCGACAAGGTCTCATGTTATGTTTCAGATGATGGTTCAGCTATGCTAACTTTTGAAGCCCTTTCTGAGACTGCAGAGTTTGCAAGGAAATGGGTTCCCTTCTGCAAGAAGTTCAACATTGAGCCTCAGGCCCCTGAGTTTTATTTTGCTCAAATGATAGATTATTTGAAGGACAAGATTCAACCTTCTTTTGTGAAAGAGCGCAGAGCAATGAAGGTAGGAAATGAGATATACACGTTTGTTAATTTAGTAATTCAGAGCATGTACCTCCAGTGTAGCTTGGAGCTATTATTAGTTCTAATGTTATAGAATTACATCTTACACTATGGTTTTCATGGTTGTAGAAAGCTGAGAGTCCACGGTGCCCTAAAAGGAAATTACTTTAAGCTGAAGCCTTTGTTGATTATTTGAATATTGAATACATCAATAAGAAGCAAAACCTCTAACTCAGGGAAAAGGTCAAGCCTCCTCTGAACTAGGATTTATCTGGATGACACTGCAAACCATTTTGTTTCGCTGTAATAATTCTGAAAATCCTCTTTGCAGAGAGAATATGAAGAGTTCAAAATTCGGATCAATGCACTTGTTGCAAAAGCACAAAAAATGCCTGAAGAAGGTTGGACAATGAAGGATGGAACCCCTTGGCCTGGAAATAACTCTAGGGATCATCCAGGTACTGCTGACGTTTCTGATTGATTGAAGTTTATGTTCCTTCCTACTTGTCCTGTTTTCAGTCATTTGTTTTCTGTGGATTATAGGTCTTTCTGGGGCACACTGGAGGCCTTGATACAGATGGAAATGAACTTCCTCATCTGGTTTATGTTTCTCGTGAGAAGCACCCAGGTTTTCAGCACCACAAGAAAGCTGGGGCTATGAATGCTTTGGTAGTCAACTGATGATCACAATAAGAATTATTTGCAACTGTTTGAGCTCAGTATTCAGTTCATTGCTTGAATAGTTGACTATTATAATATACAAAGTTGCTATAGCCTATAGGTGTAATATTTCATATCACATATTGATTATGTTGCAATTCTTATAAGATCTGAAAAAATTTAATTTACCTTTTGAAGGTTTTTTCACTTACGCACCATTTTTAATTTTTCTACAGATCAGAGTTTCGGCCGTTCTTACCAATGGAGCATATCTTTTGAATGTTGATTGTGATCACTACTTCAACAACAGCAAAGCACTTAAAGAAGCTATGTGTTTCTTCATGGATCCTGTTCTTCGAAAGAAGACATGCTATGTTCAGTTCCCTCAACGGTTTGATGGCATTGACTTGCATGATCGATATGCTAACCGGAATATTGTGTTCTTTGATGTAGGTGTTGCTTAAATGTTCACCATTTTTCTTGTCAGCCATGTTGTTCTTACTTGTTATGGTTGCAACACTGCTCACTTTATTATGTTCTTGTTTTCTAGATCAACTTGAAAGGATTGGATGGTCTTCAGGGTCCAATGTATGTGGGAACTGGATGTTGCTTTAACAGGCAAGCGTTGTATGGATATGATCCTTCATTAACTGAGGCTGATTTGGAGCCGAACATCATTGTCAAGAGCTGTTGTGGCTCACAGAAGAAGGGAAGGAGTGGAAATAAGAAATATATAAGCAGAGGGCAGCAAAAAGAACTGAATCTACTACCCCAATTTTCAATATGGAAGACATTGAAGAGGGTGTGGAAGGTATGTCCTTACAGCTTAGAGAATTGTTCCTTACTCTCTGGTAAATGAATGTGACATGGTTCTGAAGCTTCTAACTACTTAACTATCCCAAAGTAAAGATAAATTGGTAAACTTTTTTAAGATTTTAAATCCCTTTCTAGTATCCTAGTGTTCTTTTGACCACATATAGAAGCATTTACGAGTCAACAAATTTGGCCTTTCTGTGCTGTCCCTCTGTTGCCACTACGTTGTTCACACATACTATTCAAATCTCTAACTCTTGGCAGCTTTGTTGTTTGTGGCCAAGTTGGCCATCATCTAACTCCAGTCTTCAGTTTGTTTTACCTATCCCTTTGCTTATGCTCTGCTAATTTACGAATAATTTCATCATGATGCTTTTTGTTGACCGTCTTGCTTTTCATCTCAGGATATGATGATGAAAAGTCACTATTAATGTCACAGAAGAGCTTAGAGAAACGCTTTGGTTCATCTCCAGTATTTATTGCTGCTACCTTTAACATGGAGGCATTCCTCCTACTACTAATCCTGCAACTCTTCTGAAAGAAGCAATCCATGTTATAAGCTGCGGGTACGAGGACAAGACTGAATGGGGCAAAGAGGTACCACAATTTATTTCTTTATTTTAATATGTTTTGCTCAGATGTTTTGAATTCTTTTTGCTAGGTACTTATTGGTTTAGCTTTGATCTTTTCTATTGGATTGAGTGGATTTATGGATCTGTCACTGAAGATATTTTGACTGGGTTTAAGATGCACGCACGAGGATGGGTTTCAATATACTGCATGCCTCCTCGGCCAGCATTTAAAGGGTCTGCACCCATCAATCTTTCTGATCGTTTAAACCAAGTGCTTCGGTGGGCCTTGGGATCTGTTGAAATTCTGCTGAGTAGGCATTGCCCTCTATGGTATGGCTACAATGGGAAACTAAAGCTTCTGGAGAGATTAGCATATATTAACACCATTGTTTATCCCATCACATCACTTCCGTTGCTTGCTTATTGCATTCTTCCTGCTATCTGTCTTCTAACGGGGAAATTTATTGTTCCTGAGGTAAGCGAAAAGTTCCATTTTTGCTTGAGGATACACTAATTTGTTTCTGATGCTGTACCAAAAAATAGCTGAATGAAGTAATTACTAGTCCTACTAATCCTATTAAAAAGGGCCAATGTACTAGCTTTGCAAATAGACAGCTATTGAGCTAACAATTCCCTTGGGAAGGGGTTTGGTGGTGAAGAACAAAAAAATTGGAAACAGTGAGGGAAAGTAAGTAAACACAGTTATTTCTTTCTCACACTGTCTTCTAGGCTTCTCTTAAATTATGAATAATTTAAACAATTATTTTTCTTAAATTTTGTCCATGTGAGCTTGTTCACATTGCCAGTCCCAAGCTCATAGGAGGATGCCGGTGGGTTGACAGCCAGCGTAAAACTAGTCCATTTGTTTTTTTCTAATGAAGTAATGAATTTTATAAAAGGTTCAAGAAGATGCAAAATTTACAGTGCAAGATAAATACAAAAAGACAATGTTAGCTCTATTACAAAAGGTCTAGTCTAAAGTTAAGGAGCTAACAAAGTCCAAAAAGCTTTAGGGGAGCTAACACGGGAAAGGTTGCTCCAACTACAAAGATTTGCTAAAAATCTAGCCTTAAGGATGTGGTTTGGAGTTGATGTGCCATCAAACTTAGTGAGGCATGCTTCATAGAGGGCTATCCAGCTAAAGCAAATCATCTTTGGGGGTAACTTAGTTTTCCAAATTAACTTCCATGGCCATTTGACTACCATTTCTTTTTGAGCGCATAGGGAAGAGTATCCTGCCTTCATAGAGTATTTGTCATCTTCTTTATCACCCAAGTAAGCCTGTCTGGTGTCTGGTCATTGATTGAAAATGTCCCTAGCCTTTCCAATAGATTAAGGCGTTCTTGCAGCTCCAGTCATGTATGTTCCTCCTGAGTTGAGGATTCCAAGTGTTATCAGTTCTGTTTTCTGAAATGGTTGAATATTGACTTGTGGATATTGGATAGAGATTAGGATAATCAGCTTGCAATGTGGAGTCCCCCAGCTATCCGTCTTCCCAGAAATTTATATTTGCTCCATTGTCTACCTTAAACTTGCATTTGTGGAAACATTCCTCCCCTAGCTTACTGATATATTTCCAAGGTCCTACATCTTATGTTGCTGTTGATACTTTAGTACTCCAGTGATTCTTAGTGCCATGTTTTGCAGTCACCACCTCCTTCCAAAGAGCTTGATCCTCTTGTCATTATCTCTATAGCCATTTCATTAGCATGCTCGGTGAGTTGTTAAGGTCTCTCATTCCCACGCCATCTTGTGACTTTGGTTGTGTTACTGCCTTCCATTTAACCAGGTGAAATTTATGAGTTTTGCTGCTTCCTTCCCAAAGAAAGTTCCTCCTATATTCATCAATCTGTTTCAAGACCTTTCCTCAAATGGGGAATAGTGACATAAGGTAGGTGGGTAGGTTATCTAAGACACTATTGATGAGTGCGAGTCTGCCTCCCATGGAAAGGTGTTGCATTTGCCAATTAGCCAATCTTATAATTTTTCCTATAACTCCACTCCATATATCAGGAGATCTGAATTTGGCACCAAGTGGAAGCCAGATATGTGGTTGGCAGTGTGACAGTATTGCAACATAGGATCTCAGCCAGGCCCTCCATATTAGGTGCATCATTGACAGGAAAAATGACACACTTCAATATATTAATGTGTAAACCTAAATCGGTTTCAAAAAATAAGCAAAGTTAGATTCAAATGTAACATTTGAGATTCTTCTGCCCCACAGAATGTGAGGGTGTCATCTGCATATAGCAGAAGTGAGACTGTCATTATACCCAGGCCTGGCACCAACTTCAAAACCTTTGATCCATTGCAAATATCTGACTTTGTTTAACATGTTACTAAGACCCTCCATGGCTATGATGAAGAGGAATGGAGAGAGGGGGTCCCCCTATCTAAGTCCCTTCAGAAGCAACCAGCTGGGTTTGAGTTGACTTGATCCATTTGTTACCAAGCCCATCTCTCTCAGTGTCATGAATAGGAAGTTCCAGTTGCGTTGATCAAATGCGTTCCCTATATCAAATTTGCACAAGAGACCTGTTTCCCCTGATTTAGTTTCCAGTTTAGGATTTCAATTAGTGATGCATATGTGATCTGTCTTCCCTTAATAAATGCATTTTGTTGCCCAGAAATGAGTTTCCAGATTATCTTCTTCAATCTTTCAGCAAATAGCTTTCCGACAATTTTATAAACACTTCCTATTAAGCTTATTGGTCTTGTCAATCAACCTTGATCTTATTTCTCTTGAAAGAGAAAGAAAAGATTCCATTGTTCAAGCTAAGGTCTCTTTTAGATCCACTCTGGTGGAACTTTTGCCCCCTCTAGTGATATTTACACATTCAGTTGTCTTCAATCTGATCCATAGATAGCATACAATAACTTTATCTGCATGTGGCTTACTATTGTGCAACACCTGATGTCTTGATCATTTCTTTCCTTCAATTTTTGTACCTTCTCTAAAAGTCCTTCAAAATTCTGTATTAATGTATCTGTTTCAATTATTCCCGCAGATAAGCAACTATGCTGGTATGTGGTTCACTCTTCTTTTCCTTTCCATTTTCTCAACTGGTATACTGGAGCTTAGGTGGAGTGGTGTGAGCATTGAAGACTGGTGGAGAAATGAACAGTTCTGGGTTATTGGTGGTACATCAGCTCTCTTGTTTGCCGTCTTCCAAGGTTTACTGAAAGTGCTTGCTGGGATTGACACTAACTTCACAGTCACGTCAAAGGCATATGATTAAGATGGAGACTTTGCAGAGATTTATGTGTTCAAATGGACATCTCTCATCATTCCTCCGACTACGGTCCTTATTGTGAACTTGTTAGGAATAGTGGCTGGTGTTTCATATGCCATTAACAGTGGGTATCAGTCATGGGGTCCTCTATTTGGAAAGTTGTTCTTCGCCTTTTGGGTCATTGTCCACTTGTATCCTTTCCTCAAAGGTCTGTTGAGACGGCAAAACTGTACACCTACCATTGTTATTGTCTGGTCCGTTCTTCTCGCGTCAATATTCTCATTGCTCTGGGGGCACATTGATCCCTTCTCATCTGACGCCACAAAAACTGCTGCAAGAGATCAATGTGGCGTCAACTGCTAGTAATGTTTGATGGTCGTTTTATTAAGTGAAGCTGCAGTTGTTGCTTACCTTGGTGTATGTAGATTAAAAGAACTAAGGGACAAACACATGAAAGGCCTTATAGTAATGTTCTAGTACCATTGTTCTATTGTAGAAGGAAGTGCGATGGATGGAAAACATGCAACACTTCTGTATTTTTTGCATTCTTTTAATATACTTTTCTATGTCTCAAATGTCAGGCAAGTCCTGTAGCTTAGGTAGAGAAGTTTTAGTATTACTTTGTTGTCATTGTGCAGTATTGGTTTATGTTGAGGCTGGACAATTTCTTCAAAGGATGATGAAATAATAATTTATGAGTACATGAAATCCAAAGTCACTTTTATCTCCTTATTTCTGGATTGTATGTTTGTTGCTGGAAATCCAATGTAACTTTTAACTCCATGCTGCCAACATTTACACCCTCCGAACCTAAAGGCAAATGGGGAAAGAAAGAGGACAAATAGAGAAAGAAAGAGGGAAACTGGATTAATCAATCTAATTATGCTGCAACTCCAAATTAGTTAAGTTATATGAGTCATTTGTATTCATTCAACTCTATTGAGGTTTATTTTATAAGCGGTGCGATAATTTCAGACGGTAAAACTATTGTAGGAAACAGAAAGGGTTATACTTGGTAAAAAAAATATAAATGGGATAATTTCGTCTCATGTTTGATTTTCTAACATAAAAATTCTCTGGTGGTTTACGATATTAAGCCTCCCTTATTTAATTCTCTTTGTAACAATTTTTTAAACATATTTATCATTAGTTTAAAGAATTTTGACATGACTAATTTGCTCTTTTTGATACACACTTTTGTTCAAGTCAAAACCACCCCTAATCTATTAGATTTGGTTTTAAAATTGGGAAAATAACACTGTATAATAATTTGAAGAAAATATTTATCCGAATTAACCAATGTTTCTTAAATTAACCGAAAAGGGTTAATTCTTAAATTTTTTTTCATCCTCTCACTTCCTAACTTTCAGATCTCAAAAACACTCTCTCCCTCATTTTACGCAACATACCTCCCCTTTTCCCTTCTTCTCCGACTAAAGTCACTGCTCCAGAGATGGAGCCATCTCCGGCGACGCTTCCAACCAGGAACCTTCGCTCCCCCTTTTCCCTGCTCCGTTCGTCCACCACCACCCACAAACCACCAAGAAGCCCATGTTGTCTGCTTTGTTCCCCTCTTCTCCGTCACTACCGTCTGCTCCACGCCGGAGTCTGGCAAAGCACCACCAGCTCCGGCGATGAGCCAAACACCCTATCCCTTCACTCTTTTCGTTCTCACCCGCCACTGCCTAGCGACTGCGAACCACCACCACCTACCGTGATTGGCAGGGTTCAGTCGGCCAAAACCAAACAGCTACTAACGTCGCCCCTCTCCCCTATAGTTCGCCGGTTCACACTGAAAAATGATGTGGTTGTCTTAAAACTCAGATCTGGCCGAGGACATTTCTATATTTTTGTATAATTTTGTATAACAGCGTCAAAGTGTATTTAAACATCTCTTATACACTTTTATACAAGGTTGACATTGTCTCTAGTAAGTGTATAAAGTTGTATATTATTATATAATATTGTGTATACACTTTTATACAAGATTGATACATGTCTACTCCAGGTGTATAAAATTGTATAATGTTGTATACCGTGAATATTGGCTACGTAAATGTAAACTAAAAATATGGTTATAAAATGTAATTTCTTATATTACATTGTATATTATTGAAATTATTGCTTTAAAATATCCTTCACCCGCCTATTGAGCCATAATATGCCCCGACTGTTTTCTTTTGGCCCAACACTCTTAAAAACTAACAAACAATTAAAATAAAATAGAAAAGGGCCAAAATGGTCCCTGATCTAGCGGATATGGTTAAGAATTCCCTTTGATAACCTATATCAGGTTAAATCACCCTCAACTTGATTTTTTTTTTAAATATTTTTTATTGGCCAAACAAGCTAGTAATCTTAAAGATTTGATGTATACAAGTTAAAACACTTCTTATATTTTATTACACGTTCAGGAAATGAACGAGTGAGAATTGTTGGGTATTTTTGTTCTATGGTACTTTATAAAGCAGTACGGGAAGTATATGACTATTACAAGTATTCGAAAGGATAAACAAAGATTCAATAATTCATCTAGTAATCTGAAAATTACAATATAACCACAAAACTGAAATTACAATTTTGTTGAAGACGGAAAAATGGAAACTGGTTTTGCTGAGTCGAGTGTGGCACTCTGTCCTTAAGACAATATTGCCCCGTATGTATCCTTTATACGTCCTGGATAATTTGTCTCCCAAGATAAAACAGCAATGGAACACTTGAGCAAAGGAAACTCAAGAGCTACCGTGAAGAATATTGAGTAACGAAATGATGTCTTGGAAGGTGTAGGAAGAAACTGTTTTGCTTGTGTATTTTACTGTATTTTCGTGTATCATATATGTATGTTCTTAGTGCTCAACAATGGTGTAAGGGGGTGTTTATATAGGTGATTGAGGGGCTGAAAACTGCCTCCATAATAGCCAAATAATGGTCATTATGGAGGTAGTAAAGTCACCAACATAAATGGTGAAAGACCAACGGATTTGGCCATTATAGGAGGAGTAATTCAGCCAAAATAAATGGCTGAATTGAGTGCTTGGCGTTTCTGCTTTGACTGTCCAAATTCTGACGTTCTGGAAACTTCAGGGACCAAACTGTACATCTGAAAGAGTTCTGGTCCGAACTGTACATCTGGAACTTCTGGGATCAAACTGTACTTCTGGCAAAGTTCTCTGGCCCAAAAAGATAATATCAGAATGCCCACAGCCCACAGCCCGTGAACCCGTGAACCCTTGAACCCGTGAACCCGGAACCCGGAACCCGAAACCCGAAACTCGGAACTCGGAACCGGACCGGACGGGCGGGCGGCGGCGGCGCGCGTGTGGTCTTTCCTTGAACCGAAGCACATCTAGGTCCTCCCTCCTTTAAACACATAGGATACCCCTTGGGGTCCCAAACCCCAAACCAATTTCGAGTCTTATATACACAACAATTCTTTCTTCCTCTACCGATGAGGGAGAATTGAACACAATACCACACTTTCCATGCTTCAAACACCTTACTTCGTGGACCAATATCTCTTTCATTTCTCAATGAAATTTGACGATTCTTGGCCCTACGGTTATCTACGTACTTAGTAGATCACGCATGTGTGAAGAACCGGATTCTCCAACATACGTAACACTAGTGTTTAAGCCGTTAAAGTTAGTCGGTCGCAACTCCCGCCAAAGGCTAATTTCCAACAATCCCCTCTTGAAAGAGATTTTGTCGCACTCACATGGTGTCTTTTCATTTCCAGCAATATTTCAGCGGACCGATGTTGCATAAGGAGAGGTAGACTCAGCTTTGAACCTTCCATAGTTGAATACCATCGGACTTACTTACTGCACGGTGAACGTGATGTCTTGAACCGTCAGTGTTTAGTGTAAGCCACGACAATGATACCAACACAACAAATTCCCTTACTCTCTTCTTCGTAATGTTTTGTCCGTTTTGGCCATGGACAACGTCTTGGATTCTTAAGTGCGTTCATTTTGAGGCGGCCCGTCCTCCCACTTAAATAGGTGGTCTCCTACAAGGTATCCTGCTATACCCCACTTCACAAGTGTTAGGAACCATTAAAAGTTTCCCAAAAAACCTAACCTCAACTGTTGAGGAGCATTACAGGTTTTGAAAACTTAACCTTTACCCACACTGCAGATAGCACTTAAAGTCTATCGCGGGAACGGCTTTGGATTTGGTGTTTCTTTTCAGAAATAACTATCTGAAGTGCTCATGCTTCCACTGAAGCGATCAACTGAACCTTTATAGCTTAGTTTTCCCATTGAACCAAATTACTGGGATCTCCAGTTAGTAAGGTTGGGTTACCACTGTATTGGTCCGTATATTTTGGGTTTTAAGCCCATTCCCCTAAACAAGCAGAACACTTGATCTCCGGGTAGTCCCTTAGTTAGTAAACAAGGAAGTGACACCCGTGATGATCAACTGTCATACGGTCTTATGTCTCCTGACAAATCCTGACAGATATGTCCAGACGCCGTCATCCGTGTCCTTCCTAAAGCCGATCGGCTAGCCACACCCGTGAAATTTGACTTTCTTCTGAGTTAATCTAGTCAACGGAGCTGAAGAAAAATCTTGTATGAAGTGCCTGTAATAGCATGTCAGACCTAAGAAATTTCGTATCTCTGTAGCAGAAGTGGGTCTAGGCTAATTTTTACAGCGTCTATTTTTTGAAAATCAACTTGGATGAAATCACATGGGCTAAGAATGCTATTGACTTTAGCCAAAATTAACACTTGGAAAATTTCGCATAGAGCTTGCGGTCTTGAAGTGTCCGCAACACTATTCGTAGATGTACTGCATGATCAGCCTCACTACGGTAATATACTAGAATATCATCAATGAAGACAATGACAAAAAGGTCAAGATACGGCTTGAAGACCATGTTCACGAGATTCGTGAAAGCAGCTGGTGCATTGATTAATCCGAACGACATGACACAAAATTCGAAATGACCATAACGAGTTCTGAAGGCGGTTTTCGGAATGTCACTTCCTTAACCTTAAGCTGATGGTACTCTTATCTGAGATCAATCTTGGAATAACACTGGGCACCCTGAAGTTGATCGAATAGGTCATCGATTCTGGATAGAGGATATTTTTTCTTAATGGCGACCTTGTTCAACTACTGGTAGTCAATGCACATATACAAAAATCCATCCTTCTTTCGAACAAACAAGACAGGTGCACCCTATGGTGAGACACTTGGTCTAATAAATCCCTTATCAATGAGATATTTCAACTGGACTTTTAATTCCTTTAGATCTGTTGGAGCCATTTTGTATGGCAAAATAGATATTGGCTTAGCGCCACGAAGTAAATCAATTTCAAAGTCAGTCTCCCTATCAAGAGGGACCCTGGGAAGATCTTCGAGAAAAACTTCTGGAAACTCGCTGACAACTTATACTGATTGAAGAGTTAGGGTCTAGGTATCTGCATCCCTAACCCGAACTAGATGGTAGATGTACCCATTGAATATGATCTTTCTGACTTTAAGATAGGAAATAAACATAACTATGGGTGACTGCATCACCCTTCCATTCTATGATTGGTTCACTGGGAAATTCAAAACTGACAATTTTGGTTCTACAACCTATTGTGGAATAACATGAAGACAACAAATCCATGCCCATGATTACATCAAAGTTTACCATTTCCAACTCTACTAAATCGGCTACTGTATTGCGGTGATAAACTTTAACTGGACAACTCTTATATACTCGTCTAGTTATAATTGACTCTCCGACTGGAGTGGATACTTCAAAGGGTTCATGCATTTCTAGTTTTATCCCATATTTCTTAGAAATGAATAGGGTTACATATGATAGAGTGGATCCAGAATCCATAAGGACATAAACGTCAAAAGTGAAAACTGTTAGTATACATGTGACCACATCTGCATGAGCCTCTGTATCCTGACGACCTGTTAGTGCATACAAGCAGTTTGGATCTTTGTCTGTGTTACCAGACTTAGCTGGACCACACCCTGATTAGGCTTGAGAATTATGAGGGACTGCTGAATTTGTGGACTGAGCCACGCTACCTCCTGTATCCTGCCTCACTGATAGACAGTGTTACGATTCACTCTTACGTGGAGGCATAAAAGCTACTGAGAGGTTGTTGGTGTTCTAAGTCGGATAATTTATTTTTAGAGTCGCCACCTAATTTATAGGTAAATTAGGAAAACCAAATTGAGAGGGTTTATTCAAATTAATAAAAAATTCTTTCTAAACTAGAGTGGAGGTAAGAGTTCTGGTGATCCTCCGAGGAACGTGTTAGACATCCCGGTACTAAGGATCCATAGAATACGATTGATCTTCGGGTTCTATAGCATATTTAAACTTTACAACATGCTTAAAATGTTTAAATTCCCGCAAAATTCATGTCATTCATTTATTTCAAACTCAAGGGGTTTTAAAAACGAAAGAGTTAAATTCCACCTGAAAATGGTTTGCATATGGTTAATTTGGTCAACTTATTTTCAGACTAAGTAAACTCAAAAGTTAGTTGGAGTAAAACTCCACTATTTAGTCCAATTGGTTGTCCAATATTCCTTACACTCTTGAAAATATTTTAAGTTGAAGAGAATGTAATTCTTTTGAAATGACAAGTTTAGAATTTAAGAAAATAAACAAGTTTTTCCTTTTCATGCTATATTTCAAAAGGCCATCCCATAGTCTACACTTTACTCAAAACCCATACTCAACTCAAGTCCAAGAAAAGTGTTTTGGTTTTTTCGTTCAAAGATCGTTCTTGAATCGGTTGGGCTCAAATCCAAAATGGTCCGATTTGGAAATTCAATTTCATATCCAAACACTTTAACTTCCTCTAAATCACCCCATTAAATCAAAGTTTTTTTTCTTTTCAAAATGATGGTCCAATTAATTCATGTCAGTCCGTTAAAGCCCGAAATTGTTCAATTTAATCAAAGACAGTCCGGTTATTTTATCCTACAAACAGTCCGTATTCAGTTTGGGAAAAGTCCAAAAAAGTCCAATTTATCTTCTAAAATCTAAAATATGAAGTTTTTACTTGAAATCCCTTTTTTGTGGCGATTTTAAACTAAACGATGTACGTATCATTTGCCTATCATAAATCATAACTATAAAGGTTCCAATATGTATACAAAGTATTTTATACAAGTATATACATATATATAATACAAATATGAATTGAAAAGATTGAGTTCAGGCTGGTGGGCCTACCTTAGCTCACCAGTTACTATTTTTCACCCATAGTTGGACCTTCATGCGTGGCTACAATTTATGTGGAATCGATCAAGAGGTTTTAGTTGGGCCTTAGCCCAACTAGCTGAAGAGAACTGACAGGCCCAAAGGGCCTAAGTCGCCACGGCAGTGGCAGAAAAGTAGGGGAAAACATGGATATTAGTTAGAACGTATCTAAAACTTATCTAATTGAATGCAAGTAATTGTAAATTACACACACATCATGTAGAAATTGAAAGGGGAGCAGAACATATTGCAATACTTGAAGCTCATAGTTAATAGTAGAAACAACCCACACTTCGCCAAATTCAAACGAAAGAAATATATTGAATTGGGCTTAGCCCACATTTGAGGGAATAACTGACGGTCATGCAGTGAAACAATCAGGTTAATAGGCTCATCCCAATGGCTATGGTCATGCAGAAGAAGGCAAGAAAAGTATTCTTTTGTACATAATTCTTGATACAATCTCTTATTTTTTGATCCTCTTGTAAACCTTCAGAATAATTTTTTGGTTGTGAAAATCAAAGGGAATGATGACCTTGGGTTGCACCCAGTCTGAAACCAAATGGATTAGATAACACGAAATCGGCTAGGCCCAACAGTATTCACGGCATGGCAAATATGAGTGATATACAAAACAACATACAGCCCCTATACATCTAATATACTAAGTATACTAGATATACAAGGTATGTATATCAAATATGTGTACCTAACACTTACATAAGCTAACACAAGGAAGATAACAAGAGGGACATGCCCACGAAGAGACATGATGCACTATGCAATGCAGACACTTTTATTTTGACAATACTGTACATATTGTACTCAATAAACATGATAGAAATGTCCTATACTTAAGACATGATAAGGGAATTATCCAGGATATTCTAGTGTCCATGTTTTGACTTAACCAAGCATACTTCTAGCTACCAGTTCTATGTGATTTGCCCAATTTAAGTAGAGAAGATGTGATCTATCCTGGTTTCACCAAGCAACTTAAACAAGCATCAGTCACAACCAAGAATAAAACTCATGAGGTTGGAAAAACAGAGGCTTCAGAACTTCATTTAAAACAGGCTCATGCTATTGTTTTGTTGTTCAGCAGGTTCACAACATTGTTCTGGAAACATACTCTTTGGTATTGACAAACATACTACAAGATGTTTGAAAAATACCATGTGAACTCATCCAGAAAATAGAGGAAATAAAGTAGGGCTTGCAGCAAGTACATATACAGGTGATTCATATTTTCAGAAAAAGGGAATTAACTGACAAATTATCTAGCCAATCTAGCCTTTTAGAATGATCAGATGCAATAATTCCATAGCTTTTCAAGAACTACCGACATAAGGGAGGAAAAATTGAATATAAACAAAGCTCAAATTCCTTCCATCAGAATCAAAACAAGGAAAATATAGTCAGCATGAAATCAGGAATGAAGATGAAGATCAAGAGAAATTTCACACGAATTTTTTTCATTATTAGATGGCTATTAAAATGCAAAGTCCCTTTTGAGATATTGTCAAAAGAGGATAGGATTAGATTACTTAGATTATTATTTTTTTGCATTTCTTGAACTCTGAATACTCTATTTTTTTGTTGCATTTGATTAATAAAAGCCCAAAAATTATTTCTTTAAAAAAAATTCTCTCTTTACTTTTCCAACCAATCACGACAAGCAGCCTTGCACTAAGCAAGTCGTAGTCCCAGCTTTTTTTCACCTTCGATAGAGTTGGATTGGAAGAGTCAGCCTACGGGGTCATTTTCACGTGTGCGCATTATTGTTGATTAGTCTGCCCTTTTCTTCGTACGCAAGTAAGCAACTCGCCTTAGATTGTATCGAGCTACATGCCCTTCTCATAAGATGGTCCTCAATAGAAAAATTGTGAAATT
Source organism: Anisodus acutangulus (assembly GCA_029783415.1). NCBI lineage: Eukaryota > Viridiplantae > Streptophyta > Magnoliopsida > Solanales > Solanaceae > Anisodus > Anisodus acutangulus. The sequence goes on along the minus strand of CM056506.1, from coordinate 37,905,632 downwards.
TATTATCGTTTTTTCAATTCTCTAAGTCAATCTACTTTTATACATTTCTCATAGGATTGTGTAATACATCATTTGTAATCAACTTCTTTAATCATATATATTATTATTTTAATTTTCTATTTTTTTCATCTAAAATTTATTAGTTTTCATATTCTTACTTCATAGATATATATTTAATTTCTCTTTTAATAATTTATTATCATTTAACTATGTCAACTAAAAAGTAATTGCATAACTAGAAATATATATGGTCTTAGAAGTAAAGGAATATTACTATATATTTATGAGATCTATTAGTAAAAGGGACCAATTCAATTGACACAAAGATTTTTCAAAGGATAAACTCTTTATGGTCTAGCCAATGAACTAATGTTGATAAAAGTCAATTGAAAATTATTAGAAGAAAGTGACTACAAAAACTTTTTTATAATGTTACATTTCAAAATGTTAACAATATAGACTTAAAATAAAAATAAAATATTATTCTTTTTTCAAAAGTTTAAGGTCTCTACGTAAAGGTTGGATTTAGACAACCAAACTTATTGAGCCGCACTTGGAGATACATAATTGATAATTCACATAACAATTGAGTCATGACAGTTGTGATAAAACTCATCGATGGTCGAAATAATCATATCAACTACGGCCAGGTAGGATAGATTGTTTTTTTTTTTTAAATGTTTGTAGAATTAATTAAATAAAAAGGACAAATTAGTCATATTGAAATTTTAAAAACTAATAATAAAAAAGGATAGTAAAAGAATTGTTATAAAAAGATTAAAAATACAAATATTAAGGGTTGTTTGGTAGGAGTTATTAGGGGTCGTTTGGACTAATTTATTCCATCTGGAAGGTGAATAAAACAATCTCAAGTTCGATGAGATACAGTGGAATATCCAGAATTAGGCTTGGATTAATTTTATATTTTATTTGGTAGAAAATAGAGTATAAAATTAATCACAAACTTAATCTTAAGATATCCCATCTTATCCTATGTGCCAAACGACCCTTTAGAGAAAATAATATTGATATTAACTTTGGTATTATTTAATCAATATACAATAGTTATATATCCTATTCAATATTATTTATATATATAGTAAACTATGACATTAACAATATCAGTCATAACTATTCTTATTATAATACATCATATTCATCTAATACAACAAACCAAATACTGGATTAAAAGTAATTTCAACATAACAAATCGAACATTATTAATATACCTTATTCAGTATTATTTTTATAAACACTATCGATGATCCTTAGGGTTGTTTGGTACACAAAATAAGGTGAGATATTCCAAGATTGAGTTAGAGATTTAATTTATATTTTGTTTGGTTAACGATATAAATTTACCTAATTTAGAATCTGAAATTATCCCAAAAACTAGCACGTGGTCGTTTTTTGCACCCTTCAATAGGTTTACTTCACTTCCCACTTTTATAAAGAAAGAGAGAGAAGTAGACGAGAGGAGGTTGGCATTAGGGTTTGAGCAGCAATGGAAGGAATCACAGAGGGAATCAACAGCATGGCCATCTCTGAACCCCAAAAGAAGAACAGAATTCAAGTCTCCAACACCAAAAGATCCATCTTCTTCTATGTTAACCTTGCCAAGGTTTTTTTTATTTATTAATCAATTCCCTATCTATTGTTTTTATAATTTAGGATAATATTTAGGCATGTGAAATGGGATATGCTTATTAAGGTTATTCATTGTTTTTTTTTGATGTATTGCTAAATACAGGATCCTGGGTTTTTATTTTGACACTTAGATGTTTTTAAATAGGCTTTGTTTTTCTGTTCTTTATTCTATCTCCAAATTTGAAGATACTGCAATTGGGAGAAAATGAAAAACATTTAGGGTGTGTTTGGAATGATGGAAAATGTTTTCTTATTTTCCCTTATTTGGTTGCACTAAATATCTTGAAAAATGTTTTTCTGAATCAATAAAAACACGTCAACGCACTCCGGTCTACCCTTGCCTATCTCCACCACTAGAATTTGCAGTCTGAATTCAAAAACCTCAATACTCTTTTGCTTTGGATATATGTAAATGCTCTTGAAATGATGTTTTCCCACTTGCATACCAAACACAAGGAAATGAGTAGGGAAATCACTTATTTTCCGAGAAAATATTTTCCGTCATGTCATGCCAAACGTTCCCTTATTCCACACTTCCTTCTTTTTTCATGTTTTACTGGTAAGAAAGTCTGCCAATACTGGCGAAGAACTACAAAATACTAATCTATAACTCAATGTTCCTGCTTCTTTATGTTGGAAAATGGATTACAAGTGATTAATGGCTAGGATAATTTGAGGGGGAAAATACTCCTGTTACTTCTATTTTTTCAAACATATTCTAGAAAGAGAACATTATGCCAGTTTTAGTAGCCTGTTATGATTTGTCCGTGACTTGGAAAATCAAGAGCCTAGCAGTGCAAGAGACCGAGTCACAAAGGGTCTGTTTTGTAAATTTCCGATCTACCATTGAGGGTCGTCACAGGTACAATTCAGATAATATTGTGCATAAAGTAACCTTTTGGGTTTGGCACTTTAACATAGGTCTAGTTTGAGGCTCTTTGTGGATGGAGTAGCACTCTTGACATGTGTCGCATTCTGTTAGTCATCTTAGAAACTAATTTTAATGTGTGTTCTGCTCCTTTTGTTGCTATTGGTCTTTGCCTAGTTTCTGAAATATTTGTGAAATTTTGGCTTCAGAGATATATGCAACAGTACAATGAAGTGGAACTTTCTGCTCTTGGAATGGGTAAACCCTCTAAGTTCCTCATTTTCTCACTTTTGGCTATTGTTGCATCGAGCTTACTCAATGAAACCATAAATTTTATATTTATTGTTATCTATGCTTTTTTAAATACTTTGGTATTCTTTAATATTATTTTTCAAGCGAAGAAGTAAATGACTTAGTATTTTCACCCTTATTGTGTCTAAGCTGACACAACAATTGTTTGACACATTGCATTACAACTTGGATTATGGAGGCGAACAATCATAGAAGCATACGATTGTCTCCTGTGCAGCAATGTGATATCGTAGGGACTATTTTGAACTAGCACATTCTAACCCAGAGAGTACACTCTTTTTAAACTTAAGACTGGAGTTGGGCTTATTTGGAACCGTTCTGCATTAACCCTTATTTGTGCCAACTCTGTAGAATCTCTATGAACAGAATGCTTGAAAATCATGTTTGAGTTTGTGAAAGAAGATAATTAAGATTAGTTTGGACAGTTTAACTTAAAGCTTTCTTGTGGGGTCATCCCTTTTATTTATCTAATACTCTCATTACTTGTTGGAATTGGCTCGTCTTATAGTTCGTAAATATAAGAAGTATGAACAATTTTTCCTATATATGCATGCAGCTATTTCAACAGTGGTGACAGTTGCTGAAATTTTAAAGAATAATGGATTTGCTGTTGAGAAGAGTAAGTCTTGATTCCCTCTTCTTTTAGTAGGCTGTCTTTGCATCCAGATCTGAAATTGGACAGTGCACTTTTTGCAGAGATCAGGACACTTACTGTCGACATGAGGGATGAGCCAGGAGCACGGCCAATACCAAAAGCAAAGGTATAGTTGAAACACATTATATCTAGGTGCTTATCAATGGTCTTGTAGTACTAAAGCTCATCACATAAAACTGGTCAAATCTTCAATGTGAAAATTTTACTCAATTCGTAACTCAGACTTTCTTCTACTATAAAAGAAAAAAAGGTAAACAAACTCAGTTGTTTCTATTTAATTGGAGCATATACCTTGTTAAGTGTTGGAGAAGAGTTTGGGTTGGTAAACCGTAAAGCTCATTTAGCTGTGTTTTTCAGCCAATATTTTGTGCCAATGTTTGCTCAAACTCAAGAATGGTAGGGTATGAGTGGTTAACATTTATGCTCCCATATTTTCATTGCCTGTGCATACCTGGACCTGATTGAATTGTTATTTTACACTGCCTTGCTTTTATATGATATCTTTGTTTTGCACATTGGGTTCTGTTTCTGGTCTAATCCTTTTTGTTGAACAAAGTTAGCGACTTCCAATTGTAATTGAGAGCATTTAGCATTTCAGCCAGTTTCCGCGCAACCTTATTATGCATCTTATATCTATGAAGCTTCGACCAATTATAAAAAAAATGTATGAAGCTTCAATTTTAATCTCGTGTAGTTTTGTTGAACCTTGATTCACCTCTTGCTTTTCCTTCATGAATGCGGGAATATATGTTTTATGCTTTACTAGATATCTTTCGTTTTTCTTTGTGTAGATTGAAGTAGTGATGGGAAAGACAGAGAAGTTTGACGAGTTGATGGCTGCTGAAGCAGAGCAAAACGGGGACAACGAGGAGTAAAGCTGAAGCCCTTTGATTCTTTCCTAAATGCTTTTAGTAATCTATGCAACTGTGTTCTTGAATTTAGAAGAGATAAGTAGGGGAACTGTTGTTGGTACTTGTGGCCTATGAATTATCTCTTGCATTCAGTAGTTTAACCCTCTGCATCGTAATTTGTAAAAAGAAAAACCGGGCTTTTTCAATTTTCCCTTTTGTGGATGTTTTAGCATTTGTCAGCTTGCTTATTTGTCATTGATGTAGGTTAAATTTCTTCCGTTCACATGGATCTTGAGATTTTACCTCCTCACCTTAGACATTCTCAATCCAAAACAAAGAACCAGAGTGTAGGAAAAGCTGTGAGATAAATTATTGCCACTATCCTCTTGATAAAATTGGTGTGAAAGTAGCTTTTGTCAAAAGAAGAATTATATTTGTAAAAATGCATTTGAAGTGCTCCATGCTATTACGTTGTATATTTGCGACATTAAGGATATTCCTGCAGCAGGAAGTGAGGAACTAACTTCATGCAGCTGGGAGCAATACCCTTGTCCAAGCTCTGCATCCCTCTTGTTCAACCATACAGGGAAGAGCATACTTTGGTTATTTTTACTCTTATTTGCACAATTTTTTGGGGATTAAATTGATATGCTCTTCATTTCATGTAACTTTGGCGCTGCTATCACTAATGCCTCCTACTTGCATGTGCTTACGAGCCACTTCTGGAGGAGAGGTGGCACCAGCTGCTCATTCAACCAAAAGGGTTTGTGTTTCCTATCTTGTGTTCATTGAAAATCTTCAGCAAAGTAGTTTGTGGCAGCATATAGAATTACTCCAGTAAGACTAGGAGTGAGACCCCAATCAATCACATGCCATTTGTACACAAAAGTAAAAAGTATAGGCTGTTAGAAGCAGGGACTATGCTAGGAACCACTGATTGTGGAGGCAATCTTCCTTGGTGCCCCTGAAAATTATCAAGAGTCCAACGACTCTTTGTTTTTTTAGAAGGTTCAAATTCAACAATTGTCTTGATGATGGTAGGGTAGTGCGCATGGATACCGCTCAGATTGCGGCCAATCTTTCAAACTGTAGGTTAGGTACACTCAAAAGTTGATATCCACTGCTGCTACCTGCTTCTATGAAGGCCGGGCTTAACTTAATCTTACCCGAATCATCGACCTGGTCTTTACTAGTTCAATATGATAGGTCAGTAAAGCACCTGCAACTAAATGGAGCAGGAATACGAAGTCTGGATTGTTCACTGTAGCATGATTGGGGGCAAGTTTGTTGGCAGGCCCCAACTTAATTTTTTTTAGGATCTTGGGCAAAGTTTTAATTATCAGGTGGGAGGATCTTTTTTGAATCAAGGCTAATTAAGTGGAGAGGTTATTGGTGCGTCAAAATAAGCCCCCAAATTTTAAAAAAAATACATTTTAATCCAACAATTTAAAAAATAATAAAATAAAAACTATTATAAATTATAAATCCCCCCCCCCCACCCCTATTTTTCCCCATTCGTCCTCTTTTCATATCCTGTGTTTTTCTTGGATTAAAACTCCCAAATCGTCTCTTCTCCTCTCTTTCGATCTTAACCCTAGTATAGTAGAACTTTCCTTCTCCTTTTCTCCTCTAGTAACTTTTTCTTGAGCTACCATTGTTGAGGTCTGCCATTATTAAATCCATTGAAGCTTTTGAAAATAAATTATGAATTGGGTGGTTATTTATGGGTTTTAAGTCTTCGGAATTACTCTTTTTTATTATAGTTTGGTCTGGTAAGCTTTAATTCGTGATTTGTATGCTCTTATTTGTGATATGTAAACTTTAATTCATGTTCTTCTAAATTTATCATTTATGGTAATCGGAGTCTAGTATAGACCAATTTAAGTTTATTATGGAGGATAAATAGATAGCAACTGGTGATTTCGATGGTAACTGTGTATGTATTAAAACCGTCTGGAAATGGAATTCTCCACAAAATATCCAACTTGTTGAATTGGATACTTATTACATCTATGATGATTTTTTGAGGATCGTGATTCTTTATGCTAATATAGATCCCGTGTCGACAGAAGTGCCCATTAGCTACGTAATTGGTGCTCTTAAAAAGGGAATGACTCCTACCTACATCACAAATGACCATAAGTCCGTCTATATCTTATGAATTTTGATAAGGATGGTTCCAGTCCTAGGTTATATTAAGTTTGAAGGAGAGGATTGTTGAAAGCCCAAATTCATCAACTGCAACGAATTCATCAAGGGAAGCGATTATTGCTGGGTCATTCTCACCAATCATCGATGAAGATCCTTGTCAACCTCCAATGGACAATGACATCTATGAAGATCTTTGCAAACCTCTAATGGATAATCACTGTCCTGATAATGTTCATGGAGATGATTTGGAAAATCCAGCTTCCAGCAACCATAACTATGTTGATGGAACAGGGTTTAAGAGTGACGAAACTTTCAAGAACAAATGTACGCTAGTGGAAGCACTATCATTATTTGCCTTGAAGACACGCTTCAATTTTTATGCTTGGAAGAGCAAATCAGACAAATATGTGGCTAGATGTATTGATGATTCTTGCAAGTGGAGACTGCGCGCAAATAAATACGTAACACGTTCTAGGTTTATTATAATCGCGTACTGTAACGTGCACACATGCGACATACAACACGTTGCCACTAATCATTCAAAGGCATCAGCTGTAGTAATAGCAATAGCAATGCACATTATGGGTAAATTTGAAGAAGGCGCAGGGATCACTCCCAAACAAATCCAGAAGGAAGTACTTGAATGCTTTGGCTGTGAAATTAGTTATTGGAAGGCCTATCAAGAAAGCTTAATTGATAAGGAACTGGTAAGGGGGTCAACGGGTGATGGGTATTCGAAATTGAGTCCTTACAGTTGGATGGTACATACTACAAACTCTGGAAGCAAAACAGACTTATAGCTTGATAATGAGGGGAAATTCTTATATTACTTCTTGGCTTTTGAAGCGTGGATAAGGGAATTTAAGCATATGAGAAAGGTCATAGCAGTTGATGGCACACACTTAAAGAGCAAGCATGTAGGTGTTTTGTTGACTGTTGTGGCACAAGATGTGGAGAATCATATTTTTTCAATTGGCTGTTGTGTGGTTGAATCGGAGTGTGATGCCTTTTGGAATTACATTTTCCAACAATTGCTTGAATTTGTGTCGAACAACATAGATTTGTGCATAATATCTAATCAGCACCACAACATCAAAAAGACAATACGAGAGGTTTACACTAATGTTCAACACAATGTTTGCACAAGACATCTTTGTGAAAGAATTTGTGGGAGGTTCTACAATGGATCCTTCGAGAAATTCTTTTACAGAGCAGCAGAAACGTATATCACGGAAGCGTTCAATGATCACTTTTGTGAAATTCAGTATGTTGCACAGGATGCAGCTGATTGCCTTAGGGATCAAGTTGGGTTTGATAAATGAAGCAAGACATTTTTTCTGGAGAACAGATTTGATGTGTTGACTCAAACATTGTCGAATCGCTCAACTCAATATTTCTAATAGAGAGAGAGTTCCTCATAACTGTCACTTTCAACGCCATTAATATGAGGTTTGATATCAAATTCAATGAAAGGCGTATTTTAGCAAAAAAATCTGCTCTTATTAAACAACCACATCATGCCTCGTGCTGAGAAAAAGATAAGGAAGCGAGCAAAAAGATAATTGTCATTGGGATAAACAAAAACGAGTACACCGCGTGCGGACACGGTGATCATGCAACTGTCAACTTATCGACTATGCCATGTTCTTGTAGAGTTTTAGATGCGGACAAGCTCCCATTCCCATATCCCATAGCAGCTCTCAGTAAGAGGTACTCAGATACATTTGGAGACTCCGTCTATAATCATTGTTCTACATATTATTGGGCGGATGCATACCACAAAGCATGCGAAAGTGATATTTTTCAAATTCCTCATGAAAGTAAGTGGATGATTCCTTCATATATGCAGGACGCAGAATTCCCCCCACCAAAATATGTTCCTAAACTGGGTCAAAAGAGTAATAAGCATAAGAAGAGTTGCTTGGATGGAGAAAGTAGTAATACCAAAAAACCAGCCAAGAGAAGAAATAACTTCTCCCTATGCAAATAACCTGGACATAAGAAAACTACTTGTAATATGAATTTGTCACAAAATTCATCACAAGTTGAGCAGAATTCGTCACAAGTTGAGCAGTGAATTTGTTGTTAGTTTATTGCCATTTTGTTTGTTATGACTGTAGTAAAATGTATATTTGTTATTGGTATATTGGTCTATTACCATTTTGTTTGTATATACCCACAGTAAATGTATAACCGTTGTTGGTCCATTTATAATTGTTGTTGGTCTGTTAAATGGTGTCATTTTGACTTCACTTTTGGACGTATACATTTGGTCTATACATAAAGTAAAATAAGCTGACAATTGATTAAAAAAGGAAAAGGAACCAAAAGGAACCAAAAGTGACCCATTTGGTAATTAAAAATGACACTAAACACATCAACATCCTCTCTCTCTATTGATTCCCAATTTCAGCAGTCTTTAGTTTCTTTTTTGCCTGATCCCTCTCAGTTTCTGTTGCATTTAATTCCTTTTGTACCAGAACCTTCTCAGTCTGAGCTTCCTTCCTTTGATATTTAAACTAGTCCCTTGATGCTTCCGCTTTGAAGAAGAGGCTTATGACTTCTCCCAATGACTCTTCAGCTTTGTAAAGCCTGTGCAGTAAATTAAATCTCTACTCCTTGATGAATGGGGTATCATCATTAACCCATCTAAAATAACCGCAACCACCATCTTCTTTCTTCACAAACCAAAATAAAATAATTAGTAGTGTATCAAGTTAAAACAGACGTAAGCAAATTAAATACTAACCTTTCCCTTCGCACAATCATAAAACTCTCTTTCAGGATTTTGTGGTGTCTTTGAAATTCTACTGGAAGCTAAATCACCACACATGCATATTTCCTTTTGTATGGAATATGTGTTAGACGATGAATGCTGTGACATTTTAGTAATTAATAAATGACGCTTTTAATAATTTTCACTGGCGTTATAATAAAAGGTCGGTTATTTACTCTTTGGTGAAAATCCTGGGAATGGGGGTATTTATAATGGTAATATTATCGCTATTTGAACATTGAGTTTGAAAAAAGTTACTGTTGGAGTTATGAACATCTAGTTTATGATTCACCTACAAATGATTAGGAGAATATACAATGCAACACATGTGTTTGCGAGTTTTGAACGTTTAGTTTATAATTCACCTACAAAATATTAGTAGAATATACAATGTGACACATGTTTTGCGAGTTCTAAACGTTTAATTTATAATTCACCTACACAATATTAGTAGAATATACAATGTGACACATGTTTTTTCTACCAAAAAATATTTATTAAATAAGAATTGAACTAATTTAAAAATTTTAAACTTATATTTTTTACTAAACAATATGTAGTCATCATGCAATTAGTGAAACAACATTATAATGATCTAAATAATGACACTAATTGAATAATGTTAATAATATACTAGTGAAAATCTTTGATTGTAATGATCATATGTAACAACTATAAATTGGTGACATAACTATATGTGAACATCATATATATTTTCATTGATATTGGTGTTTATATTAATATGATGTTTGATATTGATATATTACTTGATATTGGTTGTGATGATCATATATAACAACTTTAAATTGGTGACATAACTATAATTTATCCATTTAATGTTCATATTTTCCCCATTTTGTGATGATCATATGTAACAATTATAAATTGGTGACATAACTATATGTGGACATCATATATATTTTCATTGATATTGGTGTTTATATTAATATGACGTTTGATATTGATATTTTCATTGATATTGGTTGTGATGATCATATATAATAACTTTAAATTGATGACATAACTATAATTTACCCATTTAATGTAACAACTTCAAACACCTTTAGTAGAAGATACAATTTTATCTAGTGTCTATGTGTGGAAGTTAACAGTGCATAGTAATCCTTTTTTTCATTAATATTGGTGTTTAAATTAATATGACGTTATATATTCGTTAATTACCCTTTTAAATGCCAAACAATATAATTTTCAAGAATTAATGCGTATTTTTCCTATTTTTCAACAACGCTTAGTATAAGATAAAATAAGGTCTAGTTTCTATGCGCGGAACTTTAAGTTATCAGTTTATTTTTTTCTATTTTTCAGCAATGCTTAGTAGAAGATAAAATAAGGTCTAGTGTCTATGCATAAAACTTTAAGTTATCAATTTGTTTTTTTCCTATTTTTCAACAACGCTTAGTAGAAGATAAAATAAGGTCTAGTGTCTATACGCGGAACTTTTAGTTATCAGTTTGTTTTTCCCTATTTTTCTTAGTAGAAGATAAAATAAAGTCTAGTGTCTATGCGTGGAACTTTAAGTTATCAGTTTGTTTTTCCCTAGTTTTCAACAACGCTTAGTAGAAGATAAAATAAGGTCTAGTTTCTTTGCGTGAAACTTTAAGTTATCAGTTTGTTTTTTCCTATTTGTCAACAACGCTTAGTAGAAGATAAAATAAGGTCTAGTGTCTATGCGCGGAACTTTAAGTTATCAGTTTATTTTTCTCCATTTTTCAACAATGCTTAATAGAAAATAAAATAAGGTCTAGTGTCTATGCGCGAAACTTTAAGTTATCAGTGCCTTTTTATTCATTTTTCAACAACGCTTTGTAGAATATAACATAAGGTCTAGTGTCTATGCGCATAACTTTAAGTTATCAGTGCGTTTTTCTTATTTTTCAACAACGCTTAGTATAAGAAATAGACTGAAAAGAACTGAATACCCATAAAAGAAAGACCGTATCTTAATATTTATATGCGGTGATATATAGGGTGATTTACATGACATGCAAATAAAATAATAAAAACAGCAAAACAACATCCTTTTCATTTGCCATGCAAAAATAAAAACAGAAGAGAAGTACGAACCACAACTACCGGAGGTTGTTGGGGGGGGGGGGAGCTTGAGGGAAATATGGCGGTGAAGGAGGGGGAGTGAAGTAGTCTTCCAATCACCTCTCCACGCTCAATGAGGAATTCAGTGAGAATTATGTTGGTTCTCCGATGATGCTACCGGTTCTCTTCTCTCTCTGTCACAGCAATGCGGCAGACATTCCACAGGTCTACCTGAAGGTGATCAACACGGTTCATGAGCCGTGTGATACTACCGCTAGCTATGGGTACTTCCCATAATAGACTGTTCACACGAGGGTCACGATTTTGTGAGGGGGAGAGGGATGATGGTTAACATGGCCATTTGGAAGGCCATTAGAAAAGTTTTAGGGTGCTGCCATTTTTGGTATTGAAGTGTAGTATTTGAGTGTTTAGAAGGTTTTTTGAATGAGTAGATATGAACTCTCTTGCAAGATGGAGAGACTTATTTATACGGAGTAAGATATATTGTATTTTCTTACAAGATGGAGGGATTTATTTATAGGGAGTAAAATATATTGTATTTTTCACTTCTCATCAAACATTTAATACAAACAGTCATTACCCTGTTTATTGGTTGAAAAGTCACATTGAAAAGTATCACATAAGTGTAATCATGAAGAATATTGCAGAAAATATATAGACAGAATTCATAGACCTTCTGTACGCGCCTGTCAATGCATTTTCTAAGTTTGGCGTCTACACTCAATGTATACCCACTTGTAGGATTTGTGTATGTTTTTTGTTTCTTGTATTTGTGTACACTCAATTTATAATAGACGCAGCTGAAAATTCATTTATTTGGACATGTATAACTTATTCTAACATTAAATTGACAGTAATGAAAGCAACAACAAAGTTAATGCGTAGCATCAAAACCCAATTAATTCATCTGAACCTACACAAACAAAGATAATATTGTAAATTATATTACAAATATTACAAATTATATTGTAGCCTGATGCATTTTTTAACTCATCAATTGATTTCTCAATTGCTTCCACTCTATCTAGAACGATATTCGTCTCCCGACCACACTCCATGCAAAATCCACTACCTTAAGAAGTCACAGGCTCCCGCTCTACTAGACGTCATTGGAGGGGCTCTACTGGCCTATTCATCTATGTCGCATCAGCAATCTCCTCCCTCAATACATCTATTTCTTCATCCACTTGTAGCTTATTTCTTCATTGACGGGGTTTTACTGGCCTATTGATCCATGTCGCATCAGCAATCTCCTCCCTCAATGCATCTATTCCTTCATCCACCTCCTCGTCGTCATAAGGTACAAGATTTATTATGTGGTCCTTCTCCATTTCACCAATAGTTGGGTAAAGAAAAGGATGCACCATCTTAAGTTCAACAAACAAACAACAAAATCAGTTCATAAAATAAATAGTTTATAATGTATCAGTTTTGACATTCTGATAGAATTAAGTTAAATTTTGTTACCTCTTCAGCAAGTATTTTCTTTTAGTTTATAATGTACCAGTTATGACATTCTAATAGATCTAAGTTAAAAATTATTACCTCTTCAACGTGTATTTTTTAGTTTATAATGTACCAGTTTTGACATTCTAATAGACTTAAGTTCAAATTGTTACCTCTTTAGCATGTATTTTTTTGAATCAATCGGATTTATATAGGCATGAAATGCACCATGTCAGGATCCTTGGAGTTGGAAGAGGAATAACCCCTGATTTTGCACCATTACATTCAATAAAGGGGATTGCTTCATATGCCCATGCATGTAATGGAATGCAACACATAATAGGGTCAACTAAATACCAATGGTCTATAATAAAATGATATTGGTTTGGATAACTTACGAGCAATTCCAGGGAAATCCATAAAGATAGTAAATTAGTCTTGTAGTGGAATCATTATTGAATTGAATAAATAATTTGAACATGTCCACCTTCTTCAAGTAATCCAAAGTCAGATCAAAGCATATCTTTTCCCAAGAATATTTGTTAAAGCGGGACAATGATTCAACCAAGCTTATCCATCTCGTCTCAACTGTTTTAGAATTGTCATATGTCAATATAATAAAGTGAAGAAACCACAACAAGGAAACGTTAAGCTCGTTCAATTTGGACAATGTTTCATTTTCCAAGCTCTTCAAGAGCAAATCCTGCGTAAAACCTGATTTAATTTTTTCTTGCCCACTTTTCTATGGATCTTATTTGACTTCTTTCTGCTAGAGAAGACCCCACAATTCAACCCAATGACCAATGCAAACTCTCTCAGCTCAAAACAATATGGCATATCATCAATCAAAAACTACATCTCATGCTTCTTCTTTCGATTGGTAATTTATCGTAGAAGAAGCGAATGAACAAACTTTCCACTAAATCTATCCCAGTCTGAGGGCAGGTTCAATAAGTGGCCAAAACAAGTTCTACAAAACAAATTTAGAAGTTTATGCTTTCGCAATAGAACTTTGAAGTCAAACCACGATTTCATACTAGACCTTACTATAATCCTGGCTGGAAAATCAATGCCTTCCAAAAGACATGAGTTCAATCTGAGCCTTTCCAGCTTTTCTACGACGATTACTTGAACGTTTTAGGCACGAATATGTGATCTTTGTCCTCATCATCTTCCGGAACCTCGCATTTGAGACATTCCTCTTTTTCAAGACTACAATTGGCTACTCTTCTTCAAATTCAAAATCATCAATCTCCTTGAGAAGCCTTCTTCTTCAAATTCAAATTCATCAATCTCCTTGAGAAGCTTATCAAGAGTTCTTAAGTATCATTATATTTGTCCTTACAGATTTTACACTACTCATGTTTTTATCATAGTTCTTAAGTATCATTATATTACCTTAAAACATCTCACTTAATTAATACTCAACTGGAACATTAAGGTTAATTGTTAGGTCCGGGTATGCTATGGAACAATAAAAGACAAACTCGAATGCCAATTCAATTTCCGAATGTCGGCGTTAATGTCGTCCGACACCAGTGATAACACTTTAGTAAAAACAAAAAACTTTAAAGAGCAATGCAGTGGAAATTTAAAGAATACAAAGGTTTAAAACTTACATAGGTTATATTTACTAAATAACCTATGACGGTCAATGACCGAAAGTATTGTATATATTTATTATATACAAAAATTACAAATTCCTTTCTTTACAATTTTACAAGATGAAACGGAAAGGTATTAAATGTTGAAGTCGCAGATGACTTTTGTCTGAAAAATCTACCTAAATAGACATAGACAACTTCTCATTACAATTTCTCAATACAAAGCTAATCTAGAATCTAAATTGCAATTGTAATGTTGGACAGAATGTTGTCGACACGCTCAGGCAACACTTATGATCCAGTTTTCTGAGATGAATTCTCGAGAGCTCTCTTGATATTTTTGCTTTCTAATTCTGGATATCGATTCACTCTTGTAGCCTCTCTATTTATAGGAGAGAGTCTTCCTTAAAAAGCTCATCGGTCGGTTGAGTAGGTTTAGGGAAAAGTGGGCAGCTGGTGTGTTTGTTGGAGAAGATCATGGAATTGAAATCTCAACAACTTTGACTTTTTCTTCACTCAACTTCTTCCCCAAGCTTTGACTCTTTCTCCCACGTTTTACACAGCTCCTAATTCACATGCCTAAGTCGACTTTACCCCACAGTAAAATATTATTACTTATCGTAAGTAAGGCAAAACCGTTATGAGAAAATGTTGGTCTGAATGTTATGACATTTGTCCTAACATTTTTATGCATTCAAATCAGTACTTCAGAAGATATGTTGGGTCAAATGTCACTGCACCAAACCCAACATTAACAATCTCCTCCTTTTTGCCTTTCTTCACAAAAAACATTTCAACGGGTACAAATGAGTTAGTGCTTTGTCACGGACACTGTCCAATACCTATGACTATTGACACTCTCCCCCTTAACATGTGATGGCATACAAGCAAACATGTATATACCACTCTATAGGATTAAAATGGCATACAAGCAAACATGTATACACCACTCTTATAGGATTAGAAGAAATGATATCAACATATAGGTCATCCACACAATCAAGAAAAACATTGTCAGAATAGATGATTGTCAAGATAACCATCCACATCACCTAATAGCCAAAACAAAAAAAAATCCATAAAAATTCATCAACAGCAACAACTTCTCCCTTGCACATTATGCAGCAGTAACAGCTTTCTACTTCTGCATAACAACTTTAGCTTGCTTCTCCCTCTGCCTAGCAGCTTCAACTTTAGCTCCGGCCCTCTACATAGCAGCTTCAGCTTCGACCTTCAACCTCAGCCTCGTCATCAAGACTTTTCATCCATAACTTCTTCAGCAGCAGTAGCTTCTCCACTCGTACCTTCACCCTCTTCTCTTTGCTCCCCCTGTATAGAATCATCTCCCCCTTTTTGTGAAGAAAGCAGAAGCAAGAAATGGTCTCTAGCTTGAACCAGGGCATCTCTGGTAGTATCAACCTCAGCAATTTGTAGGTTGATTTTTGCAATTTGCTCCACAAGCCATTTTTTGGACAGTATAGACTGCCTTGGACCAGTGTTGCCCTGAATGTTGGGAATATTCCTGAAAATATTTTCCCTTTCTGCTTACTTTTTCAAAGGTAGGTTAATGACTCTCTCTTTGCTCTTCAGAATTTCATTGTTGACAGTGTAAAGTTCAGAAGCTTTCCCCAAAGTGTCTCCTCTCATAGGATCAAGGCCTTGGATAGTTAATATTTTGTAGATCAGAGAGGGAAAAGGAAGGATGAAAGTTGACTCTTTTTCTGCCAGGTTGGTAATTGGATAGAAGATCATTTTCCGTAAATCAACTTTGAATCCTTTCCCAATTTTAAACAGCAGAGAGGCTTGTTTAGCTGTCACAACTGACTCATTTAAAGAGGGAAGACAATTGTGAATAGAAATTTTATGGAGGGTGGAAAATAAGGCAGTGAGTTTTGATGCTGGGCATCTAGGGATCCATTTCTTCAGTATACCTCCAGAGAGATATTCAATCATTGTATCCATGTTTGTTATTACTCTTTCTGTTCCTCTCACTTGCTATTCAGTATTAAGACCCATACATTGATTGATGATTGAAGGTGTAAATTGATAAATTTTGTTACAGAGATATACCTTCCCAAATTTCTTTGAGGAGGTATCCTCTATAGCATAGTTTAAATTGGCATAAAACAACCTTATAATCTCATCAACATATGGTTCTTTTCTAATAACAGAGCCAAGAAGCTGTTTGTCTTCCAGAAATTCCACCAGACTATATTCAGAGCAGGAGGCAATATCTAACTCTCTTTCAGACCTAATTACTCTATTTATATTAATAGTCCCATTTATCATGTTTAGCTTTAGAGTAAAATTTATCGGAGAAAGAAGATACCTCATTGTCTGAACCAGACAAGTCTATGCTGATGGATTCGATACTGTTAGAGAAAGTTAGGGTGTGTGCCTCTTCAGATGTTGGCTGGAATGTTGCCTGAGATGTTGTGGCATCTGTGCCAACATCTAGGGCAGCACTTGACCTTGTAGCCCTGGGAACTCCTTTTGGAAAGAATTATTTTAAGGGAGTTTCATCTGGGATTTCCCTTTCCAGAGGAACATTTTGTGGTTCAGAAGCTGAAGGTTCTTCATCAGTTGAGAAAATGGAGTCCGTACTTTCACTATCATTGCTCGAGTAGACGGGTTTAGAGGGTTCACATTTTGTTCTTTTGCTACTTGAATCTTCTCGGACATTTTTCTCGAACATTCTACTCCATCGGCAAGTAGGGAAGGCAGGTGATCTGGGCCACTTACCCAAGGATGTAAAATCAGTGGTTTCATCTACATCAATGTGGTTGTTGTCATCTCCAGGGTAGCTAATATCCAAGGGTTCATCGAAACCCTTAAACACTAACGCTCTAGACAGATCCTCTGGGGGATTTCCGGAAAATAACTGGTCGGTTGCATAGGTATGTTCAATGGAGGACTAATGCTCATTGGAGTGTTGGATGATATGTTGGCTGACATGAGTTCTGACACAGGGGAAGTTTCCATTAGTGAGAATTGTAGAGAGAATTTTGAGGAATTAGGGTTTGTGATTGAGGAAGAAGATTAGAATGGTGAATAATCCATCGGGTAGGTAGGGTAATACCCGAGAAGTGATGTGATTTTCTCCCCTTTTTAAATTTTTATTTTTAATAGGGAAAATCGGATATGACAAAAAAATGCAAATGAGAGGATTTTATATACATGACAAATCTTTCAAAGCAACAAAAATCCTTAGTTTTAGGAGTTTGAGATTTATCTAATAGCTTACACCTAAAACTTTGGGGTAAAATGATGAGCATCACGGTAGAAATTTAATCTTATCATTTCAAAGTTTGAAATTTCTATAAAAAAAAAACATAATTATAGGGAGAAAAATCTTATTTTTCTGGAATCAGTTAAGAACAACATCCCAACAAATATCATAATCTGAAAATGTTAACAACAATATTGGCAACATTCTGGACGACACAAGTATTTTGATCCCTCAATTTTTTTTCGCACTGGCAACAAATCAAGACATGTTTTATATGTATTTTATGAGTTTGATCACTGGACCAATGTAACATTTTTTCATCGTGTCAATGGTCTAATCATAAAACACATACAAAAAGATTTCTCGTGTCAAAAGTGAGAATACTTAATTTAGTATTTTCAAAATTTCTTTTGAAGCACTCGATACTCCTATAGAATAGGAACAATATCTTTTCAAAGGGTTTTGCCCATTTTGTTCAGTTGTCAATCATTTGTTAAGGCTTTGCCTTATTTTGATACTCCATTTTTATGATATATATATTATCGCAGAGAACGGTATCACATTGATAACTTATTCTTATTGAAGGATCATTATTGTGTGACCAAAGGATATGCAATATACAACAACAATAATCAGTTTATGATATTCCATAGGTAAATGTCACCTGAAATGTTAGACAGTGTTTCAACTGACATTCACCAAAAATGCTTTTTTAGAGATTACAAAGACCAAGAGATTTCTTAAAACTAGAAAATCTCTCATGGTCCAAAGCTTTTGTAAAAATGTCAGCTAGTTGATGAAGAGTGTCAACATGTTCAATTTGAACTAGCTATTTTTTTTACTAAATCTCTTAAAAAGTGATGTCTAATATCAATATGTTTGTACGTGAGTGCTGAACTGGATTTTTGGAAATATCTATAGCACTCAGATTATCACAGTACAAAATTAAAATGTTGCTAGAAAAATCATAGTCGTCTAACATGTGTCTTAGCCATATTAATTGAGAGCAACAACTTTCAGCTGCTATATATTCAGATTCAGCAGTTGAAAGTGACACAATTTTGTTTACGACTATACCATGAAATAAGATTATTGTCAAGATAAAAACATCCTCCACTTGTACTCTTTCTATCATCCACATCTCCAGCCCAATCCGAGTCATTAAATCCTATTAAGTTAGGATTAGTGTATTTGGAATACCAAATTCCCAACTCACATGTGCCGGCAATATATCGAATAATACGTTTTATGACATTTAAGTGAGATATTATCGAGCACAGATACAAACACTAAACGTAATATCTGGGTGACTTGCAGTAAGATATAGAAGGCTACCTATCATAGATCGATACAAGGTTGGGTCAACATTTTCACCAACATTATCCTTACATACCTTCTGCAAAGATCCCATTGGCGTTTTAATTTGTTTAGCATTTTTCAATCCGAATCTCTTAACTAGATTCTTGGCATATTTGCTCTGGGAAATGAAGATTCCATCTTCACTTTGATTAATCTGCAAGCCTAAGAAAAATAATAGTTCCCCAATCATGCTCATTTCAAATGTTGATGACATAGATTCAACAAATGACTTTAGATAAGACTGTGAGGTCGAACCAAAGACTATGTCATCTACATAGATTTGAGCAATAATAATATCTACACCATGACGTTTAATGAATAAAGTATGTTCATCTTCACCACGGTTAAAACCAAATTCAAGAAGAAAGTTAGTTAGACAACCATAATATGCAAGAGGGGCTTGTTTCAACCCATACAAAGCCTTTTTGAGCTTGTACACATAATGTGGTGGTAAGGATCTTCAAATCCTTTTGGTTTTTCAACATAGACTTTCTTATCTAGATAACCATTTAAGAATGCACATTTAACATCCATTTGGTGTAAAGTAATTTTCAGACAACAAGCAATAGCAAGTAACAACCTAATTGACTCAATTTTAGCCACATGTGCGAAAGTTTCATCATAATCGAGTCCTTCAACCTGGGTATAGCCTTGAGCAACTAGACGAGCTTTATTTCTCACAACTGTTCCCAATTCATCTGATTTATTTTTAAAAATTTATTTAATTCCAATTACATTTGTATTATTTGGACGAGGAACTAAGTCCCAGAATTCATTTCGAGAGAATTGTTCAAGCTCTTCTTGCATTGCTTGAATCCAAATTATCTTTGAGTGCTTCTAAAATATTTTTTAGTTTTAATGTAGATAGAAAATAAGAAAGACTAACCTCTTGGTATATGGTTGACATACACACATACCTTACCATTTCTCTATAGTTGAGTGGTTCTTTGCCTCTTGTTCTAATTCCTTCAAAAACTCCCCCTATCACCTGACCCGTGAGATGATTCTTCCTAATCCTTTATGAGGGATCCCTTCAAACTTAATCAGACAATTTAGCATATAACTCCTCATCCATGGCCTCTGTGATCTCTGTTTCAGGTTCAGATGTTGCTTCAGGTGTGGCAACATTTGGGGCAACATCTGATTTTTCTGCAATATGCTTATTTTCCACTGAAACTATAACGTTATTTTCAGTTGTATCTCCTATAAAATCAGAAAGATCATCAAAAATAATATTTACAGACTCTTGTATAGTTTTGGATCTCAGATTGTATACTCGATAAGCATGACTATTTTGTGAATAGCCAACAAAAATTCCTTTGTCACTCGTATAGTCAAACTTTGCCAAATGATCTCTATCATTTAAAATGTAACAATACACCCAAAAACATGAAAGTAACACAAGTTAGGTTTCTTTCCATTTATAATCTCATAGGGTGTCATTTTTGTTCTAGGCCTTAAATAGACTCTATTAACGATGTGATTAGCAGTATTCAAGGCTTCTGCCCAAAAACGTTTTGATAATTTTTTAGAACTAACCATAACTCTAGCCATTTCTTGCAATGTTCTATTCTTTCTTTCAGCTACCACATTCTATTGAGGAGTTTTGTGTGCCGAAAACTCATAGAAAATTCCCTTTTTCTCATAAAATTTTGTGAAGGAACTATTTTCAAATTCTTTTTCATGGTCGGATCTAATCCAAAAAATAGGAGAATAGAACAAGCTCCTAATTCTAGAGTGCAAAATTTTAAACATGTCAAAAGTTTGTGATTTTTCTTTCAAAAAATATATCCATGAATATCTAGAAAAATCATCTACTATCACATAGAAATACATCATGCCTCCTAGACTGTCTACTTTAATTGGACCCATTAGATCCGTGTACAGTAATTGAAAACAGTGAGACGTACCTAAATGTTGTCCATCTTGTTGGATAATATTATGAGAGACACGAGTTTGCTTACCTTTCAGAAAATCTTCACAGACAATTTTACCTTTATGGCTAAGATTTGGTAAGCCTCTAACCTCTTCATATGAGACCAATTTTTCTAAATTGCGGTAGTTGTCATGCCCCAGCTTTTGATGCCATAGTATTGTGTCATCGATCTTGACATTATTGCATGTTTCTTGTCTTGCAACAAGATAGCAATTATCACCTGTTCTAGTACCTGTCATGACACATTCATTGGCTTCATTCGTAACTTCACAGGCATTCTTATTATATTTTACCTCAAGATTGCCGTCACATAGTTGACTAATACTAATCAAATTAGCCATTAAGCCCTCAACATGTAAGACATTTCCTAAAGCTGGAAATTCAGGAACATTCAAGATCCCTTTTCCAATTATTTTGCTTTTACTGCCACCTCCATAAGTTACGTTACCTCCATTGAATGACTCATAGTTCTTTAGAAACTCCTTTGTACCTGTCATGTGGCGAGAACATCCACTATCAAAGTACCAAGAACCTAAAATGTTAGTTTTTAATGCAGTTATAGCAACATTACATGTTACATTCTTTTTGGGAACCCAAACTCTCTTAAAACAGTTTTTACCTTTCGACTCAGAAATGTTGCTTCGAATGTTATCTGAAATGTTGGACAACCTTTTAGGCAACATTTTGCTCACAGAATCTTGAAATTTGAAACAGTGTGGTTTTAAGTGTCCAAGGGAGTTCCAGTGATGACATACAAACTTCATATTCTTTGACATATATGAGAACCTATTATTTATTCCTTTTTATTTTATAAAATATATTTTCTCATTTTTGTCAAACAAACTAGAGCATATGGTTTTAAGAGAGTCTTCGTATTCAATACATGCATGCGAAGGTTGACAAAAGCTGAGTATCTCATTCAAATTAGAAGTCCTGGTGTTGAGCTTGCGGAAGGTTGTTTCGGCTAGATCCAGTTTTGGACGAATCTTACCAAATCCAGTATCCTTCTTAGTAAGAGCAACCTCAAGTCAGGTTATCATGCCAGTTAATTCCAGATTCTCATGAGTTAAAGATTTTACCTTTTGTCAAGTTGTTTGGATTCTATGATTAAGGCTTTACAAATACTTTGTAATTCATTAATCATGTCATCTTTGCATTCAACTTGATCCATACACTCAGCCTCACTACTAGAAATAAAACCACAAAAGCAATTAACATCAGGATAGTTAAAGAATACGTACCTCTCGGATGTTGATGGGGATGCAGATGTCGTTACTGATGTTGGGGAAAATTTTGTGATATCTGAGACAACATTACAGACGACATTTCATTATCAGAAAGAGACTGTTCGTAAACAGTGGCCAGCATTGCTTGTGATTCGACTTCTTGATCTCCTCCCTCTTCTCCTTCATCGTCACTAAGAGAAACTCATAGACTCTTACCAATTTTTTCAAGAGTGTTTGCACATTCGTTGGCATAGTGACCTCATCCTGAGCATGCATGACATTACACATATTCAAGTTGTTTGGGATCAAATTTGGTGATATCTGAGTTGGTTCTTCTTAGTTGATTTCCTTTTTGTACATTTTGAAGGAATCTAGTGGGCTTTTAATTGAAGCCTTGGTTTTGGTGCTCTTTAGATTTAGATTGATTTCTCTCATTATTGAACTTCCTCACCATCGAATTGTATTTTCGAGTGAGTAAGGAAACATTTGCACCTTCACCAATTTCTTCAAGATTCTCAGCCTCTTATTCGATTTGAATCTCCGAGGATTAAACTTGAAGTGCTACATTCTTGCTTTTATATAGTTCCCTTTGATTCTCAATGTTCATCTCATAGGTTTTGAGAATGCTCATTAAGGTATGAACGTCCATTGTAGCAAGATTGTGAGCTTCTTCAATCGCACAGATCTTTATATTGAACTTTTCAGGAAGTGAACAGAGTGCCTTTTCCACAAGTTGAGTGTTGGTTAAAGGAGAACCAAACATTTGACATTCATTAGAGATGTCAATCAACTTTTCAAAATAGGATTTGATGTCCTCTGTTTCTTCCATCCTTAAACGTTCATATCTACTCATGAGCATGCGTAGCTTCGTCCGACGAACACTTGAGCTACCTTCACAATCAGTTTGTAAAGTATCCCATGCGTCTTTAGCCGTAGAGCAGTTTTGTGTGAGTTTGAACATGTAAAGATCAACCCATCCAAAAATTGCATTTAAGGCTTTGTCGTTGAAGCTTGCATTATTGGTTTCTTCCGCAGTCCATTCGGATTCAGGTTTAACAAGAATGTCACCTTCCTCATCCGGTGGCAACATATGAACAACATATCCATTGGTTATAGATCTCCATGCTCTAACCTCAATTGATTTGATATGAGATTGTAGGCGGATCTTCCAATAGGCATAATTTGAACCATCTAAAATGGGAAGCCTACCAATCGTTGGATTTGCCGGTCTCATAGCTTTAAATAACATGACCAAGCACTTATTGTGTTAAGTGTTGGCTCTGATACCACTTGTTAGGTCCCGGTATGCTATGGAACAATAAAAAACAAACTCGAATGCCAATTCAGTTTCCGAATGTCGGCGATAATGTCTTCCGGCACCAGTGATAACACTTTAGTAAAAACATAAAACTTTAAAGAGCAATGCAATGGAAATTTAAAGAACACAATGGTTTAAAATTTACATAGGTTATATAATATATATATTATATAACCTATGACGGTCAATGAACGAAAGTATTGTATATATTTATTATATACAAAAATTACAAATTCCTTTCTTTACAATTTTACAAGATGAAACGGGAAGGAATTAAATGTTAAAGTCGCAGATGACTTCTGCCTGAAAAATCTACCTAAATAGACATAGACAAATTCTCATTACAATTGCTCAATACAAAGCTAATCTAGAATCTAAACTGCAATTGTAATGTTGGACAGAATGTTGTCGACATGCTCAGGCAACAGTTATGATCCAGTTTTTTTAGATGAATTGTCGAGAGCTCTCTTGATATTTTTGCTTTCTGATTCTGGATATCGATTCACTCTTGTAGCCTCTCTATTTATAGTAGAGAGTCTTCCTTAAAAAGCTCATCGATCGGTTGAGTAGGTTGAGGGAAAGGCGGGCAGCTGGTGTGTTTGTTGGAGAAGATCATGGAGTCGAAATCTCAACAACTTTGACTTTTTCTTCACTCAACTTCTTCCCCAAGCTTTGACTCTTTCTCCCACGTTTTACACAGCTCCTAATTCACATGCCTAAGTTGATTTTATCCCACAGTAAAATATTATTACTTATCGTGAAGTAAGGCAAAACCGTTATGAGAAAATGTTGGTCCGAATGTTGTGACATTTGTCCTAACATTTATATGCATTCAAATCAGTACTTCAGAAGATATGTTGGGTCAAATGTCACGGCACCAAACCCAACATTAACATTAATATTTCAAAAATCTTAAAACAAATTCAGTTTAATAGATCGATTAATATTTTGGACCGAAAGTAGTACGGTGTACATTCGATTTTTCGATTTGATTTTATGTTATTCGGTTTCGATTTTGAAAAAATGACATCCAATCTGAACCAAAATAAACTTGATTTGGTTTAGTTTCTCTTTTTGTTTCGAATTTTTTCGATTCAGTTTTTTGGTTATGTGTCACATAATATAATATGAATCTAGTATAATCAGGTAGTAACATATTTGAATGACGATATCATAATAACTATTTAAATAACGAGAATATCTCTTGAATATTTTTTCAAAATTCAATCCTCACAATGAAAATAATTAATTAATGGACTCAATTTATAAGATAGTAATACCATTGATGCGATATTCAAACACTCATAATCTTCTATAAAAGCATAATACAATAAATCAACAAGAATAGGTTTTCACGTCTAGTATTATTGTTAATTCTAGTTGATTCTTTACCAAGAATCAAATGTATTTTATGTAAAAAAATATCCATCTCAAAACAGTTGTCGTGTTTTTTAGTTACACGCTATTAAAAAATATTAATAAGGACTCATTTTCACTATTTTTACCCTCTTAAGATATTACACCATATTATCTCTCCTCAATAAATATTTATTACATATATATCTATGTCAATTCCATCAATAATGTTCTCCATCTTAATTATTGTAATTATTACAAAGAATATAATGGAAAAAGACTATTTAATTTCATTCTTGATATTTTTTAAATGACAAGTATTTTGAGACTAATATTTTTAAGGACAATAAGTATTTTGAGCATTAAGACTTCTCTCTAAGTAAAGAAAGTCAGGTGAATAGATATCATAATTCATTTTTTTTCAAATGCGAAACCACATTTTTAAAAATAATTCAAATCAAACTCAACAACAAAAAAATTTCTGTTCAGTTTGGTTTTTCGTTTTAATCCTAATAATGCACACCCGTAGTACCAATAAGCCAGCAAAAGAAACAATTTTTGACAGCAAAAAAATAAGAAAGAAACAAGTGCCATCAGTAACTGGAAAATGATCGGAGTAGAAAGTTTAATTTTTGAAACACTCATCACATGTGTAGAGTAGTTCTATAGTGAAATTTAATATGTAGTTTTGCATCATATGATAAGCCTAGTAATTACTAGTAAAATTTATCAAGGTGCTCTCTACGTTCATATTTTCGTGCCCAAACATGTTTACCATTAATCCTAAACTTAGCAATGGAACCGTTACATAAGATCTGATCGATGGTTGAAACATCACGAACTGCCATTCTAGCATACAGAGAATGATCCGATGAAGAACCCGATGGCACCATATGAACGTTCTCAACACAGTCAATCCCGTAGTAAGAATTGAAGAGTTCCTTCACTTCTGCTTCAGTAACAGGAAATCCCCTTGAAAATGTTAAAAACATAGTCCTATCATCCACTGGTGCATCAGTTTTAAGTGACCAACTCCATAAATCTCTACTAGGAATTATTGAATCTAAGGTTCTTGGAACAACTGTTATGGCACCAAATGTTGGATGAGGGAATCCAGGAATTGGAATAGGTGAATTCAGAATGATTCTTGATTTTCCTGACATGATTTGATGCAAAATGTCAACAAATATAATCGCGCAAACCTTGTTCAACAATGTCTTGATTCCACTTATCATAGTGAACCTTTGTTGGTAAAAGATGTTGAATGAAATATTTCTCTTCAATAGTATAGCAGTAAGAGGCATGTCACCTACATCATTAGGCATGGGGGGCACCTTCGATTCGAGCCATTTTAAACAAGTAGCACCTTCTTCAGCCAACTTATACACAATTTCATCAGGTAACTTTGCCATTTTGTCAATTAGGCTTGGAAAATGTACTTCTTCTAACCATAGCCACATAGCCAGAACCAAAAGTGACTCTGATGGATTGCGAGATAGGCACACGACTAGTCGAGTGAAGACATCTCTATCAATTTTGTGGAACAAATGAAGCTCTTCAAGTGTAATCCCGGATGACATTGTTGAAAGAGTCTGTAAACTTTTTTTTTTAATGTTTATATTCCTGTGTGACTACATAGTCATTGTTATATATGACCATGGATTTCAATAAGTTCCAATCTATAGAGCCAAAAAATTAACTTCAAGAATCCAAGTCTTGGAAGAATAAGATTTCTTTTCCCACAAAAATAAAACATGTATTTCGCGTGGAAAAAGAGATAGTTCACAACTTACTAACACAAGGGTAAAAAGAGTTCCAAGTAATTAGATTAACTAAATCTAGTCTATAGTATTTATTAGTGATCACACAAAACTTAAAAGACCAAGAACGTCATTGGTCAAAACTGTTTGGTTTAGAATCCTATCATTTTGGTTTTTGTGACCATAATTAATTATAGTAATAATCCCTCCGTCCAGTTTACTTATCTACTATATTAAAAATAGTTGTTCAATTGTACTTATTCACTTTTAAAAATCAAGAGATAATTTACCACTTCATACCTATTTTACCCTTATAATTTATTATTGGATTGACAAGTTCAAAAAAAATTTAGTGGTTGCACAAATTTTAAAGTATGTTTTATTTAGTTCAATAATTAGGTTACTTAGCAATAATTAGGGGTGATATAGAAAAATTATCACTCTATTTTTGGCTTCTTAATAGGCGTGTCAAGTAAAAATGTCACAAATAAAAATGGACGGAGGGAGTACTAGTTTGTGAAGTGAAGTTTTAACCCCAAATGTCCAATCCTTGACAAAGTGGTCTGCCAAAGTCCCGAGGTTATTTATGAGCTATTTATGCTCTAAATTCTAATGAACCATTTTGAAGTTAGATTGGGGTTCGACTACCACGGGATAGGGCTTGATTTTCACAATAGATTTACTCTCCCGCATTTTACAGTAAAGTATGTACATTAATTTAGTACTCCGCTATTGATACTTTTCGGATTGTGTCATGACCAGTTTATTGACATAACAGTTTTGACCCACCCAAACAAAATTTATAATTTCTATGGTTCTCATGAAAGAAAATAATACTTAATTTTATATTATTTGGCCACATTATAAAAAATATTCGTCTCAAATTACTTGACCGCTTTCTAAAAACAAGATAGAATTAATTAAGTTTTTCTTACTTTGCCTCTACCTACCAAGGTGGAGGTAAGACTTGTGTACACTCTACCCTCCCCAGACCACACGGTGTGGGATGCCACTGGGTATGTTGTTGTTTGTTTGTTTGTTGTTTCTTACTTTGCCCTTAACATTAATTATTTTTTAAAGTAACAAATATTGATTAGAGTGCAATTAAATGGAGAGATAAGGATAATGTAGTAAAAATACCATTCTTATTTATGATTTCTTAAGGAGCGTGTAAAATAAAAAGTGGGCAAGTAATATGGGACGGAGGAAGTAATTAGCAGTAGCAATTAGCTTCGCATATATGTCGAAACTTTGACAAAAGTTGCTTCTAAAGTGGTTCTATAGACGTAAGTCGAAATGACGTGTGGTTTTCCTAAAAGTGTTTGATCTTGAATTTTTGTTTCCGCTTACCAAATTCTTTAAAAAATGACTTAACTTGAAAAAACTCGCTTGCAAGAACTTCTGTTACCATCAGAAATAAGTTCTAGCTTTTGCATATAAGGCAAACTTGTGGTCAATTGAGCAGGTTCACTGTCTTTAAATGTCCTGAACTTTTGTCTTATAGGAAAAACTAATTTATGCCACAACTTATGCTCGACGGGCAACAAAAGTTTTCCTTTGTTTCCCACCAGATATAAGTTCTAGATTTTACCTATAAGACAGAACTTATTGTCAATTGAGCAGACTTAAAGTGTGATGACGATGAGTAGAAATAATATTGTGTGTGCCAAAAGAGGTTACAGACTGGTATCATATTGCATGATCATGATAAGGAGTATACTCGTATATGAGGTGTGTTAAAAATGATCTATTATTTAAGTGAATTGAGATCAGGAAATTAATTAAAATGGGAGACAATGATCTAATTATGGAATTAGTGAGAGGGGACAAGTGCTTTAATTAGGATTCCACGTGTGGGCATAAGAATGAGCCAATATATGACTCATGTTAACTAGATATACATGTACGTGTTGATTATTTATAGTACAAGATATTCTTTTAATTAATTAAGGGGTACTTTGTGGGTCCCACAATCCACTAAAGGAAGATGAGTTCTTTTTAGCTAAGTCACTCCTCTTGATAAATTTAGACAGCCACATGTTGATAAATATTGGCATCCACCTTTTGACAAATATAGGCAGCATGCTTCTTAAGAATTGGTGAAGAAATGTTAAAATTAATGAATGATTCATTAAGTTGAAGAAAAGAAGCAAAAAAAACGTGAGTAGCAACATATTTTGGGTGTCCACTTTGTCAAGAACGCTAACACCAACAACATACGGGTTTGTGTACCATTTCAATATCGTTGTTCCATTTTTTGTTGCTCTTGAATAGCTAAGGAATTCGATTCCGTCACCCCATTGGAAAGTCAACATAAAGGTATGTTAAGGCAAATTCTTCTTTCTTTTGGCATAAGTACGGAACGTAAACGTAATATTATTCCATAAATGATTCTACTCTTAGTAGTTAAGGATGTTCATGTTATTCATTCCTATGTTCAAAGCATGTCTAAATATGTTTCTAAATCCCTATTGAGCTATATGGGAAAGATGTTAGTATTCATAATATTAATCGGAGGTGAAGCAACCTTACATCACTCCGACAAACTTATAGTGTCTTATTATCATATCATTCATGCATTATATTCATGTATTACCCTTGACCTCAAAGGTGTTACTTACACTACTATATGGTATGCATTATATATATGTATAGGGTATGGGAAAATGAAAGACGTTATATACGCACCACCACCTGCAGCTGGTACAGATATGATGATGATTATGCCCACAGAGGCTTGATGGCGTTATATACGCATATGTATATGTATAACCGTATTGTACATGACATTTAGGCATATTATGGCCCTCAGAGGCATTCTCTACTGGTTGGTTGTTTCTTGTCTCATGTTACTTTCAGGTCTCTATTGTGCTATTCTTCATGTCTGACATACTCGGTACATCAGTCCTACTGACGTCCCTTTTTTCGGGGATGCTTCATTTTATGCCCGCAGGCTCAGGTAGACATGGTGACAGTTCACACTAGTATGTTGTTGGTTCAGCGGATATTGGAGCACTCCATTTATTTTGGAGTAGTAGTGTAATCTTGGTACAGTACTTTTGCATATGCATATGGGTATGGCGGGCCCCTATCCCGACCTTATGATGTCACGTACTCTTTAAAGTCTTGTAGACAGTTGTCATGTGTATAGTAATCGTGTATGGCCATGTCGGCCTTGATGTATATGTATATAGGTTGGGTCCTTCTGGTTGTAGAATTTTACATAACTCTTTTCTAGTTTACTATTTTCATATGTCAGCAAGGTATCTCGTGGCGGCCCGTATGGGCCTTGAGAAATTATGGTTATATGATAAATACATGATTAGTGGTACTCGGCAAGTAAGGTCCAGGTGCCCATCATGACCCTCTTGTTTGGGTCATGAAAAACTTGGTATCAGAGCAGGTCTGTCCTAGGGAGTCTGCAAGCCGTGTCTAGTAGAGTCTTCTTTATGGGGGTGTTGCGCCCTACACTTATAAACAGGAGGCTGCAAGGCATTTAGGGATGGTTTCCATTCTTTCATATCATAGGTCGTGCAGTAGAGCTGAGTCTTAAGAATTCAATTTTAACTCGTGCCTGATATTGTTTCAGTAATGCCGGTTAACAAACAAACTTCGGTTAGTTCTTATTCGTAGCCAGTAAATGAGTGACTTCTACCAAACGATTGATACGCCAGAAGGGCAGTATTATGTTAAAAATTTGAGATTGTGAAGAATTGTCTCACTCATATAAGGAAGAGATAATGCAAGCATGGAAAACAAAATGTTTGTTTTTGGATACAGAAAAAAAGGGTAAAGGAAAGGAAGTACTAAGCACCTGAACGCAGAAGTTTGTAAGGATTCTCTATGTAGACCTTATCGTGTTTATGATCACAGTAATACCTTCTTCCAGTAGGGTTATGATTAGCAGGGAGATTGAAGTTGGACTGAGTGTAAACACGAGTAGTATGCTCTCTATTGAGACAGATCCGTCAGAGGATATGAGTAAGTTACTTTCCTAGGCATGACTTCATCCTAGAGCATATGATAGAGATAGGCCCTTGAGGGGTCAAGGAGTTTATTAGTCAGGGATCGCCGATATTTAAAGGGGTCAAATATGTCAATATCTTAGGGTCAAAGTTTTAAAGTTCGAGTGAGACCGCCCCGACCATCTTGTAGTCAGTGTGGTCGAGCGCACCCGCAAAGGTACAGGAGGTTGGTTTAGTGTGGCAGCCATGGCCACAACGTTCTGAAGTGTCCTATGTTGATGCACAAAGGTAAGGATAAGATGATTATGAGTTGTACAGATGAAAAATTAGAAAACATCATTGGAAGGTTTAGTAGGTTATGAAAAGATACACGTTTTACAGTGATTTTTGCTGATTAGAATGAGGGAATATGTTATGTACGTGCGACCTAAATTATAATGTATTACCTAGAATAGATTAGGAATTATCCCGGGGTATCATTAACGAGAATGGATTACCACAATCGAATCATCTGAAGAGTGACCATCAGTAAATTTAAGAAGATCACGTAAAGTAACGTACCCAGAATAGTGAGCCCAAGTCATATATAAGGATCGAGTTATCTACGGTAGTGAAAGGAAACATAAGCCTCTCGTCCTTGCATAAAGGGAGATACCGCGTATTTATTGTGAATTACATGTATCAATGTTAGTAAGCTAAGGTATTCTATAGGTATTGGACTGGTAAGGTCTTCGGCTTCATTGTGTAGCATGTTACAATTCTAAATAACCTATGGATAACAATAGCTTGTTAGGGGCAATTGAGGACGAAAACTATGGAACAATCGAAGAATGGTCATAACGAATATGAAAACAGTTAATAAGTATGAATGGAATGGTATGATCAAGTATCAAGGCAGAAATATTTTTCGACCAATAGAAGGAAGGATTACAACAAAAAGGATAAAGGTGAATGAGATTATAGTTATGCAGGATTCGCAAAGGTATGATTACTCCAGAACAGCATAAGGACCAATGGTAGAGGAGGGACAGTAAGAACTCTTTGGCCAAAGGTGATGAACCTCTGAGGTTCAGGAAGATAGTATGAGAAATACTTTGAGATAAGAGACCCCCAAGGAAACTTGAAATGGAAATGTAAAGGTAAGACGAATGAGCACTCGATCGATGGGAGATCTGATAATGATAAGACACGAAAGCTTGACAAGTCATTGGATTATGTAACACTATGAATTGGATCTAAACATACGAAGCATTGGTTCCACAACATATGCTATCATACCTCTCAAAAGATAGGTAAACGAAAGTAACAGTAAGTAAAGCTCGAGATTAGCACCTAAACATGTGAAAAGGGGCCAATGACGCCTATGGACACAAGGTAGATATTAAAGATATATGTCAAGAGATAATGACATTATAATGAAGATAAAATGTCAGGCTAACACAGATGTTTATGAGCATTTTTGAACTGACCAAAGGTTCTACGAGGTTGATAAAGTAATGGGTTTACAGCTTAATGAGATCAAGGAAATCTTTTCCCAAAGCGACGTTGACAAAAAGTCTTAGCCATGAGGCCAGTGAAGGAATTCGAATCAAAGTATACTGACTAGGTTTGGATATAGTAGGGCAACATCATGTAATATAAATTCTTTAGAAGCTTCCACATACTAAATGATGAAATAAGTTAACAACTCATCTTTTAAGGGGTAGTAACGCCAAGGATTGGAATCAGGAGCAATGTTTGAGATTACATATGTATACCAGAATATTTTAGAATTAGAAAGAGTACAACAAGTAAGAAAATGAGTGAACAAGTGTCAAAAAAAGTAAAGAAAGAAAGTTGTTTATAATTATGAGTAGTGAGAAAGTATGGAAAAAAAAGAGATTCCTTTCAAACCATGAATGAGAGTTAACTGCGATGATACGCACTTCAGATTCGATGATATTGTCCATAAAGTATTTACGATTGAGATGCTACAAATATAAGAGTTCTTAGTACACCAGTTAGTAAACAAAGCTAAGTTGACAATATAATCATTCACCTACAAGCGACTTGACTAATGAGAGGACTAAGGAGAGAAGTTGACCTGAGGGAACGCATCAATTAGCTAAGTGGGAGTTCAATTGGAGGATTCAGATAGTGATATCCCTATGACTCAGAATATAGCAGTGTCATCCCTCATACTGGAAGAAAAAAAATGTCATGATGAAGATCCTATTTTTAGGGAAAATCGGAAAGGATATTTAACAAAAGAAAATCGCAACCTTCGAGTATAATGGGAGAGGGACCCCCATGTGGAAGGTCCATTTGTATATTCCCAATGTAGCAGGAGTATGGGACAAAATTATGACGGAGGTCCATTGCTCACGATATTCCATTCACCCTGGATCTACTAAGATGTATCATGATCTCAAGGGTGTCTACTTGTGGAACGACATGAAGAGGAGTATTACAGAGTTCGTAGCTCAGTGTCCTAATTGTCAGTAAGTAAAAATAGAGCACCAAAAGCCTGACGGTTTGACTCAGAACATTGAGATCTCGGTGTGAAAATGGGAAATGATTAATATGGATTTCATTACCAGTTTACATCACTCTTATCATAGTTTAATTCTATTTGGCTGACTATTGATAGATTGACTACCTACACAACTGAGGACTACGCAGAGTTGTACTTTAAGGAGATTGTTCGCCTTCATGGTATGCCTATTTCTATTATATCTGACCGAGGTGCACAACTCATAACTAATTTCTGGAGATCATTTCAAAAGGGTTTGGGCACTCAAGTTAATCTTAGCATAACTTTTCACCCCCAGACAGACGGACAGGTCGAGTGTACGGTTCAAACACTCGAAGACATGCTACGAGCTTGCGTATTGGACTTAAAGAGAAGTTGGGATGATCATCTATCCCTTATTGAATTTGTGTACAATAGCATTTATCATGATAGTATCAAGATTGCTCCATATGAAGCTTTGTATCGACGGAAATGTAGATCTTCTATCGGATGGTTCGAAGTAGGCGGATCTGAATTATTTGGGCCTGACGTAGTGCACCAAGCTATAGAGAATATGAAGCTTATCCAAGAATGGTTGTTAACCACTCAGAGTCGTTATAAGCTGTATTCAGGTGTGCGGCAGCGGGACTTAGAGTTCCAAGTGGATGATTGGGTCTTCTTGAAGATTTCTCCTATGAAGGGTGTAATGAGATTTGGGCAAAAGGGAAATCTCAGTCCAAAGTACACTGGGCCATATCGCATAATTCTATGAATCGGCCAAGTAGCTTACGAGTTAGACTTGCCTTTAGAGTTAGAGTTTGTTCATCCAATTTTCCATGTTTCTATGTTAAGAGTGTGTGTTGGGGATCCTTCACTGATTGTACCGATTGACAATGTGAAGGTTACAGAGGACCTATCATATGAAAAAATTCCTATTGCTATCTTAGATCAACAAGTCTGCAAGTTGAGGATTAAAGAAGTAGCCTCCATGAAAGTTCTATGGCAGAATTAGGTTTTTTACAGTCATTGGCCATGTGGTCAGACTTTCCACAATTCTAACATTTTCCCTTCTTTGGGGATGCCTTGTAGTTTATTTTATGGTCTGATGATCTTTTAGCTTTAGATCTTTTCTTGTAATTTTTGTACCTAGTTTTGGGAGTAATATTTTTATTTCATTTTTATAGCCTTTTGTGGCCTCTCTAGATGGAGTTGTTAGCTTAACATAGCCAAAATCTTCACAAAAACTTTCTAATTCATTTCTTGAAGTTTTTTCGTTCCCTTTTTAATTGGTTCGTTAGTTTTAAGTTGTTACACAACTCTAAACCAGTAAGATTAATAAAACTTATTATATCTCCATAAGTCATCAGACTGTAAGGGGTTTCTCCACCATATTTATTTCTAATGGTAGTTCTAACCTTCTCTGCAAATAAAGCAGGCAAGCCGCTTATAAACCTTTCTTTCCAATAATCATGGTTACAGTCTTCCCTTATCATAACTTTGTTAAGGAAGATATCTTTATACCATCTAAAATCATGAAGTTTAGGGCAAGTTAAATTATTGAGAATTTCTAAGCTTTTTTCTTGGAAGAGCTTAGGTTCTCCTATGAAATGTTTGGCTATACAGTACAGTAGGGTAGGGGTAGCATCTTCATGGACCTCCTGTCCTATAGTTCTGTCTAGATTTACGATCTGTATTATAGCAGTGGCATTTAATATGCCTTCCTTATTTTCTTCGGTGAGGTAGTTATCCCACCAATTTTTTAACATCCCGGTGAACCCCGAAGTTAATATTGTAGCGATCTTTTTGTTGTTTTTTTCTTTTATTCTATGAGTCGTTATGGCTATACCCATTTCGTGTAATTTGGAATAAATTTGGCCCTCTGCTAGGCCATCTATATTCCACTCTGAGATTTCCATTCCTGAAAATGACGAGTGGGTCTGGTATTGGTCTTCTTCAAACTGCATGTCTGGGAAAGTTGGCTTACTATAGTATTTTTCCCCCAGCATGTTTTGATAGTTTATTAATATCATGGCTCTCACTGGTAATGGTTTTAATCCCTTTACCATTTGCTTCGATGTTAAGATCTTTCATTCTCTTATTTAATTTTTCTAGCATTTTATCATTTATCTCAACATTTTCATTCAGGGTTGGGTAATTACTGGCTGAAAATTGAGGTATCTTAAAAAGAGGATTGGATTCCTTGGTTTTACTATTTTTTTTAGGACTCTGGTTTATCTTTTAGGGTTGATTTGTTATTAGCTTGGTTAAGCTGGTTTGAGACTACATATAGTAGTTGATTGGTGTAGTTATTCTGTTGGATGACTTTATTAATGTCTCCCTTTTCTACCAACTTGTTGCTACCTGCATAATTCAATTCTCTCTTGAATGGGGAGGCTATTATGATCTCACCTTCTACAGGAATTTTGATTTGTTCTAATGGTGGGACCTCAGATTCTATGGTTTTAGTACTGGTATACCATTTATTAACAAGGGTGCTAAGAGATTCTTTTTTATTCTTTAATTGTCCTGTGATTTCAAACCACTTGAAGAACTCAATATTGCAGTTAACTCTTTTCATATCTTTAATTCATTGTTTTCTAAAAGATAGCCTTATGTTTTAATCATAGGTTTCTACATACCATTTTCTCTTAAGGGCATGCTCCGGGCTTGTCCATAATTTTCCTAAGAGTTTAAAGTCTATTTTGAAATTATTTTCTGATTTGATCATGCCAAGGGTTCCTCCTTCTCTAGATGGTAGAGGGCCTTGCATTTCACTTTCAGTAGGACTACTGGTTCTTACAATAGGTTCGTAGTGGACTTTAGGTATGGCCGAAGTATAATCTACTCCTCTTATCTTTTGTTCTCCTTCAGGAGCAAAATTTGTTGAATTTCTTCGGAGTAGCACTCATCCTCCCGGGGTTTGGAAGAAGATGCGGCGAAGGAGTATCTTGAGGAGGACTTAGAATTTGACCTTAAAAATTTTAAGTCAATAAATCCATTGGGATACTGTATTATTTGATCAATTTTAGAACTTTCTGGTTCTATTCTTGGTTGGGTAATGGCCTCGAAGTGTCATTCATCTTTTGCTAAAATTTCATTCCATTTTAGCATTCGAGGAACAAAGACATTACTATGCTCTTGGTTTGCTTCCATAAGCATCGTATCTCCTTTGTTACTCATTAATTTAGCTTTTGGGGCTAAAGTTGTTTTCATTAGTCTGTAGTATACTCTGTATATCACAGCTATTTCTCTGGTATTTATTTTTCTAGTCATGTTTTTTGTTTTGATATTTAACGTTAGGGTATCCATAACATTCTGATCATTAATATCAACTGAGAAATTTGGATAGCAATTAAAATATACTGGGCCTCTAGCTAAATTGTTTTGTAAGACTCCTAACAAGGAGTCATCGAAGTTTAAAAGTCTGGCGTCCCTTAACAAGTGACAGATGGGTGTGTCTAAACCTAGGCGATATAAAGGTTTGACCGCAACTTGTACAAGTCTTATGTGTAGGAAGTTGTAATCCTTTTTATATCTGTTTATATCTTGAGCTGCTAATAGCTTAATAATTTCTTTAGAATTATTTATTGCTACTGTGGATTCACAAGTCTTAATATTATAGTTTTTTATAAAATCAAGCCTTTCGGTTTCATATACAGATTTGAAAGATTCTTTTGGAATGTTCCAGTTCTGTAAGTCTCTTTCTACCTTAGCTATCTTTGAAGTTGAGGTGGAGAGGTTCTCACTATTTATCATGTTTTAGTTTTCTGACTTGTTCATTTAAGACTGGGTTGTAAACAAACTTAGTACATAGTCTGAATTATCGATTAAAGTCTCTTGACTAGATAGTAAATATCCAATATGTAGATTTTTCTTGTATAGACTTACCATTTTATTTACGATTACTTGCCTAACTATTGTTCGATAGTAAGGGTCTACCGACTCAGAGGGTACTAGAGTTTTGTAATAGTTTAATTCTTTTAAAACTTGATTTTTTGTTTTATAAGTTTATTCTTTTCTGTTACACTATAAAATTAGCGTCTTTAATTGTTTCAAATGAAGGATGTGTTTTCATTAGATAGTACTATGTTAAAGAGTTGTTTTAATGGAGGAGACTACTATCCTTAGAGTTATTATCCTATAGATTAGAAGATTTTCTTACAGTTCGTCTTCCTATTCCGACTTTTGCAGGTATCCTATACTTACTATCTACTATTCTTAGTCTCAAGTATTAGGTGGGTGTTCTTATCCTAAGTACTTGGCGACACAACACCAAATCTGGGTCCGGCTCTAGCACCTAATCTTTCAAGCTACTCCAACGGAAGTTTCAGGCTCGTCAACGTTTGATCCGGGAATTAATCAGATACCTCAAACTAATGGATACAGAAAAACTACCTTTTACTATAGACTATGAGTAGAGTTTAAGTAGAGGGAAACAACAAAGTATGAATGGGAAGAGAAACAGACAGAATATCAAATAACCTTAGGACAATACTGCTCTAGGACAGTAGAATGAGTTTAGCTACTCATGATGTTAACAACCTGGCTCTGATATCATAAATGTGGATCAAAGTATTATAATGTTAAAATAGGTAATAAAGCAGTAAGAAAGAATAAAGTAATTAAAACTTACAAATTTATTTCATGGAAATTGAAAGCATAGTTTACAAGAGAGATCAGGCAAGAGAAATATTTGAGGGGGGATAATTTTCGGATGCCTTAAGGGTTACAACTTGAGAGACTTATATAGGCATCAAAGAAGTATAATCTAATTACATATGGACGATTAAGATCAAATGGATTTTCAGAATGTCTTTTTCTTTTCTGAAGGGTCATTTGCCTTCTGCTTTTCTGAAGGGTCATTTGCATTCTGCTTTTCTGAAGGGTCATTTGCCTTTTCCTGTTTACGTGGGGACCCCTTTTCAGAAATCGTGGTGGCACCTACATAATCCCACTGGTAGGCGAATCACACCCAATAATTCATACGATAGAATATAAATAAAAACAGAAGATAGAAAATACTACATAAGTTATTTCATAATATAAAAGCGGAAGAAGGAATAAGTCTGATACACCAAAAATATCCCCAAGCAATCTAGTTTGTAGATACAAGAGAACTAAGAAATCTGATACACATAGGAATAAGCACGCAGGCCAAAAACTAAATAAATAGTCTAAGAAAGTCTATCATGTCTCTCAAATGCAACAAAAGACTGAAATAGAGATAACACCCAATGGTATGATGGGGATTGCATCCTCACCATGAATGCTAGAGATCCACTACTCGAACTCAGCCATGTGGTGCTACATAGGTAGAAGGTACTGAATCTGTATCCAAAAGAATACAACAAGCGTAGCATGAGTACGCAATGTACCCTCGTAGATATCATAGGCCGACACCGATGGAAGATACATAATCAGAGATAAATACCAAGTTGATACCAAATAATCTTATACTAATAGTTCAACTGGTTCAATTAATGTCACAATGTTCATAAAATATTACATAAAAGTTCACCACACCTTTTTAGTAGGATTTCATAATCACTCAAGTAACCCAATCCTAATAGTTCAATGACCGAGATCCTAGTCTCAACTAGGAAGTTCAAGTATTTCATGTTCAACAATCTAATTAAGTCATCATCAATCACTTCAATACAAGTTCAACCATAATTAATCAATGTAATGTCATAAATATGTATGATATGAATGTAATGCATGTGTAAGGTACCTTTTTTCAATCCGGTAAACAGTACGCCAAGGTTTTATTATGATTTGTACACCCATGGGGGACCCTTGAAGTCCATATACCCCTCTAGAATATTCCATTGGAGCCCAGCTGTTGGCTGAATAATATCGTGTTGCCAGCGTGCAACTCTGTTCCCCACGTATTAATATCATCTCAATGTTGCCATAATCTCATAGTATTCTTACTTTTTCAGCCTCTTGGACCCATAACATATCTATACCACTCTCATACCAATATTATAGAACCATGAGTGTATGAATGCAAATGTACAATAAGGCAAGATATCATGATATAATGAGATGCAATCAAGTATAGAGATGACATGTCACATGCTTTCAAGATTCAATAGCACACATTTAATGCAAGTCAGAATCAAGATATCATACCGAAAACATATGTGATGAATAAACAAACAATAGCAAACATGGCGACAAGCCCACATATGGCGACAAACCCAAATAAGTAGCAGTCGGAAACATCACAAGGTTAATTCCCCAAATCACCCATCATCACAGTTCAACACCGGTACCCACTTAAACATTCATCACAACCGGCTAAGTAGGACCCCCAAACACGCCCAATACCCATCAATACTTATAACTAATGTGCATTTCTATCAACGTCTCGAAAAATTAAACCGTAGCCTACTTGTTGATTATGGTAAATAAGGACTTTCAAAAAAATGAGCCTTTTAAAGTAATTTATCAAATTAGAGATTGATTGTAGATGGATTCCAAAAAACTTTGAAATTATTACTAATTAGACCTTGAGTAATGATTTCCTAAATTAAAGTTCTTGTTTCTCCCTTATGGGTCCGAAATTGTTTGGAGGGCGGGTAGTGCCTCCCTTTTTAGAATTGATTCTTATGTGATATTAAATGTGTGCTATCATAGGACTTATAGGTGTACGTTTAAACTACAACCGTCCAATAGTGTCTCAAAAGTACAATGTAGCATAGGAGTTCATGGAACCCGTTCGACGATAAGGTAGGCTACATTTTAATATTATTAGACTCAGATAGAAGGATGTAGTTGATATAAATATTGAGGGGTATTGGGCATATTGTGGATCCCACTTTGGTGGCTATGATGAGCGCTTGAGTGGGTACCAATATTGAACTGTTTGATGGGTGATTTGGGAAATTAGCCTTAGAGTTGATTCCGACTACCGTTATGTGGGCTTGTCTCCATTATGTCAGTTTATCGCCATTAATTGAAACTTATTGTGTTTACTTATCACATGTGTCTCTGATATGAAAGACTGATTACGTGAAATTATGTGTTATTGATAATTTATGAATCATGTGTTATTCATCTCTTGAATTTGACTATTTGCCTTATTATTGTTGCATTCATACAATCATGATTATTGTGATACTGAAATAGAGTGGTATGGAATGTTGTGGGTCTAATGAGATCGGAAAAAAAGATAATGATACTATTAGAGATAGCTTGGAAACACTGAGATGATGATGGTGATTTGATATGGCTCAACAAATGAGTCTTGGGCTCTAGTTAGACTGAGGTATTTCCAACTGGCTAGGAGCATTATATGAATGGCACGGGTCCCCCATGGATCACTTATATATGGAAAAGACCTGTAAAGTGTATATACCAGGTGATGGAAAGGTACCTCAGCATTGCATCATACTAATGACATTGCATACATTTCATAAGCATCGTATTCATGTATGGTTGTTGGTTATGACTGTTGATGGTGTGATTAGATGGTTTATTTGATACAGTTGATGACTTTCGTGTATACTATTTGAGTGTTAGCATCTGAGTTGACCTCTGATCTAAGAAGGTGAAGATTAAATTCAAAGTGAGAATAATTGTCTTACTTGACAGGGAGTCTAAAATCTAAATGAAATCTGTGTTGTTATTGCAACTATCATCTCTTGTGAGTTAGATATGTCAAGAACTATCTTTAAATAGTAAATTTGTGACCGTAATCACTTACTCAAACATAATAGGGTTGTGTAATAAGCTTGCATGTACCAAAGTCCTTAACATACGGATAGTAACAAGGTGTATAGATTAAGGTAATATCAGATCAATAGTAGTAGTGTATGCCCAGTATATGTTTATGTGAAAGATTGCAATGTGATTGTATTCTTTAAGTATTCAACCGTCTATATTAGGAAGGCTAATTAAGTTTATGTGGTTAGATTAATGTGAGCCAGGTCCTCGAATATAGACTAGTGAATTTAATTGTATGAGAATTATGTACCCTTACGTGTTCTATATGACTTTAGTGTCTATGATTCTGAGTTGTTGAGTGTTAAAACTTATATGTTATTAAAGGTGACTTGAATGGATTATCGGACCATATAGATTAGGATTATTTGTGAGTCAACTTGATATTTATTTTCATTATGTGTGTATGTCGTTCTCGACCTATGATGCTTATGGTGGTACGTTATGTACTCGTACTACACTTGCTGCATCTTTTACGTAGATCCAGGTACAACGATTGATTCAGGTTGCAACTTCAGAGTACGTGAAGGTTTAGGGCATGCCACCATTGCTATCGGCAGCACTGGTCTTCATCTTAGTCGGGTTGTCCTTATTAATTCAAGGTAGTGATCTGTTTTACTTCTCTATTCATTGTATTCATAGTAGTCCTTGTACGAGCATGATGGTGTCAGGGTTCGAACTCAAGAAGGGGCCTGGGATCGTCCAGCCCCCTTCCCCCTTTGCAAAAATAGTCATTGCAACAACGGCCAAATTTTGATTTTGGCCGTTGTGCAACGGCTATAACGGTCATTTCCCCCCCCCCTCCCCCCACACACACCCCATAAACCCCCCCCTACATCCTTAAAAAAAATTAACCCCTAAGTTAATAGATTTATACTTTAATCCTATTTCTCAACTATAAATACCTCATTTTTCTCACAAATTTTCCTACCATCTCTCTAATCTAATCTAATCTCTCAATTTATCTATCTACAATTCTACAAAGCAAAGTTAAAAAAATTGGGAGTGAAGTTGGCAACTAGCTTGAGCATCATTCATCGAGCAAAGTTTTAATTTTCAACCTCGATTACACGTCAACGTTACATCAGCGTT
This sequence comes from Anisodus acutangulus, assembly GCA_029783415.1. Lineage (NCBI taxonomy): Eukaryota > Viridiplantae > Streptophyta > Magnoliopsida > Solanales > Solanaceae > Anisodus > Anisodus acutangulus. The sequence continues at coordinate 37,863,789 of CM056506.1, read as the reverse complement.
TGGTACCTTCGTTCCTTCTTTAAATTATTATTGTTACTTTATTTTAATTATCGCACTTAATTTCAGTATCTTTAATTATTTATTTGCATAATTAAAATGGAAGTATTGAGAGGTATGTTTAAGGGTAATGGTAAGGCTTCTTCTAGTATGTGTAACAAGGGCTGGGGTACTTCTTCTAGTAATCATATTCCTAGTCCGGATGATTTCATTGATTTCACTCATATAGATGAAACTGTTTTTTTTAATGATATATCATTAGATAATGAGGTAGATGAACCAAACTTTAATTTAGATGAACCACTAGATGACACACCCACTAGTGCACCTCAACCTCAGGCTCAGACTGAGTCTCAGCCTCAAACTGAAACTGGAATGTCTCCTATTCCCCCTATTATGAGTCGAGACCCTACACAACGAAAATTAAAATCAGCTGCATGACATTTTTTTGATAGGGACCAAGAGAATCAACTAGCTAGATGTAAAATTTGTAAAAATATTTATAAATTTAAAATCGGAAAAGGTCAAGGTGGGATGGGAGGTTTATTGAGACATGTACAAGGAAAGGACACAGCTAGGTGGAATGAATACCAGTCTAAAAAATTGGGTGTGCCAATGCCATCTGAGTCGGGATAAGGTTCACATAGTGTCCCCGACCTAGTACATAGTCAAATTAACCCGACGACGGGGGGAATGTTTGGTCCTAAATATGATAAAATCAAAGATAGGTAAAATATGGCAAAATTAGTTATGGTGGAGGGTTTGCCTTTTTCATTTCCTTCCTCTCCTCCCACTTTTAATGGTTTTCCTAGATCAACTGTTAGAAGGGGTGTTTTTAAATGTGCAAGTGAATATCAACAATATTTACGTTATGCATTGTATCATTTTAATAGCAAAGTGGCTATCACTTCTGACATAGGCCTTAGTACTAACGGTAATGATTATTTAACGGTAACATGTCATTGGATAGATAAAAATTGGTCTATGTAAAAACGTATTTTAGCATATAGATATATTGATGATAGGCACACTGGAAGTTTTATTGCACAAAATATTAATGAAATTTGTAATTATTATGAAATAAATGATAAAATTATGACTATTACATTAGATAATGCTTCTTCTAATGATTATGTATAAGACTTTTAAAAGTCTGATTAACTCCATGTTTTCCTGATCATTTTCATATAAGATGTGTGTGTCATATTTATAACTTAGCTGTAAATGATGGCCTAAAACTTTTTTAAAGCATTCTTGAAAAAATTTAATTTGCTACAAACTTTATTTTTAAAGGTAATAAAATACAAAGACACAAAGAATATAAAAAATTTGTCATGGTTGTGGATTACCTTATAGAAAAATTTCATAAGAAGTTTCGACTAGGTGAAATTCTCTGTATGAGCAACTACTTGTTGCTTACGATTATAGACAACCTATAACTTTATTATTTAACGCCCATAATAAAAATCCAATGGATATGCTTGTAGATCATGATTGGAAAAAAAATTTAGAACTTAATGGATTTCTAGAGAAATTTTTTCAAGCTACTAAAGAATATTTCGGTATTTATTATCCTACTATTTCAAATATGTTATTTTATATAGCTCTAATATTTTTGTTACTTAATGAATATATGCAAAAACCAATTTATAAGGCATCTATTGAAAAAATGTTTACAAAATTAAAAAAATATTTTTTCCTATTCTCACTATTTATATTATTGGTACGGTATTAAATCTGACTATTAAAGTAGACGGTTGTAAAACACTAATAGAAACGATTTATGATTGTCTTCCAACTGACCCAACTGAAGAATCAACTCACAAACCAACTAAAGAAGAAGTTACGTCTAGCATATACACTGAATGCAAACAAGTATATATGTATTACCAACAACAAAGTGCAAATAATCAACCGACTTCTGTACCATCTTCTACTACTTCTCTGCAACCTTATAAAAAATATGCGGTTTCTGCTGCTAGTATTCAAGGCCTTAGAAATAAAATGTTTAGTGGTTCAAATTCTTCACAAGTTAGCGAATTTGATGTTTATGTTTTGCAGTGTGTTGTACAGTACGAATTAATTGTCAATGATGAAGGACATGAAGACTTGCTGAAATACTGGAGGCAGAATGTGAATATATTTTCAACACTAGCAAAGATGGCCCGAGATGTTTTGAACATTCAAACGTCATCAACAACGTCTGAAAGCATTTTTTCTGCTGGAAGATTTCAAATAGGAGAGCACAAACATTCATTGACGGGAGATGCATTGGAGATTGCAATTCTTTTCAGAGATTGGATTCGAGCGGAGCGTAGAAGGTGCGGTCAACCGGAGATCAACGAAGAAGAAGACAACAAGTACAACGAAATCTTGTCCGAGGGAACATGAAGCGACGTCGAACAATTTGACATACAAAATTCAATTTCAACCGAAGATCCTCAAGACATTGTGAGGAAATTAGAAAAAGTATGGTTAACTATGTAATTTTTTTAATTGCAATTTTACTATGTGATTTGCAACTTTTGAACAACACCACAAAGTTGTAATTTTGAAATTGTATTACCAAAAAATCATATTTCTATTAAATAATATAAGAGGCACAAAAACAGTCTTGGAATATTTATATATATTATTACCCGACCCGTCCTGACCCGTCCCCCCTAATCCCGACCCCTCTATCGGTGGGATGTGGGACGGGACGTGACCTCTTCCCGTCCCGCATATCCCCGCCCGCCGAAACGCGAGTCCCGACCCTCTCCCTATCCCGCCGGATCACGTCCCGCCTGGACCCGCCTTGCCCCACTCCGTTGGACAGCCATTGTTAAAACCCCATATAAAAATAATTAAAATGACTCTGCTTATCTTAAAGATGTCACGAGTTCAAATCTGGCAGCTCCGATATTGTATTTTTGTTTTTTTGTTTTTTAGTCTCTAATTAAGTGTCTCTCCCTTGAACACGTTCAAGCAAAAATTTGAAACCCTACCTCCGGGAAATAATTACTCTATCTCCTATGCAATTTCTATTTCTGGAAAAGCTATATTAATTTATGTGAGTTATATTTATAATAGACCCTTGTGTGGCTTCTTCCATGATCCTCATAGATGCACATGTTTGCAAGACCTGATTTGTCCTTTTATGTTTACAATATAATTTGAATAATTTTTTCATTAATTAACAATTTATTCACTTATTTAAATGTCGATATCGCTTACTAAAAAATTATGCGTACCCCATTTGCTTGTTACCAAATTATCCCAATCGTACATAAAAAAAAATAAACGAATAGAAAAATTAGCAATGAAAGCCAAACATGAACGATGAAACCAATGAGCATATATAGTGGGCAATACCAAGAGAATCCTGTGTGGCTATTCCCTAGCACCTATCGACAAAATCCAATGCTGTTCATTGTCCCCCTTCCCATTTTCTCTTCCGCTATCTAATAAATTTTTTTAAAAAAAAATGGTCTTCTCCCCTCTATATATACCACTCTTTTACCTTGTATTAAATTCATCATCATGAAGTTCGGCAGGATATTAATGATGTTGATGACCCTCATAGAACAAACTCTACCGGATTGGCGGGGCAAATTCCTGTCTTATAAGGATCTCAAGAAACAATTGAAGTTAGATGATGATGATGATGATGATGAGGTGAATAATTTTGTGAAGCTTTTGGAGGAGGAAATTGACAAGTTCAACACTTTCTTCCTTGAAAAAGAAGAGGATTATATCATTAAATGGAAGGTATCTTTTTCTTTTTTTTTTCAGATTGCCACGCTCAAGTGTGGAAGGAGAAAAATTGCTCTAGATTTGACATTTTAAAACTAAGCAATTGGTATGAAAGTATCCATATTAGTTGGGATTACATTTTAGTCATTATTTTTGTTTGCAAGTGGTGGTATTCTTGAAATCGGATACTTACTTGTTTCGTTAAAGTTCTGTGCTTTTGATCTTGATTGAAGATTTTCTCTTCAAAGAACATAATTCAACATCAGTAAAATTTTGAATAGTTACCTCATAAAGCCATAAAGGGAAGCATTAAAAGAAGAACATATTTTGCTCGTTTCAAGGTATTTTAGCTTAATTGCTGCATTTCACTAGATTTTAGCAAGGAATTATTCTTCTTAAGCGTGAATTGTTGTAAATCTTGCCAATTGAGGTCTTGGCTTTAACTGTAATCATTTATGACTAAATTAGGACCTACTGGCCTTTCTAATTTGTCCCAATACAATCTAATTAATTATTGGAAGGAAAGATGGCCCTGATGGAGCAGTGAATATTGACAATTTGCAATTGTGGTCAGTGGCGCAAACTGTAGAAATGCAGGGTAAGGTTGCGTATAATAGACCCTTGTAGTCCGGCCCTTCTCCGGACCCCGCATAGCGGAAGCTTAGTGCATCGGGCTGTCGTTTTGTTAGTGTCAATCTAGTGTATTTGGGATCCACTTAATGGACTATTAAGCTCGTTCAGATGATTACATTCAGTAGACAGGGTATCTATTTCGCTTTGTTTTACTGATTTAAATGGATTTAAATCTTTCTGCTTTGTAAAACCACTTAATCACTAACCACAAGCTTTCTTGTGTCAATTGGCTTCACTACATCATGATATATAGCCATTATGTTTACTTCTTAGTTTTAATTTACATGTATAAATAAATAATTAATTCATGAAGCACTGTCAGCCCAGTGTAGGGGTAAGATCTAAGGTCTGCGCACTCTATCCTCCCCGGACCCCACTTGTGGGATTACACTGGATATGTTGTTGAAGCACTGTCAGATGAGACCACCTTGATAAAGGTATTCCGGCTCCTGATTGTGGTGTGGTTGTTATAATTCCTCCATATTGTCCCGAACGCTGGCTGATCTTTAAAATATTTTCTCTCCTCTCCTTTAGAATTTTGTTGCTGCAGCATTACATTATTCTTATTTTTTATTTCCCAATTATCTTATTTTAGTTCAGGTAATTTCTGTCTTTATGTTATGCAGAGAAGACGAAAATCTGTTTATTTGGATATGAGTTTGCATCTCATTGCAATCGTTATACGTGTTATGGAACGACTTTTTTCATACCACAATTGCTGAAGCAGAATTAGCCAGAAGATAAAAAGAAATAAGGTTTTGTGTTTTTCATTTGGGATGAGCAGGGTAAAAAATATGGGCATCTGATTTGTTTTTCTTTTCTTTTATTTTTTTCAATATTATTCTTATGGTCTAAATTTCTCTGATGAATTTGTACTAGGCAATGTGTCTTGATAGCAGAGAAATGGCAATCAAGTCCTTTTATTATATTGATGGTGGAATATGGGGGACTATAAGTTAAAGAAACCTCATGACCTGATCAAAAAAGTGAAAGAAACCCCATGATGTCACATATATAATATAAAATTTAGCATTTGTGCTTTGTCATTCACCTATATGGTTTCATGATTTGTGGTTGGCTTTGCTTTGTTTTGAATTTTGAACTTATCAAATTTATGCAAGATAGTTTCTTATTTTTTGGCAATTGCAGATACTCAGAGATAGCATTGTCGAGATTAGAAGTTCTGAGGAGTTGATGAGAGTAGGAAGAGACCTAGTGGATCTTCATGGACAGATGGTTCTATTAGAAAATTACAGTGCTCTTAACTATACAGGTACTCACTACTCAGCCATTACTATTTTTGCTGAAAAAATTAAGAAGTGTCACTAAAATGAAAGCATGGTTGCATATGAATGAACTTTTGTGTAGATATCATGCTTTAACAACGTACTCTCTAATCACACCCAAAGCTCGTTCTAAAAGGATAAGCACTCGCTGCAAATACAACATGGCTTATGATTCCAGGCCTCAGGGTGGATCCCGTAGAGAACAATGTTAGTTTTCAGTGTAATTAATTCCCAAGTTTACAAGTTGAACGGGATGAGCAATTATAATTGAGTTTTCTAAATATTAACTAACTAATTGAATTAAGAACAACTAAGCAAGAAGCTAAATTAAGCAGTTAAAGTCTAGAGAATCCGCGGATGACAAAAAGCCGAGGATAAAGATTTGCCCAATTGTGGGGATGAATGAATGGTGTGTTCCCTCTAATAACGCTGAATTCGTTTCCCTTGGTTGTGAGTTCCTCAGCTACTATTAATATCTCCCGATTAATAGCAGTAATATCCTAGAATTATTTTTCGGAATTAACCCTAGCTAATGAATCAATCAACTCACAAAAATCACGACAAAGTAGAATTATCCCAAAGTTCATCTTTTAAATTCTAGAAATCAATTTCTTGATTATTCGAAAGTGTCATTCAACAATTACCTAATCTTTTAGTCTTTTCCAAGTGAAACAAGATGCAACGGTTCAATTGAGAGATTTTCAGCTTCTCTGGGCTTTACTTTCGCTTTTAGCGATTCAGCTTTGTGAACCACAGAGCGGGGATCCTGAGAGTTGTGACTTGTCTCAATTGTCGCTGCTTCAAACACCACTTTGCGTTCCACGATTCAAGACTGTGGTTCGTGATCTTCCGTATCTGATGGCAGTTCTCAGTTGAAGCTCAAAGCTGCACAATTGTGGCTCCTTTGATCTTTTTCTTCCTTTTTTAAATCTCATTAACTTCAAATCAGTTGCAACCTAAAATTATGCAACTTATATAGGAATCTAGCCATATTTGTCACTTTAAAGACCACAAAAAACTCATGTAAAGATGTAGATAAGTAGGTAAAATCCCAACCTGTCACTCTTCAACAAGTTTTTCTTGTACTTTAATACTCTATTTATCTCATCAGTCATAGAAGTAATGTGAACAGGCGTCTTTTTCTTAGAGGGCGCGTTGGTGAAGTTCTCGTTAGATGTTCAGTTTAAGCCAAGTTAAATCTCTGAATCTCTATGTAAATGATGCAGTTAAGGTTCAATGGTAGGAGATGTAGGTTATTAAAAACTAGAGTCAAGGAGAACGGAATCTGAGTTTTGATGTGGCAGCTCGTTCTCAAGTTTAAGCTACCCTCTCTCTTGTTTGTCAGTTGAATGTTTGAAATGTTTATAAAAGTGGAGTACAAATCATTTCTGGAAACTGATCAAATGAGGCTGAAACTCTTTTAAAGTAGCTTTTGGAAGAAGAACAGGAAAATTGATCCATGTTGAGTTAGCTGACCAGTTTGACTAACATCTTCCAAGCTAAGCATAGAGCAAGCTGAACATGGGCATGTTCATTGATGGTTTTGTTCATTGCAGCTTGACCATTAGCGAATTTAAATGTATTTAGTTTAAAAGAAAGAAATGCTGACATTTCTGTGGTGAATGTGGAAAGAAATTGTAGAGGAATCCTTCATTTTAAAAAAGAAAATTGTAGAGGAACTGCTATCTTCAAGACAATGAGAGAGCCAGTACTCAGTTAGGTACTTGGTAATGCGAATTACTCCCTCTGTCCCAATTTATGTGACACTCTTTCCTTTTTAGTTCGTCCCAAAAAGAATGACGCTTTTCTATATTTAGTAACAATTTAACTTTAAACTTCTCATTTTACCCTTAATGAAACGATTTACGGTCACAAAAATATCTATGGCTTGTTTTAGACCACAATTTTCAAAAGTCTTTCTTTCATTCTTAAACTTCGTGCCTAGTAATCACCTTCACAAAAATTGGGTCGGAGGGAGTATGGCATTTGCCAAGGTGGAAATGTATGTAATAGTTTATCGAAGAACAACTGGAAAAGGCATTACTTCTTCATGCAAAAAAAAAATGAAGACAAAAAAGAAAGTAAATGAAGCTTTATTTGACATAGTCAATTAATCATTTGCCAGTTTTTTGTAACAAAATCTTGAAAATAGCAACTCTCATTGCCAGGCATCATAAAGCCTTGTTCTAACATTGTATAGATCTTTTATTTCTTAATGCTTTTAAAGTTTCAATGATTAAGTTACCAGTTTCAAAAAATATCAGAAAAAAATCTCAATGATTGATATCCAGTAGGTAGCTCTGCAGGTTCCAATTGGGGTGATGAACTATAGGTTGTTAGAGGACCTTTCGAATGAGTTCTGTGAAAGAACTTGAGGATTTGTAGTTCTTGAGCCAAGGGCTATCTAACTATATTTTAGTGTGACCCTTGTAATCCGATTCTTTAGTTGTGTATGGAAACTTGATTGGTATGTTTGTTCATTTTAAGCTTGTTCTATTAGCTTAATTTATTCGGAACTTCTGTTGGCTCGTTGAAACTTTAGACTTCTTCGAGGCTGCATTGTTTAAGCTTTGTGCTATTGCGTATGTACTCATTGGCCTAGAAATACGGGATGATTCTCTTCAGCTACATATATAACTGCACCACTGACAATTTTAGGATATTATTTTTAGTTCTTTCATAATTTTTACATATATTTCCACTTCGGTTATAATGCTTTCTGCAGGATTAGTGAAGATACTGAAGAAGTATGATAAACATACTGGTGCTCTTATTCGCTTGCCTGTCATCCAAAAGGTGCTAGAGGAGCCATTTTTCAAAACTGATGTTCTGAATAAGCTAGTGAAGGAGTGTGAGACCATGCTTAGTATCCTTTTCTCCCAGAACGAGCCATCTGAAGCACCAGGAGGTGAAGGAAGTAGTGCAGGAGGTAGTAGCGGAGGAGATATTGGAGGAACTAGTAGCAGAGTCGAAGATGCAGAAGAACTTGCAGAGATTAAAAACACGTCTAAAGCACCAGGAGGGGAAGGGAGTATTAGAGGCGGAAGTTGTAAAGGAGGAAGCAGTGTAGCTGATGATCTGAAAGACCTTGCAGAGATTGAAAAGCCTTGTAAAACACCAGGAGGGGAAGAAAGTAGCAGAGTCAAAGATCAAGAAGAACTTGCCGAGATTGACAACATGGGAAATAAGTACTTGAAGCTTGCGAAATCAGCACTGAGTGTCTTGCAGGAAATCAGAAGTGGAAGTTCAACTGTCAGCATGTTCTCTTTGCCGCCAATGGAAAGGACTGAACTGCATGAGGTCTGGAAGAATATTCCGGTCGTAGAACAAGCAGCAAAATAGTGTTCTCTGTCATCAGTGACATGCTGTACATCTGGTGTGTTTTACCTTTTTGCCAATTCCCGGTGTTATATATCTAGAAGCAATAAGTTCAGTTGCTGAGACTACATCCTCAGGCCTTAAATATTGTTTAGATTTGTAGAGTATCTTGTAGAGATGTTTTTCTCGTTCCAGAGAAATGGATTTTTAGCCCTTTACAAACTTTTTTTTACACATAAAAAATCTGAAAAAATGCATAAGACATCTGAAAAGATCATTTTCTTCTATTCAAATTGTAAGAGGTCAGGAGATCTCATTTCCTCTTTCCTGATCAAGTGCTATTGGCTCTGGTACTTCTCAAGTGGCCATTACTCCTATATATATTCTCAAGGGGTTTTTCGTATGTAAAGGTTACTTTGTTCAGAATGTATTTTATTATTTATTATTGATATGTCTACTTTTACCTACTTCGTTCATAATGTATTTTTTTATTGATATGTCTACTTTTTTCCATGGAGCCAGAATTTGGTAGCAAGACATTTTAACTGGGATATGATGACCTTAAGATGAGCATACCCAACAATGTAGCATGAGCGGACCGCATGGGCCGGGTTGCCCTCATTTTTATATCGTAGGGGCAATTAGATTCTTCAAGTTATTTTAAAATTCTAAGAAAGTAACTAATGCTAATACGGGAAATTACAAGATTAGAGAAGATTAAAATGATGACATCAGCATAAATGCAAGTAGAACTCAAGGAAAAAAATGAGAGGTGACTTGAGATGATTTGGTTACGTCAACCTCCAGAATTACCAATTTGTATATGTAAAATATGATAATTGAAGATGTTAAAAGGGACGAGGTAAATCTAAAATTATATCGATGGAAGTTTTCATGAAGAACCAATATAGCATGTTTGGGTAAGTTTCTGGAAGCCCAAAGTATTTTTTTTCAAGGGGCGTGCACACTTTGGTGTTGGTACGGATCCGATATGTATTTTTAAAAATTTTGATAACAGTATGATATTCGATATTACAAAAAAAATTGATTAAACTCGTATATTAATAATTTTTAATTCAAATATACGCTAATAAAACAACAACAACAACATATCCAGTGTAATCCCACAAAGTGGGATCTGGGGAGGTTAAGATGTACGCAGACCTTACCTCAACATTTACGGGGTAGAGAAATTGTTTCCGATAGACCCTCGGCTCAAAAGAAAAGTAGTAGATGCGGATTGCAAGGAAAATAAGACGATAAAATATCCAATATAAAGCACATGGGGCGAATCTCTGTTTCAATTTATGTGAAGCTATTTGACTAAGCACAGAGTTCCAAAACTTGATCTTAAACATGTCATAACATTTGTGTGGCTATAAGACTTTTGAAACTTGTGGTCTTAAATATTCTATAATATTTTGTGGCTATAAAAGCTTCTCATAAAGGGTAAGTTTAAGTTAAAAAAATTTCAAATTTAGAAAGATGTCATTCTTTGGAACATATTAAACCAGAAATAGAGTCACATAGACTATAATAGACGGAGTAGTTGAGAATGTGTTTTACCATGTACACTTTTACTTTTTGTCCTATGCTTTTCTAGGAGTTAGCCTTTTAGAGATTTTTGTGTATATAGAAAATTTAAAGAACTTCTAGTACCTTTTCTTTTAGTTTCTATTATATTTTTATTTTGTATAAAAATTGGTGTGAGATGAGTTTAAATGGAGTAATATGGTCAATGAGAATTCATATAACCGACTTCAACTTGTGTGTAACCGAGGCGTAGTTGTATTATTCTTTCATTGTTGTTGTTAGTTGTATTATTCTTTCATTGTTGTTGTTATGATGTTCCTTGTCTTTTTAATAGTTATTAATAATTTATTTCTATCTTTTATTTTCAGGTAAATTATCACTATCACTACTATTTTGGAGATGTACAATGGTAAACTTTTTTTAACTGAAACTGAGGTCTCCGTGGCTCCAATCTCTTTGGTTCTTCATCAGTGCAATATGAATGTATTCCACAAGAAATTCTAGGCATGGATGTTATTTGCCAAGCTAAATCCGGAATGGGAAAAACTGTTGTGTTTGTTCTTTCAAATCTGCAACAGATTGAACCTGTTGCTGGTCAGGTTGCTGTCATGGTTCTATGTCACACAAGGAAATTATCTTATCAGGCATGTATTGAAATATGCAATTTTTTCCAGAATTTCTTTCTGCTTCCCCATGTAGACAAGGTTAAAAATACTTTTGTGTGGGCAGATCTGTCATGAATTTGAGAGGTTCAGCACATACTTGTCTGATATGAAGGTTGTTTTTTTCTATGGTGGTGTCAATATCAAACTTCACAAGGAGCTTCTGAAGAATGAATGCCCTCATATAGTTGTTGGGACTCCTGAAATAATATTTGCATTGGCTAGAGATAAGGACCTGTCTTTGAGGAATGTGAAGCATTTTATACTGGATGAATGCGACAAAATGCTTGAATCACTTGGTATGTGTTAGTTGCATACTATGATTCATGATTCATGTTACGTTACTCGACATTCAAAATTGTGCATGAGGCTCTTTCAGTAGCTCTTTTACTGATTACATGTGTTTGTTTCACAGATATTAGAAGAGATGTACATGCAATTTTCAAGATGAGTCCTCATGACAAGCAAGTAATGATGTTTTCAGCAACACTCAGCAAAGAGATTCGCCCCATTTGCAAGATGCCCTGTGGCCAGTTCTTCAATTTAGAAGTCTACATTTTTCCATAATTTCAACTTTCTGCAGGAGATAAGGCGTATTTGGTCAAAGTTTATTTTATAAGGGAGCTCAAAGATGAGGGATCACTAGAGTCCAGTAGTTAAGCGGGAAACCTGATTGCTGCACTAAAGCTTTAAGTTCGCTTGTTCTTGTCCGTATTTGTTTTGTTGTTTGTTATTTTGCTTTTGAGATAATAGTCGAGAGGTTTGGACGAGATATGTTGATGATTGCAGCTTTAAGTGGTTTTCTCTCAGCATCGTGAGAACACATGTTTAGCAACGATGGAAATAGTCGATGTGCTTTTACACTATCTGCAAGGAGAAATTTCAAAGAACCTCGATTCAGGGGGATCTCCATCCTATTCATTTCGTACTGGATACAATTAGCTTCATGAAGCTCCTAATATGCTTTGGTATGACATTTATTCCTCTCAGCTAATGGAAATTTATGTTTGTTTCTACTTCATGACAGCACTACATCAAATTGAGCGAAACGGAGAAGAGCCGGAAGTTGAATAACCTACTGGATGATTTGGACTTCAATCAAGTTGTTATATTTGTCAAGAGTGTAAGCAGAGCTGAACAAGTTGCTTGTCGATTGTAATTTTCCATCTATTTACATCCACTCTAGCATGACTCAGGAAGAGAGGTCTATATAGCTTTTATTTCCTTTATCTGCTTGTGCACGAAAGTTGCACTTAATTTTTAATCAATCATTCTCCACTTTATCTTCTTATACACTCAAAGATGTACTTATTATGTCCAATCTCCATATTCTTACCAATCATAATAAAGTTAAAATGATGTTATCTAGTTCCACAAAATATACTCTTTCTAGGATTGTTCTGTGTATGTAATGAAATATGCTGATTAGCCTGCTTTATTAATGTTCTACTATTTTCTCCTTCATTCCCTGTGTAATCAAAACTTGCACGTATTGTTATGTTAATTTTCATCACTATTGTGTGAGTTGAGTGGAATTAGAAGGCTACACCAATTATGTTAGGTTGTCCTTAATTTTTATTAATTTGTATGTGATGTAAGTTTAATCCGTAACTTGTCTCTATTATGTAGGTTGACTCGCTATAAGAGTTTCAAGGAAGGCACAAGAGAATTCTTGTGTCAACTGATTTGGTTGGCAGGGGCTCGACATTGAAAGGGTCAACATCGTTATTAACTATGACATGCCAGATTCTGCAGATACTTATCTTCACAGAGTAATTTCCATCTTTTTGGTTATTTGGTTTTCAGTTTTAATTTCTACATCTTATACAGATACTAATAATTATCTTATACTTGTAAATGTATATGTGGGTAGAGCTGGTAGGTTCGGGACTAAAGGCCTTGCCATCTGCAGCAGATTCTGATGTTCTTCATCAGGTTAGAGACCTTTGATATTTTTGTTGTCTTATTTTGTTGTTCCTATTATTCTGACTTGCTTGCGCTTTATTAATTATAGGTACAACAGAGGTTTAAAGAGCTTCCGGAGCAGATTGATACTTCCACATACAGTATGTCGTTACTTGATGTTTAACATTAACGCTTACTTACATTTCTTTATGCTTGTTTCTTTTGTTAATTATCTAGGACATCTGAACTATTAGTAAGAAGGTTTTGACAATTTAGCCTTTCTTAGAGATTGAGGAAAAATAGGAAGCTCTGAAGTGGACGTGAAAATACCCCTTCCACTGCAAACTGTTGTTTTATGTGGATACGTTTCTGTTGTTGAAATTGATAGTGAATATAAGGAGGAAATCAGACTAGATACTTTCATATATAATAAACTTAATTGGCTAATCTATCATGAACTATCCATTTAGTTACTAGTATGTAATGAGATCGTATATAATGAATATTCATCAAATTTACACAAGGGGCTTGCTTTTCGTGATTACTATGAAATAGTGGTAGGACTCAATTCATAGATTCAACCTTTGTGTTGTTTTTAAAAGCAAAGTGTAACTTCTTTAGTAAAAGTCTTGCATTGTAGAAGAATCATTTGTTGCACGGAGGTGGGAAGATTTTCTGGGTATTTTGGCCCCCTTGTGTTTTGCTAATTTAATCTAATACATTTGTTTCCTAATGGGCTGATATTGTGAAAAATCAAAGCCAAGTGACATCTTAATTGTTTTAACTTCTGTATTTCTCTGGAATTTGCAATGTGTTTTAACTACTTTTAAGCAGTTCGTTTAGGGTGCTAAAAATAGTCTTGTATGTGCAGTGCCATCGTAATGGGATGAGGTCTTCCTGGAAAATATTCAAGTGAAGTTTGCATGTATAAGGTGGTTATGCTTTTGTTCAACAAACAGTGTTGGAATTTAAACCAATTAATTTGAAGAATCGATGGTTGCCTCTATGCTTCGGCACTTTTAGATTGATGTACATGGAACCATAATTGTTTTAATCGGTTCGAGAACTTCAAATGTTATATGTAATCTTTTTAAGCATGTAAATGATGTCCCTTCTGCTGCCTAGTTGCTAGATCAATTCATGTCAGTTTCCAGAGCATGTACTAGTTGATATTACTTAAATTTGTTTAGTTTAAGTTTCGAGAACTGTAATTGTGATGAGAAACTGTAAGCTAATAACTGAAACTGAACTCTTCGAAACTGGTTAATCTGAAAATAATGTCTTTGTTTTGCTGATTGTGCCTTGCCTAAGAACTTGGCGGTAAATTTTGATACTATTGTCCTAGTAGATGAAGTTGTAGTACCATGTGAAAAGCTCTTTCGATAATACAAGGATGCAGTTAAACAAGTTAAAGTGGTTATGTCTTGTTTCCTGTATTATTACCATTACTGTATTGCTTATACGTTGCTTTGAAGTTGTAGCATTAGTTAGCAGTTTGCTCATTGTGCCATATTATATCTAGTGATTTTCATTTGTATCATCAAATATACCTAACAATTTTGCATGAGAAAAAAATAGATACTGATGGACCTCACCCTTACTTTTGTAGGATAGAGAGGTCTCCGATAGACTCATCTCAAAAAAAAATGATTTGAAGCATGGTATAAGAAACTATAAGTAAAGCAAATTACAAATAACATACATACCCGGTGTAATACCACAAAGTGGGGTATGAAGAGGGTAAAATGTACGCGGACCTTACCTCTACCTTGACAGATAGAGTCTATTTTCGATAGACCCTCGATAAGTAAAGCAAATTGCATTAACCTATAAAGGTAGGGAGATGAAACTCCAAAAGAGTTGAGATAGAATACAAGTAATCACAAGTGAGACAGGAATCAAGACTAGGAACTCATTAGTGTGGGAAACAGCGCAACCAAATATTGTCAGCTGAATATCAGTTTGATGGAGGTGATGAGAGGGCAGGAGTGGTGGGAAGTGTAGTTGCAATATTGGGCAGAGTGTTAGTTGGAAGTGGGGCACAAGAGCATGATAAATAAGGATCAAACCTTGGCAAAAATGTTCAAAATAGATGATAGAACTAGAAGGTGCATATGCCCCAAGGTCTTGGTTGAACGAATGTGGACCAAAAAGCATAGCCTCATTTTTCGTATCATACGTTCTTTTTATTTTTGCATGGAATGGGTGTATGTATGCTTAACAAGGCAAACACTAGCATTGTTACTTGGCATGTCGCCTATGCCATTGGACGTCGACCTATGTCGTTGGTCATCGAACGTCCGTCTATGTCGCTAGACGTCCGACGCCGTTAGACGTCCGACTATGTCGCTATACATTATGGTGTATGATAATGTGTCACCACCTTGGTAGGCCACTACTACCACTACGAATGTCGTTTGGCATTCCTATTAACAAGTCAAGTACTAGCATTGTCACTTGGCATATCACCTATGTCGTTGAACAATGACTATGTCGCTGGACGTCGGACGTTCAGCTATATCGCTAGACGTCCATCTATGTGACTGTCCATCTGCCTGTGTTGCTGGATGTCGGATGTCGGCCTTTGTCGTTGGATGTCCGTCTATGTTGTTGGACGTCCACCTATGTCGTTGGACGTCCACCTATATCGTTAGACGTCCGCCTATGTCGCTAGACGTCGTCCAAAGTCGTTGATTGTCGAACTTTGACCTATGTCATTGGACGCCCGTCTATATCAATGGACGTCAGCCTATGTCGTTGGACATTAGCCTATGTTATTGGATGTCGGCCTAGGTCGGTGGACGTCGGACGTCGGCCTATGCCATTGGACGTCGGCCTATGTCATTGAATGTCTGCCTATATCGCTGGACGTCAGACTATGTCATTGAACGTCGGTGTATGTCCCTGCACGCCAGCCTATGTCATTGGACGTCGGCCTATGTCGTTGGATGTTCGCCTATATCGCTACACGTCAGACGTCGGCCTATGTCGTTGGATGTTCGCCTATCTCGCTACACGTCAGACGTCGGCCTATGTCGTAGGACATCCGCTTATGCCATTGCACGTCGGACGTCAGCCTATATCGTTGGACATCCGCATAAGTCATTAGACGTCAGCAAGCTTGCTGCACTTTCGCATATGTCATTAGACGTATGCCTAGTATCGTTGGGCATGGCATGTCACTATGTGTCGGTCAGGCATTTGACACCTCAAAAACCCTCTGATTGTGATGTGTTATCATGGGTCATCTTAGTGTCGTTGGGCATGGGCCTTGCCCTTGGCATGTAAGTATGTGTCGGCCTTTCATTTGACAGCCCAAAAAACCTCTACTTGTGATATGTAACTAGCGTCGTCTTAGTGTCGCAGTCTTTCCCTTGCCTTTGGCATGTTGATATGTGTCGGCCTTGTACTTGACAGTCCAAAAAAACCTCTAGTGGCAACATTATAGTTGCATGCGGCTTAGGACTTGACCTGTCACTCGGCTAACCATTGCATTTGCCTTTGACATATCACATGTCTGGGTCTTAGTCTTAACATGCGTCGCCAAGAACTCATCATTTGCATCATGCACGCGTGGGGGCTATGTTATGGCACGACCGACACTCTACGTTATTCTTCCAACATAACTTATGTATTTCAACACTTAGAGGTGTATCTCAAGGAAGCAACACATAAACCTCCTTTCAAAACAATTAGAAATTGAATGGATTATAAGGGGAGGAACGAATCGGAGAGACAAAGGGTTGAATATCAACGGATCATGGCAGCAAGGCCACTCTGCCGCTTACAATACGCCGTCACATATTTATGTCATCTGCAAAGGATTCTACCCGCCAGTCGA